>JAGSMP010000182.1:0-1270193 GCA_029286625.1 Parnassius orleans | reverse complement strand
CGGCCGAACCTACACCTTGTAAAGTTGCAGGTGGTGTGCCGGCATGAAATACTGTCCGCTCTGCCTATTACGTTATGTTAAGCCGCCTCACATGCTTGGTGTTTGCCACAAACACCAAACACGAACAAACACCGACCACAATCACCCAACACAAACACGGCATCCACGCTCGGCGAACGTGCTAGTATATTCCGGATGGGCAAACATGGCGGACGACGAGCTTGTAGCAGCGATTACTTTCGGGTTGACCTATTTTTTATTAAAAAAAGGCAAAATGAATTGCTCTCAAGGTTATTGTATTGAAGAATTTATATACCATAGAATCTCAAATGAATTCTCAATTATCACTGCTATAAATTGTCTTCAGGTTGAAATAAGTTTATTTATACTAATAAAGGAATTTAATATTTATAATTAAAAACTGGCCAAGTGCGTGTTGGGCCACGCACAATGTAGAGGTAGGGTTCCGTAGTTGCCCGTCACAATATGTGGGCATCCTTGATAATGAGCATAATAAGTGAGTTCACGGTTTGACCGCTATAACGACTGAAAATGGGCCGATCGTAACTGAAGGACTTATTTTCAAATCAACCTTATAGGGAGTGTATTCAAAAAAGATTTAAAAAACTTTTCGAGTTCGATAATAATACCATATCTATCCCGCAAATTAAAAAGTTAAGACAATATAATAAATGTTTATTTTTAACAGCTTACAATAACATTACAAAGTTATTAATGCAGCTAGTTTTAGATCATTTTCTAAGAAAATGTAACGAAATTTTTACTAATCCAAGTGTATTTTATAAGTTGGTCAACTATTACTCGTTAACTTCTTGATTCTACTCTTTTCTCATAAACGTCGGTTTAGTTGGTGACGGGGGTTTAGGGGGACATGACTAATGAAAAATACCACTTTAAAATAAATATTTCTAAACAGAGCCTTGAATCGAAAAGTTGTTCGACACCTCAATGTTTTTGAAAGACCTATCCAACGGTAAAAAAAATCATCCTCCATTTACTTGCATGGGAAGTACCCAAAATAAAAATGTTTTTTAAGATTTTATTTCACAGTTTTTTAGGCGTGATTAATATTTATAACTGTGCCAAATTACAGATTTGTAGCACCTAGGCTCTGAGCAAAACCGCGGACGGACGGACGGACGGACATGGCGAAACTATAAGAGTTCCTTGTTGTGTAACTACGGAACTCTAAAAACTATTAAATCAGGATATACTAAACGTATCGTGATTCGTTTTTCAATTTTCAATTTTTTTTTTCGGATTTTATTTTGGGAATCCTGCTTTCACATGGGGTTCCTTAATAAAAGAGGTGAAATATTTGTTACCCAATAGAAACATTAATTAAGAGTCACATTATTATTGGGAGGTCTCAAGAAAACTTAAAAAAATATAGGTGGTAGATCTACTAACTTTTCAAAGTAGAATTGGTAGGAAACTATCAACTTCTGAAATCATATTTACCTCCGAGACAAATTTCGGATTGGTAACTGACGTAGAGTATAATAATATATACTCTACGTCAGTTACCACAAGTAACTCCTTCCGCCGCCCGCAAGCTCGCGCGTACTACTGACTGATTGCCAAGCGTGTGGATACATCGCTAACACGTTTGTCGAACATCCTTTGATTGGTGCAAAACCGACACCGACGCCGATCACTGTAATCACAAACAAAAACAGGCAAACAACCATCCACAAACAAACAGCAAAACGTTCGTATTTGTTGTTTGGTGTTTAGTGTTTGCCGTTGTTTGCCAAGCATGTGGAGGCGGCTTTAACCTCTCAGATCCCGACATTGTAGGACCAACTCTGTCAGACCTGTGGCAGCCTCTGTCGCTTTTGCTCCTGCGTGAAATATTTACCTACAATCGCGCGAGACCCAGTTTAGATACGCAGTCAGGGCTAGCGCGTGCCGAGTGAATGAATTTTTTTTAACACTTTACGTAAATAGTTTTTTGTAAATACTTGTTGAAATAGTTTTTGTTTAGTGTTTACTTTATTTAATTGTAGGACAAAATAGTTGAAAAAGTTTTAATCTAGTTTAAAAAAATATGTATATTACCTATCTAAGTATTTGATGAATTATAATGGCAAAACGTCGTTTCTACTTAGGTATTAAGTAAGTGAAGTAAACGCGACGCGTAATGGCGGAAGGTCATCATTTGAAGTAAATTATCTTAATTTATAGAAGCGTAATTTAGTAGCGAGAATAATTCTAATAAAATATTTAGAATAGTCTACAAAGGTGGCATTTGTTGTATCCTATGTGGTCTGGGACTACACAGATTAAATTAAATAAAACATTCATTGTTTACGTGCATACTGCCAATGTCAAACAAGTAATTGTCGCTTGAAGAATTGTCTGTTATTGTCGTTCATCCATTGACTTCCTGCGTCTTACCAGGTCGTCACTACATCTAGTGGGGACGCCCTACACCGCCTGCCAGTACAAGGCTACTCGAGAACCTCTTCCCCATCGGTTGTCGGTTGGGTCGGGACTGTGCTGTGGTGTTCCTTGAGTTTAAAGGCCGTAATGATGATGATGATGATAATGATGATTTTCGTTCATACCGCCAATGTTGAGACATGTACTATGTGTTATTACTTTAGGTCTGTGGTCAAACAGTCGCATAGAGTAGAGATTGTCGCCAAGAATTTTAAAACATTAAATTCTTTGGCAATCATTAATACTCACAGATTGACCGAATGAGTTGTGAATTTTGTGTGATTTCAAATGTTCCTTTTTCAATAGTGTGTGAAGTGTATGTCAAGGCAAAAAAGCGCTTATTTTATATTTTGTATATTAGCTGACTGTGTTTTATATAGTAATGTGCAAAATACGGCTTGTTACATATACAATGAGAGTTTATCTGCGTTATAGATCCGTAAAAACGAAGATATTCATAAGAATAACTGACAGCCCAGCAGGTCATTAAACTATATAGAGCTTACACGACCACTTATATCCGAACCGATATATATTTATGCATAATCATTAACAAAATATTTATCTTATTTACAGTAAACTATGCAATATTTACTAAGTAAATATTTTTTTTTTGTACCTAATGAAAAGAAAGCACGAGTGCGTTTATCAACATGAATTTGAATCTTAGAACTGATCTGATTACTAAATTTTCTTAAATAAACTCTCTAATATCATTTAGATGTGTCGTTGTTGACATAATGTTGCAAATGATCCCAGGCCTTATCGATCTGTGACTGTGTGTACTCATAACTCCAATACGGACTGAACACAATGTTGGCTGCGGCTACTTGTTCCAGGTTTGATGGCTGCACTTCTACACGCTTTCTAGCTTCATCTTCCGATAGATTGTTACGTTCTTGAAGTCTCTTGACAGCCTGTCAAAAATGTCTGATTTATATATAAACCTTATATTTATAATCGTTGGGCGATTGTTAGTAATCGTGTAACTTCTGAAGGACTTGAATGAAGGAAGTCATATTCACAATATACAGCATTATTTTACATTAGCCAAATTTGTAGAGATGGTTCAAAATAAATAATATAGGCAAATGGTGAAGAAAAATTAATTAAAAAAAATCTCAAACATTCTGTCATTTTAATTTTTAAATTAAAATGCGTATAATGCATTATTTTAACTGATTGTCATTCATAAATATCTAACGCTTACTATTTACGCACACTTTACATTCGTAAGGGTCACTCGGTAAGGTAAAAGGTAAAGTTAATTAATCTTTATCTGTGTATAAAGAGCCGTGTTTACGTCAAAGAAGCCCAAAGTTATGAAGACCACCAAAATAAAATTATTGCTGCGTTCAAGGAAGTTAAAAGTACTCAAGAATCAGGTAATAAGTGTAAAAAATATTTTAAGAAAACGCGCTTTTTATGCATAAAGAATGTGGCGGCACGGCCCTAGTGATTGTCCGTCCGGCAATCTTCGGAAGCCCTCGGCTGCGCGAGAGCAACCAGTTCCGTTTTCCTCGCCTCGCCAGCGCCGTTAGGCCGCTCGGTTGGGCTCCGATCCGCTACTTTGAATTTACGTTGTGAATAAACGCTTATTTAATATGATGATTCCATTTTGTGGTACCAATGTTAGATGTTGGGACTACTTGTGTAATTTAATTGTAATTCTTTTTAAATTTTATTTATTATGACGATCCTAATCCCGTTAAAAGTGTAAAAGGAAAATTGGAATCATAATACGCGTCATGTAGTTATTAACTTAAGCATTAGTAGTGAGCGGTCACTAAGAAAGTAACAGTGGGCAAAAACTTGAGAAAGGAACGCGTGAATTGAATCACACACAGGGTGCACGTAAGGTAGTTGTTGCCCATAAATTACATTAAATTTAGGATAATTTCAAATAAAAGTAGAAGTCTTATTTACTCGTATTTTCAAAAATGTAATATCTGTATATAATAATTTATTTATTTGAACTTAAATATAAATTTTGCTGCTATTTGAAAAATAACACGGTACATATGTAATTATTTTATCGAGACAATGGTTGTATTCATAGCTATTCCAGGATCCGATAGGTGACGCAGTACCGTAGTTATTAATTATTAATAAATTAAATAATATTGGTTCAATGCCAAAAAAGAAAATCACAATATCTGGACCGGATAGTTGACGCTGATGTCAAGTTAATAATAAATTTTATCACTGTAAAAAAAAGTCCGGAGAGAATTCAAAGTGTAACTCATCGCGCTTACTACCGGAAACACCATAGCAACATCTGATGAGCCAGCTAGAATTTAATAAAACATTAACTTAGCCTCCATATCAACAGTTTTTACATAATAGGGATATTATGTAAAACTGTTATCTGTATACTAATCATCGCCTGAGGGCCCCGCGGTCAGTTTTTTCAGTTATTTTGAAAACTCGCCCGCGATCATTTGTGCTCGCGCCAATTCAGTATACCTCGCGCCGCAGTGGAGAGCAGTCGCGGGCTCGCCGGGGTCTCTCCGTTATCAAAATATAAGCTATTGGATCGCCTGGGAGGCGATCATTAGTATTAATGGTAAGTTTATTTTTCGTTACTTATTTTGATTTTTGCTTTTTTTTTTAGTATTTAGCCTTGTTATAACTTAGAAAATGTTTATTTTCTTTTTAGATGAGACTCAACGAAGAACAAATAGCGGATGTTTTACAAAATGAGACCTCCGATAGCGAAATCGAGGACAACTTGGAAGTCGATCCTTATGACTCTGACGATAGCGCAGCAGATCCTTCTTTCGTGCTATTTCGACTGGAAGAAGACCTACAGAATATTCTGAACCCCAAACATTTCAATACCATATCAAGCCACACAATGCGTCAGATTCACTAGTGCCTGCGTCACAAGAAGAACAAACAACGAAAAATCTTATTATTTTGCCTTCTGCGTCGACTGCGAGAGGTAAGGACAATTATATTTGGTCTAGAGAAACATCTAGTAGGTCACGATCTATGAGAACCGCTGCCAGGAACGTAGTCCATTCTCCCGGCCCAAAGCTGGATGGTAGAGATGTCATTAGACCATTGAATTGCTTTGAAAAATTTTCACTTCAGATATGATGGATGAAATTCTCCTACGCACTAATGAAGATATTTTAGTCAAAGCCAGCAAATATAAACAGCACTGTCTTACAACAAAACTAAAGGCGCTGTGGATACATTCGATCAAATGTGTGGTCATTTGAGTTGTAATCGCAAAACAAGACGTTGGCCGCTGTGTCTATTCTATGGGATGATCAACATGGCTGTTGAAATTCAATAGCTACATATTGCATGTATCCAATTCGAAGACTCGCGGGACTAAGCCAATGAACAGAAGAGAGTTCATGAAAGAACTGAGTACTGAGTTATGTTGACCGTGTTGTGAATTGAGAAGTGAGGAGCGACCGAAAATGAGGAAACGAGTTAGAGACGCTATAAAGAGTTTTGGCTCCCGAAAATCATCCAACTGTGACTGAACCAGGTTTAAAAAAGGCAAGAGAAGTATCTGTAGTTATTGCCCAGCTAAAAAACGACGTATGACTGTTTATTACTGCGTTAAATGTAAGAAAAACTATTGCTTGGAACATCGATCTCCAAACTGCAGTTCCTGTGACAAAAAATGAAAGGCTGACTTCAAATTAGTCTATAGACAAAAATGTGATGTTACCATAAGTTTGATTTAGTGTTTTATAAAGTTTATATATTGGATAATAATATTGATGCCAAAAAGAGCAAAAATATAATAGTAATTTTTTTTTATCAGACTGATATAAGAGTGTTATGTTACAAGAAAAATGTTTGTTATTGTAAGATTTAAGTCTTATTTTAAGACTAATGTTGATTTTAAAAAATAATTTTGATTTTAGTTTTTAAAAGGGTAGAGTTTTGGCAAATAATTTATGTTATTTTTATAAAAATTTAATAAATAACTAATATAATAAATTTGTGTTTTTTAAAAAGTAGCCTCCCGAGCGATCATTAGTATTAAGCTGTAGTAAATTTATATAAGGTCCTTACATATGAAATTAGCGTTTTGTCGTACTGACCACTTTGATCTGAAATATCTCCTCTTTGGTTAAGAATTCCAAATTCAAATTTATAAATTCATTTAGCTGGTACATTTGAGTTTTGAAAACAGTCATTCATTTGTTTTTCCTCATTATTATGTTTCTTTGGCGTCGCTTATTACCGCACAATGGAAACATGAAATACTTCCTTGTGGAACCGATTACCACCAGCGATTTTTCCGGACCGATACGACTTAGGGACCTTCAAGAAAAGAGCCTACTTTTTAAAAAGGCAACGCATCTGCAATTCCCTGGTGTTGCAGTTGTTCATGGGCGGCGGTAGTCATAACATCAGGTGAACCGCATGCTCGTTTGCCCCTCTCCTATAAAAAAAAATCGGTATATTTACGAGTACGAGTTATACCGTGGCACCAGTGCTGCAGAAACAGCTCGAACGGTTGATGATGTGTACGGCGCTGGTGTTGCAAAAGAAAGCATGGTACGTTTTGGTTTCAACGTTTTCGTTCTGGAAATTTCGACCTTCAGAACCAACCCCGTGGAAGGCCGGAGACAAAGTGGAAAATGAAGAATTAAAGGCTATTGTGGAAGCGGATCCATCACAAAGCACTTCAGAGATAGGTGCAGGCTTCGGGGTAAGTGATAAAACTATATTAATCCACTTGAAGCAAATCAGGAAAGTAAAAACTTGAACGATGGGTACCTCATGAAATGAGTGAATTGAACTTGCAAACACGCGTCGACTGCTGTGTTACTTTGCTCAACCGACACAATAATGAAGGGATTTTAAATCGAATCATTACTTGTGATGAAAAGTGGATACTGTACGATAATCGGAAGCGCTCGTCGCAATGGCTGAACCCTGGAGACCCAGCCAAATCCTGCCAAGGAAAATTGACTCATAAAAGTTATTTGTGAGTGTTTGGTGGACTAGTGCCGGTGTCGTTCACTACAGCTTTCTAAAATCTGGCCAAACGATTACGGCAGATATCTATTGTCAGCAACTGCAAACCATGAAGGAAGAACTAGCTGCTAAACAACCGAGATTGGTCAATCGCTCTAGGCCACTACTGCTTCACGACACCGCAACCACACACTGCACAACAAACAACCACTAAGTTAGATGAGCTACAATTGGAATGTCTGCGACATCCACCGTACTCCCGGACCTTGCTCAACAGATTACCATTTTTCCGGAATTTGGACAACTTCTTACAAGGAAAAATTCAACTCCGATGCGGCAGTACAAACCGCCTTCAAAGAGTTTATTGATTCTCGCCCCATGGTTTTTAGTAAAAGGATCAATGAACTACTTATGAGATGGCAAAAGTGCATAGATAACAACGGTCCATACTTTGATTAATTAAATATATTTTACAAAAATTGACTTTATTCCTCCAGTAAAACGCCAATTTCATATGTAAGGACCTAATATTAGTATTCTGGGTTAAAATCGGTTCAAAACAAAAAAAAATACAGTTGAATTGAGAAACTTTTCTTGAAGTCCTTTCCTTTTATTGAAGTCGGTTGAAAAAATTGGCATAATCAAAAGAATTATTATTCTTACCTCATTAGGTGGTATTATAACTGACCACAGCTGGTGACAGTATTTATACCACTTGGCCCTCACCATCACAGCCGCTTCCATAACCACAACTTTGTAGCCCTCTTCACCTAATGCCTTAATTCGTCTCTGTGCCTCCTCTATTACAGCGGGCCATACTATTTGGTTCAATTTTTCTAATTGCTCCTGAAAATTTTTAGAAATCCATATTCTGTACTGTTTATTATTTATAAAATATCTTATTATAAGTATAAACGAAGTATAAGAATATCCACTATCGCATATCATACCGTGGGTGTCGTAAACATAAAACTAAGATAAAACAGAAGACGGGCAGTAGCATCGTCCGGATAATAAATCAAAATAATAAAAAACCGCAGTATCCAGCCCGCCTACCAAGCGTGGCAACTATAGCAAATATCCCTCCTATGGGGCTATCTATGGGGACGCCTATGTTCAGCAGTGAACTTTTGATAGACTTTAATGGTAACTGTAATAGATTAACACATGGAATTTTTACCATAGGGAAATATGTTCTTGATGCTGCAGAGGCGGAGACAAGTGCAGAAGCTAGTTAGTAATAGAGTCAATCTCGGATGAGTTAGACGGTAGGTAGAGCTAGGCTGCATCACTAGGGCTGCTGAGTCAGCTTTACTGCGGTAGGAGCACGCTCTCACATTATACCATCGTTAAATATCTTATGGCTGCTATGTTTCATGTGGTGACTATAGAGAATCGAACGCTCTTATTATTGACTACGATTCCATCTTAGTCCTCAGGGGTGATAACACATCTGCATTTTGATTCATCATCGTGGATAAACGTAGATGGTTATAGACCACAGCATCCACTGTGTACTCGTCTATTACTATAGATATATTCCTACCTACTGACTACACTACATATAAAAATTTATTTAAAAAAAATACTGACATGCCAGTCCAAAAACGACCATAGTTGGCGGGCAATGACGGTGAACAACGTGTGTATAGGGGATTATCCCAAATTATGATATTATAAAAAGATTGATCTGGTAAAGTAAGTGGTAGTGACAGAAAAATAGTACAATGAATAGTACATACATGCGTGTTATAATTAAAAAATTACGACCTGAGGCATATGCAATGTTTGCTAATAAAATACGTCAGTCGATTTTGCGAAAAGATCGAATGGTCTATAGATATATAGCTATAGACGTTTAATTCTCTTGAGTATTATATTGATTAGGAGGCTAGCCGATCCAAAAAGTTCTTCACCTTATCACTAAAGACGATCTGCCCCAATTTCCTTCTATCGACTTCGCCATTTTCCGTTATAATATGTCCGCCGAAAACTTCGGACAGAGTTTGGTTGAGCGGTAGTCCGGGCTTGTACAGTTCGTGTGCGATTATATCACAATTTACAATTGCTGCGCCTTTTGATCTGTAAGAATATTTGACAAATTTTGGGGTGTTACCTTAAAAATCTACTTAGATATATGTCAATCTACAGAAATTACTGAATTCAAACATTGGACTATAATGTACTTACGCACTAGAACAGCTATTTCAAACAATAAATGTGCGCCACTCTGTCATGCGAAAAAAACAATATTTGAATTTTTTGATTGTATATAACAGTACTTACTTTAATTTCTCAGCTATATTACTCTTTCCGCTTGCAATTCCACCTGCTAATCCAATCACATATGGGCGACGGGGAATATTGGGATTGGGCTGTAAGAAAATAATTTAACTAAAAAAGTCAGAACGTAAGAATTTTTTTATAAAACAGCTACAATCCATAACTTTAGTCCTATTCACTTTTTAAAATCGAACATGGAACAAAAGAATTTTTTCTTTAAATTTATACGTAGTGCGTTTTTATAATGCAAGACATTTTTTTAGAGAGAGACAGAGAGATTTTTAAAGAGAGAGAGAGAGAGAGATTTTTAAAGAGAGAGAGAGATTTTTAAAGAGAGAGAGAGAGAGAGAGAAGAACATTGAAATGTCTCAAAGATATTTCTTATATTATTGTTTTTATAACATTTTACTTACCACGGGTTCCCTAAGTACAGTTCCAAGCAATCTCATTCTTTGATTACTGGAGCTGATCTTACTTTCTTCTTCTGCTGATCGTTGTGGAGTGACATCTGCTGCTAATCCGATTACATATACATCAAGTGGTCGCAATCCGTTCTTTTCGCGTTTCTCATTAATCTTTATTGCTCCTCGCTTTGTTTCTTCACTTACTATTATTAACTAAAATTTTAATTATTATGCTAAATATTTCTTCCTTATATTAAAACAGAAATATATTTGGCAATAATTACAGTCCAGTTAAAATAGATATGATATATAATAAATAGATATGGCAATGGCTTTTCGTCACTTTTTTTTTTATATAGAATAGGGTGACAAACGAGCACACAGTCCACCTGATGGTAAGTGGATGATGTGGCCCATAGACATCTACATTTATCCTCAATTAAGAATCAAAAAGCAGATGCGTTGTCACCCTTGAGGACTAAGATGGAATGCCTCTTTTCCAGTAAAAAGGGTCTCCGGTTCTCTATACTCACCGTACGAAACACAGCAGCTTGAAGCTGCCATTTTACGCTGGTATTCAGTGAGAGCGTGGTCCTACCCCAGTCGGGCCGACCCATTCGTGCTACAACTATAATATAGCTGCAGCGTGGCTCTACCACTTATACCTCAAAACTTAAAAACAATGTGTCTTGCCAGTAGATAACAGACAGATAACATATGTTTCTGATATGAGGTCGTTCTCTATTACACGTCTACTCCAACGGTTATCGCTTCTGCGACAGATGTGACCAGCCCATTCCAACTTCAGCCTGCAAATACGGAAGGCTACATCGGTGACCTTGGTTCTCCGGCCGATTTCTTCGTTAGGGTTTCGCGTTTAGGTGATCGTAGTGTGGGACGCCCCCTGGCTAGATGGAGCGACGATCTGCACAAGGCGGCTGGCAGCAACTGAATGCGTGTAGCCGAACCGGGCTAAGTGGCGCGCCTTGGGAGGCTATGTCCAGCAGTGGACTGCCATAATGCTGATGATAATGTGGTCATTCCTGCTCCGTATGATGAAGCTTAAGGTCGTTTAGCGAGCTATGGAGGCTTATGAAGAAATCCGCAGTTGAACCAGGATAACCGATATAGCTAAACGGTTCAGTAAGCTAGATTGGCAATAGGCTGGCCATATAGCTCAAAGAACCAACAACCAATGGAAGAATTTCTCAAGTGGCAGCCTTGTACCGTAAGCGAGGTGTGGGGCCGCCCACTAGATGGAGGTGGTCTTGAGATATGCTGAAGGATACAAGTGCTTCAGACCCATGGTTTGTAGCATTCCTTCGGAGATACCGATGGTCGGTAGTGGACTCGAGAAGGGCTCTGACGATGCTGATGATGGTGATGACAAAATAGAAGAGTACAAAATAGTAGAGCTGAAAATTGGTACAAACCTAAAATTGATAAATATGAATAAAATATGAAAGTCTCCTTTGATTTTTCTAAGATTGTCAAGTGAGGAACCTTTTTTTATAGATAAAGGGTGACAAACGAGCATGCAGTCCACCGGATGGTAAGTGGATACTGTGACCCATAGACATCTACATCTGTATTGGATTAAGAATCAAAATGCAGATGCGTTGTCACCCCTGCGGACTAACGTGGAATGCGTCGTTTCCAGTAAAAGGACCTCCAGTTCTCTACTCACCATACGAAACACAGCAGCATTAAGCTGTTACTTTACGCTGGTATTTTGTGGCGTGGTACTTCTCTGATCGAGCCGACCAATTCGTGCTACAACCATAATATAGCTGCAGCATGGCATCGTGTAAATATGACCCTTACGATACAGTATGCGGCAATCTATGGGGAAGCCTACGTTCAGCAGTTAATGTTAATAATGAATAAGTAAAATATTACACACCATCAAAAGTCCAATACTGAACACAAACCCCACACAGATTGCCATAAAGCACGGTTCAAAACCACTTGCATCCACCAAATTCCTGTATATTTCATCAGGTTATCACTCTATCTAGTGGTGGCTCACTCTACACTGTGTTTGTCAGTACCACGCTACCACTCAAGAAATTCCACATCACAATAGTGTATTAATAATCTATTAGTCATACAACAGACTCCTGATTTGTGACAATGGAAGTTTAGCCCAATATTTTAAAAAAACTCGGAATGTTTTAAATTCAAACATGTTGGATCATAAAAAAGATATCATCAGTTTTGATGCAGACAAAACAGCGAGTATCTGCTTTTAAGGCATTATTTACAAAATAATGTAATTTATTATTTGGATTTTATTATAATGGCTTCATATCTGCAACAATTATGTTAAAAAGATTAGGTAATTATCAAAATAGGAGCAATTTTAGAAACCTAAATTACAAATAGAAGCTAAAATTTTAATTTTAAAGTTCTTACCTCATACCTAGGGTCTGATTTAGTTGGCCCATAAAGGTCTTGAATAGGCTCTACTTTATATTCCAGATCAGGATTTATATCTGTTAGAAAATCAAGAATACCCTTTATTCTCTTTTCTATCGGTTCTATTAACTCCCACAGTACCTTTGCTGTAATAGAAATGGAATAATATATACTATAATAAAATATAATAGTACTTATAAAAAAATAATTATATATAACAGTATCGCTTTTGGTGGAAATTTGACTATTTAAGTGATTCAAGCGTTTTGTGTTATGAAAAATTAAATGTTTCTCTTTATGTAGAATAAGGCTGACAAATGAGCACACAGTCCACCTGATGCAAATTGAATGCTGTGGTGCATGGACATCTACATCTATCCTCAATTATGAATCAAAATGCAGATGCGTTTTGTCACCTCTGAGCACTGAAACAGAATGTCTCATTTCCAATAAAAAGGTCTCCGGTTCCTACATTCACCATACGAAACTCAACAGCATTAAGTTGCTATTTACGCTAGAATCTGTGACATATACGCTGGTATTCTGTGAGAGCATGGTCCCTGCCGGTCAAACTGCCCCATTCATGCTACTGATAATATAATTGCAGTATGGTACCTCAAAAACATGTATGTTAACTCTATTTTTCCGCTTAACAGCATAATTTTTACATCTATGACACAGCACCTTTCGAATGATATATTTAATTCCCCGCCTAAATAATAAATACAAAAAAGTATGTTGCCAGTAATGACACATGGCTCTGAAACATGGTCCTTCAATTCCGACTGTATGAAGAAGCTATGATTATGGAGTCTATGTGGTATGGAAAAACTATGATCAGAGTTTTCTGCTAGACTTTGTATATGAGGTAATGAGGAGATCTGCAGTAGAACCAGAGTAATCAACATAGCCCATCAGATTAGTAAACTAAAATTGCAATGGGCGGTTATATAACTTGAAGAACTAACAACCGTTAGAAAAAAGGTTTTCATGCAGACCTTACACAAACAAGGCAGATCCTATATGAGTGATGACCCGGTGAGATATGCAGGAAGGTGGTTCAGAGTGGTTTGTTCAGAAAGGATGCTTTCGCTGTGATGATACTGGTAGGTATAAACTTCAGAATAACTCGTATAGTATATATATATGCAGACTTCGGACACCAGCAACACGTGGACGCCGTTTCTTCCTCCCCGTAGTGTTAAAGACCTATATCACATTTCTTTTGTAATTTCTTTGATTTAATATAGATACTTCTTTTGTCCTTCTTTTTTATTGTTCTTAACACGTTCAGACCGGCATCTCATAGTAGGTACGGTATCTACGGCGCAAATCTTCATGTAATACCAGTGGTACATCAGCGACCCATGAACCAAAAGTCTTGCCGGGCAGGTGCACCTCCGTGACACGGACAGGATTAGACAGGAATGCTTTCTCTCTTTCTAATAAGCTAGTAATCGTAATATAAAGTAAATTGTTTTGTCTCATCAATCAGAACCGCGTGCCGCGCTGACATAACAACGCCGAGGAATTTTGTGCATTTTCGCGCCATAACATGACGACGACGAGACGCGTAATTAGCTGCGCGTGATTGTGTGTGCGAGTTTGTTTATGTCTATGTTTGTGCATAATAAGATGTCGAATGAAGATAATAATCGACCTATAAGGTCGGGATCGTGTCTGAATTCGAACGCATCTGTTTCATCGCATGGTAATGTTTAATAAAATATTTATCGACGAAATTTTATACGCTGCAGAGGAGGGTGGGCCCCATGCACAAAAAAAGCCAAAACACAAGTTAGAGAAAATGGAAGGAAAGCTCAGAGATACCCGAAAGAGATGCAGACCTTGTTACAAGCATTTTACAACAACTGAATCTGCGGGTATGGCTAGAAAAAAATCGAAACGCGTAAATACATTTTGCTCTGCGTGTGAAAAACCAATGTGTTTGTATTGTTTCAATACAATTCATACAAAATAATTTTCATTTTATACCATCCATGATGGCATTTCATTTTACATTTTTTTCAATTATGATTTTATTTTCTTATTATTACATTTTTTCAACATAATTTATAATAAATAATTTGCATTTCGTACAAATTATGTCGTGATTATGTCAATTTTTTTCTAATAAATACAATTTTTCAATATTGACTTTTGCTTACTTTTCGAAATAATATCCACCTCCTGAGCTGCACTATGAAAATTTGTCAATTTTACTAGGCGTGGATTGTAAATACAACACTTTCTCTCAAAGCGGCGCGAATTTCTTAGTATATTGAAAGTATAGTGTGACGTGGCCACCGGTGGTACACTTCGCCGTGTCAGCAAATACTCCGTGCTCCACCGGTGCTCCACGCCGGTCTGAACGTGTTAAGCACTCTAAGATTGATGTATGCATATTAAAATCACTTTTGTTTATATGTTTTTATTTTTAATGTGTTTATCAAATAAATGGTTCTTCCTTTCTTTTTCCATAATACACATAATGTAGATAAATGTAAAAAGTTATAGCCTGACTTATAATTCAGATTTACATTTGCATTTCTTACATTGAATCATATTGACATCCGTTACTCCCACTGTTAAGTGTTTGGTGGATCGTAAGGCTGCCTGTGATAGCAGAATCTTGTGTCCATTGTGTAGTCTGTCAAATGTGCCACCAACTGCTACATATTCATAGGTCTTCACTTTTTCAGCCTCTATTATTTCCTCAGCATTATGCGAATCTGTAAGAAATAAAATAATGATTACACTTAAATACATTTTATATCTTTATTCCTTGTAATTTTCAAAATAGGCTTTTGTCTAGCAAATAATACATGATAGGGAAATGTTAATTAAATATATTCTACTATCGCTTCACCCCGGCTTCGCACATGTGATTTCTGGATACTATAAGGTCCAATTGTGAATTTAAACCATTCAGGGACCCACTCAAACACACAAAAAAAGGCATCAAAATCGGTCCAGTCGTTTAGAGTCAAACACATGTACAGAAGAATTATATATGTATAAAATTTGATTTATACTATTAATAAAGTTTGTATTAATCTCATATAATTGAAATAGGTAGATTTATAGACACAATTTGTTTGCCCTAACTTGATACTAACTTCACTAGTTAGACACAAATTTAATAATAAAAGAATTGTGTTTCATATCTTTGTGTTAGAAAAATTCACATTCAAATTATTTATGCAGTACAATTTAAGAATACTTTTTCTTACCTACAACTTGCACTTTACATCCTGTTTCAATGTTATTAACAGATTGTTTCAAATCTTCTACTTGTTTAGCCAAAGCACTCTCATAAAGTATGAGATCTATCATGTGATTTGTTTTAATAATTTCTGCAGATTGAATAGGCTTCAACATCAGTCTAACGTCTGTATTTTGTAGTATTGCCTGCAAAAATAAATAAAATAATATTAAACACTTTATTTTATGACTCAATAAAATAAAAAAAGTTAAATTATTCATTTAATATCTGAATAGTAGGAGTCCAGAAAAAGTATTATTTTATCTGTCTTATAAAGGTGTATCCCACTTTAAGAATTCTAGGCCATATAATATTTGTACCGCGTGGGAAATAAGCTCATGGTCCATAGCACTTCATCCAATGTGCTAGTTATGGTAATGAATAGAAATGTGAAAAATTTTACATGTAGAAAGAATGAAAGAGGAAAGAGTGACAAAGCAAATTTCTGCTGCATAAGTGAGTAGCAGAGTCAGCAAGAGTGGGAAGTGGATAAACTTGTAATATATTGGCCAAATTGCGTAAATATATAAATGACAAAGAAGAGAGAGGAGTGTCAGAATTGTGCCAAATGGAAGTTCCGTAGTCTTTGCTTACCCCTCTGGATGACAGACGTGAAAGTTTATGTAGTTATTTATGAATTTATGTATAAAAAATTCAATTTATAATAAAAGGTAAGAAAAAGTAGACTTCAAAAAAATTAAAATAATAAAATAATTTTCACATAATAGCTTCTAAAGTCATAGCTTTCTTCTATACTCTATGATCTTAAATTTTGACCTCTTTAAGTAGACTAAGGAATATCAGAAGAACAAGGTAAAAACTAGAATATTGTCTAAACATTTACATTGAAACCCTATTTTTTCACCCTTAGGTATGGAATTTATTCTCTAAATACTCCTATTTAAAAAAAAAAGATTCATCAAATTCATACACAATTGACAAAGATATCATGTAACATAAAATATACAAAATAAAACATATAATCAAATTAAGAATTCATTTAACATTATCAGTCTGTCATCAGTCCAGAGCTGGATATGGAGCCCACCTGACAATCATCATCATCATCATCATTAAAGTCCACAGATGAACATTGGCTTCTCCCATAGTTTGTGATATTTGGCATAGTTACCACACTTGGTAGGCAGAGTAATTTTAATTAATTATTGCAACAAAAATACATATCTAATACTGCATACACAAGCCATGAGTACATTGCAAAATAAACCTTTTTTTTTATAGGATAGGGTGACTAACGAGCACACAGTCCACCTGATGGTAAGTGGTTGCTGTGACCCATAGACATCTACATCTATCCTCAATAAAGAATCAAAATGCAGATGCGTTGTCACCCGGGAGGACTAAGATGGAATGCCTCTTTTCCAGTAAAAGGATCTCCGGTTCTCTACACTCACCATCGAAACACAGCATTGTTAAGCTGCTAATTTACGCTGGTATTCTGTGAGAGCGTGGTCCTTCCCCGGTCGAGCCGACCCATTCGTGCTACAACTATACTGCTAATATAGCTGCAGCATGGCTCTACCACGTATAAAAAACCTATATTAGATATATCATTATTCAATTATCATCAGGAAAATGCTGCAACCCTAAACTATATCAGTTGCTCCCTTTGGTACCCCTTTGTTTTTTAATTATATGATTATTAAAAATACTTATGCATAGTAACTTTAAATAGAATACTTACATTATTGTAAACTTTCACAATTTGTTTATTTAAAATTGGTAGTATATTATCACAACTGTTGTTAATTTTAATATATAACACATTTTTTACAAACTGATTCACTTTAGTAAATAGGCTATGAGCTTTAGCTGCATTGGCAACGAAGAGAAGACCATTATTTGGCATTGTTTCGAAATCTGAAAGTAAAATGTGGATAAATGTAAAGGTACACATTAAAATTGTTATTTTATGGTTTTAGGAGACCCACCTGGAACTTGTTTATTTCGCAACAAAAATGAAATTATAATTGATAATGATACGACTGTAAAGGATACTAAAAACACGGAGTTACACATAATATTTAAAAGTACAAAGGTTCGTTCATTTTTAGTTTCGAAAAGTATAAAACTATATTTAATATTATAACACAATAAGAAATATAGAATATTACGACGATTACATTGAAACTAAGCAAATCATTTATTTGTTTGCTATAAAAACATAATGACTAAAATACTAAATAAATATTCAATTACCGATTAATAATTAATTATACTTGATTATTTATCCCAAAAAGGAAATATGTAAGCCAAAAGAAAATATAAGTATGTGTCGACCTTATCACTTTATCATAGCTTCTGAGATAAAATAAGCATTACATATGTTAATAATTTTCTTTATCTTGAAAAGTTTTCAATTTTCATTTGTTGTTGTTGTTTTTATTATTCGCTCGAGAGAGCAGGCAAAGGAACTAAGCCATACAGCCTTGTCTTTTTTATTTTGAATATATAGAATTTTAAGGTGTAAAGGCCGGAACCAAGTCTTATTTTTCTTCTTTCCGTCTCTTCAAAATCCATAAAGGCCGAAGCCAAGTCTTATTTTCTTTAACTCTTCATATTTTCAAAAACCGTGAAGGCTAAAGCCAAGTCTTCTTTATATAAGTTGAGTGATCAGTGACAGGCTGACAGGTAAACAAAAACAAAATATATTTTTTAAACTGGCTTTACGGTTTTGGGTTCTGAGCCTGAAATTCAATGTATAGTTATGGTTATCCTTCATAGTACACCGCTTCACAATATGTTGATGCGTCACATTGTGCAGCCCTTGGGAGATTTGACGGCAACAGGCCAGCAGACAGCTGACAGTTGGCGATGGTATCTCAAGGCGCCTAAGCAGACAGACACATTATCTTGAGAATCACATCACCATCAGAGCACTTGTTTCACCGTTTCCACTAATAGTTCACATGCGCAGACATTTAATACACAAAATAGCACCACTTTTACATATCAAAATCCACTTCAAACCATTATTTAAACAATAATACAGGAGCAACAAACCGCCGTCGGTCAAGTTCCCGCCAAAAAAAAAACCAATGACAATTGACAACTGACAACACAGATTGACATTTATGGTTTGGATGCTTGTCTTTCAAGCCATGTCTTCATTTCATTCGGGATCTTCGTTTTTATAAAGATTTTCTATTGTGAATTTAATGTATTAGTAAATAGGCAGAAAATGTTTCATATTCTTCAAAAACACGGTCAAGCGGCAGGTGTCATTATTTGCGATGGGTTCACTTTCACTGTCATTGTCACTGACACACTTCACTAGATAATAAAAATTGGTCGCATTCAAACAACAGTTGATGAATAGTTCCAACTTGATTACAATTAAATTTTATACGTGGTAGAGCCATGCTGCAGCTATATTAGTAGTATATAGTTGTAGCACGAATGGGTCGGCTCGACCGGGTAAGGCCCACGCTCACAGAATACCAGCGTAAAATAGCAGATTAACATTGCTGTGTTTCGTATGGTGAGTGTAGAGAACCGGAGACCCTTTTTACTGGAAAAGAAGCATTCCGTCTTAGTCCTCACGGGTGAAAACGCATCTGCATTTTGATTCTTTATTGAGGATAGATGTAGATGTCTATGGGTTACAGTAACCACGTACCATCAGGTGGACTATGTGCTCGTTTGTCACCCTATCCTATAAAAAAATATGAGCATAAGTTCGAGGATAGTATGTTAAGTCGAGCAAAGTGTGCAGGAGTCATATAGTGGCCGAACCGAAGAGTCGATTTATTGTCATAAATCATAATATAGGCACGACTTGCTACTTTCAACTTAGCGTACCACGGCTTTACAGATATTTCGTCCTGGATACTTCCATACCACTTGACTTTGTTTTCTTGGTCTTTCTTCCACATATATTTCCATAATAAATGGATATTCTTTATTAATTCAGTATAACAGTCATCATCATTATCATTACAGCCCATTACAAGTCCACTGCTGAACATAGGCCTCGCTATAGTGGGGACGCCCCACACTTCGTCAGCCGGTACAGGCCGCCACTCGAGAACCTTTTTCCCCATCGGTTGTCGGTTCTTCGAGCTATGTGGCCGGCCCATTCCACTTCAGCTTACTAATCCGTTGGGCTATGTCGGTCGCTCTGGTTCTACTGCGGATATCCTCATTTCTAAGTTTATCACGCAGAGAAACCCCGAGCATAGCCCTCTCCATAGCTCGCTGAGCGACCTTGAGCTTCCTCATACGACCAGCAGTGAAGGACCACGTTTCAGATCCATAAGTCATCACTGGCATCACGCACTGGTTGTACACTATCGTTTTCAAGTTTTGAGGTATACCTGACGAGATGTGTCGTAATTTCCCGAACGCTGCCCAGCCGAGTTGAATCCGTCGATTGACCTCTCGGTTGCAGTTGGACTTACCAAGTCGGACTATTTGTACCAGGTAAACATACTCGTGAACAACTTCGAGCTTCATGCTCTCAACAACTACCGGCATAGGTGTGACATGGACGTTACACATGATCTTTGTTTTGTCCATGTTCATCTTAAGACCTATACGTTGGGAGACACTATTGAGGTCATTGAGCATAGTGTTTAGGTCCTCCAGCGATTCTGCCATAAGGACTATATCGTCGGCAAATCGAAGGTGAGTGATGTACTCGCTATTGATGTTAATACCGTTTCCTTTCCGGTCCAGTAGCTTGAAAACATCTTCCAATGCAGTGGTGAAGAGTTTCGGGGATATATCGTCACTCCGTCTTACACCTCTCTGCAGTTGGATCGGTTTCGTACTCTGGTTCTGTACAGTCCACATACGGAAGACATAAGTAGTGGCAGATTGTACTCCTCGGGTACAATTTGCCAAAGGGTATGTATGTGGTCTATGGTGCTAAAGCCATTTCGGAAACCGGCTTGTTCGGGAGACTGGAAGTCGTCGAGTCTGCGTGCGAGACGAATCGTAATGACTCTCGAAAACAGCACGTAAACGCGGCTCAGTAGGAAAATAGGTCTGCAGTTCTTCAAGAGAGCGTTGTCTCCTTTCTTGAAGAACAAGACCACCTCACTTCGGCTCCACACCTCCGGAGTAGTGCACCATGGAGTACGGAATTAAAGAGCTTCTGAAGGACTTCAAGTACCAATTTTCCACCCGCTTTCAGAAGCTCCGCCGTAATTCTATCCTCGCCTGGGGCCCTGCCGTTTTTAAGGTGCTGGAGAGCCATTCTAATCTCGCTCAGAATGACGTCCGGGATTTCATCGGAATTGTGTCGGATAATACTTGCTCTTTGATCGTTACTTACACTTGCGTGTTAGACTCCAACGATGATGTGTACAGCTGCCCATAGAACCTCTCAATCTCATAAAACCCTTTTTACTGGAAACGAGGCATTCCATCTTAGTCCTCACGGGTGACAACTCATCTACATTTTGATTCGTAATCGAAGATAGATGTAGCTGTCTATGGGCCACAGCAACCACTTACCATCAGGTGGACTGTGTGCTCGTTTGTTACCCTTATCCTATAAAAAAAAATGTCTTGAGCTTTGTCAGTTGGCTCTTTCTGGCAGACAGATCTCTGGCAAAGACTTTGGAGCCTTGGTTCCGCTCGATCACTTCTTCAATACGAGCTGTACTGAAGTTGCGTAAGTCTCGCCGCATGCATTTGGAGATCTGTTTTTTCAGTTGCTGCCTGTATGCTGTCAAATCCGTTGAAGACTGCAGCTTCATTTCCCGTCTAACAGCCATTAGATTAAGAGTGTGAACGGAGAGTTTTTGTGTTCTTCTGCGGCGGGTCTTGCAGAACTTAGCTCCGACCGCATGGACTGAAAACGGTTTTTTAACTCGACCTGAAAGGTTTCGGAACTTTGGATTAGAGCACGAGGGTACGGAGCGTTGACTTCATTAGACGAGACCTCTCCAACTTAACGTTTAGGTTCAGAGTGCCTCTAACCATTCAGTGATCACTACCAGTTTTCACCCTCGCGATCACTTAGACATCACTGAACAGTTGCCGTCTAGTCGTCATAATGAAGTCATTCTCATTTTTTGTCGAACCGTCGGGGCTCGAACAGGTCCACTTGCTGTGTGGCCGCTTCTGAAAGAAAGAGTTCATCATAAAGTCCCTCTTTCTCCATGAAGTCGGCCAGCTGCTGACCCCTTGGGTTCCGTTGCCCTATTCCAAATTTCCCTACATTCAGCTCACCGTTCTCTCTTGTGCCTAGTTTTGCATTGAAGTCTCCCATTAACACCGTATAGTGGGTTTTGGAGCAATGTATGGCTTTAGAGATATCCTCATACATTTCCTCCACCTCCTCATCAGGATGCCGAGGTTGGTGCGTAAACCTATATGACCTTCAGCGAATACCGTTTGGTGATTTTGAGTAAGGTACGCAACCCTCGTCGACACACCCCAATCTTTAACATTGTTAAAGAGACTTATAGACGATAAATCCGACACCTACTTCGGACAGATGGTTGCCCTCCGGTGATAGAACAAGTTGCCAGATGCGAGGATTACTGTGTCCTCCCCTCTCTTCGGATCTCAGATAATCCTATAATATCCCAGCGCATCTTATCTATCTCTTCTTGCAGCTCCAGGATCTTCTCGTCCGTCCTCAGGGTGCGTGCGTAGTATGTTGCCAGGTCGAGTCGTTTTAGGTGGCAACCGAAGCTCCACCGGAGATTCTTAGCACCCTCTTCCTCACAATTCTTAATTTAGCAGTCAGTAAAGGTAAAGGTAAAATATGGCTTACATCAAGTGGATTTATTCCTTCACATGCAGTCTTATCGGCGATTTAATTTCTAGTAATACCTTTATGTGAAGGAATCCACATAGAGACTTAAACAGCCTTTTTACAGGTTAATTATTAGTTCTCTAGTGTTTATACACAATTTTGTTAGTTTTCAAATGAATTGAATAATTTTTATACATGAAAATGAACTGGGAGAATCGGTTAATATATGGAAATATTTATAATTATGAATACTAATATAATAAATGTGATGGATTTACTTTAAGACCATATGACTTTACTCCAATCCACAATTATACCAAGATATTTGTTTAATAAGCCTATAGTTTTGGGTAAATCCACCAATTTGGCATGTACATATACTTGGAGATTATCTGCATACAGGTGGCAGCGAGAAGATAATTGGAGGTAATTGAACTTATGAAGATAAACACATGTCCGTTGCCGGCGACCAAATAAGTAACTATGTAACCAGTCAATCACTTCAGGAGATATGTTAAGAAGCTAAGATAACTAACAGGAGATCGAAATCGACATTGTTGAAGTGTCGCAGCTTGTAACCTGGAGGAAGGTGCGCGCAGTTCCTCACCTGGCTTCAACCACGTTTCATTTATAGCCATAATATCTACCGCATGACGATCAAAGGCAAAAATTCATCATGACGTGTACACAAAGAACCCGGATTCAGAAAGCCAAGTGATAATTTTTTTACTTATAAATTGTATGATAAAAGTATGTTATCTGAACATACTTGCAATGAAATAAATATTTTCGTAGTAAAGTCAGATGTCGCATATCCACAAAAGAACGCGTTGATAATAATTTATGAAAATCAACGAACGTCTTGTAATATACGGCTATATAGGCTATTTCTAGAATAGTATTATTTAAAAATATTTTAAAGCACATTATGGCATAGAAATTATTACTTAAAAAAAGACAACATAAAATGCTAGCGAAAAGTACAACACTCAACATGAATAAAACATAAAAAAAAAAAAAGCAAAGAAATACCACCTCCTCAACAACAGCACCAAATAGTTCAGAAAATAAAGTATACAAGTGATGAATGGAATTTCTATTAAAGATTTATTAACAAAGCTTAGAAAATTCCATGTAAATAGGTAAAAAATTATACAATATATTATTAGGCTATAAAAACCATTGTAACGTATCACATATTTCATAAGATCATTGTATGCATAACATAATTTAATACTTTTACTAATACATAAATAAAACATTAAAAAGTAAGAAACCTTTGAGAATATAACCTTTGTATCACTATAAAATACAGAATATGTAAAATAATAATCATAATACATTTATATATCTTAAATTTATATATATAGCTAATTTGCCTGAATATAAAAATAAAACGTATGCCATAATAACATTTAGGAAATAAAAAAATTGTAAGTTAATGTGAGAAGTTTGTATTAAAATAATTAAAAATAACATACTGCTATTATTCGCCGAGTGACATAGTTTTAGAGCCAACAGCTTCAACACCAAAAACCTTAGTTAGATCTTCTTCCAACCGAAGCCGATGTCGCTCACTCCCATGTTCCTTCCTTACATAAATCTTTCCGTCACGTGACCATACATACTTCCAACCAAGGCTTTTGGCTGTCATACGAGCTTTATAAAATAACCGGCTATTGTGCTTAGTAAGACGCTCATTGACATAAATGGTGCGAGCTATTCCCGTCAGTCCCAGACCTTCAGTGGTGATATTGCGCCGTACGCGTGCCGCCTGTATTAGCGCATCACGCTGAGCACGACGCGCCAATCGCACAACTAAAAGGCGTGGCCGCGGTACTATAGGGCCCTCGCCATTATCGCGTATGAAACCTGTACGCTCTGAAGACACCACATCGCGCTCATCCAGGTCCACGCATAATTTTTTGGCAATAGCCAAGATAATATGGGCGGTTTTTTCACCACTCGTTTCAGGAATCCGCTATCTGAATATCATTAGAGAGCAAGTCTTGGTCACGTTCCAATATTTGAGACTTCAACTGTGACACCTTCTCTTCCAAAGTCGAAACTTCACAGCGTTGTAAACCTTTTGATTTGTCTTCTAAGACTGATATCCTGATTTCGATGGAGTCAATGCGACTGTTTTGCATCTTAATGGAAATCATTAGATCTGCTATAGAATTATGGAACAAGCGCATTTCAGCACGGATGACCTTCATTTCACTAAGAAGCAGTTTGAAGTCCATAGCTGTACCATCGAGCGATTCTGACATAATATTCTCCATTACGCTGCTCTCTTCTACATGAATATTCTTGTCCTGAGTATTTTTTGTGGGTGGTTTTCCGCGGACTGCCACATTCGAGTTCTCTGGTGAGTCAACCAATGCAGGAGGACTAGAAATTTCAGACTCAGCAGTACGCACTGGTGTATTCAAATTATTCGTACGCGGAAGTTTGCTTACACATGAAATGCATTTCCAATTATCTTTACGCTCTTTATTAAACGAATAAAAAGAATAAAAGCGTTTACTGCTTATATTTAGACATTCAATATCATAAACCTCTTTACAATTACAACAACGTAGATATTCTCTTTTGGGTAAAGGTTTCGCACATGCAGCACAAGTCTCGGTTGGTGGCGACATCATTTTATACAATAGAACTAGGACTTATTTCAAAATTAAAATATTTTAAAATCAGATGAATGCGCGCCCTCTAATGGGTGATCGTAGGCTTGATCAAATTGATCTATTAGCATAAGTTCGTAGCTTATTTTGCCAGTAATTAATAGATGGCGTAATAATACACAAATAGTTACTCTCCTTTGGTAATCAATTATCACATAGATGTCGCTGATTTAATCAGATGTACATAAATTTTAAACATTTTAAACTACTGTAACCGTCACTTTAATACTAAATTAATGTTTTTTCACTTTAAAACAAAAATAAAACGTTGATAGCACTGTGACTTAGTTTGTTAATACTGTTCCTTAGCGTTTCACTTTAAAAAGCACTGTCTTATTACAATAAATTCAAAACAATAACAATTTATAGTTCACTGATTCATTGGATTACTTTTATCAACATCACACTGATACTCTAGCTCCAAACAGCGAGATAACACTGGACACACTAAATTAAGTTAAAATTAATACTTAGGTTATACAAAACTCTGCCTCCATATAATCTAGTTGTGTATCGCCAGCAACGCAAAGTCAGAATTTGCATTTCGAAAACCCAAAATTAGGGCTTTTAGGTGCTAATTAGGTGCCAAGTTTAAAATTAGGTGCTCTAAAATTTTCACCGCAACGAACTGTTAAAATTTGCGTTGCTAGCAAAACGTATCGCTAGCAACGCAATGAATTTATTAGATATACGATAAATATTAATAGCAAGGAAATAAGTAGTAATTAGGTGCTGCAAGTATAGGCGATGACAAGGCGCCCTAATAAAAATAAAGTCGTTATTCAGAACAAAGCAGATGCAAAATTCAGGTTTTCTGAAAATCATAATAGAATCAAAATTGCTTTTAGAAAATCCCAAATTAGGGCTTTTTAGGTGCTAATTAGGTATCAAGTTTAGAAATTAGTTGCTCTAAAATTTTCACCGCAACGAACTGTTGAAATTTGCGTTGCAGGGATATTGACATAGTTACTTCTGCAACGGTTTCGGCGCTGCGGGAAGTGCAGCCTTCGCCCTTGCGTAGCAAATCACAAGCACCCATTCTCACCTCCGCAGCTTCGGCTTATTGGTCGCCTTCGGCGACCAGCCTCAGCCTCTACGGCTCGCACAGATGCCTGCGATTTGCCACAGCGGGTGGGGCTGCTCTCCCTCCGCGCCTACGGCTTTACAAAAACACTCTGGGGTAGGGCATACACGATTACGTGAAGTCGGGCGTTCTGATTCGGTATTAGTACAGATTCGACCTATCTTATCTATAATATATAACTGATAAAGAACAAAAATGCCGTTCATACCTTATAGTAAGGTAATGGTCCAGCCATTACCATACCTTATAGTAAGGTAATGGCTGGAATTATCGGGTCCAGGACCACCCTGCAAATTCCTGACTTTGCGTTGCTGGCTAGACACAGCTATATAATCTATACTATAACAATGCCAAATAGCCAAATCTCACACTCCTCCGCGCAATATGCTTAAAAAGGAGTACAAAGTTTTCTCTTCATTTATTATTTTGTAGAAGATTCGCATTGAAGCAGTAACTATACCCTAATCACATCACCACAATGCGCACCACAATCACCACGCCGCGCAGACCGGTAGAAGAGCGCAGTGCCATCCATTGATTGATAATACACTAAAATTACGTGACCTGATAATACACTGACCATTGATAATACACTAAAATTACGGATGATGAGCCGATATCCTTTCACCAGAAATGTCGTTCTCCACCACAACTTAAATTAGCGGTTCAGAACGGATACGATATCCGTTCTGTTAGTCAGTTCTGCATGCAAGCAAGTTTGGCATTGGAAGAATAAGTTTACATACACCTACCTCCTACATACGCCCCCGTGGGTATCGTAAGAGGCGACAGAGGGAAACTGAGGCAGAAGATGGGCAGTAGCATCTTTCTGATAAAAGCAATAAAAAACTGCGGTTGCCAACGCGCTCGCCTAGCGTGGCAACTATGGCAATATACCCCCCATGAGCAACGACACAAATAAACGGCCTCCAGTCACCGGCGGCCCCGCTATTCCTGGCTACGGTGGCGACCATGTGGCAGGGGGTGCTAAGAATCTCCGGTGAGGAGAGGTTCGGTTGCCACCTACGACGACTCGACCTGGCAACTTATGACGCACGCACCATGAGGACTGACGAGAAGATCCTGGAGCTGGAAGAAGAGATAGACAAGTTGCGCTGGCATATTATAGGATTATCCAAGGTCCGAAGAGAGGGGGAGGACACGGTAATCCTCGCATCTGGCAACTTGTTCTATCACCGGGAGGGCGACCATCTGTCCCAAAGAGGTGTCGGATTTATCGTCCACAAGTCTCTCGTTAACAACGTTGTAAAGATTGGGAGTGTGTCGACGAGGGTTGCGTACCTTATACTCAGAATCATCAAACGGTATTCGCTGCAGGTCATACAGGTTTACGCACCAACCTCGGCACATCCCGATGAGGAGGTGGAGGAAATTTATGAGGATATCTCGAGAGCCATGCATTCCTCCACAACCCACTATATGGTGTTAATGGGAGACTTCAACGCAAAACTAGGCACAAGAGAGAATGGTGAGCTGAATGTAGGGAAATTTGGAATAGGGCAACGGAACCCAAGGGGCCAGCAGCTGGCCGACTTCATGAAGAAAGAGGGACTCTTTATGTTGAACTCTTTCTTCCAGAAGCGGCCACACAGGAAGTGGACCTGGTCGAGCTCCGACGGTTCGACAAAAAATGAGATTGACTTTATTATGACGACTAGACGGCAACTGTTCAGTGATGTTTCAGTGATCGCGAGGGTGAAAACTAGTAGCGATCACCGAATGGTTAGAGGCACACTGAACCTAAACGTTAAATTGTAGAGGTCTCGTCTAATGAAGTCAACGCTCCGTCCCCCTCGTGCTCTAATCCAGAGTCCCGAAACCTTTCAGCTCGAGCTACAAAACCGTTTTCAGTGCCTAGAAGATTGCAATGCAGTGGACGATATGAATGACAAGCTCGTGGAAACTGTCCATGCGGTCGGAGCTAAGTTTTGG
This sequence comes from Parnassius orleans, assembly GCA_029286625.1. Taxonomy (NCBI): domain Eukaryota; kingdom Metazoa; phylum Arthropoda; class Insecta; order Lepidoptera; family Papilionidae; genus Parnassius; species Parnassius orleans. The sequence goes on along the minus strand of JAGSMP010000182.1, from coordinate 1,241,947 downwards.
AAAACCCGCCGCAGAAGAACACAAAAACTCTCCGATCACTCTTAATCTCATTGCTGTTACACGGGAAATGAAGCTGCAGTCTTCAGTAGATTTGACAACATATAGGCAGCTGAACAGACAGATCTCCAAATGCATGCGGCGGGACTTACGCAACTTTAATACTGCTCGTATTGAAGAAGCGATCGAGCGGAACCAGGGCTCCAAACTCTTTGCTAGAGATCTGTCTGCCAGAAAGAGCCAATTGTCGAAGCTGAAGACCGAATGTGGCAGCATCATTTCCGGGACACCTGAGATTTTGAGTGAGATTGAGAGGTTCTATGGGCAGCTGTACACGTTATCGTTAGAGCCACACGCAAGTGTGAGTACCGATCCAAGAGCAAGTCTTATCCGACACTATACCGACGATATTCCGGACGTCAGTCTGAGTGAGATTAGAATGGCTCTCCAGCACCTTAAAAACGGCAAGGCCCCACGTGAGGATGGAATTACAGCGGAGCTTCTGAAAGCGGGTGGAAAACTGGTACTTGAAGTTCTTCAGAAGCTCTTTAATTCCGTCCTCCATGGTGGCACTACACCGGAGGCGTGGAGCAGAACTGCGGTGGTCTTGTTCTTCAAGAAAGGCGACAAAGCTCTCTTGAAGAACTACAGTCCGATTTCCGATAATATAGTGTAATAAAAATATGACAATCGTCTGGTCGCATAAGTAACATTATTGAAGTCGTATTCGCAATTAGTATTTTCAGGTTTCCTTAAGATATCGGTTATGAACATCTTATTTAAGGGAATACTAATTTGTCGACATGTGGTTCCTGGGAGTTACCACCCACCTGTCTGACTTTGCCAAAGAAATTTTCGAGACAATCTTGATTGGGACGACTCGTAAATAAAAATTAATTTAATTTCTTCTGATTTTAATTCTTCATGAAGTTTTATTAAGGATTTTACAGACACTTGAAATCCGTGAATGAAATTCATGCTATTTGTAACGTCTTTCTGCCTATCACTTCTTAATAATTTTAAGTTCCTGAAAAATGTTAGCATTTCTTATAAAAACTCAATTTGATGACTATCGCATCGGAAAGCTCTTTTATATTTATTAGGAGATCGCAGTGTACTTGAGTTTAATAGATCAAACAAGTTATTAATTTTATTTACAAAATCAGCGGTATCTCTTGCGGCAACCTGGATAAGATTTAAATCTACGTAGGTATTAGTAAACCATATTTACTCTTTTTTATATTTCATTTGATACGAATTATTCTTTAAAAAACAGAATTTGACACTTATTATTTTTCATCAACCTGAGTTTTGAGCACTGGCCGAGTCGGTTTAAAGCAGTTTCTCTCTGTACGTGACGAGCCGCCAGTGCTATAATAGCGCGGTTGTATGAAGCTTTGCCTCTGTACGGTACGGTTTGGTTACGGTTTACTCATGTGGTAATAGGGTGTAAAAAAGGTGTCAGAAATAAAAGTTACATATGGCATAATTTATATTTATTTTAAGAAGTAAAATTTACCCACGTTTTATGAGTGTTTATTAAATTCTACAAAGATGAATGTATTAATCTATATAAAAAGAATAAGCATTCATATCTCGTGTCTCGCTCGCTTTTTAAATCAAATAGTTCGGTGGTATATTTTATTATGAACTGTCGCACTTATTTAAATAACAACACACTTACTTAAAAAGCAATAATTTTACATTAGATTCAATAATGGGCTTTGTAACATTCATCACAATAGTCGTCAATATACTTTTTCTTTTAATTATCATTACCGCGGCTACTGCCAGGGTTTCCTTTCCTACTCATGCGTCTCCACTTTGCCCGGTCTGTAGCATCCTCGGTACTCGGTACTATAATGTCAGTAGTGAATCAAATATATAATAATAAACTATACTTTTATTATAATGCAACGTCAATATATGTATATAAACTAGGGTTGCCACCTTTTTTTTTGAATAAATATTATATTTTTCCCAAAAAAAGACGCAAAAATATAGTACTTTTGGAAAATTCGGCAAAAAAAGTACACATTTATTTTTAATCTTTATGCATTTTTCCATATAAATTTGTTATTGCTCTTCGCTTTGGCCATCCACCTTTAAAGTAATAGGAATCTGAGCAATTTAGATTCATATTAAAATAAATTAACAATTCATTTTTAATTAAATTTATTATCAATTTCTTTCTTCTTCCATTTAACATTCATGACGGAAAAATTCTTTCCGTAAACTTACTTGTTCCAGACTTCCAGTCACAGTTAATATAAAAAATCGCGACATTTGAATTAGGGGAAAAAATATAGTATATTTTGTATTATATTATTTTTCTATAATATATAGTACAATTGACTGAAATATAGTACGATACTATATATTATAGTACGGGTGGCAACCCTAATATAAACATCAATAATATGTAACAATATTATTAAATTTAGTTCTCGCTTAGAGAGTTCTCGATATATTATACTTAGGTACTAGCCTATGAAGTAACGTTTGATAAATATTTTAAATTAATAACTATGCATGAACTTAAAATATTTTTTTCACAAAGTTATCTGACAGAGAATACCCTTTTTGCAGAAGTTCGCTTTTTGTATCGGCATTGTATAAAATATTTTTGTGCAATATTTTATTTATTTATTTATTTAGTTCAACCTACAAGGATCATAGCGTAATATTACATTCACTCGAAAAGAAATCAATTTCAATGTATCTTTGTATAGTTATTTTTATAAGGGAAATTATTAAACGAACGGAAAATATATTATGACAATGGCATTCTACAATAGTTTGGAAAATCCAAAAGTGCACGCCTCATGAGCGTTTCATTTAATTTTTGATAAAAAAAATTGTATTCCCGACTTTTAAAATATATTATTTACGTGTATTTTTAGCGCTCTATTATTTTAACAGGTAGTGTCACCTACGGGGGAAAAAAATGTTTACCAAAATAAATCGATTACACAAAGTATAAAATCAATATAGGCTGTATGGTACATTTGTCCTTTGTCTATTAAATGCTAAAAAATATATGACAGCCTAAAAAAATATATGACAGCGCCCATTGGGAGATGTAATACGTACTAGAGACGACACTGCACTAAGTTACGCTGTCCCATTCAATTGCGGTGATATCGCCGCACTTTACTCAGTCGCTCGCTAGGCGCTAGTGAGTTGACACAAGCTGTGTTGATTATATAAAAAAAAATGTTCATAAAATATGCCACGGTGTGTTTTAGATATTGCACAAATAGTTCAAGAAATGTTAGCAAATACTAAGGAATAACTTTTCATCGCTGAGTAAGATACTTAATTAATAAAAAAGTATTATAGATTAATAATCAAACAAATTATTCTTAAGACGCCATCTCGCGTCATGGAATATAGATTATGAAATTAATTTCTTCAGATGCGATGTTTCTGTAGGTACTTAAGTGTGAGAAAAATTGTACATAATATAATATGTTTTTTTTTTGTAGAAACAACTGATATTAAATTTGCTGATTATTCTTTTATTTTATTTTTAGGTTTCCACGTCCAAGCCATGAAATCAGGGAAAAGTGGAATAAATTCGTCCATTTTTAACTCTCGCGTGCCCAGCATTTATGAACGACTCTTATTCTAATCTAAATAAATATATTTGTAAATTATATGTTACATCAATAAATTTTGTTACACATACATTTAGTATGTTTTTTATATTTTACATAGTTAGCTTTTAAAATATTCAAATAAAAATATCATTAAAATGTAATTCTGATATAATATTATATTAAATTAGCACATATTATATGCAAAATAAATCAAAATATTACTTCAATGACACCGCCTTTAAATTTCTCTGACTAGTATACAGTTATCTGTGTTTTTGATAGCAATAAAACTTATAAAAGTTGAAAATCATTTTATTAACAAACCACGCATACTAGGCTATTTATATGAAATAGGGAACTGGTTGATGTAATTCTGAAGCTAATAAAAAAACCCGGTCTCGATACGTCAATTTTTTCGGGAGTTATCGTGACCATATACAAAATCAATATCCGGACGTCCACGTAATTTTTTTGAAACCGTTTTTTTCAAAGTAGCAATATAAAATGATTTTTTAGAAAATATAAGATGGATTAATTGGAGTGTTTTCTTGATATACGGCTACTCATATTATTGTATAAGTGCAATATGGTTATGATAGAGGCATTTTAAAAACACAAAATTGCTTGACCTTGACATGTCGAGAGTAGAACACACCCAAGCACACCTATAACGCTTCGCGTTATGAGGAGTGCAATACCGCCTTGAGCAGCATTTTAAAGTAGGTAAGTAGAAAAAGTTTCAAAAAGGATTGCAAAAAGTCACAATCATATTTCTTAATCAAATAAATAATAAATGAGCAACTAAAATACTGAGCGAACGACGAGTAATAATATTGACTGTGAATATAGTAATATTGAGTAGCTACCTACATACAACTGAATATGATTGCCAGTGGTTACGGTTAAACTTATTTTTTTTACAAATAAAAGCCAACTTCTTAACTATGAGATATTTGTAATACATTTTTTAAATTAAATAAAATGCTTCTTTCAATTACAACTTTCCTTTTTCTCCTATTTTGCGATACGCTCTTAAAAGCGCCGCAATTTTGTATAATAACATCTGAGGAAGACTCGAAAGTAGTGTTAAAGACAACATAACAATCACAAATTACATCTAAACACCAAGTAATCACTCTGTTGTTTATATTATAGTTGCAAGTGTGGTTCGAACCCTAGTATCTTATAGTATATTTAAGGATTAGCAACGATTATATTTATAATGCGCGTTGTTCTGATCTAATCTTGGATAATATTATTTTATTTTGACAGAACCAAATATAATAGATACGTTCCATAGACTTAGAACGTACGTTACGTACTAATAATACTTACGTACGTTCTATTTTTATAATTAATACATCGTATTTCACATATTATATAACTAAAAGCAAAAATTGTTCAGTAAAACTGATTACCAATTAATAAAATGTTTATAATACTTATAATCATCGTTAACAATTTGGATTTTTTGAGTCCAAGTATCGTATCGTCAGATTGAGGTCAACTGGTGAGGTTATTGGTGAAATCTGGAAAAAATCATTAATTGTTAATTATCAACTGCTATAAGTTCATTGTGGTGTCAGTGATTCCATTCCATGGCTACAGCATCATTTCATAACTGAATACTGAGAGGAAAATATTTTTAAAAATATTCAAATAAATTAACATTTTTTAGTAAGCCGTGGTATGTGTTTACGTGGTAGAGCCATGCTGCAGCTATTTTATGGTTGTAGCATGAATGGTTCGGCTCAACCGGGGAAGGACCCCGCTCTCACAGAATAACAGCGTCAAATAGCAGCTAAATGCTGCTGTGCTCCGTATGGTGAGTGTAGAGAACCGGAGACCGTTTTTATTGTAAACGAGGCTTACCATCATAGTCCTCAGGGGTGACAACGCATCTGCATTTCGATTCTTGATCGAGGATAGATGTAGGTGTCCTCAGATGGGCCTCAGCATCCACTCTTAAGTATACTGTGTGCTAGTTTGTCACCAGATTGGAAAGGCAAACGTATTGTTACGAGTGAGGGTAGAAAACTAACAAAAGTTAAAACCCCCCTCGTTTCCAGTAAAAAAATCTCCGATTCTCGTCACTTACCATACGAAACACAGCAGCTACATTATGCTTTAGTTTCACGCTTGTATTGTACGAGCGTATATCGTAGAGCCGACCCATTCGCGTTGCAGCCATAATAAATCTGCATCGTAGCTCTACCACATAAAAAAGTGTGTGTGTATTTATGTACGCACGTAGGAAGTTATACTTCTTTAGCGTAACAAAACAAAAAAACTTGAGAGACAATTACCCACTGTAGTTGTCGCTTTTAGGTGTCAGTGTGTGCGCGCATCGTAACAACTTCATGGTGTCTTTTTAGGTGTCGGTGTGCGCACGCATCGTAAAAATTCACTCTCATCATTTTTTCCAAACGCCCCAAAAGAAGTATAACTTCAAAAATAACAATCAAATCACTCCTATCAATAGTCTGGGTTTTGGATTCGGCAGTTTTGGCTTTACATGGCACGACGTCTCTTTGATAGTTTGTGGATTTACTTACCATTCATACGGTTCTCAATGTAAGTCTTTAAGACGCAGCGCGGTCTCGTCGTTGGAGATGCGCGTATCTTCAGTAGGTGCAGAGCTGGAACGGGTTACCCATTGTGCAGCGCCGTCGGATGCGCGCACGCCACGCACACTGCGCCATCTGCAGCAATATATTAAAGCAATATGTTACACAATTAACAAACATTCAATGTATTTGAAAAAATATGATTGTATATAGCCGAGTTAAATTTCTATTCTATGAAGGATTTTCTTAAATGTAAATTAATATACACTACGCCAGTATATTCTAAGTCTATGATACACTATATGTGACACTTTATTAAGACTGTAGTCCTTGAGCGTAGGAACTTCTAATAGAACACCTACATTGATATTTTCTAGTCACACAGACGCATCGCGCAGTGTTAATATACGCACCCTGGACATGAATAAATTACTTTTGGTGCTTCGCACAAGTTACATATTCACCACGCGTTCGTCTTCGTAGGATATTCATGAATGTATCATGTATGTAGCCATTTGCAATTTCTTCTTATCATTTGCTTGTCGCATAGCGCTTTACACATGAGGTAAAGAATACGGTACGGTTTCTTTACCCATGTGCCCGTAATTAATAGCTGACGGCAAAGAGTGGGGCCAGAGTGTACGCTTTCTGAGTATTATTTTAATTATTATTATAATTATTATTTTTATTTATGAACAAATTTAAAATATTATCAATGTTTTGTGTAATATGGGAAAGGTGGATTTCATAAATGATCTTTTAAAAAAGTTTAATACTATTTAAAAACATGGAAAGTTTAATAAATTGTAGAATAAATTGAATTGTGACAAAATTTTAATAAACATAAAATTTTGTCACAATTCAATTGTCAAAAAAAAAATTATAAAAATAAGGGTTGTTTATCAACGACCGATAAAAAATGGCTATGTTAATCAAGGTTTTTGTATTTTAGAAGGTTATTGCAGATGTAATCAATCCACATACAATATACAAGTATTATTTTATTTAAATTTAATTTGATTATTTTTATGTTGATTTTTCTGAAGTAAAATTATTTATATACGTTTGAATAATGATTCTGATAACGCACTTAACGGGAACCACAGAATTATTGTTACATATTGTATTTTGTCGCCACTAATGAAAAGCCATAACATTAGAAGACAGGCTAACTAACTAGATAACTTCTATATTATATATATTAGTTATCAATCTAAATTTAACTACTGCAATAATAACCTCGGAATAAGATTTTACTAAAATAACCTAAACGTCATCGTAATCGGATGGTAACCTCAACAAAGAACACGACGAGTCAATCAGGGCAGGGCTATTCTAGAAGGTCTGAATTGATATCACAATGGGTGGACCCCACAGAGGGTAACCCACTGATCAACAATTCACTCAAGGTCCAGATCATAGATCCCTACAGCACCGGTTGAGTCGAGTTCTAAAACAAGACTGCTTGCTTAGCTCCGTTGCTTCATATTCTTACATTATTCATTTGATTATTTTTATTCTAATAACTTTCTTTGCGTTTTCCCATATTATCTACCTGAAATGGATATAAAAATAAATTACTATTTTACTAACTACATTAATGTCTGATAATTACAAAAAAAATACATAATAAAACTCACATACCCAGTTAGTCTACTTACTCGAAGAATACAAATAATTTTAGCAGTCGTGTCCGACACTCGCGACCCACCCTTATGCTATGTCAAACAATAGATGTATCGATTCGATTCGTCAAATCGGGCTACGAACGGACGTGCAATCACCTCGAAAATTGAGGCGGCACTGAATTTTTTTACGTGTTCTCCAAAATGTACGGAAAGCGGAAACGATTTCTGCTAAAAATGCATGATATTTAGGCTTAGATTATTGCTTTTTGGTTTGAATTAGTAAAAATAATGAATTGTGAATGTGTTATCTATACTTTTATCTCACGTTTTAACCAAAAATATTTTCTAAAATAATAACGAAATAGCCTAGAGATTTAAAATAGGAAGGCCGTTTTAAGTGTTTTACCATTGTTGACAATTTTTTTCTCGAAATTCAAGATTTTTAAATAAATATTACGCGATGAAAGTGAAGACTCAAAAACCGTAAACTTTAAAACCGTAACTGCCTATTTGCGCGTGTCTTAAGGACCGGCATATTTAAAAGTATATCTCTATATGTAACAATCAATTTCTGTCTGTTAGTCTCGCTAAAACTCAAAAACGTCTCGACTGATTTTGTTGAAATTTTGGGTCCCTGGAAGTCCCATGTCCGATTCAAAATTGGATCCGGTAGGTGGCGCTGTTGTCGAGATACAGAAACCGCCCATGTGAAGCCGGGGCGGATCGCTAGTTTAAAATAATTATAAACAATGAATCTGAACAAAAGTTTTTCTGTTTCACCAGCTTATAATAGATCGGTGCTGAAAATGGATCTGTCATCGTATAGAGGAGTAACCGCAATCATGACGCTTGGCAGGCGGATTCTCACACCACTGACGCAGATGCTAGTCTAGTAAATTACGCGAGAGATGGTTAAGAAACCTTTTATCGGAGGCCATGATATTATTCTAGCATTACCCAGCATCCTCCTAATACAGGGTGAAATCAGCACGTGGCCTTAAAGACCGCGAGCCCTGAGTCAGATACAGCTGTAAAAAACAGGTGGCTAACAGCACTAACGTCACAGAAAATAGGTATTATTTTCTGTGCAATTAATTGCAAATAATGTGCAATATTTTTTTTATAGGATAGGGTGACAAATGAGCACGCAGTCCACCTGATGGTAAGTGGTTGCTGTGACCCATATACATCTACATCTATTCTCAATAAAGACTCAAAATGCAGATGCGTTGTCACCCGTGAGGACTAAGATGGAATGCCACTTTTCTAGTAAAAGGGTCTCCGGTCTCTACACTCACAATGCTCTCCGAGTTCAATATAATAATGCTTTCAAAGTGATGTTGGGACTCCCGCGATTTCGCAGTGCATCGGAGATGTTTGTGCTGGCGCATACTGACAGCTTTCACGCAGCAATACGCCCACGAATCGCGTACCTTATGCGCAGAGTGCGAGGGAGCTCCAACACTATTCTGAAGGTCATTAGTGATAAGCCAGACTGTCCAGTCATGAGGCACTGGGTATACACACATACGTGTATAACAAGAGTCGCAAACTGGCCCGGAAAATATTTAAATTAATGTCATAGTGTAGTTTTATCCTGTTATACAAACAATTTGTTGTACTAACACTTTTATGTACAAAAGTCTGAAATATATTCATTTTTTCATAGTGGCGGTATAAGAGAATCCGCTACCCCATATCTATTAAATGACACTAACCTAATGGCAGGGTGCGGACTACGAACTCAAAAGGTCGTGGGTTCGAATCCGCCATTCGACTACTGTCGTGAAGCACTCCTAACACAAACATTTTAAGCTTATCAGTGGGGCTAGCATGGGCAGGGGATAATTTTGTCCCCGGGAAAGAGGAAATGTTTATCCTCGTTTATTTTTATCCACCCTTCGAGCATGGGCACACCGGTGGATATAATATTCACAGTAGATAAAATGGGAGATAGACTTAGACTTAGATAGATTTTTTGTATGAATATAAACTTAAACCCACGTCCAATGAACTAGGATAAAATTGTCCCTTTCAAATGTCAAAAAAGCATAATTTTTTATCTTTCATTTGGCTCCATGCTACGGACGGGGCATATATGTCTACTCGTTATGTCAAATGGGGATATACTTCTCCCGTTTGACATAACAAGATAATTATCTCTTGTCAGTGCATATAATCGGGGATAAATTTTTGTCCCCGCCCATGCTAGCCGGGCTGGAGTGGTTAAAGGAATATTAGAAATGTAAATAGCATTGCTAGTATTTACTTAAAAAAATCATTCCGTGGGTGTCGTAGCAGGCGACAGATGAAAATGGGGAGCAGCATCTTCCTTATAACAACTGCTTTCCAACCCGCCTGCCAACTGTGGCAACCATGGCAGTATATGAGGCAATCTATGGGGGAGGTCTATATTAAACGGTGGACTTTTGATACGAAAAAGCAATTAAATTTTAGAAGATCTAGATTGTAACTGTGCTTTCAAAAAATTGCCATAGTCTTAATTATTGTTATAGCTGCTTAATTGTGATAGAATTAGGGGTAAAGAATAAGTTTAGCAGTGGACTTTTATGGCCTACAATGATATTATGTTAATTAAAGTTGGTAAAAATTACCTTGCGTACATTTTTACCAACTTTAATATAATGGATTTCCGCAAAGTAACGCCTGATTCTATTAATTATATTATGTTAATGTTATTATATATTTCTTAAGTTGTTTTTTTATAGTTAAGTGTGACAAACGACTTTAGTCTAGTCCATTTTATGAAAGTAGGGGTTACAAACGAGCACACAATTGACGTTATGGTATTTTAATGCGTTGGTTATGGCCCATTGACACCTACATCCATCTTTTATTCTTCTTCATTAATTAGTAAAATTCAGTAATAATATTACTAGTGAATGTCACTCATAGACTTAGAATATACTTACGCCAGTATATTCTGTCATATGACACTATATTGATAAAGTACAATCTCTTTTAGCATTACAATTCAGTAACATCTATATGAATAAAAATCAATTGCCGCATTTTTAAAATAATATATGGATGACAAACGAGCACACAGTCCACCTAATGGTAAGTGGTTGCTGTGGCCCATAAACATCTACATCTATCCTTGATTAAGAATCAAAATGCAGATGCCTTGCCATCCCTGAGGACTAAGATGGAATGCCTTGTTTCCAGTAAAAGGGTCTTGTTTCTCTACACTCACCGTACGAAATACAGCAGTAATGAGCTGCTATTTCACGCTGGTATTCTGTGAGAGCTTGTTCCTTCCCCGGTCGAGCCGACCCATTCGTGCTACTACTATAATATAGCGATTTTGATAAATTTTTGTGTGTGTTTGAGTGTTGGGAATCCTGGATGGCTTAAATTCACAATTGGACCCGGTAGATTGCGCTGTTTGCAAGATGCAGAAATAACCTGTGCGAAGCCGGGGCGGATTGCTAGTATTTAATACAGAAGAAATATTTATTGGAAAATTTGTTCCTCAATTTGATATTCTAAGTACACATAGTAGTAACATTTCTTTTCTGTCTAGAACTCCATCTCGATAGGTACCATTCTCTTACCTATGTCTGCTGGCAAATAGCAGTGCCTTCACTGCTGTGTTCCGCTATAAAAATAAGCTGCGATGCATTCCGACTAAGTCCTCAGAGGTGAAAACACATCTGTAACCTTCTTTGTTTGAAGTTGGTTGCAGTACGAGCTACAGTAGTCACTTACACACATAGTACATAACTGGTGACAAAAACTCAGGTGGACTGTTAGTTTTTTGTCACTTCAGTTCCAAATTAAAAAGTATCGACGATCTAGAGATACTATATGGTCTAAACAATTATATACTTACTTTTTAGCCACCAAGTTGCGTACTTTTCTCTTCCAAACGAAAATAAGAAAGATGAAAAGGCCGAGTACAATGTTAGAAATGTCAATCAAGATCCAGTACCAGTTGGAGCCGCCCACAGAGAAACTGATTATCTCCACCGTCCAGTTCACACCCATTACTACGAAAAGCTTCAGGTAGAGAGCGTATCTGTGCAAATTATATAAAAAGGTTATTTTCCTTTTAAAAATTTATCGCTATATTCGTATTAGAATTTATTTATTTAATATTATACATATTAAAAACGGATTAGCATCAAAGCATGAACTACATGAACATAATTAAAAAAAGCTCACAAGAAGTTTGTTTTGAAAAAAAAAGTCCGTGAGCATGTCAAAAAATACGGTTGACCCTACAGGCCATCCCTGGAACTTCTGTAAACTTGTAGAGCAAACGTGCTTGGGAAAGTATATATCAATAAGAAGATTAGAATAGGAAAATGACGTGTTGGGGCAGCCAGTAATCACCTCTGCTTATCCTTTGTAAGTTTGTCACTCCTTGCTGATTCGGCTCCCTTCAAAATAGCGGTTTCCTGTTTAATTGAACGTATGAGAGGCCGCCAAAGTGTCTACGCAAGTAGCATCCCACACTAGGGCTTTACCTTCTCCCAGGACCAATGTCATACCGTCGGGTCTCCTGCCATCGTCTCTAAATATTCCACAAAGCTCTAAAACCGAGGGAACATTTATAGAGACAAGAGCCCTTCGGATGACATCGTTCAAAGAACCGTGCCGTGAAAACCTACCAGCACTTTTCTTACAAGAAAGTCCGTGGAGCCCAAACTTGTCGACGCTGCTGCCACAGGGCACTGATGGGGTTGACAAATCGCCGCTCCTAGTCGGATTCCTACAGCGATGCGCAAGCTTTCCCCATCAAGTAATGTGCCGAGATTACTTGATGGTAAAGCGTGTAATCAGTGACTAGATTCCTTAGTCGAAACAGCTAGAAGGCGTGCCTTATTTTGGTCACTATGGAAATTATGAAACAAATCTTTCTGCACCCTCGGTACCAACGGAATATCCCACTGTTTTTGTTGGTTAACTTCCAATGGAATATTTTCGCCGGGACGGAGCATTTGCCATGTCTGCCCTGCCTCCGTAGCAAAGCACAGGTCTACTTTATTATTTAAAATTATGTTGTAGCTTGAGTCCAGGCTGTTGTATTTAAAGTTAAATTTAGAATTTTTTCTATAGCTATTTTAAGATTATTATCAATATCTTTTAAAATATCCGAACATTTCCAGACTGGACTCGAGCGGGTAAGTATAAATCTAGGTAAAGGAGACAATATTTTAAGATAGTAAGCGCAATGTGGGGCTTAATTTATACAATTTATCAACGTGGTTTAAAACTGATCAAATTTTGTTTTAAAACAGGTTTAATACTATCGAAAACAACGGGGCACCTAGCAGGTATAGTGATTCCGTATTGACAGTTTTATTCCTGGAGAAATATGATTGAAATTTTGAATTAAAGTGTCTCTGTGAGAACAGTAGATAAATTATTGGAAAAAATATTTCACATTTATTGCTATTTGGTTCAAGACCAATATTTTTAAATTTCACTGAGGACGTCATCTGCTCTACCTCCCAGTGTACCGTCGTCCAGGTACCAGACATTCAGCTTGGATTTCAAATTTGAAATAATGGGTTGAATTCCCAAACTGAAAAGTGCTGGACCTAGTGGGTCACCCTGCTGAACACCGACTGCAGAATCAATAACATGGTTTTCGTAAAACAAGTTAGTATTTTGACTGTAACATTGCCAAACGTAGTGATAAATTTCGGGGGTATTGAGTTAAAAGCATTCCTTAGGTCAACCTTCACAAGAACATCTGCATCAGAATTTGTTAAAAATGTACGCACTGAATGTACCGCCGCCTCACAGCCACCTCTAGTGCCAAAGCCTAGTTGAGTAGGCTGAAATTTTGTCTTAAGGTTAGAGATTATGTGCCTGCAAGCTAATTTTGAAGTTAAGCGTCGAAATGTGGAACCAACGGCAATAGGACGGATACCGTTATCCTTCTTTTGAAGGCACATAATCTTGCCCCATATAAGAATGGAATGAAATTTGGATTAACATTACCAGAAAGCATAACGTACATAATTTTGTAATGTCATTAAGAAGTACTCCGCCGGCGTCACCGGCAGAAGCGCTTACAAGATCTTTAAGATGTTGAGGCGTAATTCCGTCAATGCCGCTAGCAGAGCCATTCGAAATGACATAATTGCTTCTAAGTGTTTTTTCAGAAATTTGTAAAGGTTGCATAGAAGTCTTGGGAGGCAGTAAACCCTGAGAAGGATTGACTGAAGTATGCTTCTGACGAAGGTCTTCAAGAGTTTCGACGAGCAAGGATGTCGTCTGAGAATTAAATACGGAAAGTATTTTTAAGTAGCCATCCATTACTTTCGACTCAACTACTTTTTTTAATCAAATTTAGGACGAGGTCGAGATAAAAGAGTATTGATTGAGTAATCTAAATTTTGAAAAGATGTCTCTTTTAGTTGAGACGTAATTGATTTATTTATTGTTTTATCAAAATGAAAATGGGAATACGCGAAAGTAAATAATTTTTGCCAACTCTTTTCACTATTAGTGAAACAATTTTGAATAGTGCATGACAATGCTTTAGCAAGCTGCATCCTCGCACCTCTAGGAATTCTTTTAACCACTGGTACATTACGATGATAATTGTAAATTTGCTCCGAAAAAAGGGAAAAATTTGTGTCATTAGAGGAATTACTAATAGAGTTATGAATTTCTACGGTAGGCTGTGAAGCCGAAATACTTTTACCATGGCATCGTTTGATATGTATATTTAATCCCCTTTTACCTTTAAACAGCCTACCGTCGGTACAATTTTGACACTGTAACAATCAATTTCTGTCCGTTAGTCTCGCTAAAACTCAAAAACGTCTCGACTGATTTTGTTGAAATTTTGGGTCCCTGGACGTCCCATGTCCGATTCAAAATTGGACCCGGTAGGTGGCGCTGTTGTCGAGATACAGAAACCACCCGTGCGAAGCCGGGGCGGATCGCTAGTTTTAAATAATTATAAACAATGAATCTGCACAAAAGTTTTTCTGTTTCACCAGCTTATAATAGATCGGTGCTGAAAATGGATCTGTCATCGTATAGAGGAGTAACCGCAATCATGACGTTTGGCAGGCGGATTCTCACACCACTGACGCAGATGCTAGTCTAGTAAATTACGCGAGAGATGGTTAAGAAACCTTTTATCGGAGGCCATGGTATTATTCTAGCATTACCCAGCATCGTCCTAATACAGGGTGAAATCAGCACGTGGCCTTAAAGACCGCGAGCCCTGAGTCAGATACAGCTGTAAAAAACAGATGGCTAACAGCACTAACGTCACAGAAAATAGGTATTATTTTCTGTGCAATTAATTGCAAATAATGTGCAATATTTTTTTTATAGGATAGGGTGACAAACGAGCACGCAGTCCACCTGATGGTAAGTGGTTGCTGTGACCCATATACATCTACATCTATTCTCAATAAAGACTCAAAATGCAGATGCGTTGTCACCCGTGAGGACTAAGATGGAATGCCACTTTTCTAGTAAAAAGGGTCTCCGGTTCTCTACACTCACCATACGAAACACAGTTATTTGCTCGGTGTAACGCAGAAATTAAATCAAAATTAAATTAAAGCCTTCTGCCAAACAATGTACACGAGTAATCTGTGGGTTAACTATACGCAGCGGGCCATCAATGCTCTCCGAGTTCAATATAATAATGCTTTCAAAGTGATGTTGGGACTCCCGCGATTTCGCAGTGCATCGGGGATGTTTGTGCTGGCGCATAGTGACAGCTTTCACGCTGTAATACGCCCACGAATCGCGTACCTTATGCGCAGAGTGCGAGGGAGATCCAACACTATTCTGAAGGTCATTAGTGATAAGCCAGACTGTCCAGTCATGAGGCACTGGGTATACACACATACGTGTATAACAAGAGTCGCAAACTGGCCCGGAAAATATTTAAATTAATGTCATTGTGTAGTTTTATCCTGTTTTACAAACAATTTGTTGTACTAACACTTTTATGTACAAAAGTCTGAAATATATTAATTTTTTTATAGTGGCGGTATAAGAGAATCCACTACTCCATATCTATTAAGCGACACTAACCTAATGGCAGGGTGCGGACTACGAACTCAAAAGGTCGTGAGTTCGAATCCGCCATTCGACTACTGTCGTGAAGCACTCCTAACACAAACATTTTAAGCTTACTGGAGTGGTTAAAGGGAATATTAGAAATGTAAATAGCATTGCTAGTATTTACTTAAAAAACATCATTCCGTGGGTGTCGTAGGAGGCGACAGATGAAAATGGGGAGCAGCATCTTCCTTATAACAACTGCTTTCCAACCCGCCTGCCAACTGTGGCAACCATGGCAGTATATGAGGCAATCTATGGGGGAGGTCTATATTAAACGGTGGACTTTTGAAACGAAAAAACAATTAAATTTTAGAAGATCTAGATTGTAACTGTGCTTTCAAAAAAATTGTCATAGTCTTAATTATTGTCATAGCTGCTTAATTGTGATAGAATTAGGGATAAAGAATAAGTTTAGCAGTGGACTTTTATGGGCTACAATGATATTATATTAATGTTATTATATATTTCTTAAGTTGTTTTTTTATAGTTAAGTGTGACAAACGACTTTAGTCTAGTCCATTTTATGAAAGTAGGGGTTACAAACGAGCACACAATTGACGTTATGGTATTTTAATGCGTTGGTTATGGCCCATTGACACCTACATCCATCTTTTATTCTCTCATTAATTATAAAATTATAATAGTAAACTTTAGATAATATTACTAGTGAATGTCACTCATAGACTTAGAATATACTTACGCCAGTATATTCTATGTCATATGACACTATATTGATAAAGTACAATCTCTTTTAGCATTACAATTCAGTAACATCTATATGAATAAAAATCAATTGGCGCATTTTTTTAAATAATATATGGATGACAAACGAGCACACAGTCCACCTAATGGTAAGTGGTTGCTGTGGCCCATAAACATCTACATCTATCCTTGATTAAGAATCAAAATGCAGATGCGTTGCCATCCCTGAGGACTAAGATGGAATGCCTCGTTTCCAGTAAAAAGGGTCTCTGTTTCTCAACACTCACCGTACGAAATACAGCAGTAATGAGCTGTTATTTCACGCTGGTATTCAGTGAGAGCGTGGAAGGACTACCGGTCGAGCCGACCCATTCGTGCTACAACTACAATATACCTGCAGCATGGCTCTACCACGTTAATTGGTAGAGCCATGTATGAAATGATCATCACTCAAGTACGGCTGGACCGATTTTGATAAATTTTTTGTGTGTGTTTGAGTGTTGGGAATCCTGGATGGTTTAGATTCACAATTGGACCCGGTAGGTGTCGCTGTTGTCAAGATGCAGAAATAACCTGTGCGAAGCCGGGGCGGATTGCTAGTATTTAATACAGAAGAAATATTTATTGGAAAATTTGTTCCTCAATTTGATATTCTAAGTACACATAGTAGTAGCATTTCTTTTCTGTCTAGAACTCCATCTCGATAGGTACCATTCTCTTACCTATGTCTGCTGGCAAATAGCAGTGCCTTCACTGCTGTGTTCCGCTATAAAAATAAGCTGCGATGCATTCCAACTGAGTCCTCAGAGGTGACAACGCATCTGTAACCTTCTTTGTTTGAAGTTGGTTGCAGCACGGGCTACAGTAGTCACTTACCATCAGGTGGACTGTTAGTTTTTTGTCACTTCAGTTCCAAATTAAAAAGTATCGACGATCTAGAGATACTATATGGTCTAAACAATTATATACTTACTTTTTAGCCACCAAGTTGCGTACTTTTCTCTTCCAAACGAAAATAAGAAAGATGAAAAGGCCGAGTACAATGTTAGAAATGTCAATCAAGATCCAGTACCAGTTGGAGCCGCCCACAGAGAAACTGATTATCTCCACCGTCCAGTTCACACCCATTACTACGAAAAGCTTCAGGTAGAGGGCGTATCTGTGCAAATTATATAAAAAGGTTATTTTCCTCTTAAAAATTTATCGCTATATTCGTATTAGAATTTATTTATTTAATATGATACATATTAAAAACGGACTAGCATCAAAGCATGAACTACATGAACATAATTAAAAAAAAAGCTCGCAAGAAGTTTGTTTTGAAAAAAAAAAGTCCGTGAGCATGTCAAAAAATACGGTTGGCCCTACAGGCCATCCCTGGAACTTCTGTAAACTTGTAGAGCAAACGTGCTTGGGAAAGTATATATCAATAAGAAGATTAGAATAGGAAAATGACGTGCCAGTAATTACCTCTGCTTATCCTTTGTAAGTTTGTCACTCCTTGCTGATTCGGCTCCCTTCAAAATAGCGGTTTCCTGTTTAATTGAGCGTATGCGATGCGCCGTAACCGAAAACAACACAACATTGCATACAACGAGCACCAGCACAGGTGTAAAAAAGTACACCAGTTCGCTTAACCAGTCTGAAAAAATAAATAAAAAATACTTAATAATGTTGAATAAAACTATTTTTACGGATTTTATCGCGTTTAATTTACTATTTTAATTCCCGACGGTTCGGGTCCCCCCTGTGACAACGGGTGCTGTAAATCACCCGAAACGTCGGGAATCAAAATAGTAAATTAAACGCGATAAAATCCGTAAAAATAGTTTTATTCAATGTGTAGTATTCGCGTAAATATAAGAAATCATTATTTAATAATGTTTCTAATAAGTAGACCTTTATTGGACCAATAAATAAAAAAAATCATCATCATCAAATCCCATCACAAGTCCACTGCTGACCACCACCGCAAATGGCCACAATTGCTGAATATTATCAGAATATTGCGGATAATAGGACTAGCTCTCGGTTCGTTACTCTTACTTTTGTCTAGATCTCACTAAAATTCTCCGTTATCCCAAAATAATGCTCAATCGTTTCTTAAACACGAGTTGTATTAAAGTTGTTTAAGTGCCTATACACTGACGTATCAGTTGATGACTGCAACTTTATTTCGTTTTTTTTAATGTACATATTTAATGGAAGAGATTGGGCGACAGGATTAGGTCTTGCAATATTTTGTTCCGACCGCACAGACAACTTAGCAGTAAAAACAATCATCCACCCACGATTGCAATAAGCATTATCCATACAAATACATAAAATTGAAGTGTATGTTTGTAATTTCAAAACAACTGATTTTTACTGAATGCATATGAAAGTATATATGGTACTCATAACAAAACAAAATTGCCCGCCTGTCTGTTTGTTCCAGCTAAACTCTGAAATGACTGGATCGCTTTTTACGAGACATTCACTGGCAGATAGCTGATGTTATAATTAGTAACTTAGGCTACTTTTATTTTAGAAAAATAATTAGGGTTCCGCACAAAAAAATTAAAACTCATGAAATCCAATCGTAATAAATACCACGCGGACGAAGTTACGGGTAACAGCTAGTTTGTAAATAAGAATGCTTAAACTACTCGCAAATTATAAAATAATAGGATAAAATCTTACTGTCAAACCAACACCTCCGATAAGCGAAACCAGGTGTAATAATATTATCCGGAACATCTGCAAATTGCATGGCTATAGTAGCAGCAGTGAGGATCACTGGCACACCCCATGCGTACACGCCATAGAGAGCGAATCGTCTTTTTTCGCGTCGCTTGTTGCTGCTCCCGCGGTAGCCACTGAAGATAATAGGAGAAAACATTTCAGTTGATTTTATGACCATAAAATAAATAACTAAGAAAAAATAAAAACCTACTCCAAAGAACTATAAAAAATAATATAATCATTGAAATCGGTTGATGTGGTAAAAACTATTCGCCTGTATGTCGTGCAGGTGAGTATGGATTCGAGACGAATCCCTACTGCTCAGGTGCCTTTGCAAATTGAAGCGTTTGATAATTTTCTCATAGATACCATCATCAGATTTTAACCAATTTACATGGGACCACCTCTGAGTACCATTTCTAACAAAATAGAAATCATGGAAATCACTGAATATACCTAAAAATATGATGATGCAATAATTATTAGACTCAAATTAGGCAATATAATATCTATTTATATTGATTTTATTGTATTGTATAATGTTGACTTGTTTTAATAAATATAAACCGACTTAAATTTTCATAGCATCGAATTTAAATTTATTTGTACCACTGTAGAGTTAAACTCTATCAGTAAATAAAAAAAGAATCAGCTTAGTCGGTTATCTAACCTCGGAGAACATGTTACATAGATTAAAAAGCATACAGCCGAAATGTGATTTTGTATGCGATATCTACTCGTATCAGTAGTTACTACGATCTGTTGCGAAATTAACATTTTATTATTTAGTAATCGTGCTGCTATTGCTTTAAGTAAGTATTTTACTAAAATAACTTATTCTTAATTCGTAAGAATAATGCCATATTGGTCAGGGACTTATAGGTCCCATGTTCGTGGCACTTTTGTCAAAAAGAATGTGCTAGCTGTGATATTAGACTGGTGATTGTGTTGCCGATGGGCAAGCCACCTATTACTTCTTTCACAATTTCTCATCAAAACCCATATTCTGGCACGTGGTCCGAGTAAATCGCTGCTCTTTGAACTCTTCCTATTCCTTCTTATCCTTAGGGGATTACAGGCGTGACGCTATACTATACCGTAAGTACTTTCTAGGAAAACTTTGATACTTGATTGATACATTTAAAAACTGTACAAACAATTGGTAATTTTTTATAACTCAGATGTACAGTTACAAACTTAGGTATTAGCACAGAATAGATAATAGTACAAGGTATTAGGCACATCAAGTGGAATTTTTATAAAAAGTTATTTATAATTCTAATTATTCATTTGCTAAAATTGCGAAAAAGTTATAAATTAGCTTATTATTTATTAAATAGCTTACTCCTTCCTAAAAGGCCGGCAACGCACCTGCAATTCCCCTGGTGTTGCAGTTGTTCATGGGCGGCGGTAGTCACCACCATTTACCATCAGGTGAGCTGCATGCTCGTTTGCCCCCTATTCATCGACATAAACTTACGTATAGAACTATATTTATACTTTATTTTCCTAATTCTAAAGTTGCGATTTGAAACATCTTATAGCTATTTATTTGATAGTGATTTTGACTTTTATCGATCATTTTATTGTCTTACCATTTTGATTGTTGTGATGAGGCTAATCCTCCAGTCCTTCTTTCAGTGGTTTGCATTAAAAAGTGTATGAAAATCCTAAATTATTTTATTTAAAACAATTTAAAAACACTCATATTATAACATACAATCAAATGCTTAATAGTTGTGTGCAATACATTGTTATTTACGACAAATTATTCATGCTATGTTCAGTTCAGGTAGGTAACGTGTTTTTATAATATAATATTTAATTATAAACAAAATATTGTTTTTTTTTGAGTTTATCGTCTAAGAATAAATGATTGTTATTTAAAATTTTACCTATTTTAATTTTATCTGAATATAACGCGTATGTTAAACGACATCCATTCACGTAGTAGGTATGAAATAGCATACAGTAGTGAGCAGGAACACCGCTATAAAATTGCATAGAAAATAACATGCATATATGCATATATTACTAGTAATTAAATTATGAAACAAAATAAAACAAGATTCATTGCTTTTTTAACGTAAAAAGTGAGAAATTATGTACCTATACTAATCTTTAGAATATTTTGATATGTAATTAAGATAATGTTATTGATAAATAATATTTATAACTGTACATGTAATTCTGATATTGATATTGCTATGAATATGCTAATCCTAATCAACTATAATTAATATTTCGAAGTTGAAACCAGTTAAGTGTTCATGGCAAACTTTGAGGCGTTGGAGAAAAAGGTTTTTATTATGACAATAAATGTAAAAGAAATATCAAAATAATCAATTATTTTCTGTATAAAAGTAAGTATTGAAGTGTTGTCGTTTTTAGTGTTTTATTCTTTTTAATCTTCATTAATTTAATAATTGTAAACACGGTCCTGAGCCACCTGCATCCATCAACTTCCTGCATTTCTCAGGTCGTTACTCTATCTAGTGCGAGGTCGCCCTACATCCCGCTTATGGTGGATGCCAATTGAAAATATTTCTTGTCCATCGTTTGTCGGTTCTTCGAGCAAGAATGCTTTTCATTGCCAATTCCGCTTATGATCCGTTGGGCTATCTCTCTGGTTACTACGGCTATCATTGCGATTTCCATAGCTCGATTAGCAACCATTAAGCATCATTTATAATCATTTTTTAAAGACTGAGAGATTAAGATAATTTATATTTCATTTTTTTAATGCATTATATTTTCATGTTTAAGCGTAAACAGCTAAGAGAGCTAACTGGACAATATCTAACAACACTACGTAAACATGACCAGCATGCTGGTTATAGACATCGACCTGCAAGCTAGTGAAGACCTACAGTGGAGCGATGCTGCCAGGAGGTAACGGCGTAACTGTTCTGTAATTTGTTCATTATTAAAAACATTGTAGGTACATTATAAATATCGGAAAGGTATTTCACAAACTTTGTTTTATCAAGGTTACTTCTATATATTTTTATATAAAATATAAATATTGTAAAATACGACTCTAATGAGTAATACGAATAAAACATCGTAGATGTGTTCAATAAATATAAACGCCTAGGCAGTGGTGGCAGTGGCTACCAATGCTACGCCTGGCGCCTACGCTAGGTCTACGTAAATTACCGAATGAATACAATTTCAAATTAAGAGTTTCTTTAAATATTTAAATCACAAATTAAATGAGAAATGAAGCTACGTTTTACATATTTTATATGCATCGATGACTAATAAAAACTAGATACACAATCAGTGACAAAAATGTCCTTACCGAATGAGCACCCACTGAACATTTGGGTGCGCTTTTAATTTGTACGTAGCTTTGTGAATACAACTTTAGGCAATGCATTTAAGGTTGAATTTACATTAGTGTATATTTATTTCAAACGTCAAAACAATTGGCGACAGTTTTAGAGAACTTTGTATGGGATTGTGTATCTAGTTTTTATTAGTGATCGATGTTTATAAGTAAATAATATGTTTATATAAACAAAGAAATAACAAATAACGTTTTTCTTTACGGTGAGCTTTTAAAAATCGCCGTTCTCACATAATATTTTGAATGCCAAAAATATTATTACAATTATAATAATGCAATTTAAAAATAAAACATATTACTTAAATATATTTGATATCATTAAATAAATAATGATATTTATTTTTATCAGTAAATAAATAATAAACTTTATAAAATTTGATTGTTTAATGTAATTCTATCGTCTAATCTGCAAATGTTGTATTGCTGAAAAGAATTTAAATATTATTTTTATGTTATAAAATAAATCTGTCAAAAATTACCTGAACGTCCTCCATATGTCGAAACACATTACATTGAGCCAGAAGAAACTTGTTTGAAATGCGTAGTAAACAATGAATGCTGAAAAAAACACATACCAGGTGAAAGTAATATTTAAAGTTACAGCCTATATACACAAGCCTCCTCTCGTTGCTGAGAGGGTTTTAGGGCAAGGAAATGTCCGCGCTGCCCCAATACGTGTTCGCGAACTTCACATTTCTTCGAAATATTTTTTCTTATTTCTCAGACATGCAGGTTTATATTAAAGTAATATTTAAATAATAATATTCATTAATATTGTTCAGGGCTGTATATTATCAGATCGTACCTTTAGGTCAAGGTTAGGTCTAGGCCAGCAGTAGAACATGTTAGTTAGTAGATCGGAATGAGGGCATCCACGACTTTTTCTGCCACCAGGGCGGCGCCAATTTGGATGAGGTGAAATATTTCACAGATTTCTTAGCGGGGGAAGTTAATTTGATATAAAAGTGGAAAGATTAATGTTTCTTTCTGAGATATTAGTTATATTTTATATTAATTAGATTAAAAATGGATAAACCAAACTATGGATATCCCTAAAAGTAGAAGAATTAAATATGGTAAAAATGTGTAAAAATTAAAGAATACAAATCTGAGACATTGTTTCGTGTATTTACATACACTAGAAACCGATTTTTTTAAATTTAAAACACAATTTTTCAATGATAATGACGCTGCGTGGCTATCTGGGTAACAAATAAGTTCACCTTAGTCACATCCAGCCATATATGGTGATCATAAGAATATTAGTTCTCATTAATTAATAATAATGTCCTCCAGACCGAATTTCGGTCACGGCGGCCAGCCTCAACGGAGACTAGCCATCGGCACAGGACAGGATTATAGTGCCCAAGTGTATGCACAAGCACAGGTACACTCTCTATTCCCTAACTCTCATAGTCCGATGGGACGGTAAAACGCGCAGGACCAACGGCTTAACGTGCTTTCCGAGGCATGGGGGTGGGACACCGCCAACTTCCTGACTCCGGGCAGCTACTGAGAATTTCTTGATGGAAAAGCTCAATAACTGATTTTTTTGGCCCGACCCAGAATTCGAACCCGGAACCTCATGATCAGCACTCGCTCTACTACAACTACTAGATCAACGAGGCAGTTAACGCATAAGTTATCATTACATTAGAATAAAAGAACTATAATAATGACATTTTCATTGTTAAGCTAAGTGCCAATCCTTTATTTGAAATCGTAGATAGCTTTGGTAGCTACAATTTCACAACAGACGTAGAGTTGCCTATATTTATCATGACGCCAGGACAGGCGGTGGATTTATATGACAGGAAAAACCAATCTATCTTTGAGAGACGAATTTTAAAGTAAAGATACACATTTCTGCTGTGAAATACATAATATATTCCCTTATGTGGTAACCACCTACAACTGCTATAATTTTACGTTGAGTGCTAAATGTTATTTTAATAAACATTTTAATAGTGAAATAAGTTCTATCACTTGCGGATATCTCGCAATTCTGATAGTCAGCGGAATCACCGCCTTTCATCTTCTTGGCCTATTTGCAATGTTTATAAAATCAATATAATTTTAAAATTATGTGAACGTGTTGAATGCGTAACGTTTTAATTGATTGTTTATTTTTATTTTCGTATGTTTTTGAGATTCCGAGGTTATTCTGATACGAAATAAACTATTATAAACAATAATAGAATTGGTATTGCTTAACGTTGTAAGTAATTTAATATTATGGGACTTTGTTAGATATTTTATTTCACCAAACCACCCATTTCTAAAAGTAAATTAGGAATCGTTACAAATAAAGTGTCATCATCATCATCATCATCATTGCAATTGATGAGTGTCAACTTTTTTTTCTCTCTTTATTTATTTAGGGATTTTTGTTTGTTAACACGTCAATCCCATTATAACTAAGTTAAAATCTATACATTTACCATTAATCTGCACATACTCAATGCAATATTCGAGGTGAGGGCACATGAGTAAAGAAACCGTACCGAGGTGAGGGCATGTAGAATGCATTGCGCAACACCCATATTGTACACATTTATTTTATATGTCCTTATAAATAATTCCCTTGCCCCTCGATTCCGCTCACATTCCATTAAAAATTATGTAAGTCTTCTATTACTCCACAAGTTTCACAATTAGGTGAATCAGTTCTTTTCATCAGATAAGATTTTTTTTTTGATGGAATGTGACCTGTTCTTATTATAAATATGAGCTTAATAATATTTCTATTTAATTTCGTGTCTATAGACCAAGGTATTCGGGGCGGTTCACTCTGTATCGTTTTGTACCACATACCTTTCGTTTTAGAGCGTTCATTGAAAAATTCTTTCCATTCCATATAACATGAATTTTTTAATTTTGGCAGTACTTCTGAGTAGCGAGGTCAATATTATACTCTACACCATTTATACAAGCAGAATTCGCTAATTTATCTGCCTCCTCGTTACCCAATAGACCAATATGTGCTGGAATCCTTGCACTCTTGCACAGATGTCGTGTAGACTGAACTGATATAATTGGGAAAGTATGGTACAGGCTATCGAAACACCTCTGATTCCAGAGGCAGATCGATGTCAACTTCTGAACTTAGGCCTCCCCCATAGATTGCTTCCGTTACGTTATCGTTACAGTCTATTAAAGTCAACTGCTGAACATAGGCCTCCCCCATAGATTGCCTTATATTTGCCATAGTATTGCCACGCTTGGCAAGCGGGTTGCTAACCGCAGTTTATTTTATTTTAGTCGTTATTAAGAAGACGCTGCTGTCCATTTCCTGATTTCTTTCCCTTTGTCTCCGCATACGACACCCACGGGATGATATGGGGTAGTGGATATTCTAACACCGCTATTACACGGTATAGATTGCCTCATGGGAAGGATATTTGCCATAGTTGTCAAGCTAGGCTATTCGTGCTACAACCATAATATAGCTGCAGCATGGTTCTACCACGAATAAATTATATTATACTCGTAACTTTGAGTAGTTATTATGAACACGCTGCCCATCTCTTGTTTCATTTCCCTCTATCGCTTGTTATGACATCCACGGGATGACATGGGGCAGTAGTTTCTCTTACGCTGCCATTGAGGTAAGTACCCATTGAATTTATAAACAATTAATTACTTTAATTCATCATGTAATTGGATAGTTGATACCTCCATTAAAACTACATCATAAATTTTTATTTGCTTTTCTTTGGAATTAAACAATATCTTTTAATAGTGTCTTAAAACTTGGTCAATATTACATTTTATGTTGTTTATTTTTTACAATTTTAAGTGACAAACGAGCTTACAGTCCAAATGATGCAGTGGTACATATACTGCACTACTGCATCAGGGATGCTGCTGCCCGGGACTTCTAGATTCAAAAATGCCGCCCCTGACAATAAATTTTCAGGGTCTTGTGGCATTTCTTGGGGGTGACCTATGTTTAGCAGTGGACTTGTGAAAATTTAGAAGATACTTAAGTAAAGTTGCTTCTAAATTTAGTTTAAATTTAGAAGTTAAGTAACTTCCAAATTTAAATTAAATTTGTACAGCATTGGCTTAACTGCATATGCTTGCTAGTTATGGACGCCCCATTGAAGCAGAAAATTAACTCTTTTCTAGATACATTGATATTTAAGTGTGTGGTAGTTTAGTAGTAGGAGGAACCAGAAGGAGGCTGCTAAACGGGATCGGGAGAGGGCAGATGCAAATTAGAGACGATGTCGTCATGTCTTTGTTACGGCCCTCCTCTTGATGATGGTGTTCCTCTGCTCGATAATGGTATACCCGTCGGGCATCGTCGTGTAAGGGTTTCAGGACGACTAGTAACGTAACCCCCGATGAGGACGATGACTCGCACGTGGTCTCGAGATAACGTGATAGCATTGCAAGGTTGTTGTGGGCAAGCAGCAAGTACTGCCAGCGGGATGTGTTTCTAATAAGGCAAAGCGAGAGAGCTGGTTGCGTTCCAAAAAGAGATCAGAGGAGAGAGAAAAGAAGATCCCGGGAATCCACATATACGCTTGTGTTGACCACCGAGGGGTTTTAACCGGTGGGAGTCCGGCATAACCCCCCCCCACTGGTTGCCCGCCGAAGATCTCCCCACGTTAAAAAAAGGAGGAACCCCAGTCTATTCTTTGGTTAAAACCAGTGGGTCTGTAAGACAGAATGAAGATGAAAGAAGAAAACACCTATAAATCAAAGTACATTGAAGTATTTTAAAAGTAGAAATATGTCTATAAAACAGAGTTTAATTTATTATTATTTTAATATGGTTAGGTTAGGTACAGAACGTAATAATCATTAAGGTAATGGTATATTGAAGTAAACAGACCTTGTGACTGCGTACGATACTCGTAGTTGGTGAGTGTTAATGAACTATTTTCCCGAAGTTTGTTTATGTAATGGCAACTCTAACAAAGTTTAGTCAGCCGGGAAACGTAGTCAAATGCAAACAGACATAAAAACTATTCAGGGTGAGCGATAGGGCGCAGGTGTGTCTGTACGGTCGGAAAAAAAGTAACAAAAGGTCTGCTCATTTTTTTTAAATTATTCTTTACGAATTTTGGCTGGCTCTTCTGAAAAAGGGATTTTCCCAACAAAACGCAACGCATTCAGTAAAATTTATTTTATCGCAGCTGCAACGACTGAAATTCACCGAAATCTATCTTCAACTTCTATTGTATATACATGGACAATAATATGGTATTTAAGGTTTTGCCATCTGTCGGCTGTTGAGCAAAAATTGGAAAAACAGAGGTTTTATTTTGTTACGGTTTGCTAAAATAAAAAAAAAATAATTTTCATAAATATGTTTATACTGTGTTTCTTTTGGCCTGACATTATTGATTTGAAAAGTATGACATACATACTTTGTCCCTTCAATATCCAGCAGAATATAATATATCTCATCTTAGCCTATACGGCTCGCACACCTCGACAGCTTCATCTGACACAGGGCTTGCAGCCGCGAGCTATTTAAAAATGGAAAGGCAATGATGATGAGGATGATGATGATGATGGTTTATGATTTGGTATTGTTACCAAACATCATGTTCCCTCTGTTGAGTTTTTTGATCTATCTAACCGCTGTCCGAGTGTATACGCCTCTGACTGCTTAGTTCATGTCGGTCGATGTTCTGGGCTGTGAGAACCGCCGAGGTACGCGGGTGTACGGTGTGTACGCGGTGTGTGCTGGAACTCGTAGGCGGGCACAACGCGCCCCATCCGTTATCCTACTTGTGCTTGTCCCATTTGGTGTGGGTGTAGTGACAATGTATGATGTGCCTACGACGTTTTGGTTCACGGGATTGAGCGTCTCGTCTCCCCTATATCATATCCATTGATATACTAAAAAACAGGCTTTTAAGTCTACTGCTGGACACAGGCCATTCTAAAGGTGGGGTCCCACGGCCCACCAGGCGACAGGCCGCACCAGACGTTGCCCTGCCTGAATGGGCCTGTCGCGGCCCGTACTGAGCATTCCCACGGCGTGTGCCGGCCTGGTGCGGCCTGTCGACCTTTTCATTGACTCCTTGATTTTAGCTTTCACCTTTCTGTAGGTAGACATTAAATTTTCTTTCTTCTTTTTTAACTCCGTGATAGGGATAGTTCCATCTTTTAAAATAGTTTTTATGCGTAACCACGCATCATGGGCATCGTTCTTGTTTTTATGTTGAGGCACCGCGCCGCGCCGCGCCTTTGAACTTACCGACTCCCGATGAATTTGAACAACAGACCACCGCAGGCCTCATCGGATGCGATGGTTCCCACGGCCTGTTGGTCTGGCCTGGCGCGGTCTGACCTGTGAGAAAGCAGGCCGTGGGACCCAAGCTTAAGAATACGCCAACCAAATTAATATTAAGACAGTACGCTTTTCAAGAGTAGTGAACGCCGATGCCGATGCCTCGCATTGATAATGCTGCTACAGATCACCACTCTGTTACATTTATCTTCTTCAGCATACGGCGTTATGCGTGAGGATCTTTTTTTTATTATTAAACTAGGCTCACTCTTGACCTCCATCTGGCCCGAGGGCAAAGATGAGGTCTACGATGGAGCGAGTTTGTTCAGGAGAAGCCTGTTAACACGCACCTTGAAGAGGTTAAGGTTATATATATATACTCTTTGGCTGCATTATGAAAGATTACTTATAGCGCTTAGTGCGAATATTCGGAATATCAACCAAGTGTGGATGGTGCAGTACGTCTGGTATTCCGATAGGAGAATGGAGATGGCGGTACGAGCTTATGAATCTCATGGGCACACTCTCGCGGATCTTTTAATTATTTAACATATATTATATAATTATACGAGCGATCCGCCCCTGCATCGCACGGGCGTTTTTTGGATCTCGACAACAACGTCAATATACCCTACTATACTAAGTTTACTAATTTAACTATAGCTAAGTTTAGGAGAAAAAGAATTGCGAACACATGCACACCAGAATTTTACGTTAATAAAGCGGAACTACTTTATACAAGCATGTGACAATTTAGAACTTAAAATTTTCGTTTTGTTATAAGACTTATTCTGTAGACCTTATTTACATGTTGTAAAAGTGAATCTATCACTCGTATTATACAGGGTTATTTTGCAATAACCGGTCAAATTTACAAAGAAGGTTCAGAATAAGTAACACAGGCAAATGGTGAAGAAAACTTAATAAAAAAAATCTCAAACATTCTGTCCTTTTTATCTTTTAAATTCAAAATGCGTGGTAATACATTATTTTAATTGAATTTACTCACATTCGTAAGGGTCGATCGGTAGGCAAAAATAAAGTAGGTTGTTGCCCATAAATAACATTCAATTTGGGATAATTTCAAATAAAAGTAGAAACCTTATTTACTCGTATTTTCAAAAACTGCAATACCGGTATATCATTATTTATATATAAAATTAACCTTAAAATTTGGCTACTCCTTGAAAAATAGCCCCGTATGTTTAAAATGATAGTAATTTAACAGCATTACTTTGTCTAAGGTGCGAAACGTCTAGAACTGCAATGATCAATCCGCCTGGAAGCGTGACGATTATGGCAAATATATGGCTGGCCTCTCCCGTAGGTATTACGGGAGAGGCCAGCCAGCAGTGGTCTGTGACGGGTTAATAAAGAAGTGATTTACAATAGCTATAAATATATACAATAGAATATTTACAATACAATTTTTAAATAGTGGTTAAAGACACAAGATTAAATTAAAAATCTGGCCGGTATTGCCACAAAAAATTGTAAGTATAAAAAAAGAAAAAAAGTGAGTTTATTCATCGCTCTCACTCGTCCCTTTCTACGCGCCCAGAAAATGCTATCTAATTTAATTAAAAAAGTCCTACCATTAATGAACTCATGAAATATGCAGTTGATATCAATTAGCCTCATTTTAATAGAGGTGCGGCCCCAAGGTAATTATGTAGTGATTACATGTTGGTAACGTGATTTGCGTGATGTTTGGTCGCGTGTTCACATGTAAATAACATAAACTTTAAATTTACCTGACCTGTATTTATTTTCTTTCCAGCCTGTTGATGATTTAAATTTTTTTTAAATAAAATTTACCACCACACTAGTATTTAACATGTATCGTGAAGGCAGTTTACATACATAAATTGCAGAAGAATATACATCCATACCCTGAAGAATTATTTGATTCTTGTTCAGTGCGGGATCTGAACCCGCGGTCCTTTAGAGACGTTACTTTTGTAATTCACTGTAAGGACTTTTATGCATATAAAATGGCTCCGTCTCAGGATATGTCAGGATAATCTCCCGCCATTTTCGTCCAGCGTTGTAAAGATATAATATGCTAATAAAATCTCTCGGAGGACAACTCTTAAGTAATGTTTACCAGCTGGCGAACGCTTCATCTTCGTTCAGTTTTGGGATTAGAAGGGCTGTTCATTTAATGTGAATATTTCAGTAATAACAGTATGTTGCGTATAGCGCTTACAACACGAATGGGCGTGCTCGATAGGGGAGGACCACTGTGAAATAGCAGTATAATACTGCTGTATTTCGTATGGTGGGTGAGTAACGGGAAACAAAGACCCTTTATACTGACGACGAGGCGATTCATCTTAGGTCTCAGAGTTATATATGGAGGTGTCTAAGGGTCACAGCATACAAAAAATATAAAGAATCTGAAAACAATACGTTAATTAAATGCTGGTCGTTGCTACTGGTGATAAGAGGGCAACTTATTTTCTCGCTCAAAGGCTAATTATTTAAGCCATTCAGCGAGGAAACGCAGCCAACGTTCTTGGCACGATACCACGGGGAGTGGGATTAGTTTTAGTTTTTTTTAAATATAGTTTTTTAATATTGTATATTATATATTAATAAATTAATTATATTTTTTTATAAATTGAATAATTCCAAATTTATCTCACCGATAATGTAGCAACCCATCATTGCTACTCCAACTTTTCCGGTGTGCAGCTTTAAATATGATAGGAATGTGTAAGCGACGATTAAACCCCCACAGTATGCCATCAAGCACATACCATGCAAGTTTCTTAGTTCAGGGATGAAGGCATACACCAAGAATGTTGCTAACAGGAAAGGAATCGACACTATGAGACCTGGAACAGAAAACGAAATCATTAAAAGGTAAATTATTATGGTAAATTGTTACGATACTTTGTAAATGCTTAAGTGCATTAATGTATGCGGTTTTAAATATCAATGGATTATATATTGATATCGTTCAATTTCAAGATTGGAAGGTGTCTACATCCGCAAATTTGACTGTGTATAGGGTTGCCACTTTTATTAAAAAAGTGCTCTATTTAATTGGCGATCAATATTTAACATTAATGCTGAAAAATGAATGAAATTACTGAATGCTTGAGGCATTATCTATAATATTCTAAATCATACTTCATAAATAATTGTTTTTTTTTAAATTTTGTACTAAAAAAAATTTTATATACCACGTTTTTTCCATTCATATTCCTACATTGTCATCCGATTCTGAGGTATGTTCAAAATTTCAAGTCTTTAGCTCATCGGGTAGTGCTCGAAATTTGAGTTGCAAGATTCCACCCGCAACGACAGACGGACAGACAGACAAACAAGAATGTGACTTAATAAAAACGTGGTAAAATAAACAAATTTTGTTTTACTTGCTGAGCGAGTAGTGGTGTGAACTAGAATTTAAGTTTATATTTGATCAAAGAGCGGCCACAGGCTCCCATTCAATAAATAATTATTATATATTAAATAAATATATTTTGAAAAAAAAATCATAAAATATTAACTTAAGTATATAATTTTTTTTAACTTCGATGTTAAGTAATTCTCTGTACATGTATAATTGCGTCTCCTATAGCTATAGCCCATACATAAATTTCCAAGACCGGCGACAGAAAGCGTCAAAAGTGCGAAACAAAGAACAAAATTATTATAATCACTACATGTAAATTAAAAAAAAATCAATGAAATTTATGTCATCATCATCAACTATTTTCCGAAGAGAAAGAAAGAGGTATTTTTCGAACCAGTGGTAAATAAAAAAACGACTTTCAATAAGTATTATGTAATAATCTATATTGAATTAAAATGTTCTAGTCTATTCTATTCTATTCAATATTGTAGCCCCTCACAAGTCCACTGATGAACATAGGCTTCCCCTATAGATTGCCTAATAGGGTGGATATTTGTCATTGTTGCCACGACAAGCGTTGGAAAGACAGTTTTCAACTTTTAGTATGAGTTTTTTTTAGTAGGAAGACACTGCTGCCCATTTCCTGGTTTGTTTCTATCTGTCGTCTCTTACGACACCCACGGGAGGATATGGTATATTCTCACACCGTCACTACATGCCACTACACCACATACAACTTTAAAAGAAGGAAATCGAAGAATTAAATTAATTATAATATGAGTAAGTGTAATAATATGTCCAGTACTGGAACAAAGGTGCTCTTACCGCATATTTATAAATAAAAAGTATTTGAAATATAGCTCTTATCCATGAGCCTCAAAATGTACGAATTTAATGCACGCAACCAAAATTTATTGAGTCCTATTTAGATTTCCCAACATTGTGGTACACAGCGGAAGATGAAAAACATTTGTCTCACGAACAGGTGAGAACTAAATGATATATTATGGTATGAATGGCGTACGTATTTAATCATGATGAAAATTTTGGCGTCCATGAGGATTGTTTTCCTTGCTCGAATGAGAGCAAAATGTGTAAGTACATATTATAATACTATATCGAGAGTTAAAAAAAGTAAGCGTCTGTTTTTGGGACAGGGAAAAACCCGCTGCACTGTCCATATGCGTGTTGGGGAATTTCACATATTCCCGAAAAATATTTTTTATATCTTATACAGGGTTATTTTTCAAAGACTAACCAAATTTTAAACTTAAGTTCAAATATATAAATAATGTTTTTTTATTATTATAATTTATTATCCGTTATTTCAGTTTTTGAAAATACGAGTAAATAAGGCTTCTACTTTTATTTGAAATTATCCCAAATTGAATGTGATTTATGGGCAATAACGTTTTTGCCTACCGATCCACCCTTACGAATGTGTGCGTGCGCAGTAAAATCAGTTAAAATAAGTCATTACCACGCATTTTGAATTTAAAAGATAAAAAGTACAGAATGATTGAGATTTTTTTAAATTAATTTTTCTTCACCATTTACCTATAATTACTTATTCTTAACCTTCTCTGCAAATTTCGCCGGTTATTGAATAACCCTGTATAATAGGCTTTTTTCACGATGAAAAAAAATTCACTGCTGAGCATATTCAACCAGCGGCTTCTTTAGAGCTTTGAGCATACACTTTGTCCTTTTGATTGTTGTAGTGCTCTTCAATCGTTTTTTTTTTCATCTTTAAAGGCCACATTTAGATGTCTTCCACCAGCGTATCGGAACAGCGAGCGTTTTGATTTTGATTGATTATGACAAAACCTCCCTTCGATGGGAGAGGTCCATGACCAGAAATGGACTTTTTAATTACACTAAAAAATCTCATCAGCAGTATGAAATTAAGCCTCATAAAAACACACACAGCCGGTGACCGTAAATTCCATAATTTGGTCGTACGTGGCAGAAAACTCTTAGAAAATAACCGGCCAAGTGCGGGTCGGACTCGCGCATGAAGGGTTACCATCGTAATTCATGTTTCTAGTAGGGGAGCCCCTTTTAATTTTTAATTAATTTTAATTTTTATTATTTGTTGTTATAGCGGCTACAGAAATACATATTCTGTGAAAATTTCAACTGTCTACCTATTACGGATCATGAGATACAGCCCGCTGACAGACAGACGGACAGACAGCAGAGGCTTAGTAATAGTGTCCCGTTGGTTACCCTTTGGGTACGGAACCCTAAAAACGAACGCTGGTGGATTACTGATCATTGAGATGTTGTGGTTTGGAAGGAATTTTAATACGTGACGAAGTGCTCGATAGTAAAATTTGGCGGCAAGAATTTATTCGAATAGTCCCTCGGAGCCTCTTGCCATCCCTTAAGTCCGCTGCTCGACATGGATCATGCATAAAAGGAAGGTTTTGTGTATGTCTGAAAGTTAAGTTCTTGCTATGTGCCGATTTAATCTCGCAACATACATACTTGCTCGAGCCAAATCGTTAGCAAACATCGTGTTGCTCAAATAAAATGGCGTTGAAATAATAGCCGTTAAAACTAATAGCCTATTAACTTGAGCGAAGGAGTAATATTAGTAGTACATTTAAGTCCGCAGCTTGATGGATCATCAAACATTTAATACTCTCAATACAAAATAGAAAATTTATGAAGACAGCCACTTAGTAAATTAAAAAAAAATCGTGAATTAATAATGTCGCTTCACAACTTCTACGGTAAACACGACGGCACACAAGAACAAGACAATTTTTGAATAAATAAAATACCTCGGTAGCGCAATGGCTAAGCATTTGTTTGAGGCGACACGGGGCCGCAGCAGGTTCAATTCCCGCATGATAAAATTATTTGTTTGTCCATGTGCAATTTCTGTATGTAAAACAATACAGGACAAATTTCTAGTGTGTGAGGGCTAAAATTCTAATTAGCTAATCTTGAAGAAGCTTAAATTCAAAAGAGGTTTGGTTCTAAGCTCACATCATATGTTTCATCTGTAAATGTGAAAATGGAATGGCCTGTTAACTAAAAAGGTGTAAGTGTGACCTCAGAACTTCAGTCATAAAGCAGTCAATTAATCAAGTTATACAATAGGCACTTACATTGTCGACGTGCCTTTAACAGGTGCCTTTTAAAATTTAAACGCATAATAAAAAGGTTTTGTGCATCGATATATTTATAAATCGTTTGTTATCGTATTGGTGACGGTGGCATTAAACGATCGACTATACGACTAATTTTAATAAACAAAAGATCAGAGCGACCTCGTCCGATCCATAAACCATAGAAATATAAAAAAACATCTTTCTTATATCTATGCCATAAACCAAGTCCCCGTATAGAAGACAGAAATTAAAAAAAATCGTGAATTAATAATGTCCTTCACAACTTCTACGGTAAACACGACGGCACACAAGAACAAGACAATTTTGAATAAATAAAATACCTCGGTAGCGCAATGGCTAAGCATTTGTTTGAGGCGACACGGGGCCGCAGCAGGTTCAATTCCCGCATGATAAAATTATTTGTTTGTCCATGTGCAATTTCTGTATGTAAAACAATACAGGACAAATTTCTAGTGTGTGAGGGCTAAAATTCTAATTAGCTAATCTTGAAGAAGCTTAAATTCAAAAGAGGTTTGGTTCTAAGCTCACATCATATGTTTCATCTGTAAATGTGAAAATGGAATGGCCTGTTAACTAAAAAGGTGTAAGTGTGACCTCAGAACTTCAGTCATAAAGCAGTCAATTAATCAAGTTATACAATAGGCACTTACATTGTCGACGTGCCTTTAACAGGTGCCTTTTAAAATTTAAACGCATAATAAAAAGGTTTTGTGCATCGATATATTTATAAATCGTTTGTTATCGTATTGGTGACGGTGGCATTAAACGATCGACTATACGACTAATTTTAATAAACAAAAGATCAGAGCGACCTCGTCCGATCCATAAACCATAGAAATATAAAAAAACATCTTTCTTATATCTATGCCATAAACCAAGTCCCCGTATAGAAGACAGAAATTAAAAAAAAATACAACTAGATAAAAAAAAATAGAAATTAAACTGTAATCTTGAGAATGGCTGAATCGATTGTATTAAGAGTTCATGAACAGATAGAAAGCAATGCCAGGAGTTATCTAGGGTTTATTTATTCCGGAAAACTTGGAGATTTAAAAAAAATGGTCTTTGATTATGTTAAATCTAAATAACGTCACATTAATAGGTCCTATACCCAGGCGAAGCCGGGGCAGGTACAATCTATAAGCAAAGGGCCTGCTAGTGCGAGTTGGAGAACTTGGTCCTTTTATGAGGATGGATTATTTTCTTTGGTGTCAACTTTACCGTGTAGTGGCGGTGTAAGAATATTCACTACCCCATATCATCCCGTAGGTTTAGTAAGAGGCAACAGAGGGAAACAAATCAGGAGATGGGCATATACTTTCTAATAACGGCTAAAAATAATAAACTGCGGTTGCCATCCAAGCCATGGCAACTATGGCAAATATCCCCCCTCCCCCCATGAGACAATCTATTCAGCAGTGGACTTTAATAGGATGTAACGGTAACGGTGTCGATTTCCCGCCTCAATCTCCGGTCACCGGGCAAACTCAGCCAAGCTTTCAACATGCGCGGCGAATATCGACTATTGGAAGGTTCGTTGAAGAGTTAAGTGATCCATCTAGAACTATCATAATGCTTAGAATTTTCCATTCTATGACTTGTATGGAAATATTAGTAGAAAGCTATTAATAACGATTTTCAAGAAATATTAAGAATCAAGCATATAAGAAAATTACATTTCATGAAAGTGTTATCTGTCTACATACGTAAAGTAACAGCCTATATACGTCGTTACACGATACTTTCTTTCTTTCAATATATTTTATTTTACAGAATGCCGGTTTCCTTAGAATTTAAAGCACAGACATAGGCATGCTACAAAGCACGGTTCCGAGCCATTTACATCTATCGAATTCCTGGATCTTTTACCAGGTCGTTATTCCATTTAGTACTCGGCTTAACGTGACTCGGTTCACTTACTGATGTGAGGGTGCTACTCGAGTCCATCTTATCACTGGTAACACGCACTGTTTGACCTCTGGTCGAAGTTGGACTTACCCAGTCCGACAATTTGTCATAGACAAACATACTCGAGAACAACTTCGAACGTAGTGCTCTTAACTAATAAAGGCAAATGTATGTATGACATGCACGTTACACTTGACCTTTGCCTTGTCCATGTTCATCTTAAGACCTATTCATTGTAAGACAACAGACAGATAATGATAAATTAGAATATCAGAGTAAAATTATAGCTTAAAGCTGCTGTTTCGTATGGGGGTAGTAGAAAACCAAATATTATATCCTATAATCCTTAGGGGTGACAACGCATCTACTTTTTAATTCTTATGCACCCACTTGCGATGAAGTGGACGTTCTGCTCGTTTGTCACCCTTATTCTATAAAAACATAATATAAAAAAATAATAACATATAATATACAATAATAACACAGGCCCTCTTTCATTATTGAGAAGGTTTTGGAGCAATCAACGCTTAGCCCCTGAGCTACCACGATTTCTAGACTAAATCTATACTATAATAAAACTCTAACACGACGTCGGTCTGAACACGCATCACGCAAAAACTGTGAATCGATTTAGATGGGACTTTCACTGGCAGATAGCTGATGTTATAAGTAATAACTTAGGCTACGTTTATTTTAGGAAAATAATTAGGGTTCCGCGCAAAAAAATGAAAACCCATGAAATCCAATCGCAATAAAGTCGCGGGGAATATCTAGTTAATAAATAAATTGATATCGACCGTTAAAATAATTCAAAAGTTTAGTAGTACGACCACTGTGGTCGTGTTGTGAAAATAATAACTGTTGTAAATTATAATGATTAATAGGAATACAATATACGTTAAAACTTATCAGTGAATTAGACAAGCAGGAAATTTATTACTTTGGGGCCTATTTTCAAACATCAGATAGAAGTTATTCTTCAAATAACTATATATAACCTAACCCACTAATAATAAATAACTATGTTATTTGTACAACTGTGCTTTATGATTTGTTTATTTTATTTTCAGATCTTGGTAATTTTTTTAGAGAATATGGCTAAAGAACCGACAGTATGGTTTATAGTTCAGCGTCTGGCGTTTGAAAGGTAGAAAACACGAAATTCACAACGAGATATTATTTTTATACAAAATAATGGACAGGTGCAGAGTGAAACGTTAGGTAAATGTTATGCTAGCGATTATTTCTCTTCTAGCACAAACACAATAAATAAGAAAGTTTTGTTTTGTTTTTCAAAATATTAAAAATTATTATTATAAATAATAGCAAATTAATGGATAACACCTGTAGGGCATATGTATGTGTTTGTTTAGTTGAGTGTCGCATTTATCGCATCACAATTAAAATATCGGTAAAAAAAAAACATGCGTGAGTGTCGTCGAACACTCGGTTGCAACGAAGTTCCTTTCGTAGTATATTATTATTGATAAACGTATTATATTATTGATTAACAAATACAAATAAATGAATTACTAGCTTCCATTAAAATGAAGCGTCATTTAAAATAAAATAATGTTTCTTTCATGGCAAGATAAGAAAAAGTGCGAGGGAGATGGATATTATTCCATCTCGCTTCCTTATAGCCGCCAAGGCCGTCTACTACTACACTACGTCAGAAGGGGTCGTGATTGAAAAATCTTACACTTTTTGTCGCCTAGCCCCCATCCGCCAAATCCGTACCGTCCGATAAGGAACTTCGTTCCAATATTAAAAAATCCTAAGTATCACTTGGTGACGAAAAGGGTACGGAATACCGTACCCTTTTTCGTCACCAAGACTCAAATTCGCAACTGCAACAAGTTCAGTAACTGCTCAGCCAGCGGTCCAATGTAATCGATATAAGCAAACAATCGTCTCTCCGTTCCGATGCCGCTTTTGTGGAATGTGATGATGATTCAAGACTCTCTTTGAGGGCTTTTTAAGATATTAAAATATGGAAATACCTTGTTTAATTAAAATAATCAAATAGTCAGTGTGATGGTGGCGTGAGAGTATCCATTATCCCATTTCTTGTGGATGTCGTAAGAGGCGACTATTGGATATGCCACAAAGATCTGATTGCATCTATACAAATAAATAAAATTGAAGTGTTTTTTATAATGTTAAAATAACAGCTTTTTAATAAATGCATTTATGTATAAAAAGTATAAACGGTACTTATGACAAAAAAAAACAATTTTTAAAATTTTTGTCTGTCTGTCTGTTTGTTCCGCTTAATCTCGTAAATGCCTAGACCGATTTTGATGGGACTTTCACTGACAGATAGCTGATGTTACGAGAAACTTAGGCTTAGAAAAAGAATTAGGGTTCCGTGCGAAAAAAAATTAAAACCCATTAAATTTAATCGTAACAAATTTCACGCGGGCGAAGTCGCGGGGAATAGCTAGTCCAATATATGGCTTAGCCATAAAACCGGTGATGGGCAACAGCGTCAAAGGAATGAAACTTCTAGAACTACGATGGTCGACCCGCCTGCTTAACGTGACGATTAAAGCAACCAGCAGCAATAAATCTTCTTTACAATGGGAGATGCCCAGGTCTAGCAGTACCTACACTTTTACAGGCTGATGAAGAAAAAATTAAAAAATTAAAATCAAAGTATAGTTTTTACTTATTGTAAGCCTGTGTTTTACTACAATCCCATCTGGTTAGTGGTGATGAAGCCTAGATATTATCGCACTGCCTTAGCGTAATAAAGCATATTCACTCAGGCACCAGTATTGTAATCGGACAGAAAGACAGACGTCGGCAAATTATTCTACTCCTTTTCGCATTACGAAAGATGAAGCAAACCACACGGTTTGTCATGCGTGTTATATCGACAACAGAGGTGTGAAAGCCCAACAAGCTTAAAGGGTAAAAAAATAATTAAAAAACCCGACTGCGTAAAAAGTTTAAAGAAAAATTTATTTGGCATTTCCACAACTAAGACGAATATAACGACACCCCATATGTTAAAATCCATCAAGCCGTTTAGGCTACAGAGCATCTTACAGAAATAAACATACATACATACTTATTCTCGAAAAACATTACGCTCCTTACCACTTACCGACTCCCGACTAACTTTTAGGGCAGTCCGGTAAAAAAAGACACAAATCGTATCAACATTGTTAATATAAGTACTTAAAAATTAGGCCTAACACTTACCAACTGCGTAAGTAATATAAAGTACTGGACTGTCATCGTCTGGAGCTTTATCCGGATAGCATACAACTGCTACCAGCCGTGTGTCGACTGTTGATAGATTAGTTGTCATCATGTCCACGCAATATTTGGTCGGGCTTAGCCACAGATGGCTATTCGATGTTATATAATAGAGGCTGGCATTCTGAAAAGAAAAAATAAATTAAGAAACTTTTTGTTAAAGTGACGAACGAGCTTACAATCTACCTGATGAGAAGTGACTACTGCAATCTGGACATGGACACCTGCAACCAAGTACAAACAAAGAAGGCTATGGAATGCCTCACAGTCTGTTATTATAATGGTGGTTATTTGCAACCCTTCAAGCCGGAACACTTCCATGGTTGCATTGCTGCTTAGTGGTAGACTGCCTTGTTAGTCTAGTGGCCGTTAGCGTGACTGCTGATCGTGTGGTCCCGGATTCGAATCCCGGCACGACGCAAAATTAATTATTGTTTTTCTGTTAAGAAATTCGCAGTAGCAGCCGGAGGTGATAAGAGGTGAAAATTCTCAGTTTCACCTCTTATCACTCCCCGGTCGTGTCGGATGGCTGTCGTGCACTCGTGCTAGATGTCTATTCCACAAACTAACAGCTCGAAAAGAAACATAGTAATATGTACGTAATCCAAATCAACAAACGAAAATTTTACCCCATGTGACGTACTGACATGATGACTCCAATGTTTCAAATTTCTGAAAGGGTTTCATTGTAAGACAACAGACAGATAATGATAAATTAGAATATCAGAGTAAAATTATAGCTTAAAGCTGCTGTTTCGTATGGGGTAGTAGAAAACCTAATATTATATCCTATAATCCTTAGGGTGACAACGCATCTACTTTTGATTCTTATGCACCCACTTGCGATGAAGTGGACGTTCTGCTCGTTTGTCACCCTTATTCTATAAAAACATAATATAAAAAATAATAACATATAATATACAAAATAACACAGGCCCTCTCTCATTATTGAGAAGGTTTTAGAGCAATCAACGCTTAGCCCTGAGCTACCACGATTTCTAGACTAAATCTATACTATAATAAAACTCTAACACGACGTCGGTCTGAACACGCATCACGCAAAAACTGTGAATCGATTTAGATGGAATTTCACTGGCAGATAGCTGATGTTATAAGTAATAACTTAGGCTACGTTTATTTTAGGAAAATAATTAGGGTTCCGCGCAAAAAAATGAAAACCCATGAAATCCAATCGCAATAAAGTCGCGGGGAATATCTAGTTAATAAATAAATTGATATCGACCGTTAAAATAATTCAAAAGTTTAGTAGTACGACCACTGTGGTCGTGTTGTGAAAATAATAACTGTTGTAAATTATAATGATTAATAGGAATACAATATACGTTAAAACTTATCAGTGAATTAGACAAGCAGGAAATTTATTACTTTGGGGCCTATTTTCAAACATCAGATAGAAGTTATTCTTCAAATAACTATATATAACCTAACCCACTAATAATAAATAACTATGTTATTTGTACAACTGTGCTTTATGATTTGTTTATTTTATTTTCAGATCTTGGTAATTTTTTTAGAGAATATGGCTAAAGAACCGACAGTATGGTTTATAGTTCAGCGTCTGGCGTTTGAAAAGTATAAATATAAAATAATTTATTCGTACAATCTTTCATTATTTAATTAATAAAACAAAACAACTTGTTTGTTGACGCAAACAAGTTACACAATTACAACAACTTTACATTTCGTAGGTACACAAACAATAAACAAATAATTTTGTAACTCAATTAATCTTTTAGTTAAAAAAAAACAAATTCATACAGTCTGATGTACAAGAAATAATAACATATTTTACGTATATCAACTTTTTATCGTATCATATGCGCAAACGTTGTAATTTTTATATAACTATATGTGATTCTTCCAAATATATACTAAACAATATACACTAAAAAATTATTAGTTCGTCAACTAGCTATTAGCATTATCTTTATTT
This sequence comes from Parnassius orleans, assembly GCA_029286625.1. NCBI lineage: Eukaryota > Metazoa > Arthropoda > Insecta > Lepidoptera > Papilionidae > Parnassius > Parnassius orleans. Next base: position 1,199,413 of record JAGSMP010000182.1, on the reverse strand, counting down.
TATAAAACAGAAGCTACTGCTGTCCATGGACACCTGCAGTCATCTTCAAGAAGGCTGATGCGTTGTCAACTCTGAGGACTAAGATGGAATGCCTTACAGACTGTCATTTATACCGACCGTCTATACCCTCAAACTGAAACACAGCAGTGAAAGCACTGCTATTTGATGGCGGTAATAGGTAATAGGTAGCATCTACCCAGACGGAATGAAAGACAGAAAAGGAGTCCTATCACCCTATCACCTAGTTACTGAATCAGAATACAATGTGAAGGCAAACACATGACATAATATTCACCCTTCACCTTTTATTTCATTAGGCTTACTTCTACCAGTTGTCACTCCATCTAGCGGGGATGCCCTTCACTTCGTCTGTCGGTACGAGACTGCCACTCGAGAACCTTTTTCCCCATCGGTTATCAGTTCTTCGAGTTGTTCAGTTACTCTGGTTCTACTGCGGATATCTTTGTTTTTAAGTCTATCACGCAGAGAATCTATCTAATCTATCTCCATAGCTCGCTAAGCAACCTTGAGCTTCCTCATATGGCCAGCAGTGAAGGACCACGTCTCAGATCCATAGGTCACCACTGGCAACACGGACTGGTTGTACAACCAGTCCGTGTTGCCAGTTGTACAAGCTTGTTTTAAAGTTTTGATAGTTATGTATGTTTTACCGATACATTCACAATTCTATTGAGACTTGCTCAACCCAGAATATATGAAAGTTCTTGCGCAGCCTGGGCTTTGGTAAAAGCAAACAGAATGTTAGTCATTCCTTGACTTATCAGCGCTGAATAAACACTTTTGCTCTTTGCCAATTTCATTGGATTCAACAGTCAAAAACGATACCATTAAAGATATTACTTCTTTCCTTTACCATGTTGGACTCCTTTCTGTTTCAGACCAATGACTGATGATGAAGTTAAAAGATTGTATCCATCATATCCAGCAAAGCTGTCGGCCCAGATGGTATTGGACGTGACATGGTTTTGCTGATTTTAGACCAAATAGTTTCCCATATCACTCATCTAATAAATTTTTCCTTTGCCTCCAGTACCTTCCCTACCAAGTGGAAAGAAGCGTTCCTAATTCCTGTCCCCAAAAATAGCTCTCCTACTAATTTCAACCATTATAGGCCAATATCTATCCTCTCCTTCTTCTCTAAAATTCTTGAAAAGGTTGTTCATGGCCCACTCACAAAATTTCTAAACAAAAACAATCTCTTCAATCCTTTTCAGTCTGGTTTCCGACTCCTGCATAGTACTACCACGGCCTTAATTAAAATAACTGATGATATCCGCTTTGTGATGGATAATCGTCAACTTACTCTTCTTGTCCTTTTAGACTTCAGTAACGCGTTTAATTGTGTTGACTATGACATTTTGTTAGCTATTCTGAAATCCCTGATTTAACATCATTAGTTGTAGAATTCTGAAATTCCTATCTTCGGGGACGCCGGCAACGCATACGTGTTGATGATAAGTTCTCCGATTGGTGTAACGTTGTTGCTGGTGTTCCTCAAGGCGGTGTTTTATCTCCGTTGCTTTTTTCTGTGTTTATCAATGCACTTGTTTCCGTAATAAATTTCAGCAAGTATCACCTGTACGCAGATGATGTCCAGCTGTATCAGCATTTTAGTGTAAACGACCTAAATGAATCTGTGGACAGAATGAATTTAGATCTTGCTGCAGTTCATCAGTGGGCAAGCTGTCATGGACTAATATTAAATCCTGCCAAAACACAGGTTATAATCATAGGCAGCAGAAAAATTACATGTCGACTCGACTATCAACATCTACCTAAGGTCATTCTAAACGGTGTAGATTTAGAATATGCTAAGCAGGTTAAAAACCTCGGCTTAATTTTGGCTGACGATCTAAGTTGGGTGTCACAAGTTAATGAGGTCCGGAAACGTATTTTAGCACAATGCATCCATTAAAGCTCTGGCAAAAATTTATCCCTCAGACGGCCAAGGTTACGCTGGTCAACTCTCTGTTGCTTCCTATATTAGATTATGCTGATATTGCTTATCCTGACATAACTGAGGCTGCTTAGCAAACTCGACCGTCTGCTCAATCTGTACATACACTATATTTTTGGCCTGCAAGTTTGTTCATATATCACAATTTCGCTCAAGGCTTAAGTGGCTCGACATCCGTTTTCCTTGGAACACACACCTTCTAACCACTTTGTATGGTATTCTTCACAATCCTTGTTCCCCAGCTTATCTGAAAGAGCATATTTCATACTTAAGCTTATCCCGTTCGATGAACAACAAAACTCTAACTATCCCGATGCATAAATCTACATACTACTTGGATTCCTTTACGGTGTCATCATGTCCACGCAATATTTGGTCGGGCTTAGCCACAGATGGCTATTCGATGTTATATAATAGAGGCTGGCATTCTGAAAAGAAAAAATAAATTAAGAAACTTTTTGTTAAAGTGACGAACGAGCTTACAATCTACCTGATGAGAAGTGACTACTGCAATCTGGACATGGACACCTGCAACCAAGTACAAACAAAGAAGGCTATGGAATGCCTCACAGTCTGTTATTATAATGGTGGTTATTTGCAACCCTTCAAGCCGGAACACTTCCATGGTTGCATTGCTGCTTAGTGGTAGACTGCCTTGTTAGTCTAGTGGCCGTTAGCGTGACTGCTGATCGTGTGGTCCCGGATTCGAATCCCGGCACGACCCAAAATTAATTATTGTTTTTTTCTGTTAAGAAATTCTCAGTAGCAGCCCGGAGTCAGGTATTGGCGGGTTTTCACCTTTTATCACTCCCCGGTCGTGTCGGATGGCTGTCGTGCACTCGTGCTAGATGTCTATTCCACAAACTAACAGCTTGAAAAGAGAAACATAGTAATATTTACGTAATCCAAATCAACAAACGAAAATTTTACCCCATGTGACATACTTACATGATGACTCCAATGTTTCAAATTTCTGAAAGGGTTTTAGGGCGAAAAAGTCTGCGCTATACCAGTATACCATAAATACGTAATGACAGAAATCACATTTTTTTTAATGCACAATTTGTGGTGCCGGCGGGGATAGAATTCGATTTGCGCCTTGCGGAATGACTTTAATCAAAGTTTATTAAGAACTTATTCTCTACAATTAATATGTCTGATAAATTCATACTCATACATAATAATTTGCCTATTAAAAATTGATTGCGAGAAAATGTTAAGAGTCCGACCGAAAATGGATTATTTTTATCGGCCGAAAAAGAAAACGAAATTCAGTATCAACTGTATTTTGACCGAAAACCGAAACCGAGACAACCCAACACCACTACCCCTAGCACTACTACTACTACAATAGGATGTATTGAGAATGTATTGGGAGTAGTGGTGTTTGGATTAGTGGTGACAGTGATAGTGCACGCAATTGAGGGAGAGCGGGTGGTGCTATTCAAACTAGTTATAAGATACATCGTTTTCTATTATCAATCATTTACATCTATCTATTATTTACCCGGATCGTAGTTAATCAATTTAGCATCTATAATTAAAACCCATTTCAATTTCCTATGTAAAGCTGTATTTAAGTAAAAAATATTGTTTAGCTTTTTTAAATATATAAGTAAGTTATAATATCATTGGTTACTGTCTAAAAGTATAAATATAAAATAATTTATTCGTACAATCTTTCATTATTTAATTAATAAAACAAGAAACAACTTGTTTGTTGACGCAAACAAGTTACACAATTACAACAACTTTACATTTCGTAGGTACACAAACAATAAACAAATAATTTTGTAACTCAATTAATATTTTAGTTAAAAAAAAAACAAATTCATACAGTCTGATGTACAAGAAATAGTAACCTATTTTTACGTATATCAACTATTTTATCGTATCAATCATATGCGCAAACGTGGTAATTTTTATATAGGTTTATAATATGATTCTTCCAAATATATAGTAAACAATATACACTAATAATATATACTAAACATATAACAGAAAAAAAAAAATTAGTTCTTCAACTAGCTATATAGCATTATCTTTATTTTATAAAACAGAAGCTACTGCTGTCCATGGACACAGAGAAACCCCGAGCTAGCCCTCTCCATAGCTCGCTAAGCAACCTTGAGCTTCCTCATACGGCCAGCAGTGAAGGACCACGTCTCACATCCATAGGTCACCACTGGCAACACGGACTGGTTGTACAAGCTTGTTTTAAAGTTTTGATATTTATGTATGTTTAAAAGTATGTATATACGTACATAAGCACGTATGAAGGTATATGTGAAGATGTGTGTTTTTATAAATTTTATGTTAACCTGTTTATTAGTTTTTTCCCTTTCTTTTCATCAAAGTCTTCATCTGTCAATTCTTTTATATTTTCCCCGAGTTGACTGGTAGAGAACACGAACAAGGCATTAAGTCCGCCCATTGTAAGACTCAAGGTAATTAAAATTAATAATAAATTTTATATACAATTTTTTTAAGACAAAGTAATATTATGTAGAGCTGAATATTTTTAAATAGAGTCGATTGACGTTAAGAATAATTAAAGCTATCTGCTAGAGAATTCCAATAGTAACTTTTCTGCATTTTCTCCTAACAAACTAATACACGTGTGTTCTTAAATTTGTCCGACTGAACTGAATAATTATAATATTGGACGAGTAGGTACATATTTTTATTTTCGGTGCGCACCAGAATATTATATATGGGCGAAAACGAAAATAGTCGAAAATTATTATTTTAGTCGATAACGACCGAAGACCGCAAACAAAACGAAATTCGGGTGGACTACAAAATAACTGTAAAATAGTTGTTGATTCGTGGGCGACCACTAACGGGACGAAATGGAGTGAATGATTCTATTATTTTATAACTACAAATTTTTGTCGTTGTAAATAATATACTTATGAAAATCGTCTTAAATAAATGAATAATAGGTTCAAGTTAATGACTAACTAAGTAGACGTAGGTTTAACTTAAAACATAGTCCGATATTTACAAAAATAGCATTGACTGAAGAAAAGATGCGGATTAATTATTTGTAATATTACATTTTACCTATCCAAATTTTAATACGGATTAAAGGACGGCTGAAGTGGCAATGAGCCGGCCATATAACTCGATGGGGAAGAAAGGTTCTCGAGTGGCAGCCTCGTACCGTTAAGTGTTGGGCGGCCCCCCACTAGATGGAGTGACGACCTGTTACGACATGCAGGAAGTCGATGGATGCAGGTGTTCAGGACCGTGCTTTGTTTCATTCCGTGGGGGAGATCTATGTTCAGCAGTGGCTTGTGAAGGGCTGTAATGATGATGAAATGATGATCCAAATTTTTACAATAGGACCTATGTGTCACACATAGATAAAGCAGCTAAGTCGCGCTTTTTCTTCCAATTTGTGCACGCGTCACGTAGAGCGCGTGCGAGACTCACTTTATAATTAGCATATCTTTTTTATTTGTCAACGGATATAGGTAAATGAAACAAACATTAAATGTTTGCCCAATACATCACCGAAAACCACGTTCAAATTGGTTTAACTATTGTAGAGATTAGCTTGCACAAACGCACAGCTAAGAGTATTATGTATAGCTTTCATATTATTATCTTGGGAAGGAATACTACACAATATACTATTGTATATAAACATTTTTAATTTTTTAATAATACAATTTGACCATCATTTGACAGATGGAAGTATGTTTAACCTATATTTTAATTATTTTGATAAAAATAGATAAAGAACTTCACGTGGCAGATATAAATAACACATGGGAAAGAGGACGTCAAAATATTTTTAATATTTGCGTAAGTAACGAGTCAGATTGAACGAGTGCGGTCTCGTTTTTCATACTTGTTTGTCTTAACCACGCGTACAGTAACGGATATAATATAACAGATCAGTTCGAATTTAAAGTAAAGCAAATCCTTTAAAAGCATCAAACCTGTGCGAGTTAAAAATCAACATAAAGTTTCTTTTTTATATATAATATGGGTCACACGGTCACACGAGCACACAGTCTACCTGATGGTAAGTGGATGCTGTGGCCCGTAGACATCTACATCTATCCTCGATTAAGAATTTTTTTTTTATAGGACAGGGTGACAAATGAGCACACAGTCCACGTGATAGTAAGTGGTTGCTGTGACCCATAGACATCTACATCTATCTTCAATAAAGATGCAGATGCGTTGTCACTCGTAAGGACTAAGATGGAATGCCTCTTTTCCAGTAAAAAGGGTCTCCGGTTCTCTACACTCACCATACGAAACGCAGCATTAAGCTGCTATTTTACGTTGGTATTCTGTGAGAGCGTGGTCCTACCCCGGTCGAGCCGACCCATCAAAATGCAGATGCATTGCCACCCTTGAGGGCTAAGATGGAATGCCTCGTTTCCAGTAAAAAGAGTCTCCGATTCTCTACACCAGGGTTTCCCAACCTTTTTTTGACCAGGGACCACTTTGATTTTTTTATAGTTAGCAGGGACCACAAGGTGAAAGAAAAAAATGTGTTAATCTAACAATAAATTATAATCACAACTTTTAACATAATTATATAATAAACTGAAAAGAAGCATTCATTAACAGTATTATTTGTGTATTTATTGTAAAAGCTAGTAGGTACTAACGTGACGCGCGATGTTACACTGCCCGCGTGACGAGAAAATAATAAAAATTTGTTATTTAAAACGATTAGGTAGGTAAAATATTTAAATTTTTCGCGGACCATATTTAAGCTCTTGCGGACCACTGGTTGAGAAACACTGCTCTACACTCACCATAAGAAACACAGCAGCATTGAGCTACTATTTTATGCTGGTACTCTGTGAGAGGGTGGTCCTTCCCCGGTCGAGGCATTCGTGCTACAACCATAATATAGCTGCAGCATGGTTCTACCATGTAAAGGATTTCCTACACTGGAAGTTAGGAACTGTTTTGCTACTGCTACGTTTTGGAACGAAGTTCCTTATCGGACGGTACGAATTTGGCGGATAGGGGCTAGGCGAGAAAAAGTGTAAGATTTTTCCGTCACGAACCCTTCTGACGTAGTGTAGACGGTCTTGGCGGCTATAAGGAAGCGAGATGGAATAATATCCATCTCCGTCGCACTTTTTCTTATCTTGCCATGAAAAAAATATTATTTTATTTTAAATGACGCTCCATTTTAATAGACGCTAGTAATTCATTTATTTGTATTTGTTAATCAATAATATAATACGTTTATCAATAATAATATACTTCGAAAGGAACTTCGTTCCAACCGAGTGTTCCACAACACTCACGCATGTTTTTTTATATATTTTTTTCGTTTCTTTTTTTATAAAGCACCTATAATATTGTTGTTGGATTATTTCTCCTTTTCTTCTTCATCAGCCTTGGATTACTCCATATGATATGGAGTAATGGACATTCTTAGGCCGCCACTACACAGTTAGTTTAAATTTATAATTTTTATTAAAATTTACATGAATAAAAATAAATTATTGCATAATTAAAATTTATATTTTATTTGTAACGTTTCTAATTCATATTAACAACGTACAATGTGCTAGTGGTGAAGAGTAGTATGTTATTTCGGGTATAAAGAAATAACCAATAATATATATATATATAAAATTACATAACAACTTTTACTGAACACTATTAGCAATTAATTGAAAAAAAAAGGGTTTTATTGTTAAAAACCTTTAGAAATTCAATTTAAAAAAATGGAGCAGATTCCGTCTTAGAAAAGTTTAGCTTAATATGTTCTAAATGGTTCAAGGTATCATCCCCTTCAGGCTTTGCACCCATCTTCCAAACAACCTGTATTATTATTACGATAAATAGAAATTTCATTTTATATATCACATAGCAAAAATCATCTAAGAAATACTTAATAATAAACACTCGGACCATTTTCTACGAATTAAGAGAAGTTTCTTCCGAACGTGCTCCATACTAAGTTTGAGGCATCAATCTAAATCAACAGAAAATACCAACTCTATCTGTGTTGAATTTTCGTTTAAATATAAAGTTTTAAAATTCACGGGCTCAATGATCTTTAATTTTGGATTAAAAGCAACACACACAATACAATTTAGAACTACTATTTGGAAAAACACAGATATAAAAAATAATGAATATAATAGGTTTAAATATCCACTCCTCCTCATACTCTAAATTACTAGCCTGTAAATGACATGAAACTTGTTGTGAGCTGTGGACTATTTACTTTTTCACATTTACTTATCAAATTAAATTATATTTATTTTTAATTATCTATTATCTCTATACAAATAAATAAAATTGAAGTGTCTGTTTGTAATGTTAAAATAACAGCTTTTTACTAAATGCATATGAAAGTATATACGGCACTAAATAACAAAAAAATAATTTTAAAATTTTTGTCTGTCTGTTTGTTCCGGCTAATCTCCGAAACGGCTGGACCGATTTTGACGGGATTTTCACTGGCAGATAGCTGATGTTATAAGGAGTAACTTAGGATACTTTTTATTTAAAAAAAAGCATTAGGGTTCCGCGCAATAAAAATTACAACCCATGAAATCGTATTAAATTCCATGCGGGCGAAGTCACAAGGGACAGCTAGTTATATATATGTATAAGAGATTCCCACTTATGTACTGACTCATCGCGTTATCTCTGGAACCATAAGGCCTAGAGACTTGAAATTTGGTAGGAATATTCCTTTCGCCGAGTAGAGACCAGTCAAGAACGGATTTTATGAAATTCCACCCGCAAGGAGGGTTGCGGGGGCATTTTAAAAAAAAATTGTCTGTCTGTCTATCTATCTGTCTGACTGTCTGTCGGTCTGTATGTCTGACTATTTGTTCCAGCTAATCTCCGAAATGGCTGGACCGATTTTGACAGAATTTTCACTGACAGATAGATCATATTACCAGGAGTAACTTAGACTACTTTTATTTTGGAAAAAAAAAATCAAAACCCATGAAATCCAACCCTAATAAACGCGGACGAAGTCGCGGGGAACGGCTAGTTCTTAATAAATGCATATTGGAGAAACCAATGAAAATCAGAAAAAATAAAACGAATTTATTTTTATTCGATGTTAGCCTGAACACTAAGCCACTGCGCTACCTACTGCCTCTCTTTAAACTGTGCTACTACTTACCGTTACCGATACAAGCTATCAAAGTTCATCGAGATCGATATGATGCAATTAATCATTTGGGAATACTTGCAGTGAGAAATGTTTTCAGCGCTATATTGAGGATTAAAATGTACGTACGAAGATAAATGCACGTAGTATGTAATGTATGTTAGTAAAATTTTTTCATTAATTACAGCCTTTCAAAAATCATTGCTGAACACAGACCTCTCCCAATTATTGCCTCAAAGGGGATTCCCCTTTTAACATAGTTGCTAGTTGCTACGCTTGGCAGGCGGGTTGGTAACCGCAGTTTTTTATTTTTTAGTTGTTATTAGGAAGACGCTTCTGCCCATCTCCTAGGTCAGTTTCTATTTGTCACCTCTTACGATACCCACGGGACAGTAAGGGGTAGTGGATATTCTTACGGTAAACCTACTACGTAATCATCATTTAATATGTTATGTTTTTAAACAGGGCAACACAAATGTTATAATTAGGCGATTAACAGAAAATGTTGAAAGTGTTACCAATTACAATTAAGATTGCAAGAAGTTTGTTTCATTCATTCAAATCCCATTAAGATAATTTAAAGGTCGGCTATTATGCGTCTATTTCTAGTATGATAGTCATACTACATTGTTCTCAATCTCGAGCATAAATTACATTATCTGTACTCCACGAGCGATGAGACATAACAGTAGTGCTACCAATTCGGTTTTCTAGAAATCAGGACTTAAAAGAAAAATTTCAGGACTGGGGTTTCTCACCCCAGTCAGTCACAGGACATAGCTTAACATATAATATAACACTACTTTTTCATTATTTTACTTCTTTTTCAGACAACCCTCACGACTTGACGACTCCCTAAAATGGGGATGAGTCTTTGCCCACATTATCAACTTTCTATTTGATGGCTATTTGGAAATTCCAGTACTTTACATAAAAAAACTATCAGACATTCATTATGTCATTAGCTCGTTTCTGAGGAAATTATACTGGGTGTTACAAAACTACCCGTAAAGCCGAAAGGAGGTTAAATGGGGCCTTATAACGAGCCTTATGTTGCAAAAAGTTGTCATTAATAGTATGAGCTCTTCCGGGTCGATAGTACAAATGGGCGTACCTCAAGGCTCAATTCTCGGCCCCTTTCTGTTTCTTGTATATATTAATGACTTACCTTACATAGTAGGGGATAACCATAATAAAGTATTATTTGCTGATGACACTTCATTAATTTTCAAATTAAAACGACAATTATTAAAATATGACGAAGTAAATAATGCTATATCTAAATTAGAAAATTGGTTTAATGTTAATAACTTGCATTTAAATAGCACAAAAACGAAATGTATGAAGTTCATGACTCCAAATGTTAGACAATTAAATACTAATGTAATTTTAAATGGGGAGGAACTGAGTCTTGTGGATACCACCATTTTTCTTGAATAACACTAGACGCGAAGCTTCAATGGAGCCCCCATATATCAAAGTTAGCAAGCAGACTTAGTTCTGCAGCATATGCTGTAAAAATATTAGAAATCTTACCAGTGTGGAAACAGCTAGACTTGTTTACTTTAGCTATTTCCATAGCATAATGTCGTATGGTATTTTGCTATGGGGACACGCGACTGACACTGAAATTATATTTGTTTTACAGAAGAGGGCCATAAGAGCAATCTATGATTTAAAACCTAAAGAGTCGCTCAGACAAAATTTAAGGAAATTAATATATTAACTTTGGCCTCTCAATACATTTATGAAAATGTAATGCACGTACACAAAAATAAAAGTACAAAAATAAGTGATATTCATTCTGTAAATACTAGGAACAAACACAAGCTAGTAGTACCAGTTACTCGACTCCACGTCAATTGAATTACTGACTCATTCTTGGGGCGATGTATACGCTTTTACAACAAAATCCCAAAAATATACAAAATTCGACCTGCTCAAAATTCAAAAACTTTATTAAACATAGTTTGTATAAAAAGGTTATTATAATATTAAGGAATTTATGGATGATAATAACCCTGGGAATGAGGTGATCGCTACCAAGTTATTTCTAATTTGTTTTGTGTGGTTAATTGTGTAACATACATGCATAGACTTAGGATATACTAGCGTATAGACCAACATAGTGTGCAAGGAGAAGAAAATTCCTTATGGCAAAAATGCAAGATAGAAAAGGATACCAAATCTCATGACTCTGTAACTGATTTTGAATGACAGGTCGGCACAATTCGGCACGCAAGAAATAGCTCCGAGATATTTTGTAATTTTTAAAGTATAATAGTGGTTATTTTTAGTAAGTAACTTTTTCCAAAATGGTTAATTGTTCCGTGAGTGAGTGTGCTGTTAATAATAGAAATAATCCTGATAATTTCACATATAACAGGTAAATTCTCAAGACATCGTCAATGTTATGACGCGTTTATTTTGGTTAAAATTTATGTTACATACTGTTTTAAATATAGAATATATTCAATTATTTTGTTAATTTTGATATTTTGCACAGAAAAAGTCACGTTGTTGATAATTTGCATGAATTTGGTTAATACATTTTATACCAAATATTTTACATGTACGCTAGGGATTGACTCAACTATATCAAAGTTAATGTCGATATTTATCTTGAATGTGTATGATGAATCGATGATAGACTTGCCCACACAACAAGAAAATAAATCCTCGGTTTGCGTTCTAAAATGTAATTTTATTTTGCCGTTTTCAAACAGATTCTCCGGATTCTATAATTAGAAAAGTGGTTAAGGTTCATTGGACGGGTTGGTTGGAATCCAAAGAAAAACTCAACAATTTGCAGCAAACGTTTTCTTGAGAAGTATAAAAGAAAAAGTAGAATACAATAATTTTATTAAAAGGGGTCATTTCTACATTATTTGTACCAGTAAGTAAAATATTGTGAAAATATAACTTTCAAAACTTTAGATAAATATAGAGACAAATTTTCATACATTATAAAACTGTAGTACATTAAAGACAAAAATCTTGAGATTATCCTCTTGCCGTTATGAACCCAACTAAGTATCTATTTATCAACCAAAATAAATGTATAACCTAGCTTAACCAACCGCACAGCCTCACGGTCACACTAGTACAATATTCATAGCATCATGCTTTCCCCAAGGGGTTTAGCGGAGCTTCGGAACTTCGGATTATATTCCCAAATCATAACGATAAAACTTTTAGCGTAGTTAGGTAGATATTAGTATGCTCCTCAAGCGCTACTAGACGACCGCGCATGAGACGTGATAGTATAAATTCCATAGTATTTGATACTCACAACGGTCAATGCCCGATTCATGCTTGATGGCCGACGACATTGTCGCGAGGGCTTAAATAGCGGTTTATCCCCTACAGCGTTATTCGTAGAGAAGAGGATCTCGTGGTTAAGTAATAGCTGCGCAGATCAATAGATCTGCGAAATTGTTGCACTTGCCGCGGTCAGTCCATGAATGAGTGACCATTTTTTAACATACCAAAATTGAGAGAATAGAAAGTGCATCTGTATCCTCAGACACTTAGTGCACTTTACTGTGTTAAGATCATTATGTTTTTAAAATTCATGCAGCTAAAATGATAATAAGTTTATTATTACTTTATATTCAGGGACAGATGAAAGAATATAAACATGAAGCATGATGAAGCCTCATAAACATATTGGCCTTTAAACAGAGCAATCTTATTTAACTGATTCCTACAAGTTTCCTTCCTTAAATTATTGTTTACATTCACTTAAGTCGAATGTTAAAATAAACTTCTATAATCTATTTAATTATTAATTATTAAATGTTTGTAATTATCAAAGTAATACTTATGTGAAAAATGCAGCCATTATGTTGTACTGTGTCCCTGTTTTTGATTACCCATCAAAACATTTTATAAAATATATAAATATAAATAGGTATATACTTAGTTAAGTATCACTATTTATATTAACAATATGTTAAAAATAATTCTGGGAAACTGCCCACGGCAGTAAATATTTTTCTCCAAAGATCATAGCTCGAAAATACAACATTCTGATCTGATTATTGGGGAGTTTTTTTAGGTTTTTCGGTAAAGTCTCCTGGGATTTTATACATTTGAATTAAAATCCAACAAAAGGCAGGTAGGTTCAGCTTATTCCCAGGACCATGTTATATGAATATTTTTAATTATTTTAGAACTATCATGGTAAAATTCAGTTAATTTTGAAGTTATTCAACTTCATGCACTAAACAATTTTTATAATCTTTTACCGCTTCCTTAACAATCATTTTCGATAGTCCTTTTAAGTAGAATATACATCACTAGCTAACGCAAACAATGACAAATCAAAATTGGTCACGCGTTTTCGGGCTGTCAGGTGGTCTATACGCTAGTATATTCTAAGTCTATGCATACATGATTGTAAGCTGTTATTTAAAAAAGTCCCGCTGGGTTTCTTGCTGGTTCTTCCCAGGACGGAGGTTTTTCGAACCAGTGGTAATTAAACAAAGAGTGACTTTCAATAAGTATTATTTATAATCTATATTGAATAAAAAGTTTCTGTTTCTGTTTCAGTCCATTCACAATATTTAAGAACCGTAGTAACGCTGTGTAACATACCCCCAAAAAAATATTTTCACTGATTTGCAAACCCTATTTCAGTAAAATTAAAGAGTAAACTACAGAATGTACCTACATTTCTACCTAATTCATGGAACGACTAAAATTTTAAAAGACCTAACCTAACGAAACAACCTAAACGAACACTTACTTTTCATAATAAACGTCAAATTTACAAAAACGGCTCAAAGTGTGCTCCGCCTTGCTCAATACACAACCTCGCTCGCCGAGATATAGCTTGTGTAGCATTTCGCACCATCGTCGGTGTTATTGATGAGAAAACCGATCTAACACGCTGTTCCATCTTGGCAACCGTTGGGCAATCGGAGAAATACACTCTGTCCTTCACATAACCCCACAAAAGTAGTCCAAGGTGTGAGGTCCGGAGAACGAGCAGGCCATAGCACCAGTCCCCGCGGCCGAACCATCCTCGCGGAAAGCGAACGTTAAGATGTTCTCGTACGTTGCGAGCAAAATGTGCCGGAGCTCCATCATGCTGAAACACCATGTTTCTTTGGTTCACAAAGTAATCCCAGTCAGCCACAGGAAAGTCGTCAATCGCCTCTTCGAATTCCGTTTGTAAAACGTTAGATAGTTGCTACCGTTCAGACGTGATGGCATAATGACGGGACCGATGACATGCCCGTCATAAAGGCCAGCCCACACATTCAGCCGCCACTGGTGTTGGAATCTGCCGTTCCGTGAAGCATGTGGATTCACGCGAGCCCAAACGTGATCGTTATGCATATTTGAAAGTCCTGACCTCGTGAATTTTGCCTCGTCCGTCCTAAGAACATAGTTTACGTAATTAGGGTTTTCCTCTAATTGCCTGAGGTACCACTCGCAGAAGTTCCTCCTGTGTGCAAATTCGGAGGTATCAGCTCCTGTGTACGGCGATAGTGATAAGGGTGACGATTGTCGTCACGAAGAATTCGCCAAACTGCAACATGGTTTATACCGAATGTTGTTCCGGCTCGCCTCGTACTTGTGGTCGGCTCTTCTTCAAAATGCCCTAACACTAATTCAGCCTGCCTGGCGTCGACTGTGCTTGGACGTCCACTTCCAGTAGACCGATGAAAAGAGCCGGTGGAATGTAGTCGTCTTGACATGTTCAGAAAACACTGGTACGAAGGCAGCCGTCGCTGTTCAGTGGGGGGTCTACCATCGATAAATCGTTGCCGATACAGTTCGCGAGCACGATTTAAATTGCTATCTTTGGTTATCTATTGTTGAAATTGACAACATTTTTTTTCCAACTTGACATTTTTTGAAGTATTTTAAGTTATTTTTGAGTATAATAGACATCCTTGTATTGAGGTAGCAAACATTTATGAATGAAAAATAGAAAAACTATTAAAGTAGACAATTATTAGGAAAAATAGGTACGTAGGCCTTTCTATTAAATAATCTGGTTCCCTGACATGACAGCTTATTAGGCTTGACAAAATTTTTGGCTTTTTTAATTATATTTTTTACGGGGTATTTTGTAACACGTTTTGAAAAATGGGTTTGGATCAATTTTTATTTTTGCTTGGTAAGTGAATGCTATGGTCCATAGACACCTACTAATAATATAATACCGCATTGTTGTAAGTGCTAATACAAAAGCTCTTATTCATCTCATCTAAAAAATATATAAATAGGTACAGGAAGTTCTTGCCTGACTAACACGAGGTCAATATGTGATATGCAATAAAGATCAAAGGTGAGAGGATGTAGTGTCTGAGTCAAAACACAACCAAACCGAAATACCAACTAGGTATATAATTTTATTTTTGCACAAATTGATGTAAATTTTATTCAATTATTTTGTATTTATTTTCAGTTAATTATTCATCATTGTTTATTATTTCAAAGCACTCCTATTTTATAAATTGGTTAATAATACCATTGCTTTGGTGATAAGCTGATAAGCTTTTACAATAAAATAGATTTAGCTTTAACAATAAAATATTTAACAATATAATTTTTCATCGATTTGAAATAATTCTTAAACTTCACGAAATATAAGAGTTTTCAAATATTTTAAATTAAATTGAAAAGTAAACTTTCCCAAAATCAGATTTTTTACAACAGTTTTCAGTAATTATTTAGTGCGTACGATACTAATGGAGAATTGTTATATAACGTTAATAGTGACTAACCAATGTGCTAAATGTATCAAATAAATGTTATTGTTACTCCGACGCAATGAGGGAACAATGCCACTCGCAGCAATCTTTAGAATAAACACATAAAACGGCAAATGTTTATGGCCACTTGCGTTAGAGAATGTGCAATAGTAACAAATCTGTGTTGCTGATACATATCTTCAATAAAACAATTTCATGGTCCTGCCAGTCAAAGAATATGGTTTCGTGTAGATTAAAAATGTGTTGTACTCGTATACGTCGAACGCCCGCTAGTTTTGAGCGTGATAGCGTCTTTCTTTTCCTTCTTATCAACCTTTAACAGCCCACTGCCTTTCCCATTATCTCATAAAAAGATTTACAAAATATCGTTACACTTGGCAGACGTATTAGTGTTCGTACATTTTTTGCACATTTGACGCTGCTTCTCGTCGGTAGACTGTCTGGGTATTTTATATTAGGTATATAATGCCTGTAATACTGCCATTCATGCAGCAGTCCATAAGATCATTTTGGTTTATTACATAGTAGACCTTCACGACACCCGAGAACGAACTGAACAGATTCTCTAACACCTCCACAACACTGCAGGTGACAACAGTGACAAGTTCTAGGACGAACGATTTTTTTTTTATAAATTTGTCTTTACGATAAAAGTCTGATTTATAATCTCATCAATTTAACAAATTAATCAAGTTTCGACGTCACTTTGCTGTTTATCGGTGCCCACGTTCCGAGCTTCTTTATTTTTTAATTTGATGCAAAACGATTAACATCTTACGTTGAAGGGCGCTGCTGGCTCTGACGTGGTTTATGATGAATCCGCGTTTACTATAGCTTTCTATTCGTTATTATCAACTTAGAGTCTACGGTAGTCCATGGGGCTCGTTCCTTAGTTCGAAATTTCCAAAACGTAAGTGATAAAAGCAAAACACATCATGCATTCTTTTACGCAATCTCGTCTTTAAGTTAGGTACATCGCAGATATTGTGAATTTACGTACTAAGTATAAAACTACTAAATCAAAGGCGCTCTATAAAAACCGACTTGGTATTAAGTTTTTCCGGCATATGGTAATTCTCACGAAACGATGCAAGCACGAAGATATAACAAACCACTTGTAACAATAAACAATGGTGGCGTGGCGCCCTGATTATTTAGACCCAATTCACATTTGTTAGCATTTAAACTTGAAAGCTACGTTTTTGTCTTCCAACACGTTTGCGAGCTATTTTCGCAACTTTACGAATGACTAATGTTAAAAGTTCACACGGTTTTCTATATTATGGTTTCTCAACAGTAAATAGTGATTGCATTGTTAAAATAACATTTCAGATTTCTGAAAAGCAAATGACTGCGTGTCATTTTAACTACGCTCAGTTCGAAAAAATTAAGCGTAAGAAAAAGAAAAAAAAATCAAGACCTATTTCCTATAGAACTGTCACTTTCCTGCGAAGAAAAACCTGACATATTTTTTTATTTATTTTTTATTTTATAATATAAAGGTGACGAGCACACAGATGGGAATGAAATGGGAATTGCACCTGATGGGAAGTGGTGCATCTACATTTATCCTCGATTAAGAATCAAGACGCAGATGCTTGTCACACCCTGAGGACTAAGATGGAATGCCTCGTTTCCAGTAAAAAGGGTCTCCGATTCTCTACACTCACCATACGAAACACAACAGTATTGAGCTGCTATTTTACTCTGGTGTTCTATGAGAGCGTGGTCCTTCCCCGGTCGAGCCGACCATAATATAACTGTAGCGTGGCTTTCCCACGCACACGGGCGTGTGACACGCAAATATTTAATTTAAAATCAAAAACTGAATTAGGAGGAAGATATAATATTTTCTTTGACCAAGTACAAACCTTAATCAATAGCACAATCTTATCTAAACACTGATAGGGTGTTAGCACAGTTTATAAAAGAAAAGGGCGAATCACTGGCACTGTCTAAATGACACAAACCATTTCGAACTTCTTTCGGTCCCTGCATAACCTAAAAACTATTAGACTTACATATTTGCAATTTTGCATGTATAATTATAACAAGACCTCATTAAATACCTAGAATCTTAAATTTCATGAATAAACCTATAATTCCTGAGGTATTTAGGTCTAGACGTGCCATTTTTAAACAGGTAAAGCTTTTAAAAAATTAATTATAAAAAGGGGCAATTTCGTTACAAACGATTTTCAGGGTTGTCGGCTTCGCTGATGAAAGAGTTGAGATCTGATCGGCTGTAAAGATCCATAACAGTTCCTTAAATCAAACTAGGAATGATAAATAGAAAAATTATTTTGTTAGTTTAGCAAGTTTTTCATCAAACTAAATATTTGTAGTATAAAAATAGAACAACTTAAAATTAAATTGTATTAACTATTAAATACCATCACGTAAAACGTAATTTATTGACATACTGAACAGTAACTCTCGGTGAACATACAATGTAGAACAATCGTAACTACACCGAATATATCGTCAGGCCTGAGATTTATGTAAATACATTATAAACGTTATGATTACTGTAATATATTTATTATAATCTCAGTAAGCATTTATACGTTCTAGAATTATACTAAATAAGCGATATTTAGTATAATTCTAGAGTAGAATTAAATACTCCTTAATTCTAATTATATTTTGTTTAATTTTTGGAATCATGAAAATATATTTAAAAAATATAATATTATATAGGTTTCCACTTGAGTGGTTTTATTAGTGATTTTTGAATCAGGGCGATAAATTCAGCATAATTTAGTTTGAGAGATCTTACTGAAGCCATCGATTATAAACAGGTGATTGATTGATTCACAGAATGAGCCTTTTGATGAGAATGAGATCTTTACATCGTATGTCCTCTCAGCATTTCCGACACGACTGCTAGCAGAGAGCGGTCCCAGACCGAATTTCGGTCACGGCGGTCGGTCACAACGGAGATAAGTCATCTGCGCAGGACAGAATTACAGTGCTCAAGTGATGTGTAAGCACAGGTGCACTCTCTATTTCCTTACTTTTATAGTCCGATAGGACTCTAATCCGACAGGACCGAAGAGAGATCAGGCGCAGGATCTATGGTTTTACGTGCTTTCCGAAGCACTGGAATGTAACACCACTAATTTCCTGACTCCCGGTTACTATTGAGAATTTTTTGCAGAAAACCTCTATAATTGATTTATCCTCGACCCGGGATTCGAATCCAGAACCACATGCTTAGCAATCGCGTTTACGATCACTAGACCAACGATGTAGTCTCATCCGATATGACTCACTAGGATACGCCACTCCAATTGCCACGCTGGGCATGCCGCAAGTGTATGTATGTGTTGCAGAATCCTGGTTCCTTCCACCTCGGTAGAAACAGTTGGCCGTCGCTTCACGTCCAAATCTTTCACAAATAGTCATATAAGTCCCGTGCGCAGGGACTATTTTTGTAAGTCAGTAGGTGAATTTTCCACCCCGTCGCTGCGTCCAGGCTTCAAAGTGGGGCAAAATGACTTCGACAACGCGTTTGTGCGCGTGACGCTCCTCGCAGAGACAAGCGCACAACGTTGCGAATGCGTTTAGTTTTACGTGGTAGAGCCATGTTGCAGCTATATTAATGGTATAGTTGTAGCACGAATGGGTCGAGGCTGTTCGTTCGGTCTTGCCAAACTGGTTGATCAGGTGGCACGGGTCACTGACCTTCCGGCTGGTACAGGTGCTTTCCGGGTATGGGTGCTTTGGTAAGTATCTGTACCGTATAGCGTGAAGAGAGCCCACAACTGTAAACTGTCACCACTGTGGTAGCAACGAGGACACGGCGCAGCATACCCTTGAGGAATGCCCAGCGTGGGCTGAGTTGCGTCGTGACCTCGTGGATGTAGTGGGGGACGACCTCTCGCTCCCAGCTTTAATTAAAGCTATGGTTGGATGCGAAAGGGCGTGGAGTGCCGGCGTAACCTTCTGCGAACAAGTGATGTCGCGGAAGGAGGCTGCGTAGAGAGAAAGGATGGCAGATACTCCAATCCGCAATCGGAACGTTGGGCGCCGGAGGAGAGCATATCAAGCTCTCCTACACCCACCATAATTGAGGCTTAGGTGGCGGACACGGGGACTATCCGTCGTCTTTTAAGGCCTCGAGGTGGCGCGTACGGTGTGTTTCCCGTGCGCCCCTACATGAAGAAAGAGTGGAGAACTCCAGCTCCACTCCGTCATCGAGACGGACGCTGTAAGGGCTATCGCCTTCTGGGCTGCGGTAGTGTGCGAAAGCGTTCCCGTAGCCCCGACCAAGGGCGAAGAGATGAACACCGTGGGGTTTTAGCCGGTAGGAGTTCGACATAACCTGTCTGTCGCCTTCGCGACAGGCCGGTATCCATGAGGATTTCCCCAGTTTATATCAAATTGCCCAACAGTTACGTAGCAATGTTCATATATAACCAGACAATGTGAATAATAACGAACTTTAAATCAGTATTAATTACATAGCCCGATTTGACTTGTCATTATTCACATTGCCCGGGCATTGTAAATAGTGCCCTGATTAATCACTTGGTCTATAACGTATCCATTCGCAAATGCCGATTTCGAATCCCAAAAACTGGTGATAGGGTGCAGCATTACAATAGCGAGGGTTTGGCTCTGCACTCACCAACTCGGCATACATGCCTTTTTCTTATAATTTTTCATTTTTGTAGAATAAGGATGACAAACGAGCACACAGTCCACTTGATGGTAAGTGGATGCTATGGCCCATAGAAATTTACATCTATCATCGATTAAGAATCAAAATGCAGATGCGTTCTTACCTTTGCTTTGGGGACTAAGTATGAATGCTTCGTTACCAGTAAAAAGGGTCTCCAGTTCTCTACACTCACCATACGAAACACAGCAGCGTTATTCTAGTGTTCCACACTGGTATTCTGCCTGCCTGCCTGGCGTAGTGATCAGTAAGTGCGTTTGTGAATCTTCGTTTTATAAAGGCCGATAACTATCTTGGTTCCGAAATGGAAAACACGAGGCTTCTAAAGATTAATCTGAGTTTTAGGATATTTATTAGGTGTCAGGATTCTAGTAATGGAATAAGTCTTGAATCTGAGAAGTATTGCAGTCTGATGCCTATCTCATTTCGTTTATCTTATGTGGTTAAAACCTCGCTTTTCTTATTATTTAAGCTGAATAATTAACTAATATTTGCCTTTTACGTTTTTACAAACAGTCTCACACGTTTAGTACTTTTTTTATAGTACAGTCAATCCTACTAAACAAACAATACAAGGCAAAAAATAAACATTCGAACATCCTTTTACAAATGTTTGAAATAAAAGACATAAATGTCCAAATTCTTCTGATTCAGTCAGTACGGTTGACAACAAAAGTTGCTAACAAAACGGTCGTAAAATCCATCTTGATATAATCTAATCAAAATTTTAAATGTATTGGAGAGTATGAACGAAAATCACATAAAAACTACTATCGTGGACTTCATCTAAAACAAAAGCTAACTTTATAAAGCGATTAACGGGAATATTTGTTATGGAATAATGGCTTTAATTGTGTTTTTTAAAGCTCACCCACTCTCGTAAAAGCTTATTATTGTATATTTTTATTTACCTTTGTTTTTAAAACTTAACCAAGTAATAAATTACCAAAATTAGACTGTCACATTTTTGCGCGACCTGTTACCACATAACTCAAAGTTTTTTAACACCCTCTTATTAGCTTGGTATGTATCTATGTAACGGAATTTTTGAATGTGATTTTCATCCCCTTTAAAACGTCGGACTGATTTGAAACTTCGCACATTTATCAAGGACCGATGACAATGCAATAATTTTTTTTTTAAATCCGTCACAACCCTTTCTGACTTAGTGTAGACAGCCTTGGCGGCTTTAAGGAAACGAGATGGAATAATATCCATCTCCCTCGCACTTTTTCTTATCTTGCCATGAAAGAAATATTTTTTTATAATGACGCTTCATTTTATTAGACGCTAGTAATTCATTTATTTGTATTTGTTAATCAATAATATAATAAGTTTATAAATAATAATATACTACGAAAGGAACTTCGTTCCAAACGAGTGTTCCACGACACTCACGCATGTTTTTTTTATATTTGAAGGGTTTAGGCTGCTACGAAGTTTGAAATGAATTTGCATAAAATATACAAATAAGTATGAGTATACACGAATATTATAAAAGTTTTAAAAAAACCTTAAGCAACACGCATGAGCTGTGGTGATCCTGATAATTATTTTATTTTATCCTGGTTATCCTGATCAAGATAATAGGATAAAGTTATTAAATTATTGTATTGTCATCGATTTTAGATACAAGTGCAAAGTTTCAAGTCAATCAAGTCTACAAGTTGGTGAAAATTACATTAAAAGACTCTGTTACATATATAAATAGATCGATACACGCGAACCTAATAAAAGCGTGTTTATATTAGCATAATATAATATTAGATTTGAAATGTTTAGGCCGCTACGTATTTTGAAATGAATTTGCATGGAATATAAAAATAAATACTACAAGTACATATATGAATAAAAACCAAATCGTGTCGCATGGTGGTGTAAGGGAAGCCATCACCTCGTTCCTTCCGTGGGTGTCATATGACGACTATGTTAAATGAAGCAGGAGATGGCCAGAAGCATCACCCTAGTAACAACTCACATTTCAAAATAAAAAACCGCGGTTGCCAACCCGTTTGCCTAGCGTGGCAACTATGGCAAATATCCTCCTATGAGGCAATCTATGGGGAAAACCTATGTTCAGCAGCGAACTTGTAAAGTTACAGCCTATATACGTCCCACAGCTGGACACAGGCCTCCTTTCACTTCTGAGAGGGTTTTGGGGCACGGAAACGTCCGCCGCGCTGCCCCAATGCGTGTTGGCGGACTTCACATGTTTACGAAATATATTTTCTCTGTTTTCCTTCACCGCCGAGCATGTGGTAAATCAGCACTTAAAATTGCAATCAATTGTTGATCGGCGGTGCCGGCGAGGATCGAACCCGGGTTGCTCGCGTACTGTAAAATTTACAGCGACCGCTAAGCCCCTAAGCTACTACGGTGTGTCCTTGTCTACAGTGGACTTTTGATAGGCTTTAATGAGTAAATGAATGAACATAAACATTTATGATGCATGGTGAGTCATCGTATGGTGATAGCATAAGAGAATATATCCATCCCATCTCATCCCTGGGGAAACGTCTGGAACATCTTGTGGTCACTGATATTGCATATTATAATCATCTCGTATTTATATCAGATGTGTACATATCCAGACCCGCAACGGGAAGCAGTGGCAAAGCTGCGGGAGGTCGCTTTTTTTTAAAGTTCATCCGATGGTAAGCGATCACCGCCGCCCATGAACATCCGGCTCACTAGAGCAATTGCAGGCGCGTTGTCTATCTTTAAAGCAAGAATGGGCATTTTCTTGCCGGGCCCTTAGTCATATTGGTACAAAAACTGCTGGTGCAGAGATATCTAGATTTATCCTCAATTAAGAATCAAAATGTAGATTTCGTTACATTGTAACGTTGTCACCCTTGAGGACGAAAATGGAATGTCTCCTTTCCAGTAAAAAAGGTATCCGGTTCTCTTCACTCACCATACGAAACACAGCAGCATTAAGCTGCTATTTCACGCTGGTATTCTGTGAGAGCGTGGTCCATAATAGGTATAGCTGCAGCGTGGCCCTACTACGTATAGTTATCTAACTAATATAAAACATAACTAATATTTTAGAATCAAACATTCATCTTTACACTTTTCTAACAAATTAACTGCCCCCGTTATGAAATCTGTCAAAAATTCCAACTTTTTCCTAAGTGGCGCCGCCCTGGAGGCAGTCGTGGATACCCTTAACAAGACCACCGCTGAACATGGGAATACCATAAAGCACGGTCCTGAGCCACCTGCATCCATCGACTTCCTGCATATCTTAATAGATCGTCACTCCATCTAATTGGAGGCCGCCCTACACTTCGCTTACCAATACGAGGTTGCCACTCGAGAACCTTTCTTCCCCATCGGTTGTAAGTTCAACGAGCTATATAGATTCTCGATAGGAAGGCATTAGAGAAAGCATGTATTTAATTAAATTTTAGTTAAATAGTACGTGACACCGCAATTTTACGTAAATTGAGTGAGCTCATTATATAAAAAGTTTCCAAGAACCGACAACCGCACCGTTTACAATACATTTACAACCTCAGCCTTGAATAATTGTAAATGACTAGTATGAGTAAACATGAGACTTAAACTAAGCAAAAATTAAGTCTTTTTGTGTCAAAAATTTTTAATGATTAAATGACACTACTTTTTAACTGTGCTTAAAAAACATGGTTTTTATGATGTCATTATGGTATTTTGGCTCCCTCGTTGGTTTAGTGGTCGTAAACGCGGTTGCTGATTATGAGGTTTTGGATTCGAATCCCGGGTCAGGCCAAAATCTGTTATTAGGTCTTTCTGTCAAGGAATTCTCAGAAGCAGCCCGGAGTCGGGAAGTTGGCAGTGTTTTACCCCCGTGCCGTATTATGTCCGTTTCTTTGTCCGACCGTAACTTTAGAGCTATGGTTAGTACGGCTAATCGTCGGATTTTCACAAATGATATGTCACTCGTTTAGTCATTTCCTTAGAATAATATCATACACATATGTATGCAGTCATATCTGCGCGAGAATACAGATTTCTTACGTGGCATTTCTTGTATGGCTGTAGTATGAATGGCTTGGCTTGACCGGGGAAGGTCGACGCTTGCACAGAATACCAGTGTAAAATAGCAGCTTAATGCTGCTGTGTTTCTTATGGTGAGTGTAGAGAACCGGTGACACTTTCTACTGGAAACGAGGCATTCCATCTTAGTCCTTAGGAGTGACAACGCATCTGCATCTCGATTCTTAATCGAGGATATATGTAGGTGTCTATGGGTATATCATCCATTTACTTTCAGGTGTACTGTGTACTCGTTTGTCACCCTTATGCTATAAAATAAATATTTATAATAATATTGATATTTAAATAAAATAAAATAAAAACATGCGTGAGTGTCGTGGATCATTCGGTTAGAACGAAGTTCCTTTCGTAGTATATTATTATTGATAAACGTATTATATTTCTTTCATGGCAAGATAAGAGAAAGTACGAGGGAGATGGATATTATTCCATCTCGCTTGCACTATATATAGAAAGGGGGTCGTGACGGAAAAATCTTACACTTTTTCTCGCCTAGCCCTATCCGTCAAATTCGTACCGTGCGATAAAGAACTTCGTTCCAAAAGCATAACGCTTTGACGCTTACTTTTATTTAGCCAACAGCATCAAAACCTAATCAATCGAAGTAGGTATCTTATCTTGCTATCAATATGTGATTATGTTAGTGAATGATTGCATTGTTACGATTTATGATCATTCGTGTAATGTGGCATTGTGTCAAATTCGTGTGTCATTTTTATACATGGTAAAGTTACACTGCAGCGCGTACAACACGAATGGGCCGGTTTGATCAGGGAATGACCACGCTAGTAAGTTCGAGAAATGGAAACCTTTTTAACTGGTAAAGAGGCATTCCATCTTAGTCCTCAGGGGTGACAACGCATTTGCATTTTGATTTTTAATCTATAGTTGTCTATATGTCACAACATTCAGATACCATCAGGTGGACTGTTCTCGTTTATCACACTTAGGTTAGTACTATGCTTGGGTTAGTACTCACAAGTGGTCCCGAGACATCGTAATAGTACTGTGAGGGTGCTGGTGGGCAGTACCTACTGCCCCCGGGACATGCTTCCAATAAAGCTAATCGAGAAGGGGCCCCGTTGCGTTCTGAACGGAGATCCCGGGACTCCTCGTACACGCTGTTGGAGACCAATGTGGGGTTTTAGCCGATAGGAGTCCGGCATAACCTTTCTGTTGTTCCAACAGCCGATTTCCCCACGAAAAAAAATACTATGCAAAAAAAGTATACAAAATAATGTGTCACCTAGAAAAAAGTTCTGAGGTAACACACATAAAAAAATACAGTCGAATTGAGAACGTCCTCCTTTTTTTGAAGTCGGTTGAAAAATCGTTAACACGACGATGTATTTATCTCGTTACAAAGTGTACCAAATAAGTGTTTGTTGTAATAACGTATCTACTCAGCTAATGGCCCACTGGAATGTTGACATAGGGATAACCAAATGAGGACTGATGAGTGGGTACACAATGAGTTTTGTCGCCCTAAACGTAATATCTATCAGTCATAAATTATCTATGGCTTCACTGTGACAAGAGCATGGATTAGTATACAAAATAAGTTTTGTTATCCAAACAAAACATAAACGTGAAAAGCAAAACAAAAAATATCAATATAAAGCATGCTTATTATAAATGGCCTATATTAAGTTACTTAATAATAGATCAATGCAGGTCGGTTTCTTGATTTTATTGCATGCAGCTAAGTGTTCGCTGCAAATTTCACAGAACGCGAGCAACCCAGGTTCGATTCCCTCCGGCACCAATGAAATTGTTTATTATAATTTTAAGTGCTAATTTACAACGTGCTCGGCGGGCACTTCTTTTAAGAAAGGAGAGGGGCTTGTGCCCTGGAATGATATGTATATGGGCTGTAACTTTACTTTACTTTTACTAGTTAAAATGGAAAAGGCTATCGTTTGAGCTTTTTTTATCAACAATCTGCTATAAATTGCGCAAGATGTAATATTGTAAAGTGAGTAATTATTAGCATTACTTAAGTAATATCTACTTGTGGTCGTCCAGTGGTTGAAATTAGACCGTAATACATAATTTTTTTTAGGTTTTTATATTAAACAAGCCGTATTTCATTTATATATAAAAACACAAATATTTAATAAATATACAAAATATAAAATAAACGCTTTTTTGCCTAAAACGTAGTGATTATATACTCTTTGGTACTTACTCTGAGACATTGGCAGTATGAATGTAAACAATGTATGTTTTATTTTTTATAATTTAATGTATTTTGTAACACATATTTTAAATAAATTTTTGCTTTCTGCACTCCTTCTATTATTATATTCATATAAACTCTAACTATGCCAAATCTCACACTCGTCATTGCGCGCAATATTCTTAAAAAGGGGTACAAAGTTTTCATATACGAGTAGATAATGTGTGCCTTAAGTAAAAGTAAAAATATTAACGATGAGTAATTAGCTTGTTACTCATGTCACCAGTTACAACACTCAGTAGTATTATAAAAGCAATCACTAATTAAGTTTGCACTCATAGTTCAATTATTTATTGAACAATAAACATCACCATGTCTTGTGTACATCCGAATCTGAAAATTCTCGGAATTTTGAACACCGCGCCGTGATAAAATTCCTCGTAAAGAAGGGAAATACACCGAAAGACATTTTTGAAGAGAAGTCATCGGTTCTTCAGGATTCTGCGCCTTCATATACGATGGTGAAAAAATGGGCCCGCATATTTCAACAAGGATGAGAGAGCTGTGAAGACGACCCTCGCCCGGGCCGCCCTGTCACGGTACTGACCGAAGAAAACGTCCGAAAAGTCGTAAAAATCGTTCTGGCCGACCGAAGAATTAAATTGTGGCAGATTGCTGAAGAACTGCAGATTAGCAAAGAACGAGATGGAGAAATTTTACATGAACATTTGAATATGACAAAAATTAGCGCGCGCTGGGTATCGAAAATGCTCACACCGCTCAACAAGCAACGTCGACTCGCAAGTTGCAAAGATTTTTTGGAGGTAGTCGGCGATAACAAGGAAGACATTTGGCAACGAATAGTCACCGTAGATGAAACATGGATTCACCAATATGATCCGGAGTCCAAACAAGAATCCATGCAATGGATAAAAAGAAGAAAGGCCGCCGAAGAAATTCAAGCTGGAAAAGTCGGCGTCCAAGCTAATGGCGACTGTTTTCTGGGATAGCGAGGAATTTTGCTTATCGACTACCTACCCAGAGGAATTACGATGAATGGCCAATATTACGCCAATTTATTGACTCGGGTTCGCGAGGCTATTGTACAGAAACGACGTGGAAACTGACGCGGAGTGCTCTTTCTACAAGACAACGAGCCCGTTCACACCGCACATGTTGCAAGGCAAGCCCTGAAAGACACGGCGTTCTCAGATATTGACCACCCTCCGTATAGCCCAGACCTAGCAACTAGCGATTTTTACTGTTTTCAATTTGAAAAAGGACTTACGGGGCCGGAGATTTGCAGATGACAACGAAATGAAAGCTGCGGTTGATCGTCATTTTGAAGAGAAAGATACAGAATATATAAGGCATTGTATGCGAGATGAGAAATGTATTTCACTTGAGGGGATTATATTGAAAAATAAAAATAGAAACCATATATTTTCTTTCATTCAGTACCTTAGGCCGCGGACTTATCAGCCCCTCGTAGAATAAAAGAGTCGCTTAACGGCGTCTGTTTATTCGCTTAAAACTTCGACAGCCCATCCACTGCTGGACATTGCCTCTCCATTGTAGGAGAATGTGGTTTAGCACACCATCATTTAAATAATTTCTTGAGTAATGTTTTCGTAGATATATAGTATTAATACATGGACACATATTTAATGTTAGGATAGTAGAGAAATGGCGTTTTGAGATCAAGTCGTAAAAGATCAATTACACACCACTTATGGTTCGAACCCGAACAAAGCCGAGTCGAGTCGCTAGTTTTAAATAAACTAGTGTTATGCACTCCATTTACCTTTAAAATAGAGGTTAATTTATAAGATTTTAATCTGGCAACCTACCGAGATGGTCATTTCATCGCTGGTCGGTTTTCCTGGTATAACGCATACTAAAATTTAAAAATCTCGACCATTAAAAATTTTATTTTATTAATTTCCATACGTTTTTTTTTTCATAAGTCTCTAACCCTTTCCCTTTATACAGTGGGACTAAGGTTTTGCCCCGCTCACCGGAACTCACTGAAATTCCCATTCCATTCCCATTAATATATATTAAAGAAAGCTCTCTAATCTGCTTTTCTAATGATACTTTATCGTAGACTTCTTACCTACTTCATGCCTTTCATTATATTCATTGCAATTAATACTTATATGAAATTTTTTTTAAGAATTATTTTGGATTTCTTCTACGTTCTTCCTTTTCTTTCGGAGTTTCTGGTTCATTTATTTCAGCTGCCTCCTCACATCTAAACTCATTACCTTTCTTCATCCAGGAACTAACTTTCTTATTTAAATGTTTCTGCTTATGTATGGCTCGATCTTATAAATTGCTTAAGTTGTTTTTGTATAATATGTTCGTATGTATACAATATATGCTTAAAATGTATGTATTATGTATTATTTAAAAATGATGTATGATATGTATCAGGTATAGAGTATATTATTTAGGTAATTCGTAGTTATATATATTTATTATTGTAATATACGTATGGTATGTATGTTTTTATATTTACATTCACGTTTAGATATTTTTTTTTAATAGAAATAGGGTGACAAACGAGCACACAGTCCACCTGATGGCAAGTGGCTGCTGTGGCCCATAGACATCTACATCTATCCTAGTTTGCGAATCAAAATTCAGATGCGTTGTCAGCCTTGAGGACTAAGATGGAATGCCTCTTTTCCAGCAAAAAGGATCTCCTGTTCTCTACACTCACCATACGAAACACAGCAGCATTAAGCTGCCATTTTACGCTGGTATTCTGTGAGAGCGTGGTCATTCCCCCGGTCGAGCCGACCCATTCATGCTACAACTATATTATAAATATAGCTGCAGCTTGGCTCTACCACGTGCAAATGCTAATATTTTTATTTTTAATAAAATTATTCTCATGTTTTTATGGCACCTGCTTAAGTTTCTCTGCCTAGCTCGTGGTTGACTGGCAGAGAATGCCTAAAGGCATTAAGTCCGCCAATTGTACATTTTAAGTGCAATAAAGATTTTAAATATATAAATAAATAAATATCCTGACATAATCGAAGTACACATATAAATAAAAAAATTGAAGCGTCTGTCCGTAATATTGAAACAACTGAATTCTATTATGCGCAGGGGTTATTTAATTGAGACTTGAATGCCTAACCATTTTTTAAATTTTTGTATGTCTGTCTGTCCGGGCTAATATTCAGTATGGCTGAACCGATAGTGATGAAACTTCACGTACAGATAGAGAGCAATGCCAGGAGCGATCTAGGCTATATTTTATCCTGAAAACATGCAGATCTTTTTTGGCAAATCAAAAACACTGATAAAATAATGATGATTCCGGATGATTATCTCATAAACTATAAGAGATATTAAAAAGAATCAAGCAAAACCTTTTGATTTGCATTTTTACACAAAAAGTCCACTACACTTTATCGACTATCTCTTAGTTTTAATGCAAAATCGATTTTACAACACCATATTACAACAAATCTACGAGTGTTAGGATAAGACGATAAAACCTTTGTTATCCGATATAAATAGATCTTTAATTTTTATTTTAAGTATTTCCTATTTCGATAGTTTTCGAGATAATGGCAAAAAACTGAGTTTTAAGTGATTTTTAGAGTTTTAATATTTATTAAGTTGAATTTCTTGTTCATAGACCAGTATTATACAAGTATAAAATCTAGTGTAATATAATTCCTGTCATTCTTTCTGAACCGTGGTGCTCAGGGGGCAAGCACTCGCTGTAAATTTCACAATACGCGAACAACTTGGGTCCGTTCCCCGTGAGCACCAATGAAATTTTTAATTGCATTTTAAGCGTTGATTTACCACGAGCTCGGCGGTGAAGAAAAGCATCGTGAGGAAACCTGCATGTCTGAGACATTAAAAAAAGACATTTTGATGACATTTGCTTTCCAGCAATACGCATTGGAGCAGCGTGGTGGACACTTCCTTTACTTAAAACCCTCTCAGAAATGAAGCCTGTACGGGATGAATATAGGCTGTAAGTTTTTTTTTGCTCAACTTACAATGATACTTTTCTTTCCCACCTTATTGTAACCCTACTATAATGAAGTAGTAGTCACAGATGTCCGACACCGGCAACCTCTATTTATATTACAGACATGATCTAAATTAGTCCTTGAAGTTCATGACAGTAGATCAACCAAAACGCTTACTGTCCCGTTAAACTAGTGAAAGACACAAAAATGTTCACTTTTAGATTTAAAAAAAATAACGAAGAAAAGTTGTTGGAAAAATTCAACGTGGTCATCGGTGTCCAAGGTCTCTAAATTTCATTTTAGTGGAAAAAGAAGTGAAGACCTCTGCCAAAGTAAATTAAGAGACTGGCTTGGATTGTGTAGTGAAGCCTACAATATGCAAGCCTACACCTTCCAGTAAGATTCTGCTCCTGGTTACAAGGCACGAATAACACAAACCTGTCTCTAAAACAATGCTCTGGACTTCATAAGAGCTAAAGGCTAGCTTTCGTCCAGTCCAGATCTAAACAGGTTGGACCAGAAATTGTGATCAAAACTATGACTTGCTTAAACAGTTACTCAGAGATTGAATCTTTTAAGAATTCTATACAGCTTGCAGTGACTAAATTCGCCTTGCAGACAGTGCGTAAATCTAACATTCGTGGCCAGAGAGATTGTACCAAAGCTAAAGGCAAACTTTAAAAAAAATATCTTTAATCGTTAGACTTCGGCAATAAGTAAAGTACAGGCGTTATATTACTATATTGTTTCTTTAAAAAACAGAACATGTACTAGCACTTTTCGCCTCAAATCACATTTCACTTTTGTAAGAATACATAATTTCAGTCAAGATGTGGAGGCAATCAGTATCTTAGCACTATAATTTTCGAATGCTGATTGACGGAATTCACATGTCGCTAATCATATATATAATTTCCGTCTCAAATGACATCTATTTTTTTGTGAAAGAAAATGCAATGAAATAGTACAATAATAATAAAAAAGTATCCAATTAACCGAGTTACAAGACCGAGAAGGCTCTATTGGTCTAAGAGCCAGTGAGCGGCAGACTTACGGTATTTCAATAAGCTTCACGTTTTTTTCAGTTAATCCCCTATACCTGAGATTCTGCCATAAAGACTATATCGTCGGCAAATCAAAGGTGAGTAATGTACTCGCCATTGATGTTAGTACCGTATCCATAACCAGTTGCTTGAACAGCAGTTTCTTAGTAGTATGCAAAACCAATTGTTTAGACCGATATTTTTTTTTACTTTATTACAAGAAAAACATAAATGACACATTTTTATAGGAATACCATCTCCTGATGAACTGCCTACTTCAGGAATCTTAGGAACTTCAGGGATTTCTACTTGCTTCTCTACCAAAGTACAAAAACACACTAAAAATATTTGATATAACCGTTACCAAAGACAGATGTTCTTTTGTTATGAGTAAAATAAAACTCAGACATGGGCCTTTTCTCCAAACAAAAATAGCAAAAAAGACCGTATTAGAGCGAGTGCTATAGTACGCGCTTATGAACGCCACTGAAGTTTGTTGTCTGCCTGGGTTATAGGACCTCAATATATGTCTGCCATGCAAAATATATATGTCAAATAATATTATCAACAACATATATAAATTTATTTATTTATTTATTATAAATTGCAGCTTTATTGAAATAACGTAAATTATAAAGAAAATATTGTACTTGTCAACCTGTCTGCCATGACCTTTGGACCGCCATAGGTGTCTGCCAATGTTATTTTTCGGTAACTTTTATTGAATATTTCAAGATATCAAAGCGGCAGACTTATTACTTTCACGTTTTCTTCGGTCATTTTTTTACACCTTTCATACCTGAGCGTCTCTATACCAACCGCCGGTCAAACTAAAGAGTCCCCATTTCATGTCCCTCAGGTATAGAGGATTAACTGAAAAAAATAACGTGAAGCTTATTGAAATACCGTAAGTCTGCCGCTCCATGGCTCTTAAGCTATATATTCGACGCGTATGTACTTTTTATGTAGTACTCGTATCTCCACCTATTTCTCAAAACCGGCTGAACCGATTTTAATGACTCTTCTTTTAATAAATAGGTTGGGGGTGGGGTCCCATATAAAATTTAAGAAAAAAAAGTTTGATAGTTGAAGTTTTTTTATGTTTAAACGTCATTCTAGTTGGTGTCTTAAACTTTTGATACTCCTTAGTCTTCGCAAGAGGGTAAAATAACTGCACTTTTAATACAAAGTAATAACCCACTTTAAATGGTAGA
This sequence comes from Parnassius orleans, assembly GCA_029286625.1. Lineage (NCBI taxonomy): Eukaryota > Metazoa > Arthropoda > Insecta > Lepidoptera > Papilionidae > Parnassius > Parnassius orleans. The sequence goes on along the minus strand of JAGSMP010000182.1, from coordinate 1,166,410 downwards.
GATGAGGATGACTATATATTTCTGCTATTTGATGTAGAGACTGCCGGACCCTGCGGTCCACACGCGGTAAAGTCTTTAAAGAAAAGAGAGCGTTCTTGGCACTATAAAGCGGCGAGTAGGACTAAGTATTTGATAATTTTCTTTTTTAGTTTCTTTTACTGTAATAAATATAGTATATTATTATGTTACGTAAATAAATATATCTTATTAAAATTAAATAATTAGCACTTAAAATATTAATGTAGCACCGGTGATTTAAATCGGGTTGCATGCGTAATTAGAATTATTAAATTTAATAATGATTAAAAAATTGTAGGCTTAAAGACCCAGTTTCCTAATTAAGTATACAGTTAATATTACCTCTTGAATAAATATTTCTTCTGTGGGCGAATTTGTATCCACCAAATATCTGTCGTCGCATAATCTTGAATACATGTAGAAGTAGTGACGATGTGAAGTCACGTTCAACGGATCTCGGCCTTTGTAAACGGGTGGACTAAAGGGATTCACCGCACTGTCATCAGTGTCCTCACAGGATTTATTGAAGAAGGCTTGCCCTTTATTACAACACTTCCATAGGCATACTCGTTCTATACACGGGCATCCAAGTCTGACTGTCGTACCTTCTTCCTCCAGCTCGTACCACGTTTCCCTTTTGTACTCCACCCCATCGTATATTATGGAACCGTTAGGGAATGTAACACCGTTAGTGATATTTAAAGATTCGATTCTATTACAAGGAGTACAATTACAAAAGTATATAACAAACAGAATATGTGTAACCACTAAAACCTTCCTCATTTTCACTATTTCCCGTCCTCACACATTTAAGTCCGGAGTAAAAATTCACAACCGATATAACACTTTCATCATGATTGTTTTTATATCGAACTTCAAGAAAACAATCCAAATGTGACTAATAATAAAATTAAAACTAACTCAATCTGAAAAAGAAGGATCGGTTATCGCATATAAAGTGTTCTTTATCACACTCGTGAGGTAATTCGATGTATCATTTTTATAATGATAAGAGATAACAGTAGGTTCTGTCGCGGCCCCGACTGACTCGAGGCAAGACGAACGTCACTTTAACGCGGTACCTGGTTCCCGACTGACTGGACTGACTATTCTAGATTGGATACGTGCAGTAAATTTTGGTGTAGCTGGCAGGACGCGATGACCATAATTATAATACAAAATACATACGCTATGATAATTATCCATCTAAACTGTATTTTGTTATTAAAACATCAATATATAGTTATTACGAGAATTAATTATATTCATTCATTTCATTCATACAACCTATCAAAAATCCACTGCTGAACATAGGCCTCCCCATAGATTGCCTCACAGGGGGATATTTGCCATAGTTGCCACGCTTGGCAAGCAGGTTGGCACTCGCAGTTTTTTATGATTTGCTTGTTATTAGATAGACGCTATAAGAATATTAACGTGGTAGAGCCATGCTGCAGTTATATTACTGGTATATTTGTAGCACGAATGGGTCGGCTCGACCGGGGAAGGGCCCCGCTCTCACAGAATATCAGCGTGAAATAGCAGCTTAATAGTTTCGTATGGCGAGTGTAGAGAACCGGAGACCCTTTTTACTTGAAACGAGGCATTCCATCTTAGTCCTCACGGGTGACAACGCATCTGCACTCTGATTCGTAATCGAGGATAGATGTAGATGTCTATGAGCCACAGCAACCACTTACCATCAGGTGGACTGGGTGCTCATTTGTTACCATTATCCTATAAAAACTACTCTATATCGTCCCGTGAGTGTCGTAGAAGGCGATAGAGGGAAACAAATCAAGAAATGGACAGTCACTTCACCATTCATTTATTCATGACAGACTAGCAAAAGTAGGCCTCTCCGATAGATTGCTTCGTAAGGGTATTTTAATTTTGCCATAGTTGCCACGCTTGGCAGGCGGGTTGGCGACCGCATTTATTTATTATTTTCAGTTGTTATCAGAAACATGTTATTTACTGCCTGGTACTGCCCATATCCTGTTTCTGTTTCACTCTGTCGCCTCTTTCAACACCCATGGGATGATATGGGGTAGTGGATTCTCATTTGCAGTCAATATACTGCTCTTAAATTTTATAATATATATTTAATTAAATGTACATTAACATGAAAGTTTATGGATCTTTCCTGAAAGGTTATTTTTTCCAGTTCCATACTACAACGCGTGACGTCGCTTTATATATCCAAGCAGTTATCATCGAAAAAGTTTGTTCACCCGGAATAAGTAGAAAAATATACTTTTATTTTATTTTTGGGTATAGTAAATAATAAACCAGCGATCTAGTGGTTTGTAACTTGCCCAAAATAATTTTTAATAATTTTTTTTTTGCAAAATTGATTTAAAAAACGTAAATGTACTTTTTTATTTGATAATTTGATCAGTAAAAAATAAATAAAACGAGTCTGACACCCTTATTCTTGACACAACGGTTTACCAGACCGTCCTTAAAATATTTATTCTAACGATGAATTTTCTAAATAAGATATAAGAACAAATTAAACGTCAAAATTATTGCTTTTTATTCCTCTTTTAAATAAAATTGGTCTGGTACGTGAATATTTGACCAAAATCTCGCCAGACCAAGAATAAGGTCATTCGCTGCTACTTGTTAACCGCGAGTTTTTCTTTTTATTTTATTATTTATTTTAATTTTTAATAATTATTTAAGAATTTCTAATGACGGAGTAGTACAAAAATATACACCCTTTTGTTTTAATTACCACTGGTTCGGAAAAAATCCTCTGTCCTGGGAAGAACCAGCAAGAAACCCAGCGGGAATTTTAAAAAAAATAACAGTTTATAATCATATATGTTACACAACTAACAACACAAAACAAATTAGAAATAGCTTGGTAGCGATCACTAGAGATGGGCCTAATATTCGTTTCATATTCGGTATTCGGCATATTCGGCAGCTTTACCGAATATTCGTATTCGGCAGAATATTCGGCTAAATCACGGAACATTCGTTAAAGTGGTACTCAAAGTGTCCACTGTATTGAAATGTACGAACATGTTTGTCCACATGTCAGATGTAACCTATAGACATTTGGCGTTAGATAGCTCACCTTGAATAGTGCTTTTCAATTTTTCATACAGTTGTGGAATCACTGTTTCACCTATATATTTTCGGCTCGGTATTTGGTATTTGGGCTTTACCAACTGCATGAGCCGATTAAAGCCTTTATCTTCGACTATAGGAATTGGCTGGTTATCTATTGCTATCATTTCAGGAATTGAATTCGTAATTGGAAGTGATCTGGGGTCGTCGACTCGCTATTTGGAAATAAATGAATCGTCTAGTGTACTTTGAGTGGTTGGACAGGTTTTAGTATTTGTAGATTGAGCACCTCTGGTAGAGGGTTGGGTGACCTGTGCAACCTGTGTTCAGATTCTGTGTCGTTTCAATATTTTGTATATTTGAGCCTACCTGATGCACCGGTTTTTCCAGACCAGAAAATTCCGCAGTGTGTTTCAATTTTAAATGATTGCTCAAAGCTGAGGATGAAGCTTTCCTGCCGCTGCCACCCCGCGAAAGTATTTTTTCGCAAATCGTTCATACTTTGGTCATCAGTTTCTCTAAAATAAATCCAAATAGTAGATCTCCTCTTGCCACTCATTTACACGTACGAATACGAATACGAAACACTTTTTTTTCTCACAAAAACAGTCAAAACAAGCACTGCCGGCAATTTGCTCAGTATGTACTAGATGATGCAATAACATGTCAGGTGTGGCGAAGGAGCGAGGGGCAGGGTCCGGCGCTAATCCCGCGTGCTTTACGTAAACAAGTGTTGACATGAATTGGTTAGCTACCGAGGTGATCCTGCCGAATAATGTTCGGCCGAATATTCGGTTCGGTAAAAGTTTTACCGAACTTTCGGCCGAATATACGTATTCGGTGAAATCCATATTTGGCCCATCTCTAGCGATCACCTCATTCTCAGGGGTTATTATCTACACTTAATATTATAAAGAGGAAAACTTTGTTTGTTTGTTTGTTTGTTTGTTTGATTGTAATGAATAGGCTCATAAACTACTGGACCGATTTTAAAAATTCTTTCACCATTCGAAAGCTACATTATCCACGAGTAATATAGGCTATATTTAATTTTGAACAAAAATAGGGTTCCGTAAGATATTAGGGTTTTTCGGACACAAGGTGTAAAAAATCAACCAAAAAAGTTACTTATTTTGCGTACTCTGCCTAAACTATTAAAGATAGAACCATAAAATGTTCTAAGTAATTGTAGATCTTATAAATATCTACAAAAAAGTCCGCGACACACTATACCTATCTATGTCGAGTGAGGCACAATAACCATTTTTATTGAAAAATCTTGATTTTTTTGACTACATTTAAACGCGTTTATTTTACTCATACTATTAATCCTTATCAAAATAAATTATTTCATCACTAAGTACAGTTAATGTAGATAATATTTGGTCTTTGAATGATTAAAATTGGACGTTTGGTTCTGAAGTTATAGCAAATTAAAATATTACGATTTCTGCTGCACGGCCCGTTGCAGTAGGCGTTACCAGGCCAGTGAGCGTGTGGGAGGGAGTTTAGATCTATGCGTAAGGTACCCGCACGGCTCAGTCGCGCGGTCGGCTCCCTACGCAGCGGTCGTGCGTGAAGTCTAATAATTTTCGTACGATTTTTTTTAGGTTTCGTTATTTAAACTACACCTACGCAAAGTTCTTCTCAGAGCTAAACAACAGTTCTTCTTAGAGCTAAACAACAGTTCTTCTTAGAGCTAAACAACAGTTCTTTTCAGGGTTAACCAACAGTTCTTTTCAGGGCTTACCAACAGTTCTTTTCAGGGCTAACCAACAGTTCTTTTTAGAGCTAGAATATTACACGCTAATAACATTATCTTAAACATTTGAAAATGCCTAAGAGAGCCAGGTCTCAACTTTCTAAACATAGTTCTCAAGCACGGGCAGCAAAATACGTCGTATGGGAGAATCTTCACCTGAACGTTCACAACGCCTTGCTGAACAAAATCAGAGAAACTCTCAGGTACGCACGAGTCGAGTGTCGAACGTTCACAACGCCTTGCAAAACAAAATCTGAGAACCTCTGAGTTACGTGCACGAGTCGAGGCTGGAGCGTTCCAACGTCTTCATGAACAAAATGTAGAACCTCCGACTTACGCGAACGAGGTCAGTGTCGAGCGTTCGCAACGCCTTGCCGTACAAAGCTTGAGAACCTCTGAGCTACGCGTTCAAGAGTCGAGGCTGGAGCGTTCCCAACGTCTTCATGAACAAAATGTAAGGACCTCTGACTTACGCGAACGAGAGTCGAGTGTCGAGCGTTCGCAACGCCTTGCCGTACAAAGCTTGAGAACCTCTGAGCTACGCGCTCAAGAGTCGAGCCTGGAGCGTTCCCAACGTCTTCATGAACAAAATATAAGGACCTCTCAGTTGCGCGAGAGTCGAGTGTCGAGCGTTTGCAGCGACTTAGAGCTCAGGCAGAAGACAGCAGTTGTCCACAAATAGAGTTCGCAATCGAATTTTAGCTAACAGCAACAGACTGGCTTTCAGATATGATCCGCAGTTTGATTATGCACAACAAGCGTCCGTCAAATCAGGTCATGAATAAGATCTGCTCTAACTGCTCTGCCAAGAAATGGGCGGACGAACCTAATGGTATGTGCTGTGCTTCAGGTAATTTGTCTTCCTAACCTGCAGGAGCCGCCACAACCAATAAAAATCTTGACTAATAACCATCCATTATCTGGGCATTTTTAACAAACATACGTAAATACAATAGTCTTTTTCAAATGACTTCGTTTGGCGCAAAAGAAATCAGGAAGAAATTTTATGCCCACTTTTAAAATTGAAGGACAAGTGTATCATCTAATTGGTAGCCTTTTACCACCATCAGGCCAAAACCCACAGTTCTTGCAAATATATTTTATTTCGGATGCAGACCAGTTATCGTTGCGATCAAGCATCGCACCAACCTTAAAATGGATTTAATTCACGAATTACAGACCGCTTTAAATAATCATAACGTGTACATACGAAGTTTTAAACAAAACTTAGAACTTAACTCCTCAGATAATTTAAAGTTAATTATTCATTCAGATCGCACTCCACAGACAGCACACAGAGGCAGATATAATGCTCTACTGTAAACGGGGTAGCTGTTCTCTTGGTCGATGAAGACAAAGGTCCCAGGGATATAGTCTTACACGGTAGAGACGGGCAGCTCAAGAGTTTCTGAGCTACATCGGTCCTATGATCCACTACAGTATCCTATAATGTTTGTGACAGGAGAAGACAGTTATTATTTGACTATCCCTCAGCAGGGTTCTGCGCGTAATAAAACTGTTTCGTGTATGCAATTTTATGCATTTAAATTAATGATTAGAACTAACTCTTTTAATCCGTTACATTATTACAGAGACTTATTTAGTCAATATTGTGTTGACCTGATGAAAATGATATCGGAAGGATTAAATTATATTTGTCGGAATCAACAAAGACTGAGGCTGATGACTACATTCATCTCAGAGATGCCTTAAATCATGACGCAAATGTTGACCCATCAAATATCGGTCAACATGTCATATTACCATCGTCATTTACAGGTTCTCCGCGTTTCATGCACGAGAAAACGCAGGACGCGATGACGTACGTTCGAAATTATGGTAGACCTGACTTATTGTCACTTTTACATGTAACCCCGAATGGCCTGAAATAAAAGCTGAGCTGCTACGGGACAACGGTCTTTCGACCGTCATGACATAATTTCACGTGTATTTCATTTAAAGATGAAGAAATTCATCAAATTATTTGTCAAAGAACAGATATTCGGTAAAGTAAAATGTTATATGGCAAGTGTGGAGTGGCAAAAGCGCGGTTTACCTCATTGTCATTTGCTGTTCTGGCTAGAAACTAAAATACAACCAGATGAGATCGACAGTGTCATAGTTGCGGAGCTACCCGATCAACAAATTGATCCGGTACTACACGACATTATAACTAAAATATGGTACATGGACCCTGCGGAGAACATAATTTAGCTGCACCATGCATGAAGAACGGTGTCTGCACAAAAATACCCTCGCCGTTTCATGAACGATACCCAGACCGGAGGATGGGTATCCAGTTTATCGTAGGCGCGATACAGGAAATGGCGGTCGGACACTACGCTACAAATCAGGGGCAACATGGTGACGATAGATAATGGTGGATTGTTCCATACTCCCGCTACTATATGAACTTTTAACGCTCATATAAACGTGATGATGCCACTCTGTCCAAGCCATTAAATATATATGTAAGTATATAAATAAAGGTTCAGATCAGGCTTTTAGCCTTAGAAACCCACACGATGAGGTCGAAAACTATTTAAATGGCAGTACATAGCACATCTGAAGCTGTCTGGCGCTTATTGAATTTCCATTCACGAGGCATCCTACTGTAGTGCATTTGGCCGTTCATCTAGAGAACGGTCAAAGGGTGTATTTACACCAGGGACAGCTCATCAAGTTGTCCAAAACCCACAATACCACATTACTGGCATTTTTGCTCTCTGTAATGAAGATGAATTCATGAAAACTCTTCTGTATCATGAAGTCCCAATACTATACATGGGCAAATAATACATTCACTAGAAGGAAGCGTGGTGAAGATGTAGTTGGACATCCGGGGATAAAAAATGCCGCTTTAGGTAGAGAGTCTGGATACATCCATCCCAATCAGAGTGTTTTATCTTAGGATTCTACTGCACCACGTACGCGGTCCGACCTCATTTGCATACCTTAAAACTGTAAACAGTATTGTCAAAGAGACGTATCAAGCAGCTTGCCGTAACCGAGGTTTACTTGAAAACGATGATCATTGGGTAACACTTTAAGCGAAGTTTCGTTATCATTGTCCAAAAACTAAGGGAGTTGTTCGTAGTCATACTTTTATTTTGTCAACCATCGGAACCATTGAAGTTATGGGATACTTTCAAAGATCAGTTCTGTGAAGATATTAGACATCGTATCAGACAACAAAATCAGGATAACACTTCACCCTTCACTGAAGTCATTTATAATGAAGTATTAATTGAAATAGAAAACTTCTATAGAACTAAACGACAAAAAATTTAAGTGATTTTGGATTACCTTCTCCCGTTCGTACCCAGAATAATACTATTGACACAATGGTACAACAGTATAACAGCAATGATCTAACAGCGTTTGTTAATGACAATGTGCCAAAATTAGTACCAGATCAAAGACATGCTTATGAGACTATTGTGGACAGCGTGAACAATAACATGGGAGATTATTTTTTGGACGCACCAGGAGGCACCGGAAGAGACTTTTCTCGCAAATTTGATACTTGCTAAGATACGGCAATCAGGGAAGATAGCGATTGCAATTGCTTCGTCAGGAATTGCCAACTCTCTTGAACGAAGGAAAAACTGCTCACTCTACGTTTAAACTCCCATATCCGTATCTTTAGATCAACGGTCTACGTGCTCTATTCGGAAAAATGGGCCTCTTGGTAAGTTGCCAAGACGCGTCGTTGGTAATATGGGATGAATGCACCATGAGTCATAGAGCTCATGTGGAGGCCGTGGACCGTACTTTAAAGACCTCCAGCTCTGCTAATGTCATGGGTGGTATCACTTTTGTATTGCTGGACATTTCCAAACAAACTTTCTGTCGTCAACAGAGGTACGCGAGCAGATATTATGAAGGCATGTTAAAATCGTCTCACCTTTGGACATCTGTTCAACATTTGAATTGCGTACTAATGAGAGCTCATCTACATGGAAATACGCATAGCAATTTTCCACAACAGCTGCTGAAACTGGGACAAAGATTTTCCATCTTTAAATTTGGGCACCGATTATGCGGTTACTTTGGATGAGTCTCTAGGGCAAATAGTCTATAATTTAGATAGTCTGATAGATGCTATATATCCTGACATCGAAAACTTACATCAAAATGATTTTCGTTGGCTGTGTTGTGAGACAATAGTTTCTCAGGAATGAAACAGTCAACGAAATAAACAATTTAATTATGCAGAAAGTACCGGGTGAAGTTAAGTGCTATAAATCCATAACACCGTCACTAACATCGAGGACGCAGTGCACTACTGAATTTTAAATTCTCTGAACTGGCTTCCACCTCATGAACTGTCGTTAAAGTTGGCACCGATAATGCTTCTCAGAAATTTAAGACCCCCAACATGTGTAATGCACGAGACTTCTTATAAAGGAGCTAAAAGATAATTTAATAGTTGAAGATTATCACCGGCCCTGCAGCTGGTGAATTAGCTCATATACCAAGAATACCCATGATCTACTGATTTGCCTATACCTTCAAAAACCAATTTCCATAAAATTTCTTTCGCACTCACGATAAACAAATCCCAGGGCCAAACATTCAAATTAGTAGGAATTGATTTACGAAAAGAATGTTTTACATGGGCAACTTTACGTTGCCCTATCACGGTCGGGACTCCCGACCATCAGTATATTTGTTACCAGAAAATAATATAACGTCAAATGTTGTGTATAGAAGCTCTACAATAATAGCTTAAGTTTTCTATTTTATTGTAGGAAACCTGCAGAAAGTGATCGGATGATTTTGTGCTTTTTGTTTGCATCATTTTTTTAAATATTAAATTAATTTGTAGTCAATATCTCATACAGAGTCAGTATCTCACAAAAATCTTCACACACACAATCGCGAAGAATTGCCTATAAACGAAAATGAAGTATTCTGAACCGATAATAACTGAATTAAAGCAAAACGCAATAACAAATATTAAAATCTAAATCATTTTAAATAAATTTGAATCAATTTCAGAAAATATTTTCAATATGAAAGACGTTGACAAACAAATGTCATTTTTTTCTTCTTTTAGTTCATGGCTTCTCTTGATAGAATTCTGCTAATATTTATTAATTTAATTTTAATCAATTAGTAGATCAATTAATTGTGCAAACCTCAAAGTAATATGTATATAATTTCTGTAAGGTGCAAAGAAAAGAAAAAATATAGCAAAGAATTAAATAAATATTCAGTTTCTTCCGATATAATAGTTATGTATATTTGTACCTAATTTTTAAAATGGCAATCTGAAACAACGCGAAAGAATGAAACGGAAAAAATGAACGGGAATAAACACCCCACACATAGATAAAATTATGATTGTGTGCAAGTTTCTCGGGCTTCATACAGAGTTGCATCACCCTGGTGCGTAGTTTTAAATCAATGTGACGTTTGGAAGGGGATGAAAATCACATTCAACAATTTCGTTACTTAGATACATATGAAGCTAATAAAAGCGTGTTAAGAATGATGCTGGCTTTGGTATTTCTTATTTGAAATAATTCGTAGGCCTAGTGCTGCAGAAAACTGTCCCAAATATGAATAGCCACTACCGATGAATATAATACCTGCTATGTTACACCTATTTACATAGAAATTTTAATTATCATCGGCATAAAATTCTAAATAGCACTTTTTACACAAGAAAGTAAACGTTGCGATCAGTCCATCTTGTTTTTCGCTAATTAAGTGAATAGTAAAACAAACCAAGAAGTCCGTGATTTAAAATTTCTTGCAGCTTTTTATAGAAAAGACCTTATCATAAAATGTTGGTTAGTATTTAGCAATCTGATCTGAAAACTTTTAAATGTGCCAGTCATACATTAATGATGAAATTTGGGTCATTATACTGGAAATAGTCTATTAAATATTTTATAATACAATAAATCATCTTCAGTGTGATTGACCATGTGTATGAATTTTATAAGTCTATACTATTTTTGATGAAAATTATTATTGCAGATAAAAGACCTTTCACATTTAATTTAGTCTCGAATTTAAGTAAACAAAATAAAAATTTGAACTTCTTAAGAAGCCTTCCTTTTACATAGAAATCTTGTAATGACGTGCATTTCTTTTAATATGAACTTAGTCGTGTTTCTTTGAAACTGACAAGATTTGTTTTACCCAAAACTAACAATGACGCTGATGAAACGACGTAAAAATTAGGTAGGATAGGTTTCGTTTTTGCAAAATGTCCCGTTAATGGCTGTTTATAACCGATTTTCAAATGTAAAACACCGACCGAAAATCAAATAATTATTGGTAGTAAATTTTTTTTTAATTCATTGAACTTTTTTAAGATTATGTTGAAGCTCCTCTGGTAAAAAAAAAAAAACAAATAATAGCTGAACTGTGATAATAACTGTAAACAATTAAATAACAAAATAATGAAAACCTTTGTAAATACTTGCTTTACAACATTTTACCGTAATAAAATAGAACAAGATAGTCTTCGGCATGAAAGTAAAAATAAATATTTTCGATTATTTTTGCAATACCTTAACAGCCGGGTTAGCGCGCGATTCAGATCCGTTTCGCCTTCCGAGACGCTAAATTTCAGCGAGCACTGTCAAACTCAATAGGAGTGACAGAAAAAACGCTACTTGGTATAGAAGGGCAAAATAAATTATTTAAATTAAAGTAAAATCACTTTATTAAAAATCAAAATAGCCCAATAGCTTTATTAACATGAAACATAATTGTACTTATTATACTCAACATTATTTTATGGAAATCTGAGAAAGTTTAAAATTTAAGTATTTTCAGAAGCTACTTTGCAATTATTCTATCGAGTGAATTTTGTGAAATCGTGTTTTGAAAACCGTCACCTGGAATACGCTCAATTTTAAGTACAATTTTTTTCGATAACGATGTGAAATCACAAAACAATCCCCATGCAGATCAATTTAGCTCTATTCAGCCTCTTAATGAATAAATCCTCTTATGGACATACCTCGGGATTCAGAGATTTTAAAAAAATTTATGTTTAGATACTGAAAAATATAATATTATATTATTACCGTCCCGTGTGAGACAACCTTTATTCTTATGTACATATTCCCATCACACGATTTTTATGGCTGGTTAGAAAAATAATATCTACGTGAAAACTTTCACAGGGTAGATTTCTTTTTTTTCTATTCTTAGCCAGCGCTAACTACAATTAAACCTGATGGTAAGTGTTTATGTAGCTTAAGATGGTCAAGCGCACTGACTTAACAAAAGCGTACTCACTTTTGCCTAATATTAGTAGGTAAGTATTATTGTGTGTGAGTGAGAAAAGCGTATGAAAATACGTGAAGAGGAATAAAGATTGAGTATTCGTAGTAAGTACATTTGGCTTCATTGTCATCATCATTACAGCCCTTCACAAGGCCTATATATCGTACCTTGAGAAGAACAAAAGCATAAGTGTAAAAAGGACATTTTACAGGAGAGCGAAAAAACTAGTTATTTCTTAATATCTTTTTATTGAAGAATCTGGCAATTTCGCCTTATTAATGAAAAATTGCGTCAAAAAATACTCTTTTCATTAATTAAACAAGCTAAAAGTAGAAGTTTATATTTAATTAGTTATTAAGGTTTATTTAAATTACGCTACTCTTTATTAGCCTCTTTTTTTAAAGAGAAATGTATGAAGAGATACACCAATCTTTAAAAAATTAATAATTTTAGAAAAAATATTCGTGAGTACATCACCATGGAATGGAATCAGTCTGAAAAGGAAGTAATAATATGCTTTTTTTCACTGAACTAATTTGTTGAATAATAAAAATAAGTACTCTTTATGCCTTTTTTCTATTTGAAAAATATGAGAAGTACATGTGGTTAAAACATTAACATCTTTTCTCTCTAGATAATATATTCTTATGACGTAAGTATACTTTGTTATGGAAAAATTAGTTAATTATTTAATGAAATAATAAAAAGCATATTATTTTTAAAATCAAATAATTTTTATTAAAATAAAAATCAGACCATGGCGCTATTTTTAATTGGCAATATAAACTTAACTTTTATTAAAAACAGTAATAAAAAAAATCTCCCACGTAAAATAAAATAAAAACATTAACGTTATCTTACGTATGAAATGAGATCATAGGATTCAAAATTATTTAATAATTGTGCTACATTATTATTTAGGAATTTTCCAAGTCGAAACAACTTATTCTTATAAAAACTAAAACCAGCATCTGACGTACATAACAAAATTAAAAGCTATGAAGTTTAATAATTAAATTACAATTTAGTATTTGGAAACTGCTGACATGAAAACCACTTTAACTCATAAAAATTAAAAACAGCATCTGACATGAACTAGGATATTCGCGGTTAAGAATATCCACTACCCAATATCTTCCCGTGGGTGTCGTAAGAGGTGACAGTGGGAAACAGCCAGGATATTCCTGATAACAGCAATATTACAATAAAAAAACTGCGGTTGCCAACCCGCTCGCCAAGCGTGGCAACTATGGCAAATATCTCCTTGATGAAAGTTACGAAGAGACGGCCCCAAGTTCCCGGCGGCCCCGCTATTCCTGGCTACGGTGGCGACCATGGTAACGGCGTGACAGGGGGTGCTAAAAATCTCCGGTGGAGGTTCGGTTGCCACCTAAGACGACTCGACCTGCCAACATACAACGCACGCACCCTGAGGACTGACGAGAAGATCCTGGAGTTGAAAGAAGAGATAGACAAGTTACGCTGGCATATTTTAGGATTATCCGAGTTTCGAAGAGAGGATGAGGACACGGTAATCCTCGAATCCGGCAACTTGTTCTATCACCAGGAGGGCGACCATCTGTCCCAAGGAGGTGTCGGATTTATCGTCCACAAGTCTCTCGTTAACAACGTTGCAAAAATTGGGAGTGTGTCGTCGAGCGTTTCGTACCTTATACTCAGAATTACAAAACGGTATTCGCTGAAAGTCATACAGGTTTACGCGCCAACCTCGACAAATCCCAATGAAGAGGTGGAGAAAATATATTAGGATATATCTAGAGCCATGTTTTCCTCCAAAACCCACTCACATACGGTGTTAATGGGAGACTTCAACGCAAAACTAGGCACAAGAGAAAACGGTGAGCTGAAGGTAGGGAAATTCGGAATAGAGCAACGGAACCCAAGGAGCCAGCACCTGGCCGATTTCATGGTGAAAGAGGGACTCTTTGTGATGAACTCTTTTTTCCACAAGCGACCCCACAGGAAGTAGTGCTGTTTGAGGCCCGACGGTTCGACAAAAAATGAGATTGACTTCATTATGACGACCAGACGACAACTGTTCAGTGATGTCTCAGTAATCGCGAGGGTGAAAACTGGTAACCATCACCGAATGGCTAATCATTCGGTGATCGCTACCTACGCTAGAGACACACTGAACCTAAACGTTAAGTTGGAGAGGTCTCGTCTAGTGAAGTCAACGCTCCGTCCCCCTCGTGCTCTACTAAGTCCCGAAACCTTTCAGCTCGAGTTACAAAATCGTTTTCAGTGCCTAGAAGACTGCAATGCAGTGGACGATATGAATGACAAGCTCGTGGAAAATGTCTATGCGGTCGGAGCTAAGTTCTGCAAGACCCGCCGCAGAAGAACACAAAAATTCTCCGATCACACTCTTAATCTCATGGCTGTTAGACGGGAAATGAAGCTGAAGTCTTCAACAGATTTGACAGCATACAGGCAACTGAACAGACATATCTCCAAATGCATGCGGCGGGACTTACGCAACTTCAATACAGCTTGTATTGAAGAAGCGATCGAGCTGAACCAAGGCTCCAAAGTCTTTGCCAGAGATCTGTTTGCCAGAAAGAGAGAAATGTCAAAACTGAAGAACGAGTGTGGCAGCATCGTTTCCGGTACATCTCAGATTTTGAGTAAGATTGAGAGGTTCTATGGGCAGCTGAACACGTCAACGTTGAAGTCACAGGCAAGTGTAAGTAACGACCCAAGAGCAAGCCTTACCCGATAAAATTCCGATGATATTCTGGACGTCAGTCTGAGCGAGATTAGAATGACTCTCCAGCACATTAAAAACGGCAAGGCCACAGGCGAGGATGAAATCACACCGGAGCTTCTGAAAGCGGGTGGAAACCCGGTACTTGAAGTCCTTCAGAAGCACTTTAATTCCGTCCTCTATGGTGATACTACTCCGGAGGCGTGGTGCAGAAGTGCGGTGGTCTTGTTTTTCAAGAAAGGCGCCAACGCTCTCTTGAGAACTACAGACCAATTTCCCTTTTGAGCCGCGTCTACGTGCTGTTTTCGAAAGTCATTACGAATTGTCTCGCACTCAGACTCGACGACTTCTAGCATCCGGAACAAGCCGGTTTCCGAGAATGCTTTAGTACTATAGTTTCGAAAAATTGTACAGAAAACCGAAGAGTACAATCTGCCACTTTGGCTTGCGTATGTGGACTATGAGAAAGCCTTTGATTCCGTCGAAATTTGAGCGGTGCTACAGTCCCTTCAGCCGTGCCAAGTGGATTGTCGGTATATCGAAGTGCTGAAGTGTTTGTACAGTAGCGCTGCGATGGCTATCCGAGTACAGAATTAGAGTACGAAAGCTATCCAACCGCAGAGAGGTGTAAGACAGGGTGATGTTATATCCCCGAAACTCTGCACCGCTGCATTGGAAGACGTTTTCAAGCTACTGAATTGGAAAGGATACAGTATTAACATCAATGGCGAGTATATTACACACCTTCGATTTGCCAATGATATAGTCCTTATCGCAGAATCGCTGGAGGACCTAAGCACTATGTTCAATAGCCTCAATAGTGTCTCCCAACGGATAGGTCTTAAATGAACATGGACAAAACAAAGATCATGTTTAATGGCCATGTCATACCTATGCCGGTAATTGTTGGGAGCACTAAGCTGGAAGTTGTTGACGAGTATGTTTACCTGGGACAAATAGTTCGACTAGGTAAGTCCAACTTCGACAGAGAGGTCAATCGACGGATTCAACTCGGCTCAGCAGCGTTCGGGAAATTACGACAAATCTTCTCGTCAGGTATACCTCAAAACCTGAAAACGAGATTGTACAACCAGTGCGTGTTGCCAGTGATGACTTATGGATCTAAGACCAAGATCAAGGTCGCTCAGCGAGCTATGGAGAGGGCTATGCTCGGGGTTTTTCTGCGTGATAAACTTAGAAATGAGGAGATCCGCAGTATAACCAGAGTGACCGACATAGCCCAACGGATGAGTAAGCTGAAGTGGCAATGGGCCGGCCATATACCTCTAAGAACCGACAACCGATGGGTAAAAAAGGTTCTCAAGTGGCAGCCTCGTACCGGAAGGCGAAGTATAGGGCGACCCCCCACTAAATGGAGTGTCGACCTGGTAAGACATGCAGGAAGTCGACACCGTTCCCCACACTCCCGCACATATTCGCGCTTAGCTCGGAATCCTTTCAAACAATTCTTAAGTATGCGAGCTTACGTGAATAGGACAGTTTTATTTTTAGGGGAACAAAGCCGTAATCTATATTACGCTTAGAAATTAAGACAATCACATTGCTTAATCAATCAAAGAGCTTTTATTTGTAAATAAGTTTATAACATGGTTAATGGTGATTGCGATAATTTGTGGGAAAAAATAATTTTGAACATGGAAAATTTATGTTATAATGTTTACATGAATTACAACATTTAAAATTTTACGACAAAAAAGACTTTCAAACGTTTACTGAAATTAATAATTATATTTTTTCAGGTTTAAAAAGTTATTAAGTTATGTACGTGTAGGTTATTTATTTATTTTCTGCGTAATCCATATACATAACTACTTTTTTAGTCGATATATTTTTTTCAAAGGCAAAAATGCACAGATAACAAATTTTAACACTACTTCCTTAATACTTATAAGAGAAATCTGAAAAAATTGAGCTTTTGTAATTTGCGTTGTTCTTTTTGATGGCGTAAAAATAAACAAATCGAAATAAGACCACTTATGCTATTGTTCTTCTCAAGGTACGATATATAGATATAAATATAGGCCTTCCCAATGAATGCCACAAAGCATGGTCCTAAGCCACCTGCATCTATCGACTTCCTGCATATCTTACCATGTCTTCCTCCATATAGTGGGAGGCTGCCCTGCACTTCGCTTACCGGTACGAGGTGAGGTTGCCACTCGAGAACCTTTCTTCCTATTGTTTATCGGTTTTCCAAGCTGCATGGCCAGCTCATTGCCATTTCACTTTAATAATCCGTTGGGCTATGTCAGTTACTCTGGTTCTATTGCGGATATCCTCATTTCTAACTTTATCACGCAGAGAAACTTCTCTCCAATTTATAAGTTTTATATTTTTCAAATGATGGTTTGTCTAACATTTAAAGAAAACATAAACACAAGAATTTATTTTTCTTTATGCATTTAGGGAAGCACCACTTTTATTTTATTTAAATTGTTTGATATAATTTTATAATAGTGTACCTAAATATAAGTATCTGTATCTAGATTTCCCTCCCCAATAATGTTCTATTAAAGTCATTCTCATAAAAACAGCGTTTTATTGTAATACATAATTATAAAATTACATAGGTATTAAAAACTATCGTAATCTAAGTAACGAGAGCATGTTGGTCGTCCCACATCTAAATTCCCAGAAGGAAGTTAGCGTAGAACATTATTTTTTTAAATAAAACTGTATCCCGTTTAATTGCTCCTTAAATGCTCCGGTAGAATCTGTAATTGCTCCAGGTCTGTTGCTATAAGTTAATTTATAATGAATATTTTTAAAATTTAATTATCGAAAATTTAATTTTGCTATAAAACATAAAATATCTACTTTTTAAAATAAAACTGTATCCTATTTAATTGCTCCTTAAACGCTCCAATTAATTGGCATACAGCTTTATTTACAGCTTTATTACAGCTACTATCTGTAATGGAGCAATTACAGATTCTACTGGAGCATTTAAGGAGCAATTAATTGGGATACAGTTTATTTTTAAAAAGTAGATATTTTTGTTTTATGGCAAAATTAAATTTTCGATAATTAAATTTAAAAAAATAATAATTTTAAATTAACTAATAGTAATAGACCTGGAGCAATTACGGTTTCTACTGGTGCATTTAAGGAGCAATTAATTGGCATACAGTTCAATTTAAAAAAGTAGATATTTTATGTTTTATAGCAAAATTAAATTTTCAATAATTTGATTTAAAATAAATTAATTATAAATTAATTAATAGTAATAGACCTGGAGCAATTACGGATTCTACTGGAGCATTTAAGAACCAATTAATTGGCATACGGTTTAATTTTAAAAAGTAGATATTTTAAGTTTTATAGCAAAATTAAATTTTCGATAATTAAATTTTTAAAAAAATTATAAATTAGCTAATAGTAATAGACCTGGAGCAATTACGGATTCTACTGGAGCATTAAGGAGCAATTAATTGGCATACAGTTCAATTTAAAAAAGTAGATATTTTATGTTTTATAGCAAACTTAAATTTTCGATAATTTGATTTAAAAAAAATAATTATAAATTTACTAATATTAATAGACCTGGAACAATTACGGATTCTACTGGAGCATTTAAGGAGCAATCAAATGGGATACAGTTTAATTTAAAAAAATAATGTTCCACGCTAACTTCCTTCTGGTATCAAAATTATGTATAAATCACAGAACATATATAACCCTAAAGGGGGTATAAATGCATTTTTCATTTTCACTAATCAACGTCGCCGCGAAAATTTCTTCTTTGGACACTTTGAAAATTTATTTATTTAGAAAACAATATTTACAGTTACCAATGTACAGATATTAACTAAATTAAGTATTTCTATTCATAAAAATATTTATAATTGAGTATAAACTCTTAAAAAACTAAAATATATTTGAACGAAGTCGCTCCAACACAGACGCGCAGTCCAACCTCGACGATGTCCAAAAACAGACTGCGAGAGAGCTCGCGGGTGATTTCAGGGCGACGGAGCAGACACGCTGGCGCTAATATATTCAATTTCGGGGAAAAATGATATTTTCTCGAGTAAAGCGGGGAATAAAAATAAAACTCTCAATTAAAAATATCAATATTTTTAAGACCTTTTTTTAGTGTAAAAACTATTTAAAGAGCTTGTGCCGTTTTGGAGAAATTTTGCAAAATATGACAAAGATAGGTACTCTTTGAGGATTTTTTTTCTAATAAGGGGTTGACAAAAATACAATTTTGTTCAATTAAAAACATTTATTGTATCCTCTTCTGTCAACCTGTATTTTTTCTTTGCGGATTAAATGTACAGTTATTGTGATTTTTTTACTTAAATATCCAAGAATTTAGGCATTTCAACCGCACTTAAGGCCTTAAGAGCTGTGTCTCGCCAGCAACGCAAAGTCAGGAATTTGCATTTAGAAAAACCCAAAATTAGGGGCTTTTTAGGTGCTAATTAGGTGCCAAGTTTAAAAATAAGGTGCTCTAAAATTTTCACCGCAACGAACTGTTAAAATTTGCGTTGCTAGCAAAACGTATCGCTAGCAACGCAATGAAGTTATTATGTAGATATACGATAAATATTAATAGCAAGGAATTAAGTGCTAATTAGGTGCTGCAAGTATAGGCAATGACGAGGCGCCCCTAATAAAAATAAAGTCGTTATTCAGAACAAAGCAGATGCAAAATTCAATTTTTCTGAAAATCAGAATAGAATCAAAATTGCTTTTAGAACAAGCCCAAATTAGGGGCTTTTTAGGTGCTAAAATTAGGTACCAAGTTTAAAAAATAGTTGCTCTAAAATTTTCACCGCAACGAACTGTTGAATTTTGCGTTGCTGGCAAAACTTGCAACGCAGTGACGATAATAGATATACGATAAATATTAATAGCAAGGAATTAATTGCTAATTAGGTGCTGCAAGTATAGGCAATGACGAGGCGCCCCTAATAAAAATAAAGTCGTTATTCAGAACAAAGCAGATGCTAAATTCAATTTTTCTGAAAATCAGAATAGAATCAAAATTGCTTTTAGAAAAAGCCCAAATTAGGGGCTTTTTAGGTGCTAAAATTAGGTACCAAGTTTAAAAAATAGTTGGAACCAGTGATTTAATACGCAAGGGCGAAGGGGCTGCACTCCCCGCAGCGCCGAAGCTGTTGCAGATGTAACTATGTCAATATTCCTGCAACGCAAATTTTAACAGTTCGTTGCGGTGAAAATTTTAGAGCACCTAATTTTTAAACTTGGCACCTAATTAGCACCTAATAAGCCCCTAATTTTGGGTTTTTCTAAATGCAAATTCCTGACTTTGCGTTGCTGGCGATACACAACTCCCTTTAAGTGCGAGGCCGTGGGCGAGGGCCCACTTCGCCCACGCCTAGCTACGCCACTGGTTTTAGGTATGAGTTACTAAGTAAAGTTGAATTCAAATGACGGCCATGCTTATATTTCCTCATTTTTTTCACCCGAATGAGAGTACTCCTCTAATTTTTAACAATCGAAAGCTGAAAAAATCTTTAAAAAGAAAGTATCACGAAAATATTTGGCAGTGCAACACTTGCAAATGTATTTTTTCTTGTGGTATATAAAAGGCAAACCTGACTGACTCGTCTATCAACACTCAGCCGAAACTACTAAACAGATTTCGCTGAAATTTGGCATACAGACATTTGTAATGACGTAGGCATCCGGTAAGAAAGGATTTTTGAAAATTTGCCCCCTAAGGGGGTGAAAAAGGGGTTAAAATTTTGTATGGAAGTCCGTCATTTTTAGAGCTAGAAGCCTGAAACTTTGTTTTTAGGTTAACGATTAGAAATAAACAATTACGTGTCCTAGGGTTTTTGAAAATTCAACCCCTAAGGGGGTGAAAAAGGGTTTGAAGGTTTGTATGGGGAAACAAGATTAGTTAAACTATTTTATTCGAAACTTCACAGGAGTACTCCTATCAATAAATG
This sequence comes from Parnassius orleans, assembly GCA_029286625.1. Classification (NCBI taxonomy): domain Eukaryota; kingdom Metazoa; phylum Arthropoda; class Insecta; order Lepidoptera; family Papilionidae; genus Parnassius; species Parnassius orleans. The sequence continues at coordinate 1,145,622 of JAGSMP010000182.1, read as the reverse complement.
AGTAAACAAGTGTTTCAGGCTCTTTCAGAATTCAACCCCTAAAAGGTAAAAAAGGGGTGACAAATTCTGAAAATCAACATGGGTATCGTTTTTATGGTTTATCGGGTCGCTGATTACGAAAACAATAACTATTTCAAAATCCAACGTAGCAGGCGGGAAATACCTACCATCATTCCCTGTGGGGGTGCGATGTGGTTGAAATGTCAATATGGGTGTCGTTTTATGGTTTTTTGGGACGTTAATTACGAAAATGGCATCGATTATGGTTTGAAACCAACATGGATGGAAGGATGGATGGATGTATATTTGTATGTAAAAATAATCATGGATTGGATGACTTGGGTGTAATTTTTAAGGTTTTTGGGTCGGAAATAACGTAAATGATATTGATAAATATTTTAAACTTAATTTATTAGAATAGAATAGAATATACTTTTATTGCACAAAAACATAAAACAAAATAGACAAGAAGATTTGTACAAAAAATTTGCACAAAATTACACTTGAACAAAAACATACTAATTTAAAAATTTAAAAACAATGAAAATAAACAACCAAACCAAATATATTTTTTTACAAATTAATAAAATGGCAAAACCAAAAGAAATACTTAGGTACCTACCTATTTTGTATTGATCTTCAAGTTCCAATCCCTACCAATAGATGGCGTTGGTACCGTTTTAGAACGCGGTAACGTTGTGTTTTTTCGAACAAATATAGAGTGAATGGTGAATGAGCGCTTCAACCCAGTGTTGCCATATATACAGATTTCTCCGTATTTATACAGATTTTCGGTGTGTAATACAGATTAGCACAGTAATAGAGATTACTGGATACAGATTTTTATACAGAGTTTTCTAAGTCTATTGATTAAATTACCATAATATTCATCTTAAAACAGAACGAAGCAAAATATATGACTAGATGCCGCGCTACACACATCATGATTCTATTATTGTTTCTATTAGTCTCGTAGAATTGATTCATTGGTTACTCAGGCAGTAAAGTTTCCAAATTTCATCTCAGTTGATGAACTGCAACAACTAGACACAGAGTGGCGGTTTTTACGCCTGATAATTCAGAAGATCTCGAAACCTACTTGTGTAAAGTCACTGCAGCCCATGATCCTCCTAACTACAGCAATCAATTATATCCTACGCTGTCCACTTAAGTCTACCTCATTCCAGTGCCGCCATAGAGAGGATCTTCTCATCTATAAATTTAATAAAAACAAAACAACTCAATAGACAATACAGATACTATTGAAAGTCTTTTACATACAAAGCAACTGATTGGTGCAACTGCTTTAGCCTAGAGGTTGATAATAAATTACTGTTGAAATTTAACAAAATATGTATGACTGAAAATAATAAAGTAATTAATAGTTCGTTTGTTGAAAATGATTGAGTTTTAATATGTTGTTGGTTTAAATTAATGTTTTCAATTTTGCTATATAAAAATTTTAGTGTATATTTTTATTTAATAACGATAATCAAACCTTATCTGGTTAGTACTTATCCCTTGTTTTTCAAAAGAAGCAATGATGATGATGATCAATAATTCTATTTTGGTTTATTTGATTATACAGATTTTAAGTTAAAATAGCATACAGATTTAATACAGATTTTAACAGTTTCTACTACAGATAAAAGGTTCAAGGCATCTGGCAACACTGCTTCAACCTGTACCACATACGGTACCTATTCACTGTTAACGGACATTTGACTAGACTTTGACTTTGTTTGCTTGCTTACGGTTTAAGATTTGCTTCGTGTTGCGGATTAGTTGCTTGATTTTGTCTTTCTTACAACCACTGTTCAAACTTGGAATTCGATTTGCTTTATGATTAGGTATTGTTGATAGAAGTATTTTTTCTCACTGAAAAAATGACTACAGAAACTCTTAATATTAAAGGAAAAATCGAAGAACATACTGTCGTCCCCATTATGGGGGACGGCGCCTGTTTGTTTCGTGCTTTTTCATTTTTAATGTACGGAACGATGGTGGTGCGTTCACAAATTGTTAGATTTGTGGTAAATGATTGGCCTAGGTTTTCAGTTATGAACCACGACAGAAATGGCGATAATTATTCAACAGCAAATGAATATTCAGCCGATATGTTAAAAAATGAAACTTACGGTGGACTTTGTGAATTGGTAGCTGCAGGATTAATATTTCCGTTTCGGTTTGAAGTATATCGAAAGGGCCTCCTATACACAGAGTCTGGAACAGATATCTGTCCAGTAAGGCGATTACGATTTAGCCATGATTTATCTAATGGACATTTTGACACCTATCTGCCTATTGTTGCGAAGAAAATTACACAGCGTCGCATGGAGGTACCTATCGAAGAGCGTGATACTTTTTCAGAGCTTGACCATTTAACTGTTACATCTTTTGTAAACAGTGAAATATCATCTCCAACCAGCGGAACAGATCAATCTGTATCGTCGACATTAAAATATGAAAAAAAGAAAAATAAACGAAGGTCGAGATTTACTAATTACACAAGAAAAGTCAATTAAAAAGTGCACAAGAAAGATATAGGCAGAACAAGCCAGATTCAAATCGAAAAGCTGTGTCCGCTTATCAGAAAAAAAATCCCGATGTACACAGGCAAGCTGTTGCAAATTACCAAACTGCGAATCCACAAGTGCATAGAGCAATTCAGTCATGGTAGGACGAAAACATTACACTGCGGTTATGGAAAAACAAGGTCCATTCCGCTATGGAATATGACCCTGATATTGCTTATAGAACTGACAGCAGTGTAGCCTTGGGTTCTATGACATACAAGTGTCAGTGGTGCAATGCGCTGAAATGGAAGGATGAGACACTTGGTATGTGTTGCAGCGCTGGAAAAGTGCAACTTGATCGGTTGAAATAACTGCCTGAACCACTCTTTAGTTTGATTAATGATCTACACCCAGATCATGACTATTTTATGGGTAATATTCGTAAATATAATGCCTGTTTCCAGATGACTTCCTTTGGTGGTAAACACGTAACAGCAGATGGTTTTTCACCGACTTTTAAAGTACAAGGCCAGGTCTACCATTTAATTGGAAGTATATTACCAGAAGCCGAACATGACGCTCAGTACCTTCAAATATATTTCGTAGGTGAAGATGATCGAGAAGCAAAGATTCGATGTTCTAAATTTCTTAACTTAAAGCCAAATTTAATCAAACAATTGCAGAATATGCTGCATCAAGTGAACCCGTATATAAAAGATCTGAAAAGTGCCATTGATAAAGCCTTCTTCAGAATCATACAAAGTTGTCATACATGCTGATAAAAAACCATCAGAAGAACATAGCGGTAGGTACAATGCACCAACTACCAATGAAGTGGCTTTAGTGTTAGTGGATCAACAATTTGAGCGAAGGGACATCATCCTCGAGAGCCGAAGTAATTCACTTCAGCGTATTAGTGCGATACATTGAGCATATGATGTGCTACAGTATCCATTGATGTTTTGCTGGGGGAATGATGGGTATTCAATCAACATACCACAACGCGATCCCACAATTAAGTTGCCGCTTAATAAAACTGTCTATTCTGCAAGTTTCTATTTGTATAGAATAATGATTAAAGAAGGAGAAGATAACTATATCGTGCCCTTTTTAGTCAATATTTGGTGGATGAATACGCCAAAATAGAAACAGAGAGATTAAATTATATCAAAAATAATCAAGCCAAATTACGTGCTGATAATTACATCCCTTTAAAAGATGCTATTGGACGACAAGATGCAGAAGCCAACCATCTAGAACAAATGGTTGTCCTTCCATCATCTTTTACGGGGGACCTAGGTATATGCACGAAAAAACACAGGACGCTATGACCTATGTTAGGAATTACGGCCGGCCTGATCTTTTTATCACTGTCACATGCAATCCTCGCTGGGACGAGATAAAAGAGCAATTGCTTCAAGGACAAAAATCTCATGATAGACACGATATAATTTCGAGGGTGTTTCGACTAAAGGTGAAAAAGATCACGAACTTATTAACAATGGGCAAAATATTTGGTGAAGTGCGATGCTATATGTACTCAACGGAATGGCAAAAGAGAGGTCTTTCACATATTCATATTCTTTTATGGCTTCACAAACGTATTACTCCGGATCAAATCGACAATATAATTTGTGCTGAAATACCGGATCCCAAACGTGACCCAGAGCTTCATGAAATCGTTAAATGTAATATGATACATGGTCCATGTGGAAATTTAAATCGAAAGTCACCATGTATGAAAGATAACATGTGCAGTAAACGATACCCCAGGGCTCTCATAAGGGAAACTCAAACTGGTGAAGACGGTTATCGGCAGTACAACCATAGATAATCGGTGGGTAGTCCCTTATAATCCAGTATTATTAAAAACATTTAACGCTCACGTAAATGTGGAATATTGTCATTCGGTAAAATCAATAAAATACGTGTGTAAATACGTAAATAAAGCAGCATTATTTATAATCCATATTGAATAAAAGTTTCTGTTTCTGGTTCTGTGTCATAAATTAATTATCGGCCGTGCCGATATTTCTTGGGAACACATCGTAGAATACAGAAACATCTTGTGTCTGAAGTCGAGTCTTTGTTGAACAAAGTCTCGAATTGGGGGCAACTAAATCTAGTTCAGTTCAACCCCCAGAGGGCACAAGTTTGCGTTAACCACTAAAAATAATCTCTTTGTCGTAATTTCTCAGTTTCAGGGCACTCCCCTTGTTACCTCAGCATCGGAATCCTCGGCGCCGACATATCGAGTGATGTGGTCACTTGGAGGGGAAGGCTAAAATAAAGAAGTAAAGGGGGCTAGGCTAAAGAAGGCTAAAGGGGAGGCTGGCCTCTAAAAAGCTTGGTGTGCTCAACAGAGCGGGGCAGTATTTCATGCCGGCCTCCGTTTGCAACTTTATAAGGCGCAGGTTCGGTCTTACATCGAATATTTTTTTATTTTGTATGGGGAAATGTTTACGGGTTATGTCGGACTCGCAACGACTAAAGCCCCATGGTGTTCTAACTTCACCGCATGTTGGCAGGGCCACGGGAACGCTTTCGCACACATCCGCGACCCCATCAGCGCTGGCCGACCCATGGCAGCCCTCCTCGGGCGAGTAGGGGAGACCGGGTACAAAAGTAACGGCCGGTCGAAAGTAACAAATGCTCTGTAGGTTTATCCAATAGCCAAAACACCGCTTCGCTGCCATAAGGTGATAGCTGGTGGCGGCCTCCTCACTTCCATTCAGTCGCTGCGCGCGTTATGCGCTGTTAGGTTGTGTGAGAGGACGCTATGTGATTTCACATATCAAAAGTAAGTTTTTTGACGTTTTCTTATTTAATGTTTTCGTAGTCTTAAAAGTATGATACCAATCGGAATATTTGCATATTAATTATTGATTAGATTGATTACACAGTGTTTTAATTCATTTTTGTCTAGCACGTTCCGTTTTAAGGTTATCTTTCACGTTTTAACAAAAATGTGGTCGGGTACAAAAGTAACATAGCCCTAAGGGTACACAAGTAACATGTTACTTTTGTCCCCGTATTGATTTATTTACTTAATATTGTTATGTATGTATTTATTTGAACAGAATACCGCGACAACGCATAAGAACACACGAGAAACTGACACGGAAGTGTACCGAAAAGCGGCTGAAGAGCATTCCAAAGATGGTACAAAAATTAGATCCCTGGCAAAAAAATATAATGTTTGTCATGTAACATTATGTAGATACATAAAAAAAATAAAGCAGGAAATACTAGTTCAGTTGTTTGCTACCGTTGCGTCAACTGTGTTTTTACTATTGATGAGGAAAAATGTCTACAGGACTATTTAATCAAGTGCTCTATAGTTTATTTTGCATTATCTCCATCTGAAGTACGTAAACTGGCATAAATTAAAAAAAAAACTGATAAAAAATTTACAAACATTTCCTGAAAAGTGACACGATACTTAAAGGGCGGGTAAGGAATGGTTGACGGGTTTTTTAAAACGACTTTCGAGCCTCTCTTTGAGGTGTTCTCAAGCAGCAAGCCTGTTGCGGTTTGATATTTATGGCGAAGTTTTTTGATATGTATTGCTGACGTAATGGATAGGTATAAATTTCAGCCAAAAGATATCTGGAATATGGGTGAGACAGGGGTGACCAGTGTCCGAAAACCTAGTAAGATTTTAGCTCAAAAAGGAATTAAACAAGTAGGCGCAGTAACCTCAGCAGAACGTGGGAGATTAGTAACTGTTGCTGCTGCGATTAATGCTCAAGGAGGACACATATCTCCTTTTTTTTGTATTCCCATCTAAGCGTTACCAAGACCACATGATACGTGAAGGTCCTGTTGGTTGTGCCGGAGATGGCAATGCTAGTGAATGGATGCAGGAAGCAGAATTTTTACTATTTCTAGAACACTTCAAAAAACAACAGTTGATCAAAAATGCTTGTTACTGCTCGACAACCATGCATCGCATATATCTATATACAAGCTTTAGATTTTTGTAAAAAAAAAAATGGAAAAGCACTGTTGTCGTTTCCACCTCATTGCACGCACAATCTTCAGCCTTTAGATAGAGCAGTATTTGGACCATTCAAAGAAATGATAAACACCGCTACATGCAACTGGATGCGGAATCATCCTGGTCGAACAATGACTATACATTACATTCCTGGGATTGTTAGAGAAGCATTTCCTCTTTCTGTCACTGATCGAGATGCAATTGCCGGATTTACCTGTACCGGTATAAGTCCATTTAATAGGAATAAATTTACTGGTGTTGACTATGCACCATCATCTGTCAATGACCGGCCTTTACAAGTTAACAGTGACATTCAACCCAATGATATGTTGACCAGTTTTGATGCAACATCCTCCATCCAAGTTGATTCGGAGACTCCAGTTAGTAATCATCCAACATCGAGTGACCAGACTGTCCAACGTACAGTTAGCAATGATTTGTTAAAGAAATCTTACAATCAAACATGGATCTTACTGATCCATCTTTGATTGTAAGATATCTATAATCAGACTGTACTATATGGATATAGTACAGTCTGATTATAAAATAATGATTATCATACATATAATAATTGATCTCATTACTAAAAGTAAAAATAATTTGTTTTGTTTCCTTAAAATATACAATATTTGAACATTTAAAATGCAAATGTTTATCCGTGTTATTAATACGTAGTTTTCTAATAAATAATTTGCTGATTTAATATGTCACATTATATTCATTACAAAACTCTTTGTCCTGTTACTTTCGACCCACAACGTGTTACTTTCGGCCTGCCTACGTGGTCGAAAGTAACAACTGACGAATTTTTTTGAAGTCTCTGTGATTCATATAAAATACAAAATAATAAGGTAAATCAAGATACTAATCTAAAGAACATAAACGGAATGTATATATGGCTATATTAATTTCATTAAAATAATTACACCAAACCAGAAACCAAGGTCAAAGTACAAAATATTACTTTTGTACCCGGTCTCCCCTACTACTCCTCCCAGTTTTGCTTCTCAAGTAAGGCGCACCAGGAATACATGGCGCGCTATCTTCCACGGTCTCTAACTCCACCAGCGTAACAGATCCCCCGGAGTCTGATACGCAGAGGCCAAGAGGCCAGGAAAAAACCAGCACTCAGTAGCACTTTCTGACCCCAGCAGCTTTCCTGACCCCAGCGGCGGATCTGGTCTATGGCTCCGCCGCTAACCAAGATTTGGCTGCGGAGGGTAGGGAGAGCGGCGTCTCGCAATACCGTCAATCCTATCCCCCCGCAGCCCCACCACCACCGGATTAACGCAGCGGCCCCACCAGAGTCGCGGAAGATAGGGCGTGGTTGGGAACAACTGAGGCATGCGTCCCAGGATGATCCTCTGGCTGAACAAAAGCATAATAAAACCGATTATAACCTACGGCTCCACTGTTTAGTGCAATAAGGCCAACCAAAAGAAGACTATAGACGAGCTAAATAGTCTACAAAGGACTGCCTGTTTAATGGCAACTGGAACGGTACGAACATCGCCTGGAGCGGTTCTTAATGTAATTCTGCTGTTGACCTTCAGCTATACGTGCAAGCTGCTATCGGGAATATCCATAATGGGATTAAAACTAAACGACAACTTATCAGCTATGAAAGATTGGTCTACTCGTTATGAAGTTTTGGTCAATCCTTTGAAATGCCAAGCTATACTGGTGGATGGATATACTCAAGGATGTTAGTTAAAATTAAGCTTGCAGACTTACCTCCTATTTATTATAATTCAGTTCAGTAATACTGTTAAAATCTTGGCCTACATACGTAGGTCACTCAATAAGTTTTGAGATGCTCGAAATTTAAAAATGGAACGCACCCGTCTTATATGTTTCTAAAAATCAAATTTATTTAAAAATAGAACTCCATAAGCCAATTGCTCAATATTAAAAAAAAAACAAAGTTCTATTAATTTTCTTGCAACGCTTCCCGCGCTTTTCATTTAAAACGATGGATCTTAACCGTGAAAATTTGCGCGCTATGATATATTATGATTTTAAATTTGGTTTAACCGAACAATTAAGTTTACAAAGGTTACAATCAGCATTAGGGGACTCAGCTCCATCACGCGCAACAATTTTTAGGTGGTTTGCTGAATTCAAAAGGGGTAAAATTAATCTTAAAGATGACCAAAGAACCGGGGCCCCGCAAACAGCAGTAACGGCAGAAAATGTATGGACTACTAAAATGTTGGTGCGAGAAGACCCACGAATCACATATACGGACATCGAAAAGATTGTAGGCATTAGTTCGGGGAGCATTCATACCATCCTATATCAACATCTTGGAGTGAGGAAGCTTTGTTGTCGATGGATCCCTCGTTTGCTCTCCGAAAGCGAAAAACAGACTCGTGTGGATTGGTGCCATGAAATGCGTCTACTTTTTGAAAACGGGGCATCTAGGCGTGTTTCAGAAATCGTTAATGGTGACGAGACATGGATCTATCAATATGATCCGGAAAATAAAAGGCAATCATCGGTATGGGTCTACTCAGAAGGACAGTTACCGACAAAACTGCAAAGACCTCGCAACGTCGGTAAAAAAATGGTGCCTAGTTTTTTTTCGCGGAGCGGACATTTGTCGACGTCAATGTTGGAAAATTGTAGGTCAGTCAACTCTGAATGGTATACTACAGTTGCATTACACAAAGCTTTTCAAGCTGTGCGGGAGAGAAGACCAAAGACCGGGCTTCGGGGAATCATGCTGCATCACGATAACGCCTCTTCAAATACCTCCCTTAGAACAAAAGCATTTATTGAGGAATCTTGTGTTGAAACTCTAAGTCACCCACCCTACAGCCCTGACTTAGCTCCTTGTGATTTCTTTTTGTTCCCAAGAATCAAAGAAGAATAAAAGGCAAGTTTTTTTCAAGCGCCGAAGAAGCCGTGGCTGCCGACGATGAAGCGATTTCCGACCTGTCAGATCAAGACTGGCAAAAGTGTTTTCAGAGTTGGTTTAGGCGAATGGAACTTTGTATAGAGCATGATGGAGAATATTTTGAAAATATGTAAAATAAATATTGATAGTATCTATACTTTTTGTATATCTTAAAACTTATTGAGTGTCCTACGTATCGACAGCACGCTGAATTAGGGAACTCTGATGACATCAGAAAATCACCCAATAAGTATGCTTTTAAAAAGTTGGTTCGTGATCATTTATTAAAGACAACGCTTGTTTCATGAACATCCATAATACTTGTTGATCAATAAGTTTTTGGAAACTCAACGAAACTCTACGATAAGCATATTATAAAAATTGTATTTATTTTTCAATTTAAGCTAATACAACATGAACAGCGTTTTCCAAGTTGTTTAATTCCCTTGGAAAAAAAGGCATGATTCTGGGACTCGAAAAAGGCTTCTACATCATCAAGCGCATCACCTCATCGTCGCCGTCGAATTTTATACCACGCAAGTGCTTTTTCAGGTGAGTAAAAGGAGAAAATCACCCGGAGCTAGGTCCGGAGAATATGGTGGGTGCTGTAGCAACTGAAACCCAGCAGTTCGGATGGTGGCGCCTGCAACATCAGATCGATGGGCAGGGGCATTATCATGATGAAAAAGCACTCCAGCATGCAATTTTCCTCGACGTTTATTCTTTAGTTCTTCGCGTATTTTTTCGATTAATGATTCGTAATAATCTCCGGTTATTCTCTCCTTTACTTAAATAGTCGATCATTATTATACCTTCCGCATCCCAGAAGACAGAGACCATTATTTTTCCAGTGTACACAGACACCTTGAATTTCTTGGCTGGTGGGGAACATGGTCTTTTTCACACCTTGCTTTGGTTTTTCGCCTCCGGGTCAAATTGGTGTACCCACGTTTCATCTACGGTTACGAAACGAGGGCAAAAAGAATCTGGATCTTCTTCAATTATTGCTAAATTTAACTTTGAAATGTCAACTCTTGCTTTCTTATGGGCGTCTGTTAACATTCGAGGAACCCAGCGCGCGGCCACCGTTTTAAAAGTTTTTATTTAACTTGCAATGTAACATACATTGTTATGGTCAAATCTTGCAACTGAATTTTAAAGCAGTTATCCTCAACCGATTGAGCTGAAATTTTAGATACATGTTTAGTTTAGATGACAATGCATGGTTAGCTAAGTGACATACTAAATTCAATATGGCGGACGGTTAAAGATGGCGGTCTAGTTATTTTCTATGGACTCCCATGATTTGGATATCAAATGAAAAGGTTTGCTGAGAAGAATATCTATTTTTTGGCCCGACTCAAACTCGTACTTCATGATCAGTAGCTAAACGATTATATAGATACATATACGTACATATAGATACATATACATAACGATTATATAGATAACACTAGATCAACGATACAAACAATCAAGTGATTGTAGTAAATACACATAATAAGACAAAATTTAACAATAAAATTTAGCGTTAGGTGCTATACTGTTTCTTGCTATGTTTTTCTTCTACTTTATAATATAATTTCATTTTACGGTAATTTTGAATATGAGTGTGTTATGTAAATTTATAATTATTGTTTATCTAACAAATGTACAGAGTTCAGTGGACATTTTGAATTAAGATTATTTCCTTAATTTGGCTTATAGCACAATAGCTATGGTTTGCTGCAGATCTTATTTCCGCACATGTAGGTTATTCTGATTGTAAAATGCCTTCATGACAGCAGCAGTAATCCTAGTAGGTTAACATTTAATTAACAACTTTCAGTGTAGACTTTAAAAACCTTTCTTAGTTTTGTTATAAAGAAAATATTATAAACTAGCTTTTGCCCGCGACTTCGTCCGCGTACATATTATACTTAGTGATCCGTCAATAATCGCACTTTCATAGTAAATTCCATCACCCTCTTTAGGGATGAGTTCCGTGATCAAAGCTATCCTATTTCCTTCCCCGGGGCTTAAACTATCTCGATACCAAATTTCATCTAAATCGGTTCAGCGGTTTAAGCACGAAGAGGTACATTTGCTCACGCGGCGATGAGCGATGTTTTCCCCCACTTCGCCCGCAGTACATACGCCCGACCGCACTGCGCGCGTCGGATCGCTTTTAAAAGTAATGACGATAGAAAAAGTAATGATTTTATATCGTCATTACTTTTAAAATATTTGACCAAATTACTTAGTTTAAAAGACAAAGTTTATCTACTTTGAATATCAGAAGCGATTAAAGTATTTATTATGATAAAATCAATTTGTTACTACAGAATGTGCATTGGAAATAAAGTATCAAATTTTATTGTATTTATGGTTCACTATTTTGGTAATAATATCTTACACATAAAAGATAGATATATACTGTCGGGGACTTTTTTGTAGAACTATTTAGGAGCAACAATTCCACCAATCATTATATTTGTGTAACTCTTACAGTTTTTGCACCGCACGGCAAAATAACTCGCACATGACAAATTTTTTCAGACTTAACACTTATCGTTATATTTTGACCAATTTACACAATATCTTTATTAATTATAGCCTATGTGTTATTCTGATGTATGAGCTATAATATTGTAAAGTTTCATTAAAATACATTCAGTAGTTTTGCGTAGAAGAGTAACAAACATCCATATATCCTCACAAACTTTCACGTTTATAATATTAGTAGGAAGTAGGAAGTAGGATAGTAGGAAGTAGGGCAAATAAATGGCTTCTTACGTAATGTATTAAAAAACACCAAAAATAGTAATTTATTGCTAATAAATACTTTATTATTTACCTAGTCACCTATACCGTCTCCGTTTCTTAGAAGCAGGATGTGAACTCGAATTTTGTGCAAAATTGATAAATAGTTCTTCATAAATTACATTATTTGATTCTGCACTTAAATATTTTGATATTTCATTATAAAGAAACTTTTTATAAACCTCTTCACTTAAGTATGTTTGTGTTGATACTGATTTTTTCTTTTGTGATGAGGTTGGTAGTGTTTTTTTCAATTCCATAATTCTTTGGGAATTCTGATCTATTTTATTTAATAACAAGTTTTCCATTCTGATCATTCTAGCTTCAAGACTAGAGAGATAGCCTTCATCTTTTTGTAATATTCCCCTTTCAGGAGAGGTTTGTACATTTTTCTTACAACTTTCGTCTGACAATTTGTCTTCATTAGCATTTTCTGTTCCTTCTAGTTTTATAACACAAGATTCTATGACATCTTTTAATTTCTTATTAAACTCTCTTTTTTCTTTAATAGCAGCTATCCTTTCTGGAGTAATTTTGCTTTTTAATAATGAGAGTTTAGCCTTTTCATTGTTGCTTTCTTTCGAAGTATTAATTGGTTTTTCATGATGTGTATTTATTTTCGGTGTTTCTTCAGATTTTTGTGGGATTACATTTGGTTGTGGTTGCAGTGTGACAGACTTGGTTTTTTCATGTGTAATATTTATCTGTTTTTCTGCAGATGGTGTGTTCTCCCAAATAATTTCATTCGTTTTTATATTGTTTTGTTTCAAATGTGTGGCATTTAATACAACAGATGGTGATATTAATTTAAAATTGCCTGTAACTGGAACTGGGTAGGTTATTTTTTTCTCAGATATTATTCGGACTTTTTGCTTGGCTTTAGGTGTTTCCGGTTCTACTATAGATTTCTCATTTCTACATAAAGCTGGAACGATTGCAAAATATTCAGGTTTTATGGCGGCTTCTAATATATTACTTTTTTCTGAATAAGGTTGTACAATAAGCATGGGCTGGGTTTGGGGCTTATTTATATTGTTTTTAATGGACGTTAACTTATGATTTAGTAAATCAGATTCATCAATATCAATATTATGATTAATAATATTAGGTTTCTCATCTATGTTGTTACGTAGTACAAAATTAAGCTCAGGTAAATCATTGACTTTTGTGACTGTCAGTGGTTCATTATAATCTTTTAAATATGATGATTCCTCACATTCCGAATTAGTTAAAAAGTCTATATACTTTAAAGAAAAATTTGCTTTCTTTTCGTTTGTTGAGTAATAATGATTTTCAATATCTTCAAGAATAATGGGATTTAGTTTAGAATAATCTTGAGAGTTATCAACTGATGTATTGGGATCACAGTAAGGCCCATCCTCTGTAGGTATTGCTTCAAAAGTAAGTTTTTCTTTCTGAAAATACAAAAATTATGCTTATTTTGTAATAATAATACGATATTTATTATCAGTTACTTATTGTTATAATAATTTAGAAAGTCAAGACAGAAGATAAGTTAAACTTTGGTTTCTATTAAAAAATTTAGTGAAATATCCGCAAGGTTACTTGCTGGTTCTTATCAGGACAGAAACTTTTCACGATTAGTAGTAAAGCCCCAAATGACTTCTAATAAATATTATTTATAATTTATATTGAATAAATATTATTCTATTTTATTCCGTTATACAAATATAAAGTAGTACCTGACTATCTGACAACAACGCACAGACTATGGCCACCAGTATGTCCACCACGAGATTAGAAACTTTGAGGAAATATTACTTTAGCAACCTGGAGGTACACTAAGTAAAAGGTGGTAGTTCGTGTGAAGTAACATTTTTCTTTAAAAACTACGTCTACAATTAAGCCACTTTGTAAAATTACTTTTCCTAAGAATTATAATAATATGTTTCATTATTTAAAAAAGTAACATCTCCATAGAGCGTCACCGGGAATGGCAGTTGGTATGGATAAATATTAATTATTTTTAGGGTACGCTTTTGCATACTATTCAAAAGAAAGTTACCCGAAAAAAAACACGAAGCAACCATATAAACAGCAGAGTGTACACGATTTATCCTAATAATTGTGTTATCATCTCCATATACATAGTAAGGATACGCGTAATAAAGTACAAGGTCTAAAGTTATTAGAAGTTTAAGTGCATCCTACATTCTTATCCGCTTACAAAACTTAAGGCTTGGTTGAGAACAATCAGCACTGGCACCGTAGTCGGGGTTCCGCTTATCAATACACCCTACAGAATTAGGTATAGAAAACGTTCAAAGATTATTTATCCGAAACGGAAAATTTTTGGAGGTTACTGCTGCAAAATTTTCTGAAGTGTTATTGAAAATAGGAAACGGTGGCATTTCATCAAAAACGATATGATGGAAATATATATCATAATTTTATTTCATACCTTGATCCATAAGTTGTTAGTAATACATTGCGCACCTTACATACTAATGTTATTTGAAACTAATATACTAATGTTAGTGTGTTAGTTTAACCCTTAATTAGGCGCATGGGGTCAAGACAATTTCAAATAAAAAATGTGTTAGAATGTTTGGAGCGCAATTGTGCTCTTTCTAGCTTCATAACTCCCCGCGGGGTACGCAAATTAATCGCAGCCAGAACATCAACGCGTACGCACAAGTCTCTACTCTCTTGGGTGCTGACCCCATGCGACCACTTACGTAACATTTTTTGGCGGAGGTAAGTTTGAATTTTTGTGTTTTTACTTAGTTTCTATGCGTATATTGTTATTTATTTTTATTAGTATTTGTGTATTGTTATAGTGCATATTCAGTTTACTTATTTTTGTCTTTATTTTTATTGATTTTCTTTTTATCATTCCGCAGTTTTGAGATGACTCGCGCAAGAGAGATACTGCAGTGGCTGGCGGATGTGTCCGACGATGAGCAAAATGTTGCTGGTTCTACTAATGCTATCACTAATGCTGAATACTGATAAGATTAACACACACATAAGGCGGATTTTTTGAAGAAATTAGCGGTTGCACTTGTAGAAAATCATCAGGAACGTAGCATTCAATAGTGTGCAGTCCCTACTTCAACAAAAAATCGGCAAATGCAATAAGTGTGGTAAATTTACTTGTCAACAACACTTTAGGGTATACTGCATCGGATGCAGAATAGAAGAATCTGCTGATGAATCTGATATTTTTTTTTAATTTTGATCTCGGCTACGCCAAAAATTTGTAGTTTAAAGGGAGATAGAAGTTTTGTTATTTTTTTAATTGTTTAAAGTCGAATTTATGTTTTAGTTTCTTAAAATTAATTATAATAAAGTATTTTAATATTTTTGATATAATATACTTATTTTATTTATTTCTAACACTCTTTTCAATTATATATTTGGGGTCACTAGAGACCCCCTGCGACTAGTTGTGTGATTTTCTTCATGCGCCTAATTAAGGGTTAATTATTAGTATATTAGTAATAGTATTACATTTCCGGTTCCGCAGTGTAATTGTAACAACGTATGTCAGTGAGCTTAGCCGAAATAACTTGCAAATAGTTGGATAAAACAAACAAACGACCACAAAACAGTGACAATATTTCGCGGAAGCCTATAAAGTTTGTGACTTGGAATAAATCACTGCAAAAGTTGTGTTTGGAGTTAAATTACAAACAACATTATTGTGTTAGCATAACCTATAAATTAGAAAAGTAAAACAACGACATTCCAGCCAACTAGTTCCAGTCAATAGTACTAACACTACTACAACTGATATTGACAGTTGCAGCGCTGTCAGCAAAAAAACTACTAATTCTGACAAAAAGTTAATTTACAACTCACAACATTGGCTTTTAACAACACGGATAGAAGCATGGAATTGCTGCTCACAAAATTAGAAGCGAGATATTCTCATCTAATGCCTGCATTAGATGAAAATATGAAACGCTTGTAGACGAAAATAATGCTCTTAAAACAATAATAATAAAGTTGGAACAAAAAATTGAATTTTATAGAAAAAGATAAGAAGAAAAATAATATAGTGTTATTTGGTGTAGAAGAGAAAGGGAAAAGAGAAGACGAATTAGTTGATCACGTAAAAGAAATTATTGTAGATATGGGAGTACACCTGGAAAGTCAATAAATAGCTAATGTGCATAGAATCGGACAGCACTCAAACAAAAACCGAACAGCAGTGGTATCCTTTGCTTGATGCATGGAAAAATCTTGTGCAGCAAAACAAATACAATCTTCCCCGAGGCATCTATTTCAAAGAGGTACTTAAATCACACTAGAAATTTCTACCAACATTAGAGGAAGAAAGGAAGAAGGAAAACATAGCATATTTGAAATACAACAAGCTAGTAGTGAAGAAACCAAAAGACGTTAATCGCAAGAAACGAAAGAGGGAGAAGACAGAATTAACAGTAAGCTTAATCTATCAAGCGAAACGCCTGTAAATGTAACGGAAATACAAAAACCAAACATACTAAATTATATAGCACGAGGAAGGGCTTCGTCTATACGGACCTGGCAAAAAAAACTAGAAACTACCCCTCACAACCGGAAACCAAAAAAGACAGACTACACAACATTATCAAATAGAACAACAATAAATTGCACCCCACGCCCGTTGGTCACCATGGGGGAAGAAGACCACAAACCTCCATCAAATAAAAATAAAAACAAGCAAAGCAACATACATTATGAAAACTACAATAAAAAAAACATAAAAATATACACATATAACGTAAGATCTTTATCATCAGCGGCAAGGATACTTGAATTCAACAATGCGATAAAAAAATAACTGAGGCATTATAGGGCTAGCATAGGTAAAAAATGGAATGCACCATTGAAGAACATAAAGATTATATCATCTGCTATGTAGACGAAACAGTTGGACTTTATGGCGTAGGTTTTAATTTTTTGTTTTAATTCAAGTTTATTCTCCTACTGAGAGCTCAAGTGAGGAAGAAATCACAAAATTCTACAATGATTTAACGAGAGCGCAATAGTTAGCAGATAAAACCATGCTAATCATGGGCGACTTTAATGCTAAAATTGGACAAAACCTCACGAAAATATAATAATGGATACCGCAATCGGAACACCAGAGGTAATATTATATGAAATATATTCAAATACAATGTATATATATATGAAAACAAACTGTCGGTGATGAACACGTATTTAAAGAAAAAAAAGAGCCTCTAAAATGGACATGGATATCTCCAGATCGTAAAACAAAGAACGAAATTGACTTTGTACTGTGCCACAACCCAAAATCTGTGATAAATATAGAAGTACTCAACAAAATAACCTTTTCATGTGACTATTGAATGACAAGATGCTCCCTGAAAATCCAGCCACCCAAAACCAGTAGAAAGATATTCAAAACCATGCTGAAGCATGCTGAAGTCCTCTTAGAAGAAAAAGTACTTTATGCAAAACATGAAATAGAACTCAAGTATGTTATATAAATCTTTAGAGAAAACAAAAAACTTACAAACTCTCAGCGACACATTAGAATAAACGAACTCAAACTAAATTTTAAAAAAAAGGAACAAACATAAAAATATAAAGTTAATAGCGACCAAACACACAACCTAATTTCTAGGCGAACAGAACTCTTGAACACAACAAATAAATCTAGGAGGGCGAAAGAAGGATTAACAGGGTAATTAGAAAGGATTATGATATACTCGTATATAGAAGAATGGTCATAGAAAGTAACATGTCAACATTTCGTAGTTCTTCTAAAGAGTTTTAAAGAACTGGCAACTCATAAAAATTGGATACAGTGTTTAAATTATGCACAAGCGGTAAATTTAAAATTTTGTACAAACAACTTCAATATGAATATAATTTATTGTTGATTTTTTTAAAACCCCCACGACCGATTTCGATAAAAATTAAGTGGGACCACCTGGGAAGTGGCCGATAAATTGTGTAGTGGCAGTTAAGAATATCCACTACCCCATATCTTCCCGTGGGTGTCGTAAGAGGCGACAGTGGGAAACAGGCAGGAGATGGTCAGCAGCATCTTCCTGATAACAACAATATTACAATAAAAAAACTGCGGTTGCCAACCCGTTCGCCAAGCGTGGCAACTATGGCAGTATACCCCCCATGAGCAACGACACAAATAAAAGGCCCCCAGTCCCCGGCGGCCCCGCCATTCCTGGCTACGGTGGCGACCATGGTAACGGCGGGCAGGGGGTGCTAAGAATCTCCGGTGGAGGTTCGGCTGCCACCTAAGACGACTCGACCTGGCAATATACAACACACGAAACCCTGAGGACTGACGAGAAGATCCTGGAGCTGGAAGAAGAGATAGACAAGTTACGCTAGCATATTATAGGATTATCCGAGGTCCGAAGAAAGGGGGAGGACATGGTAATCCTCGAATCCGGCAACTTGTTCTATCACCGGGAGGGCGACCATCTGTCTCGTTGTAAAGATTGTGAGTGTGTCGACGAGGGTTGCGTACCTTATACTCAGAATCACCAAACAGTATTCGTTGAAGGTCATACAGGTTTACGCACCAACCTCGGCACATCCCGATGAGGAGGTGGAGGAAATGTATGACGATATCTTTAAATCCATGCATTCCTCCAAAACCCACTATACGGCGTTAACACTAGCAAGACGGCACGGGTCATTTGACCCAAATTTTAATTTGCAGCACTGATTATTATGTCACTTTTTATTTATATTGTTTTGTACTTCGTGACTTTTAATGAATTAAGATTTTTTTTATAGGACAAACGAACACACAGTCCACCTGATGGTAAGTGGTTACTGTGACCCATAGACATCTACATCTATCTTCAATAAAGAATCAAAATGCAGATGCGTTGTCACCCGTGAGGACTAAGATGGAATGCCTCTTTTCCAGTAAAAAGGATCTTCGGTTCTCTACACTCACCATACGAAACACAGCAGTGTTAAGTTGCTATTTTACGCTGGTATTCTGTGAGAGCGTGGTCCTTCCCCGGTCGAGCCGACCCATTCGTGCTACAACTATACTAATATAGCTGCAGCATGGCTCTACCACGTATTATTTTATAAACAAAAATATTTACATTGAAATATGTTCATAAAAATATGAACAAAACTAAACATTCACATACAATGACGGCTAGGGTCATTTGACCTATTCAATAGATGAATAATGAATTGTTGTTGTGTTTAGAATAATTATATTTACTTTAATTTTGTTGACTGATCGTGTATCACATACCTACATATTTCAGTTTATACGTTTATTACTCTACGCATTCTCATTGAGTCAATTTTGTTATTTTTGGTTGATATTTCATGCAAAATGCCTCAATGTATCCGTGAAGCAGAAATATTGACATTATTGCAATCGTTGCCAGAAGATGTTGTCTATGAAGTTGAAGGTGTACAATTACAAACAGAAGTTGAAGTCAAACAAGAGGAAGATCATCTCGGCGACGACAAGTACTCGGTGCTTCAATATAATTTTATGGAAATACATCTCATAATAATATGCATATGTGGAATGATTCATGTATTAAAATATGGGGCATTTCTAAAACTATGCCTAGGGGTAGATTCAAAGAAATTATGAAATATTTACGATTCTATGTGAGATCAGAACTATCTACGAGAATTATAACAGATAAATTTGCATTGATTTCTCAAGTATGGAATCGCTTTATTGACAGCATTTCATGCTACAAACCGGGAGAAAATGTAACAATAGTTGAACAGTTGTTTGCTACAAAAGTTCAATATCCTTTTATTCAATATATGGCTAATAAACCAGATAAATTTGGAATAAAATTTTGGCTCTGTGTTGTTGTCAAATCGAAAAACTTGTTGAATGCTTACCCATATTTTGGGAAACATAAAACTCGACCGGAAAATCAAAGTCTTGGACAACACTTCGTCATGCATCTTATGGAAGCATTCCGGAATAAAGGTAGAAATGTGAATAGAAGATGGCCGGTACAAGTATTTTATAATATTTTAGATTTATCTACAATAAATTCCTGAGCGTTGTACCAACAATTAAACAATAAAAAATACGTAGAAAATACTTTATTCTGCCATTGGCTATCAAACTGAGTAATATTTTAGAAGAACCTACTCCTGAGACCTTACTGCGCGTTTTATCACCTCAGAAATGTCAACAAATTCATTTTAAAAATAAAACGTGGGACTGGTGCAAAAAAGCACTATGTCGCAGATGCAATCCATTCAAAATTTTCATATGTCATAACTGTACTTTTTTTAATTTAACATATTTAGATATAGAGCTGAGGGTAAGGAAATTTGGAATAGGGCAACGGAAACCAAGGGGCCAGCAGCTGGCCGACTTCATGGAGAAAGAGGGACTCTTTATGATGAACTCTTTCTTCCAGAAGCGGCCCCACAGGAAGTGGACCTGGTCGAGCTCCGACGGTTCGACAAAAAATGAGATTGACTTCATTATTACGACCAGACGACAACTGTTCAGTGATGTCTCAGTGATCGCGAGGGTGAAAACTGGTAGCGATCACCGAATGGTTAGAGGCACATGGAACCTAAACGTTAAGTTGGAGAGGTCTCGTCTAATGAAGTTAACGCCCGTACCCCTCGTGCTCTAGTCCAAAGTCCCGAAACCTTTCAGCTCGAGTTACAAAACCGTTTTCAGTGCCTAGAAGACTGCAATGAAGTGGACGAAATTAATGATAAGCTTGTGGAAACTGTCCATGCGATCGGAGCTAAGTTCTGCAAGACCCGCCGCAGAACACAAAAACTTTCCGATCACACTCTCAAGCTCATGGCTGTTAGACGGGAAATGAAGCTGAAGTCTTCAACAGATTTGTCAGCATACAGGTAACTGAACAGACAGATCTCCAAATGCATGCGGCGGGACTTACGCAACTTCAATACAGCTTGTATTGAAGAAGGGATCGAGCGGAACCAAGGCTCCAAAGTCTTTGCCAGAGATCTTTCTGTCAGAAAGAGCCAACTGTCAAAGCCGAAGACGGAGTGTGGCAGCATCGTTTCCGGGACATCTGAGATTTCGAGTGAGATTGAGAGATTCTATGGGCAGCTGTACACGTCATCGTTGGAGCCACACGCAAGTGTGAGTAACGATCCAAGAGCGAGTCTTATCCGACACTATTCCGATGATTTCCTTTTTACTGGAAAAGAGGCATTCCATCTTAGTCTTAAAGGCTGACAACGCATCTGCATTTTGATTTGCAAACGAGGATAGATGTAGATGTCTATGGACCACAGCAACCACTTACCATCAGGTGGACTGTGTGCTCGCTTGTCACGCTTATCCCATTAGAATGGCTCTCCCGCACCTTAAAAACGGCAAGGCCCCAGGTGAGGATGGAATTACAGCGGAGCTTCTGAAAGCGGATGGAAACCCGGTACTTGAAGTCCTTCAAAGCTCCTTAATTCCGTCCTTCGTGGTGGGACTACTCCGGAGGCGTGGAGCAGAAGTGCGGTGGTCTTGTTCTTCAAGAAAGGCGACAACGCTCTCTTGAGAACTACAGACTAATTTCCCTTTTGAGCCGCGTCTACTTGCTGTTTTCGAGAGTCATTACGAATTGTCTCGCACGCAGACTCGACGACTTCCAGCCTCCCGAACAAGCCGGTTTACGAAAAGGCTTTAGTACCATAGACCACATACACACCCTTCGGCAAATTTACAGAAGACAGAAGAGTACAATCTGCCACTTTGCCTTGCGTATGTGGACTATTTGAAAGCCTTTGATTCCGTCGAAATTTGGGCGGTGCTACAGTCCCTTTAGCGGTGCCAAGTTGACTATCGGTATATCGAAGTGCTGAAGTGTTTGTACAGTAGGGCTACGATGGCTATCCGAGTACAGAATTAGAGTACGAAACCTATCCAACTGCAGAGAGGTGTAAGACAAGGTGACGTTATATCCCCTAAACTCTTCACCGCTGCATTGGAAGACGTTTTCAAGCTACTGGACTGGAAAGGATACGGTATTAACATCAATTGCGATTACATCACTCACCTTTGATTTGCCGACGATATAGTCCTTATAGCAGAATCGCTGGAGGACCTAAGCACTTTGCTCAATGACCTCAATAGTGTCTCCCAACGGATAGGTCTTAAGATGGACATGGACAAAACAAAGATCAAGTTTAATGTCCATGTCACACCTATGCCGGTAGTTGTTTGGAGCACTGAGCTCGAAGTTGTTGACGAGTATGTTTACCTGGGACAAATAGTCCGACTAGGCTTACGGATTCAACTCGGCTGGGCAGCGTTCGGGAAACTACGACACATCTTCTCGTCAGGTATACCTCAAAACCTGAAAACGAGATTGTACAACCAGTTGTGTTGATGACCTGGGAAGTATACCCCTTGAAACAAAAAAAAATATTTTCCAAATCGGTGCAGGCGTCTTTGAGTAATCGGTGAACATACATAAAAAAAGATTCTGACGAATTGAGAACCTCCTCCTTTTTTGAAGTCATTTGAAAAGACGAAGTTACAGATAGGGAAGACATAAATAAATTGTGTTACAGCCTTCTATTCAGACTTATATTAAAAAAAAACTATCACAAAAAATAGCACAAGAGGAACAAAATAATAGCATGATCAAAGAAGAGTCGACAGTAACTACATTGGACCCAATAAATATAAGCGAGATACTAAGAAATATTAAGAAACTAAAATCGGAAAAGAGCCTAGGATCAGACCAAATAACAAAAGAAGCCTTAAAAATCGGAGCGACTATACTAGTTAAACTCTTTAGGGCGGATTCGACCAAACTTAGTATAAGTCTTATCCTGAGAATAAAATCACTAATTACTCTCGAGCATTGAGTTATATGTACTACGTACTAGAGAAGCTATTCCAAACAAAAAATGTGCGATACTCTATGTCTTCGCGCATGCGCGGTAGATAGTAAAATATTACGATATTATTACCTATTTATTCGCTTGAACAACAAAAAATTTTAGTTACTTGACTACTGAATTGTTATTTACGTAAGGTTTAAACTTTAATTTGAAATCTCGTATTATTATCGCCGCTCCACACTGCATGAATATTGAAGCCGCAGTAAATGACACTAAAGTAAGGTGTACGGATTGCAGTACAGTTCAGTTGAACATAGTGAATGTTCGGAATGCGAAATCTAGTGCGTAGTACATATATATAAATGATCTCGAGTTAGAGAACTTTCGTTTTACCAAATCTTAACCCAGGTATAACTGTCTATCCGAGAGTAAATTGCTATACCGCCAAAATTCATGAAGTAAGCAAGTTATCCCAGAGTATTTTAATGGCGGCCGCTACATTTTAACAGCTGTTTTCGTATGCTTTGTTGAAAAAGTAAGATATTTTATCGTTGTGCATTTATAATTGCTTGTATTTTTGTGATAATTGTAGTGATTACTTTTTTAAATAATGCAACGTTACGAAATATGATCGAAGATTCCGACAATTTTTGCTTCATCGTAACCCCGTCTGTTTTTTTTATTTTCAATGATACGAAAATGTTTTTCTACTAGTTTTAACAACAAATTATTTTCCGAAGGTAACCAATTTGGGCTACGTTTTCTTTTTTCTGCAGACATTTAATTTCAAAAGATAAGAATAAGATAAGAAGAATAATCAACTGACAACTCGACTCGTGTTAATATTCTAGTGTTCAGTGACAGTTGACACTATTATAATCCGGCAATTTTCATTCACCAACTCTAGAGTCATCATACCATCTGGATGATCCAGATGGTATGAATGGTATCGCGAGTTTTGTCGCGATGTGCGATGGTGAAATTGAGCGGCTGGATTTAGTCCGAACAATTCCTCAGAGCACTCCCCGTGATAGATGCGATAGAATACGCAAAGAGATGCAACATCTCTACGCAGTGCCAGTGAGTCCAACCGATCGGAAAGAACTTAGTCGTCGACGATTCGAGCCGCTCTGCGCTGGATGCGGTCAAGTGGAAGGAGCTGGCACTGGGGAGCCCCTGCCCAGAGATGGGAACAGTATTCCATGTGGGGCCGAACCTGCACCTTGTAAAGTTGCAGGCGTTGAGTCGGCATGAAATACTGTCCCGCTCTGCTGAGCACGCTAAGAGGACTTTAGAGGCCTGATTGGCCTTCTCTTCCAAGTGACCACGAAACTGCACGTCACTCGATATGTCGACACCGAGGATTCCGATACTGGCTGAGGCAACAAGGAGAGTGCCTTGAAACTGAGGAGATACGACAAAAGGGTTCTTTTTAGCGGTAAACGCGCAAACTTGTGTCTTCTGGGGATTGAACTGGACTAGATTTAGTCGCCCCCAGTCTGAGACTTTGTTCAACAAAGTCTCCACTTCAGACACAAGTTTGTTCCGGTAATCGGCGAAGTTTTCCCGAGAAATATTGACACGGCCGGTGTATAAAGCATAGCAATGAATTTTACCAGTTTGCACGCAACCTTGTGGAACACCAGCGTTAATGGCTTGTAATCGGAGCATGCACCGTCTACTACGACCTTGATGCTCCGATCTGCAAGAAAGCTGGTGATACAATTGCACAATTTCTCGGGAAGCCCATAGGAAGGGAGCTTCGAAAGAAGCGCTTTGTGCCAAACCCGATCGAAGGCCTTCGCTATTTCCAAACTAACGGCCAACGCCTCCTTGGACTCTACTGCCTCCGTCCATCTATGAGTTAGGTAACCTAGAAGATCACCAGCTGAGCGACCTCGACGGAAACCGTACTAGCGGTCACTAATCAGCTGGTGATCCTCAAGGTACGGCATGAGGTGGCAGTTAATAATAGTTTCCATTACTATGGAGAACAAGAAGGTGATAGCGATAGGCCTGTAGTTGGACGGATCTGAGCCGTCGCCTTTTTTAGGGATCGGGTGCACCAAAGCTGTCTTCCATGAGTTCGGGACTACGCCTAGGGAGTAGGAGTACCGAAAAGACGCGTTAAAACCGGTGCCAACTCCGGAGCACACGTCATCAGCATAATAGGCGGGACTCCATCAGGCCCACTCGACTTGTTGACGTCCAGGGAGAGGAGTGCTTTACGCACCGAGCGCTGTGTAAACAGCATTTCCTGCATGGAGCACTCACACCGCGGGATGGTCGGCGGTGTGTTCCCCACGTCATCGTGAGTCGAGTTGGAAGCAAAAAGAGAGCCTAGCAGATCGGCTTTCTCCTTTGCGTCATGGGCCAGTGAGTCGTCCACCCTGTGCAGAGATGGCAGAGATGGCTGCAGAAGTTCCCTTGGACAGCCTTGGCGAGAGATCAGAATGCACGTGTTCCCGAAGGGAGGCGAACTAGTTTCTCGCCAATTCTGCCGATGTGCTCTGACTTTGCCTTGGCAATGACGCTTTTGAAGGACCTGGAGGCGGAATTATAATTCTTTTTAAGAGCGCTGGTGTTTACATCTCGGAACGTTGATGCGTCAGCCCAGGCCCGGTAGCACTCCTGCTTATAGCGTGATGCAATTTTACAGGAGTGACCAAACCATGGCTGAGTTCTGTCCCCGATAGGCACCACAGATGATGGAATAAATAATTCCATTCCCTGAAGCACCACATCAGCGACAGAATCAGCGACAACGTTGGGATCATCCGGCGAGAAGCAAACTCGCCCCCAAGGGTAGGATACAAAAAAAGACCGCATCCCGGCCCAATCGGCCGACCTATAGTGCCAAACACGGCGGCGAGCTGCAGATCGCAACTGCGATGGGAGCGTGAGTGGCACCGTACTTCGGATTAGACAATGGTCCGAAGAGCCAAGAGGGGCATCGACGGAGACCTGACATCCGTCCGGATGAGAGGTCAGCAGAAGGTCCAACAGGGAAGGTGCATGATCCTCCACATCTGGGATCCGCGAAGGCGAAGTAACCAGTTGTGTCAGACTATATGCCAAGGCAGTCATAAACACACCTACCCGCATGATCGGTTAAACGGGAACCAAGCCATTCGGCGTGGTGGGCGTTAAAATCACCGAGTATCACGATCTCTGCGGATGGGATCTGTTGTAGCACGGAGTCTGCAGCCATTTGGACGTGGTCGATGAGTCGGTCTGTGTCGGCATTACCGCTATGGGACCTATAGAGGCACCCGTAGACGCGGGGTTGGTCGTTGCTGTCTACGCGCAGCCATAGGATGGACAGGTCCGTACCTTCAAGACTGCTGAGGCGTCGAAAACAGATGTCCTCTCTGTCCTACACGCAAACTCTAGCTCGGGGCACAAAGGAGTGTTCTAATTTGTACCCCGGGTAGGAGAGATACGAAGTATCAGCAGGAGAGGACACCTGCGTCTCGGTTAGAAAGAGCAAAGCCGGCTTTGCCGTCTCCAGATGGTAGTGGACGGCGTTAAGGTATTATTACTGATATTGCAGAAATTCACGGAAAGCGAGGCAGGGGTCGCCTTTGGCTTTTTGCTCCGCTTGTCCCGAGCAGGTTTCGTCTTAAGCGGAATTTGCGCCCCCCCCCTTCAGAATACGCGGGGCAGCCTGAGCACCCACGCTCAGAAGAAGTAGGGTAGCTTGGGTGTGGATGCTCAGCGAGGGATTCTCCAAGGATGCTGGTACCCTCCTGGGGTAGTCTTCCGTTTAATTCCGCTACCATGTTGTTGGAGGGGGGGGGGGGGGATTGGGCTTCCGGCCACCTGCACTCACCAGGCGAAATGCAGAAGTAAACTTCTACTTCACGCTGGTATTCTGTGAGGTCGTGGTACCACCCCGGTTCGAGCCGGCCCATCCGTGCGACAGCAAAAGCTGCCCATCACCTCAGTTGAGCAGTTTCGTGAGCGTCTTCAAAGAGCGGCCCGAATCTAGTCATGCGCGCAAAATAAAGCGCTCTTTTATTAGAAGATGCAGAGCGTGCATAAGAGCTAATGGTAGCGATTTTGAGCACTTGTTGTAAGAAATTTCAAACCAATAAATGTACTTTAAATGTATTACTTTGTTTCATTTTCTTGTTTTAGTAAATTTCTTTGTAATAACATATTAATAATTACAACTCTCTAATTTAAATTTTACTTGTAATTTGAAAAAGTTACCACCTTAACAGCAATATTCTTTACATTGAAAGCTAGAAATACCGAGTGCTATACCATTTCTGAATCTCAATGAAGTAGGCAAGTTATTAATTAGTTGGTCACTCAGGTGACCATACATTTTTTTTATACTACAAGAGGTCAAACTTTTGGGAAAATTTTGCAATACATGTTTTATTTTATAAAAAATATTTTCAAAAAAAAAACTGTAGACGTGGCACCAAAATGGCAGTCAGTATTTGATAGTATAGCTATTAAAGAATGCTACAAAAAAAACAGGTCGAGAAAATTCCTTCATTTGTGATGGCACCGAAAAGATTGGACAAGAGTAAAAAATTTAGAAAATTTCGTATACGTCCCATAACTCAAAAACCGTGAGACTTTTACTAGGTAAGTTTTTTTGTTTTCTGAACAGTTATGATGTCCCCGACCAGTAGTTAAAGGTATATCCACTCTTTACGCCACAACCTGTATATAAGTAAATAAATAAAATAAATACAAATTTATAAAGTTAGGCATTATGGGCCCATTTTCGACCACAGGACAACCAATCGTCATCATTATTGTTCAAATAGTTTAAGCTGTAGTACTATATTTATGTTAGAGAGGTGATAAAGAGTGAGAATGCAGTACAAATGTTGGAATTTAAAATTTAAATAGGGGCTGGTAAAGCTGGATTATCTGTTTATGTGAGATACCTTAAAAATAAATTGCTCATCATTTGTTTTTTTAAATAATCCGATTCTTTATCAAAAAATGTAAGTTATGGTATTGTATATAGGCACTGTATTAAAGCCATATCAAAATACACAGAAGCCATTACCTACCTACTTACCTAGTAAATAACTGGATGAGCTGTGTAGAAGTGGCATAAGAGAGAATCCACTGCTCCATATCATCCTGTGGGTATAGTAAGAGGCGACAGAGGAAAATATGACAGGAGATGAGGTGCAGCATCACCATAATCACAACTCAAAATAAATAAAAATTGAGTTCGATGAACTGCTTACCAAGTGGGGCGACCATGGCAAACATCCCTATGAGGCATTCTATGGGGGAGGTCTACGTTTAGCAGTGAACTTATGATTGTGTGAAGTCCCTATTTTCTCACTCTCAGGAGCACAACCAGAGATCAGGCATAGAACCAACAGCTTTACGTGTTTTCCCAGGCACAGGGTGAAACACTGCATACTTCTCGACTACCAGTTGCTACTGAGAATTACTTGACAGAAAAATACAAAAACTGATTTTGGCCTCACTAGACCAACGAGACAGCCGATTATGATGATGATGACTCGTATGAAAACAAATATTTTACACCTAGTTTTATCATTTTGACAGAATTATGTTAACATCTTACCCGCTTCCTCATTCTCATGCCAATCTACTGCTGAATGTGGGCCTCTGATATGAGGAAGGATTTTAACCTTTTAACAGTAAAAAATTCTATTCAAATAAATAGTTTCTGACACATTCACATACCTTAAAGTTCATAAAATATTCATCTTTAAAATGGTATTGACACACAACTCTATTCTTAAGTTGAGACACTTTTAAATTAAGAAAATCTAGTCGGCGTGCATTTATTAACCACTGATGACACCTTACTTTATCAAAGACAGGATAATGAAACATATGGGTCTTTCCATCTGTCTTTACCACACAATTGCGATATGTACACCGACAACCTCCCATGATAGTAGATCTGAAACATAAAACAAAAATTATTCTTACATTTTCAAGAGGAAGCTGATTCAATGTTGCTTATTTTTTTAAATTCACAAAAAAATTCTGCATGGAATGGAAGAATTTCTTTTTAAATACTAAGTCAATTTAGCTAATGAAAAGTCAATTGGTCTCACTTTTATAAACAGTGGAATCTCGATAACTCAGACTTCATTAAATTGTAATCTTCAATAAATTGCCATTCTCTTCCGCTGAACCTCTAAATATGTGGTTTCTTGAATTATTTACTTTCTAACTTATTTACTTTCTTTCATTCATTCATTCATCCAAAGAGTTACTAATTCCTTCATGGGGCAATGTATACGCTTTTACTACAAAGTCCCAGAAAATATGCAGCTTTTCTATCAAAAGGTTTAAATCATTTATTAAGCAAAAATTGTCTAGTAAGGGTTGTTATTATACTACTAAAGAGTACATGACTGATAATAACCCATGGGAATGAGGTGATCGCTACCATGCTGTTTCTAAATGTTTTCATAACAATTGTATAAAATATTATATTGTAAATTGTGCTTTTTAAAAAAAAAATCCCATTGGCTTTCATGCTGGTTCTTCCCAGGACAGAGGTTTTTTAGCGAACCAGTGGTAAAAGTAAAAAATTACTTTCAATAAGTATTATCTACTGTAATCTATATTCAATAAAATGATTCTATTCTATTCTAACCGACTTCAATATTATTATTGACTTTTTTAAAACTGCTCAACCAATTTTGATAAAATTTAAATGGGACCACCTGGGAAGTATACACTTTGAAACAAAAAAGAGTTTTCCAAATCGGTTCAGGCGTCTTCGAGGAATCTGTAAACATACATAAAAAAAAAGATTCTGACGAATGGAGAACCTCCTCCTTTTTTGAAGTTGGTTGAAAAGCAGACTCCATAAGTTGAATTAAGTAAAATATAAATATGTGTTACTTGGTATTTCCCGAACTCATAGCAATAAAATCCAAAAGGAATGTTTGTTGCTTCTGTTCTATTGTGTGTACTTTGTACATATGCAATGAATGAATACATTCATTAAACTTTCTAAGTAACCTATTTGCATATAGTATGTTGGGGAAAAAATCTCAAAATCCTTCTAAAAACTCAATCACTCAAAAACTTTTGCATTTCCCTTAAAATTTGATTTATTGAGATACCACTGCACTAAATTTCAACAAGTTTTTTAATAATTTTTACATAAATAGTCTTACGAACATATGATGATAGTACAAATCTAACCAACATATTCATTGCCTTTCTTTGTCAACATTATGTAAAGCAAATTCATTCCTTCACTAAGTTTACTGTTGTCTAAACATAATCTTACTAGGTATCAGTGGCACATAAAACAAGGTGGAGCATAATGTTTGATGAGATAAATGTTAATTCTTTTAGTAATTACAATTGCTAAAGAAACATAGTTTTTTTTTAAGCATAACTTAGAATCATGTTCTATATATTTAGACTTTAAGGGCAAAAGATTTTTTTCAGTGAATTACAAAATAATGCAAATTATTGTTATTATGCATGTAGACATAAATCACAGCATAAATCCTCTCCTTAATAAATAATCCTCTATTAATAAATACATAATTAGAATTTCAGTTCTTTTTTTTTCATTTTCCAGAAGTGGCATTTTGATTCAAACAATCCCTTCTTACTGTTGGTTTTAATAAAAATTACAGGACATAATTATTTAATCCCTCATGTAGATTTGTATTATATTATGACATAGTTTTTAATATGATATACCAATGTATTATTAGGAGTTAGTAGAACACAAAACTTACTTTTTTGTTTTCAATTAAGTTTTAGTTCATCATTATTTTAAATGCTGCAGTTACAGAAAAACATATAATAATATAGTTTACATAACAGTTTCTTTAATTTGATTATATCTATTTATGGGTATCTTTTTAAAACTGCAATACACGCTTGCACGACAAACAAACACCAGAACATAGATAAATAAATATGTAGCAGCACCCACAGAGTACCTTTGTATAAACCGAAAGCAGCACCAGTAGTTCTACATATTTGTTTATCTATGTTTTAGTTCCGTAAGCATCATATTAGTCTGTTTTTAGTTCCGTAATCTGCTTTCCGTACATATTACTCTACTCTATGGTAATCTGTTTTAGTTTTAGCCCCAGACTATAATAAGAAGTATAATTATACTAAGAAGTGCTAGCGTAGTTTTAGCCAGCCTTAGTGATGGGTCAACTCGAGTTACTAACTCGAGTTAACTCGAGTTGCGTTTAACTCGAGTTCACTCGAGTTGGATCTCCCTAACTCCAGTTTGGGCTGCTGTGCATGAACGGAACAAGTTAGCCAGCAAAAAATAAGAGCGCGATTCGTTCGTTGTGTTCGCGCTTTGTGTTTTAAACATGGAGTGTAGAGGTAAGGAGAACCATAGCACATGGGGGGAAAGTTGAAAAAGTGTCCAACTGTATACTGAAAATAGAGGTTCCAAAACCTACCAGAATAGCGCTGGCGTCTTAAAAACTACGATATGAACATAGCTGTTGTAGACGGAGTGAAGTTTGCTGAGTTCAAATATTTAAAATTTTTCATGACTTAGTAAAATACTTTTATTTTATATACAAAACCTCAACTATTTACGTAGTCTAAAATAATTAAGTAAGTATAACCAAAAAAACTGCTGAGAGAAAACGTGATTTTATTAGTGTGACTTTTTTAAATCATTATTAGTGATTTTTATATATATTTTTATTGTGGTGATAGTATTAAACGTTATAAAATAATTGAACAATAATGGGAAAAACTTGTTTTCTATATTATATTTAAAGTTGTCCAAGTGGACGTAAACAAAAACTACAAAAAATGGTTCCCCTCAGCTTTTGTCTTTTTTCCGACCTACTGTATGTTGAGTAATTTATTTTGAATTATTTATTTAATTTACGGCACCCTGATTGGGAAATCGAATTAAATATAACTCAATCCATTCAAAGTGTATATTTATATAGTATTTAACTCCTTGCTAATTTCTCCATCATAATCTAATTACTTTTGGCGCTTTTTTTAATTTATCCTATGCTACCGCAGCGCCACCCTTATTGGACGCGTTTTTACGGACACTTGTTCATTCATACACAGAGATGGTTCTCCTCATCTCGTAGACTTAGAATATACTGGCGTATAAACCAACATAGTGTGTAAGGGAGAAATAAATTCCTTATGGTAAAAATGCAAGATAGGAAAGGATACCAAATCTCATGACTCTATAAGCGATTTTGAATGACAGATCGGCACAAGTCGGCACGCAAGAAATAAGCTCCTAGATATTTTGTAATTTTTAGAGTGTAATAGTGTTTTATTTTTAGTAAGTTACTTTTTTCCAAAATGGTTACTTGTTCTGTGAGTGACTGTGGTGTTAATAATAGAAATAATCCTGATAATTGCACATTTCACAGGTAAATTCTCAAGACGTCGTCAATGTTATGACGCGCTTATTTTTGGTTAATTTTTTTTTATAGAATAAGGGTGACAAACGAACACACAATCCACCTGATGGTAAGTGGTTGCTGCGGCCCATAGACATCTACATCTATCCTTGATTACAAATCAAAATGCAGATGCGTTGTCACCCGTGAGGACTAAGATGGAATGCCTCATTTCCAGTAAAAAGGGTCTCCGGTTCTCTACACTCACCATACGAAACACAGCAGCGTTAAGCTGCTATTTTACGCAGGTATTCTGTGAGAGCGAGGTCCTTTCCCGGTTGAGCCGACCCATTCGTACTACAACTATACTACTATAATAGCTGCAGCATGGCTCTACCATATATATTGTTTAAAATATAGAATATTTTCAATTATTTTGTTAATTTTCGTCGCCTCTTACGACACCCATGGGACGATATGGGATAGTAGATATAGGAAATTCTTTCACCGCCAACCTGCCTTTTGATGGATTTTAATTCAAATTGTACTAAATTCCAATAATCTCTGAAGAGGTGCATCAACCGATAAACTTAAATAATTTTCCCCAAGAATTGGATCGGAAAATTGTATTTTCGAGCTATGTATATGACCTTTGGAGAAAAATATTTACTGCCCTGGACACTTTCCCGGCATTCCTTTTTTAATATAATATTTATCAAATATAAATAGGTAGATGACTAATTAAGTATTTTCATCTGTAATAAATATAACTAGCTGATACCCGCGACTTTGTCCGCGTAGCTTGATATATTAACAAAGTTTTTATATATATATATATACATGGTATTTTTGAAACGCTCCCGAAAACGAAGACAGATGATAGTACTAAGGATACCTATGATGATGGGTCACAAAAAAATTCAATCCCGAGGAAAAAAAATCATCTTTTCACAACGTTTTATTAATTTTATTCACGCTCCATCATGTTATTACAGTTAATTGAAACGATATTTCACAAAAAAAATCATGAAAATATTGAAACATAAAACCAGCAGTGGAATTACTGAATTACAATCAGCTGACTAGAGGTCAATGTACGCGCGACCACCGAATTCGCGCGGCCCGCAACTAGCGATGGTACCACAATACCTAATAATTTACAACACTTGTCTAAATACCTAACTTATCTACTTAACCTACTATTTTGCCACTGTGCTTGTCTCCACGTAGCCACTTTAATTCGAATTCACAGGTTAAATAAACCAAATAACTGCTTCGATTCCCCGCTAATGAAAAAAATACTTAAATAAAATGTTAACAAGGTTAGAGTCATGCTTTTTTATACATGGTGTAGGTATGTTTATTATTCTGATGTATTTAGTTATGTACCTATTCCGATCAGTTCAGTACTAAGTTATTTAAATATTATATTACTGTTTCATTACTGTTTCATACATAATTAGGTATGAAACAGCTTACCGTTCCTCCGCGGCCTTATGAGATTCTTCAAGGCACATTAACATGTTGCCGTATTCACGAGCACTATAAACGTACCTACGCGTTAGGCATTATTAAAACATAACAAAAAACTCAAAACGTAACAACAAGAACAATATCATTAATTAATAAATAATAAGTAATAACGACAATAATTTAATAAACAAAACAATTGAACTATCGCTCGTGATAGTCAACATGGAACTGTCTCAAAAACTAAAATTATTAATCAAACCCGCCAAAACAAAGGCGCACATTGTAACGTCCTTGAAGCATGTGTAAATTCCACAGCGCGAGGCGACACGAAACAGCGTGTGTGTGAAAGGGAAGGGTAGAGTGAGTAGTATACCTAATGCATTGTTTCGTACCGATCTTTCGTAGTTCGGCGCCCGCGAGGATATTGACCCTATTGTCAGCTGATTTTCTTTTTTAAGTTTCACTGCTGGTTTTATGTTTCAGTATTTTCAAGATTTTTTGTGAAATATCGTTTCAATTAACTGTAACAACATGATGGAGCGTAAATAAAGTTAATAAAACGTTGTGAAAAGATGATTTTTTTTCCTCGGGGTCGAATTTCTTTGTGACCCATAATCATAGGTATCCTTGGTACTATCATCTGTCTTCGTTTTCGGGAGCGTTTCAAAAATACCCTGTATATATATATGTGTATATTAAATATACTAACACAAATAATACATAAATAAATGCCCAGCCAGATGGAAGCCCTCGGCAGGGGAGACCAAACGGTCGAGGGTTAGGGGAAAGGTAAAGAAACCGGCGGACGATGCGGGCGGTGTCGAGGAGCACCGCCTTCTGCATTTGGGCACGGAGCGGTCCGTCACGGAGTCCCAGTCACCTCAGATGACCCGAGAGGCTGACCGGGATTAGCCCGTTCGCAGAAACGACCACAGGAATAATTTCGGTCGGCAGACCACCCCACATGTCGGTTACCTCGTGAGCCAGGTCCAGATATTTTGTCAGCTTATCTGTTTCGGCTTTCACGAGGTTCTCGTCATACGGAATGGTAATGTCGACCAAAAATATCCTTGACTGTGCCCAGTCCATCAGCACAATATCAGGCTTATTCGCAAGAATAGTCCTATCTGTGATGATGGCCCGGTCCCAATAGAGCTTGGCGCGGTCATTTTCGAGCACGGCTTCCGGCATGTACTTATAATAAGGCAGTCTCCGATCCACGAGACCGTATTTCACCAAAACGTAGCCGGTGGACGGAGGCAACCGTGTCTACGAAAGGCACATGTAGAGCCTTGTAGAACCTCCCGTGGAGCTCCTTCTCCTTCCATACGGTCTCCCGGTCGGAAATGCTCTGTACTGCCGGGTCTTGCCATTGCTCGTTGGCTAAGGCTAGAGGGGTAAGTCCTTTATCACAAGAAATAACGTCCCTATAGAATGGATCATCCGATCTCGTCAGAAAGTAATTACAGAGGCTGCACATTTCGCGATTATGCATGGTAAGCGCGCTTAAAAAGCCACGCCCACCATGTTTCCGCGGCAAGTACAGCCTCATAATCGACGATCTCGGGTGATGCATCCTATGGGACGTCATAGTAATGCGGACTTTTCTATCCAGGGCGTTAAGAGTCCACCTAAGTATGCCAAAGGTATATATGTGAACAGGCATGACCCAACCGTTATATGCGTGTGTCTTATTCACACCGGACAAAAGGCTGTTAAGCACTTTGGTCAAGCGTGCATAAAACATATCGCAAACTGACTGCTTCATACCCGCCACATCGATACCGATGTGCTGTGACATACCCAGGTATCGGTATGTTTCAGCCTCAGAAAATGTCCTTATTGATGGGCATAGATAAGTCTATGCCCTCAGAGTTAGCAACCCTTTCCCTTTCAACATGGAGGACCGCAAACTTATCCGTCCCCAGCTCCATTCTAATAGAATTACTAAAATTACAAGTGATGTTTAGCAATTCCAGAATATACAAACTATTTCGAGCAAGTAGTTGGTTACATAGCAGGTTTGTTGTTCGACGTATTTGTGGACTGATTAAATGTAATAACTGTATTCAGGCCATTAAATCAAACGAAATATTACAATTTCATAAATTAGTTAGTATTCGAGATCAGGGCGGTCTTATATATGCTTCGGAAGATGCGTTCAACATTTGTAAGGCTTCTGAGTACGTCATTAGAGACTTTATAAAACAGGGCTACATAGTAACAACATCCTCTAATTATGAACAGATAAGTCTTAAAATAACTAATCAGTTTGTCGGTCAGACTTATTTCAAAAATATCAGTGATTGTTGTCAACATCACCAAACAAGCCTGTTAAGACTAATAATAGAAAAATATTTGCAAATAAGATGTCACCATATTTATAAATCAGATAACGTAGCCCAGGCAATAAAATCAAAGAGAAAACTATTCCGAAAACAAACACAAAGAGATGGCTTTTGATCTATAAATTACTCTATATTTTCATAGCATTTTTTGTTGTTACTAAAATAAATAAAAACAAATCTACGAAATAATTCCTTTATTCAACCTATTTTGTTTAACTTTATCTTATTAAACAAGTATAAAATCAAAGCCTCGGCTGTTTGGTCTCCCAGACGAGGTCTCCCATCTGGTTAGGTTTTATTTATTTATGTATTTATTTTATTTTATTGATATTTATGCATATCCATCATTTTCATTTATATATTTATTAAATTATAACTAAAAGTACATAAATAACAAAATTAACTATATAAATACCAAAAAAATAATATTGTTTATTCGTTAAACATGGTACATTAAAGATGACAAAAGTTGTAAAATTATTTAATATAATATATTAAATCATTATTTTATAAGTAAGCAAATCAATATATTATACATAATTAAAATTAAATTAATTAAATTAAAAGTACAATTGTCATGACAATAATTATCATTTTATAACTAGGCAAATTAAATTAAATATATATAGAAAAAAATTAAAAGTCAAATGAGTACTTAATCTAATGGGAAATATTCAAGGCTGGTATCACTCAGCTCGCCCCGGGTGACGCAGCGCTTGTTAAACAATAGTAGTTACACGTACTTGTGTGTGTAATAAGCACACAAGCGCTTCAAATCTGGCCTGTTGTTTTGGTTGCGATTGTAGCGCAACACTCTATCTAGACAGGTATATAATCAAAGATTGTGACTATTATTATCATAAGTTGTAACTTATGGCAATATGAAAAAATATAACTAAACATGTATGTTTAGTTATATTTTTATATTGCCACCGTACGGATCCTTGTGGTGAAATAAAATAAAAGTAAAATAATTTCTTATATTGACACAGGACATATTTCAATGCCACTGATGTGTAGACGTATTGTTGAGCGTACATTCGTACGCGGTATCTGTGAATTGAATTCCATCTCTAACGCGTACATAGTTATGTAATATACAGCAAGCTATTACAATCTTATCACAAAATTCTATGTTAACATCGATAGGTCTGTGTAGAATTCTCCATTTATTACACAGTATTCCAAATGTGCATTCCACCATTCGACGTGCTCTTGTATGTCGATAATTAAAGATTCTTTGGCAACTGCAAGTCCTCTCTTAGAAAACGGTCGTAAGATATTTTTCGACAGACCAAAGGCTTCATCACCTACAATGTAAAAGGCATTATTTTTCCATTTTCATCATTAAGTAGAATTCGTCCAATCGGAATATTTAATAAATTTTTTGTTGCCTTCTGCCAGTATTCGAATTTTTAAAATCGTCGAGTCGCTTGCGCTTCCTTGTAATCCGACATCAATGTAGATGAATTTATAATCTGCGTCTACCCATGCCATCAAAACCATAGAGAAATATTTTTATAGTTAAAATAATCGGACCCACTGTGCTTTGGATTCGTTATTCTAACATGTTTACCATCGACGGCGCCGATAATATTAGGAAAGTTAGTACGCTCGTAAAAGTGATCAGCAACTTTATACCAGTTTTCTTCATTTTTCTGCCATGTACAGAGGTTGCAATGCTTCCCATATAGATTGGCACGTTGAATTTACAATATTACGAAGTGTTGTGGCCCCAATTAGGTATTCAAAGATAATGCATTGAAACTTGCACCAGTTGCTAAATACCTGTAAATAAAAGAATGTTATTTTTACAGTTAAAGTGATACAACGTCGTTGGAAAAATTTAAGAGCATGTTTTCGAGGGAGCTTCGTTGTCAAAAAGACGTAAAATCAGGGCAAGCTGCACCTAAACGAAAACGATACGTGTACTTTGATAAGTTACTGTTTTGGTACCTTCTATGGAGCCAGGAGAGAAACCTCAGTAACGTGACATCGTTTGATGAAGAAGCAATAAGTGAGAACGATTCTTCTACACCAGCAATAACACGACCAACAAAAGAAAAGAAGAAGAATAAAAGTTATGAAGAATCTTTATTAGAAATATTAAGAGATAAAACCAACCACCAAGACATCCAAACACCACCAGACCCAGACAACTATTTCGCGTTATCATTGGTTTCACCAGATCAGAAAATTGATGCACAGATTGCGATTTTGAACACCCTAAAATATTATACACAATCTTCTAGTAACTATAATAATTATAATTCTACTGCTGCAACATACATTCTTCCTCAACCACAACAAACTCGTATAATTTCGCAACAAATAATATCCCCAGCCCAACCAGCACCAGCTCGTATACTTCCTCCGTCAATGATGTTCACAACCCAACCACAATCTCAACCACCACCACCACCACCTCGTGTACTTTCACAACAATATTTCAACCTCTGCACCCTCTACATCTACTCAATCTTTTATGATAATATGTCTCTGCGGTCGAACGAAACTGTACAATCATATGTGGCAAATAACTCTGTAGATGATTGTGATATTGCAAATTTTATGCCTCTGATTAAAGATTTTTGTTTAAATAAGTAATTGATGTAGTTTTGTTACTTACCTCAAAGTTACCGTTAACCTTTCTTCTGCTGGAATAGCTTTACGAAATGTTGTATCTTGAAATGTAATCACAGGACCTACCAAAGCCAGCAACTCATCGAAAGAGTTTATAGACATACGAAGATAATTAAAAAACTTTGGTGGATACTGACGTAATTCAGAATATATAGTGTAGAATTTTCCTTTAAATAATCTTTCCGTGTATATAGGATGCACCCAGTAGCGTTTTTTCCGTTTCATTTTTCTACGTATTTCAAGAGCACAAATCACGGCAACCTGTTGAAGTCCATTACAAAATGAACGAGATTTGTTACCCAAGAACAGATTCAGTGAGTGCATCTTGGTGACAGCAGGTGACAGTAATAATAAGTCACGGTGACAAAAATTGCAATCAGCGGCGGGCCTTAGTCTGTTTTAGTTCCGTAATCTGCTTTCCGTACATATTACTCTACTCATGGTAATCTGTTTTAGTTTTAGCCACAGACTATAATAAGAAGTATAATTATACTAAGAAGTGCTAGCGTAGTTTTAGCCATGCTACATATCTATTTATCTATGGTTTTAGCCAGCCTTAGTGATGGGTCAACTCGAGTTACTAACTCGAGTTAACTCGAGTTGCGTTTAACTCGAGTTCACTCGAGTTGGATCTCCTAACTCCAGTTTGGGCTGCTGTGCATGAACGGAACAAGTTAGCCAGCAAAGATAAGAGCGCGATTCGTTCGTTGTGTTCGCGCTTTGTGTTTTAAACATGGAGTGTAGAGGTAAGGAGAACCATAGCACATGGGGAAAGTTGAAAAGTGTCCAACTGTATACTGAAAATAGAGGTTCCAAAACCTACCAGAATAGCGCTGGCGTCTTAAAACTACGATATGAACATAGCTGTTGTAGACGGAGTGAAGTTTGTTGAGTTTAAATATTTAAAATTTTCATGACTTAGTAAAATACTTTTATTTTATATACAAAACCTCAACTATTTACGTAGTCTAAAATAATTAAGTAAGTATAACCAAAAACTGCTGTGAGAAAACGTGATTTTATTAGTGTGACTTTTTTAAATCATTATTAGTGATTTTTATATATATTTTATTGTGGTGATAGTATTAAACGTTATAAAATAATTGAACAATAATGGGAAAAACTTGTTTTCTATATTATATTTAAAGTTGTCCAAGTGGACGTAAACAAAATTCCTTTCCTTTCAAATGGTGGACTGCAAACTTATCTGTCCCCAGCTCCATTCTAATAGAATTACTAAAATTACAAGTGATGTTTAGCAATCCATAAGATGGGAGCGACTAGAGGCGAATAATTTGAGATCATCCATATAGAAAAGGTGGGTCACTTTGTACCTGTTTTCCGAAGCTAAAATCCTCCCGGAGTCCTCCAGTAAGGTACTGAGAGGGTTCAGGAGAGTAAAACCAGATTGACTCAAACAATCGCCCTGAAGATACCTTATTATCCTTATGTGGCTTTCCGCATCTGTCATCCGCTCGCCTAGATAACAAAGTTGCACCCTCAATTTTGCCTAGGTACGGCGCTCACACCTTTTGGCAGGACGCTGACTGACTGCACCGACGTAGCAGTTTTGTCACTTAACTGTTACGTCAGCGGGCGATGGGGCCGTCACTTCCCTACGCCTCTTAATTATTTTTATTATTATTAAGAGTTCTCAGCTATTAAGTCACACAAGCTTTTAATTTTGCTGCAAATTTTTGTAAGTTTAAATTATTTTAGTTAGAAATTAAGTATATTGTAATTATTAATGAGTTTAAATTATATTTTTAGCTTGTGGTGTTGACATTGCGCATACATTGAGGAACACTGTATTAACTGTTCTCCTTTTCATTAAATTATTTGATTTGGTAAATGGGCCAAGAAGAATAAAACACAAAAGCTACAAGGGGAAAAATTTAAGAAAAGTCGCTACATCAATATCAGTTGAATTAAATTGAATATTTATACCTTTGTGGCAAAGAATCATCAGTTACTTCGATAAAAAAATTGGATTGTAATTACAAGAGTTTTCAAAGGTTGTGGCAATTCAAGAAGGAAAGAATTTGCCTCAATGACAAAAATAGCACTTGCACTTGTAAAACCCTGAAATATAAAAAAAGAGTTAATTAATATTACTGTATTTTATTTCTTTATACCTAAATGAATTAATGGTTTAATTTTATGTAAATGTTCACATTGTGTACACGCACATAATTTAAAAACCAATAAAGATAACTTTTCGAAGTTCTAAGAGGATCCTATTTCTACTGCGGGTTTTAGGCTGAAGCAAATACATGCCTTTGTCTTAGATTAATTTAAAAAACTAAATGTCACTTTCAATTCTTGACTTCGAGCATAGAAAATAGAGGAGCTGCCAGCGTTTATATGTTTTATTGGTTGTACAAATATGGTTAAATTTGACATTAAATTGTCAATACCATAGACTTAGGATATACTAGCGTATAGACCAACATAGTGTGCAAGGGAGAAAAAAACTCCTTATGGCAAAAATGCAAGATAGAAAAGGATAACAAATCTCATGACTCTGCATCGATATATATGTACTACGTACTAGATTTGGCATTCCGAACATGCACTATGTTCAAATGAACTGTACTGCAATCCGTACAAATTTAGTGTCATTTAGTGTGGCTTCAATATTCATAGAGTGTGGAGCTGCGCTAATAATACGAGATTTCAAATTAAAGTTTAAACCTGAACGTAATTAATAATTCAGTAGTCAAATAAGTAAAATTATTTGTTGTTCAAGTGAATAAATAGGTAATAATATTACAATAGAAAAAATAAATTTCTTCATTTATATGCCACGCTATCTATAATCATAGACTAAAATCTACTATCTCCCGCGCATGCGCGAAAACAGAGTAGTGCACATTTTTTGTTTGGAACGGCTTCTCTAGTACGTAGTACATAGAACTCAATGTGACTCTGTAACCGATTTTGAATGACAGGTCGGCACAATTCGGCACGCAAGAAATAGCTCCGAGATATTTTGTAATTTTTTAAAGTATAATAGTGGTTATTTTTAGTAAGTAACTTTTTTCCAAAATGGTTAATTGTTCCGTGAGTGAGTGTGTTGTTAATAATAGAAATAATCCTGATAATTTCACGTATCACAAGTAAATTCTCAAGACATCGTCAATGTTATGACGCGTTTATTTTTGGTTAAAATTTATGTTACATACTGTTTTAAATATAGAATATATTCAATTATTTTGTTAATTTTGATATTTTGCAAAGAAAAAAGTCACGTTGTTGATAATTTGCATGAATTTGGTAAATACATTTTTATACAAAATATTTTACATGTACGCTAGGGATTGACTCAACTATATCAAAATTAATGTCGATATTTATCTTGAATGTTTATAATGAATCGATAGACTTGCCTACACAACAAGAAAATAAATCCTGGGTTTGCGTTATAAAATGTAATTTTATTTTGCCGTTTTTCAAACAGATTCCCTCCGGATTCTATAATTAGAAAAAGTGGTTAAGGTTAGTTGGACGGGTTGGTTGGAATACAAAGAAGAACTCAACAATTTGCAGCAAACATTTTCTTGAGAAGTATAAAAGAAAAAGTAGAATAAAAACAATTTTATTAAAAGGAGTCATTTCTACATTATTTGTACCAGTAAGTAAAATATTGTTATAATAAGACTCCAAAAATGTAACTTTCAAGACTTTAAATAAATATAGAGACAGATTTTCATACATTATAAAACTGTAGTACATTAAAGACAAAAAAATCTTGAGATTATCCTCTTTAAGCCGTTATGAACCCAACTAAGTATCTATTTATCAACCAAAATAAATGTATAACCTAGCTTAACTAACCGCATAGCCTCACGGTCACACTAGTACAATATTCATAGCATCATGCTATTTTCCCCAAGGGGTTGAGCGGAGCTTCGGAACTTCGGATTATATTCCCAAATCATAACAATAAAACTTTTAGCGTAGTTAGGTATAGATATTTAGTAATGCTCCTCAAGCGCTACTAGACGACCGCGCATGAGACGCGATAGTATAAATTCCATAGTATTTGATACTCACAACGGTCAATGCCCGATTCATGCTTGATGGCCGACGACATTGTCGCGAGGGCTTAAATAGCGTGGTTTATCCCCTACAGCGTTATTCGTAGAGAAGAGGAACTCGTGGTTAAGTAATAGCTGCGCAGATCAATAGATCTGCGAAATTAAGTTGCACTTGCCGCGGTCAGTCCATGAATGAGTGACCATTTTGTTAACATACCGAGATTGAGAGAATAGAGTGCATCTGTATACTCAGACACTGGTGCACTTTACTGTGTTAAGATCATTATGTTTTTAAAATTCATGCAGCTAAAATGATAATAAGTTTATTATTACTTTATACTTTTCAGGGACAGATGAAATAATATAAACATGAAGCATGATGAAGCCTCATAAACATATTGGCCTTTAAACAGAGCAATCTTATTTAACTGATTCCTACAAGTTTCCTTCCTTAAATAATTAAGTTTACATTCATACTTAAGTCGAATGTTAAAATAAACTCTATAATCTATTTAATTATTAATTATTAAATGTTTGTAATTATCACAAGTAATACTTTTAAGAAAAATAAAGCAGCCATTATGTTGTACCTGTGTCCTTGTTTTTGTTTCCCCATCAAAATATTTTATAAAATATATAAAATATAAATAGGTATATACTTAGTTAAGTATCTACCTATTTATATTAACAATATGTTAAAAAATAAATTCCGGGGAAACTGCCCACGGCAGTAAATATTTTTCTCCAAAGATCATAGCTCGAAAATACAACATTCTGATGTGATTATTGGGGAGTTTTTTTTAGGTTTTTCGGTAAAGTCACCTGGGATTTTTTACATTTGAATTAAAATCCAACAAAAGGCAGGTAGGTTCAGCTTATTCCCAGAAACATGTTATATGAATATTTTTTAATTATTTTAGAACTATCATGGTAAAATTCAGTTAATTTTTGAAGTTATTCAACTTCATGCACTAAACAATTTTTTATAATCTTTTTACCGCTTACTTAACAATCATTTTCGATAGTCCTTTTAAGTAAAATATACATCACTAGCTAACGCACACAATGACAAATCAAAATTGGTCACGCGTTTTTGGGCTGTCAGGTGGTCTATACGCTAGTATATCCTAAGTCTATGGTCAATACGCTGTCTATCTCTTTTTCCCTCAGCTAAAAGTGTCATTCATAAAAGAAACAGATAATAGAAATTGTTTCGTATTCTGGTAAACATTTTTAAGATGACGTCATGTAACCCCGCCTTGCGGTCGATTCCGCCATTTATTGTTTCAGATTTGCTGTTATAAAATAGAATTTTTTAACAGCAATTAATTTTCATTGCAATTTAGGTCAGCATATAAAAGATTATTAATAAGAGTAGAAATCGAGAGCATGGGTTAGGAAATTGTGTTGTGTTAAACCAAATTAACATACTAACTTGCTCCATTATAATAAATCCGATTGATAACATAAACAGCCTCACGGACCGAAATTAACTTATAAATATTCCCGAAAATGAGAGTGATTTGTATGATCAGTATTTAGAATGTTTGTCTTTAACAAATTTAAATGAATATACAGAAAATGTATTGAATATATTGGAGGGTTTATTGTTAGAAAATTAAATAGGCGTCTAAAATGTGTCTAAATTTAATTTAAGGCTGTGTAAATAAAAAAGGAATTGTTTTCTGCAAGACCAGAGGCGGGTTAGTTTTTCCTTCCGAAGGCGTTAAAAGTATTTTAAAAAGAGCAGATTTTTTTTTAAAGTTACACCTGCATCAAAATGTTAAGAGCAAAGAGAATATAATCATGGTTAAGAGTGAAAATTATTTTTCATATGTGTACTTATTTCTGATGGAACATTTTCAGGAAGAAAATGTTTTATCTCTTGATGTACATCATGACACTGAACATAGAGAGTTATTAGTTAAGAGTATAATCAAATATTATGTAAATATTCGATACAAATATTTTGGTAAATGTGCAACAGAAAAAGTTAGTCTCCGCAATCATCTTACTAAAACGATCTTGT
Organism: Parnassius orleans; assembly: GCA_029286625.1. Taxonomy (NCBI): domain Eukaryota; kingdom Metazoa; phylum Arthropoda; class Insecta; order Lepidoptera; family Papilionidae; genus Parnassius; species Parnassius orleans. The sequence goes on along the minus strand of JAGSMP010000182.1, from coordinate 1,100,737 downwards.
TTAGAAATTAATAAAATAAAATATTGTAAACACATTAATTATGAAAAATTGGACAAAGAACACAGAATAGAGTTTGACAAAGGTGAGGTTATTAAGATATTAAAAACAATACATGCAACTTGTCCTTTACCGAAAAAAATCGTACAACTTGGTTAGTATACATCTGGTAAACATCGTCCAATCAAAATTTTCTTTGAATCTCAAGATATCGTTAAATACATATTGAAGAATAAGACAAAGCTGAATGATGATAAAATAAGGTTATATTCAGACCAAACACCGCAACTAAAATTATACTTAAAAGAGTTTACTCAAGAGTTAAATGATAGAATAAAAAAGGGAGAAGAAAATATTTCAATAAAATATTCGAAAAATGTGCCTAGAATAGTTAAAAGCATATCAAAAAATTCAAAACAATAGGAAATTGTAGTAAAAATACAGGAGAAGATAACAAAGTAAACACTTACCAACTAGTTGACGATTACGAACACATTGTCTCATATAAGAAATCATTCAAAATATACTATGCTAACATACGCAGCATTGTCACACCAGGGAAGTTTGACGAGTTACAATGCATACTAAAAATGTTTAAAAATACTGTCAACGTCATTATTTTAACCGAAACTTGGTTAAAATCCGAAGCAGAAGCAAAACGTTTTATGATCCCTAACTAAAGCCACTATTATAATTTCAGAAACACAGGAAGAGGTGGTGGTGTATCAATTTTTGATCACATTGATTTGAAGCACTGCCACGTCAGCGATACTAATTTGGAAGGTAACCATTTTCCTTTGGATTCATCTAAAAGTAGTAAAAATAGGTAAAACACGAAGTTCTTGAAAAACTGTAACTTTTGTTGTACCTCAGGGTTCTATCTTAGGACTGTTTCTAATATATATAAAGAATATCAGTAAGTGGGGATGTAACCTTGTACAATCAATGTAAAATCAAAATGAATATCAGCGCTCAATGCCAGGTTCTTTAGGAACAGTGTGTTTTAATAATATGACAAGCAATAATACTTCATTTTCTTTACCTACACTATGACAGTACCCTAATAAAGCAGATGAATTTAAAAAGTAATTCGTATAATGAAAAAAATTATGTTATTGTGTATAGTGATGACATCTTGGGAATATCATTAAATAACTGTTTAAAAGGGCAACAGATAAGTAATTACTGCATGCCTGAAATATCATTCAGTGATATTATGAATAAAATTTCAACTGGTAAATTTAGCCCTAATAGTATATTAATAATTTTTATTGGGAGAAGAGGCAATATGGACAAAAATCAATTATTAAAATACTGGGTGTTACAAAACTACCCGTAAAGCCGAAAGGAGGTTAAATGGGACCTTATAACGAGTCCATTCACAATATTTAAGAACCGTAAAAACGCTGTATAACATACACCAAAAAAATAAAAAATATTATTATTTTCACTGATGTGCAAACCCTATTTCAATAAAATTAAAGAGTAAACTACGCAGAATGTACCTACATTTCTACCTAATTCGCGGAACGACAAAAAACGAAACAACCTAAACGAACACTTACTTTTTCATAATAAACGTCATACTCGTATTTACAGAAACGCTTCAAAGTGTACTCCGCCTTGCTCAATACACAACCTCGCTCGTCGGGATATGGCTTGTGTGGTATTTCACACCATCGTCGGTGTTATTGATGCGAAAACCGATCTAACACGCTGTTCCATCTCGGCAACCGTTGGGCAATCGGAGAAATACTCTCTGTCCTTCACATAACTCCACAAAAAGAAGTCCAAGGGTGTGAGGTCCGGAGAACGAGCAGGCCATAGCACCGGTTCCCCGCGGCCGATCCATCCTCGCAGAAAGCGAACGTTAAGATGTTCTCGTACGTTGCAAGCAAAATGTGCCGGAGCTCCATCATGCTGAAACACCATGTTTCTTTGGTTCTCAAAGTAATCCCAGTCAGCCACAGGAAAGTCGTCAATCGCCTCTTCGAATTCCGTTTGTAAAAACGTTAGATAGTTGCTACCGTTCAGACGTGATGGCATAATGACGGGACCGATGACATGCCCGTCATAAAGGCCAGCCCACACATTCAGCCGCCACTGGTATTGAAATCTGCCCAGCCGTGAAGCATGTGGATTTACGCGAGCCCAAACGTGATCGTTATGCATATTTAAAAGTCCTGACCTCGTGAATGTTGCCTCGTCCGTCCAAAGAACATAACTGACGTAATTAGGGTTTTCCTCTAACTGCCTGAGGTACCACTCGCAGAAGTTCCTCCTGGGTGCAAAATCGGAGGGTATCAGCTGCTGTGTACGGCGATAGTGATAAGGGTGACGATTGTCGTCACGAAGAATTCGCCAAACTGCAACATGGTTTGTACCGAATGTTGTTCCGGCTCGCCTCGTACTTGTGGTCGGCTCTTCTTCAAAATGCTCTAACACTAATTCAGCCTGCCTGGCGTCGACTGTGCTTGGACGTCCACTTCCAATAGACCGATGAAAAGAGCCGGTTGAATGTAGTCGTCTTGACATGTTCAGAAAACATTGGTACGAAGGCAGCCGTCGCTGTTCAGTGGGGGGTCTACCATCGATAAATCGTTGCCGATATAGTTCGCGAGCACGATTTAAATTGCTATCTTCATGGCCTACGCATAACACCATATCGTAATATTCCGAGTTAGAAAGCATCGTTATTTTGCAAAAAAATTTGGAAAAAAAATCGAAACAGTTGTAGGATATCGATTAGAAAATTTGAAATTGACAACATATTTTTTTTCCAACTTGACATTTTTTGAAGCCGGTACTTGAGTATAATGACATCCTTGTAATGAGGTAGCAAACATTTATGAATGAAAAATAGAAAAACTATTAAAGTAGACAATTATTAGGTAAAATAGGTACGTAGGCCTTTCTGTTAAATAATCTGGTTCCCTGACATGACAGCTTAAAAAGAAAGAAAGAAAGAAAACTTTATTTGACATCACAAAGAAAAATAAAATAACACGAGATATAAAAAACAAGGATTTGTGTAAAGTCAAATTAGGTCCCTATTTCATCTAACAGCTGCTGAACTAGATGACAGCAGCGCTGATTTTCAAATAGAGCCTAATAATATTGGCTTCACGGACGGTCATACATTACCTAAAGCTAAAACTTAAAAAAAAACATTCAGAGAAATGAGTGGGGAAAGAATCAGCATAATAAGAGTTATTATTTGGAAATAATAATACATTATTTAAGCAATCATAAACATACACTTACTTATATACCCATATATATCTATACATCCATACACATTTACATGTACATATACATGATAAAGTGCTCAACAGCTCATCAACATGAAGTATATCGTCTAATGTTAATAAAATAAACTAAACATTTGAATTTAATTGAAGACTACAAGAGATTTAACCACACCATCAACGAAAAGAAACGAAACAGTAAATGAACTGAAAATTAGTGTGGAGTTAAAAAAATAATTCTTACAGAGTCTTACAGTCATCATATCTTTTAGCATTAAATGGAGGCGTAAAAAAGTAAATTTTTAAAATTACGAGGGATTTTGGTCTTGTTTTAAAATTAATATCGTTAGTTAATATAGTTTAATATTAATATAGTTTTTTTTTAAATATTCCTATAGTTTTTAGAGCACTTATTGGTGGCGGCAGATCGTTCCAGCAGCGAGAAGCTGCGTACCTGGAGGACCCTCTAAATGCCATTGTTCTATGTTTCGGAATAACAAAGATTTTAGTACATTTACGTTTAGGATATTTTGATTGTTCGCTAACCCACACTAATTTATCATATAAGTAACGAGGAGTTTTTGATGCAATTAAACAATAGGGTAGCAAGGTGTAATTTTCGACGCGAAGACATTTTTAATAGGCCTGCATTATTTAGAAAAGGAGTAACATGCGTACGAGGTGGTATGTGGAAGCAGAACTAGTTAATAGACACGGTCCAAATACCACGTCGCAGTAATTTAATTTGGACAAAATCAAAGACTCGCATAGTCTTATCCTCATTTGTTCTGTTAAGAATGGTCTGATTTTATATAAGATTTTTAATCTATAGAAACAGTCTCGTACACTTTCTGTGACATGTGCTTCGAAACGCAGGTGGTTGTCAAGCTTAAGCCCAAGGCTTCTAGCCTCGGAGATTTGATCAATAGGATTGTTTCCAATTTTTAAATCTATAGGGGCATTTACAAGTTTAGCAATCATATTTTTTGACCCTATTAACATAAACTTTTTTTGTCAGGATTTAGAACCAATGAATTTAAAAAAAACAGAAATAGCCTCTAAATCGTAATTTATTTTATTATAGCTTGAAGAAGACCCGATGCCGATGGTATGAAGGAAAGGTACATTTGCAGGTTATCAGCATATAGATGGTAATGACAGTGTTTAATTTCCTTAACGATATCAGCAGAATATAGCGTGAAAAGAACAGGCCCAAGTACTGAGCCCTGTGGGACACCTCGTGTAACATTCTGGGGGGCTGATTGAATCCTAGTACCGTCACTTTTAATGATTTCCACACGTTGTTGCCTTCCAGTGAGATAACTGTCAAACCATTTGACCGCATTAGCATCAAAGCCATAAAATGCCAACTTAGCCAGGAGTAATGACTGATCGATTGAATCAAATGCTCGGAAAAAGTCTAAGAGCACCAAAATTGAGCACATACCTCTATCTTGAGCTGCAAGCAGATTATCGATTACCTCAAGCAAGGCCGTAGTAGTGCTGTGGCCCTTGCGAAATCCAGATTGCATAACAGGCAGTACGCCATTGATTTCAAGGTAATCTGTCATCTGCTTGCAAACTACCTTTTCTAGTATTTTGGAAATACAGGGCAACATACTAATAGGTCGCAGGTCTTTAATCGAAAGAGGGTTGATCTTCTTTAGTAAAGGTTTGACAATTGCGGGTTTCCATAAATCTGGAAAAACCGCACTCTGGATCGATTTATTAATAATAGCGGTAATTGTCATTAATGATTGGGGTAGAGTCATTAAAAGCATCTCTAGGGAGATATTGTCTATACCAACGGCATTGGATTTAAGTTCTTTAATAGTCTTTAATATTAATTCTTCTGCTACTGTAGACAAAGTTAAATTATTAGAATTGTGCCTATTGTGTTTAAAGTAGGAAATATGAGTAATTGGTACCGTGTCATCCCCTGGTATATTTAGGAAATGTCTATTTATCAAATCAGGGTCATTAAACTGATGAGAAAGTTCCTCAGTCTTATTCTTGAAATATACTACGTTATTCAAATTTTTCCACAGAGTTTTAGAATCCTTAATATTTTTATTTATGTACTGTTCAAAATATGCTTTTTTTTCATTTATCATAGCTTCTCTTACTATCTGCTTCATGTTTTTATAAGAATTTTTAAATGTGTTATTTTTTGTTTTTTTGTATTTAGCATGATAGTCGTCGCGAATTTTGATCATTTTACGTACTGTATCCGTAATCCAAGGGTGAGGTGGTGACTTGAAACGAGTGGTTTTAAGTGGAGCATGTAGATCAAACAGAATGTTTGGAACAAAACAAAAATAAGTAACCATGTCATTAACGTCATTCAAATTTGTACAGAGTGACCAATTAATGTTTTCTAAATTACGGATAAATAATTCTGTAATAATATTATTTAGTAGTCTATATGTTAAGTAACGAGGAATAAGTTTTTGCTTACTAGGGTTGACAAAATTTTTGGCTTTGATAATTAATTATATTTTTACGGGGTATTTTGTACACGTTGTATATTGAATATCTCAATAACATAAATGTACATAAAGTTATCTTGTTTACATTGCCGTACATAAAGGGGTGGCCACAGGAAAATAAACTAAGATATAATTTAAATTTATTGATGCATAAGTTGACATGTAATAATAATTTAAATTTGACATTTAATTGTAAGAATAATAATGATAAATTTCATTTGATTGATATTAATAATTTAACTAAGAAGTTTTTGACAAGAGATAGGTATTATAATTAATAGAATCAGGCGTTACTTTGCGGAAATCCATTATATTAAAGTTGGTAAAATTACCTTGCATACATCTGCTCGATAAAATAAAATGATGTGTCTTACCTAGTTTGAAGAGCACCTCCCACCTCCCCTCAATTGCGTGCCCCGTCACCACTAATCCCAGCACCACTACTCCCAACACCACTACACTAGGAATGACACATCACTGACGACAATACAACACGTGTTTCGCCTCTACGTCTAGGATGCCTCGTCATCTTCAGGTGATGTAGACTCTGCGGTGGCTGACCGCTAAGTGAGCGACGTGTGTCAGACTGGTCGCAACTTCGAAACACGTTATAAAGAGCATTTAGCCGCGTACAGGAATTGCAATCCCGATAAATCCTATTTTGCTAAACATCTTTTGGACACTAGACACAACCTAGCTAACGGCCACTCCTTTAAAGTCTTACATACGTGTAATAAAGGACTGTGTGTACTGGAACAGTTAGAGATATTAAAAAATAATAATAGTAACGTTGCACTGCTGAATGAACAAACAAATGTTTCTAACTTACTTCTCTTAAATATCTTTAAGCCTGCTCTCTAATAACAGACAGCCTCGCAATATGGTCGTTTGTCACCCTCGCAGTGATCGACGATTGGTTGCGTAGTTGGATGGTAGGCGGGCGTTACGCGGCGGTTTGTTTTTAATTTTACAAGCGGCTGCGTGCGTCAGGCGGTGATTGGTCGCATGACGCAGTCGCTCGCTACTTAAGTAGGGAGCGGTTGCGTCAGCGGACTGTATAAATAGCAGTTGTTTTGGCTCGCCGCTCACTTAGCGGCCAGCCACCGCAGAGTCTATATCACCTGAAGAGGCGAAACACGTGTCGTATTGTCGTCAGTGGTGTATCTTTCCTAGTGTAGTGGTGCTGGGAGTAGTGGTGCTGGGATTAGTGGTGATGGGGATAGTGCACGCAATTGAGAGAGGACGGGAGGTGCTCTTTAAACTAGGTAAGATACATTATTTTATTTTATCGAGCGGATGTATGCAAGATAATTTTTACCTACTTTAAGATAGGTATTACCTATCAAAGTATAGTATAAGACTGATAGAAAATGTGTTGTCTTATTATTTATATTTTAACTTAGCCAAGGATTTGGCTACCCAGACATCTGCTTCTATTGAGCAGTATAACGACTTTACATTGAATTTGGAATCAGTTCCAAGTAATTTAAATTAGAAAATGAGACAATAGAGGTAATCTCTATCAATCATAGTATCGAGAATGTAACCCAGAAATAGTTAATTGTATAATTTCTCATAAAAACAATCATAAAAATTGTATACACCTGGTGCATCAAAATATGTAAGGCATGTTGGGCAAAGAATTAGAGATTGAATTGGTTTTAAATAGTAACGACATACATATTTTTGTATAACTTAACATTGGTTAAAAGATTATAACTATAATATGTTTAATTTCAGTAAACACCAGGTGGTCAGTTGCTTTAACAGAGAAAAAAATTACGCACTGGCTCCTTAATATTAGCTAATAAATTATTAATAAGTAAAACACGTAAGGATATTGTGAGCCTCTCTGTTGAGCGAACTGTAGAAATGGCATGTGTTGAGTTCGAGCGCTTCATTGTTGTCAGTGTTTACAGACCCCCACATTCTATGTATGATTGTTTTGCAAACTTATGGAGGAAGTTTTGCTTAAATTTAATAAACAGAATAAATTTGTCGTCTGTTTGTCTAATAAACAGAATAAATCTCCAAAGAGTCCTTCATGGGGCAATGTATACGCTTTTACAACAAAGTCCCAGAAAATATGCATACCTTTTCTATCAAAAGGTTTAAATTATTTATTAAGCAAAAATTGTCTAGTAAAAGTTATTATACTACCAAAGAGTACATGACTGATAATAACCCCTGGGAATGAGGTGGTCACTACCATGCTGTTTCTAAATGTTTTCTTTCTTCTCTTTCTTCTTTTCTCCTGTATCGTGAAGGCAGTTTACAAACATAAATTGCACGAGGACAAACATCCAGACCCGGAACAATTATTTGTAGGCTATACAAATACTTGTTCATGAAATGGCAATTTATTTTTATAACATCTTATTAGTCAAGGTAATTCATAAAGCATTCTCTGTCAGTAAACCCAAACAAAATTGTTTAGAGATACAAAAATACTTGCATAACTAAATCGGAATAGAATATTATCTCTCAGTATAACCTACACATTATAATCATTTTTACATTTTTGTTGTTCTGGGGTTTTTTAATAATAATTTTTAATTGATTTCACCCTCTATATATATATATATATATATATATATATATAACAAACAAAATAAGTATTTTATAAAAATATTACGTTATTAAACTAATTTTTATTGCTAACAAAAATGTAAATTTATTTATTTTCCTACTCCAGCCATCCATCCATTACATTCTAAAAGTCCATTGCTGTACCTAGGTTTCCACTAAAGATTGCCTCGTAAAGCATTTTGCCACAGCTACCACGCTTGGCAGGCGGTTTAGCATCCGCAGATTTTTATTATTTTGCGTCTACTCCACTTGGTCTTTCTTGATTTTATTGCCAAAATCCAGAAATCACCCATGTTAAGCCGGGGTGGATATAAAATAAAAATATTTCACGGCAAATGATTTATTTAATATGATAATTTGTAACCACAAGTGCATCGTAAAGTATAATAATATTCAAATCACAGCTATTCTAAAGTAGTTTTCACTTCAAAAATATATTAGCTTAACCGGCCACACGAAGCTGGTGCACAATCCAGAATAGTAGAAAAATGGTGGGGGGTGCTACTAGCTCAAAAAGATAACTCCATCCTGGCTTTAGATAGTAACTTACTAGCCCACAAGTAAAGCTTATTTTGTATTATATGAAGTCGGAGCAACTAGCTTGCTAACTTACAATAACAAGTTGCTATCCGTGCATTACGTATCAAAATCGTCTTCAAACTATTATTTAAACGATAAAACAGGAGCAACAATTCGCTGGCGGTTAAATTCGCGCTAAAAATACATATGTATGGGTGTCACTAAATTGTAAAAGTTGATTGACTTCACATCACTAAAAAATGGGCGGAGCTTACAGCGTCCGCCATTTATTGTTTCAATTTGACACGATTTTTTTGTAGGCTTGATTTAAACTTAGTTCGTGGATTTAACCAAACAAAAGGAACCACGAGTATCTACTGAAACGGTACACCGACTGGATCGGCTAGGTTAGGTGAAATTCGTATATTTAAAAAATAAATAAATTAGAATGGTACTTATAACATACCCACACAGCTTAGGTAAGGAAGTAAATAAAAAAACGACTACTGAAATAAAACCAAATAAATCAAAATGCATATTATATTAACTCACGTTATAAGTTGTTCGAACGTTATTCCAAGTATCCGACGTTATCAACGTGACAAAGCCGCAGAGATTTTTCACTGTGGCTTTTTTGTAACCGAAACGACAGTCACGGTGATAGCAAAATAACAACTTTTTCCATGTCTTACTACAGAATAATTAATAGTATTACGTAGTCTACATTCTACAAAGAAAAGCGTAGACAGAGAATCCAATAGACGGCGGGGCCGCTATTCTGCCTTTTTTTTTGGAGTTTATGGCCTGGTATCTAGACCTTTAGGCCAAGTCTTGAGTATTTTTATTCGGTTTATTATAATTTCCCCACTGTATTTTTGATGAATTTATATAGAGGCACGTAATAGGATCTATTTTTTAACATATCACTCAGGCGGCGGGAGGGATCTTGCACTGTCACTTGATTTTGCACTATGTCACTAATTTCACTGACAAGAATCAACAAGAATCAATCTGTCAAATGAAAAGCACTCACATGTAAATATGAAATGTTCGATATCACCAACAGATTTATTGCAGAAGGTGCAGTAGCTGCTCTCCACTATGCCCAACCGAGCCAGGTGGGCCGGGACGGTGGAGTGACTGGCCATTTTCAGTTTGTTATACCATGGTGCTACAGGCAGGTTTTCTTGAACATTTCCATACCATTTACCCTTCTGTTTTTGATCTTGTTTCCAAAATTCGACCCATAAACTATTGACCTGGTTGTCAGTCAGTCGGTCAAAGGTACTTTTACTATGGAGCTAACATCCAACATGTTGGTTCCATCACGTGCAATTTTATCTACTATCTCATTTCCTGTTATGCCCCTATATGATGGAATCCACATGAAAGAGACCTGTATACCCTTTTGTGCATAACTAAATAACAATTTTTTAATATTATACAAAATATAGTTTTTTTTAAAGTCAAATCTGAGATTGGTTAAACTTTGGACCATACTTAAACTGTCTGTTAAAATTAAAAATTTATTAAAACTATTTATATGTGCAATCCTCTTCAGGGCCTCGAGGGCCGCATATACCTCTGCAGTCAAAACACTGCATTTACGGTCCAGAAGAAAACTTTGACCAAACTTGGATTGGGGATCATAAACAGCACTGCACACAAAGAGCTCAGTTTTGCTACCATCTGTATACAAGGTATAGTAGTTATTGTCGGAAAGAAAACTTAATAATTTACGATTATTAAAAAAATTAGTAACAATATCGGTCTCAAATATAATACAGGAATATGGGTATGTGTAGCATGTCCACTTTGATTGTTTAATTACATTTTTAAAATCTTCATTCATTTGTTGCACAATGAGAGGCAGAACTGGGAAATAACCTCGTAAAAGCTCACCTCCCGAAGTCTGCTGGGCCGAGCGTTGTACAGGAAAAGGTACTATTTTTTGGAGAACATTATCATTACCAGATAACAGCTTTAGTAAATATCTCTCTATTAGCAGAAGTCTTCTAAGACACAGTGGCATTATTTTGGTTTCAACTTCCATAGCTCGTATGGGAGTTGAACACATAGCCCCAGAAATAATTCGCAGAGCTTTGTTTTGAATTATGTCTAGTTTTTTTACACAACTACTATTTGAGTAGGCTAAACAACTGTAGTCGAAGTGGCTTCTGACTATAGATTTATATAGCATACTTAAAACTTTGGGGTCTGCACCCCAAGTCACACCAGCTAAACATCTTATAATATTTAAGCCCTTAAGAGAGTTAGTTATAATGTGATTGATGTGTAAATCAAAACAAAGTTTGTTATCAATGACAACACCCAGGAATTTATGGTTAGATACAACTGAAATTGGATGATTATTGTAGAGTATGCCATTAGAGGGAAAATCTTTACTAAAAATCATGGCCTTGCTTTTGTTGGGGTTAATCTGTAGAGCCAACTTGTTATTATAATATATGTACAATTGAGCATTATTTATACTATTTACAGCTATATCTACATTATGGTCTGTACAATATATTACAAGATCATCCGCAAATTGTAAAATATTTACACCTTTATTTACAAAATTAAGAATTTGACTAGTATATATATTGTACAACAATGGAGATAATGTAGCCTCCTGCATTGTACCTTTGGGGTCCCTTCTGGGACCATGGAGAATATTATTATGCCTTATATACAAAGTTCTATCTGTTAAAAAATTAAATAACCAATGACAAAGTATGCCTGGTATACCAGTGTCAGAAAGAACTTGAACCAAAATGCCAGGATCTACATTATCAAACGCACCTTCAACATCCAGAAAAACACAAACACTAGACTTATTATTATTATTAGCATATTTCAGATCTGACAAGAGAGAGATGAAGCTGTCAGCACAACTCCCTCTCCGGAAGCCATATTGAACATGTGGTATGATGTTGTTCACCTCTACGTAATACTCAAGACGCATCTTTATCATGTTTTCATTAAGCTTTCCAACACAAGATTACAATGATATGGGACAATATGAGTTAGGATCTTCTGAAGGCTATTATTAATTTGAAAATAACTTTCTAGATTATCAATAACCCTACATCCATTTTGAGATAATTTTTCTAAGAGAGGGACAAGAAATTCGTCTTTATATGTTCTATTATTGCATTTTATTCGTTTAAATAACTTGATGTTTTTCCAAATAGTACTAACAGGTGTAGTTCTGTTAAAAGTATTACAGATGTTCGCCCAACCATTGCGTTTATGTTCTGAAATAGTCTTTTTCTTAACAGCATTAAGTCTTTTATAATTAATGTAATTATCAATGGTTGGATCCCTTCTGTACAGTTTTAAAGCTTCATAAGTTTTAATAACACTCTGTTCACATGTGTCACTCCACCAAGGTGCTGGAGATTTGCAACGATAGCTATTTGCTTTGACAAACTTTGGCACAGTGTCCCTCTTAAGTGTATCAAGCCTTTCGATAAATTCGTCATATGACTGTAATGGATTCTCATTATTAACTTTAAAATTAGAAAAAGCAGTTATAGACAGCTCGTTGTATTTCGTCCAGTCTGTCTTATTATATAAGAATTTTTCAATGGGAGGATTAATTTGGTATCTATCAACGGACAATAAAACCCGAGTAAGCGTAGGAAAATGATAGCTTCCCATACAATCATCATGCACCCATCATTCGCATAGTGGAGTGATTGGAGCACTACAAAAACTGACATCAATAGCCGATGGATATCGGTTAGGATAATTAATAGTAGTGAAGCTACCATTGTTAAGGACACATAGATCAAATTCATCAATTAGATCGTATAACTGTTGACCCCGACTTTTCGTGGTCATATACCCAAATGCCACATGGTGAGCGTTGAAATCTCCAGCCACATATATTGGCTTAGGCAAATCTCTAATTATATCACGCAATTTACTTATTCTGAAGTTACCATTCGAGGGAGGGCAGTATACACATAAAATCGTTAATTGTTTACCACTTACATATAACGATAATGCCAAAGTCTGAATGTCTTGGTAAAATCTGGTTTGAATTATATTATATTTAAAATACGGTTTGATCAAAATTGCTACTCCACCGTGCTCATTTTGGACGTTATGATAGTGGGAATTATATCCCGAAATTTTAAAATGCTGAGTATCTTTCAGCCAAGTTTCATTGAGTAGACAGATATCAACATTTTGCTCATCTAAAAATTTAGACAATGAGGGTTTTTTCCTATGTATACTTTGAATATTGTACTGAGCTATACATAAATGCTGTATGTTCTGTACTGTCCATTAATATGACAGATTTTTTAAAAGTAAGTCTTTAATGAACATTGTAGTCACAGGTTCATTATCTGTTTTATTACCCAATTCAACTAAAGTTTGGACCATTGCCATCAGAATATTCTTATTGTTTGCAATTTGAGCCTTACGTTGAGTTTGGTTCAAGTTGGGTTCAGGCACTGTTTTATTTACATTATTTACAATTTTTACATTTTTATTTAATTTATGTACATTTTGGCTTATTGATAGTAGGGTCTTAACAGTGTTGCTCGACTGTGCAGGTAAAGACGGAAAATCAGATGACTTAATTGTATTAGCCACAGCGGCGTAAGTAATTTTACCCTTTTTTTCAAGTATTTTTTTCATTTTTATTGGGCAAGATTTGGAATTGGCCAGGTGAGGGCCACTGCAATTGACACAACACAGGTTCTCTTTTTTATCGCAGTCTCTGAAATTATGCTCCCCAGCACATATCGAGCAACGTTGTTTACCATTACAAATTTTCGCAGGGTGGTTGAACTTGAAGCACCGGTAGCATTGCTGCAACGGCGAGACATATTCAAACACCCTGAACGAAAATAGGTCATATTGGATGTTGTCGGGCAGAACATTTGATAAGAAAGTTATACTGACAGTCTCGAGACCTACAGTACTTTGACCGACTTTTTTCGTAAATCTTCTCACTGAAATAATTTCATAGATCGAAGACAATTTTGTATATAAGTCCTTGTTCGAAATGTTGGTAGGCACATATCGTATGATTCCAGTTTTTTCTATCTGCGCTGCAGGAATATGCGCCTTCAAGTTGTGGCTTGTGCTTTGTTAAAAAGTCTGTATTTGTGATGAAATTATTTACAGTGTTGTATTGTTTAAAAACAACCGCAATTTTGTTGGCATTAATTCTATGTAAAGCTACCACACCTTTCACCTCCGAAGTAAAAATATGATTTAAATAAACTGGGCTTTTATTTCCAAGTTTAACCTGTGGGTCCTGGCTTTCAACAAAAACTTTTAAGTCTGTATTTGTACAATGTTAAAGTCTCAGATAACCTGGCTTAAAAAACGGAATAAAGTCATCCTCACCGCCGCCTACCACAGGTCCACATTCCTTCGTACCTCTTTTACGAACAATTTTGGATCGTTTCGGGGTTCCACCTGGGTCCTCCGGTTCATTCATTTTAATAATTAACAAAATGTACAATTATTTACAATTACTAAAATAAGTTTTGATTACCAAAACTTATTTTATTTACACAGGATATTTTAACGAAAAAAAGTAATAATAATTGAATCGACCGCCACGTTTGGAAATCCCGCCAAAAAAAAACCTGCCTTTCATTTTTTTTTGGAGTTTATGGCCTGGTATCTAGACCTTTAGGCCAAGTCTTAGGTATTTTTATTCGGTTTATTATAATTTCCTCAAATGTTTATTTATCCTTCATAGTACACTGCTTCACAATATGTTGATGCGTCACATTGTGCAGCCCTTGGGAGATTTTGACGGCAACTTGAGTCAGCAGACAGCTGACAGTTGGCGATGGTATCTCATGGCGCCTAAGCAGATAAACACCTTATCTTGAGAATCACATCACCATCAGAGCACTTGTTTCACCGTTTCCACTAATAGTTCACATGCGCAGACACTTAATACACAAAATCGCACCACTTTTACATATCAAAATCCACTTCAAACCATTATTCAAACAATAATACAGGAGCAGCAAACCGCCGCCGATCAAGTTCCCGCCAAAACTCTTCCTGCCTTTCATTCACGCATCACAGTGCTGCCATTTTGGCAATGTTACCCACAAAATAGGGAGATTTTGTTTGTGAAGCGTACGTCAGTAATTCTAGGCTACTTTATTCACATGTTATTAGGATAGGATAATTAAAGCAAATGAAACAAATAGGTAATATTAATAACAAATATTAAAACATATTTATTTGTCAAGAAAATCATAATAATTAGACTTATAGGTATTGATAATTCCAATTTAATTATAATTGTACTTGAAATAAAACTAATTTAGGTTTCATGATGTATTCTTATTTCAAAATATCTTAAAGTGACAGCTTTAATGAGAAACATTCTGTGATTGTCAATATAAGGATCGATCGACTTAAGTAGATTGCTATCCTTTTCGTTCACAAGAGCTTTGACCTTAAACTCTTCAAGAATTTGTTCCAGATTTGCGACTTTTATTTTTAGACGCCTTGTTTTCTGACGAAGAGCGTGCACCATTCTTAACCTCTTCTCCGACAGATTTTGCTGAAACAGAAAGTTAAAATGTTTTAATCCATTAAACATTATTGATCGCAAACAAGAATTGTGTTCATAATGTTACATGTCACCTATACCATATTCAGCAAAGCAAAATACAAAATGTAAACAAGGAAACCAATGGCTCTCAAAAACAACGATGAATAATGCTGTGCGTAATGTCAGCTAATCAGTCAGTGAGTAGTTCAGCTTCTTTTAAATATAAAAATTTAAAGGTAAAGATAACATACGCTACTGTTCAGTCTCTGATTTTAGTGTTTAATCCCTTAGCCCACTTGTGTGAGATGACAGTTAGGTACCACCAGTTTTCGTAAGCGGCACAACACAATCTTTTAAAAACTTAAAACCTACCGCAAATGTGCTTGTTAGTTCCATAACTACATCATCAATCTAATGCCCATTTTTAGTAATTTTAACGTCCCCCCGCTGCGTGGAACAAAATTATTCTTGCAAGCGCAACTTCAAAGTCTCATAACTTTTTCATTTCTAGAGATAATTTATTGATTCTTTCACGTGTTGGTTTTATTTTACTCAATTTTTATAATTTTTCCATAAAAAGAAATTGAAACTTCTTCATTCGCCTTCACGATACTTCAGTCTATTTCCTTCGCCGCGTCAGTGCAAGAGGCAAATTCAAATAATTTTTTTTAAGTAGGTACATGAGAAAGTCTGTTCTTTAGTTTTTTTATGTCAAAGGTAAGTAATTACACTGTTTTTAAAAGTTATTTGCTTATATTTTGTCTCGTAACCTTTTTATACATTTTATAAAATTTGCATTTCAAATACTGTGTCTTTCACGTATGAAATAAAGTAGTCAGAAGTAACTGAAAATGAAATATAAAGTGTGCGTTATCACTATAAATCATATAAAAAACACAAATTTTCATATCCCACAAAAACCAATGTGCGAAAATTACGTTTTATGTTATAATT
The DNA here is from genome assembly GCA_029286625.1 of Parnassius orleans. NCBI lineage: Eukaryota > Metazoa > Arthropoda > Insecta > Lepidoptera > Papilionidae > Parnassius > Parnassius orleans. The sequence continues at coordinate 1,084,391 of JAGSMP010000182.1, read as the reverse complement.
TCGATATATCGCAAACATTATGGCGAAGTTGTTTTCAACAAAAAGGGCGTTGGTCAAAGATAGCGTACTAAGGTATATACTTGTGATAAAATTTTTATTTATTTATTAGAGGCTCCTACTGAGTATATCGATATAATTATATTACGTATATATTTCTTTTCATAATGAAATTTCGAGTGTTTCTATGACCTTGTTTCTTTCTACATAGTAGTTATTTGATTGTAACATATAGATATTGGATTTTAACATATTGAGTGTCGTTAGATTACCATACATTTAACTTAGTTGTAGAAGTGACATATAATATTTGAATTTTTTTTCCTGTCAATAAGCTTGTTTGGTTTTGTTATTTATTACTGTTTTAACCATTAAACTTATTTATGCAACTTATGTTTACTAAATTGCTTGATGTCGATGTTTGATGACTTTTTTAAACACAAAAATATTTTATCAATAATAAAATTACCCCCTCCCTCTCTTTACAATTTCCTTCCACTGCTCGCCATGGGCCATGAAATAAAGGGGAGCGCAAAATTTTACTGCCGTAAATATCGCCCACCTCGGCAACGCTGCCCTAAACATCGCACGAGATTAAATAGAAAAATCGTCTTTTTTACCGCATTTTTTACTTATCACTATTACAACAAACACTTACCGTTACAGCCTATTAAAGTCCACGGCTAGACATAGGCCTTCCCCATATATTGCCTCATAGGGGTATATTTGTCGTAGTTGCCACCCTTGGCAAGCGGATTGGCAACCGCAATTTATTTTTATTCTTAGTCGTTATTAGGAAGACGCTACTGCCTATCTCCTGATTTGATTCCCTCTGTCGCCTCTAGACTAGAGTGATAAATAACATCACGGTGAAGAAGTCACCGTGATCATCCTAAAAGTGACTAACTACGTTCCAAAATTTTCTCCGCTACTGTCACTGATTTAACCAAATAAAGGAACTTCAGAAATCAGCTAGTTTTAGGTCATTTTTTATGAAGTTGTAACGAAATTTTTACTAATCCAAGTGTATTTTATAAGTTGGTCAACTATTACTAGTTAACTTCTTAATTCCACTTAGCTGTGATAGTTTTCCTTTTAACTTCATTATATATACTACTATTGTGTACACTTTTCACATTTCCATAAACAACGGTTTAGTTGCTAGAGGGAGGGGGGGACACGTGACTCTAATGAAAAATACCACTAATACACAAAACAAAGCTAAATATTTCACAAACGGACCCCTGAATCGAAAACTTGTTGTTCAACACCCCCAATGTTTTTGAAAGACCTATTCAACAATATCCCACATGATGGAATAGGCAGGTAAAAAAAATCATCCTCCATTTACTTGTATGGGAAATACCCAAAATAAAAATGTTTTTTAAGATTTTTGTTCACAGTTTTCTAGGCGTGATTAATATCTATAACTATGCCAAATTACAGATTTGTAGCACCTAGGGTCTCAGAGCAAAATCTCGGACGGACGGACCGACAGACATGGCGAAACTATAAGGGTTCCTTGTTGTGTAACTACGGAACCCTAAAAAATATTAAATCAGGATATACTAAACTCATCGTGATTCGTTTTTCAATTTTCAATTTTTTTCGGGTTTTACTTTGGGAATTGATGATCAATGATCCTGCTTTCACATGGGCTTCCTTATAAAAAGAGGTGAAATATTTGTTACCCAATAGAAACATTAATTAAAAGTATCACATTATTATTGGGAGGTCTCTAGAAAACTTAAAAAAATATAGGTGGTAGATATACTAACTTTTCAAAGTAGAATTGGTAGGAAACTATCAACTTCTGAAATCATATCTACCTCCGAAACAAACTTCGGGTTGGTAACATTGGCGTAGAGTATAATAATAATAGCCACTACCACTAGTAACTCCTTCCACCGCCCGCAAGCTCGCGCGTACTACCGACTGATTACCAAGCGTTTGGATACATCGCAAACACGTTTGTCGAACACCCTTTGATTGGTGCACAAAAATCGACACCGAGGCCGATCAATGGCAATCACAAACAAAAACAGGTAAACAGCCATCCACACGTTCGTGTTTGGTGTTCGCCTCCAAATGCCGTTGTTTGCCAAATGCTTGGCAAACAACGGCATTTGGAGGCGGCTTTACAGTTGACTCAATTTGCTGACATTTGCACTCCGGACGCCTTGCTTGTCGTACGTTAGTACGTTAACAGGTTGTATGTACGTAACACTACTTTAAAAAAACGAACAATAATGAACAGAATATATGGATTAAAGTGTTGGACTTGTATAAAGATTTACCACATTTGTGGGATAAAATAAATAATAATTACCTCAACAAAAATATGCGACAGGAGTCCTTACGTGTGCTTCTAGAAGTATATAAAGAAATCGACAAAGACGCCACCATAGAATCTTTGAAAACGAAAATCACCAATCTGTGGACCTGTTTCTTTCGAGAATTAAAGAAGGTATGTTGAAAAATATGTTTCAAATTTCAATCCTACCTACTAATGTTGTAAATTAAGAATTTGGATGCATGTATGTACCTATGTATAAATGTATTTACTAGACTTTCGCCCGTAGTTTCACCCGCGTGGAATTCGATTTGTACCTACATATGTATAACAGTAGGTACTAGACCCGCCCGCGACTTCACCCGCGTGAAATTCGATTATATCGCGATCCCTATTTTATCTCAAGGCAGCATTTAATTTGGATAAAAACTATCCTCTGTCCTTTCTAGGGTTTCAAATTATCTTCATGCCAAATTTTATCAAAATCGGTTTAGTTGTTTAGGCGTGAACGCTTAACAGATAGACAGACAAGAGTTACTTTCGCATTTACAATATTGTATGTAGGATATAATATGTATATTACATTGAATTGTAGCTCGATATGAGAATTAATTTGATATTTTAATAGTTTTCAGGAGAGCGTAAATAAAAAATTCAGAGTCAGACAAATCTGTTCATAATATGTATTTAATAATGTTTTTATTATTTCCAGGTTAAAAGTACAACACATACTGGAAGCGGGACGCAAGATGTCTATGTACCTACTTTATGGTAATATGATCATATGATGTTTCTCTCAGAAACCACTGAACCCTCGCGTAATTCTTTAGATTCTCTTGTTGAAGTAAGTATAGGTAACTAATTGGTTAAATTAAAAAATTGTATTTATGAATACCTACAACGGCACAATATTTTTATCATTTTATCTTGAAAAGATACACTCCCTTCTTCATTAAAGTATCGGGCAAATGTGTCACGGACATTATTACCTTCTTCATTTCGCCTTCTTTCATTAATTTGAGCTAGAGGCAGTAATCCTTCCGTTTCTTGGCGCCACGCTCCCCGGCGAAATGATGTACTTTGAATATTTTCGTGATCTACAAAGTTACGAGTGATATAACCTGGGGACTTTTTCCGCAAGTAATTATGTAACGTACAACATGCTAGCACAACTGCGTCAACGTTACCAATATCTATGGCAATGCTTCGACGAAAAATTCTGAATCTTGCTGCCAATATTCCAAAAATATTTTCGACTACTCTTCTCGCTCGAGAAAGTCTATAATTGAAAATTCTTTGCTGTCGAGTAATATTTTTGAAAGGATACGGTTTCATGGTATTTCTATTTATGCCAAATGCACTGTCCCCGACAAAAACATACGGTGCAGGTGTACTTGTGCCCGGTAAATCAGCAGAAGGCGGTAAATTTAGTTCAGAAGACATAAGTTTTCTATAAAATAATGTACTTTTTAACACACCACCATCTGAAACACTTCCATTCGTTCCCGTATTAACGTACATGAATTCATAGTTGGCATTCACGACTGCTAATAATACCACACTGAAAAATGCTTATAATTAAAATATTCTGAGCCAGTAGTTGCAGGTTTTTCAATTGCAATGTGTTTTCCATCAATACTGCCCACGCAAGGATGGAAATTCCATTTCCTTTCAAATTCTCCTGCGGTCGTCTTCCATTCGTCCTCAGTTGTAGGCATCTGAAAAACAATGGTAATATACAAATGTTTGTAAATAATAACGTAACCAAATTTTACAGACACCGGATATGGAAGAACTAGATGAGAAAAATGGAAGAGAAGAAATGCAAAATAAAATCTCTGTGCCAAAGAAAAAGCAAAGTCAAAGCATTACTAAAACACAGGAGGATCTAATAAATACAGCGAAAGAATTATTGAACAAGAAAGAGGAAAAATGGCAAATATTAGCAAAGTCTATTGGTATTCAATTACAAGATATTGATGAGGGCCAATTAACTATTGCGAATAAAATTATATCTGATGCAATTTTCTATACAAAAACAGGCAAATTAACGAAAAATTCCTCAATAAATCTAGGGTTAGAGCCAGGGAGATTCTCAAAAATATGTAAAACATCACATCCCCAATCTCAAGCATCCTCTCCAAGAACTTCAATAATATGTAATTATTTCGAACCGTCGTTATGACCGATTCCTCAACCTACGGTCTCGTATGCTCCACCAACAAACAACCAAATACAATTTTTACAGTCTCCTCAAACATTATTATCTCCTCAATCTCCTCAATATGAAATAGTTATATCTTCTTCAAATTCTTCTACAAATAACCATAGACAGCCTCACGAAATTCACGAAGTAGTATCTCAATCACTGCTATCCTCTCAATCATATGTTTCTTCTACGCCTGAACCACTTGATAACCCAATATCACCATTGCCAACCAGAACTATTACAACTTCGTGTTTACAAACACAAGAGACCCCAACATTCCGTTATCATCTTACAATAAAAATTATTTTCCCAATACCATGATTTCAAATGAATCACCTGTCATTTTCGAAGGAAAGGGCTTCGAAATGAAGGATTTTTTAATTAGAAGACAATGAAGACAGATTGACTCCCACAACAATACAAAGATAATATAAGTAAGGATAGATTTTAAATAAAAAAAAATTATTACCAGTCTCTTATTTACTTACCCTTATGTAATGACGCAGACATTTGTATATGGCCCAGCATGTCTCAGGAATAATTTTTGAGAGTAATTGTGGCGATATTATTGAAGTAAATTTCAAGTCTTCGTAGCTTTGACCGGTAGCTAAAAATCGCAAGGTAACCAAGCGTTCTTTTGGAGAAATGTTTTCACGCATCAAAGTGTCTTGTTTGGCTTTAAAAAGAGTTACTAAAAACAGTAATTCTTGAAAGCACTCTAAATCCATTCTTAAAAAATTACGAAAATCTTCCGGTTCTAAATAAAACATTATATTCATATGAGACATTTTTTCCCGTAACAATAGCCACTTTTTCACCCAGTATCTTTTTTTCTTTTTTTTTGTATTAGTGATGCAATAACTAAAGCAATTCCCACTTTTTGGTACTTTGACAAAATCATAGTGGTTCTGACGCGTGCTTGCATATCTGCTAACAATATCAAATGAAATTGTGAACACGATTGATTCTTGAGTAGAGTAACGTAAATCTCGACTTCAACAAATTGAATCAACGGATTGAATACGAAATCGTATCGTCAGTGTAGACTTTAATTCGTCGCATCCAAAAACACAAATTATTTTTCGTGTGGTGTGGTGTTCTTCTTCTTCTATGGCCGTGATGCCCTTTAGAGTATATTATCTATGGCCCGTGAACTCGTGATGCATGATGGCGCTGTTGAACTTTTTTCGCGAAAGGTCGAAAGAGGGAGCCTGTTTCCATACATTTTAGACTTCAAATTTTTACACCAATTTTCCTCCTCCTGATTTCCCCTCTATGAAATCTGTCAAATATTATACCTCACTTTGATGTGGCGCCGCCCTGGTGGGAGAAAAAGTCGTGGATGCCCTCATTGGTGTCCTCATGTATATGGAGTGATACATCTACACTCCATGCTCATGTATTTACCAAGTTCTCCACAGATTAAAAAGAAACAACGTTTTAAAATAACGTTGTTCCTTCGCGTCGCCACTGTACTATTTTCTCCGTTACTCCTGTCACTGATTTAACCAAACAAAAGGGACCACGAGTATGTACTGGAAAGGTACACCGACTGGATCGGCTAGACTAGGTGAAACTCGTATATTTAAGAAATAAATAAATTAGAATGGTACTTATAACAGACACACGCAGCTTACGTAAGGAAGGAAATAAAAAAAAAAACGACTTCTGAAATAAAACCTAATAAATCAAAATGCATATTATATTAACTCACATTATAAGTTGTTCTAATGTTCCAAGTATCCGACGTTATCAACGTGACAAAGCCACGGTGATTTTTCACTGTGGCTTTTTGTAAAGGCGGCTCTTCACGTTGGCCAACATACTGGCGAATGTGTTGGCAAAGATATTGGCCAAGAATTTGTGATCGCGTCCATACGTTGGAAGGTAGTTCAGTTTGCTTCGGTTCAGGCCAATGTGCGGACGAATTTATTAAAATTGATGTTGAGGCGCTAACAGCTGCTGCGGTTTATTTATTGACAGCCGCTACTACGTGAATGTATATAAGAAAAGGGTTAAAAAGAAATGGAAAAAAAAGGTGGTGGATGTGCAAACAGACACTCCAATTTTATTTATTTATATAATTTAGGAATGATAATACATAATACATTAATTGAAGTTGAATAATAGCCATGCTGCAGCTATATTAGTAGTATAGTTGTAGCACGAATGGGTCGGCTCGACCGGGGAAGGACCACGCTCTCACAGAATACCAGCGTAAAATAGCAGCTTAATGCTGCTGTGTTTCGTATGGTCAGTGTAGCGAACCCGAGACCCTTTTTAATGGTAACGAGTTAGTTATCAGGGGTGCGCATCAACGCATATGCATTTTGATTCTTAGTCGAGGATAGATGTAAATGTCTATGGTCTACAGCATACACTTATCATCAGGTGGGCTGTATGTATGTAGACTCTATAAAGCGAAAAGTCTCCTTATTGGTTATTGTTACTGCTATTTTGTAGACACTAGTTACGACGCGTAAATACAAAATTTAAACCAGGTGTGTGCGATCACTCTGAGAGCTCGTAGCAAACTAAACGTGTGCCCAACGTGTGGGTGCGGCGGCTAATACTCTGCCACAGCCCTTTGATCTTTTGTAAAAAACCGACACCACACGGATCTCGCGCCAACTTGTGGGCCATCATTCCAATACATACCAACGTAAGCACAAACACCCGCTCTACACGATGGCCATCGGTATTGGCCAACACATTCGCCACTGTGTTGGCCAACGTGTAGAGCCGCCGTAACCGGAACGACAGTCACGGTGATAGCAAAATAACGAGTTTGTCCATGTCTTACCACAGAATAAATAATAGTACTACGTAGCTACAAAGGAAAGGGAAGAGGTCGCATAAGGCCGGCCACATATATACGGCGGCCACACGCATATAGAATCCCGTTTTGCCCGCAAAATTTCGAACGGAAAACTACCGTACATGTGTGACGGGTCATAGATTTTATATGGACTTGCTGCGTTCGGAATTCCGAATCGGAATATCCAAACGGAATCCCGAATGTATGTGGCGGGCCTTACTTCATAAAAGAAGCCATTGACAATTTAATGGAGTACATTATTGTCTATGGAAAAAAAGGTATTCCCCTGTAATTTTGAAATGTTGCCATATTAGCAAAAATTGCTTTAGTCTCGGGTATTTCCTTTTACAACATTATTAGTATCAATGAATATTTACTGTCAAATCCAATAAAACAATTCCATCGTAAGAGTTATCACTATTACCTTTAAATTTTTCAATAGTTTTCGTGAGTAAAGGAATACACTTTAGGCTAACTTTACACTCATTTTTTTAAATAAGCTAAAATATTTCACATATTTGTGCCGATTGATACGTTACTCAATATCGAAGGTCATAAAACATTTATATCTGCTGTTTACATATAGTTCAAGAATATGTTAAAATTGAGATATATATAGGAAAAAAGTACTACAATAATCATAAATATTCCTAATCTAACATAGAAGGTGTTAAGGGGCTAAGCAGTCGCTGTAATTTTTTTACAATACACGAGCAACCTGGGTTCGAAGCCCGCTGGTACCAATAAAATTGATAATTACAATTTTAAGTGTATACCTCACGCTCGGCGGTAAAGTAAAAAAAATGTATTTAAAAAATAAGAATACTAGAAATCACGATAGAATACGGTTCACCACAGTAGTCGAATAGCGGATTCGAACACACAACTTTCTGAGTTTGCAGTCCGAACCGTACCAGATGGCTACTGTCACTTATCTTGACAAGTGCTATAAGTATGAACTGAATTTTTGACGTCGATAACGTCATATCTTAGACAAAAAAAAACCCTAAGCTGGCAGCACTCACTAGTTGAGAATATAGTATTATATACGTATTTATTACACGTATTGGTAATATCATATATACCGGGGCCACAGTATAAGGGAAGTTTTAAATTAAAGCATAAGAAAAGAAGCTGCACGAGCACAACGCAATCAAGAAGTTACGAGTCTTACGGTCGGTTCTTAGTGCGACATTGCTGTTGGATAAATTTCTTATTACTCTGTAAGAATTTGTTATTTTATTATGTATTTATTTTGTAGCAAGATTTATTTATTTGCGAATAATTATTGTACGCCGTACTCAGTTTCATGTCCGTCCTATTGCCGTAGTAGAGAACATTATCCATTAAAATTAATGCTTCAGTGAACGTAGATTTATATTCTTTGTTTCTTTCTTTGTTATTGCCCACAAAATTAAATCGCTCTGACTTGAAACTTTGAAATATTTATAAAGTAAATTGGGGATGCAGTTTTTAATGTAACTATTTAGATGATATTCTAGTTGTTACATTAAACTTGTAATGTTGCTTAGTCCACTTAAAAGAACCAACGAAAAACCGACTTCAAAGAACTATAATAATTTCCACATAATAGCGAATCGAAGTCGCGGCTTTTAATTCTTAGATACACTGGTTTACCTCCTATTTCAGAAGCATTATTAATAAATGCAGCCGACGCCATTATGTGCGTGCAAAACACAAATTGTGAATATTCTGATGCATATAAGAATTTCGTACAGGTTTATCAAAGAAAAAACACTTGTTTCAGACTAAAATGGGTTTGTTGGCCGCTCTCGCTGTTAACGTTGTCGGTGGGGCAGTAATTTATGCAACTGCTGGTTTAGGAGCTCCATTGATAGCACCATTGCTGGGTTTCAGCAGCGGCGGCATCGTGGCTGGAAGTACTGCCGCTGCTGCCCAGGCATACTACGGCAATGTTGCTGCTGGGAGTATAATTTCCCAACTTACATCAATCGCTATGGTAGCACCTACTCCATAAATAAGTGATTAAATTAACTACAATTTTCAAACATTCTGTCTTTTTCTTTTTTATTTCTCTGTATTTGCACGCACCTTAAACCATGAAATATTTTAGGAGATGACTTCTAATAATAAATATATTTAAAACAAAATACTCTAGTTTTATTTATAAAATATTTTCTTTTTAGATATGCTTTGTTTGTGGCATTGTATGAACAGTCATTAGTTAATTAATTAATAAAAAACAATTTTTTTTATTACAATATCATTATGGCACTGATTTAAAGCGCCAGTTGAATATTGTAGAATTGATAAGTTAAAAATTACAAAATGTTCACTTTACAACATGTTCATAATAAGTTGAGCAGTAAAAACTGAGCAGTAAACTAAATAAAAATGATTTGTAAAAAATATTTAAATGGGCAGTTAAATAAATATTGAGCAGTAATATGACTGAATGGGCAGTTAAAAAATCGGTATTAGTCTGTAAGAAATCTCTTTCTAAAGAGTTTTTAAAAAAATGAGGAGGTAAAATGTATCCCTTGTTTATTTCAGCGTTTATAGTAAAAAAATAAAATAATTTGTTACATATGGAAGTTATGATATGACTATGAAAGGTATTTCTGGGAGCTCAAATATTTCTGGGTGGTAAAAAAAATCCATGAAGGTTGTGGCGGGAGCGAAGCACAGCATAGCCAAGAGGCAAGAGGCAATGTATATGCTTATACAACAAAGTCCCAGAAAAAATGCAAGCCTAGACTATCAACAGGCTTAAAATATTTATTAACCAAAAATTGTTTAATAAGTAAGTGTTCTGTGTTAATAAGGGTTGTTATACTACTAAAGAACTTGATGCTACCATGCTGTTTGTAATGTCTTCATATACTTATTGTATAAAATGATATATTGTAAGTTAATTTTATTTAAAAAAAAGTCCCTTTGGGTCTCTTGCTGATTCTTCATAGGACAGAGGTTTTTTCTGAACCAGTGGTAAAAGTAGAAAATGACTCAATAGAATTACATGTAATCTATATTGAATAAAAATTATTCTATTCTATTTCAAGATTTCAAGATTCAATTTCAAAATGACCAAAAAAAGGTGTTATGGCTCGAAATTCCAGCCACCAAGTACCCAATGTTGTCCTTTTGTGTACCTTATGCCAGCCTCACATGGGTTATGTCCTTTAAGTTTTTGGTAATATCTAATAGAGGCACAGAATCGTAAAAACTTCTAATTTTTAAGCAAGCATGTCACAAGCATGAACTATACATTAAGACTGCGCTAGCACTCATTAGTTTGTGATTAAGACACATTACAATAATTATTTTATTTTAATGTTATACTCTACTCACTAAACCTTACTGTGTTTTTGTTTTAAGAAGTGTGATTTTTCTTTTTACACTTAACAATTAGTTAAAGCAAATTGTGATTAAAAGATATCTATTTCTTATAAATTAATCATCCAAATTTTCGAATCATCATCATTACAGCCCATTACAAGCCAACAGCTGAACATGGTTTCTTCCATAGATTGCCACAAAGCATGGTCCTTAGCTACTGACTTTTCATGAGTTTTTTATTTATGTACCTACTAATTTTTGCTTGTTTTTGTTTTTCTTTAAAAATAATGAAAATATAAGGTGTTCTTAATGTAAAACAAAAGTCTGTTAACAAAACAAATACATCTTTTCATACATTATACATCATGAAAATGATTTATGGGGGTAGGTGTAATAAAAGTAGTAACCAGTTTTGCTCATGTAATTTAAATTAGTGTTTATTGTATGATTAAATGCCTTATATTAACTTGTAAGGTAACAGTACCTAGCAGCACTTATTTCCAAATATAATTTACTAAAATTTGGCACTCTTACAACAACTTAATTATGGCCGCATTGAAGGGATCACTTATCGAGATATCTGAACATCAAACACAAATGGAGGAATTTCGGCATGAATTGGCAAAAAGTAATCCAGCTGCGTCATCCACTTCTTCCCTAGCACTTGATTTCAATAATTAATTCATCTTAGATGCACTAGCCACACTACATAATCAGGTTTATCTTCTTGGACGAGAGCTTGATTGCAGTGAAACAAGATGCCGAAGAAAGATGATCCTTTTACATGGCATTTCTGAGGAAGTCTGAGAATACTGCTACAATTGTTAGTACGCTTATTTGTATGAAGATGCAGATGCCGGACTTCAGTATTGCAGCTATTAATCGTTGCCATCGCCTCGGATGGTCTTCTGATAAATCACCTAGGCCCATAGTGGTTAAGTTCGGCGAAACCTCAGTTCGTGATAAGATGTGGTACTCAAAAACCAAACTAAAAGGCACTGGTATCATTCAGTCAGAATTTCTTTCTAGGAGTCGTTACTAAGTATTTTTGGAGGCTAGAAGAAAATTTGGCATCACCAACTGGACGCGGGACACCGTCATACATATTCTCTCCTCTAATGGTATACGATACAAAGTTGAAAGTCACGCCAAACATGAAGCAATTTCAGCTGCTGCCTCCCCAGCTCAAACTAATGTGCTGAGCAAGACCCGATAGTTGCCCCTCGTCCGAAGAGGGCAGTTAAAAAGTAAATCATATTTTATTATTCTTAATATGTTATGGACACTGTTTTACTTAACTTTGGTTTGTGTCGTTTACTACTTGTAATTTCTTTTTAAGTTGTTAACTTTGATACTTTACTACTTTGAGAATTAATTATACCATTTACCATTGAAATGTTTTGTAGTTTTACACACACAGTAGTTTTCCACAAACTATAGTTCTCTATAATGTAGCTTGATTAGAATGACAGTTGTCATTCTGATGTGACTAGTGCTGGAACATTAAATCGATATATCGATAAAGTATTCATATATATTAATAAAAAAAATGCACCCAATACTTATTTTAACCAAACCAAACATTGGGACTCATTTTGGGCTAATAAAAAAATTAGCAATAATAAATTTATTGAGGCAAGGGTGTACATCCTAAGTCACAATTATCATCATCAGAATCAGAGTCACTGGAAAAATCTTCGAGATTAATTATTAATTCCCGATCACACAAATAATCAAAGCGGACATCACGTTGCCAATCTTCTGTGATAATTCTTGGCGTTTTATCGACCACCTTCTTCCAATCATTTGGTGTTACATGTTCACATGCATTGTTCAGCAAATTTAACATTTTATTTGCCGTGAACGGTGGAGTGGTGTTGTGTCTTGCAGCATGACCTAAAACGAAAACAATGAGTTAATTTTTCTTTATTAGTGATGCACTAATTAATCACCTTCATTTAAATATTAAATACCTTTAACTTGCGCCCAAATCAATTCTATTGCGTTATACTGGCAATGATACGGTGGCAGGCGGATAACGGTATGCCCCTTTTCTTTTGCCATCTCATCCAAAACATATATTGGCGTTTGGGGCTTGTGTATTCCCACTAAACGCAAAAGTTCTTTTTTCAACATAGTGCCGTCGGCTTGTACTCCATTGGCTTGCAACCACGAAATTATTTAATTCTTCCGGTTATTCGCTGTCGGAGGCTTATTTTTTTTGAAGTGAATGTGTTCGCGACGGCCAAATAGTGTTAAGAAACGAAGTGATTAAAGACAATATTAAAAGTGAAATTACTGACAAAACTAAGTGAAAAGTGTATTAATATAGTTTTACAACATATTTATAACCTTAATATGTTAGTATAGAACATCGAATTTGATAATAGTTAAGAAAATATCTATTATTATATACAAAGAAAAGTCGACCAATCAGAGCGCGACGTATTGTAGAACTTTCTAGAAGTTTTTAATTAACTGCGTAATAGTTGATCCCGAAAATGATGGAAATAATTTTTATGTTTTGGAAGAATTATAAATATAATATTTAATTATATTAAAATTTATAAACTAAGGAAGTAAAAGAATATTTAGCGTAATTAAACTTATTTCCTTTTTATTGTGAAATTAAAGAATTAATGTACCCAAATATTATGAAAATTCGGGACATTTTGTTTAATAACCTTTTATAATGTTAATATATTAAGAAAACTTTATAGTATACTAATAAAGGACTAAATTGCCGATTTAATAATATATAGTAATATGTAGGAATTGACCATGTATGAATAAAATTATAATTTATGACAATTGTGTAGTGAAAATGTTATGCAATAAAGAGGCAAAACGGACAATGGCAAGCGGCTCACTTTAAAGTAACGCTCAAGTCTGCCTTAGGGGCTCGGGACTCAGTAACGTTGTAGTGTGAAGAGCTACCAGTAAGAAGCGGTAGTAACCAGTAGTAGCTGAAGTGACTAGTAGCAGAATATAGTGTATAGTGAATAGTAGCTAGCAACATAGTAATTGATATTCGTAGTTACATATTTGAAAGTGATAGCTAATTGCATAAAGTGGTAACTGATATTCGCAGTTACATATTTGGAAGTGATAACTAATTGCATAAAGTAGTAACTGATATTCGCAGTTACATATTTGAAAGTGACACCTAGTCGCTTAACGTGGTAACTGATATTCGCAGTTACAAGTGATAGTGATAACTAGTTGTATAACGTGGTAACTGATATTTGCAGTTACACAAGTGATAGAAATAGCTATTTTAGTTGATAATAGCAGCTAGTCAGACAGTGTTGATAAAACCAGCTACTACTAATAAATATTTGATTCTTCTTCCTGATGATTCTATTCTTCCGGCACAGAATGATAGGGTGCATTTTCCATTATTAGCACAGTGGCGGGTAAGAATAACCACTACCCCATATCTTCCCGTGGGTGTCGTAAGAGGCGACAAAGGGAAACTGATACAGAAGATGGGCAGCAGCATCTTTCTGATAAAAGCAAAAAGCAATAAAAAACTGCGGTTGCCAACCCGCTCGCCAAGCTCGCCAAAAGTTTAACGGTGGTAGAGCCACGCAGCAGCTTTTGCTGTTGCACGTATGGGCCGGCTCGAGCCGGGTTAGTACCACGACCTCACAGAATACCGGCGTGAAGTGGAAGCTCTGCTTCTGCGTTTCGTCTGGTGAGTGCAGGTGACCGGAGGCCCAATTCTCCCCCCCCCCCCATCAACATGGTAGCGGAATTAAATTTTAGACTACCCCAAGAGGGTACCAGCACCCCTGGAGAATCCTCGCTGAGCATCCACGACCATGCTACTCCACTCCTGAGCGTGGGTGCTCAGGCTGCCCGCGTATTCTGGGGCAAAATCCGCTCAAAACAATAAATGCTCGGGGCAAACTGAGCAACAAGACCAAGGCGACCCCTGCCACGCTATCCGTGGTTTCTGCAACATCAGGGACTTCACTCGAACCTAAACGCCGTCCACTACCATCTCGAGACGGCGAAGCGGCCTTGCTCTTCTGACCGAGACGCAGGTGTCCTCTCCGGCTGATACTTCGTATCTCTCCTACCCGGGGTACAAATTGGAACACTCCTTTGTGCCTCGGGCTGGAGTTTGCGTATACGTCAGAGAGGACATCTGTTCTCGACGCCGCGGCAGTCTCGAAGGTTCGGACCTGTCCATCCTTTGGCTACGCGTAGATAGCGACGACCATCCGCGCGTCTACGGGTGCCTCTATAGGTCCCATAGCGGTAATGCCGAAACAGACCGACTCATCGACCACGTCCAAATGGCTACAGATTCCTTGCTACAACAGGTCCCATCCGCAGAGATCGTGATCCTTGGCGATTTTAACGCCCACCACGCCGAATGGCTTGGTTCACGTTCAACCGATCATGCGGGGAGATCTGTTTATGACTTTGCCTTGGCATATGGTCTGACACAGCTGGTTACTTCGCCTACGCGGATTCCAGATGTGAACGATCATACACCTTCCCTGTTGGACCTTCTGCTGACCTCTCATCCGGACGGATATCAGGTTTCCGTCGATGCCCCTCTCGGCTCTTCGGACCATTGTCTGATCCGGAGTGTGGTGCCACTCACGCTCCCCTCGCGGTTGCGTTCTGCAGGTTGCCGCCGTGTTTGGCATTACAGGTCGGCGGATTGGGACGGAATGCGGTCTTTCTTTGCATCCTACCCATGGTGGCGGATTTGCTTCTCGCCGGATGACCCCAGCGCTGTTGCTGACTCTGTCACTGATGTGGTGTTACAGGGAATGGAACTATTTATTCCATCATCTGTGGTACCCATCGGAGCAGATCGCAGCCTTGTTTAGTCGCTCCTGTAAGACTGCATTACGCAGTACAGGGTGCTATCATCGAGCCTGGGCTGAGGCTTCGGCGGCTCGGGATGTAAACACCAGCATGCTTAATAAAGTATAACTTCGCCTCCAGGTCCTTCAAAAGTGTTATTGTCAAGGCAAAGTCAGAGCATAGGCAGAATTGGCGAGAAACTAGTTCGCCTTCGGGAACCCGTGCATTCTGGTCTCTCGCCAAGGCTGTCAAGGAATTTCTGTAAGCCATCACTACATCTCTGCACAGGAGGACGACTCACTGGCCCACGCCGCAAAAGCCGACCTTTAGGCTCACTTTCGCGTCCAACTCGACTCTTGATGACGGAAGAACACACCGCCGACCATCCGCGGTGTGAGTGCTCCATGCCGGATGTTCGGTTCTCCAGCGCTCGGTTCGCAAAGCACTCTTCTCCTGGACATCCACAAGTCGAGTGGGCCTGACAGAATCCCCCAATTGTGCTGAGGATGTGTGCTCAGGTTAGCACCGGTTCTAACGCGTCTTTTCCGGTACTCCTACTCCTAGGCGTAGTCCCGAAATCATGGAAGACAGCTTTTGTCCAACCGATCCTAAAAGGCGACCGCTCAGACCCGTCAACTACAGGCCTATCGCCATCACCCCTTGTTCTCCAAAATAATGGAATCCATTATAAACTGCCAGCTCATGCGGTACCTTGAGGATCACCAGCTGATTAGTGACCGCCAATACGGTTTTCGTCAGGGTCGATCAGCTGGTGATCTTCTGGTCTACTGTCATAGATGAGCAGGCAGTAGAGTCAAGGGAGGCATTGGCCGTTAGTTTGGACATTGCGAGGCTTTCGATCGGGTTTGGCACAAAGCGCTACAGCTCTCCCTTCCTATGGGCTTCCTGAGAAATTGTGCAATTGGATCACCAGCTTTCTTGCAGATCGGAGCATCAAGGTCGTTGTAGACGGTGCATGCTCCGACTACAAACTCTAATAACGCTGGTGTTCCACAAGGCTGCGTGCTATCACCAACGCTGTTTCTTCTGCATATCAATGATATGTTGCAAACCGGTAGCATTCATTGCTATGCGGATGATAGCACTGGTGATGCTCTGCGCCGGCCAATATTTCTCAGGAAAACGTCGCCGAGTACCGGAACAAACTTGTGTCTGAAGTCGAGTCTTTGCTGAACAAAGTCTCGGATTGGGGGCGACTAAATCTAGTCAGTTTAATCCTCAGAAGACACAAGTTTGCGCGTTTACCGCTAAAAGAACCCCTTTGTCGTATCTCCTCAGTTTCAAGCACTCCCTTGTTGCTCAGCCAGTATCGGAATCCTCGGCGTCGACATATCGAGTGACGTGCAGTTTCGCGGTCACTTGGAAGAGCCCAATTGGCCTCTAAAAGCGCGTGCTCAGCAGAGCGGGACAGTATTTCATGCCGGCACAACGCCTGCAACTTTACAAGGCGCAGGTTCGGCCTCACATGGAATACTGTTCCCATCTCTGGGCTGGGGCTCCCAGTGCCAGCTCCTTCCGACCGCATCCAGCGCAGAGCGGCTCAATCGTCGACGACCGGTCCTTTCGATCGGGTCGATTCATTGCGCTGCGAAGAGATGTTGCATCTCTTTGCATTTTCTTTCGCATTTACCACGGAGTGCTCTGAGGAATTGTTCGGATTAATCCCAGCCGCCACATTTCACGAACGCACATCGCGGCAGAACTCCCGATACCATCCACACCATCTGGATGATTGGCGGTCCACCACTGTGCGATTTAGAAGATGTTTCTTCCTCACTTTAACTTTGTGGAATAGTTTACTACCAGCGATTTTCCGGACCGATACGACTTAGGGACCTTCAAGAAAAAGCCTCCTTTTAAAAGGCCGGCAACGCATCTGCAATTCCTCTGGTTCCCCTTGTTGCAGTTGTTCATGGGCGGTGATCACTACCATCAGGTGAGCCGCATGCTCGTTTGCCCCTCTCCTATAAAAGCGTGGCAACTGGCAATATACCCCCATGAGCGACACAAATAAACGGCTGTTCGGCGGCCCCGCTATTCCTGGTTACGGTGGCGACCATGGTAACAGCGGGGCAGGGTGTTAAGAATCTCCGGTGGAGGTTCGGTTGCCACCACGACGACTCGACCTGGCAGCATATCAGGGCTCGAAACCGGTTTAAATTCGAAACCGGTTTCGGTCGCCCAAAACCGGTTTAGAATTTAAACCGGTATTCCTAAACCGGTTTTGTGGAATACCGGTTTTCCTAAATTAGTTTAGGTAGTAACAATTAACCGGTTAAAACCAAGCTTTGTAATGTCCCCGCCCTCCCACCCCGCTTGTATTCAACTTTGTACGGCTGCGCTCTGTTGAATTCACGAAGTTTTAGACGCACGTACGATATATTCATTGCATCAACGCGACTTCCTTATAACGTCATCCTCATATTTTTCATCTTTCAGCAATTACCGTATTATAAATAACAGAGATAAGTTTTGTTTCAATTAATTATGCGTTATCTCCACTTTAAAATTAAGTTTCGATATCATGTTTAATTTGACCTTATATATTTATATTGACTTTAATTATATTGAAAGTTTTCTACTAAAATTACGCTTTGCATCTTTAATTCAATGCCTTTAGTTTTAGTAATATATCGCAATAAATGATGAACTTAAAACACGATTTTTTTAAAAGTTGATGAAATTATATGTTACAGTATTTGTTATTTTTAGGACTGAAGTGAGGCAGATCACCAGATTTTTTAGATTTAGAAGCTCGTGATTAGAACCAACCTCTATCTCGGTCTTTGCAAAAACTACTAATTACCACTTCTGAGGTAAATAAAGTTTAATTAGAAGTCGTGTCTTTACACGATAAAAAAAATTTGTTATTATATATATTAATAAAAAATAAATTACCATTTTTTCACATCTCTTTAATGAGGAACTGAAGCATATCTTAATATGTTGTATACGTACAAGATGCTACTAAAAATATTAGTTTTTTTTAAATAGAGTAGAATTGACTTTACTGATACTGAAGTCAATAAAGAAAGATAATAATTTGAATCTAACAAATCATTATTATTAAAATCGGCTATATTTTGCTGTCGACTGTCACGAAATACATATACTGAAAATTCCTGTCATTTACTAACAGTAATTATTAATAACTCCCAATGAACTAGATACTCAACAGTATAAATCACACTAATATTTACGATCTTGTATTGAATTATAAAAGAGAATGATTAAAAGTGCAACCAAGTTTCCTCACGCCTCAAGATCAAAATAATATAGTGATCGCTTTTGAATTTTTTACAACCTTTCATACTTTACCAATATCAAAGAAAATATACACTACGCGAACCAATATGGAATTAAATCTATTTAAATAAATAAAATTGAAGTATCTGTTTGTAATGTCAAAATAACAGATTTTTACCAAACACATATTATGAAAGTTGGGTGCGTTGCCGGCCTTTTAGAAGGAGTAAGCTTTTTCTTGAAGGTCCTAAGTCGTATCGGTCCGGAAAAATCGCCGGTGGTAAACAATTCCACAGAGAAGTTGAGCAAGGAATTATTTAAGGAATTATTAGTTTTATACGTGGTAGAGCCATGCTGCAGCTATATTAGTAGTATAGCTGTAGCACGAATGGGCTGGCTCTACCGAAGAAGGACCACGCTCTCACAGAATACCAGCGTAAAATAGCAGCAATGCTGCTGTGTTTCGTATGGTGAGTTTAGAGAACCGGAGACCCTTTTACTGGAAGAGGCATTCCATCTTAGTCCTCACGGGTGACAACGTATCTGCATTTTGATTCGCAAATGAGGATATGTGTAGATATCTAAGGGCCACAGCAACCACTTTCCATCAGGTGGACTGTGCTTGTTTGTCACCCTATCCTATAAAAAAAAAGGAAGAAAACTCCTAGTAAAACGCAGAGTGGTGGACCGTCAAGCATCCAGATGGAAAGGATGGTATTGTGAATTTAGACGCGATGTGCGTTCGTGAAATATGGCGGCTGGATTTATCCAAAACTCAGAGTACTCCCTGTGGTAGATGTGATAGAAAATGCGAAGGGATGCAACATCCCTACGCAGTGCCAGTGAATCGACGCGATCAGAAAGAACTCGGACGTCAACGATTCGAACCACTCTGCGCTGGATGCGGTCAAATGGAAGGAGCTGGCACTGGGGTGCCCAGGCCTAGAGATGAGAACAGTATTCCATGTGAAGCTTAATTTGCACTTTGTAAAGTTGCAAGCGATGTGCCGACATGAAATACTGCCCCGCTCTGCTGAGCACGTTAAGCTTTTTAGGGGCCAATTTGCCTTCCCTTCCAAGTGACCACGAAACTGCACACTATTCAATATGTCGCCGACGATTCCGATGCTAGCTAAGGCAGCAAAGGTGCCTTGAAACTGTGAAGGTACGACAAAGGGTTCTTTTAGCGATAAACGGCAGACTCGACTTCAGACATAAGTTTGTTCTGGTACTCAGCAACGTTTTCCGAGAAATATTGGCACGGCTTGTATGTAAAGCATCACCAGTGCTGTCGTCCACATAGCAATGAAAGTTACCAGTTTGCAACATATCATTTATATGCAGAAAAATAGCGTTGATGATAGCACGCAGCCTTGTGGAACATCAGCCTTAATAAACATAATCAGAGCATACACCGTCTACTACAACCTTGATGCTCCGATCAGCAAGGAAACTGTTGATCCAATTGCACAATTTCTCAGGAAGCCCATAGAATAGAGCTTCGAAGAAGCGCTTTGTACCAGAACCGATCGAAGGCCTTCGCTATGTCCAAACTAACGGCCAATGCCTTCCTTTAGACTCTACTACCTACGCCCATCTATGAGAAGATCACCAGCTGATCGACCCCGACAAAACCGTTTACAATAGATTCCATTATTTTTGAGAAGAAGGAGGAGCGGACGGCTTTAGGGATTGGGTGGACCAAAGCTGTCTTCCATGAATTCGAAACTACACCTTAGGAGTAGGAGTACCGGAAAAGACGCGTTAAAACCGGTGCCAACTTCGGAGCACACGTGTTCAGCACAATGGGTGGGACTCTATAAGTCCCACTCGTCTTGTTGACGTTCAGGAGAGTTGCTTTGCGAACCGTGCGCTGTGTAAACCGCACATCCGGCATAGAGCAATCACACCGCGGGATGGTCGGCGGTGTGTTCCCCCCGTCAACGAGAGTCGAGTTCGAGTCGAGAGGAAGATTAACAGATCGGCTTTCTCCTTTGCGGCATAGGCCAGTGAGTCCCTCTGTGCTGAGATGGAAGAGATGGCTGACAGAGTTCCGTTAGACAGCCTTGGCAAGAGACCAGAATGCACGGGTTCCCGAAGGAAGGCGAACTAGCTTCTCACCAATTCTGCCGATGTGCTCTGACCTTGCCTTGGCAATGACTATTTTGAAGGACCTGGAGGCGGAATTATACTTCTTTTTAAGAGCGCTGGTATTTACATCCCGAGATGTTGATGCGTCAGTCTATGCCCGGTATATTGTGATGCTATTTTACTGAGATCTGCCTCCGATGGGCACCACAGAAGTTGGAATAAAAAGCTCCATATCCTGAAGTACCACATCAGCAACAGAATCAGCATACAACCCTGGGAGTATCCAGCGAGAAGTAAACCCGCACCCAACGGTAGGATCCAAAGAAAGACCGCATTTCGTCCCAATCCGCCGACCTGTAATGCCAAACACGGCGGCAGTCTGCAGAACGCAACTGCAAGGGGAGCGTCAGTGGCACCACACTCCGGACAAGACAATGGTCCTAGGAGTCAAGAGGGGCGTCTTCAGAAACCTGATATCCATCCGGTTGAGAGTTCAGCAGAAGGTCCAATAGGGAAGGTGCATAATCCTCCACATCTGGAATCCGAGTAGGCGAAGTAACCAGCTGTGTAAAACCATATGCCAAGGCAAAGTCATAAACAGATCTCCCCGCATGATCGGTTAAATGTGAACCGAGCCATTCGACGTGGTGGGCGTTAAAATTGCCAAGGATAACGATCTCTGCTGTAGCAAAGAATCTGTAGCCATTTGGACGTGTTCAATGAGTCGGTCTGTTTCGGCATTACCGCTATGGGACCTATAGAGGCACCCGTAGACACGGGGATAGTCGTCGCCGTCGAAATACTTTTATGCATGTACATTTACTACACTTAATTTTTTTTATTATAGTAAAAACAGCAAAGTCCGCTATATATATGACCACTTTTTCACCAAAAGGTGACAAATAGGTGTAAGTTTCTATATCTGCTACCATATTTTATTCAGTTATTCCATATAAAAAGTTCATTCTCCTGTAACTCATGCATATTTTGCAAATGTGACCACCGGATTATATCACCAGGAGCACTTTGGATAAAATATTTATAAAACTCAAAAGCATTACGCACCAGTTTCAGCATATGGCAGGGATATAGAAATAAGAAAATTTTGTGTCCCTTACGTGGATCTAATATAGTAGTCTGTAAATTTTCTGTATTTAAACAACAGCCTAACTCTTCAGCCATAGCAAGATTTGCCTTCGTACCGTCACATGTCAATGCTTTGATGTAAACTCCGGTTTCATGAACTAGACGTAAAGCTTGGGTCACCAGTCGTGCTTTTCGGTCAACACTTGTACCCTTTACTAAGAAGTTCCCAATAGGTACTTTCCAAGTAGTATTAATGCCCACTAATGAAAATACTAAAGCATCAGTGGCCTCCTCCGTGTCAGAAATGAAGTCAAATCTATGGGTTTGACTTCAGTAAAATCCATAGATCGTTGCTTCAGTTTACGTTTCCGTGGTGTGTCTTGTAATTTATGTGTGAAACTTGAAGAAGTTGTCACAGGAACGTGTTCCGAAGAAGATGCAGCAAGTTTTAAGGCACTCGCTATAGGTCGAGGTAGTTTTGATGTCACAAGCGATTGCTCATCAACTTTTCGTTTTTTAATACTTTGTTCTTCCAGATTAACAAACGTGCATGGTTTAGTCTAAAATGTAAAAAGGCTCATAAATAAAAACTTTTGCAAATGTAGTTACAAAAAGGGTTTAAAAACTTAAACAAGGAACACCCAAGTGCTTTCTACGGTTAAACTTTCTCATAGATTAGATAAGATTTACAATATTTCTTATGCTTGGAAACTAATTAAATTATACCTCGAATATTCCAGATGTTACTACTTATGTTAAATATTTGAAGTATAATTTATTAACTTTTATTATCTGAGGTATAAAAGTGATGAAATTGAAAACATGTGACAAATCGCAATTGGGGGGGGAGGGGGGGGGATCTTTTCAATTGGGGGTTCAATTTACTATTATTTATTAATTTTGCAATGTTTTTTCATAAATATGAAAAAAAAACTGCCAACCGAAGAGTACTAGCGCCGTCTGGTGGCATTGCGGCACAATATAGTGAGAATGCTGCGTGCGTATAGCACATGCACCTCAACATATACACCGCTGTTTATGGTGGTTCATTACTAGTAACTACGTTTTATGTACTACGATCAATCATCAACAACAAAGTGTGAATTAAACATATGAAACATTTTTTTTGAAGATAACTTGTATGCCAACTAAATGCTTCAAATGTTTAATTTCACAGTCTGTTGTTGATAATTAAACATAATACATAAAACGTGGTTTATAATTTGTAAATAGAAATTAACAAAATAATAGTAGTAATGTTAGTAGTAATAGAAATTACCACACAAATAAAGAGTACATTATTCTATATTTTATTTTTTGACAATACAAAATAAAAATAATTTTTTTTTTATAATAAACGATTCATAACACAGCTGTCACAGAACAAAATATGTGGCTAAATATTTGAGCTGCCATTTATACGCTCATCTTTTTAAGTTTTACTGAAATTACATGTTCTTGTCTCAATTTTTGTAAAAATCTTAACCTTAAGACTTTTTTCCTGGGACACAGTATTTTCTTCAGTTTCAATGAAATTTATATTTTCCTTAAATGCTCCTAAAAATAATGCAATGGATATGCTATAATACCAGTTACTGGACTCTACAGAATTGGTAATTCATTTATGGGGCAATGTAAACGCTTTTACAACAAAATCCCAGAAAATGTACAAAATTTGTCAATAAACAAATTTAAATGTTTTACTAAAGGAAAAAATGTACAAAAAGTGTTATTATAATATCAAAGAATACATTAATGAAAATAACCCCTGGGTATGAGGCGATCGCCACCATGCTGGTTCTATTAAAATTTATTTAAAAAGTGTACACACAAAATTATTGTAAAGTCAAATATGTTTAAAAAAAGTCCCGCTGGGTTTCTTGCTGGTTCTTCCCAGGACAGAGGTATTTTTGAACCAATGGTAAGTAAAAAATTACTTTCAATAAGTATTATGTAATAATCTATATTGAATAAATATTATACTATTCTATTCTATTCTTTGTAATATAAAGATATTTACTAACCAGTATTGATATTGTATAAAGAAATTAATTTATATTGTGCAAATATTGTTAAATTTAACACATCTAATGTTAATCAATAACGAAGCAAAGAATTTTTAATCAATAAACATTTTAAAAATAACCGATTTTTATTTTTTGTAATAAGAACTAACAATTAGCACAAGAAACATAAACAACTATTAATTACATTGCAGCACTCAGTAATCTATATATATACAGTAATCTATGCTACTACTTCTCTGTTTACCACTGACCTCTATATATACAAGAGGTCAGTGCTGTCTACGGTCAGACCGTAGACAGAGAGGTCAGACCTATGGTATAGAATAAATAATAGTACTGCGTACAGAAGTTGCACTCCTTTGATGTTGACTGCTTGCCGACGTTTTAATAGCCAACATAGTTATTATTAATTAGATAAATCGCGTACGCAAGCTAAATAAAACTTTATCACTGCACACGAGTGTCCGTATTACTTTGCATCTTTTCTCCTTCCTACGTCACAACGGACTTTCCGTGGTTACTAAGGGCTGTTAATAAAGAGTAAAAAAATACATTGTAAAAATGTAAGTTACTTAGGTAAAGTACCTATTCTGACTATGATCGACCATATTTCAGCTACTATGTAACTTCTGTGATGCCCAACGCATGCAACTTGCAAGGTCATTTGTCGGGAATCGCGATGTTTGGCTCGTAAGAAATAGATAGATAGTGTAAACAACAAATAAACCCGAAATACGATTCCTAACAGAAATGTGATGATATTCTACTTAGTTAAAAATCTTTGTAAACAAAGTTTAAATTTATGTATTTTGTGATATTATAACTTAAAATATTTTAATTACAAAAGATAAGTATAGGTATGTAAGTAGGTACTTGGGTACTGAAGTAAATTTTAATTAAGTTTTGTAATAAAGTACTTAGGTATTAGGTACTTCCGTAGTAAAATTATTACTTAATTCTTTTTTCGCTATAAGTACCTATCTAAAAAAAAAATGAAATAAATTCACCTTTCATTATCCTTCGGTAACTTAAAACAGATATAATATCTGCATCCTTTTGTTTGCTCATTAAGCATCCACCCCCGCAACAATTATAGTAGGAACGACGTTTCGCCATTATAATTTATGAAATAGATAGGTATATATTATTCGAGTGTTTTGGACAGAGTAAAAGTGGAAAATCTACAAGAAAAAGAAAAGAAAGACGAGTATGTAGAGAAACTGAAAGAAAGTTTTAAAGACATAGAAGAGATAGGTGTGATTGTAGATTTGTGGGAGACATTTAAGAAAGGGGTCGTGAATGTTGCTATTGAGGTATGCGGGGTAGCTAAAAGAAGGAAAGGAAGACAGAACTATAATGTGTGGATGGATAAAGATGTACAAAGGGTTGTACAAGAAAAGAAGAAAGCGTGGTTGGATTGGTTAGCAACAAAAGCTAACCAAAAAGTTCAAAAGGCAACAGATGACGAGATAAAGGAAGCAAGAACGAAGTATAAAAGATTGAAATCAGCAGCGAAAGAAGTTGTGTCTAGAAAGAAAGAAGAACGAAAGGATGATTTCGATAGGAGGCTCACTGAAGATTTTCAGTCAAACATCAAGTTTTTCTGGAAATCCATCAAAACAGCCAGAGGAAAAACTTCTACCTCGGAGCTGAGTACAATCAGGAGTCAAGATAGGAGCATTATAAAAGGAAAAGAATGTGTGTTAAAGAGATGGAAAGAGTATTTTGAAAGTTTGTTTGAAAGAGAGGAAGTGCAGGTACAGCATCCGGCACCTTAAATAGAAACTAATATAAATGTTGATGAAAGTGAGATAAGCATGGATGAAATAGTGAAAGCGTTGAAAAGTATGAGATTAGGTAAGGCTGCAGGGTATGACAGGATTACCGTCGAGATGCTGAGGGCTGGACAGAGCATAGTGGCTAGTCAGCTGTACCGCCTTTTCAATTTGTGCTGGCGAAATGGGCAAGTACCTGGAGACTGGTGCAAAGCCGTAATCGTGCCATTGTATAAGGGAAAAGGGTCACGACATGACTGCATAAATTACTGCGGTATAAGCCTTCTCAGCGTCGTCGGTAAATTGTTTGCGAAAGTGCGAAAGGGTTGTGAATGAAACAGACGAAAAAGTAAGGGATGCGAAAGCGGGATTTAGAAAGGGAATGGGATGTATGGATCAGGTCTTTTCCTTGCGGTGCATAGCTGAAAAGTGTTTGGTTAAAAACAAGAAAGTCTATTGCGCATTTTTGGATCTAAAAAGGCCTATGATAGAATAGTGAGGAATGAATTGTGGTCAGCACTGTTCGTGAACGGTGTGAGCAGTATCATCATACGAGCATTGCAATCTCTTTATAGGGATTCTAGTGCTTGTGTAAGTATAAACGGGGCATACACTGAATGGTTTAATATCGAAAAAGGTGTTAGACAGGGATGTGTAGCGTCACCGTGGCTGTTTAATCTGTTCATGGACATTTGCATGACAGATTTAAAAGAGAATGAAAGTGGGTTGAGAATGAATGAGTTACTCGTCAAATGTTTTCTCCATGCTAATGACCAAATATTACTTGCGTCTTCGGCCAAGGAGTTGCAGGAGATGGTAACTGCTATGAGTGGAGCTTTTGTTAGAAAGTTAATGAAGATGAATGTAAAAAAGACGAAAGTGATGGTGTTTGAAAGAGATGAGGCAGTGACAGACTGCAATATCGTGATTGTAGATGAACAAATTGAACAGGTGAAGGAGTTTGTGTATCTGGATTCAAAGTTTACAAGAGATGAAAAGTGTGAAAGTGATATCGAAAGAAGAGTGAATGCAGGAAACATGGTGAATGGAGCTTTGCACTCTTTTATGAGCAGTCGGAAGGTGTCTAACAAGGCTCGTTTGGCTGTGCATGAGGGGGTGTTGGTTCCGACACTCATGTACGGAAGTGAAAGTTGAGTATGGCAGAAGAAACATGAAAGCAGAATAAATGCAGTTGAGATGAGAGCGTTAAGAAGTATGATAGGAGTTAAATTGAGTGACAGGATAAGCAATAGTGAGATAAGGAAACGTGGTGGTCTGAAAGAAGATGTAGTGACAAAAATTGAGAAAGGTATCCTGAGATGGTTTGGCCATGTCGAGAGAATGAATGAAGAACGATTGACGAAAAAAGTGTATAAGGCGAGTGTGAATGAAAGTGTTGGAAGGGATAGACCTAGGCGGACGTTTCTAGATCAAATCAGGGACGTCTTGAAAAAAGGCCAGGTCAAGAGTACCCTAAACCGAAGAGCATGTATGAAGGGAATAATGAAAGTGGACGAAGCGAAACAAGTATGTAAGGATCGTAGCAAGTGGAAAGAAGTGGTCTCTGCCTACCCCTACGGGAAAGAGGCGTGATTATATGTATGTATGTATGTATTATTCTTAAATTACATTAAAAGTTTTTTAACTATTTTATCCTACAATTAAATATATGTACTAAACACTAAACAAAAACTATTTCGACGAGTATTTCAACAAGTATTTACAAAAAAACTATTTACGTAAACAGCTTTAAAAAACTTTAAACATTATTCAATCGCCAAGAATGCACTAGCCCCGACTGCGTTCTGCCCCGGGGGCGCCTCGCGATTGTAGGTAATTATTTCAAGCAGGTAGCAAGAGTGACAGAGGCCTGCCTATGTTTAGGCTAAGGACAATTTTTTTTAAATAAAGGTAAATATATCGTCGAGTTATTTTGCTAATTAACTTTACTATGTCCTTATCCAAAAATAAAAAATTATCAACTATTAAAATATCGAATTTTATGTATGAAGGTCAAGTGAGCGCTAGGAAACAACAACGATTGCAAGACGTTGTCGATAAATAAAATGTTTTGAGAAATTTTCAATAACCATGTAGTGGCGGTGTATATTCATATTACCGCCACTACATGGTTATTGTATATTCATATCATCCCGTGGGTGTCGTAAGAGGTGACTAGACTTGGGGAAAAGTGTTATTTTTAGATATAGATAACCGTAACCGTTGTTCTGGTTACAAAAAAGTTTCAGTGAAAAATCATTATAGCGTTGGATAACTACTTGGAACATTAGAACGACTTATAACGTAACTATATACAGGGTATTTTTGAAACGCCCCCGAAAACGAAGACAGACGACAGTACTAACTATATCTTAGATGATGGGTGAAATATAAAATCGATCCTGATGAAAAAAAAAATCATCTTTTCACAACGTTTTATTAGCTTTATTCACGCTCCACCGTGTTAGTATAATTAAATAAAACGTTAATTTCATTAAAATAAAACATGAAAATACTTAAACACATCGATATATATGTACTACGCACTAGATTTGGCATTCCGAACATTCACTATGTTCAACTGAACTGTACTGCAATCCGTACACCTTTAGTGTCATTTAGTGTGGCCACAGACTAATATGATGCTTACGCATAGTGTGGCTTCAATATTCATAGAGTGTGGAGCTGCGCTAATAATACGAAATTTCAAATTAAAGTTTAATTAAACCTGAACGTAAATAATAATTCAGTAGTCAAATGAATAAATAGGTAATAATATTACAATAGAAAAAATAAATTTCTTCATTTAAATACCTACCTAATCTATTATGACAAAAACTGACCGCGCAGGCGCAACGCGCTTATATCAACTGCGCATGCGCGACTCTACTATCTCCCGTGCATGCGCGAACAGAGTAGTGCACATTTTTTGTTTGGAATAGCTTCTCTAGTACGTAGTACATATAACTCAATGCTTAAACATAAAACCAGCAGTGGAATTACTGAATTACAATCAGCTGACTAGGGGTCAATGTACGCGCGAACGCCGAATTCGCGCGGCCCGTAACTAGCGATGGTACCACAATACCTAATAATTTACAACACTTGTCTAAATACCTAACTTATCTACTTAACCTACTATTTTGCCACTGTGCTTGTCTCCACGTAGCCACTTTAATTCAAATTCACAGGTTAAATAAACCAAATAACTGGTTCGATTCCCCGCTAATGAAAAAAATACTTAAATGAAATGTTAACAAGGTTAGAGTTATGCGTTTTTATTCATCGTGTAGGTATGTTTATTATTCTGATGTATTCAGTTATGTACCTATTCAGATCAGTTCAGTACCAAGTTATTTAAAAAAAATAGGTATGAAACAGCTTACCGCTCTAAATCCTCCGTGGTCTTATGAGATGCGGCTCAAATTGTGCTCCATTCATTTCGAGGCAGATGTGGGCTCGGTGTTGCGTCTCCTCATGCAGGCGGGACATCATCGTGTGGTCTTCGACACAGTCCGCACGTAGTTTGTCGAAAACATCCACGATCCTTTGGCGCATTTCGTCAGCACTATCACACTCACGATTAAAAACCCTTTCTTTCACATACCCCCACAGAAAGAAGTCTAACGGGGTCAGATCTGGTGAGCGAGGTGGCAAGCGTGTGGTCCTAGTCTGCCAATCCAGCGATCATCAAATACCCGGTAAGGCGCTCACGGACGAACCTCACGACATGTGGAGGTGCACCATCATGCTGGAACCATGTGCGGCGTTATTCATCCAACGATAGGTCGTCTAAAATGTCAACCAACTGTTCATTTATAAAGTTTAGGTATCGCTGTCCGTTAAGTCGCTGTGGCAGAAACACTGGTCCCAGTATGCGATCCTTAATAAACCTGCCCATACGTTAACCGACCATCGGGTTTGGTGCCCGGTTTGTCGAACAACGTACGGGTTAACCTCTGAATACACGTGTATTTCTTCGGTTCCACAGGCCGTTTCTGGTAAATGTCGACTCGTCCGTCCAGATAACGTGCTCAATGGAACCAGGCACACGTTGTTGTTGGTCTAACCAACGGCAGAAAACTCGTCGGCGGTCGTGATCGCCGGGAACTAAAGCTTGCACTTTGTGCACTTTGTACGGCCGCATTCGGTTACGCTTTAACACTTTGTGAACTGAACAGTATGACACACTTGTTGCATCCCGACGTCTTAATAATTCAGCGATACTTCGTGTACCTAGCTTCGGATACTGGCGAACGACATCTAAAATGCGCTCCTCGGAGTGAATAGTCATTTGACTTCCACATCCTGCCGCTACCGGAGCAATGGGCCGATTTTCCAACACTCGCTGAAATGCTGCTGTTATCAGACGAGAGTCAGCTGGGTGTCGAGCGGTCGGGAATTTCTCTCGGTAAATTCGTTATGCACGCGAAGCATTCCCGCAAGCTTCTCCAAGGCACATTAACATGTTGCCGTATTCACGAGCACTATAAACGTACGCGTTAGGAATTATTAAAACAAAAAAGAAACACAAAACGTAACAACAAGAATAACACGTAATAACAAGTAGGTAATACCAAGTAATAACAATAAGAATTTAATAAAAAAAACAATTGAACTGTCGCTCGCGCATGCGTGTCCAATGTCAACACGGAACTGTCTCAAAAACTGAAATTAATAATTAATCCCACAAACTGAAGCCTACTGCGTCCTAGCGTCCTTGCGGTAAACACTTTGAACATTCCAACAGACCGTCAAATGTTATGACACTGCCAACTTTTATTTTATAAGTTTAGTTTCCATATGATCCCTACGACTAGTCTTTCATATGGAATTTAGAAGTAATAGTTGTAATTTTTTTAATACAATTAGACAATCAATTGTACCCTGACGAAACAAGCAGTTCGTTACTACAAAAATGATATTGAAATTAATAAACGTACTTTGTATACGTGGTAGAGCCATGCTGCAGCTATATTAGTAGTATAGTTGTAGCACGAATGGGTCGGCTCGACCGGGGAAGGACCACGCTCTCACAGAATACCAGCGTAAAATAGCAGCTTAACACTGCTGTGTTTCGTATGGTGAGTGTAGAGAACCGAGACCCTTTTACTGGAAAAGAGGTATTCCATCTTAGTCCTCACGGGTGACAACGCATCTGCATTTTGATTCTTTATTGAAATAGATGTAGATGATGAGAAGCAACCACTTACTATCAGGTGGACTGTGTGCTCGTTTGTCACCTATCCTATAAAAAAAACTACTTGGGTTTGGTTATCTTTGATTTTGTACAAGAAAATAGAAATAAAATGGTATGAATAATTTAATAGTTAAAATCAATTGCAATTATGATCGACAGTTAATTAATCTAAAAATAATTATTTTACTTTACTTTTATTGACTTTCCGTTTTAATCCATCCAATACTTTGATTTGAAAAGAGGTACGTCAAAACTATTAAAAATTACTTGCAAGTTTTATTGTAATTGCCGCCTCT
Organism: Parnassius orleans; assembly: GCA_029286625.1. Taxonomy (NCBI): domain Eukaryota; kingdom Metazoa; phylum Arthropoda; class Insecta; order Lepidoptera; family Papilionidae; genus Parnassius; species Parnassius orleans. The sequence goes on along the minus strand of JAGSMP010000182.1, from coordinate 1,053,184 downwards.
AATTTTATGTCGCTTGCAAACAAATCTTAGTAGGTAAATTTGGGGAATTTCCATATGTTGGCGCTGACGCGAGTGACACGCAGTCGGCCGGGCGGCAGCGTGGTACGAAGGGGCGCGACGGGGAATGCTCGCCATTATTACTGTGCGCACGCTATTGGTTCCTCATTCTTCCCGCGCTTTGAAAAAGCGATGTTTCCCAATGTACAGTCGCACACACAGCTTTCTTTGCACGACGCGCGACGATGGTTTTAAAAAGGAAGGAAAGAAAATTATTTATATCTATTGTTTTATGACTGAACTAGTGAACGAAAAGGTAAATAGAAGGTGAATGGGGAAAATTGTGCAGTAAAGTTAAATGTATTGAGGAAGAATACCGAAAAATTACCATGTGGTCAACCTGATGACGGAAACATTTATCATTCGCATTGATGATGATGATTCTGATGAGTGATGATGAAGTAGCATCCAGTAACACCAATACACCATCGACATCTGGCTTCCATGTTCCATGTTCCAACGGTATAATGGACGGCGTGTCACCTTAGCTTAAGTTTTCTTGTTACAAACTACTTTATTTTACGATAGAAATAAAAATAATGAAATAACATTATCCATTTTAATTTCAACCTCTTCCAAAGTTCTAAGTAGCTGGTAAAGTACCTATTATGATTCTACAATAAAACCATTAATTACTATTATAATATTATAAAACAACAGCCTAGTACCATGTAGTACTTTAGAACGACTGTACCCATGCGCAGACACACCCTCCACTATCGTTCAGCGTTCTTTTACGTGACGGGACCTGTACCGAGCTAGATAAAAGAGTTTGGCTTCGACGCGGATATTGAGCCTAGTCAGCTGATTTTATGATTTATTTATTTTAAATTCCACTGCTGGTGGTTTAATGTTTAAGTATTTTCATGTTTTATTTTAATGAAATTAACGTTTTATTTAACTATACTAACACGATGGAGCGTGAATAAAGCTAATAAAACGTTGTGAAAAGATGATTTTTTTTCATCAGGATCGATTTTATATTTCACCCATCATTTAAGATATAGTTAGTACTGTCGTCTGTCTTCGTTTTCGGGAGCGTTTCAAAAATACCCTGTATGTATTATAAATTTAGTATTAGGTTTATATTTCAGTAGTCGATTTTTATTACCTTCCTTACCTAAGCTACGGGGCCATGTTATAAGTACCATTCTAATTATTGTTTTTGAAATTTAGGAATTTCACCTAACCTAGCCGATCATTCGGTATACCATTCCACTACACGGTACACGTACCTTCTTACACAGTAACAAGGAACGCGTAGTTCCTATGTTTGGTTAAATCAGTGACAGGAGTAACGGAGAAAATGATACGGTGGTGGCGCTAAGGAAACAGAAACAGAAACAGAAACTTTTTTATTCAATATAAATTATAAATAATACTTATTGAAAGTCACTCTTTTGTTTAATTACCACTGGTTCGAAAAAAAACCTCTGTCCTGGGAAGAACCAGCAAGAAACCCAGCGGGACTTTTTTTTAAATAACAGCTTACAATCATGTATGTTACACATTAACCACACAAAACAAATTAGAAATAGCTTGGTAGCGAACACCTCATTCCCAGGGTTATTATCATCCATAAATTCCTTAATATTATAATAACCCTTTTATATAAACTATGTTTAATAAAGTTTTTGATTTTGAGCAGGTCGAATTTTGTATATTTTCTGGGATTTTGTTGTAAAAGCGTATACATCGCCCCAAGAATGAATTACTGACTCGGTGGAGTCGAGTAACTGGTACTACTAGCTTGTGTTTGTTCCTAGTATTTACAGAATGAATATCACTTATTTTTGTATAACTACTTTTATTTTTGTGTACGTACATTACATTTTCATAAATGTATTGAGAGGCCAAAGTTAATATGATGCTTACGCATAGTGTGGCTTCAATATTCATAGAGTGGAGCTGCGCTAATACGAAATTTCAAATTAAAGTTTAATTAAACCTGAACGTAAATAATAATTCAGTAGTCAAATGAATAAATAGGTAATAATATTACAATAGAAAAAATAAATTTCTTCATTTAAATACCTACCTAATCTATTATGACAAAAACTGACCGCGCAGGCGCAACGCGCTTATATCAACTGCGCATGCGCGACTCTACTATCTCCCGTGCATGCGCGAACAGAGTAGTGCACATTTTTTGTTTGGAATAGCTTCTCTAGTACGTAGTACATATAACTCAATGCTTAAACATAAAACCAGCAGTGGAATTACTGAATTACAATCAGCTGACTAGGTCAATGTACGCGCGAACGCCGAATTCGCGCGGCCCGTAACTAGCGATGGTACCACAATACCTAATAATTTACAACACTTGTCAAATACCTAACTTATCTACTTAACCTACTATTTTGCCACTGTGCTTGTCTCCACGTAGCCACTTTAATTCAAATTACAGGTTAAATAAACCAAATAACTGGTTCGATTCCCCGCTAATGAAAAAAAATACTTAAATGAAATGTTAACAAGGTTAGAGTTATGCGTTTTATTCATCGTAGGTATGTTTATTATTCTGATGTATTCAGTTATGTACCTATTCAGATCAGTTCAGTACCAAGTTATTTAAAAAAAAGGTATGAAACAGCTTACCGCTCTAAATCCTCCGTGGTCTTATGAGATGCGGCTCAAATTGTGCTCCATTCATTTCGAGGCAGATGGGCTCGGTGTTGCGTCTCCTCATGCAGGCGGGACATCATCGTGGTCTTCGACACAGTCCGCACGTAGTTTGTCGAAAACATCCACGATCCTTGGCGCATTTCGTCAGCACTATCACACTCACGATTAAAACCCTTTCACATACCCCACAGAAAGAAGTCTAACGGGGTCAGATCTGGTGAGCGAGGTGGTCAAGCGTGTGGTCCTAGTCTGCCAATCCAGCGATCATCAAATAATTCGGTAAGGCGCTCACGGACGAACCTCACGACATGTGGAGGTGCACCATCATGCTGGAACCATGTGCGGCGATATTCATCCAACGATAGGTCGTCTAAAATGTCAACCAACTGTTCATTTATAAAGTTTAGGTATCGCTGTCCGTTAAGTCGCTGTGGCAGAAACACTGGTCCCAGTATGCGATCCACAACCTGCCCATACGTTAACCGACCATCGGGTTTGGTGCCCGGTTTGTCGAACAACGTACGGGTTAACCTCTGAATACACGTGTATTTCTTCGGTTCCACAGGCCGTTTCTGGTAAATGTCGACTCGTCCGTCCAGATAACGTGCTCAATGGAACCAGGCACACGTTGTTGTTGGTCTAATAACCAACGGCAGAAAACTCGTCGGCGGTCGTGATCGCCGGGAACTAAAGCTTGCACTTTGTGCACTTTGTACGGCCGCATTCGGTTACGCTTTAACACTTTGTGAACTGAACAGTATGACACACTTGTTGCATCCCGACGTCTTAATAATTCAGCGATACTTCGTGTACCTAGCTTCGGATACTGGCGAACGACATCTAAAATGCGCTCCTCGGAGTGAATAGTCATTTGACTTCCACATCCTGCCGCTACCGGAGCAATGGGCCGATTTTCCAACACTCGCTGAAATGCTGCTGTTATCAGACGAGAGTCAGCTGGGTGTCGAGCGGTCGGGAATTTCTCTCGGTAAATTCGTAATGCACGCGAAGCATTCCCGCAAGCTTCTCCAAGGCACATTAACATGTTGCCGTATTCACGAGCACTATAAACGTACGCGTTAGGAATTATTAAAACAAAAAAGAAACACAAAACGTAACAACAAGAATAACACGTAATAACAAGTAGGTAATACCAAGTAATAACAATAAGAATTTAATAAAAAAAACAATTGAACTGTCGCTCGCGCATGCGTGTCCAAAGTCAACACGGAACTGTCTCAAAAACTGAAATTAATAATTAATCCCGCCAAAACTGAAGCCTACTGCGTCCTAGCGTCCTTGCGGTAAACACTTTGAACATTCCAACAGACCGTCAAATGTTATGACACTGCCAACTTTTATTTTATAAGTTTAGTTTCCATATGATCCCTACGACTAGTCTTTCATATGGAATTTAGAAGTAATAGTTGTAATTTTTTTAATACAATTAGACAATCAATTGTACCCTGACGAAACAAGCAGTTCGTTACTACAAAAATGATATTGAAATTAATAAACGTACTTTGTATACGTGGTAGAGCCATGCTGCAGCTATATTAGTAGTATAGTTGTAGCACGAATGGTCGGCTCGACCGGGAAGGACCACGCTCACAGAATACCAGCGTAAAATAGCAGCTTAACACTGCTGTGTTTCGTATGGTGAGTGTAGAGAACCGGAGACCCTTTTTACTGGAAAAGAGGCATTCCATCTTAGTCCTCACGGGTGACAACGCATCTGCATTTTGATTCTTTATTGGAAATAGATGTAGATGATGAGAAGCAACCACTTACTATCAGGTGGACTGTGTGCTCGTTTGTCACCCTATCCTATAAAAAAAAACTTACTTGGGTTGGTTATCTTTGATTTTGTACAAGAAAATAGAAATAAAATGGTATGAATAATTTAATAGTTAAAATCAATTGCAATTATGATCGACAGTTAATTAATCTAAAAATAATTATTTTACTTTACTTTTATTGACTTTCCGTTTTAATCCATCCAATACTTTGATTTGAAAAGAGGTACGTCAAAACTATTAAAAATTACTTGCAAGTTTTATTGTAATTGCCGCCTCTAATTCTTATGTCGCTTGCAAACAAATCTTAGTAGGTAAATTTGGGAATTTCATATGTTGGCGCTGACGCGAGGTGACACGCAGTCGGCCGGGCGGCGGCAGCGCGGTACGAAGGGGCGCGACGGGGAATGCTCGCCATTATTACTGTGCGCACGCTATTGGTTCCTCATTCTTCCCGCGCTTTGAAAAAGCGATGTTTCCCAATGTACAGTCGCACACAGCTTTCTTTGCACGACGCGCGACGATGGTTTTAAAAGGAAGGAAAGAAAATTATTTATATCTATTGTTTTATGACTGAACTAGTGAACGAAAAGGTAAATAGAAGGTGAATGGGGAAAATTGTGCAGTAAAGTTAAATGTATTGAGGAAGAATACCGAAAAAATTACCATGTGGTCAACCTGATGACGGAAACATTTATCATTCGCATTGATGATGATGATTCTGATGAGTGATGATGAAGTAGCATCCAGTAACACCAATACACCATCGACATCTGGCTTCAATGTTCCATGTTCCAACGGTATAATGGACGGCGTGTCACCCTTAGCTTAAGTTTTCTTGTTACAAACTACTTTATTTTACGATAGAAATAAAAAATAATGAAATAACATTATCCATTTTTAATTTCAACCTCTTCCAAAGTTCTAAGTAGCTAGTAAAGTACCTATTATGATTCTACAATAAAACCATTAATTACTATTATAATATTATAAAACAACAGCCTAGTACCATGTAGTACTTTAGAACGCGACTGTACCCATGCGCAGACACACCCCCTCCACTACCGTTCAGCGTTCTTTTTACGTGACGGGACCTGTACCGAGCTAGATAAAAGAGTTTGGCTTCGACGCGGATATTGAGCCTAGTCAGCTGATTTTATGATTTATTTATTTTAAATTCCACTGCTGGTGGTTTAATGTTTAAGTATTTTCATGTTTTATTTTAATGAAATTAACGTTTTATTTAACTATACTAACACGATGGAGCGTGAATAAAGCTAATAAAACGTTGTGAAAAGATGATTTTTTTTCATCAGGATCGATTTTATATTTCACCCATCATTTAAGATATAGTTAGTACTGTCGTCTGTCTTCGTTTTCGGGAGCGTTTCAAAATACCTGTATGTATTATAAATTTAGTATTAGGTTTATATTTCAGTAGTCGATTTTATTACCTTCCTTACCTAAGCTACGGGGCCATGTTATAAGTACCATTCTAATTATTGTTTTGAAATTTAGGAATTTCACCTAACCTAGCTGATCATTCGGTATACCATTCCACTACACGGTACACGTACCTTCTTACACAGTAACAAGGAACGCGTAGTTCCTATGTTTGGTTAAATCAGTGACAGGAGTAACGGAGAAAATGATACGGTGGTGGCGCTAAGAAACAGAAACAGAAACAGAAACTTTTTATTCAATATAAATATAAATAATACTTATTGAAAGTCACTTTGTTTAATTACCACTGGTTCGAAAAAACCTCTGTCCTGGGAAGAACCAGCAAGAAACCCAGCGGGACTTTTTTTTAAATAACAGCTTACAATCATGTATGTTACACAATTAACCACACAAAACAAATTAGAAATAGCTTGGTAGCGAACACCTCATTCCCAGGGGTTATTATCATCCATAAATTCCTTAATATTATAATAACCCTTTTTATATAAACTATGTTTAATAAAGTTTTTGATTTTGAGCAGGTCGAATTTTGTATATTTTCTGGGATTTTGTTGTAAAAGCGTATACATCGCCCCAAGAATGAATTACTGACTCGGTGGAGTCGAGTAACTGGTACTACTAGCTTGTGTTTGTTCCTAGTATTTACAGAATGAATATCACTTATTTTTGTATAACTACTTTTATTTTTGTGTACGTACATTACATTTTCATAAATGTATTGAGAGGCCAAAGTTAATATGATGCTTACGCATAGTGTGGCTTCAATATTCATAGAGTGTGGAGCTGCGCTAATAATACGAAATTTCAAATTAAAGTTTAATTAAACCTGAACGTAAATAATAATTCAGTAGTCAAATGAATAAATAGGTAATAATATTACAATAGAAAAAATAAATTTCTTCATTTAAATACCTACCTAATCTATTATGACAAAAACTGACCGCGCAGGCGCAACGCGCTTATATCAACTGCGCATGCGCGACTCTACTATCTCCGTGCATGCGCGAACAGAGTAGTACATTTTTGTTTGGAATAGCTTCTAGTACGTAGTACATATAACTCAATGCTTAAACATAAAACCAGCAGTGGAATTACTGAATTACAATCAGCTGACTAGGTCAATGTACGCGCGAACGCCGAATTCGCGCGGCCCGTAACTACGATGGTACCACAATACCTAATAATTTACAACACTTGTCTAAATACCTAACTTATCTACTTAACCTACTATTTTGCCACTGTGCTTGTCTCCACGTAGCCACTTTAATTCAAATTACAGGTTAAATAAACCAAATAACTGGTTCGATTCCCCGCTAATGAAAAAAAATACTTAAATGAAATGTTAACAAGGTTAGAGTTATGCGTTTTATTCATCGTGTGGTATGTTTATTATTCTGATGTATTCAGTTATGTACCTATTCAGATCAGTTCAGTACCAAGTTATTTAAAAAAAATAGGTATGAAACAGCTTACCGCTCTAAATCCTCCGTGGTCTTATGAGATGCGGCTCAAATTGTGCTCCATTCATTTCGAGGCAGATGGGCTCGGTGTTGCGTCTCCTCATGCAGGCGGGACATCATCGTGTGGTCTTCGACACAGTCCGCACGTAGTTTGTCGAAAACATCCACGATCCTTTGGCGCATTTCGTCAGCACTATCACACTCACGATTAAAACCCTTTCACATACCCCACAGAAAGAAGTCTAACGGGGTCAGATCTGGTGAGCAGGTGGCCAAGCGTGTGGTCCTAGTCTGCCAATCCAGCGATCATCAAATAATTCGGTAAGGCGCTCACGGACGAACCTCACGACATGTGGAGGTGCACCATCATGCTGGAACCATGTGCGGCGATATTCATCCAACGATAGGTCGTCTAAAATGTCAACCAACTGTTCATTTATAAAGTTTAGGTATCGCTGTCCGTTAAGTCGCTGTGGCAGAAACACTGGTCCCAGTATGCGATCCTTAAATAAACCTGCCCATACGTTAACCGACCATCGGGTTTGGTGCCCGGTTTGTCGAACAACGTACGGGTTAACCTCTGAATACACGTGTGTATTTCTTCGGTTCCACAGGCCGTTTCTGGTAAATGTCGACTCGTCCGTCCAGATAACGTGCTCAATGGAACCAGGCACACGTTGTTGTTGGTCTAATAACCAACGGCAGAAAACTCGTCGGCGGTCGTGATCGCCGGGAACTAAAGCTTGCACTTTGTGCACTTTGTACGGCCGCATTCGGTTACGCTTTAACACTTTGTGAACTGAACAGTATGACACACTTGTTGCATCCCGACGTCTTAATAATTCAGCGATACTTCGTGTACCTAGCTTCGGATACTGGCGAACGACATCTAAAATGCGCTCCTCGGGTGAATAGTCATTTGACTTCCATCCTGCCGCTACCGGAGCAATGGGCCGATTTTCCAACACTCGCTGAAATGCTGCTGTTATCAGACGAGAGTCAGCTGGTGTCGAGCGGTCGGGAATTCTCTCGGTAAATTCGTTATGCACGCGAAGCATTCCGCAAGCTTCTCCAAGGCACATTAACATGTTGCCGTATTCACGAGCACTATAAACGTACGCGTTAGGAATTATTAAAACAAAAAAGAAACACAAAACGTAACAACAAGAATAACACGTAATAACAAGTAGGTGATACCAAGTAATAACAATAAGAATTTAATAAAAAAAACAATTGAACTGTCGCTCGCGCATGCGTGTCCAAAGTCAACACGGAACTGTCTCAAAAACTGAAATTAATAATTAATCCCGCCAAAACTGAAGCCTACTGCGTCCTAGCGTCCTTGCGGTAAACACTTTGAACATTCCAACAGACCGTCAAATGTTATGACACTGCCAACTTTTATTTTATAAGTTTAGTTTCCATATGATCCCTACGACTAGTCTTTCATATGGAATTTAGAAGTAATAGTTGTAATTTTTTTAATACAATTAGACAATCAATTGTACCCTGACGAAACAAGCAGTTCGTTACTACAAAAATGATATTGAAATTAATAAACGTACTTTGTATACGTGGTAGAGCCATGCTGCAGCTATATTAGTAGTATAGTTGTAGCACGAATGGGTCGGCTCGACCGGGGAAGGACCACGCTCTCACAGAATACCAGCGTAAAATAGCAGCTTAACACTGCTGTGTTTCGTATGGTGAGTGTAGAGAACCGAGACCCTTTTACTGAAAAGAGGCATTCCATCTTAGTCCTCACGGGTGACAACGCATCTGCATTTTGATTCTTTATGGAAATAGATGTAGATGATGAGAAGCAACCACTTACTATCAGGTGGACTGTGTGCTCGTTTGTCACCCTATCCTATAAAAAAAAAAAAACTTACTTGGGTTTGGTTATCTTTGATTTTGTACAAGAAAATAGAAATAAAATGGTATGAATAATTTAATAGTTAAAATCAATTGCAATTATGATCGACAGTTAATTAATCTAAAAAATAATTATTTTACTTTACTTTTATTGACTTTCCGTTTTTAATCCATCCAATACTTTGATTTGAAAAGAGGTACGTCAAAACTATTAAAAATTACTTGCAAGTTTTATTGTAATTGCCGCCTCTAATTCTTATGTCGCTTGCAAACAAATCTTAGTAGGTAAATTTGGGAATTTCATATGTTGGCGCTGACGCGAGGTGACACGCAGTCGGCCGGGCGGCGGCAGCGCGTGGTACGAAGGGGGCGCGACGGGGGAATGCTCGCCATTATTACTGTGCGCGCACGCTATTGGTTCCTCATTCTTCCCGCGCTTTGAAAAAGCGATGTTTCTAATGTACAGTCGCACACACAGCTTTCTTTGCACGACGCGCGACGATGGTTTTAAAAGGAAGGAAAGAAAATTATTTATATCTATTGTTTTATGACTGAACTAGTGAACGAAAAGGTAAATAGAAGGTGAATGGGGAAAATTGCAGTAAAGTTAAATGTATTGAGGAAGAATACCGAAAAATTACCATGTGGTCAACCTGATGACGGAAACATTTATCATTCGCATTGATGATGATGATTCTGATGAGTGATGATGAAGTAGCATCCAGTAACACCAATACACCATCGACATCTGGCTTCCATGTTCCATGTTCCAACGGTATAATGGACGTGTCACCCTTAGCTTAAGTTTTCTTGTTACAAACTACTTTATTTTACGATAGAAATAAAAATAATGAAATAACATTATCCATTTTAATTTCAACCTCTTCCAAAGTTCTAAGTAGCTGGTAGTACCTATTATGATTCTACAATAAAACCATTAATTACTATTATAATATTATAAAACAACAGCCTAGTACCATGTAGTACTTTAGAACGCGACTGTACCCATGCGCAGACACACCCTCCACTATCGTTCAGCGTTCTTTTACGTGACGGACCTGTACCGAGCTAGATAAAAGAGTTTGGCTTCGACGCGGATATTGAGCCTAGTCAGCTGATTTTATCATTTATTTATTTTAAATTCCACTGCTGGTGGTTTAATGTTTGTATTTTCATGTTTTATTTTAATGAAATTAACGTTTTATTTAACTATACTAACACGATGGAGCGTGAATAAAGCTAATAAAACGTTGTGAAAAGATGATTTTTTTTCATCAGGATCGATTTTATATTTCACCCATCATTTAAGATATAGTTAGTACTGTCGTCTGTCTTCGTTTTCGGGAGCGTTTCAAAAATACCCTGTATGTATTATAAATTTAGTATTAGGTTTATATTTCAGTAGTCGATTTTTATTACCTTCCTTACCTAAGCTACGGGGCCATGTTATAAGTACCATTCTAATTATTATTTTTGAAATATAGGAATTTCACCTAACCTAGCCGATCATTCGGTATACCATTCCACTACACGGTACACGTACCTTCTTACACAGTAACAAGGAACGCGTAGTTCCTATGTTTGGTTAAATCAGTGACAGGAGTAACGGAGAAAATGGTACGGTGGTGGCGCTAAGGAAACAGAAACAGAAACAGAAACTTTTTTATTCAATATAAATTATAAATAATACTTATTGAAAGTCACTCTTTTGTTTAATTACCACTGGTTCGAAAAAAAACCTCTGTCCTGGGAAGAACCAGCAAGAAACCCAGCGGGACTTTTTTTTAAATAACAGCTTACAATCATGTATGTTACACAATTAACCACACAAAACAAATTAGAAATAGCTTGGTAGCGAACACTCATCCCAGGGGTTATCATCCATAAATTCCTTAATATTATAATAACCCTTTTATATAAACTATGTTTAATAAAGTTTTGATTTTGAGCAGGTCAATTTTGTATATTTTCTGGGATTTTGTTGTAAAAGCGTATGCATCCCCAAGAATGAATTACTGACTCAGTGGATTCGAGTAACTGGTACTGGTACTAGCAGTGTTTGTTCCTAGTATTTACAGAATGAATATCACTTATTTTTGTATAACTACTTTTATTTTTGTGTACGTACATTACATTTTCATAAATGTATTGAGAGGCCAGTTAATATATTAATTTCTTAAATTTTGTCGGAGCGACTTTTAGGTTTTAAATCATAGATTGCTCTTATGGCCCTCTTCTGTAAAACAAATATAATTTCAGTGTCAGTCGCGTGTCCCCATAGCAAAATACCATACGACATTATGCTATGGAAATAGCTAAAGTAAACAAGTCTAGAACGTTTTATACGTTGTAGAGCCAAGCTGCAGCTATATTAGTAGTATAGTTGTAGTACGAATGGGTCGGCTCGACCGGGGAAGGACCACGCTCTCACAGAATACCAACGTAAAATAGCAGCTTAACACTGCTGTGTTTCGTATGGTGAGTGTAGAGAACCGGAGACCCTTTTTACTGGAAAAGAGGCATTCCATCTTAGTCCTCACGGGTGACAACGCATCTGCATTTGATTCTTTATTGAAGATAGATGTAGATATCTATGGGTCATAGCAACCACTTACCATCAAGTGAACTGTGTGCTCGTTTGTCACCCTATCCTATAAAAAAAAAACAACGTTTTTTGGAATGTAGTTAGTCATCGTGACTTTTAGGATGATCACGGTGATTTTTTCATCGTGATGTTATTTATCACTCATGTCTAGAGGCGACAGAGGGAAACATATCAGGAGATGGGCAGTAGCGTCTTCCTAATAACGACTAAAAATTAAAAAAAATTGTGGTTGCCAATCTGCTTGCCAAGCGTGGCAACTACGACAAATATACGCCCATGAGGCAATATATGGGGAAGATTTATGTTCAGCAGTGGACTTTAATAGGCTGTAACTGTAAGTGTTTGTTGTAATAGTGATAAGAAAAAAATGCGGTAAAAAAGACGATTTTTTTATTTAATCTCGTGCGATGTTTAGGGCAGCGTTGCCGAGGTGGGCGATATTTGCGGCAGTAAAATTTTGCGCTCCCCTTTATTTCATGGCCCATGGCCAGCAGTGGAAGGAAACTGTAAAGAGAGGGAGGGGGTAATTTTATTATTGATAAAATATTTTTGTGTTTAAAAAAAGTCATCAAACATCAACATCAAGCAATTTAGTAAACAAAGTTGCATAAATAAGTTTATTGGTTAAAACAGTAATAAATAACAAAACCAAACAAGCTTACTGACAGGAAAAAAATTCAAATATTATATGTCACTTCTACAACTAAGGCAAATCTAACGACACTCAATATGTTAAAATCCAATATCTATATGTTACAATCAAATAACTACTATGTAGAAAGAAACGAGGTCATAGAAACACTCGAAATTTCATTAAGAAAAGAAATATATACGTAATATAATTATATCGATATACTCAGTAGGAGCTTCTAATAAATAAAAAAATAATTCAATCACAGGTATATACTTTAGTACGCTATCTTTGACCAACGCCATTTTTGTTGAAAACAACTTCGCCATAATGTTTACGATATAACGAAATTATAAAATAAAACGTAATTTTCGCACATTGGTCTTTATGGAATATGAAAATTTGTGTTTTTTACATGATTTATAGTGATAACTCACACTTTATATTTCATTTTCAGTTACTTCTGACTACTTTATTTCATACGTGAACGACACAGTATTTGAAATGCAAATTTTATAAAATGTATAAAAATGTTACGAGGCAAAATATAAATGAAAAACTTTCTTTTGTAACTACTTAATTTTTTTTTAATTTGAAGTTGGCTCTTCAAATAAAAAAACGCGGCGAAGGAAATAGACCACAGAACACAATTACTCTCTACTAGACTGAAGTATAAGTACATGACGTAAACGGGACGCGTAGGTAAAGGCGGAAACTCGTCATTTGAAGTACATTCTATTAATTTAGAGAAGCGGAATTTAGAAACGAAACTAATTCTAATAAATTTTCTAGAATTTTAGTTGTATAATTCTTATCAATAACATTTAAAAAATAATTGTTCTGAGTAAACGTAGTGATTATATACTGTTTGGTCCTGAGGGGTCCCTTCTAAATATTACTATGCTCTTTGGCGGGGTCTACAAATTTGTCCGGGGGCACAATCTAATAAGAAGTTGGTCCGGGGAAACCGATGTGGTCCAGCAGGACTTGATAGATTAAAAAGGATCCTATGACCTTTTACCATAAAGTTAATATTTTTCGGAATAATGAATTTCTAAAGGTTTGAAAAATCCTAAATTCAGATACTTTTATATATTAAAAATACATAAAGAAAAGGAATAAAATATAAAAGATATTTTTTATTAACCACTTACCATCACGTGGACTTTGTGCTCGATTGTCACCCTTATCCTATAAAAAAATATTTAAAGAAAAAGAATAAAATATAAAAGTTATTTTTAATATTCTTTGGACAATAGTTAAAAATATCCATAAGCGAGAATAAAAAAAACATTTTTTATACATTTCTTTATATATTTTTAATGAATCATAATTATCTGAATTCGATTTTTCAAACATTTAAAAATTCATAACTCCGAAAATATTGACTTTATCGTAAAAAGTCATAAAACTTTTTTATTTGTATTTTATCAAGAAATATAAAAATAATATTTTTTATACTTTTTTCTTTTCTTTATGTATTTTTAATGGGTCAAAAGTATCCAAATTTGGGATTTTTCAAACATTTAAAAATTCATGACGCTGAAAATATTAATTTTATCGTAAAAAGTCATAAAATATTTTTTATTGTTATTTTATCAAAGAGTATAAAAAAATTGTCCCATTTGAAAATAACAATTCCTTGCAATAAAAAAAATGTCGGTTTAAATAATATGGCACCGAGTCGCCCTATGGCAATATGCATTTATATCATTAGTAGGACAATTTGAAGAGAATCGCTTAAAAAATGGAGGTGAAATAGTTTTCCGTAGTAATGCGCCGATTCCTCTTGGACTATAGCCATACACAGGCGTTCCCCTGTGCCGAAGTATAAGTTCACGCGGTACTATGCGTACAATAAAACTAGTTGCAACCGCACCGCCGACTGAATCGAAGTTCTACAAAAATAGTTCAGTTTTTTGCTGCAATAAGAGATTTTCCACGTTAAATTTACAAAACGATGGCGTTACCTTTAATATATAAGTTATTCTTAATGACATTAGTACTATTCATTTCTTTTTAATCTTATTATTGTAATTGAATGGCTAAGATCAAGATATCCCTAAGTCCACTTGGGGATTTTATGCACTAGCAACACAGCTGGTAAAGCTGGTCATTGTCTATGGTTTTATCTATCTACGACACTGACCTCTATATTATATCTCCTCAAGAGTCATGACGCCCGTGGCGGGTTGACAGCGTATGCATGCCCGTGTATCAGCCGACCCCGTGTGGCCATTTGGTAAATACGCCTTGTCTTTAATCTATGTTGTTCAAAGATAAAACGCTGTTTTAATCTTTGAACAACATAGATTAAAGACAAGGCCGTAATGTAACGTTTTCAAACGTATTTGAATTGAACATTTTCGATTATTTTAACCGGTTATTGTTTTCCGCGTAAAAGGAGGTAGATATTAAAAAGTTTATGGTGTGAAAAAAATGTATTAAAGGAGTGTGATTTTTTAATCTCTTTTGATATAATGTTGTATTGTTATGCAAATAAAACAAATACCTTTTTATATAATGGCTTAATTTCATAATCCTTACACTTTATGTACAAGAAATCGGCAAAATTACGTCTATACATAAATATACCGAGATTGATAATATTATAAAAATAGAATTTAATATTTATAAGGTAGAATCAAATATCTTAATTCATAACGAATCTATGCGTATAAGTTTTATACATAGCTGGCATACAAAATTAAAAAGATATCATTGTTTACATTAGCGCCTACCGGTATCGCGCGATCTCCCGAACGGCCCCTGACACTTGACGCGTAAAAACATAAAATGGCGTAACACTTGAGGGGATATACAAGTACGCTGGACTGGCTATACCCTACATATTTTTTTTTTTATAGGATAGGGGTGACAAACGAGCACACAGTCCACCCGATGGTAAGTGGTTGCTGTGGCCCATAGACAGCTACATCCATCTTCGATTACGAATCAAAATGCAGATGCATTGTCACCCGTGAGGACTAAGATGGAATGCCTCGTTTCCAGTAAAAAGGGTCTCCGGTTCTCTACACTTACCATACGAAACACAGCGGCATTAAGCTGCTATTTTACGCTGGTATTCTGTGAGAGCGTGGTCCTTCCCCGGTCGAGCCGACCCATTCGTGCTACAACTATACCAGTAATATAGCTGCAGCATGGCTCTACCACGTATAACGATTTGTGTCGATTTGAAGCGCCGCCATTGTTCGTACCGGAAACTAAAATTGACATAATATGCCAAAGTGTGTTGAATCGTATCTTTGTATTTTAAAGTTTTAAACGAAAAAAAATGAAAGTATTTTGTGTAGTTTGATTATGTTTGATTTCAGTTATTTAATAAGAATTAGTTTTAGTAATAATGTGAGTGTGTGTAATTGGGTTCGGTTTAGTAATCAAGTCGCCTGAATTTGTGGAGTCTGTCTCTGTTGGGGGAGGGGGGGGGGGGAGAGAGGTTATCTCAAGCGCCCCCATGCAATTTTAGCTGCCGGAGCTGCGTCTACGCAGCTGCGAAATATATTATCAATCACTAATTAATATCTGAAACGGAACTTAAATTTCACTAAATTCCTTACGTTTTTTAAGTTGCATCTGTCAAAATGCGTAAAATGAAGTGCTAGGCCGCTATTTTGTTGACACTGACAGTGACAGATATACTCGAATTCGCGTCATAAGCGTCATTCCGAAAAGCGCGGGAAGTGTTGAAGTAGGCGAGCGTCCTTTTTTTGGCTAAACTTTTGAAAATTAAATTAATTTGATATTACAGGATCTGTTAAGTTGTAAAGTGTATATATTAGTAGTTATTGTTGATTATTTATAGTTTTAGTTTGTTTTCTTCGCCTGGTAAGTCATTTCATTGTATTATATGTAAATAGGATTTTTCTCTTGGCGTCCATGTTGGAGCGCGAAGACCCTGGAGGGACATCCCTCCAGGTGTCTAATGTAATCATAATCGATGCGTCGGGAATGGAAACGGAAGGTTCAATTATAGATACAGACTGTTCGGAAAGCACGAAATCTGTTAAAAGAAAGAGAATCTCAGCTAGAAACCAAAAGAAAAGAAGGAATCACAGACATACGGGTCTATCAGATTGCCAACTTTCCCCTAATGATTTAAAGGATAATGTTATTCCTAAAGTGCTTGAGTGTATTGATAAAAACACTAAAATCCACCATAATGCGGCTGCTTACTTTAACAATGTTACAAGTAACCCTCGCGCTGCTAGGTCGCTTTACCAGACGTCAGACCCTGCGCCTTATGTTGTCCATGTTCAAAAAATCTTACAAACAAATCAAACTGGATCTATTCACCCAGTACAATTTGGATTTTTCCTTAAAAAATGTTTAATAAAAAACATTGTACACAATGTTATATGTTTTTCCATTCGGGGAAAGAATGTGGAGATTCTGGGCATTTGACACACGCGAACATGCTACATACAGCTGACCATGAGAGAAGCACGGTTTTTCTAAGTTGACCCCCGCTACCTGTAACGTTTGCCCTTGCGCTTTATTAATTGTCATTGCAAAACTGAGCTTAATAGGGAACTGCAACCTTTTGAATTGAAAAGGAAGATCTGTGGTAATTATAGGGATCCGTGGTATAATAACATTTTCACCTTTTCCTACGCCTGTCAAAATTGTAGCAAGATGTGTCCACGCAGCCTTGTCCCGTTACATAACCGAGGAGCATCTAAATTTCGCATTAGCATGACTGGGACGCCTAATTTTAATTGAAGCTTATGTGAGGGCACACCTGACAACTCTAGAGAATTTAGAAACTCTACGGGATATGAAGTGCTCTGTTCTGTGTCCATAACTGTGTCTACTGACAAATACTCTGTTATTTCTCCTGCTACTGCTTAATATATCTGAATTTATTTTGTTAACGCTCTCATTTTTTGGTGCAAGAATCGCCCTTTCACATAACCATTTGTCTTCATGCATGTTGTTCGTTAAATCTGAATAAACGCTCGCAATTAATTCGGAATGACTCTGTACTAAATTACAAAAATCTCTCGTCAATTTAACGCAGCCCTCAGCATCCGTTTCCAACCGCCCATCGCCAATTTTTAATAGTGTGTCAGCATAGTTTCCAGCATTGATATCATTATACAAATGCAATCTCATATTCGTAGTTAAACTGAATTTTGTCACCTTATTCCATAAAATAGACGACTTGAGGCATGCTTTAATTTCATCTGCAGGTGTGCCCTTTGAATGACAGGTAAAGTTTATGAAAGTCACCAGCCAGTAAAACCACCATTCCTCCCATTACATCGGTATTGCTGCGCAAATCCTGGAGCGTTCGATTTAGTGCTTCTACAGCTTTTATGCGACATTGTACTTTCGTCCCACACTAAAAGTTTGCATTGTCGTAGCATTATACCGTGCACTATTTTTGCTAAAGTTGCAGATCGGCGATTCTTCCTGGGCTGATTTAGAGGAGTTTTAAAACAGAATGTAGTGCGGCCCCGCTTAGCAGCGGGCGGCTATACCGGAGGAAGCTACACACAGCAATGTTTTTATCTTTCCGTACTTGCTAATAACAAATTTAACAAAATGTCTTCCCAGTTCCTCCAGGGCATCTAAAAGAAAAGTGCACTATTTCCAGATTCAATTTGTCCTAATACTTTGTCAAAACTCGTTTTGTTCGGGAAGCAAGCGGGTACAAATTCGGCTACTTGCTGCTGCAAAGCTGGTATATCGTAGTTTGTTTCACGTATAATTTCATCACTTAGTTCATTTTCGGTTGTTCGCTGAGGGCTTATCATTCCAAAGTCGCTTAATTTTTGGCCTACCATTGCCATTACTTTATCTTCAATTTTTCCAAGTGCTTCATTATAAATGTGTTCATTGTATGTCATGTTCGCGTGTGTCTGCTGTAACCTTCGCAAAATATCTTCCGCCATGTACTCTTTATATTTGTCCCACAATTTATGTGCATTAGATAGCCTGCAAGATGATATGAGAGTTGCATAAAGATCCCTAAATTTGGCTGGTGACTGGCACTGCACAGCCTCCATGGTTTCATCCCAGTGATTATCGTTTTCTAAAAGATGCAGAGCTTCACATGCTTCTCTATAAGTTGCGCATTCCAGACCGTTGACAGTTTTAAGGTCTTTACATATCCTGTAGGACCCCGAACATGGTGCAGCAGCAATCGTAAACAGAAACATTCAAAATTAGTTACATGGACGGTATACACACGACCAAGGGCATCTGATGACTTTACACCGGGCCAATTTGCAACAGGCGCGCCTTGAATACGGCGTTTCACTCCTTCCTAGATGTGTTCCAAGTATAATAGCGGGGACTTCAGAATATAACAACGTTTTTGCAAAGGAGTCGGTTTGACAAAGTTGAAAGAAGGCTGTTAGTGTAGTTTTGGCGGTGATGCATTCTTTCTGGAAATTTCTTTCGGTGAAATATACACGCTCCATTTTCTAAGTGCACAGCAAGGTGAGTAACTGTTGGGTGCCTTTCGTAAAGGAAGCCAAGGAGACGCCACGCTGCCTCGTTACTGCTGACATAACGCCCTGCTTGAAAGGTCTGTACTTCATTAACGGGATTTGCCTCACCTTCACTCCTGAGATTAAATATTGCTTGGTCGCTTCCTTTATTTATGTACTTACAGATATACTTGATTGCGCGGACAGAGCTACATGCTTCTACATTAATGTGGGCATTAAACATTTTACATAGAATGGGCGATTGGGCGAAATTTACAATCAAATCTCGCTCCAGAGCGAGATTTGATTGTAACTTTCTTGCCACCATCTTCGGGAGCTATGCGTCTGTATAAAGGGTAGCCATTGTCATTGTGCACTGTTTCTTTTAATAGCTATTTAGGGAATTTCTTTGTACATTTTCCTTCTTTCATACAAGGCGATACTGAATTTCGTGCTCCAAATGGACCGTGAATCATATTTCGGACGATGGTATCATACAATTCTTTATCTTGCTCAGGATCCGGAATCTCGGCGCTTATTATGTCGTCTATTTGGCTGGGCCGCAACTTCTCTTTACGCCATATTAGAATGTGGGCATGCGGTAATCCTCTTTTTTGCCATTCAATTGAATACATGAAGCACTGCACCTCTCCGAAAATTTTACCTTTGTTATTACATACATTAATTTTTGTACTTTTAATCTAAATACTCTAGCAACTAAATCGTGTCTGTCAGTACTTTTTTGGCCCGGCATTAGCTCCTCGGTTATTTCTTTCCATGTGGGATTGCAAGTAAAAGTAACAAAAAGATCAGGTCTTCCGTGTTCGTACATAGGCGAATGCGTCTTGTGTGTACTCATGTAGGTAGCGGGACTGTTAACGAATGATGAGGGCAGAATTACCATTTTACCTAAATCTCTGGGTTTACATTGGCGTCGCTAGAAACTGCATCTTGTAAATGTATATAATTCTCAACGCGCAGCTTTTTTGATTTAAAGATATATAACGGAGACGTTCACTTTCTACCTTCACATACATGTCTACCAAAAATTGATGAAATAATTGTCTACACCGGGCTAAGAGGTTAAAATCATTTTCTCGCAACATCATATGATACGCATAAAATCCATACATGATACTTTTTTGTTCGGAGTAGGCTCCTTTGTGACCGGGTTAATGAGTGGAATTTGAAAATGATAACCCGCTTGTCCTTTGCAATAAATCTATGGGTATTGCAGAGCGTCATAAAACTTGTGTGTATCGGCTACCCGTTGCAACGTATCATCACGTGCTCGCAAGACAATGTCTCGTGCAGAAAATTGATCACCACTAATTACGGCTGCTATTTCGTTTATCAAAGGTGCATTGTAGCGCCTTTCATGCTCTCCTCGAGGGGTCCGATCTGCGTGAATGACGGCTTTATAATCCTCTTCAGGTAGGTTTTCTAAAGCAGTTTTAAATGTTTTGACTAAAATGTTACGTTCATGCAAGAATCTTTGAATTTTGAACACTGTGTCTCTCTCAACTCCCTGGATAAATTGGCAGCGACGGTCTACCTCAATTTCTTCGTCACCCATAAAATATACTTGTAAAAATTTATGCTGTTCGTTTTCAGCTGGAAAGTGAACCTATTCTATGATAAATTTGCCCTTGCACCGTAAATGTAGGCGAAAATCCCGGCATTATTATTTCCCGGTCAACTCCGAAGGACGTCATTTGAAAGCATGAGTTATATTTCGGATCCTGTTTAAAAGCGCCGTGACTCATTAGCATCATATAAAATAGAGTTTTCAAAGGTTCTTCTGGTTCCCAAGTAACGTAAGAGACACTTTGCCATTGAACAGCACATGCCTGCGGTCTCATCTTTCCATTTTAAAGCGCTGCAAAATCGACACGCCTTGTCCATCAGTCCGATAACAACTAACCTGTGATTTTTATAATCAATCAACGGATCATAATTGAATGCTCCGTCATTAAAACCGACCAATTGTTTCTTTGAAAATTTTGTCGACGTTCAGCTTGAGCTGTGCATTTGCATCTCTTCGCGCCTATGTCTGTTCTGGTGTTTCAGATGCCCTTATAGTAGATTGACGTTCAGCTTGCTCAATGAGTCTGTGTTGAGTTTCATCAGGTGTTTATGTTCTCTTAAGGCGGCCTGACGTTCCGCTTGTTCGAATAGCCTTTGCTGACTTTGAGCAGGTGTTTCAGTAGTTCTTAAAGTAGATTGACGCCTGCCTGTTCAAGACGCCTTTGCTGACTTTGATCAGGTGTTTCAGTAGCTCTTAAAGTAGCTTGACGCCTGCCTGTTCAAGACGTCTTTGCTGACTTTGAGCAGGTGTTTCAGTAGCTCTTAAAGTAGCTTGACGCCTGCCTGTTCAAGACGCCTTCGCTGACTTTGAGAAGGTGTTTCAGAAGCTCTAAAGTAGCTTGACGCTCTGCCTGTTCAAGACGCCTTCCTGACTTTGAGAAGGTGTTTCGGAAGCTCTCAAAGCAGCCTGACGCTCTGTCTGTTCAAGACGCCTTGCTGACGTTGAGAAGGTGTCTCAGATGCTCCAAAGCAGCCTGACGCTCTGCTTGTTCTTGCCTTCTCAGTTCAGCATCTTCTAAAGATTCTAGCGATCGAGCTAATCTTTTCGCTTGTCTTTGAGAAGATACCTTGAAAGGCTGGACTTACGTTTGCGAGGCATTATGAAGTAAGAAAACCTATTTATAAAAAACGTTAAAATACCTAAAAGGAATTAAATTTCCTTTTAAATATTTTTTTTAAAAGCAAATCCAAAATATAAAAGTAGCCTATGTCAATCTACAGCCACCGAACTATCCCCATACAAAAAATCATGCCATGCCGACGCTCTGTTGCGACGTGAAAGAAGGACAAACAAACAAACAAACACACTTTCGCATTTATGATATTAAGTATGGAAGTATGGAAGTATGGATACTATTTAGTAATACTATAACAAAAAGAAAAAATGAAGAAAAAAATATTTAAAAGTAAATAAAAAAACACCCGACTGTACGGAAGCATGCAAAACAAAAACAATCGGTCCATCCGTTTAGGCTGTAGGCTCAGCCAAACAATATTTGAAACATACCTACATACACATACATACACACACCTTCTTTGATGTATTTGCTCCTACTGGCGCAGTCGGGTAAAAATGAACATACATCAGCTTTTAAGAAAATTATACGGGAAAATTCGCAATCCAAGACTGGCAAACACCAAAAAACGACGCGTTAATTTTGTGAAAAAAATTATCAATTTATTAGTTTTGTTTTCGTAAATTACTATTACTTTTGAGTTACTTACCGATGGCAGGAGATTTTGTTAGTTGTTTGTAAACGTCCTTTGTAATTTCTGCAGATTTTGATCGCGGAACTTGTCATTTTCACCAAAATAATTTAACGCAAAAAATGAGCCGTGCGTGCGTATTTCTTGCAGTTACAATTGACACTGAGGAGCGAGGAGCGCTTTAGAGGATAACAGTTAGCTGACGCTTTTGAGCCGCCGTTACTCTATCTAGTGTCTGGCCTTCACTACTAACGAATTTAAGATTCGAAAAAATAGAACGCATTTCTATAACTCATTGATAAGTGTTCTATTCCAAAAAAACTTTTTGATGTGTAGTGTAGCCCTCACGACAGTATATATTAGTGTCAAGGTAGAATAAGTTTAAGCAGTATAATTAAAGTCTTAAACTGAGCAACACGTCTCCTTCATTAACACCTTTCCAACATTACATGGCGACCCTGCGAGGCGGTGCGCTGCGACAATGCAAGCGCACCGCCGCGCCGCGGCCTGCAAAAATTATAGAAAAAAATATGATAAAATAATCTAATTCGATTACTGCTGTTTTCCTCGATGTTTCGAAGGCTTTTGACAGAGTTTGGCACGCTAGTTTATTGGGCAAGCTTTCAGCATACGGCTTATCCGCTGGCCTGATTGACTAGGTGAAGGACTTTCTGAGTGAACGATTTCTCCGAGTTGTCATCGATGGCTGCTCGTCCTGTCCTATCGTGACAAACGCCGGAGTTTCTCAGGGGTCCGTTCCTCCGCAACTCTCTTTCTGCTGCATATAAATGATCTGCTCATTCCCGGTATCAGACGACAGCACATTTGTGGAGAGATACCAACCAAGTGCTCGGATCAGTCGGGATCAAATCCAGCCCGAACGAGAGGCTATGGTTGAGCGTGTGAATCTCATACTACAGGCAGTCTCCGAATAGGGCGATGCCAATCTCGTAATATTCAACGCCTCCAAAACACAAGTGTGTCTTTTCACCACTAAAAGGAGCCCGCTCACTCTGGCTCCTACTTTCCGGAATGTATCCTTGGAGTACACTGACCGCCTTCAGTTGTTAGGGGTTGAATTTTCTCCGAACCTCAACTATGGGCGGTTCATTGAGTCCAGAGCCAAAGCAGCCGCAAGGAAACTTGGGGTCCTTGCAAAGGTGCGGCGGTACTTCACGCCGGGGCAGCTTCATACCTTATATAAAGCGCAAGTCCGGTCGTGCATGGAGTACTGCTGTCACAAAGGGGCTGGTGCTGCAAAATGCCACCTGGCAGCGTTGGACTCAGTAGAGAGACGTGCTAAAAGGCTCATTGATGAATTAAGTAGATATTAATTACGAATATGAGGATTAAATATATATGTAAATAAGAGAAGTAATTTAACAGTATAGTCTATAATTGTAATTAGAAGTTGCTGACGTAATGTCATACAACAAAAGGGATTAAAATATAGACAAACATTCTACAATTACAGTTTTATAATACGTAGGTATATATAGATGTCACTAATTAGGGCCGATTTTACTATCCTAATAAGGGCGGAAGGTCAATCAGAGGTCGAGTGACGACGCACTGTCATGTAACACGGATGATTGAAATATAGATATCAATCTACAATTATAGTTTTATAATGAATATTGTTGTCACTTATTAGAGCCTATTTTAGTGTTCTAATAAGGGCGGGATAGCAATAAATGTGAATAGGCACAAAGTGGCCAAACAAAATGCGGTTTATAATTATTATTACTGATGTCACTTATTAGGGCCTATTTAGTGTCCTAACAAGGGCGGAAGTCCAAGGTCAATCCGACGAAAAGTGACCACACAAAATGGACGCGCCAGTAACGTGGGTTTCTTCGATAAAGATTTGTGAACTGTATTGGTACATACAACAAGCAGAGCAAGGAAAGTGGATGAGAGTGGAATGCACGCACTAACCTTGTGAGGGACTGCCTCGCCTTCCTCCCGGAGTATCAGCTAACACAGCAGGTCCGCCACGTGGATCGGTGCACGCACCCTTAGATCAGTTCTAGGATGTCACACACTCCTTAACTCTCGACTTATTGTAATCGCGGAAGGCGCGTCACATTCGCGAAATTTCTAGGACTCAATGTCCGGTGATAATTAATATTAAAGAGGAGATCGAAGGACGCAATTCCCTCGCGCGGTTGCGGTTATTAATCGATTGCAACTAATTGCCGCTGCGTGGCGCTTGCCGGGGAAGGACCACGCTCTCACAGAATACCAGCGTAAAATAGCAGCTTAATGCTGCTGTGTTTCGTATGGTGAGTGTAGAGAACCAGAGACCCTTTTTACTGGAAAAGAGGCATCTTAGTCCTCACGGCTGGTGGCGCATCTGCATTTTGATTCGCAAACGAAGATAGATGTAATGTCTATGGGCCACAGCAACCACTTACCATCAGGTGGACTGTGTGCTCGCTTGTCACCCTTATCCTATATAAAAAAATGGGATCAGTCAGAAATACATATAGACGCATAGTCAACAAAGTTTAATTTCAATTATGACTTCGAATATGATTCTAAGATAGCACCTAAGCTTCAACGCCCTGGTTCACTGACACACTCGTCGATTTCATGTAAAATTTGTTTTTCAGATCAGCCGAAGCACTTCTAATGGCAGCGAGTTCCGCAGGTCAAGCCTTCGCCTTTGCGCCCAATTTCCAAAAAGGCATAAAGGCAGCCTGGAGGATAATTGTGATTCTTAATAAGCAGTCTAAAATCGTCGACCCGCCCAAGCCAGCAGTTGAGAATTTTGTAAGTTATGGAAATAGAATGTTAAATAAAAAATTATGTTGTAAAATACTGTGAGAAAGACATGAGAAATAAAATAATTCGTTCGCCAAAACGCAATTGAGCACGCAGCTGGCTCATTACTCCAAAAACCAAAAAAAAAGGGAGGTGTTGCGGTAACTTTTGTCTGTTTGCCTTTGAAATAAAAAAATATTTCGAGGATATGTGAAGACCGTAGGGGCAGCGCGCCAAAATTCCGTGCCCAAATTCCTCGGAGGAATGAGAAAAAAGATCTGTGCCAAAAGCAAACATTAGCTCGAAGGGCACTCACATGAGTGGCCATTGCAAAAGCACTTATACGACGACCCAAAATGCTGTTACTTGATGAAGCTACTAGTGTATTGGACACTGAAAGTGAAAAGGTGAGAATAAATTGTTGATTCATTATTACCAATCTTATCAACATCATTGATAAATTGATTAATAATATTTTGTTTTTCTTGCGTGGATAATATTTATGATAATCAAATATTTATTTTCTTACTTTATTTATTTAATACATCAAATTATAACATCTTTAAATTTTTATAACTAACACAGGCAAGGAAACTAATCGCTAGTGAAGATTTTTTTACTTATGTGCCAACATGAATCGTCATCATCATTACAGCCCTTTACAAGTCCACTGCTGAACATAGGCCTCCCGCAAGAAATGTCACAAAACACGGTGCAGCTCGTCAGCCCATCAAGTGGAGGGCCCGGTCTATTCTTTGCTCACTGGTACGAGTAATAAAATATTAACTAAACGCTAGTGATCGCCTAGTGGTCGAAATTCGACTCTAATAAATTACATTTTTTGGTTTTTATTATAAGCAAGCTGTATTTCACTTTCAACTGCACATCAATATATAAAACATAAATATCTAATATACAAAATATAAAATTTTTGCCTTTACATACACTCCACACAGTATTGAAAATGGAACATTTATGCTGCGGCCAAATTGTCGCGATAAGGCAAAGATTTGCGTTGTTGCGACACATCTGGACAAGCAATTCGTCATATTGCGAATCATTCAGGCGAATTAGAAATTTCTGCACATCAAACGAATAACTAATAATTGACGAATAACTCATTCATTCTTAACCCACTTTCATTCTCTCTTAAATCTGTCAAGCAATTGTCCATGAACAGATTAAACAGCCACGGTGACGCTACACATCCCTGTCTAACACCTTTTTCGATATTAAACCATTCAGTGTATGCCCCGTTTATCCTTACACAAGCACTAGAATCCCTATAAAGAGATTGCAATGCTCGTATGAGGATACTGCTCACACCGTTCACGGACAGTGCTGACCACAATTCATTCCTCATTACTCCATCATAGGCCTTTTCTAGATCCACGAATGCGCAATAGACCTTCTTGTTTTTAGCTAAACACTTTTCGGCTATGCACCGCAAGGAAAAGACCTGATCCATACATCCCATTCCCTTTCTAAATCCCGCTTGTGCATCCCATACTTTTTCGTCTATTTCATTCACAGCCCTTTCAATCAACACTTTCGCATACAATTTACCGACGACGCTGAGAAGGCTTATACCGCGGCAATTTATGCAGTCCTGCCGTGACCCTTTTCCCTTATACAATGGCACGATTACGGCTTTGCACCAGTCTCCCGGTACTTCCCCATTTCGCCAGCACAAATTGAAAAGGCGGTACAGCTGACTAGCCACTATGCCCTGTCCAGCCCTCAGCATCTCGACGGTAATTCTGTCATACCCTGCAGCCTTACCTAATCTCATACTTTTCAACGCTTTCACTATTTCATCCATGCTTATCTCACTTTCATCAACATTTATATTAGTTTCCATGGAAGGTGCCGGATGCTGTACCTGCACTTCCTCTCTTTCAAACAAACTTTCAAAATATTCTTTCCATCTCTTTAACACACATTCTTCTCCTATTATAATGCTCCATCTTGACTCCTGATTGTACTCAGCTCCGAGGTAGAAGTTTTCCTCTGGCTGTTTTGATGGATTTCCAGAAAACTTGATGTTTGACTGAAATCTTCAGTGAGCCTCCTATCGAAATCATCCTTTCGTGCTTCTTTCTTTCTAGACACAACTTCTTTCGCTGCTGATTTCAATCTTTTATACTGTTCTTGCTTCCTTTATCTCGTCATCCGTTGCCTTTTGAACTTTTTGGTTAGCTTTTGTTGCTAACCAATCCAACCACGCTTTCTTCTTTTCTTGCACAACCCTTTGTACATCTTTATCCATCCACACATGATAGTTCTTTCTTCCTTTCCTTCTTTTAGCTACCCCGCATACCTTTCTTAAATGTCTCCCACAAATTTTCAATCACACCTATCTCTTCATGCCTTTAAAACTTTCTTTCAGTTTTTCTACATACTCGTCTTTCTTTTCTTTTTCTTGTAGATTTTCCACTTTTACTCTGTCCAAAACACTCGTAGGCTCGGCCCCTCGATTATAAAATAATATAATATACTTACACCTTAATATACCTACATACATATATTATTATACTTACATAATTAACCCTTTGCATGATTTGACATATGTGGATTTTTTTTTAATTTATTTAATTTAAATATTTTATTATATACAATATTAAAAACTATAATAAAAAAAAACTAAATCTAGTAATTTAATTATCATACAGTCCTACTCCACGCGGTATCGTGCCAAGAACGCTGGCTGCGTTTCCCCGCTGAATGGCTATACTTAGCCTTTCAGCGAGAAAAGAGCCAGCCCTTTTATCACCAGCAGCAACGACCAGCCGCGGATGGAGTCCCTTTAAGAACTTCATCGCACGTGGACCCCACGGACCGATAGTCTCTACACCAAATGGCACAAATATGTAGTCGTCTCTCAGAGACTTATATTTGCGCCACTTACACAGTTCAGCTGCCTCTGATGTCGCCCCGGCTCTAAACGAGGTACCCCTAAGATGAGAGGCCGCAAAAGTGTCTACGCAAGTAGCATCCCACACTAGGGCTTTACCTCTCTCCCAAGGGATCAATGTCATACCGTCGGGTCTCCTGCCATCGTCTCTAAATATTCAACAAGGCTCTAAACCCGAGGGGACATTTATAGAGACAAGAGCCCTTCGGATGACATCGTTCAAAGAACCGTGGCGTGAAAACCTACCAGCACTTTTCTTACAAGAAAGTCCGTGGAGTCAAAACTTGTCGACGCTGCTACCACAAGGGCACTGATGGGGTTGACAAATCGCCGCTCCTAGTCGGATTCCTACAGCAATGCGCAAGATTTCCCCATCAAGTAATGTGCCGAGATTACTTGATGGTAAAGCGTGTAACCAGTGACTAGATTCCTTAGTCGAAACAGCTAGAAGGCGTGCCTTATCTTGGTCACTATGGAAATTATGAAACAAATCTTTCTGCACCCTCTGTACCAACGGAATATCCCACTGTTTTTGTTGGTTAACTTCCAGTGGAACATTTTCGCCGGGACAGAGCGTTTGCCATGTCTGCCCTGCCTCCGTAGCAAAGCACAGGTCTACTTTATTATTTAAAATTATGTTACATAAATGACTGACACTATGCACGGAAGCAAGGAAAGCAAGCAATGCACGCTAGAAAGATTTCTCACATCAATACCACCAAATTTTATAGTTAAAGTAGCTTGAGTCCAGGCTGTTGTATTTAAAGTTAAATTTAGATTTTTTTCTATAGCTATTTTAAGATTATTATCAATATCTTTTAAAATATCCGAACATTTCCAAACTGGACTCGAGCGGAGTAAGTATAAAAGTAATCTAGGTACAAGGAGAAATATTAAATTTATTTTAAAAGTAACTCATAACATCATTTTAAAAGTAGTCTACTTTTCACCAACATTTATTGAAGTTCCTATGGTTTGTTAAAATTTTACGATTATTTGAAGGTGGTGCAAGAGGTGACTAACGCTGCGCTGCGAAGGCGGGGCGTACGTGCGTGATGATCGCGCTACGCCTGAACACGGTGCGCGACGCAGACCGCGCGCAGACCGCATCTCCATCATATATCTCTAGTATATTATACATATACAGTAATCTATGCGCATCTGCGTGCTGCACGACGGCCGCGTCGCGGAGAGCTTTATTATAAACTCAATCGACAAGGACATACGTAGTGTCTTGCATATTATGTTTAGCTTACCAATGAATCCATAATATATAAACTTTACAAACAGAGTCAAGCGTAGCACAGCTACGAACGCATTCTTTTCTTGTTCACAGCAATTAAATCGAATAAAGAGCTTATTTCTAAGATTTTTTACTACTTTGTACCTTTTTTAACCATATTTCATTGTTCACTAATGTTGTTTTATTAAAACACAACAGTCTACGTCTTAGCGTAGTACTATTATTTATTCTGTGGTCTTAGTTTGATTCACTTTAAAAACCTAAATAAGTTAAACTTTGCGGTCAAAAGGACTAAGTTCTGTTATTAATTAGGATTAATGAAATTTTAAGGGTTTAAATTTTGTTTAGTTCATTGAAAATAAAAAAATTATAAAAAAGATATCTGTAATCAAGAAAACCATCTCTAAATAACTCATAATAAGCCTTAAGTAGCAACCTGGACCCATCATCTTTTATGTGTGAGTTGACTCAGTGGTCTAAATTATTACTAAATTATTAACAGTAAAAATGCTAATAATTTAGCAAATTAGTTAAAAATTTACTTGACAATGGATCTGAAATGCTTCTCATAAAATGCAACGTGGTAGAGCCATGCTGAACTGAAACTATATTATGGTTGTAGCACGAATGGGTCGGCTCGACTGGGGAAGGACCACGTTCTCACAGAATACCAGCGTAAAATAACAGCTTAATGCTGCTGTATTTCGTATGATGAATATAGAGAACCGCAGACCCTTTTTACTGGAAATGAGACATTCCATCTTAGTCCTCAGGGCTGACAACGCATCTGCATTTTGATTCTTAATCGAGGATAAATGTAGATATTTATGGGCCATAGTATCCACTTACCATCAGGTCAACCGTTTGCTCGTTTTCTCTTCTGTCTGTCTTTTTGTTTGTCTGGGATAATCTTCGGAATGGCTGAACCTATTGTAACTTGCCAACCTACTGAAATTTCACCAACAGATAGAGAACAATGCCAGGAGTTATCTAGGCTATTTTATCCAAAAAACTTGGAGATTATTTTAAAGAATCGAAAAATTGATAAAATAAGTAAATCATCATTGACTGTCTTTCTTATATCTAAATATCTTCACGTTAATAGATCCTACCCAGGTGAAGCTGGGGCAGATCGCTGGTTATTAAATAAATGTTTTACATCATAATCGCCGTATCATGGCGGAATTAAAAAACAATAACCTACATCCTTGGGTCCTTTGGCCACCAATATATCCATCTTGAATTAATAACAGATGTAAAATAAACAGGTGAGACGTTTGTTACCGCGATCTGTAATCCGTCTGCCATACATGTCTTGCAATGAACTATTTACGGTTTGATGAGGAGTATGAGAACATGCAATGATGTAGGTATTGGAATAATAATTATATAAATAATATAATTAAAATATAGGGCCGATGTGTAAAAATAATATTGTTGTCCTCCTTGCGGAATATAGTCACGGCGAAATAATATAAACATTACAGCGCTGTCCCACGGCGATATAATTAAAACTTTACAGTACTGTCGCATGCTGCACTTTCTTTGAACAGTATTTCTATTTTTATTGTTTCTTGACCACAAACTTCGAAATGTGATTTTGAAAAATACGTTCGTACATTTTAAAGGGCTAAAAATGTAGTGGTTTTATTTTATGTGCTCATGTTCTGTGTACTTGTGCACAGAATTTGAACCTTTTCTTACAGCAACGGGTAATTAATATACCGGTCATTACTATTGTAATGATTGGAACAATCAGATAGCTTAGATAATCGATATTAGCTATTGTGGTGTGATTCCACTATTTTGCATAACGGCTCTCCCATGTTTTTTATTATTATTTTAGAATTTAAGAAGGAAACAAATTTTAGATTTTAGTCATACAACTCGCTAAACAAAAGATGTATTTACATTGTGCATATCGTGTACTAAAAAATTGCTTGTGCACTTGTTTTAAGATTTCGAGGTTTATTGGACTACCTAGTCGATTTTTAATCGTCGGTTGACCTCTTGATCGAAGTTGGGCTTGTCTAGTTGGATGATTTCTGTGTCTCTCGTGAAAAAGACACCGAAAACACTTTGTGCGATCTAAATTGTTAATATGATAAATATAATTTAAAAATAGTTGATATAATTTAAATAAAGAAAAAGTAAATAACTTACCATATACATACACACCCTTTCGCATAGTTTCCCATGGATAAAGATATCAATTATATTTGTTACATTCAATCTACAAATACCATATTTTCCTTCAATACTTATTTGTTTCAGATATAAATATATATTCTTCAATCATTGTGAGCGTAATTTCCCAACAACCCTCGTATAAGTCTGGAATAAACACATATTTTCCAGACGATTTAACCGTTGGACACTATGTAGGTTAATAAAGTCGTGAAGTCTGCATGCAAGACGGTTCGTAATAACTCTCGAAAACAGCACGTAGATACAGAGATAGCATTTAGAAAATATTTTCTTTCATTTCTTTATTTTGTTCCACGCCTGTGTCGTAGTCCAAGTGGAAGGCCAAAATGAAATAGCGCTTGAAGAACATTAAGTACCGATTCTCCACTAACTTGCAAAAGCTCTAATGTAATTCTATCCTCACCAGGTACCTTGCCGTTTTTAAGATCCTGGGAAGCCATTCTAATATCATTCAGATTGACGTTCGGGACTTTATCAGGATAATGTCAAATGAGATTTGCACTTAACCTCACTTATAGTATCTTATCGCCAACAATGTCGTTGAAGCTGTAGTCCTTTAATAAGACAATCAACAATCATTTCTAATTTATTTATTATTTATAAACAAGTAATGGATTGCGCTCGCCCTGATTTAGCGGTTCTAATAAAAAATTATCTGCCACGACATCCACATATTATTTTGCTTCGCCGACTATACGAACTTTTTAGATGAATTGCAGCATAGCTCAAGAAACAACTTCGACAAATTGTTAATTGACCATAAAAAGGTGACCACTTCATAGTAACCCATGGCAATCTATTTGACTCAGAACCGTTGAGACTTAAGACACTTGAACTTAGCGTCAAGCAAGTGGAATGGGAAATTCCGCGCTAGATAGACACTGAGAACAATAACTAAGAGGAGACCTACATCATTGCCGGCAAATGTTCCTAAACCAAATTTTAAGAGTAAACTACAAATTTAGGATGAAGCGCTGGATGCGTGTTAGTTGCAGAAAGCATAGATAAGAGTGATAGATGTCTTGACATTTAATCGTTTTAGCTTAATATTTTTTTGAAATGAAATTCTTTGAACTTTCGGGGAGCGAGGCCGTAGTCGCTTATGCCTTGCGCCGCTTCAGGTCTGAGGTAAACAAGATGGTCATACCGCCATCAATCGGAATATCTTACGACACCCAAGATATGAAATGGGGTTAGATTCTCTTACGCCGCGCCGTCACCACACGGCTCATTTAAATTATTTATGTGAAACCAAAACCTGAAATAAGGTAGATCTATATTATTTTTTAGGTTGTTAATTTATAGTATTTGATTTTTATTGTGAAGAAAAAAATATATAAAACCTACTTTATTTTAGTCGTTCGTGGTCGGTAATTCAAATAAAATTTCTGCAAACTTATTAAAGGTTTTGTGTTCCAAGGCACCTTAAATCTTATTAGATTTCAAAACCTAGAAAGAAACTCCGATACATAATAACACAATGTTGTAAAAGTTATTGTATTGGAGTTTTTAATTATATAGTATTATTTTTACACTATTTTCCGTCGCAAGAAGATATGAATATACGTACTTCTAGTATGCATGCTTACCTACTGTGCGATGTGGTGCGATGTCACGGCACATACTAAGGTATACTGAAGAGCGTTAAACACAATTTTCACATCACCTGAAATATGTTCTCTGTCTATCTTTTTTTTTTGTTGGTCTGAAAATTGTTCATAATTGCACAAACTGCAACGTTTATTCTTCATAAATATATAATAATTTATCAAGTCTTTAAATTGTACCGTGATAAACCTATTGTCTACAAACTGCAATTAATTTAAAAGAACCCAAAAGAACCTTAGTTCACCTTTAGGGTTGGCTTTAGTAATCTGCGGCACGATTTAAGTGATCATTTTAGCTTTAGTTGACAGGCAATGATGCTATTGATTACCATCTAGCTGCTTTTTATGCCGGAAATCTTTAGTTTTCGAGATATCGATAATTATAGTTTTGAGGTTATATCCATTTAAAAATGATACGAAAATGAAATAACAATATAATTATTAGAAAGAGATAGCAATAGAGCATGGTCTGTATCTGTTTTAAAAAATAACACGCAACAACAATATACATGTCTATAAATAAATGTTTTTATAATATTATATTTGGTTGTTTCTTTTGATCAAACCCTATCTACCAGAAGGTATAAATCACATAACCGAATCTGTCAACCCCGACTTCCACGTGGTCTTTCCGCTCTTACCCCTAGAGTGTATATGAAAACCCGGAAGCGCGGAGGGAAAGCAGCCCTCGCCCGCTGTAACTAAACCCTTCGCCCTTGCGTAACTGCTGTTACGCAAGGGCGAAGGGGCTGCACTTGCCGCAGCGCTGGAGCAGAAGCAGAATCAAAATAGTGTTAATTCCCACGGTTTTTTCCCACCCTGAAAACTCCCACATTCCCACCGGGACCCGAATGTGACTTTTTTAAGCGAAAGCGATTTTGCCTTAATATGTAACAAAACTTTAAAAATTCATTTAAAAAAAAGGGGGGGTTTCCGGCACTTCCCCCCTCCTCCCCGGCCACTCGGCGACCATATATTCATGCCGCAGATTACTAAAGAAATACCCACCTTTATGACACACGAAAAGATAGACTTGCTTGTGATGTTGCATAACAATTTGCTGTATTTGCAAAATGTTTTACCTACATAAGAAAAATTAAATAGCTCAAAAATGTTCGATAAGGTACCTAAAGGTCTTGTAGGTACTAACGTGTGAAATTATCTACTTGATAACTCCTATCGTAGATAGTTGAATCGTGACGGTGAAGGCGTGCGAACGCCATTTATTTAACGAGTTTATAAAATATTTAACACTTTTTATTAAATTAGTAACGTTAATAAATGATAAACGATTTTAAAATATAAAAGTTGGTAATGTAAAAATATAATTTTCAACAAATCCCGCCATGGATGAGTTCAAGGGAAACAGATTAAACATGAAGAAAAAATACAAAGTCAACGATTTGTCAAATGTCGAATTCACGAAAAATGTCTCTGGAAGTGACAAAGAGAGGTAAGAAAATTTTTATAGCTCTTTTTTCTAATACTGTTTAACTAACATTTTTAACCTTGATCGTAACTGTGGATGTGTAATAATACCAATGCATTTTATTAGTATCTTGAACTTAAGTGTTAAACTTTATCTCTGGTGATCGCTGGCTACAGATTTTATCCAATGTAGTGCGTTACCTAAATATCTCAATTTATTTTCGGAAACTATTTTTGTATTCTCCTTGAAAACTTGTTTTGTTTGTTTCTCGATTTCCGAATGTTTTCCGATGCGTTGAAACTGCGTCATCGATGAAGTGCTTTCATTCCAACCTAAACTAAGCTCCATATTTCAACATTATTTATATACTGTATCGTCCCAGTTATTAAAGAGATTACCTACGCTTTTTTCTATGAATTTATTTGCCATTGCCCTATCCTATCTATAAAGGATATTCCAAGGACAAAATTTACGAAACGCACAATATTTTCTGAATATCTCTATATATTTAAATTCCGTCCCGTCAATTTCTGAACATAACCCTGCTTTTTTATGGGATAAGGATGACAAAATAAATAGTTTGGAAGTAATTTGAAAAAATGAGTTGGGGGTGGCTCGAACTTTAGGCCTAGTCAGTTTGAATAGCCTATCATGTAGAGGATGTCATGGTGGTCATGGTTGAATAAGGGCAAAAAGTTCTCATTACACTCCTAGGGGGTCAAAATGGCCAAAAACCAAAAAAATTGGGGGGTGGCTCGAACTTTAGGCATAGTCAGTTTGAATAGCCTATCATGTAGAGGATGTCATGGGGGTTATGGTTGAATAGGGGTAAAAAGTTCTCATTACAAACCTTAG
This sequence comes from Parnassius orleans, assembly GCA_029286625.1. Classification (NCBI taxonomy): domain Eukaryota; kingdom Metazoa; phylum Arthropoda; class Insecta; order Lepidoptera; family Papilionidae; genus Parnassius; species Parnassius orleans. The sequence goes on along the minus strand of JAGSMP010000182.1, from coordinate 1,017,900 downwards.
GGGGTCAAAATGGCCAAAAACCAAAAAATAAAAAATTCTTATTTCGGCTATAACTCCGCCTCCTTCGGAGTCTTTACTTCACGCATCCCACTTGTTACAAACTACCAAGATGTTTGAGCACATGTTGTAAAAACTTTTTTAAATATTTTATTTGTGGTTTATTACGTAGTATTTAATTAGGACGATGGATTCTTTTACGTTATTTTATCAGTGTATGACGAAACATTATTTGTTTTGATTTAAAACATATTTCATCCTCCTCATAAGTCTGCAAACAATCCTCAACTGGACAAAGGCCGCTCCATAGTAGAAATGATTTGAGTGGAATCACACAAAATCATCTCTAATAAGTAATAGGGAAAAATAAAAACGATATCTAAAAGTTTATTAATACATGATGGTACACTGACACTGACATAAGTTAAAAACTTACGGTTTATGTCACGCCTTTGTCGGAAGTAATAATTTTTTCAGTAATAATTAGTTCGGTATAGTAATCTTAGCTAGAATCATAAAATGTACGTCACTTATCGATATTGGATCAAATGTTATTTATTACTATTACTAACTCAAGTACTTAAATTTTTTGAACAGGATCTATAATATATATGTCGGAGGTTTATGGTAAAATCAGGTTTTTACATCAAAACTCTTTGCTTTTAATCAAGAACCGGAAGAAGACAAAATTATTACTTAATGTTATGATAAACCTGAAAAAATCCTGTTTTTGATCAAAAACCTGTATTGGTTTAGGATTTATGATAAAATTTATGCTAAGGTTAGGTTAGGTTAGGTTATTGATTGATTTTATCATAAAACTAAATCAGTCTAGGTTTTTAATCAAAAATTTTCTCAGGTTTATGATAACATAAAGTAGTAATTTTGTTTTCTTCCGGTTCTTGATCAAAACCCTAGGTTTTTGATCAAAAACCTGTTTTTGTTATAAACCTGCGACATATAGACCACACAAAAGTTTTGGTTTAAAAACATTTAGACCAAAACTTTTGTCAAAGAATCCAATAAAACTGAAAAAACGTGAATAAGTTCTGGACCCTGTATCATCGACTCCGTCGATAAGATACCCTGTATTTATGCGACAACAGTTGTTGTACCACATATATCAGTTTTGCGTCATAAACACAGAGTACTTTATCTGTATATTAATACTAGCTGTCCCCCGCGACTTTGCCCGCGCGGAATTTACTACGATTTCATGGAGGAGAAGGAGAGCAAAAAACTAAAATTTATTTAGATAACATGTGTTACTATTAAATAAAATAAAACATACATTGTTTATGTTCACACTGCGAATGTCTCAGAGTATGTATAAGCATATTATGTATGTTATTACTCTATTTTTATTAATTAAAGAACATTATACTATAATGTTCAAATTCCAACGGAGATTGTTTTCTTTAAAAAAATTATTGGCACACTTCATATTTTCCTAACCATAATTTTTTGATTTCATTGCTAATAATAAATATGAAATCTAATATACTGCTACATATCTCTTGTTTTAACTCAAAATAACAAAAAACTGCGGTTGCCAGCCCATGCTAAGCGTGGCATCTATGGCAAAATATCACGGATGAAAATAATAATGGATTGCATTTTTTGGATTTTAACCGCATTGTTTTACTAACCTAAACTTGATTCAATCTTTTTTTTCATTTTTTTTAGGTATTTAGTTTAGAATTTAGGTATATTAAATGAAAAAAGATACATTGCCTAAAGGGCCGGTTCGTTTGCATTATAATTTATTATAATAAGTATATATTTAACAACGAAAACGGGTCGTTCACAAGAAACTTATATCTATAACTTATTTATGTATTTTAATAAAATTCATAATAATTAAAGAGAAAATCTTAGTAGTATTGTATTTAAATACATAAATGTTGGTACATAAAACAAAGAAAGGCTTAAGTTCAATTAATTAATGACAATATTTTTAGGTTTAATAGTTTGTTACCTCCTGCTGGAGCTAGAGGGTAGGGAATATTCTCCCATTGTTCTGTGAGCGCATACTTTAGATTGCGAAGTGAGATTCGATGAGAACCTTCGTCTCATGCGTCGTTCTAGCACGTCCCAAGAGTGCTCAATAGGATTGAAGTAAGGGCTGCGTGCTAAACATTTTATGCACAAAGTCGACATGCTCAGGAGCCGACGTAACACACTCACTACTGACTTATCTTAAGAGCTCTTGATCTCAATCTTACGTGAACATTATACAAGTTGTTTTTGTTTCTGATATTATAATTAATTATAATTTGTCTTAAGATTTGAAAATTATTATGCCACGCGTCGACTTGGCAACATTTAAAGCACGCACCATGAGGACTGACGATCTGACGATAAGATCACATACAAGTTGCGTTTGGATCTATTATAGGATTATCTGAAATTCGAAGAGAGGGGAGGTAATTCTCTTCCAGAAGTGGCCCCACAGCAAGTGGCCATGGTCTAGCCCCGACGGCTCGACGAACAAGATTTATTATGAGGGCCAGACGGCAATGATGACGAGGGTGAAAACTGGAGCAATCACCGAATGGTGAGAACCTCAACGTTAATTTGGAGAGGCCGCGATTAGTGAAGTAAATATTCCGTCCCCCTCGTGTCCTAAAGTCCCGAAACCTTTCAGCTTAAATTACAAAATCATTCTCAATGCCTAGAAGATTGCAATACGGTGGACGATTTAAATGGCAAGCTTGTGAAAACTGTTCATGCGGTCGGAGCGAAGCAGGAGCTTAACCTGTCGCAGAAGAACCTAAAACTTTCCGATCACACTCTTCATCTCATGACTGTCAAACGGGAAATGAAGCTTTAGTCTTCAACAAGTATGACAGCTATAGGCAACTGGACAGACAGATCTCCAACTGAGAACTACGCAAATTCAATACAGCTCGTACTGAAGAAGCGATTTAAGCGGAACCAAGGTTCCAGTCATTGCCTTTTTCTGTCTGCTGGAAAGAGCCAACTGTTGAAGTTGAACACTAAGAAAGTTATTGTATTTTTTTTATGATTATATATTGGTTTAGTTTATTTAGGTATTAGTATGTAACTTTATTTTTAAGTCTTCATTTTCTTTAAATATTTATTATTTAAAGTTATGTAAGTTTCCTATTTATTTCAATACTCGCGTTGATAAGTTTGCCAATTTACTATCTTAGTCTATCTGTAATAACTAAATTCATAATTTGAGGTTATTCATTTATGTAACTTATGAACTTATTTTTGTTTCAAACACAACTTCAGATTAAACGATTTGAAGTTGGCAATAACCTAATAATTGCCATACTAATATTAAGGGCAAGTTTTTAAAATCGGATTTTTTATCAAAACCGAATTGAAGAAACTGCCAACATAAAAAAGTAACTAATTAAATTATTTACTTACTGATAAATACTCTGAATGTATAAGTTTATTTTTTAAATCGGATTAATATTCAAGTGTAACCTAAATAAAAAAAGGGGTAAGCGTTAAAGGTAGTTAAGAAAGATGTTAATAATTGATAGATCAATTTTAATATTTAATAACTTAATTTTTATTTAAAATTGTTATAAAAATAATTACTTGCTCATTTTTTTTTAGATAAAACGCTTCTTTTTATTTTTTCTTAATTTTTTGGTATGGAAAATAAATTATTTTTGCCGTCCCCAAAATGTTGCCGCTATGGACTTTTTTTTATAGAATAAGGGTGACTAACGAGCACACATTCCAACTGATGGTAAGTGGTTTCTGTGACCCATAGCAGACATCCACATCTATCCTCAGTTAAGAATCAAAATACAGATGCGTCGTCACCCTGAGGACTAAGATGGAATGCCAGCAAAAGGAGTCTTCAGTTCTCTACACTCACCATACGAGACACACCAACATTCAATTGCTATTTTACGTGGGTATTATGTGAGAACCCAATTATAGCTCAATTAGCCCTTACGTAAAACACTTCTGACGTTGAGCATCCCCTGAGAATGAGGGCTAATAATTTTCTGCTCACCAGATGTCGCTAGTTGACACTGAGGTAAAGTTTTATGTTACACAATGTAATTTAATTGAGAAGTTGTTTTTTAATAAAAGTTTATCAGTTTCTAGAGTATTATATTAATACACAAAACAAGGCGTCAGTCGTTTGTTCTTTAATGTTTTGCACATTTTAAACTTTTTTTTAAATTTTTCTACTTTTTTATGAATATTTGTGGTTTGGTTTATTTATTTTTAATGTTATTAATATAAAATACAACTAATAGTACAGAAAGAAACAATAACTTTTACATTTTCCGAGCAAATTAACTTCCCGCTATGAAATCTGTCAATTTCTAATGGCGCCGCCCTGGTGGCAGAAAAAGTCGTGGATGCCAATATGATTGAATAACTGATTGAATATCTGAAAGAACTGATGACACCGTCTGAAATGAAAGTCTAGATCAAAATATTCAAACTAAAAACAAAGAAATAGTTACAATCGTAATACAACATATTATCTATATCTATATACATATAATAAAAATATAAATAGCAGACGTCTGTACATTTTGTATTTTTGTAATAAAAGTGATTGAAAGGTACTAAAAATAAGTAATTAATTACATTTCTACTATTTTTAGAATTTTCTGTCTGTCTGTCTGTTGTTTGTTTGTTAACGTATCACGTATAAAGTACTAATTTATATCATAAGAATCGTTAAGGAAATTATAAAGTGTATCTTCGTGTTACATTTAGTCTTTATTTTATTAAAATCAGTTCATTCCATCAAAAGTTATGATAAATATTCTGAAGTATGGGTACGAAGTATAGAGTACGAATTTGTTCAATGGTGGCGTTGGTTGAGTCATCAAGTGCATTTTAAACTAATATCATATCATAAATCATAATTAAATGATGTAAAATAATGTTCTATGATGATATAATTAGATCCAAAACGCAGTAAACAAAAGTATTAAAGAATGTAATAAATATATACAAAAATATTTTAACCTTATTATCTAAATCCAAAGTACAATCGTTAACCAATTTCATCGACAGATGGTGGTGTTGTGCAAATGTAATACAAAAAGGCAGGTTGTGGTTTTTTCCTGTAGATGAGTTTTCATATTTGCTGCTAATCTTTATATTATTCGCTGCCCTACTGCGTGTTGACAAACTTATTTATTCTTTCCGAGTACTCTATGTGGTAAATCCAATTTTAAAAGAGCTATTAACAATTTCGTTGGTTTCGGCGAGGATCAAACTTTATTTTTTGCTTACTATGCAGGCACTGATTTATAAGTTCTTTTATGTTTTATATAATGTATCAATCGCGTCAATCAATCTCTTTTATTTTTAGATTTGATGTTAACAGCGCCATCTCTCCTTAAATCTATACATATAATAAATATGGTGATAACATGTTGTGTCTGTTTCTGTACATTGTATAGTATATTTGTGACTAAAATCATTATGGGAACTGAAAATAATTAAATAAGTACATTTTTATAATTTTTAGAATTGTCTGTCTGTCTGTTTGTTTATGAACGTATCACGTATAAAGTAAACATCTTTTTTTTCAAAGAAATCGTTAAGAAAATCATAAAGCGCTACATTTAATCTTTGTTTTATTAAAATTGGTTAATTCTATCGAAAGTTATGATTCTTATTTTGAAATGTGGGTTCGAATTTGTTCAATGGCGCCATAAAATCTCAAAAATAGTAATAAAGAGATTTGTGTGTAAAAAAAAATTCTATAATAATATATTTATACTTAAAACACAGAAAACAAAAAAAAAATGTTTTCCTTAAATTAAAAAAAGGATATTTTCTCACAAAGAACGTAATAGATGGCGTTGTACAAATTACAACCTTTTCTAATTGCGGTGTTAAGATTCTCCGCATGTGAATTGTATTGAGACTCACTGAAAAAATATATGTCCACCTAAGCCATGCAACGGAATTACGGAACTCGACTAAAAGCAACAAAATCTCGTAATGTCGACACTATACCCAGAATACCCTTTATACCAAATAACTTTCCTTTCAGTCTTAAGCGTGTTCAGTTCCCAGTCAGCGTGTGTTATGCGATGGCCGTAAATAAAGCGCAAGGTCAAACTTTACGCGTTGCAGGAGTGGACCTCGGTACTGACTACTGTCTGTTTTGCACATGGCCAACTCTATGTTGCTTTTTCCCGCGTTAGTAGCCCCCGTAACCTTTTTGTGTACGCCCCGGCTAAGTCTACTTCTAACGTCGTTTACACAGAAGCTCTATCTTAAACGACTTAGAACTTTGAGGATAACGATTTATTTTGTTACCACTTATTGATACAGTAATGATGTAAATCGTTTAATATATTCTTACCTAAACGTCAAATTCTTCAAGTAAAACCTATATACGCGAGCTACGCCGCGGGCACAGCTATACATAATATAGATTTAGTGTTCTTCTCCTTCTTTATCAGCCGTTACAATTTTTAAAGCAATTTAAGGTAGTAAGAAAAATTTATCACTTTCTTTATCTTTAACAGATGGTGCTGTTCTAAAAATCATACAACGTAGGTCGTCTGTGCATTTTTCAAGCACGTCACGATGCTTAAGACTGGGTCAACATTTCATCTTCATGTATCGTATCTCCGGCGCGGGGCGCTGACATGTATCATGATCGCTAATTTTGACGCATAATTATCGCGAACATGTGATACGTCGTTGTGATTACGTATCTGACCTGTTCCGTTGCGCACAAAACTTCGTATCTGGATGTACTTTGTACATCTTACCTCGTACAGTATGGATGTATTTTGATTTTATCGTATATTTGCACCGGTGGGGTCGCTGATGCGTGCGAAAGCATTCCCGTTGCCCTGCCAATATGAGGTGAAGGTGGAACACCATGGGATTTCGTCAAAGCCTACTTCTATACATTATGACCTCAGAAGCTATTATGTGGAAACAGAGTTCTTTTAATTTAGATTTACTTTTTATTAAAAGTATAATTATCTCAGTTCAAGAGTCAGCTCTGACTTTTAGTTGACCGTACAAATATAATAGATTTTAGTTTGATCTGCATATTATACGTTTTATTTTACAAATAAAAATGTCTGCGTGTTTGTCTGTTTGTTTACGGTGTAGACAGGATAAGAAATTCCAATAAGACCCCAAAAAGACGTGTTTTGGACGACAAAAATGAAACCAATATTATTGGACTTTTATGAAAAATGTCAATTAGAGATCTGCGACTTAAAATTTTAATACATGAAACTTTGCCTTTGTTTTTATTTTTAAACAATAAAATAATAAATATACACAATAAAATTACAAAACTTAATAGTATCAAAATGATTCGTACTAGTGCCTTAGCACTCATGCAGTCACGCAAACAGAGAGAACATTGTAGTTCGCGTCAGTATTAGGCCGCACTACAGCGATCATATAGATTATGACTTGCGCTTAATGGAATGCGCGCTTATAAGATAAGAAATAATTTCTGAGATTATAATTTATAATCATAATATGTTGATAAATGTTAGACTCCATAAAGTAGATAAACAAGCATATAAGGAAGCTATAAGTGCAAAACATGAAGAATGGCTCCTTTTCAGTCTTTTGTTTTGCCGTCAAATAGTAGTGCTTGCACTGCTGTTTCCGTCTGAAGAAAGGAGAAAGTCAGAAAGCATTAGCCACTTATCATCAGGTGGACTGTCTGTTCGTTTATAACTTCAGTTTTGTATAAAAAATTAGGTTAGTGCTCTTGTTCCAACACCCACTGCTGTGTTCAGGTTTAAAGATTAGGATAGCCAATATTCCAATATAGGAGTGATCTCTGAGCACATCTGAGGCTTTAAAAGTTGGTCAAAGCATGGGCTGCGGTAGTCATTAACAATCAGATGGACCGTTAGTTCTATATTCTCGTTTATTAATTAGTAGTTCTATATATATATAGATCTCTATATTAGGAAAAAATCTATTAGATATGACAATAGAAGTTGCAGATTATTGTAAATAGATGTAATTATTAAGTGAAGAATAATTTATAGTTAAGAAAAATATGCGCATTTAGTCACTTAGCTTCTATGCTCATTTGTGTTCTGCATACTATATTATATATTTTAATAGGATATGGGTGACAAATGAGCACACAGTCCACCTGATGGCAAGTAGTTGTTGTGGCCCATAGACATCTACATCTATAATCGATTTCTAATGTGGAACGAATGCATCATTTCCAGTAAAAAGGGTCTCCGGTTTTGTACACTCACCATACGAAACTCAGCAGTATTAAGCTGCTATTTCATGTTGGTATTCTGTGAGTGTGGTACTTCCCCGGTCGAGCCGACGCATTCGTGCTACAACCATAATATAGCTGCAGCATGGCTTCACCACATTAAAAAAAAATTACCTATAATATTACAATAATAATTAATTATTATTTGTTACAGTTCCTCCGATACGGAGTTAAAGACAGAGGCATTGCCTAGTATATCATTTTTCACGCTGGTAAGTAGAAGCATTTTTTAATCATTAACAGACCAAGAATTCACATGACGTTCAGTTGTGACAAAACCCTAAATGGTAAATACGTTAGCCTATTATATTATCCTAAGGATGGTAGGAGAAATGATGAACTCGGCCGTCTTAGGTCGATTATATACTTTAAATACATCGATTTACACGCTAATAGGTGTCTGAAACGATGAATCAGTCAAAGGTATAATCACAAATTCTATCTTTTTTATATTATTTATTTTATTACAAGCGTAGATGTAAGCTTCATAAAATGGACAAACTTAGTCTAACAGAAAACAGTGTTATTTAAAAAAAACCGTTTAAAATAGTTTTAAAACAATATTATTAAATTAGATTACGCGTAGTGACGGAGTAAGAAAATTCATTACTACATATGGGAAATGTCAAAAAGATCTCAGGCTCTCGATGGATTGCGAAAAAGTAATAATTTAGGTACATAATCTGGTATTTAGAATGTCCAGACCGAACGCAGTGCCTGATTACGCATGTGGTCTGGCAAAGTGGTCATGCTTAACCACCTGTCAAGCGTCTAAATCACACATCTACTCAAGGCGTGATTTTTTACACTTTTAGGGTTTTGTGTAGCGACGTCTGAGTTTATGCAAATAAAAGAACAGACGAACTTTACAGTTCCTATCTAACATAATATGCGAACAAGTGAAGAAGAAATTACAAGTACAGAGGTGATTAGGCGAGAATAATTTTTGCAGTCTTATAATTCTAATCTTAACGACGCAATAACAGAATACAGATTAATAAATTACAGACTAATATTGTAACACATAAAACTATACTATGCTATTTCTTAGTCTTGGATACGTGGCATTCTGCCACACACTCTACATATTAGGTCCTTACATATGAAATTGGCGTTTTGTACGGGAGGAAATTAAAGTAATTTTTTTTTTGTAAAATATATTTAATTAATCAAAGTATGCACCGTTGTTATCTATGCACATTTGCCATCTTATAGGTAGTTCATTGATCCCTTTACTAAAAAAACCATGGGGGCGAGAATCAATAAACTCTTTGAAGGCGGTTTGGACTGCCGCATCGGAGTTGAATTTTTTTCCTTGTAAGAAGTTGTCCAAATTCCGGAAAAAATGGTAATCTGTTGGAGCAAGGTCCGGGGAGTACGGTGTATGTCGCAGACATTCCAATTGTAGCTCATCTAACTTAGTGGTTGTTTGTTGTGCAGTGTGTGGTCTTGCGTTGTCGTGAAGCAGCAGTGGCCTAGAGCGATTTACCAATCTCGGTTGTTTAGCAGCTAGTTCTTCCTTCATGGTTTGCAGTTGCTGACAAGAGATATCTGCCGTAATCGTTTGGCCAGATTTTAGAAAGCTGTAGTGAACGACACCGGCGCTAGTCCACCAAACACACTCAGAAGTAACTTTTTCTGAGTCAATTTTCGTTTAGGGCAGGATTTGGCTGGGTCTCCAGGGTTTAGTCATTGCGACGAGCGCTTCCGATTATCGTACAGTATCCACTTTTCATCACAAGTAATGATTCGATTTAAAATCCCTTCACTATTGTGTCGGTTGAGCAAAGTAACTCAGCAGAACGAAAACGTTGAAATCAAAAACGTACCGTGCTTTCTTTTGCGACACCAGCGCCGTACACATCATTAATTATTCGAGCTGTTTCTGCAGCACTGGTGCCACGGTAGAACTCGTACTCGTAAATATACCGATATTTCATGTTTTCCATTGTGCGGTAATAAGCGACGCCAAAGAATAAAATAATGAGGAAAAAACAAATGAATGACTGTTTTCAAAACTCAAATGTACCAGCTAAATGAATTTATAAATTTGAATTTGGAATTCTTAACCAAAGAGGAGATATTTCAGATCAAAGTGGTCAGTACGACAAAACGCTAATTTCATATGTAAAGACCTAATATTAGCTCGATCTTTATGTATGAGTTTTATAACTGAGTTTACACCGACTTCCAGACGGATGTGAAATTTTGCAGTTAAGTACCGATGTGAATACAATAAATTCATGATTAGGACCTAGTATTCTCACTAGGATCATCACATCTCACGATCAAAGTGTGTTGTTGGAGTGCTTATAAGCGCAAAAATAATAAAAAACATTATAACAATTATTATAATAGGATATAGGTATCTACAGATGCGTTTTACCGTGTAGTGGCGGTGTAAGAATATCCACTACTCTATATCATCCCGTGGGTGTCGGAAAAGGCGACAGAGGGAAACAAATCAGGATATGGGTAGCAGTGCCTTCCTAATAATGACTAAAATAAAAAAAACTGCGGTTGCCAACCCGCGCGCCAAGCGTGGCAACTATGGCAAATATCCCCCCTATGAGACAATCTATGGGAGAGGCCTATATTCAGCAATGGAATTTAGTAGGCTATAACTGTAACGGTGTGTAATATAACTGTTCCGGATTTGTTCAACTTTTAGCAGGATACTTTCATACAGCCCTGGAGGGCATAGCTCCGTGGGCTCCCCTACTGTGTCCACTCCTATTCGATTAAGATAAAAAAGACAGTGTTTACCTTTGAAATGTTTCTTTTGTTTTACAGTTCAGGTTTGCGAGCACCAGTGATAAAATCTTCATAGTTATTGGAATATTGAGTTCGATAATATGCGGAATAACAACGCCTTTAAACACGCTACTATTTGCCTCTCTATTACAAAGTATGGTAGACTACGGTATATCGGTTGTGATGGGAACACCACAAAATGATGAGTTCCTCAGAGACGTGGGTTACTTCGCACTGTACAACTGTGGATTGGGATTAGTCTTGGTTATAATGTCTTACGTAGCAACCGTCTTAATGAACATTTCAGCTTATAATCAGGTAACTGTAATAATAAGTGATACATTGATTTGTGTTGGGCCTTGATAATTTATGGGCCAAATTTCATAGTAAGCGAGCAATCAGTCATTTTAAATACGGACTTACGATGTGCTCGGCGGTAAAGGAAAACATCGTAGGAGAAAAAGATGAGATACTAAGATATTTGGAGGAAATGTGAAGTCTTTCAACACGCACTGGGGCAGCGCGACGTACTGTTCCCCGCCCTAAAACCAGGAGCTCTGCGCCCAGTGGGTCGTATGTAGGCCATTTATTAATTTATTTACTTCCTATGGGCTTCCCGAGAAATTGTGCAATTGGTTTTCTGTCTGATCGGAGCATCAAGGTCGTAGTAGACGGTGCATGCACCGATTACAAGCCTATTAACGCTGGTGTCCACAAGACTGCGTGCTATCACCAACGCTGTTTCTTCTGCATATCAATGATATGTTGCAAACCGGTAACATTCATTGCTATGCGGATGACAGCACTGGTGATGCTCTATACACCGGCCGTGCCAATATTTCTCGGGAAAACTTCGCCGAGTACCGGAACGAACTTGTGTCTGAAGTCGAGTCTTTGCTGAACAAAGTCTCGGATTGGGGGCGACTAAATTTAGTCCAGTTTAATCCTCAGAATACACAAGTTTGCGCGTTTACCGCTAAAAAGAACCCCTTTGTCGTATCTCCTCAGTTTCTAGGCACTCCCCTTGTTGCCTCAGCCAGTATCGGAATCCTCGGCGTCGACATATCGAGTGACGTGCAGTTTTGTGGTCACTTGGAAGAGAAGGCCCAATTGGCCTCTAAAAAGCTTGGCGTGCTCAGCAGAGCGGAACAGTATTTCATGCCAGCACACCGCCTGCAACTTTACAAGGCTCAGGTTCTGCCTCACATGGAATACTGTTCCCATCTCTGGGCTGGGGCTCTCCAGTTCCAGCTCCTTCCACTTGACTGCATCCAGCGCAGAGCGGCTCGAATCATCGGCGACCGAGTCCTTTCCGATCGGCTCGATTCACTGGCACTGCGAAGAGATTTATTTATGAGATGTATTTTATCGCACCTACCACGGGGAGTGCTCTGAGGAATTGTTCGGACTAATTCCAGCCGCTCAATTTCACCATCACACATCGCGACAAATCTCGCCATCTATACCATCTGGATGATTGGCGATCCACCACTGTGCGATTTAGAAGATATTTTCTTCCTCGCACAACTACGCACGTACTAAGCGTTCCAATGTACGCGTAGTCGGTCACACGTACACAGGAACGCTAATCCGCACCTGCAGCAACGCGGATACAATTTGAGCACGCGTGTCGACTCGCGGCGAGTCGTCGCCAGTCGGCATTTGGTTGCACAATGAGAAGTGCCGCAGTGGTGGTACACACGACAGCTGTATTTCGAGACATGGCGGATACTGGCTGTGGCTGGCCGACTTGCGACTTGTCATCAAGCGTTCATAATCTCGCAATGCATAAAGGTGCTCTGTACGCGTATCCACCTGTACGAGTATTCAACATACCTAGATTACGCGTACATTGGAACCCTTAGTCCGTACAAGACTTCAGACTACTGGGAATTTTTATTCCGACTAGTCTTACTTGAAAGTTTACTGAGAACCGTGATGCACTCCCAATAGTCTAGCTAAATAGTCTCACAAGTAAGATTACTGTTAATTTTCTTACCACGTAGGCCTTACTGGTAAGACCACTAGGGGAAAAAATCTCATTCATCCTACTTAATATAGTACTTGGAAGATGTCATCAATTGTTAATAGTAGTACTTTAGTAGCATATACAACCTTTTAATTCGTTAACCTCACAGGTATATAAAATTCGGCAAGAATATTTAAAAGCGGCGTTGAATCAAGATTTTGAGTACTTCGACATGCATCAAACCGGTGATTTTGCATCTAAAATGACTGAGTAAGTGGCTGATAATGTTATCATCTATATATCTATACATATTTATTTATTATTTATTGTGAATGCAAATAAATTTAAAGTGTCTGCTTGTAATATCGAAATAACTGCCTTTTATTGAGCTGGAGCTATTTGCAAGCCATTAAGACATCAAAACCATTTTTTAAATTTTTTACTGTGTGTCTGTCTGACTGTCCGGGCTAATCTTCGGAATGGCTGAATCGGTTGTAATGAAACTTCACGAACAGATAGAGAGAAATGCCAGGAGTGATCTAGGCTATATTTTATCTGAAATTCAAATTAAATATTGGATTTTTTTTTGAGAAATGAAGAAGATTTAAGATTATAGACCATTGAGGCCTATAATCTTAAACCTAAATAACGCAACATTCATAGATTATTTGCATAAGTTCCGTAACTTTCTTTTTTTAATAGATTCTTTTCATTTTGATAATGCTCTGTCAAGTGTTTCTATATGTAGATTACGATATTTCGAAGATCTCTCTTGACATAATTTTCTTCTTCGTTTGTTTTATATTATGTTTTTTTTTGAGAATAAGTGTGACAAAAGAGCACACGGCCCACCTTATATGGTAAGCTGTGGCCAATAGACACCTACATCTAGCCTATATTAATCAAAACGTCTGACTGTCACTACTGAGAGCTAAGACAGAATGTCTCGTTACCCCTAAAAAGGGTCTCCGGTTCCCTACACTCACCATACTAAACATTTTACACACAGCCTGAACAATCATTAAGCTGCTATTTCACGCTGGTATTTTGTAAGATCGTGGTTCTTTCCCGGTCAAGCCGACCTATTCGTACTTTATGCATAATATAACTGCAGCATGGCTCTGCCTCATATAACGTGTATGTGAAAACTTGTAAATGGCCTTGATTTTTTGTTATAATTGCATTAATTTATGTAAATTAGATGTAAGTTTTATAAGAAAATAAAAATAGAATATAATAATTTCGCAATAAATATTTGTACAAATGAAATACGCGTGATTAATACCGTTATCATTGTTCTTACACTGGTAAATGATATTAAGAATTTATGATCGTTAATGTTATTCTTCGTCAGCTCGTAGTCTACTCCATTTGTAAGGAGGATTTGTAACCGCCACGCTTGGCAGGCGTATTGGAGATCACATTACCAGATATCTCACACACTGATTTTTTTTTATAGGATAAGGGTGACAAGCGAGCACACAGTCCACGTGATGGTAAGTGGTTGCTGTGGCCCAAAGACATCTACATCTATCTTCGTTTGCGAATTTAAATGCAGATACGTTGTCACCCGTGAGGACTAAGATGGAATGCCTCGTTTCCAGTAAAAAGGGTCTCCGGTTCTCTACACTCACCATACAAAACACAGCAGCAATAAGCTGCTATTTTACGTTGGTATTCTGTGAGAGCGTGGTCCTTCCCCAGTCGAGCAGACCCATTCGTGCTACAACTATACAATTAATATAGTTGCAGCATGGCTCTACCAAGTTCAAACTGATGCTCCTCCCCAGCATTCTCTTAGAATTTCCTTTAGTTCCTTTTACAAAACCCACGAGAAGAAAGGGAGGGATTCCCTTAACTCGCCACCACACGGCAGGACAATGTACTAATTTCATTGTATTAACGATACAGTTGAACTAACATATATGTTATTATTGTGATATCTGAATGATTCGATAGATAATTTTTTTTCAGCGATGTTGTGAAATTAGAGGAAGGTATCGGAGAAAAACTGGGAACATTTATATTTTATCAGTCAGCTTTTGTTAGTTCCATAGCGATGGCGCTCATCAAGGGCTGGAAGCTTGCACTTCTTTGTTTAATAACATTTCCCGTCACTTTGTTCCTGGTCGGCGTCGCAGGACTGGTGAGTTTTTTTTAAATTTATGCAACTAAGATTATTGAAAGGTCTCGAAAACATAATCTTAAAAATTTATTTATTTAGTTATTTCCACATACGTACTACCATTACAGGTTTATAACGTAATGCGATATTATATTCTAAAACTAATTTAAAAATAATCCCAAAGAACAAACAGAACTACGAGTAACAAATACAAAACACAGCAGCCCTTGTGAATTCATTTAGAGTACAACAGAATAGGTCCACCCGATCTGACAATTGATTCAGAAGGCGTGTGGCGTGAAAGATCGAGCGCGCGCGCGGCTCCACGAGCAGCCGCGGGCTCGAACTTGCTGCCTCCGCTCTGCGTAGCGATTCGGCACACAGAAGTATATCCATAGAATTATCACATCTTCCTAAGCAACTCAGGGTTATTTACCTTGCCCCTTAATAGGCGTAACATGTAGTAAGCCAGAACCAGTTCTCTCCTAACTCTCAGTTCGTTATATCCTACCATGCCTAGGATGAACAAAGTAGGATACTTCATCGGTTAGAATGGGTATACTCCATACTGTTTCAGATATAAATTTATTTTGTATCCGTTCCAGCATGAGGATGTACTTAGTCTCATGCGGTGCCCATACGGCTGGGTCGAGGTGGCTCCCTACTAAGGCATTATACAATGCTATAGCTGCCCCAATATTCTTAAAGCCGTGAGCTCTGCGTAAGATGAAACCCAGGTTACGATATGCCTTCTTGCAGATTTTTTCGACATGTTCCTTAAATGAAAGCCTTGAAGTGAGTTGAACGCCTAAATCCCTAAGTTCACTTACTCTGGTCATTGGGACTCCCGCAACCATGTAATTGTCAAGGATGGGATGGTGTGCTCGCGAGAATGTTATTGTTACACATTTAAAGGTATCAAACTGTAAACCGTTTCTCTTACTCCAAGCCACCACTCTAACGATATCACTCTGTAATTTTTGGCAGTCATCTCGATTTCCGATCTCCAGATATAGTTTAAGGTCCTCTGCGAACAACAGACATTTCGCCTCTTTTACTACCCCTGGTACATTAACCATCAAAATAAATTCAAAAGGTCCAAGGTTACTGCCCTGACTTACGCCCGACCTTATATAATATGGCTTCGACACGTATATTCCACAAACTGCTGCCCGTCTCTCATATACTCGCAGCTCGCAAAAAATGGTAAGAGTTGTGGAGTAAAGCCGAAACTCGCAAACTTTTTGAGCAACACATCATTGTCTACCAGATCAAAATCTTTTGTAGTCCTCTCAAAAGGGTGAAAAAATTAAACTTAAAATACCGACTGCAATAACAAAAAATAAACAAAATAATTCCCACATAATACAATACATATTATGCTTCTCTCTCATCATTATTATTATTATCATCATCGTCATTCCGAAAATTTAAAAATTGGTATGGGCTTTTTGAAAAAAAAAATCATAAGCTTCTGTATAAGCGGCATCTCTACATAGTATAAAACAAAGTCGCTTCCCGCCGTCTGTACGCTTAGATCTTTTAAACTTCACAACGGATTTTGATGTGGTTTTGATTGTGGTCATCAATAGACAGAATTACTCAAGAGGAAGGTTTATATTTACAATTATAACTATAATTCTTAAAATCTACAATTGGACCCGGTAGGTAGCGCTGTTGTCGAGATCCAGAAAACACTCGTGCGAAGCCGGGGCGGATCGCTAGTTAAATCTATAAATCTCTTTAATGTTTGTTTTCCGTAAAATAAATAAAAAGCAATATCTGATACTATGTTTAACACACTGAGCCGCAGTTTTCGCAGTAATCGGTAGTAGACTTTGATGCTCGTAAGAATTTAAATAATCCTATAAGGATTTTACAAAATCTTTGATTTATTATGATAAAATATAAAGTTCTGTAAAACCTAAAAAGATAAACAGACTTTTCAATCTTTCAATGTTACTTAGGCATTATTTTCCAATTTCAGTCCTCACAGACACAAAATTAATCGCACACGCCATAAAAAGGCAATACATATATTGTCATTACATTTATGAATAAACTTTTCTTAAACCACAGATTGCATCCCGGCTGTCTAAAAAAGAAGCAGTAGCTTCTGGAAAAGCTAGCGCAGTGGCCGAAGAAGTTCTGTCCTCGATGCGCACCATATACGCTTTTAGTGGGCAAGAGAAGGAGAAAGAAAGATACAAAGTACATCTAGACGAGTCTAGAAATATCAATATTAAGAAAGGTAAAGTGAAAAATTTTATTTAACTTTTTAATATGCACACATATTTGCAGTGTGCTAATAAAGTATTTAGAGTAATAAAAACAAGAGCTGTAGTAATATGGGGGCTAAGTGTAGGGACAGCATGGCGGACACTTCCTTACCTTTAAACCTTTTTAGAAATAAGAGGAGATACTTTACTTTTAAATCCAATGGCAATGTCAAGGTCAAAACTACAACATCAGTAGCCAGGGGACTCGCCATTTCAAAGTAAGAGTAATTTCTATATTTTTTATCGTTTGTCATTTATATAATCATCCATCACTTAGTAGGCTCCTTGTAACGATATTTCCTTAACTATTTTTACACTATATTCTTAGAGAGTTTAATGTAAAATTTTATCCATTTATTAAAAAAAGACTTTCTAAATGCTTTAGCCAATTGAAATTTAGGAACCCCTGGGGCGTCACCTTGACCAATAAGCATGAAATATTATTAAGGTATTAAATAAAACCTAAACTTTGAATTTTTTGGTTTTATTATCAAATTTTTACTAAATTTTTTTAAAAAATTTTGAAAAACACATTTTTATAAACATTAAGAAAAAATAGCAATTTTTCGACCCGCCAGTTTCTAGTATAGTAGTAGTTATAAATATAACCTTTTTGTCTTATTGATGTCGTAGTTCGGTGTTAGAATAATGTTTCTATTGGTATCATATTATCTTTAAAAAAATTGACGTTCTTGTCGTATAGCGGCGCCGTAAGAGAATTCTCTACCACATTTCGCCCCGTAAGTGTGGAAATGAAACAGGAGATGAGCGGCAACATCGTTCTGTTAATAGCCTAAGTGATGCAAAACTGTGATTGAGAACCCGCCTGCCAAGCGTGGCAACTGTAGATAATATTCACCCTACGAGGGAATCTATGAGGAAGGTATATTATGGTTGTAGCATCAATAGGTCGGTTCGACAAGTGTAGGACCACGCTCTCACAGAATACCAGCGTAAAATAGCGGCTTAATGCTGCTGTGTTTCTTATGCTGAGTGTATAGAATCGGAGACCCTTTTTACTGGCTACGAGACATTCCATCTTAGTCCTCAGGGGTGGCAACGCATCTGCATTTTGATTCTTAATCGAGGATAGATGTAGTATGTCTATGGGCCACAGCATTCACTTTCCATCAGGTGGGCTGTGTGCTCGCTTGTCACTCTTATTCTATAAAAAAAAAAGTATGAACTGCAACCCACCAATTCATTTTAGGATCTAGATCTGCAACGTTATCGCTCAAGTATTATACCGATTACAAAGCTAGAACTGGGACGTACTGTTAGTTCACTTTTTTAAACCAAGGCACATGTTAAAATCATATTTACATTTATACATGCATAAATGCTCACGCCTGTCACCTAGAGAGGTAGGCAAAGACTACAAACTCCCATCAGTTAGGCCTGATACACCTCTCTCGTTTCTTTCACATGCAATAATGTTCGCATACATGCTCATCAGTTAAGGGGACTGTTTATTTTGCCCATCTTCAATATATTGCCACTTTGGTCGATAAACTTTCTTCTGAAGCTTTCCTTGTCGACTCTGCCACTCACTTCTCAGCATACATTTTTCTTGCCACTCTTTCCTCATTTATTATTTTTACGAGTCCCTCGGTTCGGACACGTTTCTTGCATTCCTTTTCTAATCCTGGTCACAAAATCTTCTAAAAATCCAACATTTCTCATAACTTTCAATTCCTCACCCTATAAAATTTAGAGGCACTAGGTGTGCCCATTTCTTAATGATTGCATTTCTATAGTATTACATAAAGTCTCATGTATCTTCTGCCACATGTATGCTAAATCTAAAGTACCGTTACTTTAGATTTAGATGAGCAGAATTACACTCTACGGCTTTTTTGACCAAGTCACAACACGCTATCCGTTATAACAAGTACGACACTACAAATATTACGTTGTTAATAGTATAATAGAAGTCTTTGATTGTTAATGATTTAGAGACATCCCAGTGAAAACACAAAAATGTGAAAAGCGGGCCAAGTTCGGTATAAACAACGTTCGGGGTTTCTAGAGGGTTTTCTATTCCTGCTCGAGCTTTCTACTCTGCCTAGCCTAAGCCTGGCTTCGCCGATGAGATAGTGGAAAGCTGAAAGAGCGCTTATGATTAATTATGATTTAAGCAGATGCTAAGGAACTTGAAGTCCTTCAGATGTTCTTATTCTTGATGCTTCACTGTTTTCTATTTTAATTTAATCTACTTCTTATCCGTGGTAGAGCCATGCTGCAGCCATATTGTGGTTGTAGCACGAATGGGTCGTCTCGACCACGCTCACACAGAATATCATCGTAAAATAGCAGTTAATGTTGTTGTGTTTCGTGTGGTGAGTGTAGAGAACCTGTGACCCTTTATACTGGATACGAGGCATTCTATCTTAATCCTAAGGGGTGACAACGCATTTGGATTTTGATTCTTAATCGATGATAAATGTAGATGTCTAAGGGCCACAGAATCCGCTTACCATCAGGTGGACTGTGTGCTCATTTGTCACACTTATTCTATAGAAAAAATAATATACAACTGCTAAGCAGCTTGATGCCGTTTAGATGTTCATATTGTTGATGCTTCTCTATTTTCTATTTTTGATTTAATCTATAAAAATAGACAAATTTATTGGTGCGGTTGATTCTTAGTGCTGTAATTCAAACTAACCGCACCAATAATTTAGTCGACACTCTTTCAAAACCAAAAATTTGTAGATTTCAGATTTTTTGCTGTGTGGCTGATGCCGAATTAAAAATTTCTAGGTTTTTCACCCGTGAGTCAGTGCGTGATAAAAACGGCACTTTTCAGACCTTAATAACTCTAGAACTATAATAGGTTTGTTCATTAAATTTAGGATTCTATCCTAAATTTAATGAATAAATTTATTATAGTTATATCTATTATATCTATCCTTGTTATTCTTATTAGACTTACAAAGTTCTACACAAGTACGTAAGTGTAATAGCCTATAAGTTATGGGGGGTTCTAAAGTGACTAGAAATGGTTCCTGTAATATATACACACACTGTACGTCGCTCTTTTCTTTTCCAAACTTGGCCGACATACTGTCGTTTGTATAAAATACTCACGTCGTAGTTTATCGCTCATTATGCGTTTACTTTCCGTAATATTCATTATAATATCAAATATGTTGTAGGTTTAATTTAAAAAAAATTGAAATTACAAATTATCTATCACAATAACATAGTTGATAACTTTTGCGACAGTGCTTCATGTATCGCTAGTTTTTGTGTCTGCTTTAATCAAATGGAACGAAGAGATTAAATTTATAGATAACGCCATATTGTATTAATATTAGTTTTAATAACATTTTTATATACCGGTTCCGTCATCATGAAGAATATTTATGTGAAGAACATGTGTTTATAAACATTATGGCCCAATAGCAGTTCCACGACCCGCTTGTTTCTCGTTCTGAATGCACTTTGGCGTCGTAGCTCTGGGGTAAAATATTTCATATTATGTGTCTCTATTGTAAGTGTTGTATTATAAGATTACTTGAGGCACTTCAAAAATGCGTAATAAAAGTATGAACTGCAACTCACCAATTAATGTTAGGATCTCGGTCTTCGTTATACCTATTACACAGACGACAGCTGATCTCTGTGTTTGCTGATTACGCAAATATTTATAGTATTTCACGCAATTGCCATCTTTATTGACAATCAGAAAATGTTGCAACATCTAGTAGCATATCTTTATTCAAACACTGTACAACTTATAATTCATAAACGAGTAGATCTTTTAATGATATAAACGGGAGAAATAATGACATTAGACTAGCTTTGACGGTCCCTATAAAAATGCTAAGTCATAATATTGATAAATATGAAATTTTCGTATTGATATCAGTTTATTACGTCTGCAAAGTTTCAGATTATTAGATGTCCAGAAGTGGATATGAACTGAATTATAAAATTTCGTTACATTCTTATTACATACACATGCATGCATAAATACAGGTCAAACTAAAAGAAAAGTGTTATAAATAATATAACGACCATAACTTCTGAATATTAATGTAATATTGTTAAGAGTTTAAAGGAATATGAACAACACGCATTGATATGATAGAGTACTAAGATATGGTTGTATTGTCATAGGTTCTTAATAAATCTGCAAAATCTCGAATTATTTAGAGGATTGGAGGTAGTGAAAACTAAACTATAAAATGCCGTTGCATTGCATTACATCGCGAACGCATTTTGTAAATTTAACTAAAGGCTTTAATATTAAATTAAAATATCTTATGATTAGTATCATCCTCACTAAATGTAATGGCGACCTCTGGGCTAATGGTCTTTTGTGACATTCAAACTTAATAATTTTATCTAAGCAATATTTTTTGATCGATAATATGGCTCAATTTTTTCTCCATTAAGTAATGTTCACCCCTCCTTTTTTTATAGTATAGTGTGTGTGTGTTTTTTAGAGTGGTGTTAAACGAGCACACAGTCCACCTGATAGTAAGTGGTTGTTGTGACCCATAGACATCTACACCTATCCTCAATAAAGAATCAAAATGCAGATGCGTTGTCACCCGTGAGGACTAAGATGGAATGCCTTTTTTCCAGTAAAAAGGGTCTCCGGTTCTTTACACTCACCATACGAAACAGCAGTGTTAAGCTGCTATATTATTTTACGCTGGTATTCTGTGAGAGCGTGGTCCTTCCCCGGTCGAGCCAACCCATTCATGCTGCAACTATACTACTAATATAGCTGCAGTATGGCTCTACCACGTATAAAATTAAAACTTCCTTTCCATCACTTACTTTTGATACATAATACAAAATTTTGAATTTGTAACGTTCGATTTTCAAACACGAGATATTTTGAATACCGGCTATATATTATGTTAAATTCAAAATTTGTTTCAGGACTTTTCACTGGATTATCTATGGGTTTTCTATTCTTTTGCATATTTTGCTCCTACGCCCTATCTTTCTGGTTTGGCTACAGGCTTATGGTGGAAGAACCAGAGAATTACGACGTCAATACTATGATAGCTGTAAGTTTCTTTCTTGATTTTTTTTATAAAATTGAAATGACAAGCGAACTAACAGTCCACCTCATGGTAAATGGCTACTGTAGCCCATGGCCACCTGTCACCAACTACAAACAAAGTAGGCTACAGATGTGTTTTAACCTCTGAGGACTAAGATGGAATGCCTCACAGCCTGTAATTTTTTTTATAGGATAAGGGTGACAAGCGAACACACAGTCCACCTGATGGTAAGTGGTTGCTGTGGCCCATAGACATCTACATCTATCCTCAATTACGAATTTAAATGCAGGTGCGTTGTCACCCGTGAGGACTAAGATAGAATGCTTCGTTTCCAGTAAAAAGGGTCTCCGGTTCTCTACACTCACCATACGAAACACAGCAGCGTTAAGCTGCTATTTTACGCTGGTATTCTGTGAGAGCGTGGGCCTTCCCAGTTCGAGCCGACCCATTCGTGCTACGACTATAATACTTATACAGCTGTAGCATGGCTCTGCCACGTAAAAATAATTACACTAGCTCTCTACATATACTCTTCAGACTCAACACATCACTTAGTGGTAGCAAAAGTTAAGCGGGTGATACCTACACCTAGAAAAAAACATGCGTGAGTGTCGTGGAACACTCAGTTGGAACAAAGTTCCTTTCGTAGTTTTTTTTTCTTAAAATACTAGTAATGCTATTAAACATTACTAATATTTCCTTAAACCACTTCTAGTAAGCGTAAAATGCTTGTGCTAGAAGTGGTTCACGACAGTAGTCGAATGGCGGATTCGAACCCACGACCTTTCGAGTTCGCGGTCCGCGCCCTCCCATTAGGCTACTGACGCTTTTAATAAATATATTTATTGATAAACGTATTACATTATTGATTAAGAAATACAAATAAACGAATTACTAGTCTCTATTAAAAGGAAGCGTCATTTAAAATAAAATAATATTTCTTTCATGGCAAGATAAGAAAAAGTGCGAGGGAGATGGATATTATTCCATCTCGCTTCCTTATAGCCGCCAAGGCCGTCTACACTACGTCAGAAGGGGTCGTGACGGAAAAATCTTACACTTTTTCTCGCCTAGCCCCCATCCGCCAAATTCGTACCGTCCGATAAAGAACTTCGTTCCAAAAAAACTACGGCTGCTCGCCAAGCGTGACAACTATGGCAAATATATTGGCAATATATTGGGGAGGCGTAGGTTCAGCAGTGGACTTTTGGTAGGCTGCACTCAATGAGTGAATGATTGATTATCCAAAGGGAACTCTTTTTTTTGTCATTTGTAAAATTTTAGTCCTACCTTTTATTAGTGCAGTAATGGTTTTAAAACGCATAACTATTCTACCTTTTTATTAACAGGTCTTCTTTGGAGTTTTGATGGGTTCTGCTAACTTTGGTATATCGTCAACTTTGATGGAGGTCTTTGGGATAGCACGTGGTGCTGGTGCACAGATCTTTAACCTTATCGATATGGTTCCGACAATAAACCCAATGTTAAATCGCGGAGTAGTTCCTGACACCATTGAAGGCAACATTGAATTGAAGGATGTATATTTTCATTATCCTTCTCGGCCTGATGTACCTGTAAGTTATTTTAAATAAATTTATAAATATCATAACATGCACTCACACCTGTCACCCAGAGGGGAAGGCAGAGACTGCGGACTTCCATTTGGCACGATCCTGACATAGATCTCTCGCCTCCTTTACATCCATATACCTACGTATACATGCTCGTCGGTTAAAGGTACTCTTAATTTAGCCCATCTTCAATATATCTCCAAATTGGTCGGTAAACTTCCATTTAGGGCATCCCGTACCGACTCTGCCGTTCACTTCTGCAACATAAATTTTTGTCATTCTTTCCTCATTAATTATTTCAACATGACCAAACCACCGAAACAATCCTTCCTTAATTCTGGTCACTGCATCATCTTGTAAACCACACTTCTCTCATTACACATTTCACACTCCGCTAGTCAGATGTATAAATCAAAGTATAAAACATTGAAATTCAAAAATTAATCAAAGTAAAAAAAAGTTTCGTCACAGAAGTGTATACATCCGTGTTTTCTGTTTTCTATACAATTAAGGATGACAAACGCGAGTGCACATAGACGTCTTTATCTCTTCTCGATTAAGAATCAAAATGAAGATGAGTCATCACTCCTATATACCACGATGGAATGTAGGTGGTAGAGCCATGCCGCAGCTATATTACTGGTATAGTTGTAGCACGAATGGGTCGGCTCGACCGGGGAAGTACCACGCTCTCACAGAATACCAGCGTAAAATAGCAGCTTAATGCTGCTTTGTTTCGTATTGTGAGTGTAGAGAACCGGAGACCCATTTTACTGAAAACGAGGCATTCCATCTTAGTCCTCACGGGTGACGCATCTGCATTTTGATTCGTAATCGAGGATAGATGTAGATGTCAATGGGCCACAGCAACCACTTACCATCAGGTGGACTGTGTGCTCGTTTGTCACCTTATCGTACAAAAAAAAACGAAATACAGCAGCATCATGTTATTATTTCACTTTGATATTCTGTGATAGCGTGGTCTCTCTCCTATCAAGCAGATCCATTCGTGTTGCAGCCATAGCAGCGCGACTCGATATCATAAAAATCTTTCTTTTCTGCTTTTTTAATAATAAATAAAACAAAATTTAAATGCATAAATAATAATGTCACTCATTAAATTATGAAATATTGATAAAAATCCAAAAACGACAAATGCTATTTGAACTTTTGACAAAATGTTATAATCCAAGCGTTGACAACTCCCAGAGCGTGGTCACCATAGGTACAAAACTTTGACTGCCTCGTTGTTCTAGTGGTTTGGTTTTACTGTCGAGAAATTCTCAATAGCAGCCCGGAGTCAGGAAGTTAGCGAGGTTTCACACCATGAAAATCTTCGTCGTCTGCATTTGATTGGTCCTCGTCATGCGACAGAATTTGATCAACTGTTCTATTAGCGGTCAACTCTTGGACTATGACATTATAAATGACAAATTAGACAAATATGTGCTCCATTATGTGTTTGTTTTTCTTTATCGCCATTCATATTGTATTTAAAAGTAATTAACTTGAATGTTGTCAGGTTTTGAAAGGTGTGAACATAAGTGTGAAACGCGGCCAGTCAGTGGCTCTCGTAGGTCACTCCGGCTGCGGCAAGTCTACGATCATACAACTTATATCCCGATACTATGACGCCGTTGATGGCGGTGTAAGTGTTTAGAGTTATGTTTTTCCACAGTTAATGTAAAATTACAGCTTATTTACGTCTCATAACTGGGCACGGGCGTCCTCTATTTCTGAGAGGATTGAAGGACAAGGAACGTCCGCCGCGCTGCTCCAATGCGTGTAGTCTTCGATTTTTTAAATTTCTCTGACATGCAGGTTCCTCTCGATGTTTTCCTTTAAAGCCGGGCACGTGGTAAATTAGCACTCAAAATTTCAACAATTTCATTGCTGCCGGTAGGGATCGACCTCCGATTTCTAGCGTACTGTAAAATTTACAGTGAGTGCTTAGAACCTGAGCTACCACAGCTGACATAACTTAAAATGCAATCGATTCTCTATCAGATTTGTTGCGTAGTGATGACACACGTCTTCGAGTTTTGAAATGAAAACTTCTTTAGCCGCGTTGAGCGATTTTTGGC
Source organism: Parnassius orleans (assembly GCA_029286625.1). Classification (NCBI taxonomy): domain Eukaryota; kingdom Metazoa; phylum Arthropoda; class Insecta; order Lepidoptera; family Papilionidae; genus Parnassius; species Parnassius orleans. Next base: position 991,837 of record JAGSMP010000182.1, on the reverse strand, counting down.
AGGGGAAAAGCTTATGGGTTCGCGTCACCGATGACCTCGACATGCTGGTGACGTATTGCGCTTGCGCCAGACTACGCCAGTATAGCGGCCTGTGTACATGTATACGTATATATAATTGACTTTTTACTTCTGTCGGCAGTGCTTATGACTGCCCCTGTTTCTTTAATTTTTCAGACATGATGGTTTCCTCAGAATGTTTTCGGTTACTGCCGAACACGTTGTAAATAAAAATTTAAAATTGATACTAACAATGTCATCGTGCCGATTGGGATCGAACTCGGTTTACTAGACTATTAGAAATATTAAGGCAAGCGTTTATTTTTTGGGCTACCACTGCGCTACCAAAGCAATACTTATACTTTACTTTAAAGCAATACTTAAAATTTTATATCCTTACAAAAACACAATGAATATTAAAGTAGTAGAATAAATTTAGAGCCCATATACGTCACATAGTACTTCCCTCTCTCCTTTACCAGATTTTGGAGCAATTAAACCACCACGCTGCTCATAAAATTAAACAACATTTTTTTTATAAAAAAATTAACATTGCACATTGTATTTTTAAAACTTACGAAATTTTCAACTGCTATCTTGAGAGGTTCTGCAATTTAAGACTGCTAATTATCATTATTATTCTCCTGACTGCGACTGCCTTTATGCCTTTTGGTAATTGGGCGCAAAGGCGAAGGCTTGACCTGTAGAACTCGCTCCCATTTAGGTGCTTCGGCTGATCTGAAAAAAATTGTTGGATGAGCTCGACGAGCAAGTGTCTTTTTTGATGAGTGTGTCAGCAAACCAGCGTTGAAGCTTAGTTGCTGGCTTTAAATCTAAGTAAAAGTCATAATTAAAAATAAAAGTTGTTGACTCTGCGTTTGGATGTGTTCTGATTGACCGACTATTTTATAACCATGCGTTATGTTTCCTTACATAATAATTCGCTTTATAGACATCCAGAATATCGAGTTGTGATGCATCCTCTCTTTGATTATATTTTTGTTCAACGCATACATTAAATACAAAATTATTTGTAAAAATCGTGGTTTCAGTCTAAGCTAATAAGCACATTGTTTGTATACAAATTTAAACCCTTGGTTCAATTAACAGGTGTATATTGATGACAAAGACGTTCGAGATCTATCAGTGCGATGGTTGCGAGCGCAAATTGGTCTAGTAGGTCAAGAGCCCGTTCTTTTCAACACGACTGTACGTGAGAACATACGATATGGGCGCGCTGATGCCACTGATGCTGAAATCGAAGCTGTCGCGAAGCAAGCTAACGCTCACCGCTTCATTATGAAGCTACCTGCGGTAAGTTATTTGAACCTAAATCGTAAAATACTGCCGCCCATGAACCATCCGTAATAGCAGAGCAAATGCAGATGCGTTTCTAACCTTTTAGAAATGAATAGGCTCTTTTCTCCAGAAAACGCTCGTTGGTATGGGTACGCACCTTAATCCTCAACATTTACTCTAATTCTCTGTGGAAAATACGATAAAAAATGCAAAGAGATGAAAGTATTTGCAAGTCTATTGGATATAGTGGATCAGAAAGGACTTGGTCGTCGATGATTCGAGCTGCTTTTAGTTGGATGCGGTCAAAGATTAATGATTTTAATTTAATTTTTATATTGCAGGGATACGACACGTTGGTGGGTGAGCGAGGAGCTTCACTTTCTGGAGGACAGAAACAACGAATCGCTATCGCCCGTGCACTTATCCGTAATCCTCATATTCTGTTACTCGATGAGGCAACCAGCGCTCTTGATACGGCTTCAGAATTTAAAGTACAAGCAGCACTTGATAGAGTAAGCAAACACAATTTTTAATAAAATGTTTCCATGTTGTCTTGGTTACCCAGCTTTATGTTATGACTGCCTCGTTGGTCCAGTAGTCGTAAGCGCGACTACTGATCATGTGGTTCCCGGTTCGAATCCCATGTCGGGCTATAATCAATTAATGGGTTTTCAGTCGAGAAATTCTCACTCAAATCACTAGCCTGGAGTCAGGGAGTGGGGAGTGTTTCTCCCCCGTGCCTCGGAGAGCACGTATAAGCCGTTGATTCTGCGCCTGATTTCACTACGGTCGTGTTGGGTTGCCGACCAATAGGGCTATGCCTGAGGGTCTCGTGCTGGCGCACACACTTGTCCATATAATCCTCTCCTGCGCAGATGGCTGAGCTGTCAAAACTGTACTCATAATTTTGGGTTAATGTATTTTTTTTCTTAGGCTCAAGAAGGTCGAACAACTATAGTTGTTGCTCATAGACTATCCACTATCAGGAACGTAGATCTCATATATGTTTTTAAAAATGGAACAATCATTGAGTACGGAAATCACGAAGAACTCATGAAATTGAAAGGCCATTACTATGATATGGTGTCGATACAAACGTCACCAGAAGACGATACCGCGGGTAAGCTTTCATACAATTTTCATGTCAATGTGTGTACTTTCTTGGATATCTTAAGGGAGCAGAGAAGAAAACGGGCAATACTTTCATTATCGGTTCATTGGTAGTTGCGGTGGAGAGTTATTTTGACTATGAGCAACAGCAAGGCCCTAGTGTTGCCAGCGTGGCTTGGTAGAAAGTTATGTTGCCATGTCTGAAAAGTTAATTTTTAAACTAATAGGTACGAAGCGATAATTTTATCTTCTATAAATTATTAAATAACACTCCTTTATTTATAAATAATAATAAAAATAACAGGCGTTTGACGATTCATGACAAAAAGTTACATAAAATGTAAGAAATGTAACGTTCTGGCACAACGCCATCTGTGTATGTCATTGACATCGCAAGCGCAACACCTTTACTAGGTGCTACAATAATACTACATAATACTTAGCTATAATCATAGAGGCTCATGTCGATCAGTAGTATTTCAGGGGTTTGTGGAGAGGATAAGATAAATAGAATTAACGTAATTATTGGACAAGACTTAACGGCATCTTAAAATTGAGAAGCGTTTGAGTACTTGGACATAAGGCTACTATAATCGTTCATTATCGCTTGCTTAAATTTAAGTATTAATTATCTCTATACCTGTCCCTTTCTATTGGCATTTAATGAAAAGAGAGAGACCAACTTCAAACATTTTTTAGACACATTGAATCAAAATTTATTTTATCTACTACACTTACTACTCTACGTTCACCGTAAATTTCACTGCATACGAGCAACACGGGTTCGATCCCCATTGACACCTATGAAATTATTATTAAATACAATTTTAAGTGTTGATGTAATACGTGTTTGTTTGGTGCAGGAAAACATCGTAAGGAACCTGTATGTCTGAGAAATAAAAACATTTTAAAGTTATAAAGCCCGCCAACACGCACTGGAGCAACGCGGCGGACTATAATTACTTCATAATACTCTTAGAAATGAAATGATGAATGATCTAAATGTACTTTTATAAATAAAGAGCACAGTTACGTCTTGCAGGGCACGTTTATTTTACACACTTTTTACGTTTTATTCTATGTCATACTCCTACAGATTCATCTCATGCGCTAGTAAGAAAAGAGTCGGAGACAGTCGAAGAGGAAGAAGATGATGAACTCAAGACGAGAATAGAAGTAAGCTATTACAACAAAAAAAATATAATCTATATTTTATTAACTTCTTAATTTTTACTACTCGCAATCATTTGGTAGCGTACATTTTTTCAATGTACATACACCTTATTTACAAAAAACCGTGGTAGTTCAGGACCTAAGTACTTGTCGTAAATTTCACAGTACGCTTACAACCGGGTTCAATCCTTGCCGGCACCAACAACGCGAAACGAATGTAAATTGTAATGTTAGTGCCGATTTACCACATACTCGGCGATGAAGAAAAACATCATGATCTACATATCTGGGGAAAATATTTTGAGGACTGAAAAATTATGGAGTTACTGGAGACTTATTGCTCCATAATCGGGGCATTCCCAGTAGTCTCTTACCAAGTAGTCTCACTAGTAAGACTACTGGGAATTTTCTTCTCAGTAGTCTTACTGGTAAGACTTTAGAAATTTTCTTCCCAATAGTGTTACCAAATAGTCTTACAAGTAAGATTAATAGGATTTCTTACCAAATAGACTTAACTGGTAAGACCACTGGGGAAGAAAATTCTCAGTAGTCCTACTCTATAAAATAGAGAAAACTTTTCATTACTACCATATTATGTACGTGGTAGAGCCATGCTGCAGCTATATTAGTAGTATAGTTGTAGCACGAATGGGTCGGCTCGACCGGGGAAGGACCACGCTCTCACAGAATACCACCGTAAAATGGCAGCTTGACACTGCTGTGTTTCGTGTGGTGAGTGTAGAGAACCGGAGATCCATTTTACTGGAAGAGAGGCATTCCATCTTGGTCCTCACGGGTGACGACGCATCTGCATTTTGATTCTTTATTGAGGATGGATGTGGATGTCTATGGGTCACAGCAACCACTTACCATCAGGTGGACTGTGTGCTCGTTTGTCACCCTATCCTATAAAAAAAAAAACTACCTATTACTTAAAATTATTTTTGTCAAAATTAGAAAAATACATCTATTTTATCCTCCAATAAATTACATGTTTATGGATTGGATAATGTGATTTCGTCTTTACAGATAAACACAGCACTCTCTAGTTATTATATCTTACATTTTTTTTGTCAAAATATACATATTCTTAATATGTATATTTATAGCTTATACTCATTTCATTAATTCATTTTAATTTTTTTTGAAGCAGTTTTATTTCTCTTTAGTCACTTTAGTCCTCAAATGGCCCTCAATCAGTGATACATTAATGATATGAGCCAAATACCTATATGCAACATTTTTTAATATTTGTGTATGTTTTATCGTTACCTGTTGATTTGTATTTTTAATTTCTTATATCGTGTTTTATAATAAAGTTAAAACTACGAAGAGAATGTTAGAAGCTGGTCGTTCACTTGATGTTAATGCACTGAACGTTAGGTACGATAAAAGTGAGTTCAACGCGCGCGGCCTGAGTAGGGTGCTTGTAAACTAAAATTCACATTCCTTAACTGTACATTGGGTCTATAAGTGTATTTTATTTTTTATTTGTTTTCTGACACATTAGCTCTAGAAAATATTCGATATTATCATTTCCGTGTTATATAGGATATGGTTCGGTTGAGGCAAGTGCAAGTCATACTACAGTATAATACGAAGAGTGAAGGAGCCTTTTTATTTGCTGACACACCTGTAGCACTGTACTCCGCGTTTCCTAGATATGCAATTTATAATTTTAATATTATTATTACAGGAAAAAGAAGATATCAAGAATGAAGCCCAAATATCATTCTGGCAAATAATACGTCTAAATAAACCTGAATGGAAGTCAGTAACAGCGGCCAGTATAGCCTCCGTGTTAAGTGGTTTTGGAATGCCTTTTTTGGCAATTATATTGGGTGATTTCGTAGGTGTAAGTATTTCAAATTTAACAATTAAAATAAACCAAGGGGGCTATAATTCTATAATTATAAACCAAAATGACTTATATATGCCTTTTTCCGTTTGGTGTCAAAAATAAAAGACAAAATCTGGCCCCTATATGTCTCGTGTCCGAAAAGGGCAGGTCAACATTGCCAGACCAGCATATGTGTTGTACATTTTCTTAATCGCTTTCGGTAATTTCTTAAGTTTTCAAGAGGTTTATTCCAGCAGTGAAATACTAATGATGATGATATGCTGCTGATAAAACCATCACAGTTAATACTCCTGGTAGGCATCAACAAACATAGTGTAAAGTTATTAGATCAAGCACATTCATTTATTCCATATTTTCGCTTCCTACATTAATTATTAGTCTATTTTTAATTTATAAATATGTTCATTTTATATTTGGCACCTATCACATTATTTTTCACACGTCCCGGGTTGACTGGGAGAGAATGCCAAAAGGCATTACGTCCGCCCTTTGTAATCCATTTTTTTTATAAGACTAGCTGTTCCCCGCGATTCCCCCGCGTGGATTTTATTGCGATTGGATTTCATGGGTTTAAATATTTTTGCGCGGAACTCTAATTCTTTTCCTGAAATAAAAGTAGACTAAGTTACTCCTTATAGCATCAGCTATCTCCCAGTGAGAGTCCCATCCAAATCGGTTCACAGGTTTTTGCGTGATGCGTGTTCAGACAGACGTCGTGTTAGAATTTTATTATAGTATAGATAGATACCACCCCTCAAGTCTATTAAATATTATTTGTAGTCAATAATTAATAATGCTGTTTATTACAGGTTCTTTCTAATCCCAACTCTGATGAAGTACTTGCTGAAATAAGAAGATTTGCGCTTATTTTCGTTGGCATAGGTGTATTTACTGGAATATCGAACTTTATAACAGTAAGATATCTATTAATTTCTTTTCATTATTTAGCAAAATAACAAGCCGAGGATAAATAGTTCCCTTTTCATTTTAGGTGTTTATGTACGCTATAGCTGGAGAACATCTTACAGCTCGACTAAGGCTGCTAATGTTTGATACATTTCTGAAACAAGAAATTGCATTCTTTGATGACAAGAACAATTCAACAGGTGCTCTTTGCGCTCGTTTGTCCGGAGAAGCTGCTACTGTGCAAGGGGTGAATTTATCTGATATAATTAGTCTCATTGATTTTAGAAGATACATAAAAAGAAAACTAAATAAATAAAATGTTTTAATTTTAGGCAACTGGACAAAGAATTGGCACTGTATTACAAGCAATAGGAACTTTCAGTTTTGCTCTAACACTTTCATTGATCTACGAATGGAGGGTGGGTTTAGTCGCATTAACTTTTGTACCAGTAGTCACTGCAATTTTGTATAAAGAAGGTCGCATGGTTAGCGCGGAATCCTTCGGTACAGCGCAGACTATGCAAAATAGTTCGAAGGTAATAACATTATTTTGAATTGTTTAAACTATTAATATAAACTTTAAATTATTCATACCAAACGGTTTGCTTCGTCTTTTGTAATGCGTAAAGTAAAGGAGTGGAATAATTTGCCGGCGTCTATCTTATCGTCCAAATACAATCTGTGCTTCTTTAAGGCAAGAGTGAATAGGCTTTTGTTACGCTAAGACAGTGCGATTTACCATCTAGGGCTGTATCACCACCAGGTGGGAATGTGGTCAAGTACTGGCTTATAATAAGTTTAAAAAAATATTTAAACCGGCTAAATATTTTTGCAGTAATTTTTTTCCTAAAAGATGGGAATGTAATTTTAGATAGCTGTAGAGGCGGTAGCAAACGTACGTACTGTCGCATCATTAGGAAGAGAAGAAACCTTTGTTAACGAATACGCGCGACAACTAACACCAGCTTTACGTATTGCAAAGCGAACAACACACTGGCGTGGAATTGTTTTCGGCCTATCAAGAGGTCTCTTTAACTTTGTGTACGCTGCCGCAATGTATTATGGAGGAACGCTAATGGTGTATGACAATGTTAATTATGCAGTTGTTTTAAAGTGAGTAAAAATGTGATAAAACAGATAACATGCGAGTATGTATAAAAATCACCAAAGGAATTACTATATATATACTCGTAACAAACTTTTCCAGATCGGCACAAGCGTTACTAATGGGAACTTCTTCAGCAGCCCAGGCTTTTGCTTTTGCACCTAATTTCCAGAAGGGAATTAAGGCTGCAGGACGGATCATTGTTCTCCTTGGCAAATCATCCACTATAACAGATCCAGATAAGCCTGCTATTGAAAACTTTGTAAGTAATGTATATTGGTTATTACGAAAAATTCTTCGACACTTCGAACATTTTTGGGTTACATATTTTTCTTTTGATATCTTTAGTTTATTTTACATATAGAACATTAACAACCCAGAAAAATTATTTGTAGGCTATACAAACACTTATTCCATGCGGGATTTGAACTTGTGGCCCCACAGAGCCGTAGCTAAACGCTTTTTTTATATGAGATGGGGTAAACGAGCATGCGGTTCAGCTGATGGTAAACGACTACCACCGCCCATGAACAACTGCAACACCAGGGGAATTGCAGATGCGTTGCCGGTCTTTTAAAAAGATTAGGCTCTTTTTGAAGGTCTGTAAGTCGTATCGGTCCGGAAAAATTGCTGGTAGAAGTTGATTCCACAAGGAAGTTGTGCAAGGAACAAAACTTCATGAAAATCGCACAGTGGTGGACCGCCAATTATACAGATGGTGTGGATGGTATCTCGAGTTTTGTCGCGATGTGCGATGATGAAATTGAGCGGCTGGAATTAGTCCGAACAAGTCCTCTGAGCACTCCCCGTGGTAGATAGCCGTGGTAGAAAAGCCGTTGAATAATATAGTGACAAACAACAATCCACCGGAGGATGGTAACTACTACAGCACATGAACACCTGTAACCCACTTCAAACTATGTTGTCACCCATGAGGCTTAATACGAAATGCCTCGCAGTTTTTGAGTCTTTTACCCCGCAAACCGAAACATAGCATCGGGTGCACTGCTGCTTGCTGCTAAAAATATGAACTGAAGCCTATTGCTTCCACTATTCCGCGATTAGAAGCGTTCAGTTTTTCCTCTAAGCAACACAGTTAGGTGTCTGCTATTGTAGGTCAAAACTGTAAGGGTTGATTATGAGACTCGTATCTCCCGAACGGAAGTGATCTAACCAATTATTTACTATGGAATAGTTAACGAACTTTTCTTTAAATAGATCAAAATTTATCTAGCTGCAGCTTTTGCAGTGCTCGTAATAAATTAGACCACGAAGTTAACGTTTGTCAATCGGAGCCATCACTCTTTACCAAATAACGCAAGCTTTTTTATATGCTTTTATTAAAAGAAGTTTTAAGAAAGTTTTAAAAATATGTAATATTTCAAAGCTTTGATATTTTCAACTAGAAAACAAAACAAAAAGAAACAAAAAAGTGTCGAAGAATTTTCGAACAACTCGATTATTTAATAACAAATGATGACACATAATAATATTTCCAATCCATTTATTTTAGGTAGGTACAGGCGAGGCTAGTATCCAAAATGTAGAATTTAGGTATCCGACCCGGCCGCTTATCCAAGTGCTGAAAAAATTCAATCTTGAAATAGAACGGGGCAAAACGTTTGCTTTGGTGGGAGCTAGTGGTTGCGGGAAAAGCACTGTTATCCAACTCCTTCAAAGATATTACGATCCCAATGAAGGCATAGTGGTAAGTAAATGTACAGTTTACACGTTAACACACCACAATATATGTAATAAAAATATAACAAAACGATAACGAAAGTCAATTAATATAATTTCAGGCATTTGATGGCATACCATTACCAAAACTACGTCTTAAAGATGCTAGACAATCAATTGGCTTCGTACAGCAAGAACCTATACTGTTTGATAGAACTATTGGTGAAAATATTGCCTACGGTGATAACTCACGGAAACCAAATATGGACGAAATAATATCGGCGGCTAAACAGGCTAACATTCATAACTTTATCGTCTCTCTGCCTATGGTAAGAAAAAGTTTACTTTTAATAATCAACCGTCATTTCATTTCGAATATTTTCAACCAACTTTAAAAAAGGAGGACGTTCTCAATTCGTCGGACTCTTTTTTTATGTATGTTCACCGATTACTCGAAGACGCCTGAACCGATTTGGAAAATTATTTTTTGTTTCAAAGGTTAGGTATTTCCCAGGTTAAATTTTTCGAAATCGTTTAAATTTTATCGAAATCGGTTGAGCGGTTTTAAAAAATCAACAATAAATTATTTATATTGAAGTCGGTTGTACAAAAATTTTAATTTTACCACTTGTAATATGAATTGTATATTTCAGGGTTATGACACAAACATCGGGTCAAAGGGTACACAACTATCAGGTGGACAGAAGCAGCGCATAGCTATTGCACGTGCTCTAATACGACGGCCCAAAATGCTTTTACTTGATGAGGCCACCAGTGCACTAGACACCGAGAGTGAAAAGGTAAGCAGGCAAATGTATAATATTTGTACAAGTTTCCCGTAAATGTTGGATATCTTTGGGGTGATCGGAAAACGGACTTCTCGTGTTTTTTTTTTATAAGTAATAACCCGTACTATTTAGCGATTGTTAATAAATTTTTGTTGTATGTCAATTTACGCAACCATTATAAAACTTCAGATTTTAGTTGGTACTACATAGACAGGTTTCGCACTTTATTATTTAGTTTAGTCCCAAACTGGAAAGTTTCACTTAACTAAAGATTTAACCGTGTAGTGGCGGATGTAAGAATATCAACTACCCTATATCAGACAGAGGGAATTTTTAACAGGTGATGGGCAGCAGCATCTTTCTGATAACACCTTAAAATAATAAAAAACTGCTGTTGCCAAGTGTGGCAAGAATGGCACATCTACCTATGTCTAAACCTAATCTAATTTTTAAATAATAAGCCTATGAGCCAATCTATGGGGGAGGTCTATGTTCAGCAGTGGACTTTTATAGGCTGTAATAGATAGATAGATAGAAAGTTTTTTGAATATCCGCAGTATGGAAATAGATTTTTATATTTATCAATTGCCATACTGCCAGTTTAATGTATGAGATAAACCAATGATATTTTAAATTCAGAAAGAAATACTCCAGCGCCCATGTTAGTAATATATCTTTGAAATTACAATGATATGTGTGTGCATGTTGTGTAAGAGGAATACTTTAACTTTTTCTCTAAATTTCAATTCCACCTGGACGCGTTTCTTCATGCCGACCGACAGAACGACATTGTAACGATCCACTGCACTGGTGTAAAATAATTCCTCCAAAAACACCGAACCAAAATCTAAAGACTGGTGACATTACCTGTGCGAGTGTATTAGCTCAGCGCTCAGATGAATATGGTTGTGATGGCGTTTAAATCCCAATAGAAAGTTTTTGAACTGAAAACTTCCTTAGGCACGTTGGGCACTTTTGAGTTGAAGTGAACTCGCGTGACCTTCACGCTCAGATACATAAAATTGATGGAAGTAATGTCAAAAATCCAATTGATAAAATTGATATGTATTTATAAATTTGTTTGTATTATATAGATAATAATCATTCTTTTTCATGTAAAACAGCGCAATAAATGAAAATTTTATTACTATACTAGCTGGTACCCGGCGCATTGCTGCCGCAGAAGAAATAATTGTGGAAATGTCGTTTTAAATTTAGAAGAGTTATATTGTTTAATTATGAATGATAATACATTTATTTAAGTTGAATGATAATTATATGACTTTCAATAAATTTGTCGGTACAATACGCGCGTCACCTACTGTAAGTTAATTATACTATACTTATAACCTTCGTGGAAATGCAAGCAATAAGTTTACAAAGTTTTACCGCAGTCTGATGAACGGTATGGCAGCGCATAAAATACGAACATACAAAAATTTATTTTTATACGAGTATAATAGATTAATACGTTGCTAAAAATAATTTCTAATAAAAAGTACTTCTAAAAATATTTTTTAACAACCCAAAAATATTGTTTACAAGTTTGTGAAGCTAAGTAGTTTCCACTTCTGACGTGCAGTCCTACGACTGACAGTTTTTTTTTCATTTGCTTCTTGTGTAGTTGTAAATTTTTTGGTATTTAAACTACAAACAAGGAGTGCACACCACGTTGAAGGTATTTTTGGGATTAACTTAATTATCATCGGCCCGTATATAGGGCAATGAATATGGGGCTCCTCCCATAATAGGATCTATCAAATCCGCCAATCTCAAAAACATTTTGTTGCAGCGATGTGGGCTGCAGCTTCGATTCCCACACGAAACAAATATTTATATGGCTTACAAATAATGATTTTGGGTCTGGGTGTTGGTCCATGTTCTATTACTGTACACGTGTAATACGTATAACTTCCTTATTGTATAACTTCTGCCGTATCGTGGAAGTAGCTTTAAAAAAATCTTCTTTTTCATCAGCCCGTTAAAGGTTAATTTTAGGAAGAATTTGATCGCCATGTTTAATCGTAACGCATGTCATCGGATTGACTTGGTATATGATCGCTGTACCAGACGAATTAAAAAATAAATAAAGAGAACTGTTATAAAATGAAACAAGGGACGTGTCCGTACAATTTAAGTGAAATAATTATTGTGATTTCTATAGGTGGTGCAAGAGGCGCTGGACGCTGCGAAGGCGGGGCGCACGTGCGTGATGATCGCGCACCGCCTGAGCACGGTGCGCGACGCAGACCGCATCTGCGTGCTGCGCGACGGCCGCGTCGCGGAGAGCGGCACGCACGCACAACTCATGCAGATGCAAGGACTCTATTACAAACTCAATCGACAAGGTCAAACGTAGTGCCTTGCATACTAAGTTCACCTCACCAATGAATCCATATCTATTACATTTATTTGTATGAGCATCAAAAGTGTGATATAAAATAGAGGTCAGCTCACATCAAAACAGGGCGCGCGAATACTTAGAGGCAGAGTCTTTTCACGAGAAGCCGCTTCGCCATCATCACCCGTTAGACTGCACGCATATGAGTGATCGGAAAGGACGCATTGCGTCCGAACTCAAACGTATATTTTTTTGGCGTCTCCGTGCGATGAAGCGTCGAAGTCCTTTATGATGAAAAAAAATGCAAGGCAATTTTTTTTTCATCATAAAGGACATTCATTCATTCATTTAAGGGAGTGTCGAGAGTACGCAAGCATTTAAGTATATACTTATTTTTAGAATTAAATTGTCTCATATGAGGATGCAAATTTTCATTCAAATTGCTCGCTAGTACTTATATAATATATTATAGAAATCCATAAAGAATATTATGGATTGTGATATAAAACTTGCCTATGTGTATTTTGTACCAAGAATTTTTAATAAATTTTAATTTTGAAACGCGTTTTATTTATACATTACCAATATTTTAGGTTTACTGTTTATTAAATTAGGGTCTGGGTGGTTGAACTTATTTTCTGCCCAGCACGGCTAGCATGGGCTGGGGACAAAAAATTTATCCCCCGACTATATCCACTGACAAGAGATAAAATTATCTTGTCCTTATGCCAAAGCACGGCAACGGGGAGAAGTATATCCCCGTTTGACATATATCCCCCGTCCGTAGCATGGAGCCAAATGAAAGATAAAAAATTATGCTTTTTTGACATTTGATGGGAACAATTTTAACCTAGTTCATTGGACGTGGGTTTAAGTTTATATTCATACAAAAAATCTATATAAGTCTAAGTCTATCTCCCATTTTATCTACCGTGTATAATATATCCAACGGTGTGCCCATGCTCGAAGGGTGGATAAAACTAAACAAGGGATAAACATTTTCTCCTTTCCCCGGGATAAAATTGTCTCCCGCCCATGTTAGCCCTGCAGGAGTCCGTCTGGGTAGGTACCACAATCTTATATATTTCTGCTGCCAAATGGCAGTGCTAGCACTCTTGTTTTCTGGTCTGAAGAGTATAAGAGAGCTAGTATAATTACAGGCTGTGAGGTATTCCATCTTATTCATCAGCGCTGACAACGCTACAGATGCGTTGTCGGCGCTTCTTTGTTTGAAGTTGGCTGCAGGTAAACTGTAAGTTCGGTTATTATTACTGTTTAAAAATGGTGCAATAAGTTCTGTATATACTTTTTGTTGACTTGTATGCCCACAAAATTTTTTGAGAAGATATTGTAAGAGGTATAACTTTTCGCTCACTTTGTTTTCTCAAGTTGCATGTTAAATCGTGAAATATAGAGCGCTTGGGTGCAAATGATCCTTGTCAATAATTTCATAGTTATGTGAATAAAAAAGTGACGATTTTTTCTGCAAAAGTATCAATATCGTACATAATAAATATTTTTAAAGATATAACGTATTCAAAAGTTCCTTCACAATTTTGTGTATAGTGTAATCATAAATACCTGAAACTATGATAATAAAAAAGTTAAGGCCAAACAGGTGCATACAGTAAGAAAATGTACCATTGATATTTCGTCACAACTTCTCGTCGTTGCTAATAATAATTGAAGAAAACCGAGACATGGTCATTAAGAAGCGCTAAATCACTCAGCTAACCAGGGCGAAATCTATGCTCAGCGATCCTCATTCCAAACGGGTATTCAATCCCAAATGAGAATTATTATTTTGCAGATATCCTGCAGAGTAACCGATATAGCTCAATGAACTACAACTATGGCTCAAAGGACATGGGAAAATCCTTAGGCATCGGAAAACTTCACAACTTTACACTTCACTTCACAGGGACGCTCTTGTACATATTCGTAGACCTACTAGCCCCTGCCGTCCCCTGGCGACCAGTTGGATGAGGATAACTCTTCCCTCTATTCGTCCTAGGAAGCCGAAACACAAGGCGCACCTTCCACATGCCTTTTTTCACCTGGACGACGGAACCTTCGAGATGGCCATCGGGCTAGCAAGTCGATCACTTCCTATCCTATTTACGAGAATACTACACATTGAATAATACGAAACATCGGCATCGGGAAATAAAAATGTGTTATAAAACTAAACGCGACAAAAAAATTCTATCCAAAATAGCATTTGTTTCCCGCTGGGTTTCTTACTGGTTCTGCCCAGGACAGAAGTATTTTCCGAACCAGTGGTAAATTAAACATAAGAGTGACTTTCAATAAGCATTATTTATAATCTATATTGAATAAAAAAGTTTCTATTTCTATTTCTTTTTATGAACACATTTCGACACGAAGATCAGGAAAAGCGGTGCATCACAATAGGCTTTTCCTCTCTAGATACGGCGAGTAGCACATCGCTACTTACACTTCTCTTTCCATACGGCTCAAACTGAGCTGTAGAGTGCAGGAAGAGAGAACACTGCTCTACATAAATTACATCCGGATTCGGCTTGCCTAGATCACTAGGAGCGATCACTTTAGACTAACCCTACATCTTAAAAATTAAACGAGAAAATCTGCAGGCTATAATTTATAGGCTGTATATTATATTTACGTCCTACGGCGTCGTCGTAATTTTAGTTTGAAATCGCTATCTTTTGCTTTAAAATTAAGTCTACCTTTGGGTTTTTGTCACATCTCAGGATTATATAAACTTATGGAAAAAAATTCATAGTGTTATTACATGCTGCCCACAAATCTCTCATTTTTGAGAGGGTTATGCAGCTATTAGGGCGTTTTAACGGGGTATTCCCAGTATTGTAGTCTTACCAAGGAATCTTACTAGTAAGACTACTGGGAATTTTCTTCCCGTTATTAATTTTTCGTGAAAATTTTCTAATGAGAACTTCTTAATAGTCTTACTAGTAAGTCTATTGGGAATCTTCGTGGCGTGTTGTATTCCCTGTAGTCTTACCAAATAATCTTATTAGTAAAACTACTGGGAATATTTTAACCAAGTAGACATACACCACGAAAGAAAATTCTTAGTAGTCCTACTCTATAAAATACATGTTTTTTTTATCAGTACTTTAGTAGTTAGTAGTTAGTTTGTACCAGTTCTGGCTCACTGAGTCAGAACTGCCTCATCGGCTGACGGAGGGTCAACGGATCTTAAAAAAAAAAGGTTTTGGCATACTCTGATCACGAATCTGCGGTCCTTTTTTGCGTAGGATAGGCGCGGTTCCGGAGATGTGCAGATCAATTAACTAATATCTAATTGATATCCCGTGGGCCTGCACCCTTATTAGCGTTCTATTGTTCACCCTTTCCTCTTATCTATTGTTCCTTGAACACCGTCATTGCCCGCTCTTATCTATTACTCGTACGCCCTGCTAAGCAGTGCTATTGTATTATACTTCTTTGTTCATTACTACCACACTATTCTGAATCACCAATAAAACACATTCCTTAACTTTGTTACAATTTTTATTTGCAAAATGTTATTGCTTATTATCTATAAAATAGGAGCGAAACATCTCATCCACTAAAATATCGTTGTACAGTGTGTTCCCTGTAAATATGCTCGTAAAACTATGCATTGAACATCCCTGAAACTTATATAGCAAATACATTAAGCAATAATCACCACAAACTGAAGTCCACTCATTCTGAATCCTATCAACATTCCAGTCCCATCTTTTACAATTGCTTTTTTAAAACTCTAGATGATATCGTGCAGGTGATTGTCCATATGAATCAAAATATTGACCGATGCCATTCGTATCGATATATAAAGCTATCCAATGTGAGCCTGGTTTATCATCTGTATCCAAATTGCATATTATATACGTTGGTACGTGGGTATACATGGGCAGTCTATTAGCAGAATAAACATTATTTTCTAGACTGGGATGAATCATTTTCAGATGTTGTTGTACATATAGTGTATTCATGATATTACTGCTATTAGTAGATTATTACAGTACCTATCTATTCAATGGTTAACATAGGACTGATCAATTATAGTGTATTGTAAATATTTAATCACATTCTTTTGTGATGATTTCATCATTTTTGTCATCGGTGTACCGCAAGTCCGCACACGAAAGAATGCGAGATAAGCTTGTGACTCATAAAGTTACTACCAGTTTCACTGCGGAAATGCTTAAGATTAGATATAACTTACTGGTGCTATATAAGACCGAGCAGCTGCAGTCATGGAATCAGTGTATGGTCGTTTGGCCGCAGTGAATCTACCTATACTACGTTTGTGTTACTTCAACGCATCAATGGTCATGGACGTAAGTGTTTATTCTATTGACAAACTTACTTTCCTTTCTGTTGTTTTCTTACGTGTGTGTGTGTGTGTGTGATTAAGTGTAAACAAATTGATATTAACATGATAACTGTGTTGTTGCAGAAATCATTCAGCTTCGATGAAAATACCTATAAACAGTATTACTACTCGCCACTCTCCCCCCAAGAAGAGAGTGATGACATCGTCATTAATAATAACACATGCGATGGTGGAAAAAGAAAATCGCAATCGAATGATCATTTTTTTAAGGTGAATAAAAAATAAAAAAGAGGAAGCTGTTATCGTCAACCGTAGCACGAGCCGCTAGAGATGGTGTATCATACATTTCTACTAATTCTGACGACGGAGACCAAGCGGTGCATCTCATAAAAATTGAAATGTACGATATGAAGAAGTTATCCAAGATTCCAACTACTGATCATTGGAAAAATGCTTCCACGAGTATTAAATATTATGTAAAAACTAAAAAGGATAGCATCTACGACAACACAAACGCCCTCGTATACAATATTACAAAGACAATAGCAGAAAGTGAAAAAGTTAAAAAATACTTTTTTAACAATGACAATCATTAGCTGATCATTAGTGAATGTGATTCTGTTTACTTAAATTACTTCTGTGTACTCATTAGATTCAACGAGCTGTCGTCTTGTGCTGCTGAGAGGAAGACAAGAGCAGAAAGAAGAGATGAGTGTGGAATACGTGTACAGAACACGTCATTGAATAACAAAACTACAACACTGAGTGGAGAAGAAAAAGAGAAGAATATGCAGTACTCAAGAGCTGAATATCCTTTCTTCAGTTCAAAATCTAGTCGCTTGTTCAGTTTCGAGAACCGGCCTATCGTTATGAGACAAAAGCCTGAAGATCTTGCACAAGCCGGTTTCTTTTATACTAGCCATGCAGACAGGACCAAGTGTTTCCATTGTGGTGGTGGTGTTTAAAAGATTGGGAAGATGATGATGATCCTTGGCAGCAGCATGTTCAGTGGTTTAGTCAGTGTGCTTATGAAAAATATGAACTCGAACAGTGTTTGGTATAAGATTAAATAGGGGGTTTATAAAGAAATAAAAAATAATATATTGCATACTAGTTGTTTTATTTAATTTTATAATGTTTCACATAAATCTAACACACAACACACATTATAACCTTAACTACTATAGTCTACAGTAACATTTCTGTTTTTATCTATTTCAATAATATTATCAAACTCAGCATAAACTATACAGTTAGATAATTGTTTGTATTAGTGAGGATTCAAATCGTACTTCTAATCTCACACTACCATGCTTTATGAGATTCCAATGAGTTGATGAGTTAGCTGATAAATCAGGAGTTAAATCAAACGCTAATAGATAGTAACCTTTGGCATACTGTTCACAAGAGATTCCATTTCCTTCATTAAGAAAGTGAATACCAGTTACCGAGAATAGAGTATGATATGCTGATGTAAATATACTATTATTAAAAGATGGTTGCAAAGCTTTTGAAGGTGTTTGTTCACCATCAATATATAAGCTGAAAGAATTAATACTATAGTTTTCAAAGTTAAATGGATTTTTAGTAAGGGAACCATTAAATGCAGAATTGTTCACAAATCCAATTACATATCTTTTGGGTACCTGTCCTAAGAATATATTATCAAGAGTTTTTCCTTGAACACCCGATGGAATTGTTAAAACTTTTACTTCAGCTCGAGTAAACAATAGATAAGAGGAAAGGGTGAACAATAGAACGCTAATGAGGGTGCAGGCCCACCGGATATCAATTAAATACAAAAAAGGACCGCAGATTCGTGATCAGAGTATGCCAAAACTTTTTTTTTTAAGATCCGTTGACCCTCCGTCAGCCGATGAGGTAGTTCTGACTCAGTGAGCCAGAACTGGTACAAACTAACTACCGTAGTTTGATTTAAGAGTAGTACTAGGCAAGCATAAACTTGCAAGAGGCAGTAGGATAGTTCTAGTTTATATTTTGTACACTTATACTACTTCTCTTGGCTTCTGTACGTGTGATACTTCTGAGCCAAAACATATCATATTAACAAACCAAATAGATCTAACAGTGTTGGTTAGTTAGACAAACTTCTTATTAGACTTGAATCTATGGCCAAAGACAAAAACGATTTGATAAAACTAACAACTAACCCATCTAACTATGAGACTGAGGGAATAGAAAGTTCACCTATGTCACTATAATTCTTTCCCCCACAGATCTAGTCTCTGTTGGTACTGGCAGCCGCTACTGAAATACGGTCTGAAGAACTATTCGACTACCTCTTTCACGCTTATGCTTGCCTAGTACTTTTCCTACTATTTATAAAAAAACAAACATCAGTCAAATTAGGCCAAAAAATGTTAACGTGAATGCATCTTTATGACAAAAATAAAATAAAGTACTTAAGTAGTGATGAAAATATTCTAATACTGAGTATTTTCTACCCTAGTGGTCTTACCAGTTAGTTCTACTTATTAGTTTTATCAAATTCTGTATCCTTCCCCCTGTCTGTCCTGCCCTCTCTATCTGTTTCTGAGATCTGAAGGAGTTTCTCAGAGAACAGATTTTTTAAAGATAATTTGCAGAAGACTATACAGTAGTAAGTTTATGTTAGAATTTTAAGCTTAGATATAAAAGATAAATATGTAAAAGAATATAACGAAGAACGCCGACATAACGAAGAACACCGACGACGCAAACGAGCGAAACACATTGTTTTAGAATAAGAGTGGCAATGGAACACAATCTACCTGATGGTAAGTGGATGCTGCGGCCTTAGACACCTACATCTATCCTCGATTAGGAACAAAATGCAGATGCGCTTTCACCACAGAGGACTAAGATTTAATGCTTCGTTTCCAGTAAAAAGGTTATCCAAATCTCTACACTCACCATACGACTATTTCCGCCGGTGTTCTGTGAGAGCGTGGTCCTTTCCAGGTGGGGCCGACCCATTCATGCGACAACAATAATATAACTGCAGCATGGCTCTACCACAAATATCAAATTAATACAAACAAAGTTGAAAATTGTTTTTCCATTCATTTTGGTCAAGAATAATGGTAAATGTATTAAAAATTATCAAGGGTTCAATTAAAAATTCTTTTACAACATGAGAACATGTCAAACATACGTATAATGTTCATCAATAATTTGTATGAACAAAATATGAAAATATATGCCTTTGGACGCTAGAAGAAACTTTTGTATTTGAATTTGATTTTTTAAACTAAGTATTTCTCCTGTATTATAGAGGACGCATTATTTTTACACCATACGAATATTTGTTCTGTGGCGTAATTGAACCACCGCAGCGCCTCGCAGCGCCGCAGTCAAACACAACCACTTCTACGTTCTACGTACTTACGTTTGTGTACGTCCAAGTTGTTACATATTTATTTTAAGAAACAAGTTGTTGGTAGTTGGTAGGTACGTCACTCCTTCATAATTATGTCACCATATTGTAGTGCATACACTGCTGTATTCCGATCTGTATGGTTGTTAATGAAGAAACCATATTTGTAATTTAAAAAAGTTTTAGTTCTACTTCGATAAATGGCGTAGACATAGAAATAGATCAGGTTATGGTTTCGTTACCAGTGTATATTAAGGCCATTGAAATTATAGTACACAATAATAAACCAGTTTAGATCATACACTGTTGTGGTTCGATTTATTTACCATTAACCCTTCTAGTGTATCAGTAGGACAACAGAACAACTAGTGCAGCAAGGTAAACAATGGTATAGAGAGCCAAATGAGCCAATGTAATTACTTTCTGTGAGTCATTACACCAGACATTAACCTCACAAGTGAAAACGCATCTATAGCCTTCTTTGTTAGAAGTTGAAATATTAGTATTTTTGGACAACAGTTTTTTTTAATGCGTGAAAGTTAAAGCTGAATTATAAAATTCCATTACATTGATATATACATCAATCAAACAGTAAATAATACTGGATGGGAAAGCTAGAATTCCTCTAAGATAACGTAAAAAATATTTTTTAATGTTTTTAAAAGAAAATAGAAGTTATTTCATTGCGGTTTGTTGTAGCATGTTGGCAAAAAAATAGAAATACGCACCTTTGTGCAAAATATAAGAATTTGTATAATGTATCTGTGCTTGAAAATTTCACTACGTAACAAGACAATGAATATTTACGAAATTATTACTATTATTGTTATTATACTTGTTTTTTTTACAAAATTGCAGAGACAAACGAACTTAGAGTGTATCTGATGGTAAGTGGTGTCCACGTCTTACAACCAAATTCAAAGGAAGAACGCACATATGCGTTGTCACTTTTGAAGACTAAGATGGAATGCCCCTTAACTTGTAATATTACCCTTCAGACCGGAACACAGCAGTGAACGTACTGTTGCTTGACGGCAAAATAGTTATTAGGGTGTTCTATACTTACTCCTGGTCAAAATAGTAATCGTACACCTAGTATATCAGACAGTTTAATCTTAATGCTTCAAATTTAAGCGTGGAAGATTATCCACCAATACCAGGACGGCATCGGATATTACTATATGGCCTAATATAGCTGTGATCGAAGAAATGGTTAAAAAAGTCGAAATAATTGTTTTTAGATCGTCGTGTCACTGCACGTTTTATAAGTAAAAAAAACAAAGATTTCGACAGGTACCTTGCATAACATTTCATATGAAAGCTTAGTATGAATAAAGTACTTATCTGCGCGTTTTGTATCCAGAATACTTACGAATTCGTAGAAACAAACCAGGCTGATTTCTCTAGCAACAAGATCCTGATTTAGGTTTGATTTATAACAATGGACGAAACGTAGCTTCAACACTGCGATGCCGAAATATAATTACAGTCCATGACTTAGAAAATACCATCATCTTCAACTACTAAGTACGGCGAGTCCTTCCGCCGGTCAAATCATGGGCTCTCTTTTCTGAGACAGTCAAGGTATAGTAATAATTAAATATCTCGATCATGGAGGCACTAGCACTACTATCACAAGCACTTTGTATGCAGAACAAAAAAATTGTGCAACGAAATCCACGAGAAATGGCGAAGCAAACACCCAACTTATCTCACCAAGATTACGCCCAGGTTCACGAGTCGAAATGCTGGCTTTGAAATATTTGAAAATCATCCATAATCACGAGTCCTTGAACCAAATGATTTCTATCTGTTTCTCAGATCTGAAGAGTTTCTCAGAGAACAGATTTTTTAAAGCTAATTTGCAGAAGACTATAGATACAGTAGTAAGTTTATGTTAGAATTTTAAGTTTAGATAAAAAGACATTTAAGTCTATTGCAACTGTGAGAGAACATAACATACGAGTACCTACTCAAATATACATTGGATTTAATACTAGCTAATACCCGCGAATTCGTCCGCGTTGCTTACACACATCACTGAACATGTAGTGCTTATAAAAATCGTTGTTTCTTAAAACTTTAATCACTTTATATTAAATGATCGCAATATTTTTTATATAAGGGCCAAGTGTCTTAGAAATAAAACTTAGAAAACCTAATTGAAATCAATCAAGTAGTTTTTCCGTGATGCGCGCACAACTGCAAACCTCTATCATTTTATTTATATAGATAACACCCCTATTTTTTAACAATGACCGCGATATAACGAAGTGTCCGGTCCGGTTTATTTTTTATTGAAGTACATCACAATGGTCAGTGCTAGAACTACAGAACAAATGGGATTGTATGTAATGGTTTGGTATAACGATCTTTTTCTTCTAAAGCGGCTTTTAGAACCTACTAGTAGGCATTTTAAAAATACGCCGAATGATGCACTTTTTGAAGGATTTTTTTTTCTTTTTTTTATAGGATAGGGTGACAAACGAGCACACAGTCCGCCTGAATGTAGGTGGTTGCTGTGACGCATAGACATCTACATCTATCCTCAATAAAGAATCAAAATGCAGATGCGTTGTCACCTGTGAGGACTAAGATGGAATGGCCCTTTTCCAGTAAAAAGGGTCTCCGGTTCTCTAACCATACGAAACATAGCAGATTTAAGCTGCTATCTTACGCTGGTATTCTGTGAGAGCGTAGTCCTTCCCCGGTCGAGCCGACCCATTCGTGCTACAACTATACTACTAATATAGCTGCAACATGGATCTACCACGTATAAACTGGTGTAGTCGTTAGTGATGTTTCCCTGGTTTTGGTAATGGTGTTCCCCATTATCAGATAAAATGAATTGAGTTCGGTATATCTCAATTGATTTTTCTTTATCAGTCGGTCGCTAGAGCCATAATCCTTACTTAGCAGTGTGCACAATGTTCAAGTGTGTTTTGCACTTTGAAACCATGTGTATTCTCCTTTGCAACCTATATAAATGGTATAATGATTCAACGACTGTTTGAAGGTGGTGCAAGAAGCGCTGGACACAACTCATGCAGTTGTAAGGACATAAACTCAGTCAACAAGGTCAAACGTGTAATGCTGTATGAAACGGGTATGCAAGGCACTACTTGCATACCAAGTTTACCTCACCAATTAATCCATATTTATTAAATTTATTTGAAGAGAAGCTGCGGCGCTGTAACCAACCGTAAGAACTGCCCGCAGATGAGAGATTGGAACCGAACCCGAACCCGAACCCAAACACATATTTGGCACATCCGTGCGACGTAGAATCTTTATCTTTAGTTAAAATCTTTTGAGGAACCTCGATAGTCTGCTTATGCGCTCATACGAAAATGCATACTTTTTATGAGATTATTTAATTGTCTCATATGGAATAATAACGGTTATGATATAAAACTTGCCTATGTATAGCTTGTACCAAGAATTTTTAATAAATGTATAAATATGAAACGCGTTTTATTCAGACATTAAACTATAAGTTATTACCAATATTTTTAGGATTTTTATTATTTTCTCTCTAAGAGTTCGCCTGGGTAGGTATCACCCTCTTACCTATACCTAACCCCAAACAGCAGTGCTTGCACTGTTGTGTCGGTCTGAAGGATATAGAGGGTCAGTAAATTTACAGGCTGTGAGGTATTCCATCTCAGTCATCAGCGTTGACAACGCATCTGCAGCCTTCTTTGTTTGAAGTTGTCTGCAGGTGAACTGTATATTCGTTTGTCACTTGGGTTAAAAAAAAAGCATTTTGTACTGCTTGCTCTTGGTGTGGTTTATTGCCCACTAAAATCTATTGAAAAGATATTTTACAGGCATGCATTTTTACTCACTTTATTCTCACATTTGAGAATACAAGTGAAATCTTAAAACAAAGAACGCTTAGGTGCAAATGATTCTTGTCATTCATTTCATAATTCGATCGAATAATAGACACTAGCTGGTACCCGGCGCGTTGCTGCCGCAGAAGAAATATTTGTGGAAATATAATTTTAAATTTGTAAGAGTTATAAGTATTGTTTAATTAGCAATGATTATGATAATGATATAAAACTTTCAAGTAGTTTTTTTGGTACGATACGCGCGCCACCTACTGTAAGTTTAATGTACTACTCCTATAACCTTCGTGCAAGTGCATGCAATATGTTGACAAAGTTTTACCGGAATCTGATGAACGGTATGGCAGCGCATAATATACGAACAAACAAACATTAATTTTTATATATAAGTTTATGATTTGAGATCCATAGACTCTGAATCTACCATCTCTATGTATGTGTGTGTGTGTGTGCGTGTGTGCGTGTACGCGTGCATTTGCGCGTACGTGAGCGTGTGCATGTGCGTTAGTTTGTTCATACCTTAGTGAACAATTTGGCTGGTGAAACTGATAGTGATACTGACATCGTCGGCAAATCAATTAATAATTAATCAATTCCCAAATTAATTAGTTACTAAATGGAAATTTGTGCATGTAGTAGTGTTCTCCCTCAGAAATCATATAGTGGTTTTGCTTAATAACTGTAAATTCTATAAATCCTAATTGATGAAAATGAAAAAGATTTATATTAATAAAATAAGTAATTTATTTAAACACAAAAAAATGCAAGTCATTAAGCATTTTTTCTGGATGTTTATATATGTATTTAACATACTGATAACAGTTGCACGCAAAGATAACATAAAAAGGCAAATTCAGCATTAAGAGTTTTCTATCCAGATAAGTTTCATAGCTTAAATATTATAATTTTTCCTTTTCTACCGACTTTTAAAAGGAGGAGGTACTCCATTCGACTGTATATTATTTTTTTGTTGTTGTTTTTTTTATATTTTTGTGTGTGTTACCTCATAACTTTTTTCTAGGTGAGCCGATTCTGATGTTTTTTTTTTATTTGAAAGCTGGTGCTTCTCATGTGGTCCCATATAAATATCAAGGTCTAAGCAGTATGAATTCATCCCATATTGTTTTCTTATAATATCACGATATTTTTTTCGAATTTTCGACATTTGTCACTCCCTTGAAGACTGTTTTTTATAGTATAGGGTGACAAACGAGCACACAGTCCACCTGATGGTAAGTAGATACTGTGGCCCATAGACATCTACATTTATCCTCAACTAAGAATCAAAATGCAAATGCGTTGTCCCCCTGAGGACTAAGATGGAATTCCTCGTTTTCAGCAAAAAAGGGTCTCCGGTTCTCTACACTCTCCATACGAAACACAGCAGCATTAAGCTGCTATTTTACGCTGGTATTCTGTGAGAGCGTGGTCCTACCCCGGTCGAGCCGACCCATTCGTGTTACAACCATAATAGCTGTAGCGTGGCTCTACCACGTATAAAATCATAATTGTTCTACTATGGGTAATTTTTTTGATATTTTCTGTTATTATTACTTTAACTTAAAAACGAAAGCGTTAAGATTTTCTCCTGTATTTTAGGGGCAGTTTAGGGATTTCAACCCGCGGCCCTTAGCGCTACGAATCATTGCTAAGACACTGCGCTATAAAGAATAAATTCGTGGAGAAACCTAGATGTTTTAATAGTTAAAAAAAATCGCAGAATTTAAAAATTCATAACTCCGAAGATATTAACCTGATTGCAAAAGTCATAGGACCTTTCTTATTCGTATTTCATCAAACAATATAAAAACATCCCGTTTGAGAATAACAATTCCTTGCAATTGAAAAAAAATCGGTATAAACAAAATTTCACCGAGTTCCCCCATGGCAACATGCATTTATATCATCAATTTGAAGAGGATCGCATAAAAAATTGAGGTGGAGTAGTTTCCGGCAGGTACTCATGCGTCGATACCTCCTGGACTTACCGTACCAACGTAAATTTCATATTACGTACGTAGCAACTCAAATTCGATCCACGCTGAAACCGCTCAAATTTTAATTGCAATTTGAAGTGTCGATTTACCACGTTCTCAGACACATCTACATACCCCAAAAAACGGTCATGAATATCGTTTCCATAATAGTATCGGAGAATTATTCAATCAGACACAATTGCTCTCTGTGACTAACATCGGGAGTTTCGTCAATAATAATTGAAACGAATTTTGACAATTTTACTTCGTACTCGCAAGTTTTCATTACATCAGCGACAGAATGAATGTCATTTTGGATTGTACTAGATAAATAACTCGGCCGTTTGTCGCTTTGTTGATGCTGCATATGTTTTTCTAACACGAGATCGTACTTCGAAAGAAGCGATACAAGTTCTAAAAAATTGCCTCTATTTAATGAAGTTTTCGACTCATCGTCACCTCTAAAAGGAAGTTCTTGTTGTGCTAAATGGCAAACAATATCGACTAATCTTTGAAAAACACTACGGTTGTGATCAACACGCATGTTGTGTTTTGTAATTTCCTCGGATAACTGACGCGACAAAGATGTTTCAATCCGATTTTTTCCAAAATTACTAAACGAAATTACCGCATTCATGTGTTTTTGAGAATTCATATGCCTTTTAATGACTCCAGATAAGTTATTTAAATCATTATATCCAGTAGTATTCCAAGCTGTTTTTTCGTTGGAAAAGAATATACAGCACCAACAGTACAACTTATTGGTATCAATAAGTTGTACTCCTGTCAAATCAACAATCAACAAAAATTGGATTGTTGATCAAAAATCAACAATCCAATGAGTTTTGTAAACAGATCTATTAAATTGCCGTTTGTGGATTTTACTCGTCTGAGAAATACACAGATCAGGCGTTGGTTTCGGCGTGGATATGAGCTGTTTTTTCTCAACAAAGTTTAAAGATTTTACCTTTTCCTCGCCGATTAGCACTTTAACACACTTCTATTCATCACAGGGAACACTATTATCCTCCATTTTCACTAAAAATCTTTAAAAAAGCATAAATTATCAACTCGCAATATTTATTCGCTCAAGTAAACAAACAGAGTAAACACTGAAATGTGAAGTGAAGTTTCAAACGTATCGCCCGCGCGCCCCGCGCTCGACAACTTCACACTGAAAGCCTGGCTTAACGCTCCATACTAATTGCTATATAAGCAATCGTAGTTATATTTCATTATAGAACATTTTGCCACAGGTTAGAAAGGGAGCGATCGTCTTCTCGAAAGCCCGGTAAAAAGCCCACGCGTGCGACAGAGATGACTAATCGCTCAATTCAACTCTTTTTTTATGACCGTAGTATCGCGCAGTTTTGCCGCGTGTTGACGTTACATAATAAGGCTACGAGGTCATGACCTGTGTAGAACAGAGGAGCGCGCGGGAAATTTGAAATAGTTTGAAACAGTTTACGAGTTATTTTATTAGTTGATATTATTGATTGAGCAGTTTGATAGGGCAAGCCCGGCTTCTCGGCTTCTATGGAGGCTTCGCTACCGCATTACAGCTCAACAAGACCACCGCTGAACATAGGCCTCTCCCATAAGAGGTAAATATAATATATCAATAAAGTTTTCATTGTCGACGCAACGAGATTGTTTATTATCAAAGGTACTCGCCCTTGTAACTATAATATTATATTATAGGTGGTGTCCTCGTGTAATGGCGGTATAAGAATATTCACTACCCCATATCGTCCAGTGTCGTAAGAGGCGACAGAGGGAAAATGAAACAGGAGATGGGCAGCAGCAACTTCCATAATATAACAACTCAAAATTATAAAAAAAATGCGGTTGCCAACCCGCTTGCCAAGTGTGGCAACTATGGCAAAATCCCCCCTATGACGCAATCTAATGGGGAGGCCTATGCTCAGCTATTATAGCTGTAATGAATGGATGGCCCCCAGTAAACCCAGTTACTCTAAACATTACATCATGCAGTCGCCTAATTACATATTATCACAATAACATGATCGATTTTAGTTCTTTATGTTATTAGTACAAGTTATTATTCATATCGACCCTGAGAGACTCAATATTTAAAAAGATTAAGACGTTTTTAGGCTAAAAATACGAGAATACAACCACAACTCACAATCAGATATAAAGCAAATTTAACCTTGTATGTTGCCTGTATGCGTCTGGTGTATCAATCTTCCGGATGGATTTACTTTATAATAAAGTTTGTAGATAAACTAAAAGATACTTATATATATAATGATAACACCTTGTAAAATATAATCTATATATATATATATATATATATATATATATATATATATATATACAAAATTGACCGTGTAGTGGTGGTGTAAGAATATCTACTACCCCATATCGTCCCAAAAAAAAACCGCAGTTGCCAACCCACCTGCCAAGCGTGGCAACTATGGCAAAATCCCCATATGAGGCAATCTATGGGGAGGCCTATGTTCAGCATTGGACTTTTATAGGTTGATATGGTATATATGGTAATGATAATATATAAAATAACGTTTCTTTATTTATCCCGTATGCGTATTACATTGCAAAAAGTAAGTTGCCAGAAACATTCACGCACTCGTGAATGTTTCTGGCAATAATTACTTAAATTTAATTTAATCAACTAGGAGTGAGCTGTAACAGGTTAAATCGGATATCTGTTCCGGCTGTACCAGTTAATGAAAATAACAGCTCCAAGAACCTGTTACAAAATAGCAGTCTGTTACTACAATCTTGGTAGGTACTTCTCTTTCTAACTAAGGTGTTGAACCTATGCGAGAAAAGGAAAGAGCTTGTGAACAGTAACATTTTTTATCTTATTCTAACAAAGGTAACTGTATTATGTATGAATATAGAAAAACTTGTTTTAGTGCATTTATTATCTCGTGGAACAGGAGTTGTTCTTTCATTTTGTTTGTCACCGTTACAGTCTGCTATTTTACGATACCTGTTTTTTTATCTGTTACGATAAATACGCCTCATTCCTATGATCTACAAACTGCTGCGATCAAGTCACCTTCCAACTAAAAAAAAAACTAAATCAAAATGGGTTCGTCCGTTTGAAGCTACGATGTCACAGGCAGACACAGAGATACACAAATACACAACTTACAAACAATGTTTTCGTGGGGGGTTAAAAAAGATATCACAATGCATACAGGGGCTAGCATACATATGTTTTTCAGTTTTAAAAGTAAAACATGTAATACCTAAATCAAAATTTTTAATTTTTTTTTTGGTTTTGATAGGAAAATCATACTAAGCATATTTATTTTTGAAAAGGAAAATATCGATAGGAAAGACTCGCATATTTGCTATAAAAATGCTTTCCTTTTCGGACGTTCTTATGCAAACAGTTACACGATAACATGCGTACACATTAAGATTTTACACAATGAACACAATATGTTATGAAATATGGTTTTTCATTAAGCAGGAAATATTATTTCGTCTACCAAGTATTGTAAACTTTATCTTGATCTTTCTCCATATCATAATCTTAGACTCGAATCAAAGGCTTAGACTTGTCGTAAAAATCTGGTTTTCCCGCCAAATATTTATTTTTATTTATTTGTACTTTATTCTGTTAACCTATTATAAAACGGTTTACAACTGGCGGACTTAATGCCTAATGGGCATTTTCTTACAGTCAACTCTGGGCGTAGTGAGATAGTAATGTGATAAGTGCATAGAGTACACATAGGCGAGCTGTGCTTAGGTATACTCTAATGATAGGTTTTTTTATAGGATAGAGTGACAAACGAGCACATAGTCCACCTGATAGTAAGTGGTTTCTGTGACCCATATACATCTACAGCAGATGCGTTGTTACCCATGAGGACTAAGATGAAATGCCTCTTTTCCAGTAAAAAGGGTCTACGGTTCTCTACACTCACCATACGAAACACAGCAGCATTAAGCTGCTATTTTACGCTGGTATTCTGTGAGAGCGTGGTCCTTCCTCGGTCGAGACGACCCATTCGTGCTACAAATATACTACTAATATAGCTGCAGCATGGCTCTATCACGGTGCATAAAATGTATATTATCATTAGATTAGTTATAATAACATTAACTATGTATACCTATTTAATATCTGTATAAAGTGTAAAAGAGTCATCATCATCATTAGAGTCTTTCACAAGTCCACTGCTGAACATAAGACACCAAGGAATGCCACAAAGCACGGTCCTAAGTCACCCGCATCCATCGCTTTCCTGCATCTCTTACCAGGTCGTCACTCCATCTAGAACGTTTCTTCCCCATCGGTTGTCGGTTCTTAGGGCCATATGGCCGGCCCATTGCTACTTCAGTTTACTGATTCGTTGGGCTATGTCGGTTACTCTGGTTCTACTGCGAATATCCTCATTTCTAAGCCTATCACGCAGAAAAACTTCGAGCATAGCCCTCTCCATAGCTCGCTGAGCGACCTTGTGCTTCCTCATACGGCCAGCAGTGAAGAACCATGTCTCAGAGCCACATGTCATCACTGGTTGTACAATCTTGTTTTGTTTTCATCATTTCATGTTTTCTCATAAAGGTGCCCACTACCCCCTACAATCCCGTGGGTGTCGTAAGGGGCGACAGAGGGAAACAAATCAGGAAATGGGCAGTAGCGGCTTCCTTATAACGACTAAAAATACAAAAACTGCGGTTACCAACCCGCTTGCCAAGCGTAGCAACTATGGGCAATCTATGGAGGAGGCCTATGTTCAGCAGTGGACTTTAATAGGCTTTAACAGTAACATGCATTAAGGGAAAAACTATAACACATCCAACCATAAACACTTATTAGTAAAATTACATATTATTGAAGGTTATTTTATTATTAGAATATTATAATTTATTTATTATAGATATGAACTTGAATAGCAATAGCTGTCTGTATATGTTTCGCAATATTCTAAAAATTTACATCGTAGTCTTGTTTAATATCTTTTTAGTATACAATTTGGTTTTAGTTACTAACTTTTAATTTATGTACACATCATAACACGCATATATTTTTTTAAGAACAGCGTTTCTTTCAGTGAATTTATATTAACAATTAAAAGTAAGTAAAAGTTTATGTATGAACTAAGTGGTAGGACCCGATTTCTGTCTGGGAGGTCGTCTGGGCTGTAAGGCATTCCATCTCAGTCCGTATACGTAACAACGACCTTCTTAGTTTGAAGTTAGCTGCAAGTTTCCATGTGCTGCAGTAGCCACTTACCATCGTCAGGTTGACTGTAAGTGCGTTGGACGCTTCAGTTTTATAAAAATATTTAACTAATAAATCCTAATAAATTCAACATTTTTTATAACGTATTTTCGGAATTTCGAGAATATTCTGAATTACACCTTTTATTGGATCGCAGAAACGATATTTCAATATTTATTTAATTAGTGTAGCCATTCAGCAAGGAAACGCAGCCAGCGTTCTTGGCACAATACCACAAGGAGTAGGACTGTATGATAATTTAAGTTTTTAGTTTGTTTTTCTTATATATAGTTTTTTTAAATATTAAAAAAATACATTCAATAGTATGTGTTTCAATGTTTCATTATGTCCACAATAAGCCGCCATGTTAGTTTTTCTGTGACTTCATGTAGCTTAAAACCCGCGAAAGGGCACAATACTTTTAAAGATAACTAATTTGTCAATATACGATGAGTAGTTTAGAAGATCTGAGGGAACAGATGAACATACATACATACATACATACATTGCGTTCTATATTTGTAACCATCCTTTTGGCTTTGCTGTAGTTGGGTAAAAATCATCTGCGTCAAATCAGAAGACGATAATTATAGTTGTGGCAGGCAATGCATGGTGCTATTTGTCACCCACACATGCACATTACACGCACAATTGTGTCTTTTAATGTTGGTCTCGCCCTAATCACTCCATTGCCAATCTATACTATATCTATGGTAGTGCCCAAGTGTATGATGCGCATGCACAGGTGCACTCTCTAT
This sequence comes from Parnassius orleans, assembly GCA_029286625.1. Classification (NCBI taxonomy): domain Eukaryota; kingdom Metazoa; phylum Arthropoda; class Insecta; order Lepidoptera; family Papilionidae; genus Parnassius; species Parnassius orleans. The sequence goes on along the minus strand of JAGSMP010000182.1, from coordinate 960,050 downwards.
TCCCTCACTCTCATAGTCTGATGGGAAGGCAATCTGACACGACTGGAGAAAGAGAGATCAGGCGCAGAACCAAATTCTATATTAAGAAAAATGAAGGTTCGACACCAGTCTGTATTGAGGAAGATTCAGATATCTATAAAATCATCACGTGACTAGTCTTAACACGATATTTTATTACGTTCTTCGTTCTTTTTAGTAACACTAGTATGTTTTATTATTTAACATTAAATGGAACCAGGCATGGATATTCTAATTTTTATTATTATGTGCAGTGTAGTGGCAACGTAAGAGAATCCACTACCGCATAACGTGGGTATCGTAAGAGACGAGAGAGAGAAATAAAACTGGAGATGCGCAACAGCATCTTCCTGCTAACAACTCAAAATAATAAAAAAACATGCCTGAGTGTCTTGGAACACTCCGTTGGAACGAAGTTTCTTTCGTAGTATGTTATTATTGATTAACGTATTATATTATTGATTAAACAAATACAAATACATGAATTACTAGCGTCTTTTAAAATGAAGCGTCATTTAAAATAAAATAATATTTAAAACAAGCAAGATAAGAAAAGTGCGAGGGAGATGGATATTATTCCATCTCGCTTCCTTATAGCCGCCAAGGCCGTCTACACTACGTCAGAAGGGGTCGTGACAGAAAAATCTTTCTACCATTCCATCAGATTGTGGGTGGTAAGAAGTTGTTCTTGTTTTATGAGTACCCATAACTCGGCAAGTTTCCTGGAATATTTGAGACTCAAAATTCCTTCCTTGATCGCTGTGAATCTCTAAAGGTACTCCAAAACGACAGAAGACTTCATGAACTAGTTTATCTGCAACTGTTGAAGCTTCTTGATTTGGAATGGCGAAGACTTCTGGCCACTTAGTGAAGTAATCCATCACAACCATGAAATACTTGTTACCACTTTCACTTTCCGGAAACGGCCCGCAACGTCAATGGCTATCTCTCCCATGGTGCACCAACATTGTACAATTTCAATGCACCTCTACTACGAGTTTTAGGTCCCTTTACAGCCGCACAACTTGTACATTTGCGACACCAGTCCTCGACATCGTCACGACAGTGGACCCAGTAAAACCGTTCTCGGATCTTCAGTAGAGTTCGTTTAATTCCCAGGTGGCCTCCTGAACAACCATTATGGTACAGCTGTAGAACATCCGGTACTTTAGCTTTAGGGACAACCATTTGCAAATGACAACTGTCTCCTGACCATTTTCCCATTTACGGCACAAGACTCCATCCTGAATCAGCAAGCTGTCCCATTGGGCCCAATAGCTTTTCGTGGTCGAACTCATCGCTGAAACGTCACTCCACTTGGGCTTAGGAGCACTGGCCTTCATCCATTCTAGAATCGGCTTGATGTCCGAATCTTCCTGCTGTGCATGTCGTAGGCTGTCTTTCCACTCATTGTTGAGCTGGTCTGTCATAAGCATCCTCACAGATACCACTTCCTTACCCTCTTGCCTAGTACAATGCTTGCAATCTTCAGGACAAGGTCTTCTTGACAATGCATCTGCGTTGCCATGAGATTTCCCGCTGCGATGTTCGATCACAAAGTCGTATTCCTGTAGTAGCTCAATCCATCTCGCAACTTGTCCTTCTGGATTTTTGAACTGCAATAGCCATTTCAGTGCAGCATGGTCAGTTCGTAAGAGAAATTTCCGCCCCAGAAGATATTTGCTAAAATGCTGCAAGGACTTTACCACAGCAAGCAATTCCCGTCTTGTGACACAATAGTTCCTTTCCGGCTTTGACAAAGACTTGCTGAAGTACGCTATCACAACCTCTTGATCACAACACACCGCCAAGTCCTATATCACTTGCGTCTGTGTCAACTATAAATTCCTCGCTCGCATCAGGGTACCCCAAAATAGGTGTTTTGCACAGACGGTCCTTGAGCTCCTGGAATGCGATATCGCAACTTTCATCCCAGCAGAAATGTCGCTTCTCCTCGGTTAGCTTGTGCAGAGGTTTGGCTATATCTGCAAAGTTCTTTACAAATCGCCGATAATAGGAGCACAAACCCAAAAATGCTCTAACCTGTGTCTTGTCTTTTGGAACCGGCCAATCCTTGACAGCGGCAATTTTCTCTGGATCCGTGCGGATACCTTCTTCCGACACTACATACCCCAAAAGCTAACTTGCCGTTTGAATAGTGAGCATTTCTTCGGACTCAACTTGAGGTTGGCACTCTGGATCTTCATGAGCACGCGTTCCAGGTTTTGAAGGTGTTCTCAAACGTACGGCCTACGATGATGATGTCATCCAAGTAGACCAGACAGGCGTCGCCAATTAGCCGGTAGTACAAGCTCCATCAACCTTTCAAACGTTGCTGGAGCATTGCACAATCCAAACGGCATGACTTTAAATTGCCACAGACCCTTTCCTGTGGAGGATGCAGTTTTCTCCTTGTCCTTAGGGTCTATTTCAACCTGCCAGTAGCCACTTTTCAGGTCCAGCGTACTAAACCACTTTACGCCTGTAAGCATGTCCAGCGTGTCATCAATTCTTGGCAAGGGATAGCTGTCCTTCTTCGTAACGTCGTTCAGACGGCGGTAGTCAACACAAAACCGCATGCTACCGTCCTTCTTCTTTACCAGCACCACAGGTGAACACCATGGACTAGATGAAGGTTCAATAACACCATCCTTCACCATTCCCTCAATCATGGTTTCCACCTTTTCACGTGCTACCGGCAATCTTCTGGGCGCTGACGGATAGGCAATTCTTCTCCTGTGTTTATTTTGTGTTGAACTAAGCCAGTCTTTCCTATGTCAGCATCGTTTGACGAGAAAACATCGGCGTACTTGAGTAACAACTTCTTCGCCTTGACCACTTCATTCGGGAGAGAACGCTGCGACAGTCTTCTAAAAGTGGTCACCCTCGTTTGTGCATCCTTGCTGGGGTCCCAGTTGATGGGTATTGGCACCTACGCAACCAATCCACTTCCTCACAAGTACCAACCAGTGTGCCTTTTCCATAATCTGTTCCTGATCACAGGTTCAGCACACGTACTCCTGAGATGTCGGTGGTTCTGACCAAAGTTCGAGCCACTTTCCACGGAAGGTCATTGTCCACCCTTTCCACGAGTACACAACGATGAGCTTGCCCAGGATTCCGAGGAAGACTAACCGGCACAATCGTTTCCGATCTCGGCGGCAGAACAATCTTCTTAAGGCTGTACACATTCCCCGGTATCGCTCCTTCCACGAAAAGTTCCTCATGTCCACATTTCAAAACACCTTGCTTAACATCGATCTCACAACAATTCTTCCTCATGAAGTCTAGGCCCAGGATGCAGTCGTCCATTATATCAGCCACGATGACATTATGCAGGTAGATCATGTTGCCTAGCTTCAACTCCATCTCCTTCTCTCCACGGACGGTATGCGCTGACCGGTGGCTGTTACCAAATTAATGCGCTCGGTTGTATGCGGAGTCCCCAAGGAACTGACTTATAAGTTGGGAACTGACAACCGTGCGAGAGGCTCCAGTGTCTATGGTCAGTTTACGGCGTTCCGTTGACCTCGCCTTTGATGATTAGGCTGTTCCCATCATGGGTTTGTGAGATCGAAATCCTTGGGGCTCTTTTAACATCAGCCAGCACCCGCCCCGCAGTCCTGGCTTTACTCGTTTCTGCTGCTGCTGGGCGGTGCTGTTAGCCGCACTACCCTCTCGAGATCGATCACCTCCCTTTCTACAGTTCGCTTAGGCAGCTGGATCGAAGATGGCCTTTCCCCACAGCCGTAGCACCTAGGGCTGTATCCTTATTGTAGTCGCGAACTGCAGCTGCTGCAACTTCCTGACGCGATGGGATCGATGATCCTGCCGTACGGCTTCCACCTCCAGTGCATGGGCTAACGCGTCCTAAGCGTCTCGTGGTGCCGAGCCTCACAGCAGCTCTGACTTCAAGGTCGCGGATGCCGTGGATGAATGTCTGCACCAGGTTCCTACAATGAGCGCATGTACAGACTGGTATGCTTTTCGAACCAGCTTTTCCACCTCAAGGGCCCACTGCTGCAGGTTTTCGTTGCTGCGTTGCACGCGATCTTTGAGCTGCGCACGAAAGACGTGTTCCAGGTGAGCGTCGCCATATCTCGCCTCCAATGCCTCAAGGAGCTGCTCGTAAGTCACTTCCTTACCGAGAGCTTCCAGAACAGTTAAGGCCTGGTCGCGCAGGCCTAGGGTGAGACAGTCATGGCCTGACTTTTATTCCAGCCGTTCGCCTTCGCGACAGCCTCGAACTGGATTTTGTAGGCCGACCAGGAAGAAGTCCCGTCGAACGGCGGCACTTTGAATCCACGTAGCGAAGGTGTTGTAGCTACCACGGGAGCTGTAATTCCATCCCCAATTTTAGTTCGTCCAGCGTTTTCTTCACGTCAGCCATCACGTTGTTAACCCGATTGTTCACTTGGTTGATTCGGGTTTCCAGCTTCCGACAGGCGGTTGTCATGTTGAGCAACCCTATCCTTCACCTCCTTATCTCTTTCCCGAAGGTAGCGTGAAGGTCCTTCATGAGAAGCATCTGCTCCTCCTGTCCCCGCTGCAGCCGCTCTTCCAACCGACGGGCCTGTTCTTCCTGTCGGCGGGCCTGTTCCTCCTGTCGGCGGGCCTGCTCCTGCAGCATCATCATCAGAGCACCTAAGTCAGGTGCTGCAAATGCAGGAGCTGCTGACGGGCCGACCTCCGTGGTCGGCAGCTGGCCTCCGACGCTTGCGATGTTGTACCACCAAATCGTCTCTGGTCCGTCTCCGGTTGGCGTTGACTTCGGTACGAATACCCTCCGTGTCATCTTTAGGTAAAATCGGCATGATTAAATCCCACTTCTGACACCAATTGTTACGAGCTTGGGGTTCGAGACAATTAAAACTGCCAGTGAATTACCAAAATTGACACTTTAATTACAGAACACTAATTACAACTAAAACCACACTAATAACAAAATACAATTGTACTACAGATCACTTTAATTCGCAGTTGTATCGCTGAAGTATTCGCTTATCGCCAATTCAATACTGACTCGGTCGCGGTCTATACCGGCCTTATATAGGCCTCAGATAGTTCCAGAACCTTCTACTGTAGAAACATCTAGAATGTTCGAGTACATATCGGTCCCGAAATTTCTAGAAGGATCTTGACTCTCCTAGTTCTGCTACTCGATACTAGAGGGCGCTAGTGGTAACTAGTGTTGCCATGTATAAACCATTAATAGTGGCGCGCAACAATATGCATTACATAATAGTGGATTACGTTATTGAGTATATAAGCAAAAATAATTTGTATATGATAACAAGTATATGTATTATAAGTCTAAGAACAAGGTTATTTTTAAAATAAACATAAATCAACATACATCTATCCATCTATCCATCCTTTAAAGCCATAGTCCTTTAAAGTCATAGTTAAGATTGCCTCATTATGGCTTTTTCCATAGATGCCACCGCAACTTTTTTATTATTTTGAGTTGCTATTACGACACTCAAGGGATGATATGGGGTAGTTCATTCTCTTACGCCGCCGAATTTTGGTCACGGCGGCCCGTCGCAACGGAGGCCTGGCATCTGCGCAGAACATGATTATAGTAGTGCCCATAGATTTAGTAACTAACTAACGTTAGAATAGATTGGCAATGCAAAAGAGAAAGAGCACAATTTAAGCGTATGTTAGAGCGAGAAAGATAGACAAGACCATTCACGTACACGCTATCAGCCTGTATCAGCCTGGTGTCATTCGTGAACAAAACAAATCCCGCTTGTATTTGCAAAATGTCAGGTTTTAAAGTGAAAATTAGTATTTAATAGACGTAGTTAATTATGACTAGGAGCGTAGTACCTAAATATAAATCACTTCAGGAAGAAACACTCCATTATTATACATTTTACGATTGAAATGTTTAGCTGTCTCAATGCGTTTTGACGGACTTCGCATGCATTTTATTTTAAATTTCAAAATATTTTCTTTTAAATTTTTTATGAGACCTGCCTCATCTCAATGTTTTACTTCATCGGCGAGTACGTGGTAAGTCAGCACTTAAAATTTAAATTAACAATTTCATTGGTGCCGACGGGGTTCGAACCCGGGTTTCTCGCGTTGGTACCGTGATATTTACAGCGAGCGCTTAACCCCTAAGCTACCATGACTCCATACTTCCTTACTTCGTCTACGCCAAACGTTATAATACTCCACCGGCAACGAAGAACAGCGTCAAAGTTTTCAACTATAACGTACAAAAAAAATTATCTACGGAACCACTTGATGATATTTGCGTTAATGCTTGCTTGTTTAATTAGCAGTTAAACTAACATCCAACAAATTAATATATAAATGGTTTTAAATAATCTAAATGACGACAGTCACAAACTGGAAGACTCGCGATAGTGTGCAGGAGTGAAATAATACATGGCGAATTACGTGGAAAGAAAGTTAAACAGTCAAAATGAATAGGCGGGAAATCAATAGAAATAGTCTTTCTTACTTCGAGTTTAAAAAATATAGTGCAACAAAAGAGGACATAAGGTGAGTTTTATAGAGTTAAATTGTCGATAGAATCCTGTCTCATGAATGAAAATAAGATGGCTCACTAGCGCATGCGGCTACGGGGAAAGCGGAATTATTTGCTTCTCATTTTTGATTCGTCTAGACAGTAGCCACAACGTACAACCTCAAACACTTCGCTCCGGTACCTCTAAGTCGGAGATCCGTATCACTAACAAGCAGGTTCTAAAACATTGCGGAGTCTACACGTGAACAAAGCTGGTAAACCAGATGATATATATCTAAAGATTTGTACGACGCAGTTGTCTTTTGTGTTGACGTGCTTGTTCCGCCTCTTATTTAACCAAACTAGCCAATTTGCAGGCTGGGCGCAAAATCAGCCGTACCAACCTACCAACCAAAAATAAATTTCAATTACCTCCATACTATGTAAGATTATGAATAGTATATTTAATCAGGCGGTTGACAGGTCTTCGCCCTTTTTTTTGTCGATATTCCACAAATTTGTATCAAAAGTTTTGCTTTATCTTTTGTAATGCGTACAGCAAAAAAGTAGAATAACATGTCTGCCTTTTCGTCCGATTACAATCTGGGCGTCTTCATGGCAAGAGGCAAGAGACAAGATTCGTAAATGCAGAGCGATACTACTACCAGTTATTAGTCGTTGCATTTGGTTTTGGCATTTTTAGTGGCTATAACATTACAAAAAGACAGTAAGAAATCTATCTGGAAGGCCGATGTTCAGCTGTAACTTATAGAGGCTTTAATGAATGGATGGATGGTATAAAAATATTGTTCGATTGTCAACCTTGTTTATCTTCCTTAGCCAATTTCCTTTACTGTACGCAGTTGAGCATATTTGAACGTTCTATCATAAGAAAATTACAATAACGTAAACATATTATACGTTGTAAGTAAAGGTATAGTATTGGTTAAAACATCATCATTAGTAGCTATCTACGTGGTAGAGCCATGCTACAGCTATATTGTGGTTGCAGCACGAATGGATCGGCTCGACAGGGTAGAACCACGCTCTCACAGAATACCAGCGTAAAATAGCAGCTTAATGCTGTGTTACGTATGGTGCGTGTAGAGAACCGGAGACCCTTTTTAGTGGAAACGAGGCATTTCATCTCAGTCCTCAGGGGTGGCAACGCATCTGCATTTTGATTCTTAATTGAGTATAAATGTAAATGTCTATGGGCCACAGCTTCCATTTACCATCAGGTGGACAGTGTGCTCTTTTGTTACCCTTATTCTATAAAAAAAATATTCGGTATTAGCGTCCCATTGATGTTGCTTGATGCCAGAAAATAATCACCTACAGTATGCCAGATCAGAAACAATTCGGGATATCAAACTGCGACCACATGAGATGACAACATGTGTGATTAAAGGTGTTAAAAATTGATTAGCTAAGATCCGCGTATAAAATAAAATTATGTGTCTTACCTAGTCTGAAGAGCACCTCCCGCCCTCCCTCAATTGCGTCACTAATGCCAGCACCACTACACTAGGAAAGATACACCTATTACGGGGATCTTAGCTAATTAGTTATTAACATCTTTAATATAATGGATTTCCGCAAAGTAACGTCTGATTCTAATAATATTTGTGATGTATTTGTTGTGTTATTCATTGATGATAAATATTTTATGAATATTTTATTGTATTGTTTTATTTATATGTGTTATTAAAATTTTATTGATTATTACAGAGTTACAAAAGATGACAAAAAAGTCGAAGATGTATCATACCTCACGTTGGTAAGTTAGCCACTTTATTCCTTGTGTATTTTAGCTTACCGCTCTGGTTAGTAGCGATAGTACTTTTTTCTATAATTTTTATCAGATTTTTTTATCGAATTCTCATAAAACAATGATACGATGAATATGTAAAAAAGTATAAAGGCTTTTTATTTTTTTGTAACATGACCTTAGAATATTTTAAAGGTGATAGTGCCACGCTGCAGCTATATTATAGTTATAGCACGAATGGGTCGACTCGACCGGGGTAGGACCACGCTCTCACAGAATACCAGCGTAAAATAGCAGCCTAAGGCTGCTGTGTATCGTATAGTGAGTGTAGAGAACCGGAGACCCCTTTTACTGTAAACGAGGCATTCCATCTTAGTCCTCAGGGGTGACAACGCATCTGCATTTTGATTCTTAATCGAGGATAAATGTAAATGTCTATGGGCCACAGCATCCACTTACCAACAGGTGGACTCGTTTGTAACCCTTATTCTATAAAAAAAATCCCCACAGAATTACAGCTATAGGTAGTTTATTATGATGATGTCCTTCAGACCAAACATCGGTTACTTCGGTCAGTCTCAACAGAGACTGGCTATCGGCGCAGGACATGATTTTAGGTTAAATTTAAGTTTTGAGTGTGCACAAGCACATGTGCACTCTCTATTCCCTCACTCTCATAGTCCGATGTCATTTTGTGAAAAGTAAACTTATAAGTTTACTTTTAAATACATTAATCAACATCTATGCCATAGGCTTCTGTTTCGTTCATCTATTTTTTCTTCAACGTAGCAAATGTATAAAAAATATCAGAGACGCATAAAGATTACCAGCCAATACGATGAGCAACGACTACCTACCCTATTAGAAAAAGCGTGTATTATAGCAATGAGGAGAACGTTTTCAGAAACTCTTTATAGCATTTCATACAATTCCTAAAACAATGATGTAAACGTTTATTCAACGGGGTTTTGGGTCAGTTACATCGCAATTTAGTGATATTTTCATGTTATGGTGGCTCCATACATCACAGTTTAGTACTATAGTCGTTCTATAAATGTATCGTGTAACTCCTACCAAAGTTTTAACTGTGATTTTTGTGACACTTTTATTACAAAAAAGCCACCACAACCCTTTTTATACTATATTTGGATTCGGAATTATTCATTAAAGTTTGTTACAGCCTATATACGTCCCACTGCTGGGCACAGGCCTCCTCTCATTTCTGAGAGGGTTTTAGGGCAAGGAAGTGTCCGCCGCGCTGCCCCACGACGTGTTGGCGAACTTCACATGTCTTCGAAATATTTATTTCCTTATTTCTCAGACAGCAAGTTTTTTCACTATGTTTTCCTTCACCGCCGAGCACGTGGTAAATCAGCACTTAAAATTGCAATGAACAATTTCATTGGTGCCGGTGGGGATTGAACCCGGGTTGCTGGCGTACTGTGAAATTTACAGCGCGCTTAGCCCCCGAGCTACCACGGCTCAGGGCAGTTAAAAATAAAATAAAAGTAAATAAACACAAAGATTCTTTAGTTAATGCACAAATACACAATTGCGCTCACAACTTGTGAAAGTAAAGTATTTTTCTACACGCAGTAAATTGTACTTGCGACTGAATTAAAAACAAAATTTTAATGCCCCACCTAGTTTTTAATCTTCAATAAAACAAAATCAATTTAAATAAATAAAGTCTTGAGGGTTCTATCAGACAGGAAGCGGTCACGCGTTCAAGCGTTCCGCGTTCGCGTTCTGCGTTTAAGCGTTCCGCGTTCGCGTTCTGCGTTCGAGCGTTCAGTTGCTCACGAATCCCGCTCTTGGACGGCCTACGCGGTGCCACTACAGTCACCATGTTTTTTGACTATAGTTCTTCATCGGAAGATAAATTATTGATATTGTGGACATTAGCGGCATCTAAACGGAAAAAGAAACATTGGGTGCGCCCAGTAAATAAGAATAGAGAACAAGATGGAGAATTTCTGATGAACTGAACTGATGAATAAATTTTTTATAATTCTATTTCGGTCCCCATTTCTCTGGCAATTTCTAACCATGCTTCTGCTACTTTCCCTCAGTTTTTATAATCATCTTTCTTCACATTATTTAAAAAACATCTTTCTCGTATTAACATAATCAACTTCTCGGTTTTTATCGTCCTTCCGATGTGGACACTGAAAGAGCAGTGAACGCGCGAACGCATGCTTTCTAGTTGCCAACTCGAATTTTCCCAAATCCGTAGATTGGTATAAAAAATCCGTAGAATTCCGTAGATGCTATTTCAAAATATCCGTAGATCTGCAGACTTCTAAATAGTTAAATTTTTTGGAGAAATTCTTTCTGTCATATAAAACTCTTGTTGTAAGTTCAATTGTAATACAACATTGAATCAAGCTGCCCATATAAGAAAAAGGTACCATAAAAAATTTATTAATTTTAGTAAAAAACAAATAAAATAATTAACACTTAAATATTTGTGGATAGTTATACCACAGAATAAATAATAGTACTACGTACAGAAGTTGCACTCCTTTGATGTTGACTGCTTGCCGACGTTTTAATAGCCTACATAGTTATTATTAATCAGATAAATCGCGCACGCAAGCTAAATAAAACTTTATCGCTGCGCGAATGTCTGTATTACTTTGCATCTTTTCTCCTTCCTACGTCACAACGGACTTTCCGTGGTTACTAAGGGCTGTTAATAAAGAGTAAAAAAATACATTGCGAAATTTGTAAGTAAGTTACTTATGTAAAGTACTTATTCTGACTATGATCGACCATATTTTCGCTACTATGTGAGTTCTGTGATGCCCAACGCATGCAACTTGCAAGGCCATTCGTCGAGAATCGCGATGCTTGGCTCGTAAGAAATAGGTAGATAGTGCAAAACAACAAACAAACCCGAAATACGATTCCTAACAGAAATGTGATCGTATTCTTCTTAGTTAAAAATCTTGTAAACAAAGTTTTAATTTCAGTATTTTGTGTTATTATAACTTAAAACATTTTAATTACAAAAGACAAGTATAGGTATGAGTAGGTACTTGGGTACTAAAGTAAATTTCAACTAAGTTTTGTAATAAATTACTTAGGTATTGCTTCTGTAGTTAAATTATTACATAATTCTTTTTTCGCTATAAGTACCTATCTAACAAAAAAATGAAATAAATTCACCTTTCATTATCCTTCGGTAACTTAAAAAATGATATATCTGAATCCTTTTGTTTGCTCATTAAGCATCGATCCCATCCCGTAACAATTATAGTAGGAACGACGTTTTGCCATTATAATTTATGTTAAATAGATAGGTAATATACATATATATTATTCTTAAATTACATTAAAACTTTTTCAACTATTTTATCCTACAATTAAATAACTAAACACTAAACAAAAACTATTTCGACGAGTATTTCAACAAGTATTTACAAAAATCTATTTACGTAAACAGCGTTAAAAAACTTTAAACATTCAATCATCTAGAATGCGCTAGCCCCGACTGCATTCTGCCCCGGAGGCGCCTCGCAATTATAGGTAATTATTTCACGTAGGTAGCAAGAGTGAAAGAGGCCTGATTATACTAAAAAATTACGTTACAAACTTTTTTTTCATTCATTACAGCCCTTCACAAGTCCACTGCTGAACATAGGCCTCCCCCAAGGAATGCCAAAAAGCACGGTCCCGAGCCACCTGCATCCATTGACTTCCTGCATGTCTTACCAGGTCGTCACTCCATCTAGTGGGGGGACGCTCTACGCTTCGCCTGCCAGTACGAGGCTGCCACTCGAGAACCTTACTTCCCCATCGGTTGTCGGTTCTTCGAGAGGTATGGCCGGCCCATTGCCACTTCATCATACTAATTCTTTGGACTACGTCGGTTACTCTGTTTCTACTGCGGATATCCTCGTTTTTAAGTATATCACGCAGAGAAACGCCGAGCATAACCCTCTCCATAGCTTGCTGAGCGATTTTGAGCTTCCTCATACGGCCAGCAGTGAAGGACCACGTCTCAAATCCATAAGTCATCATTGGCAACACGCAGTGGTTGTACAATCTAGTTTGAATCGGTCGATTGACCTCTCGGTCAAAGTTGGACTTACTTAGTCGGACTATTTGTCCCAGGTAAACATATTCGTCAACAACTTCGAGCTTAGTGCTCCCAATAACTACCGGCATAGGTGTGACATGGACGTTAAACATGATCTTTGTTTTGTCCATGTTCATCTTAAGACCTATCCGTTGGGAGACACTATTGAGGTCATTGAGCATAGTGCTTAGGTCCTCCAGCGATTCTGCCATAAGGACTATATCGTCGGCAAATCGAAGGTGAGTGATGTACTCGCCATTGACGTTAATAACGTATCCTTTCCAGTCCAGTAGCTTGAAAACGTCTTCCAATGCAGCGGTGAAGAGTTTTGGGGATATTACGTCACCCTGTCTTACACCTCTCTGCAGTTGGATAGGTTTCGTATTCTGATTCTGTACTCGGATAGCCATCGCAGCCCAACTGTACAAACACTTCAGCACTTCGATATACCGACAATCCACTTGGCACGGCTGAAGGGACTGCAGCACCGCCCAGATTTCGACGAAATCAAAGGCTTTCTCATAGTCCACATACGCAAGACAAAGTGGCAGATTGTACTCTTCGGTCTTCTGTACAATTTGCCGAAGGATATGTATATGGTCTATGGTGCTAAAGCCTTTTCTGAAACCGGCTTGTTCAGGAGGCTGGAAGTCATTGAGTCTGCGTGCGAGACGATTCGTAATGACTCCCGAAAACAGCACGTAGATGCGGCTCAGAAGGGAAATCGGTAGTTCTTCAAGAGAACGTTGTCGCCTTTCTTGAAGAACAAGCACTTCTGCTCCACGCCTTCGGAGTAGTGCCACCATGGAGGACGGAATTAAAGAGCTTCTGAAGGACTTTAAGTACCGGTTTTCCACCCGCTTTCAGAAGCTCTGCTGTAATTCCATCCTCGCCCGAGGACTTGCCGTTTTTAAGGCGCTGGAAAGCCATTCTAATCTCGCTCAGACTGACGTCCGGGATATCATCGGAATAGTGTCGGATAAGACTTGCTCTTGGATCGTTACTCACACTTGCTTGTGGCTCCAACGATGACGTGTACAGCTGCCCATAGAACCTCTCAATCTCACTCAAAATCTCAGCTGTCCCGGAAACGATGCTGCCACATTTGGTCTTCAGCTTCGACTGTAATTATGTAACAGTGAAAAACTATACAACTAACAACTTTTGAGAAATTCGAAAAAAAGATCGAGGAAAAGCGAAGACTTATTCGGCAGAATTTTTTTAATAATTGTAAAAACAATTGTGACATAAGTGACAATTCAATCATCTATGATAATTTTATAAGCATTTATATTAACAGCCTATTTTCCAAGAAGTGTTCGAAATTCGAAATAAACGTAATTTAATGCAAAATATCTACGCTATTAAAATTTTAAATCGATTAACCTCACCACAAAATTAGATACTTATAAGCAAAAAAGATTTTTTAATACAGACAGCATAGAAGAAGAGAGAGAGAATGATATTGTCGGCTAAATTCACACTCTTGATAAAAATGTTTTTCTTGTTAATTTTTTAAAATTCCGTAGATTTCAACCTCAAATTCCGTAGTTCCGTAGATGATGACAAAATTCCATAGATCTACGGAAAAATCCGTAGAGTTGGCAACGCTGATGTTTATGTAACGTAATACAACACAACGAACGCAGAACGCGAACGCGGAACGCTTGAACGCGTGGACGCCTTCTATCTGATAGATCCCTGAGAGTTGCTATTAACTGATAAAAAGGTTACATGTTTGCAATAAGCTTAGTACACAGCTATATGAAAGGGCAATATAATAGAGTAGTATTAATATAGTAATATAATAGAGGCAACTAAATAAAATGCATACACATCGCCGATTGCCTTAATGATGGACGTAATTGACATAAATATAGCTTTTTCTAATAAATAAATAAGCCTATACGTAACATAAAACATAACCATAAACCAACAAAATGTCAGACCTATGTTGAAAAAACCATATTAAATTTATTTTATAGGGTATTTAGGTTTATTATAAGTATGTAGTAATATGCTACCTTTATGTATCGCAAAGGCCCAAAAGTAATATAAATTTCAGTAAATTAGTTATGAGATATAAGAGTTACAAAAAAACTTTTAAATGATCCTCCAGAGTTAAAACAGTGTCTTCGTGACATATAAGGTATTTACAATATTGTAGTTAGCTACTTATTTCGAAGTTTTTTGTACAAATTCGATACATTAGTACAACTGTACAGTACAGTATTTGTAACACTATTTTAATACTTGCACTATTAAACGCATTTAGAAAGTACAAAAACACAAATTCGCTTTAAAACAGTGCCATGTAAATCCTTAATAGCATAAAATGGTTCTATACCTGATGTAGCGAAGTCAGCTACGAGCTACGAGTACAGTAGGCGTGATACTGGTGTTGATATTTCACATTTACAACTGTTTAAGATTATATTATAGCTGAACAAGTTACAGCCATACAAGTCGCTATTATAGAACACACTGATACTTAAATAACGTTTTATTAGAACTTTTTAGTTATAAAACAGATTCCTTAACGAACGACTTTGCTGGTTGGGTATCTAATTTCATTTGGCACTACCTTTTATTAATACAATGCTCTAAATATTTTCTCTTTTGTTTCAGTTTCGTTTTGCCAGTGTATTAGATCGAATATACATATTCGTGTCTCTCTTATTTTCCATAATATGTGGATGCACGTTACCACTCAGCGTTCTTCTTTTCTCGTCTATTTTACAAGACATGGTCAACTATGGTTTGTCTGTAGCAGCGGGCGCTCCGGAGAATAATGTATTCCTAAAATCCTTATTTGACTTCGCTATATACAACTGTATTCTTGGAGGCATTAATTTCTTTTTATCGTATGCCGCAACAGTTCTTATTAACGTTGCCGCATTTAATCAGGTAATAACTTTGTATAATAAAATATACTTAACATAATTTACATAATAAAATATATTATATATATATATATATATAAATTATTAAGTTAGGACATTTGAAAAATCAGTTACTAAAGCTATAAAAATATTACAGGTGTACAGGATACGCCAAGAGTACTTGAGAACAGCTCTAAATCAAGATTTCGAATACTTCGATACGCACCAAACTGGCGATTTTGCGGATAAAATGACAAAGTAAGTTAATTAGCTGATAATAACTAAGCTATACATACAACGGTATATATGTGTTTATGTATACATCCTACTAATGGAAACAGACCTACCTCATTACTGAAAGGTACAAACATATTTTCATTAAGTAACAACCTTCATACGTCTCACGAGAGGTTTTAGATGCATGCGAGAATCCGCCGCGCTGCTCCAGTGATTATTGGCATTCAAATGCTCTCGAAACATTTTTAAAATCTCAGGCATGCAAATTGCCTCACAATGTCACAATATTTTCCTTCAACGCTGAGTACATGGTATATTAGTGCTCAAAATCGCATTTGACTAATTAAATTGTACCGACTTCGATTCGAGTTGCCTGCGCTCTTACTTATGCCTATTATTTATTCTGTGCTTATACCTCAATTTATTCCAGTGTATTTTGTATATTTATCATCATCATCATCATTATCATCAACCTTTGACAGTCCACTGCTAGACATAGGTTTCTTCCAAGGCGCGCCACTTAACCTTGTATCTTTATAAGGGTGAAAATATCGTAATTATTTACAACATTTTTGTTCACATTCAATTATTATATTGTTTTAATTTACAGTGACATAACGAAAGTCGAGGACGGCATAGGTGAAAAGTTAGCAAATTTTGTTTTCTACCTCACCTCATCCGTCAGTTGCATCATCATGTCTTTCATCAAGGGCTGGAAATTAACATTACTCTGCTCGATTTCGCTACCAATCACAAGCTTACCTGTTATTCTGGCTGGATGGGTAAGGGACAAATATACTTATTTCAAAAATATTACCTAGTTATTTTAAGGATTTTTACTTAACACAAAAAATGCCAAATATACCGTACGCTTTACTATTCGTGTCTCCCATACAATCTTCTTGGTCTTTATCGGCTTGTTCGAGACGCTAAAAGACGATAAGTCTACATTTGATACTACTAACCAGACATCTACACTTCTACGCACGCCTCTTTTTGATCCATCTTTAGTATAAATGTTCTATCGGTCTTAACTTTGTATGATTTTTGCGTACCTTATATAAGTAGGTTTCCTTTTAACGTGTTAACTACGTGTCAACTGTATTATAGGTTACTACGGGCACAGGCAATGAAGAATTAGTCAATAGTTCTTAACAGTTTCATACCTCTTAACAACTTCAGTAGATTCAGAGTATCCTCTGAATCTACTGAAGTTGTTAAGAGGCATATTCCCGATGGCTCTCACTTATGGCATATTCCCGACAGCTTTTAAAAAATTCTTCATTTATCCTGTTTACAAAAATGGTGACCGAAACTATATAAGCAACTATAGACGCGTGATGAATAATGGATTGCAAAATTTTCTTTAAAACAATTCCATACTTTCACCAAAACAATTTGGTTTTCGTTCTAGTAAATCAACGGCTGATGCGGTTCGTGGACTAATTTAATTTATTGTACTTAACCTTGAGAAAAAAAACAATACAATAGGATTTTTTTTAGATTTAGCCAGAGCTTTTGACACGGTCTCTGTTCCCATTTTGTTGCATAAAATGGAGAAGCTTGGTATAAGGGGGGTACCGTTACAGCTTTTCAGGGATTACCTGGGCCTGGATAAGCCTGGGCCTGTCACCCAGAGGCATGGACAAAGACTAAGGACTTCCATTTGGCACGACCTTGATACACCTCTCTCGCTTCTTTTACATCCCTATATCAACGCATACACGCTCCCCGGTCGAGGATGCTTTTAATTTGGGCCTTTTTCGTCCATTGCCGTCTCTGCCACTCACTTTCACAGCTTAATTTTGCTTTGTCACTTTTTCCTCATTCATTCTATCTACGTATCCAAACCACCGAAGCATTTCTTTCTATATTCTGGTACCAACATTTTGTTGCAAGCCATACTTTTCTCTTATCACATAATTTCACAACTTGTCATTCAATGTCAGTCCTAACATACTTCTTAATGACCGCATTTCTGCAGCATTAATTCTACTCTCATGCATTTTCTGCTATACCCAACATTTACTACAGTACATTAGGGTAGGGCCTAACACGGCACTGTGAATTTTCATACGTGTCTTTTTGACATATTGTGACTTCCGACAATAGAGCGAAGTGCCCCATTTACTCTGCGACCTGTATTCACTCTTCGTTCTATATATTTGTCATATCCCCGTATAACACACATCCTAAATACTCAAACTCCCCTTTATCGTAATTCACATATAGTTTTACTTTCTTCTCTCTCTGAAACCATCACTTTCGTCTTGTATTTTCTTTCATTCACCTTTATTACACGATAGGTTTTTATATTACGACAAATATCATAAACAGATATCTTCCCGATTGTCGGAGAAGGAAGCTGAAGCTTCAGGTAAAGCTGGATCTATAGCAGAAGAAGTCCTAACTGCAATTCGCACTGTATACGCTTTCCATGGACAACAAAAAGAAGTAGAACGATATGAAAAACATCTTATTGTAGCAAGGAATGCCAATGTTAAAAAAGGTAAGAAAACATGAAAAATTGCAAATTGCGGTCACTGCCGCCAGTCTCAACGTAGGCTCTCATCTGCGCAGGACAGAATTATAGTGCCCGAATGTGTCACAATCACAGGTGTACTCTCTATTCCTTCACTCCCAAATTCGGATAGAATGAGAGAGAGATCAGGCGCAGCACCAACGGCTTTACGTGCTTTCCGAGGCACGAGGGGGAACACCGCCAACTTTCTGACTCCCGGCTACTACTGAGAATTCTTTTACAGAAAAACCCAATATCTGATTTTGGTCCGACCTTGGATTCGAACCCGGGACCTCATGAACACCAATTTTAATTTATTATTATTTGTTTCAGTCGTATACAAATCTAGATATAATACGTTGATATACACCACTATGGTTTGTCTTGAATGTGTGAAAACTGGGGTTGCCAACCCGCTCGCCGAGCGTGGCAACTATGGCAATATACCCCCATGCCGAGAGTTACAAAGAGACAGCCTCCAGTCCCCGGTGGGCCCGCTATTCCTGGCTATGGTGGCGACCATGGTAACGGCAGGGCAGGGGGTGCTAAGAATCTCCAGTGAAGGTTCGGTTGCCACCTAAGATGACACGAACTGGCAAAATATAAGGCTCGCACCCTGAGGACTGAAGAGAAGATCTTGGAGCTGGAAGAAGAGATAGTCAAGTTGCGCTGGGATATAATAGGATTATCTGAGGTCCGAAAAGAAGGGGAAGACACGGTAATCCTCGAATCCGGCAACTTGTTCTATCACCGGAAGGGCGACCATCTGTCCCAAGGAGGTGTCAGATTTATCGTCCACAAGTCTCTCGTTAACAACGTTGTAAAGACTGGGAGTGTGTCGACGAGGGTTGCGTATTGCGTATACTCAGAATCACCAAACGGTATTCGTTGAAAGTCACACAGGTCTACGCACCAACCTCGGCACATCGCGATGAGGAGGTAGAGGAAATCCTCCAAAATGCACTATATGGTGTTAATGGGAGACTTCAACGCAAAAATAGGTACAAAAAAAAACGGTGAGCTGAACGTAGGGAAATTCGGAATAGGGCAACGGAACCCAAGGGGCCAGCAGCAGGCCGACTTCATGGAGAAAGGGGGACTCTTTACGATTAATTTTATCTTCCAGAAGCGACGCCACAGAAAGTGGACAACAGGAAGGTCATGTCTAATAAAGTCAACGCTCCGTCCCCATCGTGCTCTAATCCAAAGCCCCGAAATCTTTCAGCTCTAGTTACAAAACTGTTATCAGTGCCTAGAAGACTGCAATGCAGTGAACGATATGAATCACAATCTCGTCGAAACTGTTCATGCGGTCGGAGTTAAGTTCAACAAGACCCGTCACAGAAGAACACAAAAACACTCCGATCTTAATCTCATGGCTGTTATTTGTGAAATGAAGCTGCAGTCTCCAGCAGATATGACAGCATACAGGCAACTGAACAGACAGATCTCAAAATACATGCGGCGGGACTTACCCAACTTCAATACAGCTTGTACAGATCTGTCTGCCAAAAAGAGCCAACTGTCGAAGCTGAAGACCGAAGGTGGCAGCATCGTTTCCGGGACACCTGAGATTTTGAGTGAGATTTTGAGTGAGATTGAGAGGTTCTATGGGCAGCTGTACACGTCATCGTTGGAGCCGCATGCAAGTGTGAGTAATGATCCAAGAGCAAGTCTTATCCGACACTATTCCGATGATATTCCGAACGTTAGTCTGGGCGAGATTAGAATGGCTCTCCAGCACCTTAAAAACGGCAACGCCCCGGGCGAGAATGGAATTACAGCATGATGATTTTCCACCCGCTTTCAGATGCAAAACCAGTACTTGAAGTCCTTCAGAAGCTCTTTAATTCCACTCGATTCAACTCGGCTGGGCAGCGTTCGGGAGGTTAAGACACATCTTCTCGTCAGATATACCTCAAAACTTGCAAACGAGATTGTACAACCAGTGCGTGTTGCCAGTGATAACGTGGTCCTTCACTGCTGGCCGTATGAGGAAGCTCAAGAAGTACAAGGTCGCTCGCGAGCTATGGAAAGGGCTATTATGCTCGGAGTTTCTCTGCGTGATAAACTTAGAAATTAGGTTATCCGCAGTAGAACCAGAATAACCGACATAGCCCAACTACTAATCTAGTAAGCTGAAGTGGCAATGGGCCGGCCATATAGCTCGAAGAACCGACAACCGATGGGGAAGCAAGGTTCTCGAGTGGCAGCTTCATACCGGTAGGTGAAGTGTAGGGTGGCCCCCACTAGGTGGAGTGATGACCTGGTAAGACATGCGGGAAGTCGATAGATGCAGGTGACTCAGGACCGTGCTTTGTGGCATTCCTTGGGAGAGGCCTATGTTCAGCAGTAGACTTGTGAAGAGCTGCAATGATGATGATGATGATAGTTACGCTGCAGATATTTTATGGTTATAGCACGAATGGGGGCGACTCGACCGGGGAGGGGGCATGTGTACGATTCTAATGTTTGTTTTTATTCCAGCCTTGTATAATGGTATATCTATGGGATTCTTGTTTTTCTTCATTTTTGCTTCAAACTCCCTGTCCTTTTGGTTTGGCTACAAGTTAATGGTCGACGAACCTGAAACTTATAATGTCGATTCTATGTTTGCGGTATGTATCAGTTAAAAGGACTCAACAAAAATTATTTTAGAGAAAATTTTAATTAAATGGCATTTTTACAAATGGCTACGGTAGGCAATGCCGTGTGGGTGGCTTCCGTCTCCTAATTTTTTCTTGAGGCCATATGTAAGAGTGATCTGAGGTAAAATCGATACCTATTATATATTTTTCCTTTTGAAGATTACGACCATCTTTTTTCACTTATGATGGCAGTATACAATGTTCCGTCAGCTAATTTTATCCCATCGGAGTCGTAAGTGACGACTTAAGGAAAGGCGAAAAATTATACTCGTAAAGGCCTCATATAAATGATGGTATAACCATATCGTATTAACGATGAAGGTGTGATACGCCAATTACGGAAAATCCTTCTTACCATGGAGACGTCCAGTGGAGTGGACTGTATAAGTATAGATTTAATTTGAGGAGCCGCCTTCCGCGCCGGTGTGAAATGGGAATCACGGCGTGTCAGTCAGTCGTGATATCTGCATCACTTCTCAGTAATTAGTGGAATGAAATAAAATACATTGGTGCGTTTAGTGCATAAGGGTAGTAAATTTGGGGTTAAATGCTTCTCGTTTATAAGGTGGAACACGTACCTCTTTGCCAGCAGTGCAGTGCAGTGCAGTTTTCTTGGTTTCTCGAAGCTTCTTCTTTTACACACACTTTATTATATTTCGGAACTTATATTTGTCGTCTATGACTTCAAAGCGAGATTATTATCTTCAATCACTTATTAAGTGGAGAGCGGTGGCCACACGCGTTGCGGGCGATTACTTCGTTATGTTTTGAGTTGTGTTTAGCGTGGTACTGACATAGTGATGCCATCCTGAGATACTTGCGTTCCATTCTTCTTGGTTAAAGATGGGAAATAAGGAAATTAATAGCATAATAATATATTGAAATATTTATAATTTGGGTTAAAAATTGAAATTAAGAAGATATGAACAATTTTAATATAAAGGTACACATTGTAGCGTTTTCGCGTCAACATACATGAATATATATGAAACAATATTTTAAAATTATTATGGAGAAAATTTGACTTTATTGATTATAGAGAAATTATAGAGAGAATTTGAGGTGAAACCACACCTTCACATCTTACCAAATGTAACTAATCTAACCAAAGGGGAGGGTTCAAATTAAAGAAAATCCCACGTAATTAATCAACTACCACTAAGGACCAGATTAGTATTTGTGATTGTCTTTTTCTTAAAACTCAAAGCTAAAGATGTGATTAAGTCATATCATTGCAGGTCTTCTTCGGTGTTATGATGGGGTCGGCACAATTCGGTATGTGCTCAACCCTAATGGAAGTATTCGGGGTCGCTAAGGGAGCAGGCGTGCAAATCTTTAACTTATTCAAAAATATACCGCGCATAAATCCCTTATTGAATCACGGCTTTACTCCTGCCTCTATCGAAGGAGATATCGAACTGAAGAATGTGGTTTTCCATTATCCATCAAGACCCGATGTACCAGTAAGTAATAATCATTATAGTACCTAACTAGAGTAGCTTTAGAGCGCAATATCTACTGATAGTAATTTTTTGAACAATACAAATTTTAATAATAAAAAACATGCGTGAGTGTCGTGGAACACTCGGTTGGAACGAAGTTCCTTTCGTAGTATATTATTATTGATAAACGTATTATATTATTGATTAACAAATACAAATAAATGAATTACTAGCGTATATTAAAATGAAGCGTCATTTAAAATAAAATAATATTTCTTTCATGGCAAAATAAGAAAAAGTGCGAGGGAGATGGATATTATTCCATCTCGCTTCCTTATAGCCGCCAAGGCCGTCTATGCTACGTCAGAAGGGGTCGTGACGGAAAAATCTTACACTTTTTGTCGCCTAGCCCCCATCCACCAAATCCGTACCGTCCGATAAAGAACTTCGTTCCAATAAATCTGTCGTCTTTTAGCTAAGCATCTAAAGTATCAAATATTAAAACTACTTTATTTAAATTTAGCGCAGATATGAGTCTCTTAGAGATGTATATTGTAGTATAGTATATTTGTGCCATTTGCTGTAGAGACTATCGGTCCGTGGGGTCCACGAGCGATGTAGTTTTTAAAGGAACTGTACCCGCGACTTGTCTTCGTTGCTGGTGATAAGAGGGCTGGTTCTTTTCTCGCTCAAAGGCTATGTATAGCCATTCAGCGAGAAAATGCAGCCAGCGTTCTTGGCATGATACCACGGGGAGTAGGACTGTATGATAATTTTAGCTTTTAGTTTTAGTTTTTCTTTATTATAGTTATTAAAGTTGTTTATATTTCAATGTTATGAAAATAAATGTTTTAAAATTTTAATTTTAATGTTATTCTAGAAAGGAACAAAGCCAATTCTATACCAAGCCGTAGCATAATTACGGTTATAATTAAGTTATTGGAACGAAATTCCTTATCGGACGGTACGAATTTGACGGATGGGGGCTAGGCGAGTAAAAGTGTAAGAATTTTCCGTCACGACCCCTTCTAGGGGTTATGCGCATATGCTATTGGCTGTGCCCAGTCATAGGTGCGCGTTTAATGGTTCAAGGCAGCTAATAAGATCAAACCGGCTGCGCTTGACACGTAGACAGAATATTTCTCTGTCTACGGCTTGACAGTATTTTCAAACTTTCATTTTTTTTATTTCATTTTTATGGAATGGGAAAACATCTAAATGGGCTCTTTACATTAGCAAAACAAAACAAAACAAAAAAACAAAACAAAAGTGTTTACAAGCAATTATGCTTGTAAACACTTTTGTTGCTTAATAATAACTCTTGTTATTGGTTAATATACATTATACATCAATAATGCATTGTGATAGTGGCTTAGAAGATATTAAGAATGACGCCATGTAAGTGTTTGAGTTAAAGTGCAACAATATGTGAATAATTTATTTTTAACCTAAAATTTTTATATTACGACTCATTTTTATAGCCAATTAATTGACAAATTGGGTTGGGTTTGAAATTAAGTATATACTTTACGTCATTCCGTTGCTTCCATAGAGTAGAGCGTAGATGCACAGACCGCGGCCCGCCGGTCGAATACTGGTGGCCCGTCGACAGCAAAAATATACTCTCGTACATTCGAAAAATATTGAATTATATTCCAGAATAAAACCAAAAAAAATATGTTCGAAAAGTAATTTGAATCTCGCGCGCGCGCTCTTAAGTGCGCTTATCGGTGCGCCGTGCATGCGTCGGTAACAGCGGTCGGTAATGCTCGTGCTGATCTCGGTTAAATTCGTTTTCTTGAGGAACCGCCGCGGCCGGCGGCGCGGCGACGACGGCAGCGCGGTGGCGGCTTATCCACGGGTTATATTGTTAGAGCAAGCGAGATAGCAATAGTCCCGAATTCCCGATTGCTCGCGTGGGTAGATACACGAAGCTTCCAGAGTCGGTTTCGTGATTTCTCCAGACAGTTTTCGACTCTATACGCGCGGTATAAAAGCCACGCTAACCGCAGCGACCGACAATTCGGTTTTAATTTGAGTGAAGTGTCAATAGTTCTAGTGTAGATTTTAACTCGACTAGCCGGTGTCATATATTTTGATCCACATTCAACGTAGATTTCCCGTCAAGTGCCGTGTATAATTGTGTTGTGAAATCGTAAGTAAAACTCTGTTATTAATAAGTATTTC
Source organism: Parnassius orleans (assembly GCA_029286625.1). Lineage (NCBI taxonomy): Eukaryota > Metazoa > Arthropoda > Insecta > Lepidoptera > Papilionidae > Parnassius > Parnassius orleans. The sequence continues at coordinate 935,776 of JAGSMP010000182.1, read as the reverse complement.
CCTACCTATTTAATCAATTATTTTTGGTAATTTAAAAAAGGATGGGTAATTTAAGTAGGTACTGTAATTGTTTTTAGGTGCTGTGTTAATCCTAGCCAGGATTAGAACGCAACATGGACAAGCCAGGACCTAGTAAAAAACGTAAAGTTAAAGATGAAAATCGGCAGTTTCAAAAAATTTGGACTGAGAAATACTTTTTTTTATGGTCGCATAACAAAGTCGTTTGTTTAATTTGCAAGAATTCTGTTGCGATTGCAAAGGAATATAATGTAAAAAGGCACTATGAAACGCAGCATCTTACTTTTACCAAGTTTACAGGCGAATTAAGGAAGCAAAAAATGTTGTCTTTAAAACGGGAGCTTATTGGTCAGCAAGCTATGTTTACAAAACCCATTCAAGATTCAGAAACAGCTACAGAAGTTAGTTATGAAATTTCTCGAATGATAGCAAAGCGAAGTCGCCCCTTCAATGATGGGAATTTTGTAATAGAATGCATAGAAATTGCCGCTAAGAAAATGTGTCCAGAAGCAGCTAAAAAGTTTGAGAAAATTCAACTGAATCGTATGACTATCCAAAGACGAATTATGTCTTTGTCAGGTAATATTGCCGAACAATTAAATGAAAAAACTAAGATCATTGAATTTTTTTCATTAGCACTCGACGAATCCACTGATATTAGTTCCACAGCTCAACTTCTGATATTCATACGAGGTGTTACTCAAGATTTTGAAGTCTTAGAAGAGTTATTAGGAATGTGTTCATTGAAAGGTCAAACCAGAGGTTGATATACTCAATGTACTTTTGGATGAGTGTTCAAAACTGATTTGGACTTATCAAAATTATCGGGAGTTGCGACTGACGGTGCTCCTTCGATGATTGGTGTCAATTCTGGGCTAGTTACTTTGCTGAAAAAGCATCTGCAAGAAAAAAACATAAATGCTGAAGATCTCATGCAGTTTCACTGCATTATACGCCATAAAGCTCTCTGTTCTAAAAAAATTGAATTTCAAAATGTCATGAAAGTGGTAGTTTCGACTGTAAATTTCATAAAATCACGAGGACTCAATCACAGGCAATTCAAACAATTCCTTGATGACATCGAAAGCGAATATGGAGATTTACTGTATTATACAGAAGTAAGGTGGCTAAGTCGTAGATTGACACTGGAACGATTTCTAAATTTAATAGAAGAAATTGGAATATTTGAATACAAATCATTTGAATGTCTTGAACACACGGCTTCAAGGCAAAAATCAACTGATATCCCAGCTCTACGCTCATGCATCCTTTCAATGCAAGCTGACACTTTTCAGATCGCAATTGAATTCTGGAAATTACAATCATTTTCCGAATTATAAGAAAATGGCTGAAAAATTCAACAAAACTGCGATTAATTTCAGTTATGTAGAAAAGCTAGATATTTTGATTCAATCTTTTCAAGACAGATTTTCGTAGTTTAAAAAAGTGAAACCTCTGTTGGACATATTCAGCAATCCTTTCACGATTTCAGTTGAAAATGCGCTAGAGTCAATGCAGTTAGAAATTATCGACATTCAAAACGACCAAGATTTACGCAACAAATTCAACGAAGGAGACTTGCTGAACTTTTACCGCTGCATTGATAAAAATACGTACAAAGAGTTGCGCATAAACGCTCTGAAATGTACCAGCTTATTTGGTTCTACCTATACATGTGAACAAACCTTTTCAATACTAAATAATAATAAAACAAAAAATCAAAACCGCCTTGCAAATGAAAGTTTGGAAGCAGTTTTACGTGTTGCTACAAGTAAATTTGAGCCAAATATAAAAAGATTGAAAGCACTATGCAGTGCCACGCTTCAAATTAATAAATTCTTTTTCAATTTTAATACATTATTATCAATTCTTTATTGTCTTTTATTACCTATACTTCTGGCGGCCCGCCATCAGTTCATAATTTGCCCGAGTGGCCCCTAGTCTTAATAAGTCTGTGCATCACTGTAGTAGAGTGTAGAGTAATATATACGGGAAGTTGCTTCCGAGTTTAAGTGAATGTGCTCCCTAACGTTTTTATCTGCCTCCTCCTGTTTTTCGACGACTTCGCTAAGCTTCGCTAATTTCGCAAAGATCCTTTTTTATAATTGGTGGCAGCTATAAATTATGTTTATAAATTAAAGTAATTATAAAAGTTAATATTTTGGTGTTTTATTGAGTGCAAGAGCGAGCGAAGCGAGCTCGTGACTTGGGGCACCCCGACTTGGACAGATTAGGTTAGGGGGAGGGCGGGGTCGAGTGAGCGAGCGAAACGAGCGAATAGACCCCGCCATCCCCTTCGTGGTTATTTTTTTATAAACCACTTAGAAATAGGAGAACCGCTACGCGGGGCTCCGTCGACCCTGCTACCCTCGGCTGCGCCACGTTGAGTGGCGTTGGGCTACCCTTCCCCAACTCTCTCCCCCTATAAATGAGGTTTATATTGTCAAAAACATTACGAAAACATAACCCCAAAATGAGATTTTTAAAAATTTATAAAAAAAAACTAAGCACGTCCGGCAGGGGGGCGAAGTAGGGGGCGACTCTACAACTCCCTCCTCCCCATCACCCCACCACCCCCAATTCAGGCGACTTAATTTCAAACCTTACCCAAATCAAGAATGTGCTAGTAGAAGAAAACAGTGCGCAAAAGTCTGATAAATGTCTTGAGGGAAACAAATTAGAAGAAAAAAATTACAGGAGGCAAATGTTGGTCGTCTTCAAAGGTAAAATATATTATTATTTTGTCACTTATTGGGATTATTACTATCTGACGCGTATATAAATTAACATTCTTGAAATAATTTTCATTCATCGAGCACTTAGAATATTCAAAAAGTGTATCTGAAACACTTAGCAGATACAACAATAATTTAGATAAACTTCCACTTATTTTAGCTGGTGAGTTCAATATCAACTTTTCTAGTAAAAACTCAGAACCACTTTTGAAATTTCTTTCGGATGAATTTGATTTACAAATTAATAATAAACCAGCAAAATCTACGACAAGATACAATACCACTATTGATGCCATTTTTTCGAGATACTTAGATAAAATTGAATCTCAAACATATGTGTCCTACTTTAGTTACCACAAACCAATTATCACTACAATTAAATGATGTACAATAAAATGTTCATTTTCACAACTTCAAAAAATATATTAATTGCGAAGTTTCCTACCATTCCTTCAATTCATTAGTTATTTCTGCGTTTCATTTAATTGCTCTCAGACTCTAGTAATTCATTTATTTGTATTTGTTAATCAATAATATAATACGTTTATCAATAATAATAATATACTACGAAAGGAACTTCGTTGCAACCGAGTGTTCCACGACACTCAAGCATGTTTTTTTTTATGTAAACGTCTAAACTGACAAATAATTTCGATGGTTAGGTGCTGAAGGGTGTAAGCATTACTGTGAAGAGAGGGCAGTCGGTCGCGCTGGTGGGACACTCCGGCTGCGGGAAGTCCACTATCATACAGCTTATATCTCGTAACTATGACGTAGTTAACGGCAGTGTAAGTCATCTCAATTCGTCTGTTATTTGTTCTTAAATTATTGTGTTTGTAACTTTAGTTGACAAGTGAGCTAATAATCCGCCTGATGGTAAGTGCCTACTGTAAGCCAAGGCTGCTTCAAAACAAAGAAATCTAATGATTAATTTTCACCTCTGACCTACGATTATCTCTCTCCTTTCCCTACAAATATAATGATGCCGACAAAAATAACTAAGAGACACAGACTGACTCTTAGGTAAAAAACCCTTTGTGGGTGTAGTAGTAATATTTACATTACCTCACCTTCGCTCGACATCCTCAACTCCAGCTGCACTGCTGTCAATCTGAATTCATAGATATTAGGTACGACTTAGGGACCTTCACGAAAAGAGCTTACTCCTTCCTAAAAGGCAGCAACGCACCTGCAATTCCCCTGGTGTTACAGTTGGTGTATCAGGTGAGCCGCATGTTTGAAACATAGCGAAACAGCCTATGTAAGTAGTTTGCGTAGTTTGCTACTAGGCAGTAGTTGAATGAGTTCCTCGACAAAAACAATGAGCGCTGCCGTCGGTCACGCTCAATTCCGGAACATTATATGTGAGAATTACAAATGGGTCCTTACTGCTTACCGCTTCGCTTACACAATAACGGAACTGGTATCATAAAATGTATTAAGCAGTGCATCAATTCCGAATGTGAGTACCAACCAATGCAAACCATACGAACGAACGAACTCGTAGTCAGAATGGTATTCGAAAAAGCTACCTTGTCTTGTCTTACACAACAGGCCAGTCGCGTGTTCTCATCTTATTTCAGCATGGCTTACCAAGCGACGGATACCGGTTGGTAAACCACGCTGGGATGGGCAAAAAGGTGCCATAACAAATTTGTTTGCGTAATTAATGACTTCATTATAAAAAAAAACATGTGTGCAATTCACACGCGGTAGAAGTAATATCTTCAAATGTAATAAAATATAAAATTAAAAATATTTCACGGCAAATATTAATCTAATATGATCATTTTCAACCACAAGTGCGGCATAAAATGTAAGATAAAGTTTCATTTTATAGCAAATGTTACAATCCTTATTTTTAGACTTAATTTTAATGTAATAAATCAAAATAATATTTTCTTTCGAGTAAAATTGCTTTGTAATAGCGCCATCTACTTCATTCTATAGGTAAAGCCATTTTATTGAACAAAAATTGATTGACTCTCAAAGTGGTACATATAAGATATGTGCTAGATGGCATAAACACAAATAATTTAATATAAATCGGTAAACTATGAAATCGTGGATTGTTATTAATGAATTGGATATATTATAATTTTATTCATTAAGGTAAATTTTATTAATTTAATAAAGTTGTTAATTTTTTTAACTGTTTATTTTAACAGTTAAAATGTATATTGGCCATCTTTAAAGCACCGCACAAAGAGGAGACCAAAACAATAGGAAACATTATTTTTTTTAAATATACTAGCAATGCTATTTACATTACTAAAATTCCCTTTAACCACTATTGGTAAACTTAAAAATAATCGAATGGCGTATTCGAACCCACAACCTTTTAAGATCGCGGTCCGCACCCTGCCATTAGTTTACTGTCGCTTACTACACTGTATTCCATCTCATTATCACGCAGGGTAAATTCTATATATGTATACGTTTGTCTCTTTTAAGTGTCGCGTTTTCGTTTCATCCAGTTTCAAATCACAACGATGCTAAAGAAGTTTTCACTTCAATAAAACGTACTTGGTAAATCCACAGGTGCAAGTTGACGGTTACGATGTCCGTGATTTATCCGTACAATGGCTACGAGCACAAATTGGTGTCGTGGGTCAGGAGCCTGTGCTTTTCAACACAACTGTACGCGAGAATATACGCTACGGACGCGCCGACGCCACCGATGGAGAAATTGTGGATGTCGCCAAACTAGCGAACGCGCATGATTTTATTATGAAACTACCTATGGTAAGCTACTTACAAAGCTTCTTTCTGTCTATTCCAAATCAAAAAAAGTTAAAGTTCCTATTATATAAAATCGATATAATGCGTCTCTCCATCTAGTGGAGATCCCTACACTTTGTTTACCGGTACGAGGTAGCCACTCGAGAACCTTTCTTTCCCATCGGTTCTCGGTTCTTCGAGCTATAGGTATGGCCGGCCCATTGCCACTTCAGCTTACAGATCCCTTGCGCTTTGTCGGTTACTCTGGTTCTACTGCGGATATCTTTATTCATATCTTCAGTCTAGCGCGCAGAGAACTCGCGGAGCTACTTCGAGCTTCCTCATACAGGAAAAAACTGGTAATAGATACAGAAAGTCGATGGATGCAGATGACTCAGGACCATGCTTTATGGCATTCTTTGGGGGAGGTCTATATTCTGATGAGATCCTACAGAAGCTATCATGATGACGATGACGATGATACAAGACGTATGAGAGAACACCCTGATGGAGACACCATACAAATATTTTATAGATTTATGCAGTTAATATGCTAATAACTTAGAAAGATCTTACTCTGTGGCACAGGGCTACGACACATTAGTGGGCGAACGTGGAGCATCACTCTCTGGAGGACAGAAGCAGAGGATTGCTATCGCCCGTGCACTTATTCGAAATCCACATATCCTGCTTTTGGATGAAGCTACAAGTGCTCTAGATTTGTCTTCGGAAGCCAAAGTGCAAAAGGCGCTTGATAAGGTTTTTATTACTTAACTTTTCACACATTACTTAAATATTTCAAATAGAGAGACTAGGCAGTTATGGAAATAGCTAAACTATTTTTTTTAATACCGAATTTTTATAAGCATTCTTAACATTACAGGCTCAAAAAGGTAGAACAACTATAGTTGTAGCCCACAGGCTTTCAACAATAAGGAACGTGGATGCCATTTATGTCTTCAAAAAAGGAGAAATTGTAGAATCCGGAAACCACGAAGAACTAATGAACAAAAAAGGCCACTACTACGATATGGTGATGGTTCAGTCATCGCCCGAACAAAACGAAACAAAAGGTCTTCATTTAAGTCTCATTTTACAGCGTTTTTATTTCTGTTTCCGCTTTTTTGCGTTGTTATTTGATAATTTACACACAAGCTGGTTATTACCGTAACCACCGTTACAGCCCATTAAAGTCCACTGCTGGACATAGGCTTCCCCCATAGATTGCCTCATAGGCCATTTGCCCCATATTTGCCATAGTTACCACGCAATAAAAAACTGCAGTTGCTAACCCGCTAGCCAGGGTTAGCAACCGCAGTTTTTTATTTTTAGTCGTTATTAGGAAGACGCTGCCGCCCATCTCCTAATTTGTTTCTCTCTATCGCCTCTTACGACACCCATTGGATGTGGGGTAGTGGGATTACATCGCCACTACACGGTATACATTAATTATTATTAAAATATTATAAGGAAATTTATAAAACGTCTAATAGTTTTAATGGGTGAGGCTACCAATCATTTCAAATTGTGTAGGATATTCCCGCAGTTTGTTTTAATCTAACCTAATCGAAAAAAGCGATTCATCGTTCCGTTTCATTACGTTGAAGAATACCATATTAAATATATAATAATAATACATCAGAAGAAACTATCTTCAAATTCAAATGCAATACTAGGCAACTATATTGTATTATGCTAGCTAACTTTTTGCCTAGGATTCCATTAGGGTAGGTACGTCCCTGTTACCTGAATCTGCCGGTAAAATGCAGTGTATGCACTGCTGTATTCCAGTCGGTAGGGTATAGAGAGCCAGTGTAATTACATGCTGTGAGAAATTACACCAGACATTAACCTCAACAACATAAAAACGCATCTGTAGCCTTCTTTGTGGGAGGTTGGCTGCAGGTGTCCATGGACTACAGTAATTACTTACCTTTAGGTAATATAGTTCCGTGTAGTGGCGGGCAAGAATACCCACTACCCCATATCTTCCCGTGAGTTCGTAAGAGGCGACAGATACAAACTGAGGCAGAAGATGGGCAGCAGCATCTTTCTGATAACAGCAAAAAACAACAAAAAAACTGCGGTTGCCAACCCGCTCGCCAAGCGTGGCTTGGGCATAGAAACTATGGAAATATACCCCCCAATGAAGAAAGTTACGAAGAAACGGCCCCCAGTCCCCTGCGGCCCCGCTATTCCTGGCTACGGTGGTGACCATGATAACGGCGGGACATAGGGTGCTAAGAATCTCCGGTGGAGGTTCGGTTGCCACCTAAGACGACTCGACCTAGCAACATACAACGCACGCACCCTGAGGACTGACGAGAAGATCCTAGAGCTGGAAGAAGAGATAGACAAGTTGCGCTGGAATATTATAGGATTATCCGAGGTCCGAAGAGTGGGGGAGGACACGGTAATCCTTGAATCTGGCAACTTGTTCTACCACCGGGAGGGCGACCATCTGTTCCAAGGATGTATTGAACTTGTCGTCCTAAGTCTCTCGTTAACAAATTGTAAAGATTAGGAGTATGTCGACGATGTTTGTGTACCTTATACCAGAATCACCTAACGGTATCCGTTGAAAGTCTGCAGATTTACGCACCAACCTCGGCACATCCCGATGACGAGGTGGAGGAAATGTATGAGGATATATCTATACCCATTCCTCCAAAACCCACTATACGGTGTTAATGGGAGATTTCAACGCAAAACTAGGCACAAGAGAGTACGGTGAGCTGAAGGCAGGAAAATTCGAAATTTTCCTGCCTTCATGAAGGAAGAGGGACTCGTTATAATGAACTTTTTCTTCCAGAAGCGACCCCCACAGGAAGTGGACCTGGTCGAGCCCCGACGGTTCGACAAAAACTGAGATTGACTTCATTATGACGACTAGACGGCAACTGTTCAGTGATATCTCAGTGATCGCGAGGGTGAAAACCGGCAGCGATCACCGAATGGTGAGAGGCACACTCAACCTAAACAGTAAGTTTGAGAGGTCACGTCTAATGAAGTCAACGACGGAGCGTTACTTCATTAGACCCTCGTGATCTAATCCAAAGTCCCGAAAACTTTCAGCTCGAGTTACAAAATCGTTTTCAGTGCCTAGAAGACTGCACCGTAGTTGACGATATGAATGACAAGCACGTGGAAACTGTCCATGCGCTCGGAGCTAAGTTCTGCAAGACCCGCCTCAGAAGAACACAAAAACTCTCCGATCACACTCTTAATCTCATGGCTGTTAGACGGGAGATGAAGCTGCAGTCTTCATTAGATTTGACATCATACAGGCAACAGAACAGACAGATCTCCAAATGCATGCGGCGGGACTTACGCAACTTCAATACACCTCGTATTGAAGAAGCGATCGAGCGGAACCAGGGCTCCAAAGTCTTTGCACCAAAGTTTTTGTCTGTCAGAAAGAGCCAACTGTCGAAGCTGAATACCGAATGTGGCAGCATCATTTCCGGGACACCTGAGATTTTGAGTGAGATTGAGAGGTTCTATGGGCAGCTGTACTCATCATCGTTGGAGCCACATGCAAGTGTGAGTAACGATCCAAGAGCAAGTCTTATCCGACATTATACCGATGATATTCCCGGACGTCAGTCTGAGCGAGATCAGGGTGGCTCTCCAGTGTCTTTAAAACGTAAAAGTAAGTCCCCAGGCGAGGATGGAATTACAGCAGAGCTTCTGAAAGCGGGTGGAAAACCGGTACTTGAAGTCCTTCAAAAGCCCTTTAATTCCGTCCTCCATGGTGGCACTACACCGGAGGCGTGGAGCAGAAGTGCGGTGGTCTAATTCTTCAAGAAAGGTGATAACGCTCTCTTGAAGAACTACAGACCGATTTCCATATTACATAATTCCATAGTAACGTCCATGTCACACCTATGCCGGCAATTGTTGGGAGTACTTAGCTCGAAGTTGATGAGGAGTATGTTTACCTGGGACAAATAGTCCGACTAGGTAAGTCCAGCTTCGACTGAGAGGTCAATCGACGGATTCAACTCGGCTGGGCAGCGTTCGGAAAATTACGACACATCTTCTCGTCAGATATACCTCAAAACTTAGAAACGAGATTGTACAACCAGTGCGTGTTGCCAGTGATAACGTGGTCCTTCACTGCTGGCCGTAGGAAGCTCAAGAAGTACAAGATCGCTCAGCGAGCTATGGAAAGGGTTATTATGCTCGGAGTTTCTCTGCGTGATAAACTTAGAAATTAGGTTATCCGCAGTAAGACCAGAATAACCGACATAGCCCAACAGATTAGTAAGCTGAAGTGGCAATGGGCTGGCCATATAGCTTGAAGAACCGACAACCGATGGGGAAAAGAGGTTCTCGAGTGGCAGCCTCGTACCGGTAGGCGAAGTGAAGAGCTGAAATGATAATGAAGATGAGGTAGTATAGTTCACTTGATGGTACTGCAGGGATTTAACCGCTTTTTTGTAAACACCTAATCGCTAGCTAAACCGTCCAGATGTCCACATTAGTACGCACGAAATGAGAGGGCACATACTAAATAACAAAGAAACTGCAATTTTTATTTTTTTACAGAAAAATCGGCCTTAATTGCTCGGACAACTTCAATGAAAAGTGAAGTAGATGAAGACGAATGCCAAGACGTGAAAATGCAAGTAAGTGATAATTTAGCAGAAATACTAAATCGTAGAAAAGTAGTGTGCTCATAATTCTAAAAATTTCTGCTAAAACAAGTCTAGGGCAGTCTAGGGGATGAAAGATGCTGAGGCCAAATTAATGGTTTTTAGAATTTTGGTCTGTCTTTACGTGTATTCATGATTCACGCAAAAACTACGCGCACGGATTTCTGTGTAATTTAATATGTAGGTAGTTATTAACGACCATGGGCAACACATAGGCTAGAGGCTACTTTTTATCTGACTAATGAAGTGCAAAAAAAAAGGAGGTTTATGCCTTTTAATTTCAGAGATATTTATTTTCGTAAAATTGATTACCTTTTATCAGGTGATGAGCACATCAGCCATAAGGAAATATTACAGAGTTCTTAAGAATTATACTTTTATAAATAAAATTTTAGACTATTCAACCGTAAATGGGGTGACGAGTGACGATTATTTTTACGAGAAAAAAAACAGAGAATCTGATCGACTTTCATTAATAACTTTTAAACGGTGTTGAGTTCCATAACAAAAATCAATACGGATCCTCCTTAGAATATATGGAATCTTATTTAATAGGTACCTACTACATATCTCAATCTATTGATTACATTTCTATTAAGCGAGAAGACTCACCGACGCGACGCACAGACCAACGGATGGCAGGCCATATATTTTTTCAATGACATTTTTTGTTATGTAATCTAAAGTGAATCAATTAAAAAATAAACTAATCTTTTAATTCAATGTCTGTCAAAATATAAATAATTTCAAAATATAAAAACCCCCCAATTAAAAAGCGGCCCCATTACCCCACGACAATACGCTTCAAGAAGTGCTATATTTTTTTGTTGCGGATAACGCTTTTCCTTTGACACGTAGGGTTTTACGACCCTACCCGATGGCGAGAATCACAAATGAAAAAATAATTTACAACTATCAACATGCTAGAGCACGTAAACCTATTGAGTGTGCATTCGGTATGATGACACAAAAATTCCAACTATTCTTAACACCTATACGTAGTTCGAACTATGCGACAATAAATAATATAATAAAATCAGCATGTGTCCTACACAATTTTATACGACTGAGAGAATGAAATTCATATTCTGCTGTTGATATTGAGGGAACTAGATAAACCCGTTCGTTTCACTTTGAACAAGATTTACGAGTCGTAATCACAATCAACCCTACATCATCCGGCGTAACCATCCGAAAATATATGACAAACTATTTTATTACACCGCAAGGAGCACTTCCATGGCAAAACAATCATTGTGTATAACTTGAATATAAAAACGACTATATACCTGATAAATGTGTTTTATTAGATATCTCACTCCAAATCCTCTCTGTGACATCCTTTCTTGAATATTCAGCGAGTTTATAATTATACAATGCGGGATACTTTTCAATTTCTAGTACTAAAATGACGTGAATATCTCGCTCCGCCATCTTATTTGCACGACCGTGCGCGGTAAATGTCGAGCGGCGCCTGGACACGCATCCCGAGACGCGGTAAAACGAAACGATCCCTCCCCGCTCCCGCACAAACCGCGCCAATTAGAAGACGCACATTAAAATATTATATGCGCTCGGCAAGCTTTCGGTACCGCGTATACCGAGCGAAACGAATCCGCACCGCTCCCACACCGACAAGTCAGAAAGCAGTCTTTATTGTAAATTACTTCCAGTAAATGGGTAGGCATTTGCTACAATTTCGGCAACTTCAAATAGTGTCCTCAAATCAGACATTTTTGACATTAAATTAGCCACATTAGTATTTCGGGCAATTTTAATTTTTACCCGACTGTCCCAGAAGGGGGAGGATAATGTTTTTCAAGAGTATATTTTTGCATGTATGTCTATTTCTTTGGCACTCTCTGTAACCTTAACGGCTTGATGGATTTTAACATATGAGGTGTGACTCTTCAAATACAAAAAAAAGTGAAGGTTTTTTCAGTAAGCTTTTTAACGCAGGCGGTTTATTTAACAACTATTATAACCATTAAGCTTATTAAAATTTAAAGCGCTTTTTAATGAATTAGTGATAAAAGGCAACCTACTTTAGTTATTAATATGTTATGTATGTTCGGTATGTTCTATGTGTCATGTCGTCATTAACAATTTGAAATATGTAAACGCGAAAGAAATCGTAGACATTATCAACTTCTTAAAATGTTGATAGTCGGTTGTTGGGTTGCAGAAACAAGAATGTTATTTCTGACTACTACATCATTTAGGTGAAAAAAACTAACAACAATTTTACTCTAACAACATAAAGATAATAATTGTATCTAATTACATTTTTTTTAATGTTTTTTAGGATAAGACAGAGACTATTGATTCGGAAGATGTGTCATTTTGTCGTGTGGTTCGCCTTAATGCACCGGAATGGAAATCAGCTTCTGCAGCCAGTATCTTCTCTCTACTAAGTGGATTCGCAATGCCACTATTCGCCATTATTGTTGCTGATTTTATGGGGGTAATTGATCAATTTTATCTTATGTCTGTCTATGTAGCTATGCAAAAATCTACATTGGCAACAATAAGACTCATGCTACTCTAACAGTTCTCACACAGCTCGTAAACCTTCGCGGAAAAATTTAATATGAAAGTTAGATGCTATAAACTACATTGCGCTATATTCCGCTGCAATTCAAGTACGCAACAGCGTAGCAAGCAGATTGCCGTGTCAAACGCAGCGTCAAAATGCAGCCGATAAACCGTCTTTCGATACAGCGCTTCACAACGGCGGTTTCTCACGGTTGCTTCAGTTTTCCTCCGGCTTTTATATGAATTGAAATAAAATATACCTATTAAATTAGTAAATATTTGTTAAAAATAAAAGTAAAGTTAGAGCCTATAGCCCCTGCAAGACACAAGCTTCTCTCATTTCGGAGAGACTTATGCGACAATTATTCCGCTGCCCTGCTCCAATGCATGTAGGCGGAATTCACAAGTCTACGAAATATTTTATTCCTCAGATATACAGGTTTCCTAACTTTGTTTTCCTTCACCACCAAGCACTTAGTAAATCAGCACTTAATACCTCAAAATTGCTATTAAATTTTTTATTGGTGCCAGCAGGGATCAAGCCAAGTTGTTCCCGTACTCTGAAATCACGGCGAGCGGCTAGCCCACGAGCTACCCTCGGCTTTTAGTACCAGTTACTTATTGTCTTTGTTAACTATTTAATCAACTAACTCAATGCAAAATTTTAAAAGGCAGAATGGCTGCATTCTGCATTCTACTGTATGTTATTTTAATAATTATCTATCACTTAATTTCGTCCCATTTGTGTCGAAGAGGTAGGTATCTAAGGAAAACTCCACAAAGGTTCTTCTTTCCAGTAGATGGCGCAGGTGGGCGATAGTGGGTTTTAATTTTGCTTCCATAGTGGGAGGCAATTCAGAAAACTAATGATAAAAGAAATGGGGGGATACAGTTTTGTGTTGCAGCTTTATTATGTCAATCAACTACATCTTAAATTTAATTATACCTCTTGATAGCTAAATGATCAAAGAACTCGTTACGTTGAGTGAGACTGTGACGCATCGCGCATGGTGGAGGGGGGAATGCCGCCATTTTGAGGTCGTTTCGTTACGTACACGTATTCACGTAAAACACACGGCCGTGTCCACGACAGAGCTACAACCCAATTTTTTTTAGCTTTTACAACATAACCACTAGGATTTTCTACTGTGTTGTGGTTTTGTCCAATTTACACATAATATATTTATATTTATCACAAGGACCAACATCCAGACCCGGAACAATTACATGTAGTCCATACCAAATACTTGTTCCATGCAGGATTTGAACTTAATGTCAAAGGGGCTTAACTTCTGGTACCTACAGCGTAATACTCCTACCAATACACATACCAACTGTGACGATAATGGCAAGTCCGCTTTATAACATGGCCAGCAATGAACTGTTACGGGCTGTTAATCAATAAAGTAATTGTTAATGAAGTAGAAGTATAATATTTAACACATATTGTTTATCAAAAAAGTTCGGAATATTTATTTAAATTATTGTCGTTGTTGTACTTTGGTAATATATTAAGCATTGTATTTTAATGATTTCTTATGTTTACGCAAACACTACACAACATTTGAATGAAACTTGTTTTTACGGGTTTTGTCGCGTTTATTAACTTAATTTATATTCCCGACGCGACGTTTCGAATATTTTACAGCGCCTATGGGGGACTGAGCCGACCGAGGTGTTCGATGTCCCAATGTCACAGCTCGAACACCTTAGTCCCCCCGTGACCATGGGTGTCAGGTGTTCTAAAGTACTAAAAACGTTGGGAATATAAAAAAAGTTAATAAACGCGATAAAATCCGTAAAAACTAGTTTTATTCAACTAGTTTGATACAAACATTGTATTTTACATTTATTTTTTAGGTATTTTCGAACCCTAACTTAGATGAGGTAAAGTCCCAAGTGGTGAACTACGCCATCTTCTTCATCATCATAGGTGTTGCCTCGGGAATCGCCAACTTTATAGTGGTATTTATTGTTTTTTTTATAATTATAAATTGCTATATATCACCGTGTAGAAGCGGCGTAAAATAAACCAGCAGCCCACATCATTCTGTGGGTGTCGTCACCGGCGACAGAGGAAACTGAAACAGGAGATGGGCAGCACCAACTTCCTGATAACAGCTTGAAATAATAAAAAACTACGGATGCCTACCCGCCCTTGAAGCGTGGCAACTATAGCAAATATCACCCATAAGAGACAATCTCTGAGGGAGGCCTATATTCAGTAGTGAACTTTGATAGGCTGTAATGATTATAACGATAATGTAGATATTAAGGTAACAAACTTCACTCTGGTTGAATTTCACGATATTTATTACTCGCCGAACGCATGGTATTATTCACCATGGTTATAATATAGAGTTGGATGTAAGTCGCATGCGGTGCACTGTTGATTTTTTTAAATATAGAATGAGGATAGAGGACATTGTATAGACAAACAGTCCACCTGATGTTAAGTGGATGCTGTGGCTCATAGACATCTACATTTCTATCCTCAAATTAGAATCGAAATGCAGATGCGGACTAAGATGGAATGCCTCGTTTCCAGTAAAAAGGGTCTCCGGTTCTCTACACTCACCATACGAAACACAGCAGCATGAAGCTGCTATTTTACGCTGGTATTCTGTGAGAGCGTGGTCCTACCCCGGTCGAGTCGACCCATTCGTGCTACAACCATAATATAGCTGCAGCGTGGCTCTAGCACGTATACGTATATATACTACTAGACCTAAATTCAGAACAAAAACTGTGTCTTATCTGTGGATCGCGAGTGCGCGCGCCGCCGCCCGCTCAGTTGCCGACTGGCACGGTAAATATGCCACGCAGTTGTATTTTCATTTGCAATTAGGGTTGCCATCTCCTAAAATGAAAAAGCCGGACTCGGTGCTCCAAAAACCGTCGTTAGCCGGACTTTTGGCCCTAAAAGCCGGACAGTAATTTTTAGAAAGGCAAACAAACGCGGCGGGGCGGGGGCCCCACTCCCGCATCGCGCGCACCGCACCGCTCTTCGCCGCGCGCACCGTAGCCATGTTTAATATAGTATTGGCTGGTAATAATGTATATGGATAGATAAATTCGGCATTGCTTCGCTCATTCTGCAAGCGATGCGTGCAACGGCGTTACACTAACAAAAAGCTTAACAAAAGCCGGACAGACCGGACACATAAAAATTTGGCCGGACACAACCCGAAAAAGCCAAACATGTCCGGCTAAAGCCGGACAGATGGCAACCCTATTTGCAACAGTTAATGTTTTAAAGTTTTGTGTCAGATACGAAATAAAGTTACATATGTACGTATCTGATAAAAACTTCAATTCACGTTGACAAAGTTCGCAAATAAATAAGTCTTTTCTTAGTCACATGAAACAAAATCAGTGTTAGATTGTCGGAAACAACGTTCGCAGTTTACAAAACAAAGAACAAGTCTTCTCGCCCGCTCGCAGTAGACTGAAGAAGTTACGGAGAATTGACCGTACTGTAACATAGTGCGCAATATATTAATACCGTAGTGCCCATCTAGTGCCATCAATATATAGAATATTATATAATATATAATAGAAATCTTTGGACGTATATGGCAACCTGAGCACTCTTATTAATACTGATAGCAATACTTTTATTATATTTTAACTAATAAAATAAAAATATAAAAAACTTAACAGTATCCTAATAGTTTATTTTAAATGTTTACATCTATAGGTATATTACTATGGTATAGCCGGGGAGTACCTGACAACAAGGTTGCGAATGTTATTGTTTAAACACTTACTTCAACAAGAAATTGCATATTTCGATGATAAGGCTAACTCTACAGGCGCTCTCTGTGCCCGACTGTCTGGTGAAGCGGCCGCTGTGCAAGGGGTATGTTTTCTTTATTTACAAGTACTTTGCTTGCTAGTTTAAATATAGGTCAGGAATATCATGGAAATATCAAGGAAATGCATTTGAAACATTTCTATGATATCACGAGCATGCATATCCTGAATAGTATCTACTACTTATCACACTAGGCATCCTCGGATCCTTGAAATAACTTGCAATAACTTGAAATAGCTTGTGTTCGGCTTTATAATTTCATATGGTATGTCGGCGAGAGTTGATAAAAAAGTAGGATTCCTAAACTCACTACAAACTGCGGCCTGCTAATTATTTTTGCTAAAAGATAGCCACCACGTCGGTTCGCCCGCCCGGCCTCACAGCTGTGAACTCTGGGCTTGCGGCGATAAGCTACGCCCATCACACAAATTGCGATACTTAAGCGACAGTCACTATTGCGAGATGTTTTCATATGTATTTATCAACTCTCGCCAGTTTATAGTGAATCAATAAGAAGTTTTAGTTTACAGTAAGAAGATGCAAATACCTTGGTTTTTAGAAATTATTCCATTACTGTCTATGCATTGTCGTATACGATGGAACTGCTGAAATATGTAGTATGCCGATTTATCTTTCCGAGTCTATTCCATGGTCTTTTCAAACTCAGTCGCTGTATCTTCGGAGTTTGTAAAGCAATAAATTTTTTTTAAAAAGCTGTTTTAAAAAAAATTATATTTATTTAAAAAAGATTTTTTAAATAAATATAAATCATAAGCGTTTGGCACATAATATAATTATGTCTACAACTTCCGTAGTAATATACTCAATTCTTCATCTGACGGAGTCCAGTGAAGCGTTATCATGATCTCCTTTGAGGGTGTCCCAGTCCCCCAGTCAAACTATTTTCCATGAAAACTGTCGAGCTATTGTTAAAACACCAGTCTGCAATAACAATACTTTTATCTTTCTTAACTGGCCTGTAACTTCCTTCCTTCCAAGAAAAGCTTTCAAGAGAGAAACCTTCCATTTTTTCTTGACTGCTTTCTTTACTTTTCTTGACAAGTCCTCAAAAGAAAACACCCACTGTGCAGATTTTGGTTCCGGCTTAATAACAATATTTCCAGCTCCTGAGACGTCAATAATGTGTCGTGTGATATTAAAAACAGGATTTGCGTCACCATCGCAGTACTTTTCTATCATTTCACGGCACCACTTCGAGCTATTATCAGCTTCTCTCATGCGCCGCATAGCACTGTCACTATCTTCAGTTGTTGCCGTTAAAGAACGTCCATGACATAAACCATTAGCGCTATTGCTATTATCACGCATATACTCTTTGAACCAGTAATAAGTAATGCCACGGGATTTTGCCTCATGAAATTTAAATGATTAAATTTATCTTAACACACTACTCATACTTTACAAATTACCACCAATTTGTAATAACAAATGACAAACAAATTTAATATACCTCGTGTGTACAAACAAGTTGCATAATACAAAATTATTTTTAATTACGCACATACAATACTTTATATTGTTATTTTAGCCATTTCTGAAAACTTTCAATGTCAAGTAAGTTATGGATATATATCACGCCCTGTCAGATAATATTTAAATAAAAGAACGGGATGAACTTACTAGGAAAGCTCACACGTCTCTAACCAGTTTTGGTCAATCGCTCGTCCCCGCTGCTCCTGCACGATTAATAATAATATAAGCACTTTTACAGGCAACTGGGCAAAGAATCGGCACAGTGCTCCAGGCAATAGGAACAGTCGTATTAGCGGTTGCACTCTCACTTTATTACCAATGGCAAGTTGGCTTGGTTGCCCTCAGCTGCGTGCCAGTAATGGCTATAGCCCTTTATTATGAAAACAAATTAACTAACGATACGAATTCAGGAACCACAAAATCTATGGAAACTAGTTCGAAGGTAAGGCAAGGATATTCAAACAAACATCAACGTTCTGATCTATCTATAGATAGCTCTATACAGGGTTATTTTTCAAAGAGTAGCCAAATTTTAAACTTAAGTTCAAATATATAAATAATGATATACCGTTATTGCAGTTTTTGAAAATACGAGAAAATAAGGCTTCTACTTTTATTTGAAATTATCCCAAATTGAAAGTGATTTATGGGCAACAACGTTTTTGCCTACCGATCGACCCTTACGAATGTGTGCGTGCGTAGTAAAATCAGATAAAATAATGCATAACCACGCATTTTGAATTTAAAAGATAAAAAGGAAAGAATGTTTGAGATTTTTTAATGAATTTTTCTTCACCATTTGCCTATATTGCTTATTCTGAACCTTCCCTGCAAATTTGGATGGTTATTGCAAAATAACCCTGTATATAAAAGTTTTCTATTAAAATTGTTACTTATTTAATAAATATTAGGGCCTTACATATGAAATTTGCGTTTTGTCCTACTGACCACTTTGATCTGAAATATCTCCTCTTTGGTTAAGAATTCCTAATTCAAATTTATAAATTCATTTAGCTGGTACATTTGAGTTTTGAAAACAGTCATTCATTTGTTTTTCCTCATTATTTTATTCTTTGGCGTCGCTTATTACCGCACAATGAAAAACATGAAATATCGGTATATTTACGAGTACGGGTTCTACCGTGCCACCAGTGCTGCAGAAACAGCTCGAAGGATTAATGATGTGTACGGCGCTGGTGTCGCAAAAGAAAGCACGGTACGTTTTTGGTTACAACGTTTTCGTTCTGGAAATTTCGACCTTCATAACCAACCCCGTGGACGGCCGGAGACCAAAATGGAAAATGAAGAATTAAAGGCTATTGTAGAAGCGGATCCATCACAAAGCACTTCGGAGATAGCTGCAGGCTTCGGGGTAAGTGATAAAACTGTATTAATCCACTTGAAGCAAATCGGGAAAGTAAAAAAACTTGAACGATGGGTACCACATGAATTGAGTGAATCGAACTTGCAAACACGCGTCGACTGCTGTGTTACTTTGCTCAACCGACACAATAATGAAGGGATTTTAAATCGAATCATTACTTTTGATTAAAAGTGGATACTGTACGATAATCGGGCGCTCGTCGCAATGGTTGAACTCTGGAGACCCAGCCAAATCCTGCCCTAAACGAAAATTGACTCAGAAAAAGTTACTTGTGAGTGTTTGGTGGACTAGCGCCGGTGTCGTTCACTACAGCTTTCTAAAATCTGGCCAAACGATTACGGCAGATATCTATTGTCAGCAACTGCAAACCATGAAGGAAGAACTAGCTGCTAAACAACCGAGATTGGTCAATCGCTCTAGGCCACTGCTGCTTCACGACAACGCAAGACCACACACTGCACAACAAACAACCACTAAGTTAGATGAGCTAAAATTGGAATGTCTGCGACATACCATTTTTTCCGGAATTTGGACAACTTCTTACAAGGAAAAAAATTCAACTCCGATGCGGCAGTCCAAACCGCCTTCAAAGAGTTTATTGATTCTCGCCCCCATGGTTTTTTTAGTAAAGGGATCAATGAACTACCTATGAGATGGCAAAAGTGCATAGATAACAACGGTGCATACTTTGATTAATTAAATATATTTTACAAAAAAAATATTGACTTTATATTCCTCCCGTACAAAACGCCAATTTCATATGTAAGGACCTAATATAAACATCATGACTAACATCGGCCTTTCTCATCCTTTTTTTGAATGAGTGTTTGAAGAATTAAGTCGAGTGACTTGCTGTATTTCTTTGCCCTGGCAAAGTGTCAAGAAATACAGGAAGTCGATAAATACAGGTGTTATACTAATTCGATCGGCACAGGACTGTTTTGTGGCATTTCTTGGGTGAGACCTATGCTCAACAGTGATGCTTTGAATAATACTATAGAATTATGGGATAAATTGGACCTTACCTTGGACCCTATTATTACAAAAATCTAAAAATAGAATAAGACACAGCAGGAAAGATATTCCTGAATCCTCATTAAAAAAAAGGTCTTTCATTTCTTATTATTCTCATATCTTTATACTTAACCGCAATCTAAACTTAATGGATAAAAATCTGAATTTATTGGATGATAATGATATAAAAACAATTACGTACTACACTATCCTCGAATACCACAAATGTTGGCTACGGCTAAGATGATCAATAGAATAGTTAGAATACACTAACTACTAGGCTATGAGTTCGATTATCATCTACCAACTCATGCCCGATTTTTTTTTCATTTTAGTTAGCAGTAGAGGCAATTGCTAACGTACGCACGGTGGCATCCCTAGGACGGGAAGATATGTTTGTCAAAGAATACGCAATGCAGCTTAAGCCCGCTCTTGTACAAGCAAAGAAATCGTCTCACTGGCGTGGTATAGTTTTTGGTCTTTCAAGAGGCATCTTCAACTTCGCGTATGCCGCTTCTATATACTATGGAGGGACACTTATGATTTACAAGCACGTTGACTACGTACTCATTCTAAAGTAAAGTATTTTTTTTTTTAGTTTTCTAAACCTACAGAACCAATAACTGTTATAGGGTTATAAAAATTAAATATCTTAAAAGATGCGCAGATATTATTAATATTCATATTTATTTTAAGAAAACATAAGTTACTTTGCAATCATTATCATCATCAAAAATATTTTTATGCCACTTGATAATAGTGTTGTCAGTGAAAGACTTCCCTGAATCGGATCAGCAGTCCCACAAATGATACAAACTTATATTCGAACAATGTTACTTCTTTATAATTTTAGTGTAAATGTGTAGATGTAGAAATCTAAATCTGAGGCAATTTGCACTACTACAAGGTAGGCCACAGAGACGTAAAAATTTTAAAACATTGCGATCAAAATGTCAGGCGGGTGGTGCGGTTTCGTAGATTGGTTAATGGAAATTTCGTTTTAATTTTAAAAATCGAATTTTCTATATTGTTTACTTAATTTATGTAGTCATATGTTTATTTCGGTACTATATATACTTTTTTTATATAGAAAAGGGGACAAACGAGCATGTGGCTCACCTGATGGTAAGTGTCGACCACCGCCTACGACAACTGCAAAACCAGGAGAAGGGCAGGTGCGCGAAGAGTAAGCTCGTTTCTTGAAGGTCCCAAAGTCCAGTCCGCAAAAATCGCCGATGATAACCATTACTTTGTCTCACACACAAATTTTTCGTGTATAGCAAACAGGCTTTATGTTACCAAATACTGGGTCAGTCACAAATATTTCCCCAAATCATAACCTAATTATTGCTGTCCTGAGCGTATTATATTGTATTCGGGTATTCGGCAGAAAATAAATCTGCATTCAATTCGCACATAATCTATTACTTTACAACTAACTGCTGAAGCTAATTTACCATAAACTAATACATAATTGTGAACTACCTAAAATTAAACTTCTTTTCTAGGTCAACCGAATCCCTTATTAATGGAGCGAGTTCCGCAGGTCAAGCCTTTGCTTTTGCACCCAATTTCCAAAAAGGAATAAAGGCAGCTGGGAGGATTATTAAGATTCTTAATAAGCAGTCTAAAATCGTAGACCCTCCCAAGCCAGCAATTGAGGACTTCGTAAGTTGTGAAAATATATATATATATATATATATATATATATAATTAAATCTCTTTGAATACAAATAATAATTTTGACGATTTTATGACATAACGTAACGCACGGTTTCTTTCATAGAAGAAGGAATTATACGAGTCGCTCGAGTTTGAAATAAATAAAATAAAAAGTATTTCTGAACTTCAAAAATATTTTTTTTGTAAGTATCTCTAAATGAAAAAATATATTTGAATTTTATATAATATTATAACCGCTAACCGCAATCGGCGGTAGCTGGCTAAATGTAGATGTACCCGAACTTCGGCTTTTAACCGTAACATATTATAGAGATAAAGATTAACTTGATTTTATGTTCAGTCTTTATTTATCAAATAGTCGTAAGTCGATTCAAACAAATTCATTTCGTTTGGTTTCATTTTTCGTATTCATAGGGGCATATTATGCAGCCAGTACAATATACAACCTATTTTTTAAATAACATAAAATTTTATTAACATTCATTTGTATTAAATAATATTAATTGTAGTCATTATTTCATTAAAAATAAAAATATCTTTAGAAAAACATTACTTATTATCTATACAGAAAGGAAGCGGAGAAGCAAATTTGCAAAATATCGACTTCAAGTACCCAACTCGTCCTATGGTACAAGTACTGAAAAACATGGACCTGGCGATACCACGTGGCGAAACAATTGCTTTAGTGGGGGCTAGTGGTTGTGGCAAGAGCACAGTCATTCAACTTCTGGAAAGGTACTACGACCCTGATAGTGGCACAGTGGTAAGTTTTCATTGTCTTATCAATCATTAACACCAAAACAATTAACAAACATTTTCTGATTTTTATTAGCTTACATGACAAAAATGTTGTAAATATAATAAATAGCACAAATTATTTCTATCGCGTATATTTTTCAAATTTTCCATTATTTACGAGTATATCAACGCACCATCTTCATATTACTTTCTCTGCCAATGCGTGTTGGTAGAATTCAAATGTCCTACAATTTCATTGCCGTCAGGGATCGATCTTCGTCGTTCGTTTCTCGATTACTACGGGTCTAAAGCGAGTGTCCAGCCTCTGAGCTCTGTGCTACCGCGACCACTTTGTTTTAACATCTTACATTTTCTTACAGACCCAAGATGGTATTCCTCTACCAAAACTTCGTATGGCTGATGCCAGACAAACCATTGGATTTGTGCAACAAGAACCTGTCCTATTCGACCGCACCATTGGCGAGAATATAGCCTACGGCGATAACTCCAGGTCTCCTAGTATGGAAGAAATTATTGAAGTTGCAAAACAAGCGAACATACATAATTTCATAATTTCCTTGCCAATGGTAAGATAATATAAGTATATTAATACTGAAAATAAAGTATTTGCAATACCGAATATTTAAATGTACTGTATGCTCCAAATTGCAGGGGTATGATACAAACATTGGCTCGAAGGGCACTCAGCTATCAGGAGGACAGA
Source organism: Parnassius orleans (assembly GCA_029286625.1). NCBI lineage: Eukaryota > Metazoa > Arthropoda > Insecta > Lepidoptera > Papilionidae > Parnassius > Parnassius orleans. The sequence continues at coordinate 912,255 of JAGSMP010000182.1, read as the reverse complement.
AGCAGCGAGTGGCCATTGCTAGAGCACTTATACGACGACCTAAAATGCTTTTACTTGATGAAGCTACTAGTGCATTGGACACTGAAAGTGAAAAAGTAAAAAATACATTTTATTATTTATTTAGTTTGCCGTGTTGCAGCTTCGCAAGCAAATCCATCAAGGAAATGCCAGAAATATCTCACGATGTTATAGCCATTTCATTTAGATGCACTAGACATAAAATACAGTATGCAACATCAATGTACAAGACGTTTCGTGCTGCGATCGCCAACGACGATTCTTCAGAATCGTCGTTGAATGAAAGAATGTGGAAACCCATGTTCAGCGATGGACTTATACGAACTGATGAAGAAGATTGTAGATTGATTTCTTTCTGCCGTGTTTCAATTAAGTTTAAATTATGATGTCCTTCCAGAACAATTTCGGCCACAGCGCTAACTTTCGAATAATCGTAAGCTATAAAGTAATAAATCTATAAGCTATAATGTAAACTGTACAAGGAATATTTAAGTGTAAGGGGTAAAAGAGAAATGAGAAAACGTAATTTTTTATATAGGCTTTACGAGGGGTTTTCAAAAAAGTGAAAATCGGTACAAATTCTTTGAAATTTAAATAATGTAGTTTAAGAAAACCTAACCATCAAGCATTAATCATGAGCTGTGATGATTCTAGTGAAAATATTAGGTCATAATCCTGAAATTAGTGTATTTTCATCGGTTCTAAATACGTATTATACTTTCAGATTATTTAGACGTCTGGAAGTAGGGGAAAACTGAATTGTAAAATTTCATTACATTGATACATAATATATAGATAGATACAGCTCAAAATGGTCTAAGGGGTCAAACAGTGAATACTGGATGGTAAAGCTAAAATTTCTGTAAGATACCGTAAAAATATTTTTTATTGTTTATACAAGAAAATCGAAGTTATTTCATTGCGGTTTGTTGAAGTTTCCTATATGTGGAAGCTTTTTATTGGCATATAAATTTTAATATAGTAATCTAGATTGTAAATGTAGCTGTAAGCTCCCCAAATAAAATAAAATAAGTATGTTGATGAAAATTAAAAAAATTCAACTATGCACTTTTATGCATAGTACAGGAATTTGTATAATGCTTTTTTGTAAGTGCTTGAAAAATTTTACTACGTAACAAGTCAAAAAAGATTTACGATAATACATTTAAACATTTGTGTTAAATGTTTTGCCGTGTTTTCTTATAAATTGAAGAGAGAAAGTAATTTACAGTAAGATTACGACAGGTAGTATGCATAACATTTCTTTTTAAAAACAAACCAAGCTGATTTCAGTAGCAAATAGATCCTGAGTTTATAACAATGGCCGAAATGTGGCTTTACTATGATCTCGAAACAAAATTACAGTCTATGATTTAAATAAAACTAGTTTTTAAGGATTTATTAACTTATTTTATATTCCCGACGTTTCGAGTACTTTACAGCACCCATGGTCACGGGGGGGGGACTGAGGTGTTCGTGATGAAACGCCCAACTTGTTTCATCAAAATTACGCCCGGCTCACAAGTCGTGCTGACTTTAAAATTTGAGAAATGAATTTGAGAATCTTCCATATTCACGAGTCCTTGAACCTAATTATTTCTATCTATTTCCGGGATCTGAAGGAGTATGTCAGAGAACAGATTTTTTAAAGATAATTAGCAGTAATCTCTACAGTACATGAATTGTTAGATTTTGAGGATGATAAGGCCTTTATATGAGAACTTTAAGCTTTGAAAAAAGACTTTTAAGTGTATTTTACTAAAAGTTGAATATGTGAAAAACCACATACCTACGAGTACCTACTCAAACACACGTTTTATCGAACAACCCTATTTCAACATTGCCGCGTTATAGCGAAGTGTCCGGTTTATTTTTTTATTGAAGTAGATCATTGTCAATAGTTAATGCTAGATCTTTTTCTTCTAAATCGGCTTTTAGAATCTCTTTTTTGAAGGATTTGTCTATACTCACTACACTGGGAAGGTCTACTGGTTAGTGCTGATTCCCTGGTTCTATTAATGCTTTTCCCCATTATCAGATAAAAGGAATTGAGTTCGGTATATCTCAATGGATTTTTCTCTATCAGTCGGTCGCTAGAGCCATAATCATTATTTAGCAGTGTGCAACATGTACACTTTGAAAACAGTTGTATTCTCCTTTGCGACCTATGTAAATGGTATAATGATTCAACGATTGTTTGAAGGTGGTGCAAGAGGCGCTGGACGCTGCGAAGGCGGGGCGCACGTGCGTGATGATCGCGCACCGCCTGAGCACGGTGCGCGACGCAGACCGCATCTGCGTGCTGCGCGACGGCCGCGTCGCGGAGAGCGGCACGCACGCACAACTCATGCAGATGCAAGGACTCTATTACAAACTTAGTCGACATGGTCATATGTAATGTCCCTACATGCCGTTTTTTTATTGATTTATTTCAATTTTATAGACTCATATTAGTAAAGTGGTGTTAGTAGCATATAAAAATTACCAAATACATCCCCGATGCGCTGCAGAGGCGGTATAGCCCCATAAACAACCGTAAATCGTAATTATATTGAACCCAAAGGGCTCTGATTATCCGTTGCGCATATTCTCTCCTAACGCTGCACGTGTATATAGGTACAACTCAACATTTGAGTCTATATTATGCAGTTTTATATGGAGAAATAATGCATATGTGTATTCCAAATTATTGTTTATTTATTATAATCCTAACACTACACAATCGTTCCAGCCCCAAAACGAAGGCTCCAACAGTTAATGTGGTTGTTTACGCGAACTGTGATCGGCGGTTCGGCGTCAATGACGTTAAATCATCTTCATTTGCACCAAGATTTACTTTTTAGTTTGCGCTGTACATACGAAGGCCTAGTTTGGGGTTTAAACAGTCGTACAGTTTGGGCAAACGTTTGGAGTTGAACGATCGTGTAGTACCAGTATGACATAGATACCTCTTTAACTCATTTATTTGACGACATGTCTGTCTCATATAGTTGTATTTAAAAGCTATGTATAGGTAATAAAGATTATTCTATAAATATATTAAATCGTACTTGAAGTTTTCATTACACTTTTATTAAGTAAACATTACTCTACCCCCACCCCCTAGCCTCCCTCCAACTAGTTAGAGATTATTAGTTAATAGACATTTAAGTAAAATAATTTATAAGGTAAAAATTATAACAATTATAAGGCTCGTTTCAATTATCATCGGACCTAGTTGAAATATACATAATATACATAATAAAATGTACATTCTTATATGTATACAACATTACAGTAAAAAGAGCTAGGAACCCAAGTGATGGTAATCGACTACCGGCTCTTTTACCTTTCATACCGCAGCACAGCAGTGACGCCACTGCTGCTTAGCGACAGAAATAGATAAGAGGATGTTACCAAATCCGAACTCATTTAGCCTCTCTTCTTTAATGCATGATTGATAATAACATCTGGGAATGAACTGATCGCTACCATGCGGTTTTTAAATGATTCCATTATTCTACAACAATAATTTTAAATTCAATATTTTTTATGTGATGTGTAATGGTGGCATAAAAAAATCCACTAACCTATATCATTCCGTGAGTATCGTAAGAAGCGACAGAAGTTTTATATGTGGTAGAGCCACGGTGCAGCTATATTACGGTTGAAGCACGAATGGGTCGGTTCGACCGGTGTAGGACCACGTTCTAATAGAATACTAGCGTAATATAGCAGCTTAAATATACTGACGTGTTTCGTATGGTGTGTAGAGAACCGCAGACCCTTATTACTAAAAATGAGGCATTCCATCTTAATACGTGTGACGACACATCTGCATTTTGATTCTTAATTGAAGATAGATCTAGATGTCTTTGGGCCCCAGCGTCCACTTGCCATCGGGTGAACTGTGCTCGTTTGTCACTCATACTCTATAAAAATAGGGAAATGAAATTGCAGGATCTTCTTGATATAATATATAAATAATACTAGAGAGCTGCGATTGCCATCCCAGGTATTACAAGAATATCTATGAGGCAATCTATGGGGGAGATTTATTTTCAGTGGAATTTGATAATGATGATGATCTATTTTAAAGTCCCGCTCGGTTTCTCGCTGGTTCTTTCCAGACTCAATAATTCTATTCTATTCTAGACCAACTCCTGGGCTGAAAATCAATTCTATCAGCTAGTTTTTATGTGTAGTTAAAAATTATTACGAGCTTGGGAATTCTGAAACATGGGGCAGACATTTAGTCGTATATTGTAATTTGGATTACCTATGATATCAAGATGTCATACTAAAGGACAACATAACCCATAGCTATGGGTGCTTCACAGCACTCGAATCATCGGAAAGTTATCAGGAGGGGAAGCCACTGCACGGCCTCGAGGCACCCCCTTGACATTTGACACTGATGCTCCGACCCCCGAATGTACTACGCCCGTCTCACAACCCCTTCACCGCCCCCACCCCGCCCCATACCGATACTGCAAATTATATATATACAATGTGTCCGGTTACCGGTGTCGGAGCTTTTAATGCTATAAAATATAATCAATTTCATCGACAAATCATGTCTCAAATCTCATTTAGACCTAGCTGTATTTAAATGGCAGCCATTTAAATTTTCAGTGTCACCACCTCGACCCCGCGCATTAAAATTACAATATTCACCGATGTAGAAGTCCTACATAAGAATCTTTATCTACCAATGAGACATCTTTTAAGAAAAAGATGTCTCATTGGGTAGATAAAGATACGCGTAATAAAATAAAAGCAAACTTTTAACTGCAAAATTGTATTTAGATCCTAAAAGACTAAGAAAAGAAAAAATGTAAAAAATCGGTAATTTTTCACATTTTCGACTTTAATGAAAAAGTAGGTCATTTACCTATCAATTTTGTACATTTATTAGATAGAGCAAAATATTTCCTTAACATAAACGTTAAAATCTTAATTGTAAATTAAATAGTTTAAGAATTGTACTTTATCAAACACGACCTCTTAAAAGCGCAAGCTGCACGTGCAGGATCATTTATGATAGTTCAAGAGAAGGTAGAAAAATCTAAAGCCCATTGTTTGATGTTCTAAACAAGTGTACTTGGGACAACAAAAACAGTCGTCCCTCGCCACGCGTTGTGATTACACTACTTTTGCCCTCTAAGATCGCTTGTTGTTGTTATTGTTAAAAACCGTTTTGTGGAACTTTTAAGTTTGTGGTGAAGTTTCTAGTTATTTTGATATTTTCAAAATGGCAGATGGTGAATACTCAAACCAGCATGTCGCTGATATCCACTTTGTGTATGGATTGTGCAACGGCAACGCAAACAGAGCTGTCACAGAGTACGCCAGAATGTTTCCCAACAGGCCTACACCAAATGCTCGCACTTTTGTAAGTATACATTTGCGGATAGCTGAACTTGGGATCAGAACACCGCTAATGAAAGATTTCGGCTTGTGGCACCTGAGGAGGAAGAAGAGATATTACGTTTAATTACACAAGATCCCAGACTCAGTGTAAGACGAATAAGCAATATGCTTAATTTAACAAAATGGTCAGTGTGGAGAGTTTTAAAGAGGAAGGTTTGCATCCTTACCATTTTCGGCGGGTACAAGACATTCGCGAACATGATTATGCTATAAGGGCAGTTTTTTGTTCGTGGATCAATAGAAGAACAAGACAAGATGCAGATTTTTTAAAAAGAATTTTGTGGACTGACGAAGCCACTTTCACGAGATCGGGTTATACAAATCACCGTAACGAGCATCTGTGGCTTCAAGAAAACCCTCATGCTGTTAGAGAAAGTTCCAACATGAAATTCAGTGAACTTTTGGGCTGGAATAAAAGACGATATTTTAATTGGGCCGATAATTTTACCGGAAACTATGAATGGCCCAAGATTTTAGAGTTTTGCAAACACAGTTTTGGAAGAATTAATGGAGCTTCATTAACTCACAGAACAAGGATGATTCTCCAACTTGACGGTGCACCTGCACATTTTGCAGTAAATGTGCGAAATTATTTAAATGAGCGTTATTCGACGTGGATTGGTCGCGGTGGAGGGATCGCTTGGCCTCCGCGTTCACCGGATTTAACTCCTTAGACTTTTTCTATGGGGCACTATGAAGCAAAGAGTTTATGCGAACGTGCCAAACTCACGAGAAGAGTTGATTAATAAAATAATCGAAGTTGGAAATGAATTGCGACAAGATCGGGAGATGATCAGACGTGCAACTCAACATGTGGCAATAAGGGCTACAACATGTCTCCAACATCGCGGAGGTCATTTCGAACAGTTTTATAAATAACTTTTTAGTTACGTGTGTAAAATCGATCCATTCGGTCCGAGACAACAAAAGAAGCTTAAACAAAACATTTTTAACAAGAGAACAAGCTATTGTTGTTATACTTTCATTTGTCCTGCTTTACACTGTTACCTTTTAACTGAGTACTAAACAAGGATTTGATTTCTGGATCAAATTAAAGTAACCAAATAAAAACACTTATTTATTTTTTATTTATTTATCCTTTATTACAATATGAAATGTTGTGTTTCATTCTTCTCATCAATTCTTTTAAGAATGTAGGACTTCTACATCGGTGAATATTGTAATTTTAATGCGCGGGGTGAGGTGGTGACACTGAAAAATTTAAATGGCTGCCATTTAAATACAGCTAGGTCTAAATGAGATTTGAGACATGATTTGTCGATGAAATTGATTATATTTTATAGCATTAAAAGCTCCGACACCGGTAACCGGACACATGGTATATATAATTTGCAGTATCGGATGGGGCGGGGTTGTGAGACGGGCGTACATTATATATATATATATATATATATATATATATATATATATATATATATATATATATATATATATATATATATATATATATATATATATATATATATATATATATATATATATATATATATATTTAAACAATGTGACTATAGAAATAAAAAGCGGATGCCTCAACATTATTTTACAAATAAGACTTTTTTTTGTGACAAAACAATGTTTTATTGACTTATTTCAATATGAGCGGTATAATATTTTTATACTTATAATAAAGGACTAATAAACATTAAACTAAATTGTATTGTCATTGTAATTGTAAAATTTTCAATTATCTTTACTGATTTTGTTAAAAACCCTATTTGTTAATCAATTTTACCCAAAAATTTACTTTTATTGTGAGGGCTCTTCTTTTCTATCTACACCGCTGCTGAATCCTCCTTTAGAGCCTGTAGCAACTAGTCTATGACAGGGTATAACAAGTAGATGAGCATTAGCACCGCATGCAGCCCCTACGGCTCTTGCGTGACTTGCTGGTCTTCCTAAAGCTTTTGCTAAATCGCCATAAGTTTGAGTGGATCCATAAGGAATCTCCAATAATTTATTCCACACTTCCTTTTGTAAAAAAAATAAACACAAATTGTTACCCAACACTGTAACGACATTTATGAATATACAGAGATATAATCCAACATAGCCTATTTACATTCCACCGCTGGTGAATGGCCCCCTTTCATTTCTGGGAGGTTTATTGGTCGGTCGGTCGGCTGCGCTGCTCTAATGCATGTTGTTAGACTATTTATTTTTCTTTCAGTAAGAGAGTATTATTGTTGTGACTTCACATGACTTCGAAATATTTTCAATCTTCAGACATGCAGGTTTCCTCACGATGTTTTCCTTCACCGCCGAGTAGGTAGTAATTTAATAAATGTAGTCAAAATTACACAGTACGCGAGCAACCCGGGTTCAATCCCTGTTAGCACCAATAGAATTGTTAATTGCTATTTTAAGTGCTGACTTACTGCGAATACATGCTCGATGATGAAAAAAAAACATAGGTAAACTGCAAGTCAGAGAAAATAATATAAATATTTAGAAGTCATATGAAACCCCACACGCATTGGGGCCGCGTGGCAGAAATTTCCTTGCCCTAAAACCGTCTCAGAAATGAGAAGTGGCTTGTGCCTAGCCGTTGGACGCACAGTTGTAACTTTACTTTAATCAAAATGAATTGCCGAGTGGAGGAGGTGTAAGAGAATCCATCACTCCATTTTGTCCCGTTGGCGTGTCTCATGACAAAACAAATATGGCTTCTGATAAATGACGAGACCATCTTGTTTACGTCAGACGTAAAATAACCACACCAGCAACGAGCAGCAGCGTCACAAGTGCGAGACGTCTAATACTGCGGTATTAAAGGCTGTAGTATGTTAAATGTAGTTGCCTTTATTAAGGTTTCGCCTACTATATATATACTTATAAAGGGCTATAATATAAGGATATAAGAAACCTTAATAAAGGCTATTACGTGATGATTAAAATAAAGGCTCTAAGCAACAAAAATAAAACCGGCCAAGTGAGAGTTGGACTCGCACATGAAGGGTTCCATATCATCGCACTTTAATTTTTAATTTATTTTAATTTTAAATTAGTTGTTGTTATAGCGGCAACAGAAATACACATTCTCTGAAAATTTCAACTGTCTACCTATAACGGATCATGAGATACAGCCCGCTGACAGACGAACGGACGGACGGACAGTGGAGGCTTAGTAATAGGGTCGTTACCCTTCGGGTGCGGAACCCTAAAAAAGATACAATTGAAAATTATTAATTTGAAATACTATATTATAATAAATATTTTCTTAACATGTTTTTTTTAGACTAAATTTTTACACAAATATAATAATTATATAAATAAAAAAATATTCTACTCAATTTATGAAAGGAGTAACAAACCAAAATGTTGTTATTAATTCCATATACAGATCAGGGCAGAATTATGCATCTAAAGGTAAGTGCTTTAAGTGCTTGCCGTAAATTTTACATTACGAACAAACCCGAGTTCGATCCCCGCCAGCATCAATTAAATTGTTGAAGATAAACATCGCGCGGAAACCTTAAATTTCGGAGAAATTAAAACAAATCTCACAAGACAAACCTTTTGAAAATCTGAGCCAATAGTTTTTATAGAAACTGTAAATTTCTTAATTTCACCATCAAAATACTGTTTTAATTCAGACTCAATTTTTTTAAGAACATAGTTTTTTCCTTCAATATAATAGCAGTTAATTTCTTCTGCAAGTGTTTGTAATTTTTTCTCAAAAAATTTTGAATCCTCAAATGAAACCACATACAGGTAATTTTCATCGGCCGCTCCTATTATTTTTCCTACAGTAGAATCAAAAATGCTAAGATACACTTTATTATTTGAGGAGTTTTTCGAATATTTTTCAATAAACTTAGCTAACATTTTTACAGTTTGTGTGTATTGTAGGTATACTCGAATTTCTAATTCTGTAACACGTAGGGTATCTTGAGAAATAATTAGTAAAATTATATAGTGCCTACTGGTCTACTACCTACTATGTTCCTAGTACCTACTTCTTTCTTAATAGTTTGGTTTGGTACCTATGTAGAACGTAAATAGTAAAGTTGTTATACTTTTTACATAAAAATAAACGTGTTTAAAGGTCTGAGATTACAACTCTGTGTTGTAAAATCATTTAGGTTCAATTAGTAATTTAAATATTTAAAGATAATGTAAAGAAACACCACTATCACTCACTAAAAAGCACAAAACACCACAAACCATAGATAAATAAATATGTAGCAACCATAGATAAATAAATATGTAGCAAGAACTGGACCACAAACTAACTACCTAGAAACACTCTGCACACATGCAGAACACTAATATGTACATAACCTGCTAAAAACTAAAAAGTTGCTAAAACATATGAAAATCATAGATAAATAAATAGGTACATATGTAGCATAGACTTAGAATATACTGGCGTAAGTATATTCTGGTATATTCTAAGTCTATGGTATGTAGCAAGCTAATGAAAATTATCGTTCATATTAATTTGTCTAAAAATGCAAAGAGTATATTAGTATATTATAATCACTCGTAGATAGGAGGAATCTACGCCAGTATGGAGGAATCACTATAAATACTTTTTATAAAGATTTTTGGCTTGGATGCTTGTCTTTTAAGCCATTCACTATAAATATGTTTGATGTCATAGATTTAGTATATATTTACGTTAGATTGCCAATGTAAAAGAGAAAGGGCATATCACATGCTTACGTTAGAACGAGATAGAATAGCTAGACCATACACGTACACGCTATAGGCGTATATCGGGCTGACGTCAATCGTTAACGAAACAAATCCCGCTTATTTTCGCGATATCTTTGATTTTGAAGTATTAATAAGTGTTTAAAAGGTGTGATTAAATATGGTGACGTGTGCAGTACCTGAATGCAGTTCATCGAGAAAAGAAAATCCACAAAATTATACATTTCACACATAAGTACAATTAAAATGTTAAGCACTCTAAATGCAATATTTTAGAATTGGTACAAATGTTTTATACACAAATGGATAGGGAAATCGCATTTTGTTACGATAATGCTCTAAATGCGTAAGAATTATATTAAAAATAACAACAAATACGTGAATTCCCGCTATTTCTGATCTAATTTTTGTAGAGATTGACACTATCAATATGATCTTATCGATTATATGTTTATAACAGGCAAAAGCATATCTTTGAATGCAGCCTTTTGTAACTTCGTAATTTTTTTAATTTTTTGGGGTTCATAGCCAAATAGCATTATAGTAAATACTTTAACGATATAATTTAAAGTCTTATAATGTTTCAGATTTCCAAAAAATATTGAGGTTAAACAAAAATGGTTAAAAATGATAAATAGAGAAGACTGGGTTCCCAAAAATATTCAACTATATATGTAGCAAGCACTTTGAACAAAAATAATTCTCATAGAAGTGCACAAAGAGTAAAACTGCGTTCTGGTTCTATAACCACATTATTTATGCCCGTGCGTAGGTTCTTAATTATTTATTTTACTGTTCATATGTTCATTTCGTTTGGGCATATTCAAATGTGTACAACTTGTTGTCGTCGTCCTTGTGAAGTATATTTTTTTATAAAACGATAGTAACAAAGGAACTTACAGTATCACTAGATGGTAAACGGCTACTGCAGTACATGGTCACCTACAGTCAGTTTCAAACAAAGAAAGCTGCAAATGTGTTTTCACCCCTGAGGACTAAGATAAAATGCCTTACAGCTTATAATAAGTATACAGGCTCTCTATACACAACAGGCCGGGACGCGGTAGTGTAAGCACTGCTGTTTAGCGGCAGTGTAAGCACTGCTGTATAGCGGCAGAAATAAGTAAAAAGGTGGTACCTTATTTTATTAAATTTAATCATAGATAAGTACATAATATATACACTAATTATATTTGTTTGTAAGTTGTATTGAAGCCGATACGCAAAGCATCGTCATGTGTCTACAGAGATATATCGCCAGTATCCAGTAGCTCTACTGCAAATGTTTTTGTGTGGAAAATTCCCCGAGAAAGAAAAAAATTAAGAAAACTATTAATATTCTTCGGAGACGATTAGATATGAAGCAACAAAAAATACCGAAAAATAAAAGAGCACAAAAAAACGGGCTAATGAAAAAGTGGAAAGTTGTCTCAAGTAATAAAAAAACCTAGAAAGGCTTCCCTCACTTCAAAATAACATTAGTGCTGTAATGGTATCTCGTACAAATGATTTGTTGCAGCATCTCATCGAAAGGGTGAATATAAAAAAATTAAACAAGAGTATGATACGTAACTAAAGAAATTTGCCTAAACTTAGAATTTGTAGCAGGTGGAAGGAAAAGGGGAGATCTCCCGCCGGGCAAGGTATGCTGCCCGGGGAGCGGCCGACGCTCCCAGTCGTATTTCGGAGCTATTGTATATATACTGTTTTTAATTCGGAACTTTGATAGCGCGATTTAGGCTTCGATGTATTTCGCTTGTGGCGCGACGACAGCGCCGCCACACATTTTTATAGCCCTAGGGCTTACAATTATGTGAGAACAAAATTTGACCTGTGCCTACCACATCCTCGAACACTACGAGGCTGGTACCAAAATGTGGGCTGTAAACCAGGAAACACTAAGGAAGCCGTAGAAACCATAAAGGCAATAAGTAAAGAAAAAAAAGATTTGGTCAACGTCCTTACGTTCGACGAAATATCTATCCGTGAACACATTGAATTTAACGGTCGTTATCATCATGGTTACGTTAATGTGTTATGTTATGTAATGTGTTATGGTATTCATGGAGATCAAGTAGACAACGCTAAAGAGGTTTCGGTAGTCATGGCAGTGGCAATTAATTCTTTTTGGAATTGGAATTGCTCATTTTTGTGTGTGTTTGAGGATTTACTGCTTCACAGAAAGCATCACTTCTAAAGCAGTGTATTGCTTCATTATCAGGTTTTGTAAAAGTTGCTTCTGTTACTTTTGATGGCGCAGCATCTAATATAAATATGGCACAAGTACTAGCAGCTAATTTGAGCACCGCTCCATTTAGACCGTACTTTTTCTATAGAGGGTAAAAATATTACATAATATTGGATTCGTGTCATTTATTATAGTTGATTAGAAATACTGTTGCAGAATACAATTTTTTTATCATCATAATGATATTAAAAAATTGTAACATACTTGACATACATATGTATGATTTACCAGCAATATCAAACCATAAACACTTAATTATTAAAGTAATAATCGAAACTTATATGATTATTAGATTGAAGTATAAAGCAAAATTGAAAAATACCTCTAAGGAGAGCTTACGTCATTTTTACAATAAATTAGTTATTTTTGGTGGAAAATAAAAATCACAAGCTTTTTGTTTGTGGTTTTATTTTTATGTCCTCAAACATAAAAATATTCATTTTGTGACATGGAAACAGCGCTCTGTATCGATAATTGAAATTGATGCATGGCGCAGTACATTCCGTTTTGGTCTCTTATATACAAGTAATACGCTGCTTATGCCGATTTGAAGCGCCCTCATTGTCCGTACCAGGAACTAAAATTGACATAATATGCCAAAGTCTGTTGTGTTATTTAAATCGTATCTCTGTATTTTGAACTTTTAAACTAAAATAATGAAAGTATTTTACGTAGTTTGATTATGTTTGATTTTAGTTACATAATAACAATTCTTTTTAGTAATAATGAGTGTGCTTAATATGTAAAACTCGTTACCAAAAGGAAAGTGGGATAACATTCCACAAGTGAATTAACAGCTAATATTAAAAAAATTAAAACTATTTGATAATAAAGGTACTTAAAAATTTGTTACTAATTTTAATATCGTAATTACCAACATGTTTGGCTTTATATTTCTGAGTTTTGATAAACAATAAAATTCAATAGGGTTGTCGAGTTCCTTGTCTATAATACTTATCGATGTTCTTTTCTACCCATATCTGTTAACAACCAAAGTCGCCGACAACAGATAATTATCAAATGTTTATTAATTAACAGGTTTCCAACTTACCTAGACTAAAATTATGGCTAAAAGCACAAAATTGAATTGACGTCCGAAACAAAATGATTATCTTTGTTTCGGACGCCAATTCACATACGACTGTTTTATTGGACATGAGAAAGGCACCCCTTTGAAAGCGTGCAGTATACCCCACAATATTTTCTAGTAGTACCAATACCAGTAAGTATAAAAGTATTAGATTATTATTTCGAATGTTTTTTATTTCTTCTCTCTTTGTTTTCTCCCAGACTCAAGGGTCATAGCTAAGTGTAGAAAGGTCGTCTGATGATGACTTTGTATTTACAAGACGTAAATTTGTTAAATCTGTTTAAATGTGACCAATTTATTATATCAAGGGAATAAATTTATATTGGGACTGCAAAATTATTAATGTCCTTAGTGAGTTTGCATGAGTTTAGGGGAGGGGGGGGGTTAGTAGCCGTGGCTTGGTAACCCATGACAAACGTAGGGCGACTCACATGGCTGGCCCGAAGTGAAGGGCTGGCCCAAGCCGGCCACTCTGTGTGGGCTTGTCGAGCCCTTGGATGTGTGTTAGTTGGCTGCGGCTAGAGGAGAGTCCTCTGACCTGCATGGTTTTATGTTGCCTAGATTGTGAATGAGTATTTCGAGGGCAGGATGATGAGGATCCAATCCAACCAGAGGCAGCGAAGCTTCGACCACTTTTACGTTATTAGCTTTATCCACAAGAACCAAATCCAAAATACGATTATTATCGTTTAAGACACAATTACATTCGTTAAAATTATTGAACGTAATTTCGTCTATGAACATGTTTTCGATAGTCCCATTGTTTGGCTTTAGGCTCTCCCAGACTATATCTGGAAGGTTGAAATCACCTACCAACAGGGTAAATGAGCCGTTTGATATTTTATTGTTGACAACATCCGTGAGATTAATGAAAAAAGTTGTTAAGTAATCCTTTGAGATTGGTGGGGGAATATACGCAGTGCACATATTTATTCTAGATTTGTTATTAAGTCCTAAGTCTATAGAGACCCATAATTCCTCACACGCTGACTACCATCTCTTCATTCTCGACGCCCTATATTTTTCAGTACAGCTAAACAGATACCGCCACCTACTTTTATCGTTTAGAAGGACAAAGTGGAACTCCGATCGCGCCTAAAAATATCATATCTAGCATCCAAGAGCTCGTGGTCAAAAACGGCGTCATTGAGCCATGACTCTGTCAAAACAATTAGGTCGTAAGATTTTTGTAATGCATTAATATATAAATTCTCACATTTGGTTCTAAGGCCCCTTACATTTTGGTAATATATTTTTAAATTGAATTTTAGTGTTGTTGATAATAAAAACATGCAATCACCGACAAACAACAAATTAGAGGAAGTTCAAACAACTTATGTCTCTTATAACTTTTGATGGCGAGCTGACATCTTTCCGCACGAAGGCGCGTCCGCTGTGCACCCAAACAAACTGATAGCCGAGTTCCTGGCGCGAGCTCGAGTCGCCGCATGCAAGGCCTTATTTTCCGGTGACAAGTTTTCAGCAAAGTAAATTGCCGGTTTCGAATCCACCACCAACCAATATTCAGCTGCGGAGGTAGGGAGAGCGGTGCCTCGCAATACCAGCACTCCTCTCCCCGCAGCCCCACCACCACCGCATCAATTAACGGTGCGGCCCCATCAGAGTCGCGAAGGATAGGGCGAGTGGCGCATCGCCATACCAACGCTCCTCTTCCTCCGCGATTCCACCTCAGCTGCAGCGGTAGGAGGAGGACACCCTCTCGCCGCAGCCCACCGACACACATCCGAAGTGGGCTCAAGCCCACTCGGAATGGTTACCCGGCCGACCCTACACCACGGGCCAGCCAAGGTTCCTCTTTGTTCACCGCGGGTGACCAAACCACGGCTATTAAGCCCCCCGCCATGACGGGGCCAAGGCGGGAACCCGTTCGGGGTCTTAGCACCCTTGCCCGCCATTACCATGGTCACCACCGTAGCCAGGAATAGCGGGGCCACCGGGACTGGGGTCGTCTTTTGTAACTTTCGTCATAGGGGTGGGGTATATTGCCATAGTTGCCACGCTTGGCGAGCGGGTTGGCAATCGCAGTTTTTATTGTAATTTGCTGTTATCAGAAAGATGCTGCTGCCCATCTTGTCTCAGTTGCCCTCTGTTGCCTCTTACGACACCAACGGGAAGATATGTGGTAGTGGGTATTCTTACCCACCACTACACGGGGCAAAAGAAATACAACGTTCTTTTTACAATTATATATATTGATATAAAAGTCGAAAACTAAAATACTACCTGTTGACCTAAATTAAACGTTGAAAATGCTCGTGACGACCTTCGAGATTATGAAAAAGAAGTGACATATCTATCTCTTTCCAATACACTACCAAGTACATTAGTAAAAATAGTATGAGCCAATGCATTCTGTTGCTATTTTAGTCCGGTTTCTATGCTTTAGTTATTGTTCTGAGCACTACTCACATCTTTTAGTCTATTTGTTTGTCCAACGCTCAAGGTTCAACCTTTTTTAATACCTATACCATGGGCTGGCTTTTATTAACTAGCTAGTAATGTTAATCTTCCTCTATACTTTATGGCTTCTCTTATTGGAATTCATGCATGGGCGTGAAAAAGTATTGTATTCTACGGCGAATGATCACTTCTTAGAGTAATTAGCATAGCATAGAGGGAATCCTAAAATGAGAACATAATTCTTGTAGTTGAACTCTTTATGGATAATATGAAGTTTTACATGATACAAAATATATTTCTCATCGTTGTTACCGTTTTTCCATCCAATAGACACCTATATTGCTGTGCCATTAGCCAAAAAAGTCGATAAATTTATTTAGTCTATGACTCAGTAAATTTAAGGATTTTGATTAATCCGGTTCGTAATATCCTCTCGGTAGAGAGTAAGGCCCGCCGCATACATACGGAATTCCAGCAAGACCATATAAAATCTATGACCCTTGACACACGTACGGTAGCTTTCCGTTTGAAATTTTGCGGGCAAAACGGGATTCCGTATGTGTGTAGCCGACCCATTCGGAATTCCGAAACGGAATTCCGTATGTATGCGGCCGGCCTCATTGTGTTCTGTGGTAATACCTATTTATATCAATGAACTTTAATAAAAACTTCATCTGACATCTTACAACAAAATTGTAGATGAATAATGCGCAAGAAGACAATTACTTT
Source organism: Parnassius orleans (assembly GCA_029286625.1). NCBI lineage: Eukaryota > Metazoa > Arthropoda > Insecta > Lepidoptera > Papilionidae > Parnassius > Parnassius orleans. Next base: position 895,660 of record JAGSMP010000182.1, on the reverse strand, counting down.
TTGTATTGAGAATGCGCCCACCACCGTAACTAGGCGTAACTTAATGAAACACATGTCGATTTATTCCTTATTACCAACAGATTACAATAGTAATATTAGTTGGACCGTATCTAACGGGAATACTGAGAAATTAACAATTAAAATATGGATATCACAATAACCTAGAAACAAACTAAAAGCGATTGTCTAGTAGTTTTCATCGGTATTATAAGTTAAAATTGTGCTCTGGTCAATAATTAATAGTATAAAAGAAAGTTGTAGGTACTTTACGGTTGATGGAAATTTTTTTAGTAGTTCGTTATTCTTTATACGCATTTTTTTTTTCATATTACATTAGCCAGTCCACGAATATCAAAAGAACTGCTTTTTTTTTTCAAATTTTATGATTCCTGTTAAAGTTTCTAGTGGGCCCTAAAACGATTGTCTACTTTCGCAATATTGTGGTAATCTAAAATATGTAGTGAAAACCCTTTGGTCACTATGAAGTCTAGTTAAATTAATACTGAGTGACTGTCGAGACTTAATATTCTTACCTCACTAACTATTAGTTGTTTAAGTTTGCGATACGAATATTTGCAATGTAATATAATTATTATCATCACTTGATTTAGAAAACAATTCACTCAATCGCTCGAATAATAATAAGTCTAGTCTTATTTTCTTTATATTTTTAGACCTATGATAAAGTAACAATAATAAATGAGTACATCGATGTCGATGGTTGTTAACATTGAGAACCTTAGAATGATGCTATTAGTCATGAAAGGACATGCGCGCTAATTTCTCTTGCCGGTTATTTACTTGAATTTTAAGTTATCATGATGAAATGTGCAGTAACAAGCTTTTAAAAGAAATCACGGAAGAGAATAATAATCTTGATTCTGATACTGAAGTGTAATTTTTTAATAGACATATTTATATTTCAAGAGTGGTCTCATATAAGTAGTGAAGTTTTTAACGTAACCATTTAGACAACATTGAGGATTGAGATTATGACATTCCTAAGTCCACTCAAAAGGGTAAAAAATAACTGTTAATAAAAAGTCAAAGCCGACTTCATAGAACTAAAAGGGATGAAGTAATTTCGCATTCTGAAGTCAGAGCTTCAATTCTTCTTTAGGTACACAAGTCTTAGCTTATCAGAGAGCAACATTGCACTTTTTTTTTTTTTTTTTAATTTATTAAACTTAGACCACAAACAAGTTCACAATTATTAACTTATCTAATATAATTACTAAACATTTTTATTATTGTGAACTCAGCAACGCTGGTCACTTACTTAATTATAACACTTTTCAACAATAAATAAAGCTTGTTACATTATAACTTGACATTGACAATATCTTATTATTCTTAATCTAGAAGTAAAATCTAAATACAGTATCGACTGACAAATATTGTAGGGTTATGATAGGAAATATGACCACTGCTTATCAGTTTTTTTTTTTTTTTTTTTTAAATGTTCGTGTCATATATTCCATTATCACTCAATGAGTACTTGTTTAAATTTCAGTGACAATCTTCTTATAATTACCTCGTTTAGTGGCATTAATATCGATATCATTAAAATTCTCATTGTACGAGTGCATCATACGTGATAAAGAGGACCTTCGTCCCATGTTAGTCTGACATAAATTAATACGGAAAAGTTTATGAGAATGGGCCACGCGCTGATGTGCTCCAGAAATCTATAATTTATATTCTCAGTTATATCCATACAGTCGTATCTATTGTGACACAGATCATAAAATAACATTGCCTCGAGAATTGTACGCCTTGATTTAAGAGTGGTAAGATTATATTTTGCCATGAGTTCATTGTACGGTATTTTTTTTCTCGCATATTTATAATGGATGTATTTAAGAAATTTCTTCTGCACAATTTCTAGTTTATCAGTATATTTTTTATATAGAGGATTCCAAATAGTCACTGCATACTCTAAATGACATCGTATTAAGGATTTATAAAGATGTAAGTAAGTCAATGGATTTTTAAACGTATTACCAGATCGGATGACGAAACCATACATCTTATAAACTTTGTTAATAATATTTTCAATGTATACTTAGATGTAGTTTAGTGTCTAAAGTTACTCCAAGATCCCTGATTACACTTCTGAGATAAGGGGGTACCACATAAATAATAGATGCAAGAGCTGATTTTTTTCTTTTGTAAAAGTTATAGATTTACATTTGTTAAGACTGAGTTCTAATTTATTCTATTACAGTACGAAGTGAAACGGTTTAAATCATCCTGAATTTAAATGGTCATTAGTGTTGTTGATAATTTTGTATACCTTTAAGTCATCAGCATATAAAAGGAACCTACTTGAACGGAAGCACATATTAATGTCATTTATAAATATTATGAATAGAAAAGAACCAATAATAGATCCTTGTGGCACGCCCGAAGTAATCGGTACACATTCCGATTCATGACCCTAATAACCACTTTTTGCATTCTGTTTGAAATGTAAGACTTAAACCACCGCCATAGATTACCTCTTATTCCATTATAGGCAATTTTTCTAGTAGCATTTTATGGTCAACCCGGTCAAATGCCTTATGAAAATCTGTATACACACAGTCAACTTGCTTACGTGCATCGAGAGCTTGAAATAGGAAGGTCGAGTAAATAATTAAATTAGTCACAGTGGATCGATTCTTAACAAAGCCATGCTGTTGTGGCAATATTACGTTACGTAAGAGCGATAAACGCGTTATGTACAATGTTCAAAAAATCTTCGCAACGTAGGTAGTATGGAGATAGGTCTATAATTTTCAACTTTTCTAGACCCTCCTTTGTACGGGCACTATTCTAGCTGTTTCCAGACTTTGGGAAAATTCCACATTGCAAACATTTATTATACAAGAGGCATACCGGTTCATCAATAACCTCAGCAGTTGCTTTTAGAAACAGAGCATGGACATTGTCCACCCCAGCACCCTTCGTTACATCTAACATCTTTAATAGGTTAGTGACTTCAAGTTTTGTAAGTTTGATGTCGTTTATAAGAATATCAGGTGTTTTAGTATCGTCAATAACGATATCTTGAATATCAAAGTCATCAGTGACCATAGTTGGCTCAAAACCGAAATGAAAAAGCTAGAGAATATTGAGCAAATTCGTTAGACCTGTGGCCACCCTATCTTTAAAATTAACAGTACTCGGTATGTCAGAGATCTTTTTACGATTTTTCAAATAAGTCCAAAAGAATTTACTGTTATCCCTAATACTACTCTCTACTTTACTAATATAGTTATTATAGCAGCGCTCTGAAACTTTTTTGAATTTATTTTGTATATGGAAAAGATATTGTAATTGATTCATCGATATTTTTTCATTTTGTCCAAGCTCGGTTTTTTTTATTGTATATCTGAATTAATTCAGGCGTAAACCAACAGGGAAATGATTAGGTTTGACTTTTGATTGGCACATGTTTTTAATAATTTTAAATTGACCTAAAAGCATCAACAGCATCTTCGGCATCTTTGCCCAAAACAGATTTTCCCAATCGATTTTTATAATTTCATCTTTATTTTATCATAGTTAGCCAATCCATAGCATTGTCGAAATGTTATATTACGTTCTAGGTATTTTGTGATTCTGATAAAGTAATGAAAACTTCAAAAGGGGGTGAAGAGCATCGGGAGGTACCAACCTGAGGTCACTGATGATAGGCTGCACTTAGTTGTATTTGTTATAAGTCAGGATTCTGTTATTTTTATTAAGAATATAGTTCATCTGATGACCGTTTATTAGTGATATAAAAAATTAGGCACCAGCATGAGGAATTCGTTCAAATCTATTATAGGTACAAGGGCCTGGCTGGTATTATTCCAGCCAAGACTCGGCAGATTAAAATCACCAATTATAATAAACCTAGTCGATCCAGATAGTTGGTTTTGTAATAAATTAAAAAATATTATATGTATCAAAATTTTGATTAGGTGATATAGATGCTGAGAGAATATAAACATAGTTTGCAATGCATAACTCTATTAATAAAAATCAAGAGGCGGGAGGGGCTCAAAGTCATGCGTCAGCGTTTGAGACGGGCTACAGCACAAAGCGAACGGTGCACCGCTATCAGTATGCCCGCCGTCTTGCCGGCCGGTCGTTGCACGATTTCTGTCCTTTCTAAAAATATGATACCTATCGTCTATAAATTCATTGTCGCTGATATCCTCGTGTAACCAAGTTTCTGTTAATACATTATGTCGTATGTATGAGAGATAATATTCATATAAAGAGTATGTAGTTTAGTACGTAATCCTCGACAATTTTGGTAATATACAGTTAACATATTAGAATTGAATTTCGATTTATTGTATTATAACCAATAAGTAAAACCGTTCGGTGCATATGCGGATAGAAATGTTGTGAGATATAATAAAATATTAATAACACAGAACATATTGTGGCATGATAAATGTGATAAGTTAAATTGTGTTTAACAGTTTTCTGAATATGATTTTAAGATTTAATATGATATATAGCGAAATACTTTTAGGTAAATTATTCTTGCCATCATACAATGAGTCACAAAAACTTTTATTATGGTATACGAGTAGTATTATGAACGTGTGAGATAATATTCATATAAAGAGTATGCAGCTTAGTACGTAATCCTCGAGAATTTAGGCAATATATAGTTAACATATTAGAATTGAATTCCCGATTTATTGTATTTATAACACGTAATTGTGCCTGTCTGCAATATGGATGGAAAATGTTGTGAGATATAATAAAATATTAAGCACACATAGCATATTGTGGCATGATAAATGTGATGAGAAAAATTATGTTTAACAATTTTATGAATATTATTTTATGATTTAAATGCGATATAGCCAAATACTTTAGGTATTATTATTACATGCATACAATGAGACACAAAACTTTTATTATGTACGAGTAGATACGATTAGATTTATAGACGTGTGTATAGAAATGTGAATAGTTATTACTAAGTTATCATAACAATAAGGTGAATTTTAATATTATTAGGCTTAATTTATTAATATCTTGTTCACCACGAATTGAGAATATGGGAGAAGTGTCGTTTTGACGAACCAGTATGGTACCATGTTTAATCCAGACAAATTTGTAATTGTTTTTCTGGCCACTTCACGACTGAGTAGAAATAATTTCTTATTTTTAGTGTCAGGTGTTCATTGATGTAAATATTTCGAGAGGTACCTGATATCAGTAGTTGATCTGATTTGACACATTTACCACCGCGCAGCAATCACGTTATCCCGTATTTTGGTGGAGAATTTACGATAACATTTTTCGGGTGGGGATTTTTTTTATCCATATGCGGCACTCTGTGAACTGATACTATGTCGGCAGGATTAATAGGGTGCTTAATAATTGAGCCATGTTTGAAGTAATAGCTATCAAATTTTCATCACGACGTTCTGGGAGATTGACATTTTATATTAGACTGCCTGACCTGTTGCTCCATCATGTCTATTTTAGATTCCAGCATTGATAACTGAGTGGGGACTTTTTACGCCGAGAGAATCCTCTCCATCGTTTTAAGCGGGCGTCAAAAGCATCTTGCCTATTACTACATAGTTTACCGAATCATATATCGTTTAACCGAAGATTAAATTGGTTCAGGGTCATTAATGGATGTTGTTATTTTGCAAATTTCTCGAGTACCAGATTTACGGCATTTTTTAACAGAATTGTGATCACCGCCTCATGCTAACTTTAAAAGATTCCAATGGTTAGCTATTTCAACTCTAACGTATTCATAATTGAGTTCAACTGTCGGGTTCAGGTTGTTTGCGTTACGCATATTAACAAAGATATTATTATCAGTCAGTTGAAGGTTGACAAGTCCGGATTAGATGAACACAACTTAAATTGATTCGGGAGTTTGCTGCATGTTCGCCGTCATATCTTCGTCCTTTCAAGAGGTTGCGAATATGTTGAGCGGTCCTTTTGTTATACCATTTAGTCACGACGCAAGTGAGACAGTCAAACAAAAGTGCACTCAGTCACACAAAAATTGTTAATAGGATATTGCAATAGTTTCGATACTCAAACGTTAAAAATATTACAAATAATGGAACAGCAAAGTACACAACTGCTTGTACACAAGTCTTCACGGATCGAAAGTTACATAGTCACTTACCTATAGTCTTTTGTAGCATGGTGCGAATGACAGCTTACGCCTATGAAGTTTCGTATTTTTTAGATAATCTATCATACAGATATTGTTGTACTTCATGGATAAGTACCGCCCACTTTCGATAGTCATGTGTCACGCTAAACTATGCCATGCCATAACGAACAACCACAAACTATCAAAATTCGGTTTTGAAATAAATCGTATATATTCGTATAAAATCACGTAAATATGTATTGGAATTGGAACTAATCGTTCAACAAATTCTGATTTACGGAAAAAAAACACACATAGACGAATATACAGTGTTTCCGATGCATGGACGATAAATTATCCGTTGGTCAGCTCAGGCAAAAATAATAATTATAAAGCAAATTGAGCATTGTGTCAAAAAAATTTTATTTACCAATTTTTTTTTATATCATTAGATTTGTTAACCATTCTTGATTATTTTACCTTCCATCCCGATATTTGGCCCATTGGACCTAGCAATACTAATACACATATAGCGAAAGGCGCTAGCACTCGTACCTTGAAAAGCTGCCGGTACAGTCAACGCCTTACTGAAAATTACAGATGCTAGCAGACATTTTATTTGTTTAAATGTCAATATGAATGTTGCGATCAAATCAACATGAAATAGAAGATGATTTTTATTTTCAAATTAATACATAGTATAATCTATACATTGAAGTGTCTGTTTGTAATATTAAAATAACAGCCTTTTATTAAATACATATAAAAGTATATACGGTATTTATAACAAGAAGACAAAAACAATTTTTAAAATGTTTGTCTGTCTGTCTGTTTGTTCCGGTTTATAGCTGGCACTGGCAGATAGCTGATGTTATAAGGCTACTTTTATTTTTTTTTTTTTAAATTAGGATTCCGGGCAAAAAATTAAAATCCATGAAATCCAATCGTAATAAATACCAAGCGGGCGAGGTCCGGGAACAGCTATTATGTAACTATTATGTCATAATTTGTATTAAACTTTAACTTAATTTTACATGCATTGTAGTTTATAAAGAAATATATGTTTCGGTTTTAATTTTTGTATCGATAGCTAATCGATAATTTTTGCTTTGCTTTGTGTATTGTAAATCGCCTTTTTTAAATCTATTTACCACATGTTCCATCTCTAGACACGCCAAAATGTAAGCTGTCACCCGCACCGTGCTTTAACCATAGACTTAGTAATCCTCTATCTACGGTTATATCGCAAAGATCTCTCGCCAGAGAGTAGTATGTTCCATAGACTTAGAATATACTAACCATAGACTTAGAATATACTAGCGTATAGACCACCTGACAGCCCGAAAACGCGTGACCAATTTTGATTTCTCATTGTGTGCGTTAGCTAGTAATGTATATTTTACTTAAAGGACTATCGAAAATGATTGTTAAGGAAGTGGTAAAAGATTATAAAAATTGTTTAGTGCATGAATTTGAATAACTTCAAAATTAACTGAATTTTACCATGATAGTTCTAAAATAATTAAAAATATTCATATAACATGTTCCTGGGAATAAGCTGAACCTACCTGCCTTTTGTTGGATTTTAATTCAAATGTATAAAATCCCAGGTGACTTTACCGAAAAACCTAAAAATCTCCCCAATAATCAGATCAGAATGTTGTATTTTCGAGCTATGATCTTTGGAGAAAATATTTACTGCCGTGGGCAGTTTCCCGGAATTTATTTTTACATATTGTTAATATAAATAGGTAGATACTTAACTAAGTATATACCTATTTATATTTATATATTTTATAAAATGTTTTGATGGGAAACAAAAACGGGGACACGGAGTACAACATAATGGCTGCTTTATTTTTCATATAAGTATTACTTGTGATAATTACAAACATTTAATAATTAATAATTAAATAGATTATAGAAGTTTATTTTAACATTCCACTTAAGTATGAATGTAAACTTAATAATTTAAGGAAGGAAACTTGTAGGAATCAGTTAAATAAGATTGCTCTGTTTAAAGGCCAATATGTTTATGAGGCTTCATCATGCTTCATGTTTATATTCTTTCATCTGTCCTGAAAAGTATAAAGTAATAATAAACTTATTATCTAAAAATATATATTTAAAAACATAATGACCTTAACACAGTAAAGTGCACTAAGTGTCTGAGGATACAGATGCACTCTCTATTCTCTCAATCTCGGTATGTTAAGAAAATGGTCATTCATTCATGGACTGACTGCGGCAAGTGCAACTTAATTTCGCAGATCTATTGATCTGCGCAGCTATTACTAACCACGAGTTCCTTTTCTCTACGAGTAACGCTGTAGGTATAAACCACGCTATTTAAGCCCTCATGACAATGTCGTCGGCCATCAAGCATGAATCGGGCATTGACCGTTGTGAGTATCAAATACTATGGAATTTATACTATCACGTCTCATGCGCGGTCGTCTAGAAGCGCTTGAGGAGTATTAATAAATATCTATACCTAACTACGCTAAAAGGTTTATCGTTATGTTTTGGGAATAGAATCCGAAGTTCCAGCTCCGCTCAACCCCTTGGGAAAATAGCATGATGCTATGAATATTGTACTAGTGTGACCGTGAGGCTGTGCGGTTGGTTAAGCTAGGTTATACATTTATTTTGGTTGATAAATAGATACTTAGTTAGGTTCATAATGGCTTAAAGAGGATAATCTCAAGATTTTTTGTCTTTAATGTACTACAGTTTTATAATGTATGAAAATCTGTCTCTATATTTATCTAAAGTTTTGTAAGTTATATTTTTGAAGTCTTATTATAACAATATTTTACTTACTGGTACAAATAATGTAAAATGACTCCTTTTAATAAAATTGTTTTATTCTACTTTTCTTTTATACTTCTCAAGAAAATGTTTGCTGCAAATTGTTGAGTTCTTCTTTGCATTCCAACCAACCCGTCCAATGAACCTTAACCACTTTTTTTAATTATAGAATCTGGAGGGAATCTGGAGGGAATCTGTTTGAAAAACGGCAAAATAAAATTACATTTTAGAACGCAAACCGAGGATTTATTTTCTTGTTGTGTAGGTAAGTCTATAGATTCATTATAAACATTCAAGATAAATATCGACATTAATTTTGATATAGTTAAGTCAATCCCTAGCGTACATGTAAAATATTTTGTATAAAAATGTATTTACCAAATTCATGCAAATTATCAACAACGTGACTTTTTTCTTTGCAAAATATCAAAATTAACAAAATAATTGAATATATTCTATATTTAAAACAGTATGTAACATAAATTTTAACCAAAATAAACGCGTCATAACATTGACGATATCTTGAGAATTTACCTGTGATATGTGAAATTATCAGGATTATTTCTATTATTAACAGCACTCACTCACGGAACAATTAACCATTTTGGAAAAAAGTTACTTACTAAAAATAACCACTATTATACTTTAAAAATTACAAAATATCTCAGGCTATTTCTTGCGTGCCGAATTGTGCCGACCTGTCATTCAAAATCGGTTACAGAGTCATGAGATTTGGTATCCTTTTCTATCTTGAATTTTTGCCATAAGGTTTTTTTCTCCTTGCACACTATGTTGGTCTATACGCTAGTATATTCTAAGTCTATGGGTCCCATAATATTTATTTATTAAATACATTTTATACAAAATATTTTACATGTACGCTAGGGATTGACTTAACTATATCAAAATTAATGTCGATATTTATCTTGAATGTTTATAATGAATCTATAGACTTGCCTACACAACAAGAAAATAAATCCTCGGTTTGCGTTCTAAAATGTAATTTTATTTTGCCGTTTTTCAAACAGATTCCCTCCGGATTCTATAATTAGAAAAAGTGGTTAAGGTTCATTGGACGGGTTGGTTGGAATGCAAAGAAGAACTCAACAATTTGCAGCAAACATTTTCTTGAGAAGTATAAAAGAAAAAGTAGAATAAAAACAATTTTATTAAAAGGAGTCATTTCTACATTATTTGTACCAGTAAGTAAAATATTGTTATAATAAGACTTCAAAAATATAACTTTCAAAACTTTAGATAAATATAGAGACAGATTTTCATACATTATAAAACTGTAGTACATTAAAGACAAAAAATCTTGAGATTATCCTCTTTAAGCCATTATGAACCCAACTAAATATCTATTTATCAACCAAAATAAATGTATAACCTTGTAACCAAGCCTCACGGTCACACTAGTACAATATTCATAGCATCATGCTATTTTCCCCAAGGGTTGAGCGGAGCTTCGGAACTTCGGATTATATTCCCAAATCATAACGATAAAACTTTTAGCGTAGTTAGGTATAGATATTTAGTAATGCTCCTCAAGCGCTACTAGACGACCGCGCATGAGACGTGATAGTACCTATAAATTCCATAGTATTTGATACTCACAACGGTCAATGCCCGATTCATGCTTGATGGCCGACGACATTGTCGCGAGGGCTTAAATAGCGTGGTTTATCCCATACAGCGTTATTCGTAGAGAAGAGGAACTCGTGGTTAAGTAATAGCTGCGCAGATCAATAGATCTGCGAAATTAAGTTGCACTTGCCGCGGTCAGTCCATGAATGAGTGACCATTTTCTTAACATACCGAGATTGAGAGAATAGAGAGTGCATCTGTATCCTCAGACACTTAGTGCACTTTACTGTGTTAAGATCATTATGTTTTTAAAATTCATGCAGCTAAAATGATAATAAATTTATTATTGCTTTATACTTTTCAGGGACAGATGAAAGAATATAAACATGAAGCATGATGAAGCCTCATAAGCATATTGGCCTTTAAACAGAGCAATCTTATTTAACTGATTCCTACAAGTTTCCTTCCTTAAATTATTAAGTTTACATTCATACTTAAGTCGAATGTTAAAATAAACTTCTATAATCTATTTAATTATTAATTATTAAATGTTTGTAATTATCACAAGTAATACTTATATGAAAAATAAAGCAGCCATTATGTTGTACTCCGTGTCTCCGTTTTTGTTTCCCCATCAAAACATTTTATAAAATATATAAAATACAAATAGGTATATACTTAGTTAAGTATCTACCTTTTTTTATATAGGATAAGGTGACAAACGAGCACACAGTCCACCTGATGGTAAGTGGTTGCTGTGACCCATAGACATCTACATCTATCTTCAATAAAGAATCAAAATACAGATGCGTTGTCACCCGTGAGGACTAAGATGGAATGCCTCTTTTCCAGTAAAAAGGGTCTCCAGTTCTCTACACTCACCATACGAAACACAGCAGTGTTAGGCTGCTATTTTACGCTGGTATTCTGTGAGAGCGTGGTCCTTCCCCGGTCGAGCCGACCCATTCGTACTACAACTATACTACTAATATAGCTGCAGCATCGCTCTACCACGTAAAAAACCTATTTATATTAACAATATGTTAAAAAATAAATTCCGGGGAAACTGCCCACGGCAGTAAATATTTTTCTCCAAAGATCATAGCTCGAAAATACAACATTCTGATCTGATTATTGGGGAGTTTTTTTAGGTTTTTCGGTAAAGTCACCTGGGATTTTATACAGGAACATGTTATATGAATATTTTTTAATTATTTTAGAACTATCATGGTAAAATTCAGTTAATTTTTAATTTATTTAACTTCATGCACTAAACAATTTTTATAATATTTTTACCGCTTCCTTAAAATCTTTTAGATAGTTCTTTTAAGTAAAATATACATCACTAGCTAACGCACACAATGACAAATCAAAATTGGTCACGCGTTTTCGGGCTGTCAGGTGGTCTGTACGCTAGTATATTCTAAGTCTATGGTATATCCTAAGTCTATGATACTAACGTATCTATGGTATGTTCCTTGGCATAGATAAAGAAGAAGAAGATTTTAACAGACTATAATGTCATGGCATACATGACATTGACATATTTGTTTGCAGTGGTTTGAAAGATTGCAGTTTTAGATCAGTCAGATCAGACTCATTAGTACCATTTTTGTGCTTTGCAATCATATTGAATTTGTTTTTACTAAGATGGATATAGAGGAATGCATGAAGGAGTGGGAAGATTTAATTGCAGACTATAAACGCCTTGAGGTATGTTAACCAAAATTATTTTTGCATATACTCTATTAACCACATATTATATTGTTTTGTTTAATTCGATGACCCTTACTCGCTTTCTTAAACTTTCTAAACATTTATTGTACTGGTCAGATAATATTTTTCAACTTCCTTGACCGCCCTAATTTATTTGGTTATTTTGACAACAATTTCGTTTTACCATTATATTTTTATTTTATTTTACAATTTGTGTTTTTAAAACTATTATACTTATCTGACTCAATAATTAATAAATAAACATTGATAATTTATTATTCTCCTGTAATATGTCCAACTATTATACCGGCTGACTTATTTACTGTAAGGAAATAATAGGGTATATTAGGTAAACATAGTAGAAGCCTATTTCATAGATATTGTGTGGTTTTATGAAATTGATCTATCAATAGACCTAATAATTTGAACCAAAATTTTTACCTAGTGGAAGGTTCAAGATTATTAAGGCCAACAACATAAATGTATTGACACTTGCCATGTGTAAAATTGGGTGCACATTTTTTACGTGGTAGAGCCATGCTGCAGCTATGTTGTGGTTCCAGCACGAATGAGTCGACTCGACCGGGGTAGGACCACACTCTCACAGAATACCATCGTAAAGTAGCAGCTTAATGCTGCTGTGTTTTGTATGGTGAGTGTAGAGAACAGGAGACCCTTTTTACTGGAAACAAGGCATTCCATCTCAGTCCTCAGGTGTGACAACGCATCTGCATTTTGATTCTTAATTGAGGATAAATGTAGATGTCAATAGGCTACAGCATCCACTTACCATCAGGTGGACTGTGTGCTCGTTTGTCACCCTTATTCTATAAAAAAAAAATTACATAGTAGGAGCATTACTATTTTTGGCAAAGTTAACTGAAGTGATAAATATTTTAATTATTAGTTGCACTTTACTACCTATTTTTAACAGATAGCAAACCGGCTATACTGACTTTTAACTATGAATACATTGAATTCACCTAATATAAAAAAAGAAGAAGTTGAAAGTGGGTGGGGCAGGCTTGGTACAAATTGGCAAAGTACTGGGGTTGGCTATAGATGTCTGGTAATTGATTTTATTTATGTTTTTAGTTTAGGAGGCATGTCAGGGTTAAGCTTGAACCTTTCACACTAATTTTGGATTTCAGAAATGCGTTTTGAATTAATTATGATAAAAACAAATTTCACTAAAAATTGCATATAACGAAACGTAATTATGTCAATTTGGTCTAGTATTATGAAGTAGACGTCCAGTACTTGATTTTAATTATGTTTTCAGTTTAGGAGGTTTGTCAAGGTTAAACTTGAACCGTATATACTGTTTTTGGATTTCAGAAATGCTTTTTGAATTAATTAGGATAAAAAAAAATTCACCATTTGTGAAATATTTAGCTAAACCGCTGTTTTTGGAAATGTGAAAAGTATACACAATAGAACAATATAATATAATGAAGTTAAAAGGAAAACTATCACAGTTAAGTAGAATTAAGAAGTTAACGAGTAATAGTGTAACGAGTAATAGTCAACCAACTTATAAAATGCACTTGGATTAATAAAAATGTCCTTACAGCTCCATAGAAAATGACCTAAAACTAGCTGCATTATAACTTTGTAATGTTATTGTAAACTGTTGAATGAAGAAAACGACTTATATGCATTACTACTATAGGTTTACTTTTTCATTTGCGGGATAGGCAGGAGGATCTTTCTTACTTACTTACTACTTTCACTTATTTTTTTAGTTGGTAGTTATTTTTTAGTGTGTAGGCCTCATTCAAAGTATTCATACAATCATATTAAAGCCTCATACAGTTTCATTCGTCAGACTCTTGGTTTACGCGGGCGACCTCAGGATAATTTAGGGCAGTGTTGGTTTATGTGAAGGTTCGTTACGGTCATACACTGCCGCCGGCCAAAAGTTTAAGACCACACTTAAACAACATAATTATCTATAAATTGTAACTAAATCCCATAAGATAAATAAAAGAAATGTACACCTGCATATTCTATTGTTAATATCGAATATCTAAAGAAGTCATTCTTTTATTTACTTTCAAGTTATTGGACAATAAACATGTATTGTTTTCAAACACGGACAAACGCTGCGTTAGAGCCAGGTGGTAGAGTCGTAATAATATTTTTATGATGGGCTAATAACTAATTGCTTTGCTTTTGTTTCCCATTGGTCAATATTTGGGATTATTTAGCTTCTAAAAACACGTGTTTTGTTCACAAACAATCTCAATTAGTCTAAACTTGTGGTTTCTACAGTGAAGACGTATTAAAATGGGAAAAGCATGCGAAATTAGCAGTGAAGTGCGTTCTGCCATCGTTGTTTTACATAATGAAGGCAAATCCGAACGTGAGTTTGCTTTACAATTGAAGTTATCGAAGACTTGTATTCATGGCACAATAACTCGATACAGGGAGACAGGCACTTTTCGAGATCGTTTACGCTCGGGAAGGCCGAGAGCTACCACGTCAAGTGATGGTCATTTCATTGTTGTTACCAGCAAGCAAAATAGACGGAAAACTGCACCGGAAATCCGCGTTGAAGTAAACAAAACCCGAGTTAAACCTTTATCATTGACTACAGTAAAACGGCGACTGAGAGATGCGAAATTGTATGGTCGTGTCGCCGTTCGAAAACCTCTGCTAAGGCCACAAAACAAGAAAAAACGGATGCAAAGGGCCCTTGCCCATCGAGATTGGTGATTTTAAAAAAGTTCTTTGGACCGACGAATCCAAATTTGAGCTATTCGGTTCAAAACAAAGAATTTACGTTCGACGCAGTGACCAAGAAAATATGATGCCAGACTGTGTAGTCCCAACAATCAAGCATGGTGGTGGCTCAATTATGGTCTGGGGTTGCTTTTCTAGCCAAAGAACTGGCGATTTGATCAAAATTGACGGAATTATGAAAAAGGAAGAGTACAAAAAAAAATTAGAACAAAATGCCGTTCCTTCGGGATTGCGATTAATTGGAGATGGATTAATTTTCCAACAGGACTATGATCCTAAGCATAGCTCAAAATTATGCAGAGGATATTTGAAAGAGAAAGAGGCACAAGGGGTGTTAAAAAACATGGTTTGGCCTCCTCAGAGCCCGGATCTCAATCCCATTGAACTTTTGTGGGAAGAGCTTGATAGGAACGTCCGTAATTGTGGTCCATCCTCGCGAGAAGAAATGTGGAATGCTTTGTGCGAGATTTGGAGCAATATATCACAAGACACTATCAACAAATTGATTGCCTGTATGCATAGAATGAAGAGGAGGATTTTTGGATGAAAAATCAGTTTAGCTAACTATAGCCTTTTTTAGCATGGACTGTTAATATTTCTTTACGCTTTTCAAGTAAATTGATTGTAAAAAGTGTTTTATTTGATGATTTAACAGTTTAATTAAACATTTAATATTTTATTGGAGTTTTTTTAATTTTCCTACTTTAATTAAGGTGGTCTTAAACTTTTGGCCGGCAGTGTACATGTATATCTTAGGGTTGCATAGATAGTCAACTATGATCATCTTTGTACCTTGACAACTTGGAATGTGAATTATTTGATGTAAATTGTATTATTTTCATAATCGAAAAGAATTTTAAATGTTTTTTGAATAACACTCCCTATAAGTCTGATTAGAAAATAAGTCCTTCAGTTACCATCTTCGTATTTGGGCCCATTTTTAGCAGTCAAACCGCGAACTCACTTATTATGCTCATTATCAAGAAAGCCCATGTATTGTGCGTGGCCCGACACGCACTCGGCCAGTTTTTTAATTATTAAATAGGTTATACTTCAAGGGTGATCCCATATAAATTTGGAGAACAAATTTTACCCTCTAAGGGTAGTAATCGAGGATAGATGTAAATGTCTATGGGCACAGCAACCACTTACCATCAGGTAGATTGTGTGCACGTTATCACCCTTATCCTATAAAAAGAAATCATTTTTTAATAAAGTTATAGTAGTATTAAAGTATAGAAGTTGGAAGGTCATTCCAACTTCTATAAGAACGGCTTTATCGATAATCTTTTTTAAGATAGCGGTCAGTGACTTTTTATTTGTTACAGTATTTCACCGTTACAGCCTATTTAATTTCACAGCTGAACATAGGCCACCCCCATAGATTGCATCATAGGAAGGATATTTGCCATAGTTGGCAAGCGGGTTGGCAACTGCACTTTTTTATTTTTAGTTGTTATCAGAAATACGCTGCTGCCCATGTTCTAAATTGTTACCATGGGATGTTATGGAGTAGTGCATATTCTTACACCGCCACTACACGGAGTGTGTGTGTGTGTGTGTGTGCGTGCGTGTGTGTGTGTGTGTGCGTGTGTGTGTGTGTGTGTGTGTGTGTGTGTGTGTGTGTGTGTGTGTGTGTGTGTGTGTGTGTGTGCGTGTGCGTGCGTGCGTGCGTACGTATGAGCGTGTGTGTGCGTGCGTGCATGTGTGTGTGTGTGTGTGTGTGTGTGTGTGTGTGTAAAGTACTTTTGGTGTATAAAAATCTGTTCCCATGACAAAAATAAGGTTGCTGAGAGAGAATGTCTGAAGGCATAAGTCCGCCCTTTGTAACCCTTTTGTTAAGATATAAACAATAAAGTGTAAATTAAAAAACAAATAAATAAGTCATATAATATGTTCCAGACAATAAACAAGGATTATGCAACCAAACTAGAAGAAGTAGGAGAGCTGCAAACAGCATGTATGAAGGAACTCAATCATCAAAGATATCGCATGTCGGTTATCACAGGTGCACTGAAAAGGTCAGATATAATCGTTAGTTACTGCTGCTCTTATCATATTATTTATATAAATGTCTTATCGTTTTATTTCATAACTGCTTTTAACATGTACAACATAATGTTGAAAATAAGTTTATTGATTAGATTATTGAATTAAGGGTTATTCCAAAAGTTATGATCCAAACGAAAATGAATAGAGCATGTGATTAAATCACAGATAAAGTTAGTTCTAAGACATATTGTATCGTAGAATTATACTTTAGAAGCTATGTGAAAATATTATTTACATAATTATTTTTAGATTTTTTATAACTGTTAAAAAGTTTAATTATAATTATCTTTTATATTATTACTTATTACTTTTATAGATTTACTTTTCTATAAAAAGTGAAAATTATCGGATTGGACGAAACAAAATTGTGCATTGTCTTTACTGAGTCTTATCAATATAATCTGCCAGATTATGAATCATTACTCTGTAAAGTATTAGATGGATAGCTAGACTAACAAATATTTTAAACCATTTTAATTTATTATTTAGTCAATTTCAGTGACAAAATATTTTTAATTCAAACCAACCTTCTCTATCAAATTTCACTTAGTGCCTGTACAATATTTTGTATACAAGTAACATAACTGTCAAATGTTTTTCTTTTTTCTTATATCTACATCATTTCATAAATTGTCTTTGTCATATTAATCCTTCTCTTTTCTAAATATCAATTTTCTCACGACTTATTCAATGAACGTAATAATCTCTCCAATATATTTTACAAATGTGTAATTTAAAGATGTATAAACTGAGAGGTGAGACCTGGTGACCTTAGAGAACAGGTATTGTTAAATACCTTTATTAGGCACCAGTCTCTCACAAAATAGGGTTCAATATGTTTATAATTTAATAGTTTATAGTTCAACATGTTTGTCATCAATTATTCTGTACTTGTTTGTGATGAGAAAATAAATATAAATTCTAATTCTATTCTAATAATTATTATCTCATTAATTATAAGTCTCTGAGCATATGTTTTCCCCATAAACTCACCTTATTAGTATAAGGCTATTGCTGAAAAACCCCTTTATTCCCATTAGTTTTCAGTTTTTTCAACTGCATGCTGGTCCATCGATACTTCAGCTTATTAATCCCAAAGAGTATATAATCACTACGTTTAATTAATCCATTGAGTTATGTTAGTAATATTAAGAACTTTCGAGAGTCATTTAAAATAATCCCATAGAGATTATTGATTAGATAGAAAATTGATATGGATTAAATTATAGATTATTTTTAATTAACTCAGATAAGATGATATTGTGTTATTACTTTTTCAGTTTCCCAATCGTGTAATATCACTGATAGCTAATGATAATTCAGTAGTAATGTATGAACTGTACATTGAAAAATATCCACTCAATATAATATTTTATATTAATCGCCGTGTAGTGGCTTTGTAAGAGAATCCACTACAACATATCATCCCGTGGGTGTCGTATGTGGCAACATAGCCACAAAGAGAGAGAGAGAGACAAAGATTCACCACCGTGGATTATAAACACGTGTTTCACCTCTCAAACGATGCATCATCAGGAGAAATACACTCTCGCAATGTGGTCGTTTGCCGTCACCCTCATTGTGGTTAGCGATTGATTGATAACTATTTCTCCTGATAATGCCTCGCTTAGAGGTCCAGAATTTTACAGGATAAATCACTATCCATTTTCTATCATTGCTTCGATTGTAACACAAGAAAGAGGAATGTACACGTGCATATATAGAATTTTTACACCGACATTTGGTTCGAAACGAAAACATATAAGTTAAAGATAGCTTTAACCGCCTCACTACCATTATAGCCCATCACAAGTCTACTGCTGAACATAGGCCTCCCCCAAGGATTGCCACAAAATACGGCCCTGAGCGACCTGCATCCATCGACTTCCTGTATTCATTATTCTTCTTGTAGTCTTACCAGGTCATCACTCCAACTATTGGGGTGCCGTCCTGCACTTCCTTTATCAGTACGAGGCAGCCACTCGAGAATCTTTCTTCCCCATCGGTTGTACCTAAATTATACCCCAAAAAGCGGGTAGAAAAACGACGAGTAGACTTCCCCATCGGTTGCAGGTACTCAAATTATACCCCAAAAAGCAAGAAGAAGACTACGAACCAGAAGTGGAAAAAGAGAAAAAATGTTTTTACCCAAAAGTTCCAGTTCTAATTACAAAAATTCTAAAAACTGCTTACCAATACTTTTGGAACCTTTTCAATCCCCGATTTATTAGATAAAATAACTTCTATACAGCTTCTATTTCTTAAAATATTGTTACAACAATTTTAAAAAACATTATAGATTAGAAAAAAAAGGTGTCACTAAGGATGAGCGTGTATCTAATCTCGAAAAAGAAATCATGAAGAGGAAAGCAATGTTGCATGAAATTGAAGCTACTCTCCCAAAACAAAACAGCCTGTACTTAAAAATTATTCTTGGAAACGTAAATGTATCAATACTGAATAAAAATGACAAGTAAGTTTACTATAAAGTTACATATTATTGCTCTAAATATCCTAAATCAGTTCAGATATATTTATTATTGGAAACAAACATTGAAAACTTTTCCCAAATTCTCTACCAGTATAAACCTTAATTAATCATGGTATGTGCAAAACATCTTTGTTGCGTTTGTTAATTCGTGCTATGTGTGGATAACAGAAAATCCATGCTGTCAAACAGGTTAAAGCTCAGCAATGCCACGCTTAAGTCTTGATAAGGAGGTGGAGATATTTAAAAAATCCGTGTGGTTGCGGTTTAAAAAATTCCATCGAACTATTATGTCAAGTCGATCGTAAAAGTAGACTAAGAACTGCCAGGAAGATCTCATAGCCACTATTAAATGATATAGTCATCTCATATTATATATCAGATCTTGTGTTAAAACCGATGGAAGTTTTAACACAATGATAAATCCGCCAATCAATTGTGAGGTGGCCATGTTTTGGAATGGACTTTTGCAAACTAAAGACTAAATTTAAAATCTTTCTTAATACTTAGTCAATTATTTTACTTGCAAGTGTTTAAATTGAAACTTTATTTAAAATTGATTTATTTCCAACAGGTTCAAATACAAAGATGAATATGAAAAGTTCAAGTTGATTCTTAGTGCAATTGCGTTTGTATTGGCTGTTGCAAATCTTTATATAGACTTCAGGTAATTAATGACTATTTCTTTTTTTACTGTTGTTTTTATAACCTTTTAAGAAAATGGTGACTTAAGTGCTTATTTTATGTGACTATTGTATGCTGTAAGTCTTAAATGTTGGCTTATCGGCTTTTTCTTTATTCACATAATATGATGTTCCGATGAAAAAATAATTAATATGAGACTTCTGTTCTGACTGTCTGTTTTATAAAGTAAATTATAAAAGGCCTGTTATTATTAACTACTAAAATTACATGTTTACCAGAATGTGCTTCAACAAAACTTTGTCTTTTTGCTAGTACTGATATTGTTATCGTAAATGCAATCTGTGATACCTAGGAGATGAATTTGAAACCTTCAAATCATTACTCTACACCTGAGGCAGTCTGGTTAAAATATAGCAAATCCAAAAGGTATTGAAAGTTACCACTTGAAAGTGTTAGAATATTCTCTACTAGGTTTTGCCCGCGACTTCGTCCGCTCTGCGATTATCTATCAATAATCGCATTTTCATAGTAAATTCCATCACCCTCTTTAGGGATGATTTCCGTGATCAAAGCTATCCTATTTCCTTCCCCGGGACTTAAAATATCTTGATACCAAATTTCATCTAAATCGGTTCAACGGTTTAAGTGTGAAGAGGTATATTTGCTCACGCGGCGATGAGCGATGTTTTCCCCCACCTCGCCCGCAGTACACCCAACCGCCCTGCGCGCGCCGGACCGCACAACTTTATAACGTCGTTACTTTTAAAATATTTAACCGAATTACGTAGTTTAAAAGACAAAGTTTATCTACTTTGTATTTCAGAAGCGATTAAAGTATTTATTTTGATAAAATCAATTTGATACTGCAAAATGTGCATTGGAAATAAAGTATCAAATTTTATTGTATTTATGGTTCACTATTTTGGTAATAATGGCTAACACACAAGAGATAGATATATACTGTCGCGGACTTTTTTGTAGAACTAATTAGGAGACACAATTCCACCATACATTATATTTGTGTAACTCTTACAGTTTTTGCACCGCACGCCAAAATAGCTCGCAGATGACAGATTTTTTCCGACTTACTTAACACTTATCGTTATATTTTGAACAATATACTAATTATAGCCTATGTGTTGTTCTGATGTATGAGCTATATTATTGTAAAGTTTCATTAAAATACATTCAGTAGTTTTTGCGTAGAAGAGTAACAAACATCCATACCTAATCCTCACAAACTTTCACGTTTATAATATTATTAGGACTAGTAGGATTTTTGAAATGTGATAAATTATTTGCAAAGTTCCTCATGCAGAAATTTAAAACAAAAAATTATTTCGGAATCGAAAATTGCTCATTGAAAGTGCATTTGTTATGCAAGTGTTCTTGTGCAAAAATTATTTACCGTCTATACATATGTTAATTATTCTATTTTAATGTCATATTTTCAAACCTAAGAATTTTATAAAATTTAAAATCTATTAAGTAAGTAGTATTGTGGCTTTACAATCGTATGACCTATGTCTTTTTCAGGCCACTGCAATTAATTTTGATTTTCCTGCTAGTTTGGTATTATTGCACACTGACAATCCGGGAAAGCATACTTAAGGTTAATGGATCGAGAATCAAGGGTTGGTGGCGTCTACATCACTTTATATCCACGGTTGTAGCGGGCATATTACTTATTTGGCCACAAAATGAACCATGGGAAGAATTCAGACATACCTTTATGTGGTTTATTGCATATATTAGTAAGTATTTTTATGAAGCTATTCCACATATGCTAGTGAAACTACAATTCTGTTGAATCTATGAATTGGATCCTTAATAATTATGTAATTATTGTTGTGTCTGTGGTTAATTAGATCAGTTCTTAAAATTTATACTCAACTTAGTTTTTTGGATAAAATCCCGCACCGTCTATGGTGGATCAAATTTATATATTAAATAAATTTAAAATTTGTTGATTGTTTTTGGAATTGAGTCTTGAATTTCCTCAGTTTGTTGAAGTACTTACAAATGAAGTTGGCTTCTTAATAATAATGGTTTTATAAGTTGGAGATTTACTTTCCTATAATATACATTCAGTTGAAATATATTTGTTTTAAATAATTATTTCACAGGCGTAGTTCAATACATGCAGTTCAGATATCAAAGCGGAGTATTGTACAGGCTAAAGGCATTAGGTGCCAGGCATAACATGGACATTACGATTGAGGGTTTCCACTCGTGGATGTGGCGGGGGCTGTCATATCTGCTGCCGTTCCTTTTCGGCGGATACATTTTCCAGCTCTATATTGCTTACACTTTGTACCATATTAGCTATCACCCCGAGGCTACATGGCAGGTTTGTAAACTTTTTTTTTATACTAACAGTATGTTAGTTTATTGAATATGTAGCTGTTTATTTAAAACTGATTTCTATTTACAAAAGATATGTGTAAAACAGCACATAATATAGAGACATGTGGAGTACCTTAAAAATTAAATGCATCACAAATCATAAAAATGATATTATTTTAGGCATAATATATGCAAAAGGTGACTGAAAGTTTTATATTGTTGGAAAACCCTTCTAGTGGTTACCAACTGAAGTCATGATGAATTATTATTCTATTAGTATTATTTTCAGCCTTATACAAAAGACATAAAGTTCATTTCATGAAGAATGAATTGTTCTCGTTATAAGTTGTTATTTTAAGCATTTTAAGCTACATTTTTAATTATTTTTAAAGTGCCATTTATATTAAATCTTGAGTTAAGGCAATTTAAGATATGTTGGGAAATTTTCAATAAAGTTCCTATTATTTATTTTTAACAAGTAAAATGATAAGTACAGTTTTAATTTCTTTAAGTGATCAGTTCGGGGACTACTAATAATTATTGTCTCCCAGAAAAATCATTACAGGTGATATATAGCAGGTTGTATGGCAGCTATTGCAATATATTCTTATTATTTATTAATAATAACCATACACCTTGTATCAATATGCTGTGTAGTGGCGGCGTAACAGAATCCATTATCCCATATCATCCTTTTGGTGCCGTAAGAGACGATAGAGAGAATTATTTTATTTTATCCTGGTGACCCTGATTAGGATAATAGGATAAAATTATTAAATTATTGTTTTGTCATTGGCCCTTGATATTTGTGCAAATTTTAAGTCAATCGGCAGGCTTCAAGGTTGTGAAAATTACATTAAAAGATTCCGTTACATAGATAGATAGATACACGCGAAGCTAATAAAAGCGTGTTAAAAATCTGCGATTGCCAACCAGCCTGCGAAGCGTAGCAACTTCAGCAAATATTCCCCCTTTGTGGCATTCTATGTGGGAGGCCTATGTTCAGTAGTGGACTTTATGCTGAGTGGATAGGCTTTAATGAATGAATGAATGAAACAATACACACTACAGAGTTGCAATGGCGATGACACAATTCATAGTAAGAATCCGACGAGCGTGGTGGTACAAAGAATCTCTATTAAATACAATCCAAAGTTTGCGTAACAAAAATCCATCATAAAGCCTTGTTTTTTTAATTAGATAATTTTTAGATTAGATAATTTTAGTGCAAGACGATTAATGAATAAATAATATGATTTCAATTATTTATTTATTTAAGTGCACAAAACAGAATAACATCAAAACATGAACAATTGTACATAATAATTGCAAAGTTACAATCTGGATGGTATTCCAAAACAGATCAATTAATGGTAATGTAGTTTATAGGGAAAATAATTCGATAAAATTAAAATTTAATCGCACAAAATCGTAAATATGTTAGCTCACGTTTCCTTGATTACTTACAATAGACCTTTAGATAATTGCTAACAATATAGCCACTATTTTAAACAAATTGCTAAATAATTTGCATCTACAACTCAATAAAGGAACTGATGTATTATATGATTGGTTTATTGACATTGTCATCGAAACATTACATCGCGATTTTTATTGATTTATTAAAAATGCCTGAGTGTCATCATCATTATAACCCATCACAAGTCCACTGCTGAACATAGTCCTCCCCCAAGGAAGCCACAAATCACGATATGTATGTGTTCTATAGTAATAAATCCTTTGGGAAACCAGCTTGTTTTAGAGGCTAGAAGTCGTCTTATCTGTATGCCAGACGATTCGTGATGACTCTTTAAAACAGCATGTAGACGTCGCTCAGTAGGGAATTCGGGCTGCGGTTCTTTAATAGAGCGTTGTCGCCTTGAAGACGGCTATGAAGATCTTCCAAACGACTTTAAATACCGCCGTTTTCAGGAGTTCCGCATCTTAACTCGCCCGAGGTCTTGTTATTTTGAAGGTGTTGTGCATTCTTA
This sequence comes from Parnassius orleans, assembly GCA_029286625.1. Lineage (NCBI taxonomy): Eukaryota > Metazoa > Arthropoda > Insecta > Lepidoptera > Papilionidae > Parnassius > Parnassius orleans. The sequence continues at coordinate 871,161 of JAGSMP010000182.1, read as the reverse complement.
TCTCGCTCAGATTGACGCCCGGTTTATCATCGGAACGCTGTCTTATGAGACTTGCTCTTGGATCGTTACTGATACTTGCGTGTGGCTCCAATGACGATATGTACAGCAGTCCGTTGAACCTCTCAACCTCACTCAAAATCTCAACTGTCATTTGGCGCCGCTAAAGTCGGTCTTCAATTTCGACAGTTAGCTCTTTCCGGCAGACAGATCTCTGATAAAGTCTTTAGAGCCTTAGTCCCGCTCAATCTCTTCAAAAATACGAACCGTTTTGAGATGTTATGCAACATCAATTGTCTCGCATGCATTTGGAGATCTGTCTGTTCAGTATGCCTAACAACTATGAGATTAAGAGTGTGATGCATGAGTGTAGATGGTTTCTACGAGGTTGTCATTTATATCGTTCACTATATTACAATTTTCTAGGCACTGAAAACGAGTTTGTTGTTCGAGCTGAAAGTTTTCGGGGCTTTAGATGAGAGCATGAAGGTGACGGAGCGTTGATCTCTCCAAGTCAACGTTAAGGTTCAATGTGCCTCCCACCATTCGGTGATCCGTATCAGTTTTCACTTTTCCGTTCAACGAAACATCACTGAACTGTTGCCGTCTGGTCGTCATAACCTGAATATATGGTACGCAAACCTTGTAGACATGCTCCCAATCTTCACAACGTTGTTGACGAGAGATGATGACATATGGTCGCCCACACTGATAAAACAAATTGCCGGATTCAAGGATTACCGTTTCCACTTCCTTTCTCACCACTCACTGTCTTCGAACCTCAGATAATCCTATAATATCCCAGCGTTCTTATCTATCTCTTTCAGCTCCAGTATCTTATCGTCGGACCTCAGGGTGCGTGCGTTAAATGTTGCTAAATCGAGTCATAGGTGGCTACCGTAGTCAAGTATATTGGGGCCGCTAGGGGCTAGGGACCTTTTCTTTATATCATTGCTCTTGTCAAGATGTTTCACATAGTTGCCACTCTTGGCAGGCGGGTTGACAAACGCAGTTTATTTAAGACACTGCTACCCTATCTCCTTTTTGTTTCCCTTTGTTACCTCTTACTAGAATATCCACTACTCGCTATATCGCCCCGTTGGGGTAGGGTAGAGAATATTCTTACAGCGCCACTACATGGAATAAAATTAACAAATATAAGGGGTATAGGTTGTTTTTGATTAAGATGATATAACATACGAACATTGTTTTGAATAGTTCATATTATCTGCATTAAAAAAATGTGGAAATGGACATAAAGATGCTTATTGCTTTAATATGAACTAAAAGAAAGAAAGAGGCTGACAATGAGGGCTAATAATTTTCTGCTCACCAGATGTCGCTAATTGACACTGAGGTAAAGTTTTTTGTTACACAATGTAATTTAATTGAGAAGTTGTTTTTTAATAAAAGTTTATCAGTTTCTAGAGTATTATATTAATACACAAAACAATGCGTCAGTGGTTTCCTCTTTAATATTTTGCACATTTTAAACTTTTTATTAGTTTTTCTATTTTTATGAATATTTGTGGTTTGATTTATTTATTTTTCATGTTATTAATATAAAATATAGCTAATAGTACAGAAAGAAACAATAATTTTTACATTTTCCGAACAAACTAACTTCCCCGCTATGAAATCTGTCAAATATTATACCTCACTTTCTAGTGGCGCCGCCCTGGTGGCAGAAAAAGTCGTGGATGCCCTCATTGTTACCGAAAATCAGCACATTCATAAATTACGTACTAGGTGGTAGGACTCCTCTTCCGCCTAGGGGTCCGTCAGGGTCGCCACCACACTTACCTATTTCTGCCACCAAATAGTTGGACCCTGTGTTTCGGTCGGAAGGGTATAGAGAGCCGGTATAATTACAGGCTGTATATTCACTCTTAGTCTTCAGAGGTACCAACGCAACGCATCTGCATTTTGATTCTTAATCGAGGATAGATGTAAATATCTATAGGCCTCATCCATTTACCATCAGGTGGACTGTGTGCTCGCTTGTCACCCTTATTGTATAAAAAAAAAAATAGATGGAATAAAATATGTTATGGAGGGTGTACGAAGGTCACTAGCGAATTAACGGGCTGTTACAACTATGACATAGTAAAAGTATTTATAGTTAGTTGTGTAGGTTCAAGTATTTTATGCAGAGGGGAAACCCTCCGGTTAATTTTTTCTTACTGTTGCTATACACATCCTCATACATTTTCGCTTTGGTACGTATAAATTATAATAACTTAATTATGTAAGCTAAACATGTTATTTATTATTTTAAATTAATAAAATAATCTTTATTATGGTTGTTGTGCGTTTTAAAGCTCAGAAATAAGGCGAGTGCATTCTAGGAATTCGACATTCCTAATATAATTTTATTTAAAATGTTTCGTTAAATACTAGGCATGCTTTAACGGTTTGTAACAAATAAATATTATGATCAGTGTAATCTATTAAAAATTAAAATATTTTCTACTTTTACCGTTGTGGGGTTAGGGGTTGAACAGATGATTGCTTACGTAATAAATATACGTAAATTTTAGTTTAATTACGTAATGAATACCTGAACACTCTCTATGCAATTTTTATTTTATAAATAAATAAATCTATCCTAAATATATATAACACATGTCTGTGTGCAAAACAAACAACAGGTGCCAGCTTTAAGCATATCGTTCCTGATGATTGGAATTGGCAACACAGCTACTACACTCATGGTGATACCACAGAAACTCAACGAGCAGGTAACGGTGTAACAAGAGTTACCTGTACATGAAACGCATGTATTAGTAGCGTAGTTAGCAGACTATTGTTTTTTATAGAACAAATTAATGTAGTGACACTGAAAGTTTATCGAATTAAACCTATTAATTTTAGACTTATTTTTTTTATAAAATCTAAATATTCGCAATTTTAATGCTTTATCGAAGTCATTATCGACTTCCTAGCATGGTCTAGAAATTTAAGAGATTTCCCATAACTTGCTCGAAAGGCGGTTTAGCGACTATAATACCAAGCGCCAATTTTGTTGCTCTTCTAAGATCTCACATTTTGATTGATTCTCGAATCGTGCGGTGGAGCGAAACGTCCTAAACTTTCAGTGCTACTTTATATATGCAGCTTTTTGTGTGTGTCTAATTTAAAAAAATATCTGTATTACAAGATTACAATTTCTCTTGGAGTGAGAAAATTATTGTTTTATTAAGTTACTTGTTCACGAAAAACATACTTATGTATTTATTATTATGTCCTTCTCATTACAAAACATTTCATTGATAGTCTCGGGTTTAAACCATGATTTAAGTTTAATAATTATCAACCGCGGCGCTAGTCTTTGCGAAATTTGACATTTGCTGTCAAATTCCATTAACACCCGTGCGGTTAAAGAATGGGATTGAAATTGGCGCCGCCTCTATTCACCTCTCGCTCATATAGTGCTATCTATACTCACACCCGCCAGTAAAGAAGCCGCGTATCGATTACGTGCTTCTGGCGCGCGCGCCATGAATGATCGCGCCGACCAGTGCATTTCGCGGAACGCGTTCCAAATGTTCCAAGTGTATCAACTAAGCGCACATGGCGCGCGCGGCAGCCGTTCCAGTGTTTGACCGTTCAACATGGATATCGGTCGTATACGAGCAGCTGCCCCTTTCATAGTTCTATCCATGCATCTTCTCTGAGCGCTTTATTATGATACAAGTGGTAAAATTTAAAAATTTTGTACAACCGACTTCAATATAAATAATTTATTGTTGATTTTTTAAAAACCGCTCGACTGATTTCGATAAAATTTAAATGGGACCACCTGAGAAGTATACTCTTTGAAACAAAAATAATTTTCCAAATCTGTTCAGGCGTCTTCGAGTAATTTGTGAACATACATAAAAAAGAAGATTCCGACGAATTAAGAACCTCCTCCTTTTTTGAAGTCGGTTGAAAAACTACTTTTGACATTCCATAGCAGATCTTTTGAACAATATAATTTTATCAATTTACGGCAAATTTGGTTATCCATAGCACGGAACGCAACGAACACACGAATGATGAAAACGACCGTCCCAACCGGCGCGCGCGCCAAAACTGAACTGCTTTGATACGCGATAAAAAACCGACACCAGATAGAACGGCCCGCTCCACGTTTGAGCGTTCCAACGAACAATTTGGCGCGCGTTCCAAGGCGGTATCCATTTCGCGCGGCTGGAACGCGCGCCAATGTTCGACCTCTTGGAGCGCATAATCGATACGTGGCTTAAAGACTGCAAAAAAACTACATTGCGATATGCATTTTCGTACGTTGTGTAACTTCAGTCCAACTTGTCATTGGAATCAATGCCATAAACTACAAAAAATATTTTAGTCCGGTTTCGCTAATTTGTGAGCTACGACCGACGCGTTTTGAGAGTTTTCTTTATAATTATTGTTGATTTTGTTTGTTAATAGTTTTGTATAAAATATTTGCATGTTATTGAGACATGAGTAATCATTTTTAAAAGTTTCGTTTGTCTGTCTGTCCGAGCTAATCTTCTTCGGAATAGCTGAACCGATTGTAATAAAATTTTACGAACAAATTGAGAGTAATAACAGGAGTGATTTAGACTAAATTTTATCCGAAAAATTTAGAAATTTTATTAAAATAGAAATATTGATAAAATAAAATAAATGGTGTTTAATATAAAATAAATGGTCGTTTATCTTAGTTTATATTAAGTCTAAATAACGCCACATTTATAGATCCCACCCAGGCGAAGCCCCAGACCAGGTCGCTAATTATAAATGTTATTTTAACATGAATGTACCTACTTGCTTACCTATATAATTATTTTTTTCAAATACTTTCCCATTAATAGAAAATTTTCTTAACCGAATAATATAACATTATAACGATATACCGTTATTAGCGAGTTTTAGCTATTAGTACTGTGCATTGGACGGTACGGACTCGATGAGCCGCCATTTCTAATCCCATTCTTTATCCGTACGGACTTCTTTCGTGAAACAGATTTTAGTTTAAACCTGAAGCTAACTTAATATAAACTGCTTTTTGTAATAAAGCCGTATTATGTGTATTTACTTTTTATCGTCCTTCTATTAAGTTTAAAAATTTGTATATTAGAGTGACAAAGAGAAATTAATTACGACATATTATAATTTTTACACTTATTTTTTTAAATTCTTTAATAAGTCCTTACCCGCTACTTTCATCGTAAATAAAATGTGCTTTTACCGACATTTTTTCAATAAGAACTGTATTTTTGGATTCCTAATGACCTCCCTACATTTACAACATGAAATAATATGAGACAATATTTCTCATATCAATATAGCTTATAATATGGCGGACGATTCTCTTGTCAATTCTTAAATTTCATATCTATTGCTTTAGTTTGTAGTGTTTGTAATGTATAAACTCGAATGCATTTTGTCGAATAAACCGTAATTATGTGGACCAACTATTTTGCCGTAGTTAGTAGTTTTGCTTAGATTATTGTGCATATTTGAAGCATGTGTCTTTATTATTTAATATTCATAATATATAAGTTATTTTTGTTACCTCAAGTTTTTAAGACTAGCGCTGGCTGCACACTTAGTAACATGCTCTATTATACTTAGAATTAGCTCATGTATCGAATAATGTAGGTGTAACAAAGGAGTGGATCACCGAAATCAAGGCCACAGAGACATCAATACAGAGTTCAAAAATCGAGTTATGTTATATGTATATGTTACCAATTCATCTGTTCAAAAGTTATTTAAAGTTTTGTCAAATTTGAGTCGATATCAAATTTTAGGCTAAACTTAATTACTATCCCTAAACTATGAGGTTTATGATATATTATTTAAGATTAATTAATATTGGGTCTTATAATATATACTTTAATATCATTTTAATACAAGATATATCTTTTTCCATTCATTACTCCGGTTTAATTCTGTGAGAAACTAATGAAAAATAACATAAATAACTTTCTGAATTATTAATAAATAACTTTCATTACTCTATTGTCAAGTATTATGTTGTTGTTTTTTCAAATTCTTCTACTTTTAGGGATATCCGTAGTTTAGTTTTTCTATTTCTATCTAATTTATATAAAATATAACTAATATTTCAGAAAGAAACATTGATCTCTACACTTTGCTAACAAATTTACTTCACCTCCCTTCCGAAATACTGTTAAATATTAGAACTCATTCTATAGTGGCGCCGCTTTAGTGGCAGAAAAAGTCGTGGACCATCAAAACTGAATAAATGAACTGGTGAAAATTGCAGAACAAACCTGGTGGTCAAATCAATAGGTGTTAAAGGTCTGTCTGCTTTGAATGAATCTCCTTTGTTACACTCAATGGCTATAAAAATTTAAATTATGTGTAAAATTGTGTGTACTTTGAAATAAAAAAAAATGTTTTCTTTGTTTTCTTCATTCATGCATCTCAACATTTAAAAAAAATCTTTATAATTATTAATGAATCTCTACACAGATGCTTACATTTACCAATCTGATACAATTTCCTAGATATATTTATGTTACAAATCAACTTAAGTGTACATATAAAGAATTTCTGTAAGAATTATTTAGCACTAAGCTTTTATATTTGCGTAAGCTAATACATTAGAACTATTCAGCTATACTTTAATCTGTACTAACTATTGGATTAACTTCCTATTTGGAAGATGTACATGTGTTAGTCCAATATTTATTCAAATATGTAAGAAAATTTGAATAAATATTGCCCAGGTATCCTCATAATGGAGGTGATTTAATTTAAAACATAAACGTAAATGCAAACTCAAACTCATATTACCTACATAGAATCAAAATATTTTTTGCTGTCGTTTACAATATCATTAAGTTTAAAAGTGAAAAATGTAATTAATGATTTCTTTTAATAACTACATATTTTCAAGTGATTAGCTTAATGGCTTGCGTAGAACTAAAAGACTAAAAACGCAACAAATTACAGGGCTTTGAAAAAAATTATTACAATTATGCCTGTGATAAATATAAAGAAAATTTGTATATGTATATTTTTCAGTCTGTTTTATTTTATGTCACCTTATTCATATCTATTGGCGTTGCTAAATGATATTTGAAATATTTTTAATTTTAGACTTTATTATTAGAATCGTGTATCTATAATAAATTAAAAATTAAGAAAAAAAAATTTTTTTTTTGGAACAAATTGTTGTGCATGGTACTGAAAACCATTTAATTTTTATAACCCATTCTAGAAAACAAAATATTTCAACAAATTTTATAAGTAATTTGAAAAATAATGTTTTGAAACAAAATAATTTCGGAAGACTTCTGGAGTCGAATATATACTTTTTTCAAATGTATTTTAATACATATAATAAAATGTGCATACCATACAAGTACTAAACTCATAAAAACAGATGTAGATATTTCCTGTTATTGTATCAGAGAATCCACTTAAGAATAAATAAATAATATACATGTTCTTTTACTCTAAAAGTAATGCTATTTTTATTTCTAACTAGTCATTGTGTATGTCACTTAATTCCTATTAACCCTTTATTGAATACTGCAAATAATAAATATTCGTCTTGTTAGATGCTACTCGTTTACTACAAAGCTTGTGTGTGATGGTAATTTGAAAAGTATTAACAATTATTGCTGTTCATTGTTTTTTTTTTTGCATAAAATCGTGTGATTGATGGATGATGTACTTACGACTTGTATTTATAATTATATGTGTAAGATTCACTGTACTGTTATTAAATTATACTAATAAATTTGTTTTTCAGTTGCAGACTTTTTTCTTGTTTAATATAACTTAGCTACTTTAGTTTCTTTTGCGACGTTCGACAGGTTTCATACCTGGCTGCTTTGTTTCTTGTGCTGCACTGTTGCAACATGTATACAATTCTTCAGACATTGAAAAAGAAAATGCAAGGCGGCTTGAAACTACGCTACAAATTGCGCGCGATCGCGTACCGGCTGTCCAATGAAATTGCTGTTTTGGTACGTGTTTCTAACTTTGATTATAATATTGGCATAGGTATCGCTAGGTTAGGTAGATATTGCGGCATATTAAAAAAGATCAAGTAAATATCTACAGGTTGTTTTACAATTACATTACACTTCTATGATACATTGCATAGATACTTAAGTTTAACGAATATTTAAGATACGAAGTGAAATTTTTACAACAATCAAACCTACGTTACGGAAGTGTGCTGTGAATACAGAAACTAAAAATAGGTAATGGTGATCTGTACGGAATTATAGAGGGTTGTTCCTACATTACTAAATAAAAAATAGCTATAGTACAGGCAATTTATTGCGATTTTTTAACAATTCATATTAATTATTAATTTCACGCTTAGGGAATAGTAAAAAATACGGGTTTTTGTTTGTTGTTTTGCCGCTTAAACATTGGGCGAAAACGTCAGTTTTCCCGATTAGGTTGCTGTATCCGGAATTCACATTCGGAAGAAACACCAAATTCAAAAAACCAAAGTAAATCATATTATGAAGTCATTTTTTCTCTCTTTCAGCCGTGAAAGCAAGAAATTGTCACGGATTATTTTTAATCCGCGTATATTTAAAACACTAACCAAGTACTAAGCTGTATAATATGAAGCTGTGACTACTATTCCAAGATTAAATTTAAAATAATATCGTTACAAAAGTATTATTATAAACATAAGTTTGTTCATTTTAGCTTGGCACTTGCTTTTGAATTCGCCTAAAAATGGGTTATTTTTCTTCACTAAAAGAAATCTCGATATATGAGCTCTAGAAAATAATAGCTAGAATTTCAATTTTCTTTGCGTTGTATATTCCCTATATATATATGTAAACTAAAGAGTGTCATATGTATGCGTAGATATATATAATTCGACGCCAGATTAGTACCAATGTTTTATAGTTATTGAAACCAATATTTTATTTTGGTAATAAATTTATCAGGAATTGAGAATTATTATTACACCAAGGTAAACATGATTGATTTAAAATGAATTTATTGGAAATCTAATTGACGAAGGGCGATTTTTGTGTAGACACTAGGGTAAACAATTAATTGTAATTATCACTTGCATATTTAGAGCCTTCTGTTTTAGCATTTTTTATTTAGTTAGGAAATGTAGACGATGCAGGTAAATAAAGATGATTTGCATTTAAGCTTTAAATGTATTTAATTAATAGTAACTATTATGCAAACTTATAAGAATGCTACTTTAGTATAAACGGAATTTGGTGGAATAGACCAAAGGTACAGAAGTAACACCCGCTGTACTAAAAGATCTATATGCTACAGTTAAAACTTTTCTCATTCAATACTACTTTTGACCGACGAAAGCAGTCAAAAATGCTTTAGACAGCAGGCTTCGTTTAAAAGTAGTTTTGATTGGCGTTCCGATCAAAACTAGTTTTGACCGTACTCGCAGCTTGCAGTCAAAAGCGCTTTTTTACTGGCCAAACTCGAATTTAGGGCAAACTCGTTTTTTCTAGACTAAACTAGTTTTTCCGAGCCCAACAGAACCAACTTGATACCCGCGGCTTTGGGGTGACCCACACCTTAACTTACAGTCACTGATAATTGAAAAAAAATATCAGCGACAATACGTCGAGGTCACCCCCCACCCCTGTCAAAACTGCATAGGTAGTTTTGACTTTTAAGTTTTGTAGGTAAGACTTATTAAATACTTACCTTAAAAAAAACTTTGTTTTTTTCATTTCGCTTGTTAAAGTACATAACTATTCTAGTACTCGAACATAAACTATAATGTTTATCAAGTAACTGACTTGATATTTTGAGGCGTTATTCGGAATGATTAGTAAATTATTTAAAAAACAAAAATCCAAATGCATGTAGTCTATGATTCACCGTAACGTATTTGTTCTATGTGGAGTGACATATTGGTATTTATTACCATTTAAAATCACAATTAAAAAAGCGAAAACCGACCTTTAAAAGTCAAATAATAAGAAGTAAGAAAATAAAAGAGTACAATAATTTCCACATAATTTAATAGTTCCTAAAGTCAGTTCTAAAACAAAGTGTATCGAAGAATTAAGCCAGAGCTTGAAAATTGGACTTAAGTAGTAAAGTAGACGAAAATTAAGATAATTTTTTTAGACATTTATTATTCTTGTTCCTAAATTAATTTTCAAGCAGAAAACAAAACGAAAAATATAAAAAATTAAAGGAAAATGTATATTAACGCTATAAGGTACTGTAGCGCTTTGATAAAAAAAATCCCTGCCCTCATTCAAAGACCTTCTTAAACGATTACAGATATTATATAATCGCTGAAAAAACACGTTCAACTTTCAATACTGGTAGATGGAACTTTTCATTAGCCTTCATGGTATCGTGTTTGATGATGATGATTTACAAAACAATGTCTCAGTGGTTTGTTCCATGTTTTTCACATTTCACTCTTTTTTTCTACTTTTGGGTATATCTGTAGTTTGATTTATTCATTTCTTATCTAATTAATATAAAATACTAGCTGGTTCCCGGCGTGTTGGCTGCCACAGAAGAAATAATTGTGGAAATATCGTTTTAAATTTTGATGAGTTATATTGTTTAATTAGGAATGATAATCCATTAATTGAAGTTGAATGTTATAAACTTTCAAATTAATTTATCGGTACGATACGCGCGCCAGATAGTGTAGGTTAATCGTCCTATGCCTATAACCTTCTCGCAAGTGTAAGCAATAAGTTGACAAAGTTTTAGCGCAATCTGATGGTCGGTATGGCGGCGCATAAAATACGAACAAACAAAAATTATTTTTTATATATATAAAATATAACCAATATTACAGAAAGAAACATTAACCCTTACATTTTCCTAACAAAAATTCCCACGTAAATGGTAAAATATTTGGTCGGTGACAAAAAGTATCTATATTTATACAAATAAATAAAATTAAAGTGTCTATTTGTAACGTCAAAATAACAGCTTTTTACTAAATGCATATGAAAGTATATACGGTACGAGAGCGACACTAAAAGTTTATAAGTTCAAATTTTGAAAGAAGTTCAATATTATTGCGTATGTATTTTATTAATTTGTCATTTGTTTACGATTTGGCGGCAAATTGAAAATTGTCTGTGTCACGTCAGCATGAATTTAACGCGAGAAAATTTCGTACAATGATTTTTTATGACTTTCGATGTCATTTAACTCAACAAGAAAGTTATGATAGACTTCGATTGGCCTTTCACGATGAAGCCCCATCTCGTGCCACTGCTTACAACTGGTTTAATGAGTTTAAACGTGGTCGCACTAATCTCACCGATGATCTGCGTGAGGGACGGCCTTCTACGGCGACGACTGAAGATAACATCAGTGTTGTGCGGCGTATGATAGAGACTGACAAAAGAGTGACTTATCAGCAGATTCGGACAAGCTTAGGCATCGGTATGAGTCAAGTGCACAAAATCCTCCATAAACATTTAGCGGTCAGGAAGCTTTGTGCCCGGTAGACACCTCATAATTTGACAGAGGCCCTAAAACTCCGTCGTGTTGATTAGTGTCGTGAAATGGTTCAAAGATTTAACGGAGGTGACTCAAATGCTGTGTTGGACATACTTACGGGTGACGAGAGCTGGATTTATTGTTATGATCCTGAAACTAAGAGACAGTCTGCTGTCTGGGTGTTTCCTTCCGAGGAGTTGCCAACTAAAGTGAAGAGAGGTCGAAGCGTGGGAAAAAAGATGGCCTCGTTCTTCGGAAGGACAGGTCATTACGCAACAATTGTTTTAGAGGATCGAAAATAGTTACTGCAGAGTGGTACACTAACAATTGTTTGCCACTTGTTTTGGAAAAAGTTCGGGAGAAACGACCTCGCAGTAGGATCCTCCTTCACCACGACAACGCCTCGTCGCACACCGCCAAGCAAACAATCGACTACTTTGCGACGTCAGACGTGGAATTACTGGGTCACCCGCCCTATAGCCCCGACCTCGCACCTTGCGAGTTTTATTTATTTCCGAAAATAAAAGAAAAACTGAGGAAAACGTTTTATGGACGCCGAGGAAGCAGTGGCTGCGTTTCAAAATGCCGTCGAAGAGACCCCTAAGGACGAGTGGGCAAAGTGCTTTTCTCAGTGGTTCCATCGGATGCAGCGATGTATTGATGTAAATGGACACTATTTTGAAAAGATATAATAAAACTAGTAACTTGCTAGTTTGTTCAGTTTTTGATTTTCTAAAAACTTTCAGTGTCACCTTCGTACTTATAACAAAAACACAATTTTTAAAAATTTTGTTGTTTGTATGTTCCGGCTAATCTCCGGAATGATTGGACCGATTTTGACGGGACTTTCATTGGCAGATAGCTGGTGTTATATGGAGTAACTTAGGCTATTTTTGTTTTTGAAGAAGAATTAGGGTTCCGCGCAAAAAAATTAAAACACATGAAATCCAATCGTAATAAATTACACGCGGACGAAGTCGCGGGGAACAGCTAGTATATAATAAAAAAAACTGCACACTCATAACAAAATACAGTCGAATTGAGAATCACTCTTTTTTGTAGTAATATAAGTTTAAATAAATATATACAACACACATTGCTCACGAGCTGTGATGATCCTGATAATTACTTTATTTTATTCTGGTGATCTTGAACAGAATACTAGGATAAAGTTATTAAATTATTGCATTGCAAATTTTCAAGTCAATCAACTCTACAAGTTGGTGAAGATTACATTAAAATATTCTGTTACATAGATAGATACATGCGAAGCTAATTAAAGCGTGTTAATATATGCAAACTGCAATTGACGATGCCTAAAATTTAATTATTGCAAGATAAAAACGTTCGAGCAATAAGATAAGCATGTGCACATTTATAATGTTCGTTTTCTTTATCTACATCATACAATACAGACTATCGCCAGCCGCTTATAGCCTTTATAAGAACTGCACTTCTCAATCGCACGTATTTATGTAGCTACAATTTGTGACCTCAACTTCGGCTCTTGGTGAAGGTACCGTATAAATAATAGAGTTGGGTAATATTTAAGTACTTAACTAAAGTAGTGCTTTGTTTTCTCACTTATCTAATATTTTGAGATGCTTTTATGTAGTTTGACTAATAATTTGTAATTTGTTTGACTAATTAATATTCTGTATTGGCATATCAATATTTCTATTTTGTTACTCACTTTAATTTGTTTTAATAGCCCATATATAAGACGGCAACTTACGCTGTACTAAATGATATTTGTTTTATTGTTTTCATGCATATTGATAAATTTATTGTACGAGCTTTTTAAAGGCAAGAATTAATAAATACTGGGAATAACATTTCCATTTTATTAACTAAGCCAGGGCTTTGTTATCATTTTACACTAACATTTAAATATTTTGATACGCTTTTATGTAATTTGACTAATGTGCAAATCCTCAAACGATACTCAATTTTAAGGTGTCGTTAAGTCTCGTGGTGTCACAGTCACTTTTAAAGTGATAAAGACAGCACGAGACTTAACGGCATCGTAAAATTGAGCAGCGTTTGAGTATTTAGGCTTAATATAAGTAATTAAATAATATTTTTCTCATTTAAATTTTAATATCAATAAATATTCAGTGTTAACATTTGTTAAATACCTTGCAATCGAATTATCATAATATAAATTATTCTACTAAATGAACGCCACATACAGTTTTAAGATTCAACAATTCTTAATATTTACAGGAACAAAAATGGCGACAGAATAAGGTGGAGATGAAATCCGAATAAGATTATAAATTAACCTAAATGTGATTAATAAGTGATAATTGAATGAATAAAATATCAATGTTTATATGTGTAATATGTAGATCAAAACATTTATATTTTCTTATTACATGGTATTTGATGGTATTTATCTGTGTGTAAATAGCTATTATAATATTAATCATGTTGTCTTCTCATTATTGTACTATTTGTCCATATTTTACTGTGTAAATAATACCTATAAGAACTTTCATGTAAATTTCCTTACTGCACTAAAATAACAAAACATGGACTCTTACTAATTATTTAATTTCTGGTATCTAATTCGTATTTACATCTAACACTTATGAAATTACAAAAACGCACGCATGTATATATATATACAACCACTTTTTCTAACTTACACATGTAATAGTATTGAAAATTAATGATGCAAAAAATAATAACCTATACCCAACCAAATCTAAGAAATACCTTTTGACGTTACATATTAATCATTCTGCAATAACTTTGTACAAGCGTACTCATACGATTTAAAATAACTATACTATATGCACTAATTATGAAGTAATCTATAATTCATTACAACATGATGTATAGTTCTTTATCTCTAATTTAAGTTCGAATCTTTCAAAAAATGCAAAATTAAAAAAAAAACCAGTGTCAACTTTTTTGTCTAACGTTGTTTCAATGATATGTCGCTAGGCCTTTAGGCCAAGTCTTAGGTATTTTTATTCGGTTTATTATAATTTTCTTCATAGTACACTGCTTCACAATATGTTGATGCGTCATATTGTGCAGCCCTTGGGAGATTTTGACGGCAATTTGAGTCAGCAGACAGCTGACAGTTGGCGATGGTATCTCAAGGCGCCTAAGCAGATAGACACCTTATCTTGAGAATCATATCACTATCAGAGCACTTGTATCACCGTTTCCACTAATAGTTCACATGCGCAGACACTTAATACACAAAATCGCACCACTTTTACGTATCAAAATCCACTTCAAACCATTATTCAAACTAATACAGGAGCAGCAAACCGCCGCCGATCAAGTTCCCGCCAAAAGCCCCATATGTCGCTATGTATCTTACCGTAGTGTTTCGATGATTAAAATTCGTTGCTATGCGAGTAATCGAAAAAATATTGAAATAATCGGTAAAAATATTCAAATAATCGCATCTTTAAATTTTTTAATTTACTATTTGTTAATATAAATTTTTATTATTAAAATTGCTTAAGTTATATGAATCATGAATAAAACAAGTTTATTTTTTTATAATTTCCTATTTTGTCGGCGTAAATTTGTGTAGGCAAAAAAACATATCCAAGGCTGAACAAAACACTGCGTAATTCCAATGCCCCGCCATTTTGGGAGCTTACTGTGCGTACTTTTGTGATTTTATGTTTGTCTTCTAATTTTGTGACTCTGCTATAACTTTTTGGACTGATTCTACTATATTCGTTGACATTGGCCAGTTATATACTGGGCTCTGATTAAGCAAGTGATCATAATTTCGAAAAGAGGACGTAACTGTGGTAGTCGCACTTTAAACAGCCAGGCTCGTGCTTTGGTGGTGAAATTACACGAATATTTCGAACGTGAGTCACAAAACGGTGGGCCCCTTTTACCAGTGACACATGTGCGGGATCGTGTCGGTGAAGCACTTGGAATTGGCAAACGCACCGTTGCCAAGATAGTCACTGAAAAGTACGGGCCTTCAGGCAGTGAGAATAATTTACTTCACACGCCGAAAATACGAAAAATTATCGATCAATTCGACGCAGATACTGTTAGAAACCATGTCTACGGCTAGTTCACAAGGGGCGAATATCCTACTGCGGCGAAGTTGCAATAAAGTTTAGTAAATGTCGGCTTGTACAATGGTATAGGGTCATTAAGAACCATTTTAAAACGCATGGGCTTCCGAAACAAAAAAATTGATAAACTCAAAATAATTATGCAGAGGCTTAGTCTTGCAAAGAATAACATTTTTAAGAGAAATGATAAATATAACCAATTGGGACAACATCATATTCGTTGATAAAACGTGGTTAAATGCCAACCACACTGTGACGCAGATATAGACAGATGACACTTCAGCAACTTGCTGGAAGGTGCCCGTGGGAAAAGGTAAGTGCCTCTACCATGCGGGATCACTTGAGGAGGATTTGTAGAAATTGTTTAGTAGCCTTTCAATCAAAGAGTACAAGAGAATATCATGAGGAAATAGATGCAATATATTTTACAATATATTCCTGTGAATAGCACAATAATAATGGACAACGCCATGTACCATAAAGTTTCTTTCTGTCTTCTGTCTATTCTGTCCATAAAGACAAAGCGCCAACCCATGCGAATAAGAAAGCAGATTTATTAGCATGGCTGCAACAAAAAAGAGTGAAAGCGAACATGAAATTATTGAAAGCAGAGCTAATACAATCAGTAAACCACGTAAACCTTGGTACGTTATTGATACATTAGCAGAAGAGCACGGGCATAGAGTTATAAGACTACCATCATACCACTGCCAATATAATGCTATTGATTTGGGCCCAAATCAAGGGAGAGTTCTTATATGAAACCTTCTAAATGCAAACATATTAACTCTCCTTAGACACACGAGATAAAAATACTTATGCTTTTACAGGCTATGCAGCACTGCCACCAAGCCACCTTTTACAGTGAAGAAGATGGAAGGAATGCTGAAGGAAGCATATATGCCCATGTCACAAAGGATGATTGGGGAAAAGTGGTGAATAAAACAAAATTATTATGGATGACTTTGAAAGAGACATTCATTTTGACTACATTATTGAAAATCAGATAATAATTAACCTTAACAACGACAGCTGAACTAGTTGTAATGAAAGTGATTGAATAAATTTATTTTTTATCTAGTTTCAATCTTAAATTTATATAAATTTGCCTCTAGAAATAAGCAGTAACAAGAAAGTGATAAATTTTGTGTTTTAAATTATCCGATTTTAATTTATTATGGTATTAATCGAAACAAAACTGTAAGTGATTACGAACTCTAAAGAAACGATATCTATTTTTCTTAAGAATCGGATATTGTACATACCCATTTTTTGGTTGGCATGCCTAGTCCAATAGGTCTGCCAGCTGTCAAAGTTATTTCTTAGATTTGGTCGAGTATAAGTTTACAAATAAATCCATCTGTTTAGGCATTACTAAGTTCACATTTTTGTGTCATCACCTCACACAAATAAGATATTAAAGTTGCTTTCAGAGCAGAGAAATTTCAACACTTCAGTAATTATACTATAAGTAAAGTTACAGCCCACATTTGGGCACCGGCTTCCTCTCATTTTTGAGAGGATTTTGGAGCAAGAAAGAGTCCGCTGCGCCCATGCGTAGTAAGTCCGAGGAAAATTTTTAATTTCTTACACATTCAGTTTTCCTTCACCTTCGAGAACGTGGTAAATCAACTGAAGAGTTGAATTGCAATAAAAATTAAACATATTTGTGCCGACTAAATCTTACTCAGTTTACTTTTTATTACAATATTTTAAGACGGCACGGCTTAATAATTTTTATTATTTACAGTACTTCAAATAAATAATATGCGATCATTATTCATTAGCTTCCTCGGTTTCACTGCCGGAATTTGAATATTCGTTATCATCATTACTGTCTGCTCGCGGTCTTTTTACCAAAAGACCTTGCATCTGCAACTTTTGCAATGCTTCCATAGTTCTTTTAGCTCCACAACTTTCTATTCTCTCTTCAACTTGCGTTGCTTGTTTTGAACTAGTTTTCACTATTTTTAGACCAGACATTTTACCAAGTTTACTCAAATGTGAACTCGTACTCATTTCCGATTTCATTTGTGTGGACATCACTACGGATTTTCCTTGTACATTCTTAACAATGCTAGTAAAATCAGATCTGCTCTGAGATGCCGAGAAATTCACGGTGGCCTCTCCATCTTGATCACTTTTATATGTTGGTATTTCAAGTGGAAATGTCTCCTTTGGCTTTTTAAAGCAACTCAACTCTCCAGATGTATCCACCGAAGGTCTTTTCATTGATTGCTTCATTGCTTGTGGTGAAATTTTAAGCGCTCTTCCTGTTACTGGTTTTTGATTAGTTGGTTTGGAAGGAGTTTTATTTCTTATTTTTGGCACTGTGGAATTACAAGGTTTTGTCAAATTTAACCCTGTTCGTACAGGAACTAACTGGTTAGAAGGTCTAATATTTGTATTACTTGTGGGCCTAATTGGAGTAGTTGCATTTTTTATTTTAGTTCCTATGCTGGGAGATGGATGTCTAAATGTAGCATTCTGTGTATTTTTGCCTTGCTGACTATAGTTTAGAATTTTCTGTGGTCTAAATTTCGCATTAGAGTTTATTTGCCCTGTATTTTTCACTTCTTGTTTAACTGTCTGATTCACAGTTCTTATCGTTTTCGTTACAGTTGTCGTTATTTCCTCGATAACAGTTTGTGATTCATATGTTTTCACTGATACTTCTTTATTTACAGTGTTCACTTGATTTGATGTTCCAACATTTTCATTTATTGGTGTCTGACTAGTTGTTGTTGTTGGAAGGTTATCAGGTTTAATATTATGTTTTTGTCTGAATTGTTTAACACACGACTCTTTAAGATTATTTGGGATGTCGGAAGCATCTTTATTTGTACCTCGTGTATCAGCATCCGTATCTATAGTACATTTCTTTTCTTTTAATGGTCTTATTGTGACTTCTTTATTAAATGTCTGAAATTTATTTAAAGGAGGACATTTTTGACTTTCACTTGTTTGTGAATTAGATATTTGTGACTGGTAAGTAGTTTCATCTGATTTCATTTTTACCTTAGCTTGATGGCTGTGGTTTTCACCATCAGAAAGTTCTACATTGGTTTCTTCTTCAGCAAAATCTTCTTCCATGTCACTGTTAGTAACATTGGGAGATTGTATAGAGAAATTTTTATTATGTTTGCTTTCATCTTCATCCGAAAAAAAATCATTATCACTAGCGACATTATCTGTTATTTCAGTTATTTTTACTTTACCAACATTAGAATCAGAGTCACTTTCACTATCTTTTTTATATATCATTTTAATATTTTGCGTATTCTTGTCTTGGGGTTTTCTTGGAGGTAAATTGAGGGAAGAATTTTTAGATTTTACTGTTATATGTTTTCCAAGATTCTTTAATGTCGATTGCAAATTATTGTTGCTTTGGTTTATGGAATGATTCATAGATTTTTTATCTTTGATGTTGTTAAAATCCACATCCTCGTCATCGTCTGTAAATGTACCACTATGTTCTGAAATATTTTCCTCATCTTTAAAATTACTTTGGCTTTTAACTGATTGGTTTCCTGCTTTTACAGTTATACTCTTACCGAGATTTCGTAAGGCCTCATGAGATTTGAATTCAGAACTAACATTGCCTGTTTTGTTGGCAATGAGCGGATTTATCGACGATTTAGTTGTTTCAATCCTTTTGTTAAAATCTTGTTTATCTTGGCCATCACTGTCAGAGTCATCAATATTAAAAATCTCAATATCTTCATTTACTTCTTGCTTTGACATTACTCTTTCAGTAATATTGCCTTTTTTTAAATTTGTTATATGCATCGAAGTTTCAATTGTATGTTCTTGTTTAATGTTCTTTTTCGATGTAATTGTTTTTGCAGTAACATTTCTTAAACGTTTCAAAAGATCTGCATTTGCATTAGTCTTATTGATGTCCTCGTCTGTATCCAGTAGTGATTCCTTATTTATTGTGTTTTTTATCGTAACTTTATTGGTAGTGTTTTGCGTAGGACTTCCTATTTGTGAATCTTTTGTTATCGTCCCTAATTTGTTTTGATTCTTCAAATTAACGACTTTTCTACCTACAATATTATTTGCTAAACTTTTATATGTAGATTCTACATTTTCTGCTCCGTCATTATTTTTCTCGTCATCACTGTCGTCACTGAATTTCTCTACTATACTTTTAGGCGATGATACTTGTGAGCTTAAAGATTTAATTGTAACATGTTGTCCTATATTTTTTAAAGCTTCCAATGTTTTAGGTTCCGATTCTTTCTGGTTCCCGGATCTATTTATTCCTATACTAGTTTCTATATCAACAATATTATTCTTTGACCTTTTATCTTCTATTTTATTGCGACAATCTTCAGCTTGATCCTGACTAATATCATTCAAAGGATAGTCTTCTTTTCTTACCGGTGATGATTTAGAATTATTGACAGATTTAACAGTAATAAGATGACTTAGGTGTTTAATAGCATTTAAAGTATCATTTGTAACATTTTGAGCAGGATCAGTAACAGTTTCATCCTCTGCAAATTTCTTCTCATTAATTTCATTGGTGTATGCTCGTAGTATTTTTGTACTCGAAAGATCTTCTTCAAAGTCATTAAGTGTTTGTCCTGCAGTTGTAATAGTGTGTTGATTTTTATCTTGAATGACTTCTGTCTTTGAAACTTCGGTACTTTGACATAGCTCATTTATAATTGTATCATATTTGTTATCATTTGCATTAACATCTTCTTCGTTATCTTTGTTATAAACTATGTTATCATTATCTAAAGATTCATTAAGTGGTGCTGAGTAATTTGTATAATTTTCAGGTAAACTATCTGTTGAAACTAGAGTTTTGTGAGAATTTCTCTCAATATCTTTTGCTGTTACGTCTGATTTTGCAGATAAAGTGTCATTTGATTTTTCATCTATTGCACTTATTGTATTTTTGTTATCTATCCCCTTACTTCTCTTTAAGTGAAGTTGATTTGCTTCTTCATCAAAAATGTTAACATCTTGGGGTTTTACATATGTTTCTGCTTTATTTATTCTTTTTTCATTCTGGTCCACATTTTGATTCATTAATGTAGGCTTTTTCATTATTTTTATTTGACTGTTACTCTGACTCATAAGTTTTGACAGTACTTCACTGGAGGTACTTATTACATTCGATTTGATTGGATTAGCTCTATTAGTCGTTGAAGAACTTGGTTGTTCTGTGATTTTAGACGGATCTGGCTTTTTTCCAGGCTTCATTTTTATAGTTATACCTTGTTTCTTTAATTTATCAATATCAGAAGACAAGACTAATTTTTTTTCGTGATTTTTTATTCCTTGTTCTTTTTTAGGTTTAAGCTGTTTTGCAACAACGCGAGTGGGCACCTCTTCTATTCCCTGAAAGTTCAAACCTTCACCAAAAACATCTGCGTTCATATTTAGGAATTCATCTAGTGTAATAGCCTTTTTAGATTTTTTATGTTTCTTGTGTTTTTTCGCCTTTATCTTCTCAGTTTGTTCCATCTGTTCTTCTTCAGAATCTTTGCTCATACTCAATTGAAGAAATTGATCCTGAAAAACAGAAATCATACAATTGCTAGTCACATTATTTACAAGTTTTATAAAATATTGTATTACAGTCGAAATCAGTTATAACACAAGAAAATAAGGATTGAACTGAAAAAATAATGCCCCAAACCACGTATAATAAATTGCAATACTTGCTCACTCAATTTTCTATACATATAAATAAAATTGAAGTGTCTGTCTCTAATATTGAAATAATTGTCTTTTATTAATTGGGTTATTTGCATGCTATTAAGACATAAATAACCATTTTCAATATTTTTGTCGGTCTGTCTGTATGTCCGGACTAACCTTCAAGATGGTTACCAGATTGTGATGATACTTTACGAACAGGCGAAGAGCAATGTCAGGAGAGATCTAGGTTATATTTTATTCTAAAAACTTAAAGATTAAAAAAATGATAAAAAATGATTTTTGATTTTCTTAAATATAAATAACGCAGCATTAATAGATCCTTTCCAGGCGAAGCCGGGGTGGACCGCTACTTTCGCTTCTCATTTTCTTCGTCGCTTTTTACCCATTTGTCTTTTTACTTTTCAGTTTCTTTTGACTATTTTCATAATGATAAAATCGTAAATTTTGTTGTTTCAGGGTGTTTTTCCCGACGTCTCTTTTAGGGCATCAACGACAGTTAGTTCTGTTGGTTTGGATTTATTCTGCCATAATTTACTATAACGTTTGGTTTCATATTTTACGTTCGAAATAATATAAATCACACACAGACGAAGTGTACAATCACATCGTCCTTAATCGCTAAACTTCTTCGGTGAGGTCCTCAATAATCGCAGATATTGTAGGTCGATTCCTCGTAGTCATTTCTCGAAGTAGATTGCACTATCGCATTCCCGGAATAATTACTTCTTCGATCGCTAGCTCACGCATTTATGCCCAATAAGAGATATATAAAACATTCTAGGTCCATCCGGTTCATACAAACATTCCCCTCTTTCAATGAGAAAATACTAAAACAATCGTGATTAACAATATTTTCAAAGAGAAAAGACATTAAAATTATAAGTATAAATTTGCGTTTTAATTTTGAGCATTATCTATTCTTACGCCCACACATTTTATTTTATTGTCAATTGGGACATTGACCCTTACTATACAGACGTAACGCCTGCTTTCCCATATATCGTTATAAATTCTATAGGAATGCCAAACTACAAGAACATTTTCGCGCATACATGACGCTATACAGTTGCATACAATGCTTTCTTATAATATATTTATTTACTTTGTACCTCTGACACTGTAGTGTGATAAGACCATAGTAGTATTAAATACTAGCTAATACCCACAACTTCGTCCGTGTTGCTTGATATATTAACAAAGAAAACACACATCACGGAACACGCAGAGCTTATAAAAATCGTTGTTTCTTAAAACTTTAATAACTTTGTATTAAATGAAGATATCGCAATTTTTTTTTTTTTTAGATAAGGGCCAAGTGTCTAAGAAATAAAACTTAGAAAAGCGAATTGAAATCTATCTAGTAGTTTTTCCGTGATGCGCGCACAACTGCAAATCTCTATCATTTTATTTATATAGATTAATTTTTACTTACTTCTTCGTTTCTGATCTGGCATACAATCAAGAATTCATTCATTTATTTTAAAAATTCCTTCTACCCTACTTCCCAAGCCTACTTCTAATCGCGCCACTAGTTTTTAGTGAATTAAGTATGTATCTCATTTGATTTTTAAAGTTTTATTAACAACAAGCACATATTTAAAATATTTTAATATTGATATTAGAAAAAAATAAAATTGCTTAATTATTTAAAAATTGCTTTCAATTGTCTTATAACCGGTTTTGACTGTATTTACAATAAAGTCAATTTTTTTTTTACTTACAATTCCAATTGTTTTTAAATCTTCATTATCTTCGTCAATTGCATCAATTTCCACTTTTTCTATTAAAGGAGGTATAGTATCCAATGAAAACTCAACTATTTGTTTAAGCCTGTAAGCATATGACAAAATATTTATATGCATTGAAGAAAAAGTATACATAAACCAAGTAAAACAATATTAACATTTCATTTTCTTCACTGTACAAGTCTTCAGATGAGTGAAATGTAAGATGCAATTCATAAGCATCTAAATGGTAAAATATAGCTTCACATAATGGACACCTAAGTATATCTTCAGGGCTTTGATTTTCATCATTATGATCATCTGTCATATGTTTCTGGAATTAATAAATACATAGTGTTTACATGTAATAAAAATTAGCAATGAATTTTAAACTCACAAAAATTACATACATGTAAATTGACTTTGTTGTTATACTCCTCGCCGCAAAATGGACAATAATAGATTTGCACTAATTCCTGAAAGCATTTACATTTGATATAACTAACTTACAGTAGAACCTTAAAAATCTTTACTACATGAATAATTCAAATAACAACTAACCTGATTCAATAATTTTAGTTTTTTTGAATGACCAATGGCAGGTAAATCCGTGTCCTGTCTGTGATAAAACTTATTATGGTAAACCATGGCTGATGTGTTATAGAAATCCACATCGCAACAATCGCAATGGAAATTGTTAGTTATCTCAAAGCTGGAAGAATCGTGACTGGACAACAAGTGTTTGTTGTAAAGATGCTGAAATGTAATATTTATTAACTTAATTTAAATGTACTTGTATTTTCATAAATATAAATAAATGTATACAGTGGTAAAAATATAAATATAAATGTAAAATAAGGCAACCGTGGTGAAAAGAAGCTAGGGATGATAATCGATGGCGAAATAATCGATTGTTTAAATTGTGACGATATATCGATTAATCGAAGAAACATTCTAGGCTTTTCGTTAAAATAGATTAGATAGGTGCTGCGATAATCCTAGCTAAACAGAACACGACGGGATCTATCTCTCTAAAGAAAGCCGATGGAAGTTACTCAACATCATCGGATGAAACCCAACGCATCCTAATTGAAACATATTTCCTAGGTTGCTGTGTAACTCAGGGGGTGAACCGGCATGAAGATATAGTGGTACCAACAACAGAAGACTGGAATTTAGCACAGAGTGGTAACAAGGGATAAATCCATTGGGTCATTCACACTTTCCTCCCCTATAAGGCGGCAGGACCTGACGGCATTTTCAAGGCACTCATATAGCGGGGGGAAGGCCTAATAGACTTGTTGCCATAATGAGAGCATGTCTGGCCTTCAGATATGTTCCTAGGAGATGGAGGGAAGTGAAAGTTATGTTCATACCCAAACTAAATAAGAGCGACTATACAGACTTAAAATCCTATAGACCCATTACATCACATCCTTTTTCCTAAAGACGTTGGAGAGGGTGTGTGAAAGGGATTTAAGGGGGTCGGCGCTAATAAGCAATCCGCTACACGATAAGCAACACACCCACAGCTTAGGCAAATCGACAGAAACGGCACTTCACCAGATAATAAAAAGGATTGAAGATGCCACCTAAAACAAAGAATACGTCTAGTCTAGGATCCTTCATAAATATAGAAGGTGCTTTTGACAGAACGAACTTCTCCAGCAAAAAGTTGCACTAAGTAGACATAGAGTTGAACCGACACTGATTTACTAAATATACACAAACAATAAATATTGCTGGTGAATCTCAAACAGTTCAAATAAAGAAAGGCTGCCCGCAGGTTGGGGTTCTTTCACCTCTCCTGTGGAATATGGTCATAAATCAACTCATCAGCAAATTAAATGTCAATCACTTCTACACAATAGGTTATGTAGATGTCCTGACAATATTGGTCTTGGGAAAGACAGCAAGCATGGTGTGCTACTTGACCCAAGCGGCTCTCCGTATAGTGGAGAGTTGGTGCAAGGAATATGACTTAACCGTTAACCCAAATAAAATGGTTCTAGTAATGTTCTCGCCGGATAATCCCAACGTTGTAGTTGATTCTGTCGCTGATGTGGTACTTCAGGGAATAGAATTATTTATTCCATCATCTGTGGTGCCTATCGGAGGCAGAACTCAGCCATGGTTTGATCACTCCTGTGAAATTGCATCACGCTATAAGCAGGAGTGCTACCAAGTATAATTCCGCCTCCAGGTCCTTCAAAAGTGTCATTGCCAAGGCAAAGTCAGAGCACATCGGCTCTCTTTTTGCTTCCAACTCGACTCTCGATGACGGGGGGAACACACCGCCTACCATCCCGCGGTGTGAGTGCTCCATGCAGGAAGTGCTGTTTACACAGCGCTCGGTGCGTAAAGCACTCCTCTCCCTGGACGTCAACAAGTCGAGTCGGCCTGATGGAGTCCCACCTATTGTGTTGAAGACGTGTGCTCCGGAGTTGGCACCGGTTTTAATGCAATTTTTCCGGTACTCCTACTCCCTAGGCGTAGTCCCGAACTCATGGAAGACAGCTTTAGTGCACCCGATCCCTAAAAAAGGCAACCGCTCAGATCCGTCCACTACAGGCCTATCGCTATCGCCTCCTTGTTCTCCAAAGTAATGGAAACTATTATTAACTGCCAGCTCATACTGTACCTTGAGGATCACCAGCTAATTAGTGACCGCCAGTACGGTTTCCGTCGAGGTCGCTCAGCTGGTGATCTTCTAGGTTACCTAACTCATAGATGGGCGGAGGCAGTGGAGTCCAAGGGGGAGGCGTTGGCCGTTAGTTTGGACATAGCAAAGGCATTCGATCGGGTTTGGCACAAAGCGCTTCTTTCGAAGCTCCCTTCCTTCTTGGCTTCCCGAGAAATTGTGCAATTGCATCACTAGTTTTCTTGCAGATCGGAGCATCAAGGTCGTAGTAGACGGTGCATGCTCCGATTACAAGCCCATTAACGCTGGTGTTCCACAAGGCTGCGTGCTATCACCAACGCTGTTTCTTCTGCATATCAATTATATGTTGCAAACCGGTAACATTCATTGCTATGCAGACGACAGCACTGGTGATGCTTTATACACCGGCCGTGCCAATATTTCTCGGGAAAACGTCGCCGAGTACCGGAACAAACTTGTGTCTGAAGTCGAGACTTTTTTGAACAGTCTCAGACTGGGGGCGACTAAATCTAGTCCAGTTCAATCCCCAGAAGACACAAGTTTGCGCGTTTACCGCTAAAAAGAACCCCTTTGTCGTATCTCCTCAGTTTCAAGGCACCATCCTTGTTGCCTCAGCCAGTATCGGAATCCTCGGTGTCGACATATCGAGTGATGTGCAGTTTCGTGGTCACTTGGAAGAGAAGGCCAAATTGGCCTCAATAAAGCTTGGCGTGCTCAGCAGAGCGGGACAGTATTTCATGCCGGCACACCGCTTGCAATTTTACAAGGCGCAGGTTCGGCCCATATGAAATACTGTTCCCATCTCTAGGCAGGGGCTCCCCAGTGCCAGCTCCTTCCACTTGACCGCATCCAGCGCAGAGCGGCTCGAATCGTCGATGACCGAGTTCTTTCCGATCGGCTAGACTTACTGGCACTGCGTAGAGATGTTGCATCTCTTTGCGTATTTTATCGCATCTATCACGGGGAGTGCTAAGTGGGAGTGTTCGGGCTAATCCCAGCCGCTCAATTTCACCATCGCACATCGCGACAGAACGCGATACCATCCATACCATCTGGATGATTGGCGGTCCACCACTGAGCGATTTAGAAGAAGTTTTCTTTCTCGCACAACTTCCTTGTGCAATCGATTACCACCAGCGATTTTTCCAGACCGACACGACTTAGGGACCTTCAAGAAAAGAGCCTACTCCTTTTTAAAAGGCCGGCAACGCATCTGCAATTCCCCTGGTGTTGCAGTTGTTCATGGGCGGCGGTAGTCACTTACCATCAAGTGAGCCGCATGCTCATTTGCCCCCTCTCCTATAAAAAAAATCATTAAAACGAATGTTGAATAACTATCACCTCCCAAGTCTTTTCAGCACAAAACTCCAGCTATCCTCTGAGGTTAAATATTTAGGGCTTACCTAAGACAGTAAACTCAACTGGAATAAACAATAAAAAACTACATAGAAACTTTTTATTGTTTATTCCAGTTGAGCTATTAGCTACCCGCTTCACCTACACATAAACAAGAAGCAACTTTAGCTGCAATTAGACTCAAGACCCTAAATCTTTGGAGTATAAGTAGAGTCCCTCATACAGGTATAATCGATAGAATTTACACCAAAATTCCTATCTTACAAGCCAAGTACGATAAGATCCCCAAACAATTTGTGTTTGATAAGAAATATGAATATACATTAAATGAAACTAACCAGCCGGAGGGATTAAACCCAAAAGAGCTTAGAATTTTTACAGATGGTTCTAAAATAAGTGAAGGTGCAGGATTTCGAACTTTCTCAGAAGACCTCAATATCCACATAGGTACACCGCTGGGTACCCACAACAGTCTTTCAGGCAGAATGTATGGGTATCATCCATCGACCATAGCTATACATGCCAGGATGGTAAGACTTCTCCATCAGAATACTGACTAACAGCATGGCCGTACTACAAGCACTGAATTACAATGTGGTGAACTCGGGACTAATATATGAATGCCATCAACGACTAAATAAGGTATGTAAACACCACAATGTAACTCTATAATGGATCAAGGGACACAGTGGATCCAGGGGCAACGACGCAGCAGACTAACTGGCCAGGAGAGGATCGGCTCTGGCTGCTATATGGCCAGAACCGATTATACCGATCCCTTTTAGTAACGTTTGTTCACTGGTACGTACAAACTTCACTATCCAACACGCTCAGCTTTGGAAAAATCTGTAGGCAAACTAGGGAGGACCTGCCAGAAATAAACAGTTGTTTAACCGAGGTCTTAATGAGATTGAACAAGCCTCTTTTAACAAACAGTTATTTACCATAGGTATTTATTCTGACATATAGGTGTTTCTGTAATACAGATAGTCCCCTGTGCAGGGCATGTATAGGGGAGGAAGAAACGACGGCCCACGAGATGCTGGCATGTCCGGAGGTCGCTGCATACAGGGCTAAACATCTCGGCACGCCGGAATCACTCCCCGAAGTTGCTTGCAACATCTAAGAACTGTTGAGATTTCATGGCTCATATGATAAAAAAAGATTTTATATATATTTTCATTTGCCAGAAGAATGCTATAACGAAATTCAAGGTTCAACGGCATTTCAAAAATCAGGCACTATCCCGCGTATATTTCGCTGCAGCACGACTATTCGCGCCAATGTGAACACGTCCATACAAATTAGTTGAAGCGATCGGCGCTAACTAATCGCGTCCCGCGTCCCGTGCGGGATTCGCCTCAATTTGAACGAAGCTTTAAACCGGAGATAGGCAGAAGCACCTTCCTGATAACAACTTAAAATAATGAAAACTGCTGTTGCCAAGTGTGGCAACTATAGCAAATGAACTTATGTTCAACAGGAGACTTTTGATAGGCTGTAGGCTTACAAAATTATAAGATATAATATTTACAATATTTTTTACCACATACATGCATAAACTCTCCCCATCACGCAGAGTGGTAGACAAAGACTACGGATTTTCATTAGGCATGATCCTAACCTAACACACCTCTCCTACTTCTTTCACATCCATATATCTATACATACATGCTCATCGGTTAAGGATACTCTTGTTTTGGCCCAACTTCAATATATTGCCAATTTGATTGGTAAGCTTTCATCTACAGTTACCCTTGCTAACTCTGGCACTCATTTCTGCAGCATAAATTGACTTTTTCTGCCTTTCTCATTCATTCTTTCCATTTGTCCAAATACCGAAACATTCCTTTCTTTATCATAGACACATTTATGACACAGACACAAATATGAATATAATGTTAAGTTACTTAAATATATGTTTTATAAGAATTGAAACTAAAATGATATAGGTAATGTAATTTTAATAAGGATTTAGTAATAAAATTATGATACAAAGTTAAACCATTTATTTAATACAAAAATATTTTAATCAACCTATCACCATTAGTATCTATTCTTAAATTAATTAATATAAAAAATTTAATAACAGTTAAAACTATATTTAAAATGAACCAAAAATCACTTTCTTTTACAATACAAATATTTATTAAAAATAACATTAAAACATTGATAAAATTTAATGATTCTTTTTTATTTTAAATTACAGTAATACTATTGTTGTTGTATTCTGTATGGAAAAATTAAAACAGCAATATTAATAACTGCTAATAACCCTCAATTGTCCTGGCTATGGTACATTGCTTTTGCTTCTTACTTTCTTTTCAAATGTTCTATATCATTTCTTGTTGGTACGGAGTGTTGTTGCTTGGAAAATGTGGTATGGAATTAAGGGGTGATTCTGAAATTAAAATAAATATTTTAAAATAGAGGTTTAAATGCATCCCATCACTGTAAAGTAATGTGTTATAAATTAATTACAAAATTAAGATGGAATATTTGAATTGGAAGTTTTAAACCATCACAAGCCATTTAAAAGGATGTTTAAGATTTATTGAAACATCTATATTCCCTACACTAAGAAATAACATGTATGGTGTTAATTTATGTAAATTATATTGTAATTAAAAAACAGTGGGTTACCTTTTTGTAACACTTGTTCCTCAAGAGTGTCCTTTACATTTGATGTTCCTAAAATAAATAAAACAATATTAAAATAATTAGTCTATAAAGCTGAGGAAAAATGCAGTTATTCTTATTAGATGCCAAACAAAAATATTGAGAAGTTAATGAATTATAACATTTTTATTTGAAATAACTAAGTGGTGAGAAAGGTCAATTGTAAGTTGTGTCTTTAAAATCTACACTTGACCACCTGTGACTGCTATCAATCCCTTGTCTAATGTTGACAAAATGGGTGGGTTTTCAGCAGGCCTATGCTGCTGTAAATTGCTATGCTGAACACAATTTATTTAAGGCACATTTTTTGTGCCCAATTAAAAAAAAACATATTACTTATACTATATTTAAAAAAAACATTATTATACTTACTTTTGCCCAGCCTTGACCATTATTATTTATTTTGTTCCTCCTAATGAGCTTAGAGATGGATGCCGTTTCCTGTTTCATAAGATTCTTAACTGTGCTTGAAAGTTGGATGGCAAGCCGTGTTATTGCGGGAATGAACTATTTCAAAAAACTGCTTATAGTTATACCCAATTCGAAAGGTCTTTTAGTAATTCACACATCTTAAACAGCACTTCACCTTTAAACTTTAAACAAAATCGAATGTTTAAGTGTTTACTTTGTTTCGTGGTTACAATTTTTTTCTGATGTATCAAAATGAACGAGGCAAAGGCACGCTCTATACAGCCATATAATTTTTTAAAGCTCGCAAATATAGCGTTTTTTATAGGAAATGTGTGAAAAGATGTTATGTTTGACGAATTATACCATTTCTTAAATGTTTTTACTACTTAAATGCTTGTTTATGGAAGTTACAAGGGGTTTATTATGGCTTCACCGGTTTATCGATAAATAAAACATGCCTGTTGCTAAGAGTAACGCAGCTAACTTCATGTGTTATGACAAAATTTTTGGCCAATACAAGCGCAATTCCGATTTCAATCTAATGTTAACAAAATTATTTCGAGAGTATGGTTATTTGTATGATTTTGTTTGTAACATTGTAATTACATAATATACAATATTTTATTATATATAATATTAAAAACTATAATAAAAAAAAACTAAAACTAGTAACTTAATTATCATACAGTCCTACTCCCCGCGGTATTGTGCCAAGAACGCTGGCTGCGTTTCACCGCTGAATGACTATACTTAGCCTTTGAGCGAGAAAAGAACCAGCCCTCTTATCACCAGCAGCAACAATCAGTCGCCGATGGAGTTCCTTTAGGAACTTTACCGCACGTGGACCCCACGGACCGATAGTCTCTACAGCAAATGGCACAAATATGTAGTCATCTCTCAGAGACTCATACAAAACAATTAATTGTAATTACATTGGATTGAAATTGACATTGGATCGAAATTGTTATTGGATTCAAGAGTCAGCTTGCTGATGGCTAGTTTCCATAGATACTGGTCGCCGTGACCAAACTTTGGCCTGGGGAACATTATTTTACTTGCATATTTGATAATATTAGGTCCTTACATATGAAATTAGCATTTTGTCGTACTGACCACTTTGATCTGAAATATCTCCTCTTTGGTTAAGAATTCCAAATTCAAATTTATAAAT
The DNA here is from genome assembly GCA_029286625.1 of Parnassius orleans. Taxonomy (NCBI): domain Eukaryota; kingdom Metazoa; phylum Arthropoda; class Insecta; order Lepidoptera; family Papilionidae; genus Parnassius; species Parnassius orleans. The sequence goes on along the minus strand of JAGSMP010000182.1, from coordinate 839,961 downwards.
TCATTTAGCTGGTACATTTGAGTTTTGAAAACAGTCATTCATTTGTTTTTTCCTCATTATTTTATTCTTTGGCGTCGCTTATTACCGCACAATGGAAAACATGAAATAGCGGTATATTTACGAGTACGAGTTCTACCGTGGCACCAGTGCTGCAGAAACAGCTCACAGTGTACGGCGCTAGTGTCGCAAAAGAAAGCACGGTACGTTTTTGGTTTCAACATTTTCGTTCTGTAAATTTCGACCTTCAGAACCAACCCCGTGGACGGCCGGAGACCAAAGTGGAAAATGAAGAATTAAAGGCTATTGTGGAAGCGGATCCATCACAAAGCACTTCAGAGATAGCTGCAGGCTTCGGGGTAAGTGACATAACTGTATTAATCCACTTGAAGCAAATCAGAAAAGTAAAAAAATTTGAACGATGTGTACCTCATGAACTGAGTGAATCGAACTTGCAAACATGCATCGACTGCTGTGTTACTTTGCTCAACCGACACAATAATGAAGGGATTTTAAATTGAATCATTACTTGTGATGAAAAGTGGATGCTGTACAATAATCGGAAGCGCTCGTCGCAATGGCTGAACCCTGGAGACCCAGCCAAATCCTGCCCTAAACGAAAATTGACTCAGAAAAAGTTACTTGTGACTGTTTAGTGGACTAGCGCCGGTGTTGTTTACTACAGCTTTCTAAAATCTGCCCAAACGATTACGGCAGATATCTATTGTCAGCAACTGCAAACCATGAAGGAAGAACTAGCTGCTAAACAACCGAGATTGGTCAATCGCTCTAGGCTACTGCTGCTTCACGACAACGCAAGACCACACACTGCACAACAAACAACCACTAAGTTAGATGAGCTACAATTGGAATGTCTGCGACATCCACCTTACTCCCCAGACCTTGCTCCAACAGATTACCATTTTTTCCGGAATTTGGACAACTTCTTACAAGGAAAAAAATTCAACTCCGATGCGGCAGTCCAAACCGCCTTCAAAGAGTTTATTGATTCTCGCCCCATGGTTTTTTAGTAAAGGATCAATGAACTACCTATGAGATGGCAAAAGTGCATAGATAACAACGGTGCATACTTTGATTAATTAAATATATTTTACAAAAAAAAATTGACTTTATATTCCTCCCGTACAAAATGCCAATTTCATATGTAAGGACCTAATAATATGTTTTTTACATAGAGATGGATTTTTGTGATATTCAAGAAAATAATAAACAAAATCAATCTAATCAGATTTCATTATATTATGAGCAGTGATAATTTTTAATAACGACGTTTTTCGTAACAATTTCATGGTGAGCAAGATCCAAGAATCCACTTACCTTTAAAGTGAACAGTTTGCCACACCATGGGCAAAAGTACTTGGCGTCATGGTCTGGGTGCACTTTGTGTTTATGAGTTATCGCTTTCGATATTGTGGGAAACACTTCGGGGCATACATCACATGAAACCATTTCATTGTCGTCTTTTGCAGTATCAATGGACGTCGGCGATTCGTTCTGATTCCGAACTTTAGCTTTTGCAGTTTGATCAAATTTCGGATCTCCATGCTTCCTAACAACAACAATTAATAAGAAGTTTGTTAGATTCTTAAAAACCTGAGAATATTTTTGAACATGGAAGAAGCTATCATAATTAACCACCTGAAGTGTTCTTGTAATGTCTCTTTATCTTCGAAGGCTTCCTTGCAAAATATGCATGAAAATTCCTGTACCGAAGTCATCATAAAAATTGTGAAGAATTCAGAACTATTTCAGAACAACTGAAGTATTCACCGGTTTGTATACTAAAATAACCATATTCACCAAACAATGTTTAAGATATAAACGAATACCACATTGTCCCTTTTTAATTAAAGTTATCACCATTAAGCGTTTTGCATTTATTTTCTTAGATATAATCTCCAAATATTCAGAGACAACAATACAAGTACAAGCGAAATGCGTGCCATTTTGAATTGTAGATTTGTATCAGTATTCAGTGTTGCCATCGTAAAAAACTGAGTTGCCGTATGTTACAGTCTGGATTCTGGATACAGTCTGGACTGGATTGCCGTATTTTTAATTATTTATTTTAAAAATGACTATTCCTCGTTTGTTTCTTCTCCGTAAAGGTTTCTTATCGTTTCTATCACTTCAGATTCATTATCTCTTTCTTTACTTCACCTTTTTTTAAGAACTACTTAGTCTAAATATTTTATTTCCATATTTTTTGTTTTTCATTCATTTGTTGAGCCTTTTAGTTGAATGGCAAACGTTAAAAAGTTTCCTTTTTTCAAATAATCTAATAGAAATCACTCACATGACATGTGCAAACTTGCACACGTTCTAACAATATTTATTTCGAATACAAAATGTTAGCGAAACTTTAGCTGAATCAATTTAACAAATGCGATAAATTTTTTGATGTGTATGTATGTATGAGATATCTATTCACCACATTAAAAATATATAATCAATTACCAATTACATAGTGGAGTCTATGGAATAATTAAAAACATATACAACGTGTCCCAAAATTCAACGATAAACGGGCACAATAGGGTGGACCTGCTCATGACTACTCGAGAAAAAATAAAAAGAAAAAAAAATCTAAATCGTTTTTAAAATTACAAAAAAAAATGAAATTCTTTGAAAATCGATACCCCGATATGGTATTTTTAACTACCATGAGCACATTTTTAATTTTTTTTTTTTTTTTTTGTAACGGCAACCTTAGTAGTACTGCTATTTACCACAACCCTTATAAATCCCAGAATACATGTAGTTTTTAAACAAAAATCAATCAAAATTTTTTTTTCCCCTAATATTTTAAAAGATTTTTACTTTCAGTCCACTTTCACTCATCGTGGTGTAAAAAAGTAGATAACTAGCCACAAAAAAAAAGCCTACTATTTCTAATCAAGAACCGAAATTTTGAACATAATTTTTTGTTGCTAGTTAATCACTTTCACTACACTACACTATGTGCTAAAAAGGTTTTTGTTGCAAGTTCTTAGAACTTGAATTGCAGATGTGCGTAGTCAGTAAAATTTAGAAGTTAGAGAGCGATAGATAGAGGGAGACTATACGTTAGAGAGAGATAGATGATGTTCGTTGTTTAATAACAATAGGGCAGGTAGACAAGTTGCTTTAGTGTTCTCAACAAGTCAGTCAGTACACTCTGCTCCTTTGTTTACTGTGCACCGTTCCGTATTCAATTGATGTGGCTCTCGTACTAACGACTTTTGGCTTCGCTTTTTGGACTGGTGGTGATCTGCAAACTGAACTGACCTGGCATTATTGTGTGTTTTGTGAATTGGATTATTGGCGTATTTTGGACTGTTTAGCGTTTATCATGCCGCTACCGTACACACCGTTGGAATACGCTAATATGCATCTCATTTATGGAGAATGCCGATGCCATGCTAACGCTGCTAGCAGATTGTATCGAGAAAGGTACCCAAATGCTCAAAGACACCCTGATTATCGAGTATTTATTAATGTGCATCAAGCGTTTGCGGAGGGTCGTTTACCATCTGCCAGGAGAAACGCTGGAAGACCTAGATTGGGACGCGATGAAGAAGTTCTCAAAGAAATAGAAAACGATTCGACTACCTCGGTACGTGCCATAGAACTAGCTACGGGAATCCCAAAAATTCTTAAACGTTACAGGCTTCACCCATACCACTACAGGCGTGTGCAGACGTTATTACCGCGGGACTATCCACTACGGGTCGCATTTTGCCGTAAGATGCTGCAAAAGCACAGGGAAGATCCCCAATTCTTAGATAAAGTTCTATGGTCGAATGAAACAACCTGCAAGAAAAATGGCTATTTAAATCTTCACAACTTACATAGTTGGAGCAATGAAAATCCGCACCTGATGAGACAAGACAAATCCCAATATCAATTCAAGATTAACTTATGGACGGGCATATTAAATGGAAAAGTAATTGGGGCCTTTGAGTTACAAGGAAACTTACATGGAAATTGTTATTTGAACTTTTTACAAAACGACTTGCCATAATTATTAGAAGACGTGCCTTTGCGTGACTTACAAAACATGTGGTTTCAAAATGATGGTTGCCCAGCTCACTATGCCCGTCTTGTGCGAGAATATTTAAACCAAGAGTACCCAGGGCGTTGGATCGGGCGACTTGGTCCTATCTTATGGCCACCCCGTTCACCCGACCTAAACCCCCTGGACTTCTTCTACTGGGGTTGTCTCAAAGACAGGGTTTACTCAAACCCATTTCAACATTGGATGAGCTTGCAAAAATATCACTCAGGCTACGGATCATATCAATGGTAGAAGATATGCACGACGAATAAAAAGATCTTTTAAGGCGATGCCATGCCTGTATTAATGCCGGTGGCCAACAATTCGAACATTTACTGTAATATTAATAATGCAAAAAAATAAAATAAATGTAAATATTTGTAACCTTTGTTTTGATTCATGCAACATTTTTCAGCAAAAATCCTGTGCCCCACAGAAGTTTTTCTAGAGTATTATACCATTTTAGAATCTTGGTTAGTTGCGTCAATTTTTAAAAAAACTTGCCATAGTACTGTCAGTGCTTTTTTTTTACACCACGATGAGTGAAAGTGGACTGAAAGTAAAAATCTTTCAAAATATTAGGGGAAAAAATAATTTTGATTGATTTTTGTTTAAAAACTACATGTATTCTGGGATTTATAAGGGTTGTGGTAAATAGCAGTACTACTAAGGTTGCCGTTACAAAAAAAAAACAAATAAAAAAAAAATGTGCTCATGGTAGTTAAAAATACCATATCGGGGTATCGATTTTCAAAGAATTTCATTTTTTTTTGTAATTTTAAAAACGATTTAGATTTTTTTTTCTTTTTTTTTTCTCGAGTAGTCATGAGCAGGTCCACCCTCTGGTGCCCGTTTATCGTTGAATTTTGGGACACGTTGTATATTATTATAAACTTTTTTTACTTTCAACAGGTTACAATAATATTGCTTATACTATTAATAATAATGATAAATTGTATATACTCGTTCTATTATTGTTCATACACACAGAACAGTAACCATATTTACACTTTTTCTATTATAACAACACTATTATTCTTTCAATCAATCAATCAATCAATAAGCCTTTTGTCCTGAACATTTTTCGATGGTTGTCTAAATGATTATGATGTTTAAAGAATGTCTTTCAGTTCAGTGTGCCTCTTGGCAAAGGCCTCCTCTAATATCTTCCATTGCTTTCTATCTCCAGCAACCCTTCTCCAATTTGTTATTCTTTACTCATTTGATATTACTAAATCAAAACGTGAAATAAAAACAAACACGACGTGCGTAGTGTACACACTGAACTTGAGAGCTGGCTGAGCTGGTATAAACCGGTTTCTCTCTGCACGTGACTAGGTACGTAACGAGTCGCCAGCACTCACGCACACACGCGCCTCAAGCTTGTAGTAGTGTACCCTTAGACAAAGAGTGTATCTGTCATACCTAGCGCAGTTGTATGAAGCTATGAAGCTTTGTATCTATTCCGTTTCTTTACTCATGTGGTACATAATATATTTCGTTTAATTCATTACATTAGTGACAAAATGTTTCGTTTCACCTTATGGTCAATTGCCGTATTTTGTGATACGGCAATGAAAGGCCTGTCGTATGCCGTATTTTTCTGAAAAATAATCGTGGATTGCCGTATAACACGGCAATTGTCGTATCAATGGCAACGCTGATTTGTATAATTTACGAAAAAATATCGTTTATTGCTTCCACAGACTAATATGATACTTACGCACAAAGAGAATATAATCACTACGTTTACTTACGCATTTGATAGCTTTGCTTCAGCTTCAGTGTAGCCCAGTGATGCCAATTCCATAGCGAATATAAACAGTAAGCACGGGTATGAAAATTCTCGAAATTTCAAGGGCAACGCTTTTAGTTACAAAAGGACAGGCGTACTGATTGTTTCTCTCGCAGGTTTTTACATGAATTTTAAATTACCATGGTTAAAAACGATTAACGGAAGCAAACTAAGAATAATAATGATATTTCTTTTTGTCGGTTAGTAACATTTCGATAAAAAAACACTGATTTTCACAAAATTAAAATAAAACTTTTAAATAGTATTTTCTACATAGGTTTATCTTTATTGTGTACCTACATAATAAAGGTAAATACGGTTAAAATACTTTTTCTAATTTCAGATTTACGAAAAGTCGTGAATTAGCAAAAAAATGGGTGGTAGCAATAAAGAGGAACAACTGGGAGCCCATGATCAGTAGTTTCGTTTGTTTCATCCATTTAAGTGCTTCGTCCATCTTTGAAAGCAAGTGTGTACTGCGTAAGCTGGTTGGAGATGCAATACCAGAGCTTTAGTTTAAAGTATGATTTCACTTATTTTAAAGCGATTAAAAAACTAGCTTCGGCAGCTATTTATGTAGGTATCTAATTACGTACGTAATTACGTATGTATATTCACGTTTTTTCTATAACTAATGGATCTCATACAAAAATATTACATTAGATGATTAGAATGAAATATCTTGTACTTAAAACTGCGGTCAAGCAAACAATACTACAATGATATAGTTAATCCTTTGCTAAGGGGCAATAAATGAATTAGATGTTTTGACAAATAAATAAAATATTTCAAAGAGGTACATGGTTACATGTTTAAAGTTATTATTCCATTTGCAACCCATAATTCTAAAAGCCAATAATTATAGGGATAATTTGGCAGAAATATACCGGCTGAAGTTAAGTAGATTTCATAGTGACCTTTTCGCGATATATTTTAGATTACCACGATAGTGCGAAATTCCGCACTATTCGACTACATTTTTGTTGTAAGATGTCAGATGAAGCTTCTATTATGACAGCCCGAAAGCGCGTGACCACAGAACACAATTACTCTCTGCGTGACAAATTTTAATTGGTCATTGTGTGCGTTAGTTAGTGATGTTAGTGATTTAAAACAAATAGTTTAGTGTACGAAACTATCACGGTAAAAATTCAGTTAATTTTGGAACTTCCAAATTTTTACCGTGATAGTTCTAAAATAATTAAAAAATATGTTCCCGGGAATAAGCTGCACCTACCTGCCTATTGTTGGATTTTAATTATAAATGTACAAAATCCCAATAATATCTGAGGGAGTGTCTACCGATAAATTTAAACAATTTTCCTACCTTAAACCTTTGGAGATAAATTTACTGCCATGGACAGTTTCCCCGAAATTTCTTTTTTTACGTAACGTTAATCAAATACAAATAGGTAGTATATAATGGCTTCTTTATTTTTCATATGAGTATCACTTTTAATAATTACAATTATTTAATAATTAATAATGAAATACAGAATATTACATACATACAGAAGTATATTTTAACATTCGACTTAAATATGAATGTAAGCTTTAATAATTTAAGTAAGGAAACTTGTAGGAATCAGGTAGCGATGGGTTATCGACGTATTTGTCGTTAATGAAACTAGACCATCCATTTTCGTTCATCGACTAGTCGATCAACTAGTTAAATTTGTCAACTAGTTTACGCGTCAACTTGGTTTTTCAGACGTTTAAATGTAAACTTCTAAATTCTTAAATGTACGACGTCGTCTAAGGCTTGACATAGTCGACATACGTAGACCGTAGACAAGTGTAACGGCATGATGTATTAAGTTTTTTTTTATATTCTACTAAGCCAGCGCTTATCTACAATCCCACCTGATGGTAAGTGGTGATCTAGCCTAAGATGGTGAAGCGCACTGACTTAACAAAAGCTTATTCACTCTTGCCTTGAAGACACCCACACTGTAATCGGATGGAAAGACAGATTAAGTCGTCTTTTATTAAGTCGCCCTTCTCTTTTGCACACGCGATGATACCATGACGGCATCCTTTTCTTCGCCTAACACAATAATAAACTGCTATTTATACTCTTACGATGATTACATTTAGAGTTCTAATTTGTTTGCGCAGTTATGTCTACATAATATGATATGAACCATAGACTTTGAATATACTGGAGTATATTCTAAGTCTATGATATGAAGTAATATTATCCGACCACGTTCTCGCGTCGATCGTAGAGTTGCTAGTCGAAATGAACGTTATACAGTTTTAATTTAGCCGTCTACGGATTCGACTACAGACCGTTCACCGTAAGATGTCCCCTGCTGTGATGTTGGCACTATTGCTTGTCAATCTGTTGTCAGTTTGTGATTAGCTGCGCTCGTTTTTGTGTTATTATTTAAAATATTCCGAATTAATTATGCTGAAACCATTTAGAAGCAGTGCAAGAGAGGTTGTGTTGAAGGTGCGCCTTTGTGAGAGAGAAAAGGCAAATCAAGCCCTGTTAATTCCACTCAATCAAGTGCGAACTCGCGTCGCCGCCATGACAGGTTAGTAAAATAGGGATGCCAGCTTCATGCAAAATGCCTTTAGTATGGGTAATAATAAGAAATTACTAACATTACGAATTAAAATAAAAAGTACGTATCTCAGTTAATTTAATTTACTTTTTATCATAATGTCTGTATTTGTATTTTATAAATATGTAATTTTATAAAATGGTACTTTGGTGTCTATTTCAGGCATGTCAGAAAACCGTGAGTAGAATATCTAAAGAAGGTGAAGCTGCTGCCTCTACATCTCAAAAACTCAAGTCTCCTGGAAAACACCGTCAAAGACGTAAAACGGTGGATCTTGATGATTTCGATTTATGCGTAAGAAACAAAATCCATGAAATGTATACTGTAAGAAAAGTTGTTCCTAGTTTAAATAAATTACCTGTAGAATTAAAGAATGACAAACTTTGGTGGAGGTCGAACGACTTTGTGGAAAATTTTAAAACAAATTGGATTTCAGTATAAAAAGTGTGGTTCAAAACGGAAAATTTTAATGGAAAGGCACGACATAGTTGCATGGAGACGCAACTATGTCGTGCCTGTTATCGTTACTATGAGGCAAAATCGAGCAGATGGTCGGCCAATAGTTTTCTTAGATGAAACATACATTCACGCATCGTATGCAGTGAAAAAATGTTGGCAAAAAGATGACGAGGACGGAGTAATAATAAGTGATTCTGTTGGAACGCGGTGGATAATTATTAATGCAGGTGGAGAAACAGGGTTTATTCCTAATGCTCAATTGATTTTTAAATCACAGAGTAAATCAGGGACTACCATGACGACATGAACAGAACCAATTTTATAAAATGGCTTTCAGAAACTTATACCCAATTTGCCTCCGAACTCCTTAGTCGTGATGGATAACGCTCCCTATCATACCGTACAAGTAAATAAAGCACCTACTATGAGTTCCTCAAAACTTCAAATGCAAAATTGGATAACAAATAAGGATTGTCTTATATACCAACAATGCTGAAAGCAGAACTTTATGAAATTATAAAAGAGCACAAAGAAGCGCCGATTTATGAGGCTGACCAATTATTGCTTTCTCATGCCATAAAGTGGTTAGGTTGCCCCTACCACTGCGATTTAAATGCGATTGAGTTTATGTGAGTCTTTTAAAGAGACGAGTAGCCAGCAATAATGTCGGCCAGAAGCTGGGAATATCGTGAAGTTAACTGAAGAAGCTTTTTCATCTATAACCCTCAGGATTGGCAAAAGCAGTGTGAACACGTAAAAATTTAGAAGACAAGTTTTATGTACTTGATGGCTGTTTGGATGATATTACTGATAAATTCATAATTGAATTAGGAAATGACAGCAGCACAGATTCGGATACGACAGATGATGATAACGACGTTTATGAAAGTGACAGTGATACGAGTATGTCTGAATTGTTCCTTTCGACCATAATTATTGTCGGAAAAAATAAATCAATAAATAATTTAAAAATTAAATTGTGTTATCATTCACAACATTACTAGTCTTATAACTAACTGTATATTATTTAAATAAGCAAGAAAACATATTAATCAGGGTTTTCAAGTTTAGATAATTTTGCCAGCAACCACCAAGTGGGGTAAATGCTCTATATATTGTTGGCAGCACGTAGACAATGCTGCCATTTCCCAGGCAGGGGACATCTTACGGTGAACGCACGGTAGTGCATTGATTGTTCGTAAACCGTCTATTCGTTCACAGTACGTCGACGGTCGAATTAACTAGTTCGTTCATTCAACGCCCATCGCTAGAATCAGTTAAATGAGATTGCTTTGTTTAAAAGCCAATATGTTTATGGGGCTACTCTCTCTTTTATGTGTCTCTGAAAAATATAAAATAATAATAAACTTATTATCATTTTAGCTGCATGAATTTTAAAGACATAATGATCTTAAAAGAGACTGGCGAAATACGGCGGAGATATTAAAGTTCACCACGTGTCTGGGTATACATAATTATGCACTCTCTATTCTTTCAATCTCGGTATGTTAAGAAAACGGTCACCCATCCATGGACTGACCGCGGCAAGTGCAATTTGATCTCGCAGATCTGTTGATCCGCGCAGTTATTAACCACGAGTTCCTCTTCTTTACGACTAACGCTGTAGGCTATGAACCTCGCTATCGAGCCCTCGGCACACTGTCGTCGGCCATCAAGCATGACGTTGTGAGTTTCAAATACTATGGATTTTATATCATAGACTTAGAATATACTGGCGTATAGACCACCTGACAGCTCGAAAACGCGTGACCAATTTTGATTTGTCATTGTGTGCGTTAGCTAGTGATGTACATTTTACTTACAAGGACTATCGAAAATGATTGTTAAGGAAAAAATGTTTAGAAAAATGTTTAGTGCATGAAGTTGAATAACTTCAAAAATTAACTGAATTTTACCATGATAGTTATAAAATAATTAAAAAATATTCATATAACATGTTCCAGGGAATAAGCTGAACCTACCTGCCTTTTGTTGGATTTTAATGTAAATGTATAAAATCCCAGGTGACTTTACCGATAAACTTAAAAAACTCCCCAATAATCAGATCGGAAAGTTGTATTTTAGAGCTATGATCTTTGGAGAAAAATATTTACTGCCGTGGATAGTTTCCCCGGAATTTCGTTTTTAACATATTGTTAATATAAATAGGTAGATATTTAACTAAATATATACCTATTTATATTTTATATATTTTATAAAATGTTTTGATGGGTAAATAAAAACGGGGACAAGGAGTACATAATGACTGCTTTATTTTTCATATAAGTATTACTTGTAAAAATTACAAACATTTAATAATTAATAACTAAATATATTATAGAAGTTTATTTTAATATTCTACTTAAGTATGAATGTAAACTTAATAGTTTAAGGAAGGAAACTTGTAGGAATCAGTTAAATGAGATTGCTCTGTTAAAAGGCCAATATGTTTATGAGGCTTCATCATGCTTCATGTTTATATTCTTTCATCTGTCCCTGAAAAGTATAAATTAATAATAAACTTATTATCATTTTAGTTGCATGAATTTTAAAAACATAATGATCTTAACACAGCAAAGAGCACTAAGTGTCTGAGAATACAGATGCACTCTCTATTCTCTCAATCTATGTTTTTAATATAAGGTATGTTAAGAAAATGGTCACTCATTCATGGACTGACCGCGGCAAGTGCAACTTAATCTCGCAGACCTATTGATCTGCGAAGCTATTACTTAACCACGAGTTCCTCTTCTCTACGACTAACGCTGTAGGGGATGAACCACGCTATTTAAGCCCTCGGCACAATGTCGGCGGCCGTCAAGCATGAAACGGACGTCGACCGTTGTGAGTATCAAATACTATGGAATTTATGCGCGGTCGTCTAGTAGCGCTTCAGGAGCATTACTAAATATCTATACCTAACTACGCTAAAAGTTTTATCATTGTGACTTGGGAATATAATCCGAAGTTCCGAAGCTCCGCTCAACCCCTTGGGGAAAATAGCGTGATGCTATGAATATTGTACTACTGTGACCGTGAGGCTGTGCGGTTGGTTAAGTAAGGTTATACATTTCTTTTGGTTGATAAATAGATACTTAGTTGGGTTCATAATGGCTTAAAGAGGATAATCTCAAGATTTTTTTTGTCTTTAATTTACTACAGTTTTATAATGTATGAAAATTTGTCTCTACATTTATCTAAAGTTTTGAAAGTTAAATTTTTGAAGTCTTATTATAACAATATTTTACTTACTGGTGCAAATAATGTAGAAATGACTCCTTTTAATAAAATTGATTTTACTCTACTTTTTCTTTTATACTTCTCAAGAAAATGTTTGCTGCAAATTGTTGAGTTCTTGCATTCCAACCAACCCGTCCAATTAACCTTAACCATTTTTTCTAATTATAGAATCCGGAGGGAATCTTTTTGACAAACGGCAAAATAAAATTACACTTTAGAACGCAAACCAAGTATTTATTTTCTTGTTGTGTGGGCAAATATATCGATTCATTATAAACATTCAAGATAAATATCGACATTAATTTTGATATAGTTGAGTCAATTCCTAGGGTACATGTAAAATATTTTGTATAAAAATGTATTTACCAAATTCATGCAAATTATCAACAACATGACTTTTTTCTTTGCAAAATTTCAAAATTAACAAAATAATTTAAAGCGTTCTATATTTTAAACAGTATATAACATAAATTTTAACCAAAAATAAACGCTTCATAACATTGACGACGTCTTGAGAATTTACCTGTGAAATGTGCAATTATGAGGATTATTTCTATTATTAACACCACAATCACTCACAGAACAAGTAAGCATTTTGGAAAAAAGTTACTTACCAAAAATAACCACTATTACACTTTAAAAAATTACAAAATATCTAGGAGCTATTTCTTGCGTGCCGAATTGTGCCGACCTGTCATTCAAAATCGGTTACAGAGTCATGAGATTTGGTATCCTTTTCTATCTTGCATTTTTGCCATAAGGAATTTTCTTCTCCCTTGCACACTATGTTAGTCTATACGCCAGTATATTCTAAGTCTATGAATTTATACTATCCTGTAATACTGAATCGCGCGTCTCATGAGCGGGCGTCAAACGGCGCTTCAGGAGCATTACTAAATATCTATACCTAACTACGCTAAAAGTTTTATCATTGTGGCTTGGGAATATAATCCGAAGCTCCGCTCAACCCCTTGGGGGATATAGCGTGATGCTATGAAATTGTACTAGTGTGACCATAAAATGCGGGTGGTTAAGTAAGGTTTTACATTTTTCGGTTGATAAATAGATAATTAGTTGAGTTCATAATGACTTAAATAAGATAATCTCAAGATTTTTTATCTTTAATGTACTACAGCTTTATAATGTATAAAATCTAACTCTATTTTTATCTAAAGTGTTTGAAGTTAAATTTTTGAAGTCTATAACAATATTATACTTACTGGTACAAATAATGTAGAAATGGCTCCTTTTAATAAAATAGTTTTTATTCTACTTTTTATTTTATACTTCTCAAGAAAATGTTTGCTGCAAATTGTTGAATTCTTCTTTAGATTCCAATCAATCCGCCCAATTAACCTTAACTATATTTTTCTAATTATAGAATCCGGAGCGAATCTGTTTGACAAACGGCAAAATAAAATTACATTTTTAAAACCCAAACCGAGCATTTATTTTCATTCCTCTTCTTGATGCGTGGGCATGTCTATCGATTCATTATAAACATTCAAGACAAATATCGACATTAATTTTTATATAGTTGAGTCAATACCTAGCGTACATGTGAGATATTTTGTTTAAAAATGTATTCACCAAAATCATGCAAATTATCAACAACGTGACTTTTTTTTGCCAAATATCAAAATTAACGATATAATTTAAAATATTCTATATTTTAAACGGTATATAACATAAATTTTAACCAAATATAGACGCGTTATAACATTGATGATGTCTTGAGAATTTACCTGTGAAATGTGCAATTACAAGGATTATTTCTATTATTTACACTACAGTAACTCACAGAACAAATGTAACCATTTTGGAAAACAATTACTTAGTACTTACTAAAAATAACCACTATTATACTCTAAAATATTACAAAATATGTAGGAGCTTATTTCTTAGGTGCCGACTTGTGCCGACCTGTCGTTCAAAATCGGTTACAGAGTCATGAGATTTGCTATCCTTTTCTATCTTGCTATATTTCCATAAGGAATTTTCTTCTCCCTTGCACACTATGGCCGTCTATTACTATTCTAAGTCTATGATATAAGGAATTTTCTTCTCCCTTGCACACTATGGCCGACTATTACTATCCTAAGTCTATGGAAGAACGGCAACAACCCTGTAAAAGAAATAAGGTGAGAATAACATAGCTGTGCCGGACGGGCGATACTCGGGAGTGAATGTTGACGAAGATACTCCACGAGTCACTCACGTCCTACACCTATAGGTTCCGGTGGATACTTCTACTGCCGTCTTTGTGGATGCGGCTGGGGTACTGTGGACTGACATCCAATCAAAATGCACGAACTGTGGAATACAAATGGCAAAAGCAGTGGCCAGCGGTTTGACTGCTCAACTTTTCGGCGGAAATCTTCTGACTATTGGTTATTGACCACGGTTGTTGAATATGGTTGTTCCATATCGGTTGTTCACTATCGGTTGGTCACTATATTCTTCAGATGATTTCTTCAGTTGACTATTTCTTTAAGTTGTTCGGTAGTAACTTACTACTACTAGTGCTATCTGCTTATATTATCACTGTTTACTAGCTGCTATTATCAGCTGTCTAGCTGCTATTATCAGCTACTATGTTGTACAACTAGCTATTACTATGACTTGTGTAGCTGCTATTATCAGCTACTATGTTGCTAGCTACTATTCACTATGTTCTATACGCAGCTACTTCTTGGTTCTGCTACTAGTCACTTCAGCTACTACAATGTTACTGGGCCCCGAGCCATAAGGTAGACTCGAGCGTTACTTTAAAGTGAGCCGCTTGGCATTGTCCGTTTTGTCTCTTTATTGCATAACATTTTCTCTATACAATTGTCTCAAATTACAATTTTTTCTATACGCGATTACTTCTTATGCTAATGTACTATACATTGTTAAATCGGTAATTCAGTTGTCTATTAGCACACCGTAAAGGTTTATTAATATATTAACAATGTAAAAAGTTATCAACCAAAATATCCCAAATTTTCACAATATTTGGGTACATTAATTCTTTAATTTGACTATAAGTAGGAAGTAAGTTTCATCACCTAAATATTCTTTTATTTCCTTAATCTATAAACCTTAATCTAATTCAATACCATGTTTACAATTCTTCTAGAGCATAAAATTATTTCCATCGTTTTCGGGACTAAATATTACGCAGTTAATTAATAATTTCTAGAATGTTCTATAACGTGTCGCGCTCTGATTGTTCGACTTTTTGTTTGTAGAAATAATTTTCTTAGCTATTACCAAACGATCCTCTATACTATAATTCATACTAAGGTTGTAAACATGTTGTAAAATTATACTATTACACCTTTTACTTAGGTTTGTCACCAATACTTTTCTTAATTACCGTAAAACGGGGTGAGTAGCAATGATTTTCAACTTTGTCCAAAGAATTTGTTGTCAATAACTTATTTTTTTTTTACCTCAGGTGATTTTATATTATGTCGGGTACCATATAGAAAGAGCTATAACAATAATTTTTAACTATAAGCACAGGTTTTCCAGAAAATTTGTAAAATATTTACCATTTCTATTCACCCAACAAGGGGTGAATGGAAAAACTGTTAGGGCTGCCACAAATTAGTTTTATCCAATATGCAAAAATATAAGGTTCTGTGTTCAACATTTTTTTTGGTTGATTTAAACAATTTATATTATACTAGCTGTTACCCGCGGCTTCGCCCGCATGGTCACTGAGAAATGAACTATCCATTGCTTTTTGAATTTAACGGTGGTAGAGCCACGCAGCAGCTTTTGCTGTTGCACGTATGGGCCGGCTCGAGCCGGGTTGGTACCACGACCTCACAGAATACCGGAGTGAAGTGGAAGCTCTGCTTTTGCGTTTCGTCTGGTGAGTGCAGGTGACCGGAGGCCCAATCCCCCATCAACATGGTAGCGGAATTAAATCTTAGACTACCCCAGGAGGGTACCAGCACCCTGGAGAATCCTCGCTGAGCATCCACGACCATGTTACTCCACTCCTGAGCGTGGTGCTCAGGCTGCCCCGCGTATTCTGGGGCAACCTGCTCAAAACAATAACTGCTCGGGGCAAACTGAGCAACAAGACCAAGGCGACCCCTGCCACGCTATCCGTGGATTTCTGCAACATCAGGGGACTTCACTCGAACCTAAACGCCGTCCACTACCATCTCGAGACGGCGAAGCCGGCCTTGCTCTTTCTGACCGAGACGCAGGTGTCCTCTCCGGCTGATACTTCGTATCTCTCCTACCCTCGATGTGCCTCGGGCTGGAGTTTGCGTATACGTCAGAGAGGACATCTGTTCTCGACGCCTCGGCAGTCTTGAAGGTTCGGACCTATCCATCCTTTGGCTACGCGTAGATAGCGACGACCATCCGCGCGTCTACGGGTGCCTCTATAGGTCCCATAGCGGTAATGCCGAAACAGACCGACTCATCGACCACGTCCAAATGGCTACAGATTCCTTGCTACAACAGGTCCCATCCGCAGAGATCGTGGTCCTGGCGATTTTAACGCCCACCACGCCGAATGGCTCGGTTCACGTTCAACCGATCATGCGGGAGATCTGTTTATGACTTTGCCTTGGCATATGGTCTGACACAGCTGGTTACTTCGCCTACGCGGATTCCAGATGTGAATGATCATACACCTTCCTGTTGGACCTTCTGCTGACCTCTCATCCGGACGGATATCAGGTTTCCGTCGATGCCCTCTCGGCTCTTCGGACCATTGTCTGATCCGGAGTGTGGTGCCACTCACGCCCTCGCGGTTGCGTTTTGCAGGTTGCCGCCGTGTTTGGCATTACAGGTCGGCGGATTGGGACGGAATGCGGTCTTTCTTTGCATCCTACCCATGGGGGCGGGTTTGCTTCTCGCCGGATGATCCCAGCGCTGTTGCTTGACTCTGTCACTGACGTGGTGCTACAGGAATGGAACTATTTATTCCATCATCTGTGGTACCCATCGGAGGCAGATCGCAGCCTGGTTTGGTCGTTCTGTAAGACTGCATTACGCAGTAAGCAGGAGTGCTATCAGGCCTGGGCTGTGGCTTCGGCGGCTCGGGATGTAAACACCAGCATGCTTAAAAGAAGTATAACTTCGCCTCCAGGTCCTTCAAAGTGTTATTGCCAAGGCAAAGTCTGAGCACATAGGCAGAATTGGCGAGAAACTAGTTCGCCTTCCTTCGGGAACCCGTGCATTCTGGTCTCTCGCCAAGGCTGTCCAAGGAATTTCTGTAAGCCATCACTACCATCTCTGCACAGGAGGACGACTCACTGGCCCACGCCGCAAAAGAAAAGCCGACCTTTAGGCTCACTTTTTGCGTCCAACTCGACTCTTGATGACGGGGAACACACCGCCGACCATCCCGCGGTGTGAGTGCTCCATGCCGGATGTGCGGTTCACACAGCGCTCGGTTCGCAGCACTCCTCTCCTGGACATTCACAAGCCGAGTGGGCCTGACGGAATCCCCAATTGTGCTGAGGACGTGTGCCCGGAGTTGGCACCGGTTCTAACGCGTCTTTTCGGTACTCCTACTCCTAGGCGTAGTCCCGAAATCATGGAAGACAGCTTTGTCCAACTGATCCTAAAAAGGCGACCGCTCAGACCTGTCCAACTACAGGCCTATCGCCATCACCTTGTTCTCCAAAATAATGGAGTCCATTATAAACTGCCAGCTCATGCAGTACCTTGAGGATCACCAGCTGATTAGTGACCGCCAATACGGTTTTCGTCGGGGTCGGTCAGCTGGTGATCTTCTGGTCTACCTGACTCATAGATGGGCGGAGGCAGTAGAGTCCAAGGGGAGGCATTGGCCGTTAGTTTCAACATTGCGAAGGCTTTCGATCGGGTTTGGCACAAAGCGCTTCTTTCGAAGCCCTTCCTATGGGCTTCCCGAGAAATTGTGCAATTGGATCACCAGCTTTCTTGCAGATCGGAGCATCAAGGTCGTTGTAGACGGTGCATGCTCCGACTACAAGCCGATTAACGCTGGTGTTCCACAAGGCTGCGTGCTATCACCAACACCAACCAAGGCTGTTTCTTCTGCATATCAATGATATGTTGCAAACCGGTAGCATTCATTGCTATGCGGATGATAGCACTGGTGATGCTCTATACGCCGGCCGTGCGAATATTTCTCGGGAAAACGTCGCCGAGTACCGGAACAAACTTGTGTCTGAAGTCGAGTCTTTGCTGAACAAAGTCTCGGATTGGGGGCGACTAAATCTAGTCCAGTTTAATCCTCAGAAGACACAAGATTGCGCGTTTACCGCTAAAAGAACCCTTTGTCGTATCTCCTCAGTTTCAGGCACTCCCTTGCCGCGCAGCCAGTATCGGAATCCTCGGCGTCGACATATCGAGTGGCGTGCAGTTTCGCGGTCACTTGAAGAGAAGGCCAAATTGGCCTCAAAAGTTTGGCGTGCTCAGCAGAGCGGGACAGTATTTCATGCCGGCACAACGCCTGCAACTTTACAAGGCGCAGGTTCGGCCTCACATGGAATACTGTTCCCATCTCTGCTGGGACTCCCCAGTGCCAGCTCCTTCCACTTGACCGCATCCAGCGCAGAGCGGCTCGAATCGTCGACGACTGAGTCCTTTCCGATCGGCTCGATTCATTGGCGCTGCGAAGAGATGTTGCATCTCTTTGCATTTTCTTCGCATTTACCACGGGAGTGCTCTGAGGAATTGTTCGGATTAATCCCAGCCGCCAAATTCACGAACGCACATCGCGGCAGAACTCCCGATACCATCCACACCATCTGGATGATTGGCGGTCCACCACTGTGCGATTTAGAAGATGTTTTCTTCCTCGCACAACTTCCTTGTGGAATAGTTTACCACCAGCGATTTTTCCGGACCGATACGACTTAGGGACCTTCAAGAAAAGAGCCTACTCCTTTTTAAAAGGCCGGCAACGCATCTGCAATTCCTCTGGTTCCCCTGGTGTTGCAGTTGTTCATGGGCGGCGGTAGTCACTTACCATCAGGTGAGCCGCATGCTCGTTTGCCCCCTCTCCTATAAAAAAAAAAAAATTGAAAGAAAACTGAGTTTTATAGATTTGTCAGAGATGGAGCCATTAAAAGGAAACTGAGCAAAATTGATTCGTCAGCCTATTTAAAAAGGTTTTGAAACGCAGCGTATAGGAAAGCATGAAAATAGCCTGCTTATTCCAAATGGAAATGGGATATTTTTTAATTAAAGGAAACTGAGCATAATTATCCGTCAGGGATGCAGACTTTGAAAAGAAACTGAGCTAAATTGATTCGTCAGAGATGCAGTTTTCTGAATTGAAAGGAAACTGAGCCAAATAAAAGATCCGTCAGAGATACAGCCTGTTGAGTTGAAAGGAAACTGAGCTTAATAGGTCCGTCAGAGGTGCAGCATTTGGAATTGAAAAGAAACTGAGCTAAATAGGAAATTTTGAATTGAAAAGGAAGATCTGTGGGAATTCTGATTAATTGATTATGGAATTTTGGAAAAAACTAACTGAACACTATTTTAAGACGCTACTGTACACAATGTTATATGTTTTTCCATTCGGGGAAAGAATGTGGAGATTCTGGGCATTTGACACACGCGAACATGCTACATACAGCTGACCATGAGAGAAGGACGGTTTTTCTAAGTTGACCCCGCTACCTGTAACGTTTGCCCTTGCGCTTTATTAATTGTCATTGCAAACTGAGCTTAATAGGAACTGCAACCTTTTGAATTGAAAAGGAAGATCTGTGGGAATTATAGGATCCGTGGTATAATAACATTTTCACCTTTTCCTACGCCTGTCAAAATTGTAGCACCGATTATGTTCCGTCCAAGATGTGTCACACGCAGCCTTGTCCCGTTACATAACCGAGGAGCATCTAAATTTCGCATTAGCATGACTGGGACGCCTAATTTTAATTGAAGCATGTGAGGGCACACCTGACAAATCTAGAGAATTTAGAAACTCTACGGATATGAAGTGCTCTGTTCTGTGTCCATAACTGTGTCTACTGACAAATACTCTGTTATTTCTCCTGCTACTTCGCTTAATATATCTGAATTTATTTTGTTAACGCTCTCATTTTTGGTGCAAGAATCGCCCTTTCACATAACCATTTGTCTTCATGCATGTTGTTCGTTAAATCTGAATAAACGCTCGCAATTAATTCGGAATGACTCTGTACTAAATTACAAAAATCTCTCGTCAATTTAACGCAGCCCTCAGCATCCATTTCCAACCGCCCATCGCCAATTTTTAATAGTGTGTCAGCATAGTTCCAACATTGATATCATTATACAAATGCCCTCTCATATTCGTAGTTAAACTGAATTTTGTCACCTTGTTCCATAAAATAGACGACTTGAGGCATGCTTTAATTTCATCTGTGGTGTGCCCTTTTGAATGACAGGTAAAGTTTGGCGAAAATCACCAGCCAGTAAACCACCATTCCTCCCATTACATCGGTATTGCGCAAATCCTGGAGCGTTCGATTTAGTGCTTCACAGCTTTTTATGCGACATTGTACTTTCGTCCCACTCTAAAAGTTTGCATTGTCGTAGCATTATACCTCGTGCACTATTTTGCTAAAGTTGCAGATCGGCGATTCTTCCTGGGCTAGATTTAGGGAGTTTTAAAACAGAATGTGCAGTGCGGCCCCGCTTAGCAGCGTGGCGGCTATACCGGAGGAAGCTATGGCCACAGCAATGTTTTTATCTTTCCGTACTTGCGCTAATAATAAATTTAACAAAAATGTCTTCCCAGTTCCTCCAGGGGCATCTAAAAAGAAAAGTGCACCATTTCTAGATTCAATTTGTCCTAATACTTTATCAAAAACTCGTTTTTGTTCGGGAAGCAAGTGGGGTACAAATTCGGCTACTTGCTGCTGCAAAGCTGGTATATCGTAGTTTGTTTCACGTATAATTTCATCACTTAGTTCATTTTCGGTTGTTCGCTGAGGGCTTATCATTCCAAAGTCGCTTAATTTTTTGCCTACCATTGCCATTACTTTATCTTCAATTTTTCCAAGTGCTTCATTATAAATGTGTTCATTGTATGTCTGCTGTAACCTTCGCAAAATATCTTCCGCCATGTACTCTTTATATTTGTCCCACAATTTATGTGCATTAGATAGCCCGCAAGATGATATGAGAGTTGCATAAAAATCCCTAATTTTGGCTGGTGACTGGCACTGCACAGCTTCCTCCATGGTTTCATCCCAGTGATTATCGTTTTCTAAAAGATGCAGAGCTTCACATGCTTCTCTATAAGTTGCGCATTCCTGACCGTTGACAGTTTTAAGGTCTTTATATCCTGTAGGACTCCGAATATGGTGCAGCAGCAATCGTAAACAGAAACATTCAAAATTAGTTATGGACGGTATATATACACACGACCAAGGGCATCTGATGACTTTACACCGGGCCAATTTGCTACAGGCGCGCCTTGAATACGGCGTTTCCACTCCTTCCTAGATGTGTTCCAAGTATAATAGCGGGGGACTTCAGAATATAACAACGTTTTTGCAAAGGGTCGCTTTGACAAAGTTGAAAGAAGGCTGTTAGTGTAGTTTTTGGCGGTGATGCAATTCTTTCTTGGAAACTTCTTTCGGTGAAATATACACGCTCTCCATTTTCTAAGTGCACAGCCAGGTGAGTAACTGTTGGGTGCCTTTCGTGTAAAGGGAAGCCAAGGAGACGCCACGCTGCCTCGTTACTGCTGACATAACGCCCTGCTTGAAAGGTCTGTACTTCATTAACGGGATTTGCCTCACCTTCACTCCTGAGATTAAATATTGCTTGGTCGCTTCCTTTATTTATGTACTTACAGATATACTTGATTGCGCGGACAGAGCTACATGCTTCTACATTAATGTGGGCATTAAACATTTTACATAGAATGGGCGAATACGGGACAATCCAGCTGTTATCTAAGGTTTCGAACGCTCCAGAGCGAGATTTGATTGTAACTTTCCTGCCACCATCTTCGGGAGCTCTGCGTCTGTATAAAGGGTAGCCATTGTCATTGTGCACTGTTTCTTTTAATAGCTGTTTAGGAATTTCTTTGTACATTTTCCTTCTTTCATACATGGCGATATTGAATTTCGTGCTCCATGGACCGTGAATCATATTTCGGACGATGGTATCATACAATTCTTTATCTTGCTCAGGATCCGGAATCTCGGCGCTTATTATGTCGTCTATTTGGCTGGGCCGCAACTTCTCTTTAAGCCATATTAGAATGTGGGCATGCGGTAATCCTCTTTTTTGCCATTCAATTGAATACATGAAGCACTGCACCTCTCCGAAAATTTTCCCTTTGTTAATTACATACATTAATTTTTGTACTATTAATCTAAATACTCTAGCAACTCTCGGTCTGTCAGTACTTTTTTGGCCCGGCATTAGCTCCTCGGTTATTTCTTTCCATGTGGGATTGCAAGTAAAAGTAACAAAAAGATCAGGTCTTCCGTAAGTTCGTACATAGGCGAATGCGTCTTGTGTGTACTCATGTAGGTAGCGGGGACTGTTAACGAATGATGAGGGCAGAATTACCATTTTACCTAAATCTCTGGGGTTTAATTCTCAACGCGCAGCTTTTTTTGATTTAAAGATATGTAACGGAGACGTTCACTTTCTACCTTCACATACATTTCTACCAAAAATTGATGAAATATTTGTTTACACCGGGCTAAGAGGTTAAAATCATTTTCTCGCAACATCATATGATACGCATAAAAATCCATACATGATACTTTTTTGTTCGGAGTAGGCTTCTTTGTGACCGGGTTAATGAGTGGAATTTGAAAATGATAACCCTCTTGTCCTTTGCAATAAATCAATGGGTATTGCAGAGCGTCATAAAACTTGTGTGTATCGGCTACCCGTTGCAACGTATCATCACGTGCTCGCAAGACAATGTCTCGTGAAGAAAATTGATCACCACTAATTACGGCTGCTATTTCGTTTATCAAAGGTGCATTGTAGCGCCTTTCATGCTCTCCTCGAGGGGTCCGATCTGCGTAAATGACGACTTTATAATCCTCTTCAGGTAGGTTTTCTAAAGCAGTTTTAAATGTTTTGACTAAAATGTTACGTTCATGCAAGAATCTTTGAATTTTGAACACTGTGTCTCTCTCAACTCCCTGGATAAATTGGCAGCGATGGTCTACCTCAATTTCTTCGTCACCCATAAAATATACTTGTAAAAATTTATGCTGTTCGTTTTCAGCTGGAAAAGTGAACCTATTCTATGATAAATTTGCCTTGCACCGTAAATGTAGGCGAAAATCCCGGCATTATTATTTCCCGGTCAACTCCGAAGGACGTCATTTGAAAGCATGAGTTATATTTCCGGATCCTGTTTAAAAAGCGCCGTGACTCATTAGCATCATATAAAAATAGAGTTTTCAAAGGTTCTTCTGGTTCCCAAGTAACGGAAGAGACACTTTGCCATTGGAACAGCACATGCCTGCGGTCTCATCTTTCCATTTTAAAGCGCTGCAAAATCGACACGCATTGTCCATCAGTCCGATAACAACTAACCTGTGATTTTTATAATCAATTAACGGATCATAATTGAATGCTGCGTCATTAAAAACCGATCAATTGTTTCTTTGAAAATTTTGTCGACGTTCAGCTTGGAGCTGTGCATTTGCATCTCTTCGCGCCTGTGTCTGTTCTGGTGTTTCAGATGCCCTTATAGTAGATTGACGTTCAGCTTGCTCAATGAGTCTGTGTTGAGTTTCATCAGGTGTTTCCGCGGCTCTTAAGGCGGCCTGACGTTCCGCTTGTTCGAATAGCATTTGCTGACTTTGATCAGGTGTTTCAGTAGCTCTTAAAGTAGCTTGACGCTCTGCCTGTTCAAGACGCCTTCGCTGACTTTGAGAAGGTGTTTCAGAAGCTCTTAAAGTAGCTTGACGCTCTGCCTGTTCAAGACGCCTTTCCTGACTTTGAGAAGGTGTTTCGGAAGCTCTTAAAGCAGCCTGACGCTCTGTCTGTTCAAGACGCCTTTGCTGACGTTGAGAAGGTGTCTCAGATGCTCTAAAAGCAGCCTGACGCTCTGCTTGTTCTTGCCTTCTCAGTTCAGCATCTTCTAAAGATTCTAGCGATCGAGCTAATCTTTTCGCTTGTCTTTGAGAAGATACCTTGAAAGGCTGGACTTACGTTTGCGAGGCATTATGAAGTAAGAAAAACCTATTTATAAAAACGTTAAAATACCTAAAAGGAATTAAATTTCCTTTTAATTATTTTTTAAAGCAACTAAAATATCTAAAAGGAATAAATATTCCTTTTAAATATTTTTAAAATCAAAACAACAAAACCAATTCAAGACACAACACGAATCCGAAAACGATAGCCAAAAAATCGAATCAACTTAAACCAAATCACAAAACAAATCGCAGAAAACCGAAATCGAAAGCAGTAGTCAATATAAATATAACCAACGAAAAGAAGTAAGTGTATAGGTACCGTATACACTATCTATACTATTAATATTCCTTTGAAATATTGTTAAACAACCTAAAACAACGAAAACCAATTCACGATTCTAAATAAACAAAATCCAAAATCAAAGCCAGAGTCTAAATATGTATAAAGGAATACCAACCAAATCAACAAAACCGATCCAAGAAAATACACAAATC
Organism: Parnassius orleans; assembly: GCA_029286625.1. Taxonomy (NCBI): domain Eukaryota; kingdom Metazoa; phylum Arthropoda; class Insecta; order Lepidoptera; family Papilionidae; genus Parnassius; species Parnassius orleans. The sequence continues at coordinate 815,223 of JAGSMP010000182.1, read as the reverse complement.
CGAAAATGAAAGCCAATATAAATCCATTCAACCTAACCAAATCACAAAGCAAATAACAAACAACCGAAATCGAAAGCAGGTAGTCGAATAAGCTACGAAATAGAAACAATTTAAGCGTATAGGTACCGTATGCACTATAAGTTGACGCGCGGCTCAACGGCGGGAGTTAAGTACATGTCAGAAACATTTCGTTACCGCGTTTTAAAACCTAGTAACGACATCTAGCGGAATCAATTTAAACTATGTATACGTTAGTTAATAAGAACTCTCAAAAATATTTTTCTTATAATTTTACACAATTTTTCTTATTGTAATACCGATTCATTCGTAACCACATATAAGAACTGTATTCATTTCCGTTCAATAAATATTACTAAGGCTTATTAATAAGGCTTACTAAGAACTGTTTCTACCATTGTTAAGTAATAGTTAAGGGTGAAAGCGTGACAGGTGGTGATAGTATTTTGACCCATATTTATAATCACGCCTGTAACCCTTGCGGGGTAGGCAGAGCATCAACGGATTACTTAATATCGTCTGCGAGGTTATCGCCTATTCTGTGAATTACGATGCACCAAAACGTTTGAAGAAAATCAGCTGGTGAATTTTATGTTTTTATCGCTCTCTTCCCGGTCCTGCGGAAAAATACAGATCCATACATTTTTATCTTAATTTTGGTAAAAAGACATAATAATCCAGATATTCTGACCTTCTGTGTTCGTCCATCGAACCGTCGTCCGTCTTGTAGAATCACGGTGGCGCCACCTAGCTGAATTTAATTTTGCAACATATTCGATTTTCCCACGGGAATAAGATGTTTTTCCGCTGAAAAAAGTAGCCTATGTCGCTCTACAGCCACCGAACTATCCCCATACAAAAAATCATGCCATGCCGACGCTCTGTTGCGACGTGAAAGAAGGACAAACAAACAAACACACTTTCGCATTTATAATATTAGTATGGATATTTAATTTATATATATTCATAAATAAACATCAATATATATGTATTTTAAATGATTTCATTTTCACGGAATGTTAATGAACTATTCAATAAATCAAACAAGATACTTAACAGTATTTTCGTATTTTTATTTGAATAAAATAAAACAAAATAAAAAACAATTTTCTGAATTAAAAGTCGAATATACGACGAAAAAAATATATAACAATAATTATAAATCTTCTGAACTTATCAATTATCATAACAAAGTTATCACAGGTAATCAACTTGAGCCTACGTTATAAATTTGTATAGAACCAGTACTACTATGTATAAATAATCAAAATTCTTAAAGATTACCAAACTAAACTATCTGGATCTTCTAATTCACATCATCCTCTTCTAGAACTTTTAATATTTCGTCACTGTTATTGTAGTAATTATTTATTTGGTTTTTCCTTGACAATTTAATGAGATCTTGTACCGTAGTCTTGCTTTTTTTATAATAGGTAATTTGTATTTTTTTATACTCACCGTCATTCACCAACTCATTGGATATAATTTTTATTTTACTCTCCATAATATTATTGTCATCAGCAGTTTTCCAGTACTGATCGTAACCTCTTCACATAAGCTATGAAAAAAGAGAATGGATAGAGTTTTGATGTCTATATCATTATGTATTTTGCAATGTAATTCTTCTATGTTATTATCATAATAATCTTCGTAAGCCGTGACGTTATCGTAATTTTCCTTTTTGTGTCCCGCGTTGTTATCTAATTCTTTCCGTTCTTTATTATTTTTATCATTATTGTCCTTGTCTTCTCTTTCTATTCTTTCCAAACTTGAGTTTTTTGTTATTTTCTCGATATCGTTTCCTTTAGTCTTGTTGTTTTCTATATTATTGTCGAAATTTTCTTGTATTTCTTTTGCTTCCAAATAGGGTATCTTAGTTTTTTTTCCAATCCCCTTACCTTTTCCTTTGTTAGGTTCTTTTTTATTAGGGCAATTTACTTTTTCTTCATTTGCTTTTATTTTCAAGTTTGTCATTTTATTTTTTTACCTTTTTCTTTATTTTTATTAATTAAACCCGATGGACCATTAGTACTTGTATCGTATTTTGTTTTTTTAGGATTTTCCATACTGTAATCAACATCAGTTTCTGCATAATCTTCAATTTCTTCTGCAGCGACACTTTTACCTGCGATTACATTGAGTTTTCTCTTTCTTTTAGGCTCCATGATGTTCATGGAACCATATCTCATTTCTTTGAGGAGTGTTACAATAGAATCATCCACAGCACTTTAATGGTCTGCACCTAATTCTCCATCGGGAAGTCTGGCTAATATTTCATCTACATTTAATGTAATAGCTAATCCCTGTTTTCTTAAATCCAGCAATAATATTCCTTGAAGCATTTATATTAAGCTCATCAATTAACAATTTTAATAATTTTGGAAAGCAAACTTTTGGAATCGTGGGTAATCGTCGACCACCTGTCTTTTTCCATTTTAATAATAATTGTCTCCAGGCACGCTTCATTGGACGAAAAAATGCCACGTCCAGCGGTTGCGTCAGGTGAGTTGAGTTGGCTGGTACGAATACAAAATCGATATTGTGCGCTTTACATGTTTGGATCAAATCTGCTGATAAATGTGAAGACAGATTGTCTCCAATTAAGCACTTTTTATAAAACAAAATATGGTGGTTTCTTTATTTTTTCGTTAAAATAAAGAAACCACCATATTTTGCACCCAGTCCTCAAAAGAGGTTCCATCAAACCATCCAGATGTCGACCTGTTATATCGAGTACCGTCAGGACATTGTTGGACCCAGGAGTCATATAAATGGATTGCTTTATTTACTACATATGGCGGTAACAATTTACCATCTGCGGTGCCAGCCATCATAATAGATACGGAAGCCTTGGTATGGTTTAAAACCCTTTCAGGGTACTTGCATCCCCGCTTGACCAATATTTTCTTCCGCCCAGGGTCGTCCGACAAATTTGTCTCATCATAATTTAAAATGTTAGAAGTAGGTACTCCACTTAAAGACTTCTCAAGTTCGATGAAATATTCTTTAATCGTATCTGGAGATACCTTAGATCTCACACGCTTCATATTTTCACAAACTCTTTGAGAAATCTCATTTTTGTGTCTTAATAGGAAGCTTTGCACAAAATCCGGTCCTGGAAAATTATTTTTAAATCTCTTATGGGCTATACCTATCTTGTCAAGATACATTTTTACTATGTATCTGCGATCCATAGTATCTAGAGGATAACCCCCATTCTGCGCATTTGTTTATGTTTTCTATTAAGAACATTTCAGTCTCATCGGATAAAGCTCTTTGGCCTCCTTGTCGCTTCATATCCCGGGTACTGTGACGATACAACACCGATTTGTGTATGCCATATTTTTAGCAACTTCTAATTTAACATTTCGAGAAGTTACATACTCTTCCACAGCTTTTTTTATTATTTCCGTGTCATATTTTTTATACTTTTTCCTTGTAGGATCGGGTCTGTATACACGCGGCATGTTGAATATACCTACGGCGGTATGTACCTGTAAATTAAAATCATCACTTTAAAATGATTATTCATATCAATCACTAAATCCACAGCTCTCAGATACTATATCTATATATTATGGACTTACTATTTATTAATACAGAAACTATGAAAGTAGTTATTTAGTTATGTTAACAGTTTTTGACAACCCTATTTATTTATCTCTATTGACCCCTCATTAGTTTCTATTCACACATTAAGCGTTTCTATTATTCCCTACTATGTTTCAATAAAACCCATACTACTGTTCTATTCCCCCTCAATAGATTCTATTAACCCCTTTTAAACAAAAAATTTAAACGTACTGTGATTTTAACAAATTTCTGAAAACTAATAACGGATTTTCACTTACCTTCACTGAATTTTTAAAATTTATCACACAAGTAATATGATAAACACATCACTCACTAATTTTTAACACCTAAAATTAATAGTTGCGGCAGTTAAATTAAACACGTTCACAGAAGGTACTAGACTTTGAAGTAAATTTTGAAGGATAAATGTTAATTTTAACATTTAAAATTGTTGCCAACGCAAAGCAAAAAATGTTATATGTTATAATTTAAAATTCTACCAAAATCCTTCAACGAAAAATAGTCAAATATTAACCTTGAAAATTTTCTTGATTTTTTTTCTATTCACCCCGCAATTTCTATACACCCCGTTTTATGGTACACTTTTAATATTGTTTTGAATCACTATGTTTTAAAACACTTTCTGCCGTCGCGAACAATACGAGGGCGACACTGAAAGTTTTAGAACTGGCCACTTGTAAACGATATAATAAAAAATAAGTTCAAATTTTGAAAATGGAACTCTTTGCCAATATCATTGTGTATGTATTTTATTCATTTGTCATTTGTTTACGATTTGACGGCAAATTGAAAATTGTCTGTGACACGTCAGAATGAATTTAACGCGAGAAAATTTTCGTACAATGATTTTTTATGACTTTCGATGTCATTTAAATCAAGAAGAAAGTTATGATAGACTTCGATTGGCCTTTCACGATGAAGCCCCATCTCGTGCCACTGTTTACAACTGGTTTAATGAGTTTAAACGTGGTCGCACTAATCTCACCGATGATCTGCGTGAGGGACGGCCTTCTACGGCGACGACTGAAGATAACATCAGTGTTGTGCGGCGTATGATAGAGACTGACAAAAGAGTGACTTATCAGCAGATTCGGACAAGCTTAGGCATCGGTATGAGTCAAGTGCACAAAATCTTCCATGAACATTTAGCGGTCAGGAAGCTTTGTGCCCGGTGGATACCTCATAATTTGACAGAGGCCCAAAAACTCCGTCGTGTTGATTGGTGTCGTGAAATGGTTCAAAGATTTAACGGAGGTGACTCAAATGCTGTGTTTGACATACTTACGGGTGACGAAAGCTGGATTTATTGTTATGATCCTGAAACTAAGAGACAGTCTGCTGTCTGGGTGTTTCCTTCCGAGGAGTTGCCAACTAAAGTGAAGAGAGTTCGAAGCGTGGGAAAAAAGATGGTGGCCTCGTTCTTCGGAAGGACGCAACAATTGTTTTAGAGGATCGAAAAACAGTTACTGCAGAGTGGTAAACTAACAATTGTTTGCCACTTGTCTTGGAAAAAGTTCGGGAGAAACAACCTCGCAGTAGGATCCTCCTTCACCACGACAACGACTCGTCGCACACCGCCAAGCAAACAATCGACTACTTGGCGACGTCAGACGTGGAATTACTGGGTCACCCGTCATATAGCCCCGACCTCGCACCTTGCGAGTTTTATTTATTTCCGAAAATAAAAGAAAAACTTCGAGAAAAACGTTTTATGGACGCCGAGGAAGCAGTGGCTGCGTTACAAAATGTCGAAGAGATCCCTAAGAACGAGTGGACAAAGTGCTTTTCTCAGTGGTTCCATCGGATGGAGCGATGTATTGATGTAAATGGACACTATTTTGAAAAGATATAATAAAACTAATAACTTGCTAGTTTGTTCGGTTTTTGATTTACTAAGAACTTTCAGTGTCACCCTCGTAGCTATCTTATTTTGATGTAAAACGTAATACGTCATATGCATAAAAAGTTCAACTACAAGAATTTCGTAATTTCGGTTTAAAAAAAATTATAATTTGTATATAAATTTTTTTAAACCGAATAGTGCCATAAAAATTACTTTTAATGTATCGTTTAAGTTTTCGCGCAAAAACGATAGCCGCCATGCTGTTCAGCTTGTGACGTCACTGCCCTAGTAAATTAAACGATTTTGCAAAGGAATAAGATAGACTCTGCAATCTGCTTTAGTTTGCTACATATTTATTTATCTATGATACAAGTGTCGTAGTTTTTTCGTTTAAATTTATTGTTTTATTAAGTGCTGTTGATTTACTATAGTTAAATTTTTTGTCTTCGTGGTGGTTTTTACATCTGTAGATTAGTAAGTGTTTTTAGTTGTGACGTTTTTATGTAAATTATAGTTGTAGAAATATAATGGAGGGTGGACCTCCCGCTCCCGAAAAGGTTCGCAATGATTTCTTTTCCTTACCCATTGATAATGTAGAACTTATTAACCGTAAACGCGCCCAAGTAAGTAGCGCCAAACCAACAGTTTCCTTCAATACAATCCTCATATACCCATCCTGATTTTATTAATAAAAAAGTAAAGTACTCTCAAGATGATACCGCGCCTTTTCTAGTTCACGTAAGTAAAATCTCAAGTGATCATCTTCTCGGACTATTTTAATTAATTTTTAAAACTCACTACCCCCCCGAACATGATGATTTAGCCCTATATATTTCTACATTAGTTAATAGTGATTTTTACTCGCCATAAGAATGTCCCTAATATTCCAGTTTTACATAAAGGCTTACCTATTCCAATTCGGGACAAGGTAAATTTTTAGGTATGGTGCTATATAATAAATTATCCTTTACACACCACATATAAAACATTTCTAAAAAGTATGAGAAGAATATAAATACAAAAACAAAGACAATACATAAATGTCTCCGCATTATAATTGGTGCAATGAAATCTTGCCCGATTAATGCCCAAAAAAATTCAGGTAGTGTGTTGATCCTCCTCTCAACAGAAGAAGACTCTTAAATTCTTATTTAAGATCTGTCAACTCTCTTCTCATCCCCTAATTACCAGCCTACATCTCCTCTCAGAATTCTTATCTTCAAGTAGGTACTGGCTCCATAAAGATTGTCAACATTTATTTAATAGCTTAGTCTCATTTCTCCAAATTCCTGGGCCCATTTTCTCATGCAAAACAAGTCCACACTTTAATACTCCTTTCAAAGCTATTATACACAGTCAGGTGATAAGTATTGTCACACAGTAAAAACTTTTCTTTTAGAATGCTGGCCACAAAAAAGTTTATTGAATTCGAATTTCGAATTGTTCATGAAAATAAAACTGTATACTTTTTAGAATTTTACTCATTTTTAAATATGGAGTGGACGCTTAAAGAAGACCGTGTTGGAGTTATTGCGTTGCATCGTTGCGGTTACGCGCCAATTCAAATTTTTGACATACTGAAAAATTTGAATATAACCAAAAGATTCGTTTATCGTACCATCAAACGATACAATGAAGACTCTAGTGTAGATGACAGGTCAAGAAGTGGTCGCCCTCGGTCTGTTAGGACTCCAGCAGTGATAAAAGCTGTGAAGGCGCGAATTCAAAGAAATCCCAAACGTAAGCAGAAACTGTTGGCCCTTTAGATGGGGTTAAGCAGAACCACGGTGAAAAGCGTGTTAAATGAAGACTTAGGGCTTCGGGCATATCGAAGAAAAACAGGACATCGTTTGAATGCTCGTCTAATGGACCTGAGACTGAAGAGATGCCGCGCTTTGTTGAAGCGGTACGCGGGAAAAAATATCGGGAAATTCTTTTTTCGGATGAAAAAATTTTTACCGTAAAAGAGAGCTACAACAAACAAAATGATGAGGTGTACGCACACAGTAGTGAAGAAGCGAGCAACCGTATTCCGCGTGTCCAACGAGGTCATTTTCCATCCTCGCTCATGGTATGGTTGGGAGTTTCTTATTGGGGCTTAACAGAGTACATTTTTGTGAGAAAGGTGTAAAACGAATGCAGTTGTGTATCAAAATACAGTCCTGACGAACCTTGTGGAACCTGTTTCTCATACCATGTTCAATAACAGGCACTGGGTATTCCAACAAGATTCGGCGCCAGCTCATAGAGCGAAGAGCACACAAGACTGGCTGGCGGCGCGTGAAATCGACTTCATCCGGCACGAAGACTGGCCCCTACTCCAGTCCAGATTTGAATCCGTTAGATTACAAGATATGGCAACACTTGGAGGAAAAGGCGTGCTCAAAGCCTCATCCCAATTTGGAGTCACTCAAGACATCCTTAATTAAGGCAGCCGCCGATATTGACATGGACCTCGTTCGTGCTGCGATAGACGACTGGCCGCGCAGATTGAAGGCCTGTATTCAAAATCACGGAGGTCATTGTGAATAAACTTTAGTGTCATAAGAATCTATGTTTTGTTAAGTTCATTTTGGTATATAAATGGTTACATAATGAATAAACTTGTTTCAATTATTTTATATTAAACATGTGACAGAATTTATGACCTGACTAGGTATATCAGCCTAACATTCACCTTGACTTAAATATTAGAAAAGGTTCCCCTGAGGCAGAATTAATATTAAAAGAAGCCATAGGAAAACATTGGAAAGCTTGGATGACCATGTATACATTCTCCATGTACAGATCCATGTACAGATGCATCCAAAATTACTGATGATGGCTGTACTGGTGCAGCTGTCAGGATTCCCAGGTTTAAAATAATCCTTAGCTTTAAGTGTCCTTCATTATGTTCCATTTTTACTGCTAAGGCAATTGTAGTCCATGAAGCTCTGCTATATGTTGAATCACATAGCCTAGACGTGAATTTTTGCAACATTATGGGACTTCATTCCAACCTTAACGCTGTCCACTTCCATCTGGAGACGGCGAAGCCGGCCTTGCTCTTTTTAACCGAGACTCAGGTGTCCTCTCCGGCTGATACTTCATATCTCTCCTACCCGGGGTACAAATTAGAACACTCCTTTGTGCCCCGGGCTTAAGTTTGCGTATATGTCAGAGAGGACATCTTTTTTCGACGCCTCGGCAGTCTTGAAGGTACGGACCTGTCGATCCTATGGCTGCGCGTAGACAGCGACGACCATCCCCGCGTCTACGGATGCCTCTATAGGTCCCATAGCGGTAATGCCGAAACAGACCGACTCATCGACCACGTCCAAATGGCTACAGATTCCTTGTTATAGCAGATCCCATCCGCAGAGATCGTGATCCTTGGCGGTTTTAACGCCCACCACGCCGAATGGCTCGGTTCACGTTCAACCGATCATGCGGGGAGATTTGTTTATGACTTTGCCTTGGCATATGATCTTACACAGATGGTTACTTCACCTACGCGGATTCCAGATGTGGAGGATCATGCACCTTCCCTGTTGGACCTTCTGCTGACCTCTCATCCAGACGGATATTAGGTTTCCGTCGACGCTCCTTTAGGCTCGTCGGACCATTGTCTTGTCCGGAGTGTGGTGCCACTCACATTAACGTCGCCGTTGCATTCTGAAGGCTGCCGTCGTGTTTGGCACTATAGGTCGGCCGATTGGGATAGGATGCAGTCTTTTTTGCATCCTACCCTTGGGGGCGGGTTTGCTTCTCGTCGGAAGATCCCAGCATTGTTGCTGATTCTGTTGCTGATGTGGTGCTTCAGGGTATGGAACTTTTTATTGCATCCTCTGTGGTGCCCATCGGAGGCGCATCCCAACCATGGTTTGGTTGCTCCTGTAAAATAGCATCACGCTATAAGCAGGAGTGGTTCCGGGCCTGGGCTGACGCATCAACGTCTCGGGATGTAAACACCAGCACTCTTAAAAAGAAGTATAATTCCGCCTCCAGGTCCTTCAAAAGAGTTATTGCCAAGGCAAGGTCTGAACACATCGGCAGAATTGGCGAGAAGCTAGTCACCTTCCTTCGAGAACCCGTGCATTCTGGTCTCTCGCCAAGGCTGTCCAAGGGAACTTCTGTCAGCCATCTCTTCCATCTCTGCACAGAGAGGACGACTCACTGGCCCATGCCGCAAACGAGAAAGCCGATCTGTTAGGCTCTTTCTTTGCGTCCAACTCGACTCTCGATGACGGGGGGAACACACCGCCGACCACCCCGCGGTGTGAGTGCTCCATGCCGGATGTGCTGTTTACACAGCGCTCGGTTCGAAAAGCACTCCTCTCCCTGGACGTCAGCAAGTCGAGTGGGCCTGATGGAGTCCCTCCCATTGTGCTAAAGACGTGTGCTCTGGAGTTGGCACCGGTTTTAGTGCGTCTTTTCCGGTACTCCTACTCCCTAGGCGTAGTCCCGAACTCATGGAAGACAGCTTTGGTGCACCCGATTCCTAAAAAGGCGAACGCTTAGATCCGTCCAACTACAGGTCTATCGCCATCACCTCCATGTTCTCCAAAATTATAAGCTGCCAGCTCATGAGGTACCTTGAGGATCACCAGCTGATTAGTGACCGCCAATATCTGGCACAAAGCGCTTCTTTCGAAGCTCTCTTCCTATAGGCTTCCCGAGAAATTGTGCAATTGGATCACCAGTTTCTCTCTGATTACAAGCCTACTAACGCTGGTGTTCCACAAGGCTGCGTACTATCACCAACGTTGTTTCTTTTGCATATCAACGATATGTTGCAAACTGGTAACATTCATTGCTATGCAGACGGCAGCACTAGATTGCCTTATACACCGGCCGTGCCAATATTTCTCGAGAAAACGTCGCCGAGTACCAGGACAAACTTGTGTCTGAAGACGAGTCTTTGTTGAACAACGTCTCGGATTGGGGGCGACTAAATCTTGTCCAATTCAATCCCCAGAAGACACAAGTTTGCGCGTTTACCGCTAAAAAGAACCCTTTTATCGTATCTCCTCAGTTTCAAGGCACTCTCCTAGCCGCCTCAGCTAGCATCGGAATCCTTGGCTTCGACATATCGAGTAGTGTGCAGTTTTGTGGTTATTTGGAAGGGAAGGCTAAATTAACCTCTAAAATGCTTGGCGTGCTCAGCACAGCGAGACAGTATTTCATGCCAGCACATCGCTTACAACTTTATAAAGCGTAAGTTCGGCCTCACATGGAATACTGTTCTCATCTCTGGGCCGGGGCACCGCAGTGCCAGCTCCTTCCACTTGACCGCATCCAGCGTAAAGCGGTTCGAATAGTCGACGACCGAGTTCTTTCTGATCGGCTCGATTCACTGGCGTTGCGTAGGAATGTTTGCATTTTCTATCGAATCTACCACGGGAAATGCTCTGAGGAATTGTTCGGATTAATTCCAGCCGCCAAATTTCACGAACGCACATCGCGTCAAAATTCACGATTCCATGCTCACCATCTGGATGCTTGGCGGTCCACTACTGTGCGTTTTAGTAGGAGTTTCCTTTCTCGTACAACTTCTCTGTGGAATTGTTTACTACCGGCGATTTTTCCGGACCGATACGACTTAGGGACCTTCAAGAAAAGAGCTTACTCCTTTCTAAAAGGCCAGCAACGCACCTGCAATTTCCCTTTTGTGTTCATGGGCGGCGGTAGTCACTTACCATCAGGTGAGCCGCATGCTCGTCTACCCCCTCTTCTATAAGAAAAAAAATCAAAATAGTGATTTTTAGCGATTCTAAGAGTTGTTTATCTGCTATTTTGGCTAACAAATTCAAAGTAAATATAAATTTCCCTTAATTCTTGATATAACAAGCATTCTGTATAGGTGATATCTTAAAGGTATTTCTGTCTTTTTAGCCTAAACAGCAGATTTGTGTGCCAAAGAGCCTACTAGAAATGGCACCCCATTAAATATTACCTATTCCTATTTTTACTTTCCATATCTCATTCCATGTGGAAAAAGCTTGTTAACACACGGAATAAGATATGGAAAGCATCACCAATACTAAAAGGCAGGCCCTATGCTGCTATACAGGTAATATTCCATCAAGACCTTGGTTTTTCATATTTAATAAAGCAAACAAGCGTGCTACTTCTATTGTCTGCCAGTTGAGAATTGGACACGCCTGTACATATGTTCACCTAGCTAAACTCAGAATTAGGGATAGTTCTCAGTGCGAATGTGGACTATGATAGGATAAAAGGGAATTTAAAAGACATCATTTCTTTTACACTGAATATATAGAAGAAAATTTAAAAATGTAACATTTTTCCAGGAGGATGTTACAAACATAGAAGGGCCTGAGCCTGATGGTTTAGTGATGGAACAACTAAATACGGTGCGTCTTTAATTTTCATTGCCTTGCTAACTAAACACTATTACTAGTGGTAAGAATTAATATAAAAGTTATAGTTATCATTTAATTTATTCAGTTTTTATTGAATGCTAAATAATATTGAAATTATGTGATATTTTTCCAGGGGACGTTAAAATTACTAAAAATGGTCATTAGATTGATGATGTAGTTATGGAACTACCAAGCATATTTGCGGTAGGTTTTAAGTTTTTAAAAGATTGTGTTGTGCCGCTTACGAAAGCTGGTGGTACCTAACTGTCATACAAGTAGGCTAATGGATTAAACACTAAAACCAGAGACTGAACAGTAGCGTATGTTATCTTTGCCTTTAAATTTGTATATGTAAAAGAAGCTGAACTACTCATTGACTGATTAACTGACATTACGCACAGCATTATTTGTCTTTGTTTTTGAGAGCCATTGGTTTTCTTGTTTACATTTTGTATTTTGTTTTGATGAATATGGTATAGATGACATGTGACATTATGAACACAATTGAAAATCTCTTGTTTGCGATCAATAACGGCCGCTAATATGTTTAATGGATTAAAACATTTTAACTTTCTGTTTCAGCCACTGGGTACGCCAAGAGATTGAAACAGCGGCAAAATCTGTCGGAGAATAGGTTGAGAATGGTGCGCGCTCTTCGTCAGAAAACAAGGCGTCTAAAAATAAAAGTGGCAAATCTGGAACAAAGTCTTGAAGAGTTTAAGGCCAAAGCTCTTGTGAACGAAAAGGGTAGCAATCTACTTAACTCGATCGATCCCATCAATAAAGATTTCCTTATATTGATAATCTCAGAATACTTCTCATTAAAGCTGTCGCTTTAAGATATTTTGAAATACGAATACATTATAAAACCACAAAAATTAGTGAGTCCGTCGAAAACTTAGGAATATTTATACTAAATTAGTTTTATTTCAAGGGAAATTATAATTAAATTGGATTTACCAATACCTATAAGTGTAATTATTATGATTTTCTTAACAAATAAATATGTTTTAATATTTGTTATTAATATTACCTATTTTTTTCATTTGCTTTAATTATCCTATCCTAATAACATGTGAATAAAGTGGCCTAGAATTACTGACGTACGCTTCACAAACAAAATCTCCCTATTTTGTGGGTAATATTGCCAAAATGGCAGCACTATAATGCGTGAATGAAAGTCAGAATAGCGGTTACGCGAAACCCCTCTACCTCAGCCTACGAATTTGGAGGATAGTTTAGAAATAAAAAATAGTTAAAGATCGCTCACCTTATAACGTCGATATTACTTCAAATAATTAGAATTGGGTACTTTTACCATTATAAAAAAACTGCACCTTGTTTGAATATAATTGCACCATCGTTAAAAATGCATAAAATGTAATGACAAGCACAAAAGTTAATAAAACCAAATTTGTTAAGTGTCGAATGCACCCGCCCTAACCCAGCCTACGAATTTGGAGTATATATAGAATAAAAAATACTGACAGATGTATTTTAAATAGCCATCTTAAAATATTAATTAATTAAATTACACCCACGTAGTTTATAAATAAAAAATAGGTAAATATTGCTCAACTTATAACATCGATATAACTTTAAATAATTAGAAATGGGTACTATTTGCTATATGAAAAAACTCCACCCTGCTTGAATACAATAGGCTAATTGACTAATTTTGGAAAACCATTTTAAATGATTCTTTATTACATAATTAGTACACTACATTGATATTTCCAGGAGATCTACTGTATTAACAATAAAAATCAAAGTTAAAGTTTAAATTTCCAAAACAGCGTCAAAAACGCTGATTCTGTAATGGCGCTGGTCATATGACATGTGTGACGTCACACACATATAAACAAGTCAATAACCGTAATAAAACAGTGCCGCTAAAGTGAGTTTTATCATTTTTCTTCAAATTTATTCGATAAAATTGTGTATAAATGGTATGTAGTGCCACAATGTACTAATAGAACTATAAGTAGTCCACAGAAACTGTTTGTTTCTGTTCCAACGAATCCCAAAAAATTAAATGTGGTTAAAACTAGTCCGAAGAGACTCAAAGATAATTTAGCTCATACCAATGTTTTATTTGTGAAGATCTTTTATATAAAGTAATACCATCTTTAATATGGCTTAATCTTACAGCATAAGTTGGAAGGATACTTTTCAACAAAACCCTACAGGGTTCCCTGTAGGGTTTCAAATGTTTTCTGTTAGGTTGTTTAGCTATCTTTATAATTTTCTATGCTGTCTTGTAATGTATATTGTCTTGTCAAACATAATAAAGATACTTCACTTGTTATATCAGCAATAATGTAAAATTTCTAAGTATATCAACATAAGCTAAAATGAGATTTTACAAAACTTCTGAATGATGATCATACATTAAGGTTTGTAAATAAATAATTCCTACGTGGTACTTACACTGCTGTTTTTACATTCTTATGTTCCGCAGCATAGTAATCAGCGTTATTCTTAAAGAAATCTGCAACCATAAATCCGTCTATTTTAGGTAGGTTGCTGTTATCGGATCGCACAATATTTGACTTCATTTCTAGATTCAAAAATAATATTTATGCCGCTAGTTATAAGATTTATCAAAACAACTGTTTCAGAAATAGGTCAAAGATCGAATATAGTACCCAAAAACATAGAACGCGAACTAAATTCAGTCTAGGCAGCTATGTTTACTCGTGTGTAACGTCACCAGAGTTGCAACCAATCACAGGGCGTTCCCGTCACAGATAAAATTTATAAAAATATTGTTTTATTTTCGTTTATTTTGCATAAAATATACGTAATTTAGTTTAACATACAGTTAAATATATTTTTTACCCTATTATCTGATAGGATGACCACAATTTGTAGTATACTTATTTTCAATGTTGTCAAATAGCCTATTGCACCATCGTTAAAAATGCATAAAATTCAATATTATAACAAGAAGATAATAAAATGTAAATTGTCGAGAAAGAGTGGATAATCACTAGGTTTAATAGGCGGGACTTCTTTAGTAAAAGTAAATGTATGAAAGCGCGCTAAGCTACTTTGCCAACATCAAGACATGACATTGAATTAACACCCCAGCCTACGAATTTGGAGTACTTATACGTATATAACAAAATTCTGACAGACGTATTTTTAAAAATAAACGTCTCAAAAATATTAATTATTTAAACTGCACCTATATCTATACATCTATACAAATAAATAAAACTGAAGTGTCTGTTTGTAATGTTAAAATAACAGCTTTTTATTTTTCTGGTGAGGGGCAAGTCGCCTGGGCATGACACCTCAGCTTCGAACACCTGCAGCATGCTGGAGTTCATTTACCAAGGGTTTTGTCTTTGTTGTTTAATTTGTGTATTGGGCATTCATATCTCCCTGACAAATTGATGTGAACTATTGTTATTCCTATTCCAAAAAACAGGACCGGTGACGTCTCTGACGTGTCCAACTATAGGCCCATCTCCCTTGCTTGTGATCGCTATGGTACTGGACAGTTTGCTTAACGGGTTCCTGGATAAGTACATCTCGCTTAATGATGCTCAGTTCGATTTTAGACCAGGTCTTTCCACCGAGAGTGCTATCCTGTGTCTCAAGCAGACTGTCCAGTATTACACAGCAAGGAAGACACCTGTGTTTGTTTGTTACCTGGACCTATCAAAGGCGTTTGACCTAGTAGCTTACCAACGCCTGTGGGACAAGATGAGATTTGAGACTAGCCTGCCTGAAGAAGTTATATTGCTCTTTCAGCACTGGTATAACAACCAAAAGAACAATGTCAGATGGTCAGGCTCGCTCTCAGAAGAATACAGATTGGAATGCGGCATGAGGCAGGGCGGTCTAAGCTCTCCTGCGCTCTTTAACTTATATATGAATAGGCTCCTTGATGAGCTCAGCAGTACCGGTATCGGTTGCCACATAGACGGAGCTTGTGTTAATATTATTAACACAAACTTATGTAATAACATAAGTTATGCAGATGATATGGTGCTGCTGAGTCCATCAAGTGCAGCATTAAAGAAAATTTTAACCATATCCGAGTCTTATGCTGTGGCCCAGGGGCTCAAATACAATGCTGTCAAGAGCGAATTCATGATGTTCAATCCGCAATCCACAAGCGAAACACTTTTTAAGCTCTGTGGCACGTTCCGGGTATTGATGGGGCTGCCGCGTTTCTGTAGCGCTTCTGCTATGTTTGCGGAGGCTCACGTAGATGGTTTCGCCGCCATAATGCGTAAACGTTGCGCTTAACACCTCAGGCGCATTCGCGACAGCCCCAACAGTATCTTGTGAGCGTTGGCAGACCGTTGGGACTCGCCGATGCTTGCTGTTGTCTGTTTGTCTGTGTTTTATGTTGAATTGTCCAATTACTAACTTTAGTTATAAGCTCAATTTAGTAATTGGACAATTCAACATAAAACATTTATTATCTGTTCACACTGTAAAAACTTTCTGACAATTTATTATTATTATTAGGTCCTTACATATGAAATTGGCGTTTTGTACGGGAGGAATATAAAGTCAATTTTTTTTTGTAAAATATATTTAATTAATCAAAGTGTGCACCGTTGTTATCTATGCACTTTTGCCATCTCATAGGTAGTTCATTGATCCCTTTACTAAAAAACCATGGGGCGAGAATCAATAAACTCTTTGAAGGCGGTTTGGACTGCCGCATCGGAGTTGAATTTTTTTCCTTGTAAGAAGTTGTCCAAATTCCGGAAAAAATGGTAATCTGTTGGAGCAAGGTCCGGGAAGTACGGTGGATGTCGTAGACATTCCAATTGTAGCTCATCTAACTTAGTGGTTGTTTGTTGTGCAGTGTGTGGTCTTGCGTTGTCGTGAAGCAGCAGTGGCCTAGAGCGATTGACCAATCTCGGTTGTTTAGCAGCTAGTTCTTCCTTCATGGTTTTCAGTTGCTGACAATAGATATCTGCCATAATCGTTTGGCCAGATTTTAGAAAGCTGTAGTGAACGACACCGGCGCTAGTCCACCAAACACTCACAAGTAACTTTTTCTGAGTCAATTTTCGTTTAGGGCAGGATTTGGCTAGGTCTCCAGGGTTCAGCCATTGCGACGAGCGCTTCCGATTATCGTACAGTATCAACTTTTCATCACAAGTAATGATTCGATTTAAAATCCCTTCATTATTATGTCGGTTGAGCAAAGAAACACAGCAGTCGACGCGTGTTTGCAAGTTCGATTCACTCAATTCATGAGGTACCCACCGTTCAAATTTTTTACTTTCCCGTTTTGATTCAAGTGGATTAATACAGTTTTATCACTCACCCCGAAGCCTGCAGCTATCTCTGAAGTGCTTTGTGATGGATCCGCTTCCATAATAGCCTTTAATTCTTCATTTTCCACTTTGGTCTCCGGCCGTCCACGGGGTTGGTTCTGAAGGTCGAAATTTCCAGAACGAAAACGTTGAAACCAAAAACGTACCGTGCTTTCTTTTGCGACACCAGCGCCGTACACATCATTAATCCTTCGAGCTGTTTCTGCCACGGTAGAACTCGTACTCGTAAATATACCGATATTTCATGTTTTCCATTGTGCGGTAATAAGCGACGCCAAAGAATAAAATAATGAGGAAAAACAAATGAATTACTGTTTTCAAAACTCAAATGTACAAGCTAAATGAATTTATAAATTTGAATTTGGAATTCTTAACCAAAGAGGAGATATTTCAGATCAAAGTGGTCAGTACGACAAAACGCTAATTTCATATGTAAGGACCTAATATTATTTACTAAATGCATATGAAAGTATATACGGTACTAATAACAAAAAAACAATTTTTTAAATTTTTGTCTGTCTGTCTGTCTGTTTGTTCCGGCTAAACTACGAAACGGGTGGACCGATGTTGACTGGACTTTCAGCAGATAGCTGTTGTTATAAGGAGTAACTTAGGATACTTTTATTTTAGAAAAAGAATTAAGGTACCGCGCAAAAAAAATTAAAACCCATGAAATCGTAGTAAATTCCACGCGGGCGAAGTCGCGGGGGACAGCTAGTAGTTTATAAAAAAAAACACGTGGTAGAAGTGAAACCTTCAGAAAACTAAACTTCGAGAGAATGCGACGAAAGCAGAATATATAGTAAGGTTTATTTATTACGAATATCCGGCCCTGTCCGCACTGCGATATTTCACCGCGCGATATTTTTCTCGCAATTCTGTAACACAGAATCTTATAGGAGTAGATGTATAGTACTGGCGGTAAAAAAATCGCGCGGTAAAAAAATCTGTGATTTGGTGCAAATTGAACGCGAAGCTGTGCGATTTATTTCCGCACGAATATTTTGTGCATTATAAAGTAAGTATGGCTATGTCCGCACTGCGGGATGAAATTCGCGCGTTTCGCGTCTCTCTCAGCTAAAATTATTTTTCTCCAATTCGTATCTTGATAGGTAATAGCCCAACCAACAAGTCGTAGTAAATTATCGAATGATTTTATAGTCATTCAGTAATATCCGAAAAACTTTTTACTGTATTTTCGCAGCCTTTGATGTTTTATGTAGAAAAATACTTTCATAGGTCTCAAGGCTGTAAATGTGTCAATCCAATGTTCATGACATCTTTTGATACGTCTATCACGCCACCGCCGTAGAATCAGGTAAATAAAAAAATTGTGTTGTTCATTTTTATACGTGCGTTTCAGCGGGGAACTGCATCGAACTGACAAAAATCGTACGAAATTTTATTCGCAGTGCGTACTAGGTGTAATTCCTATCACGGAATATAATACGCCAGAATAAAAGTCGTGCGGTGATGGCATGGCCTTAGACTCTCGTAGTCGCCATGTCTAATCCATCTATTCCGCCTAGGCCCTGTCCGCACTGCGATATTTCACAGCGCGACTTTTTTCTGATCCTAACATTATTTCCTCTCCAGCTGCTTATGTTAAAATTCAAAATGACTTAGAAGCTTCACTTAAAAAACCATGGCAGTCATTATCTTAAGAAAATTTTGATGACAACTTCAAAATTATTTCCAATAAAAAGAAAAGGAAACATAAAACGAAAGAAAGGAAGAAAGAAGAACATGCTAATCGGGTTGACTTAAATAGAAAAAATTCAGTTTTTTCCACCAATCCCTCATTCAGAATCGGACTGTGATACCGGTAATATTTTAACATCTAAAATTAAAATTATGGGATCTAACTCTAACCAAGGCAACATATCAGGACAAAGTGTTTAGGAATCTCCCATGTCTTTATCATCCAATATTGCTTGTGCTCAATCATCTGAAATCCCTCTTTCACAATCATCTGACATTCCTCTACCACAAACATCAAATTCTGCCTATAGTCAAATCTCTTCTAAATCTCTTGACACACATATAAATAGCGATAATGCAAAAATAGATTCACAAAGATTTCAATCTCTTCGCCCTTATAATTCAAAAGATTCAGGTCCTTTTATCGTCCATGTTCAAGTAAAAGAAGATTCTCCTAATTCTGGTAAAACTTTAAATGATATTTCATTTGGTCACTTTTTGAAAAAATTAAATATTAAAAATATAGTTAATGGAGGCCTAAAACGTATCGGGAGGAATAGAATTACGATTGAATTCTCTAAATTTATTGATGCAAATCTATTTTTAGAAAATCCTTCTGTAAATGATAAATACAAAACATTTATTCCATCCTTAAAAGTAATTCGTGTACCAAAAGATTGGACACCAGAAGAGATTATTTCTGAATTATCTACGTATCCAAACACCATACCTGTATTAAAAGTAAGAAGATTAAATTACCGAGTACGCAACGAAGACAAAGTCAGATATGAAAGCTCTGAAAGTGTCGCAATCACATTTTACGGTCAAATTCTTCCCTCGAGGGTTTATTTTTGCTATTCTTCCATCCCTGTTGAAATTTATAAGCTTCCAATGATTTAATGTTTTCTGTGCTGCAGATTTGGACACACTAAAGATTTATGTCGTTTCAAGCCAAGATGCTCAAAATGTGGCGATGATCACTCTTCTTCTTCTTGCGACAAAGATAATGGGACCTTTCGTTGCTTGTTCTGCTCAGGTAACCACAAAGCCACGGATTCTAGATGCCCTGAACACACAAGACAAAATAATATTAAAATCGAAATGGCATAAAATTCAATCTCATACCTAGAAGCATCACAAAAATATCCCCAAGTTTCATCAAAATCATATGCTGATGTTCTGATCTCAAAAAACCCTATAAGTTCTTCGCTTTCTACTAATCCTACAATGGATCATTTTCCTTCACACCCTGCTTCATCTAATAAAACTTCTTATAAGAAATCATTATTTATTTCTAAATCATTCCGTCACCATACACAAATAGGATACGATAAAAAAAGTCATCAAAAAATTATTGAAGATTTTTCAATTCCGCAACCAGAGGATGGTTGTGCTCTTCGGGTTTCACCAGATACTTCACAGGGTAATTTTAATTCTATAGAAAGCATTATAAATTCCCTTATTAACATAATCATATCTTCGTATTCGTCAAAGTTACCGTCCCACGTTGCTCGCTTACTAAATTTTATACCTGAAATTCTCCATGACATTCACTCTCACAAGGATCCTTCAATGGAACTGTAGAAGCATTTTAAATAAACGTACTGAAATAATTTATTTATTAAAAAAATACAATGTTTGTATCGCTGCTATTTCAGAGACATGGCTGAAACCGGATTCCAACATCAGAATCCCTGGTTTTTGTTGTGTTCGAAATGACAGATCTGATGGTTATGCCGGATGTGCTTTGCTTATAAAGAATAATATAGCTTATACCATTATAGATATTTATGATGAAATATTTGAATTTAATATTGTAGCAGTAAGAATTCAAAACATTACTTTCGTTTCTATTTATGTTCCCTCCCCTTCTGTTATTACGTTTCGCAGAATAACATACATAAACACTCACGCCTGTCACCCAGAGGGGTAGGCAGAGACTACGGACTTCCATTTGGCACGATCCTGGCACACCTCTCTCGCCTCCTTTACATCCATATATCTACGCATACACGGTCGTCGGTTAAGGGTACTCCTAATCTGGCCTTTTTTCAATATAACGCCAATTTGGTCGATAAACCTTCGTCTAGGGCGTCCCTTCCCGACTCTGCCGTACACTTCTGCAACATAAATTTGCTTTGTCACTCTTTCCTCGTTCATTCTTTCTACATGACCAAACCACCGAAGCATTCCTTTCTTAATCCTGGTCACAACGTCATCTTGCAAACCACACTTTTCTCTTATCACACTATTCCTCACCCTGTCATTCAGATTCAGCCTTAGCATACTCCTTAATGACCGCATTTCTACAGCATTTATTCTACACTCATGCTTCTTCTGCCAGACCCAACTTTCACTACCATACATTAAATTAGGGACTAACATGTATGAATTGCCAAACGTGCCTTTTTGACACATTCTGACTCTTCATAATAGCGTGTAGACCCCATTCACTCATTTCCTGCGTTCACTCGTCGTTCTATATCCTTATCATATCTACCATCCTGCAAATAAACATCCCAAATATACAAACTCATCCACTTGCTCAATCAACTCCTTCTATTCTTATTTCATAACGTTTTACTTACTTCTCTTTCAAAACCATCACTTTCGTCTTACCGTTCACTTTCATACCCTTCTTTTTAATGACCAGTTCATTAAACTATCCATCATTTGCAACTCGGCCGCCGACGATGCAAATATGACTTAATCATCGGTGTACAAAAGGCATTTGACGGTTAACTCACTCATTCTCAACCCACATTCTTCAACTTTCAAAGTTTGCAAACAACTGTCCATAAATAGGTTAAACAACCACGGAGCTACACAGCCCTGTCTGATACCTTTTGAATGCCAAACCAGTCCGAGTAGACCCTTGATCCTGACACAAGCACTAGAGTCCCTAAAAGAGACTTAATGCCTGTATCGAACCAGCGCTCAACCCAAATGAATTCAGTGTTTGCCATAACACATTCCTGTCCACTCTGTCATAAGCCTTTTCCAAGTCCATGAACGCACAAAAAACCTTTTGGTTTTTGGCCAAAAACTTCTCCGCAATCAAGCGCATGGAAAAGAATTGATCCGTACACCCCATCCCCTTTCTAAATCCAGCTTGCACATCCCAAATTTTTCCATCAGTTTCTTCCATAACACTTTCAATTAACACCTTAGCATACAGTTTACCCACAATACTAAGCAAGCTGATACCACGGTAGTTTTTACAGTCCTGCTGTGACGCTTTTCCCTTATATATTGGAACAATAACAGCTTTGCACCAGTCTTCCGGTACCCGCTTCAGTTCCCAACATAAATAGTATTAATTAAGGCTATTAAAGATTTTTTCGCAGAATAAAATCTTTAATTGCCTCCTTCCCCAAACCATTTTTAATTCTCGGTGACTTTAATTGCCATCATTATTTATGGGGTGATAATTCTGATAGATACGGCAGTTTGTTAATTGAAATGATTGACGAACTTAACATTGGCTTAAGGACGCCAACTGGGTAAATCACCAAACGCTCTCGTCCCATTGAGTCTAGAAGTGCTGTAGATTTATCAATTTGTACTCCTGATTTAACCTCTTTTTTAAATTAGACAGTTTTAGATTGCTCTCACGGCAGTGATCATTTTCCTATTCTGATTTCCTTTCCAAACAAAGAATCGGCAGAAATTAACAAAAAACCATGTATTAAATACAAATTAGACAGAGCAGACTGGAACCTGTATAATATTTTTCTTTACAAAGAAATTCTAAAAATCGCTCCTATTTCTGAAAATAATTTAACTTCAATTGTTGAAGCATTTAAAAACGCTATTATAAATGCAGCAGAACAATGAATTCCTATTAAAACTCTAAATAATAAGTGTAAGCCCTCCCCTCCATGGTGGGATTCTGAATGTACTGAGGCCATTAGTAATAGAAAAAAAGCCGAAACACAATATAAATTAGACGTGAGTTGGAAAACTATTCATTCCTTTAACGTATACAAGAAGTGACTAAAAATACTCTTCGCACAAAAAAACAAACAAGTTGGCATGCCTTTTGTTCCTCAATATCTCCTTCAATTCCTTCATCAGTTGTTTGGCGCAATATAAGAAAATTTCGCTGTTGTTTTTCATCTTGTTCTTACAGTGGTGCCATTCCCTCTCAATCAATAAATTATTTTCTAGACAAACTTGCCCACTCTTCTCCTACTTCGAGAGTGGAGCTTCCTCAAAGTATTCCATGTGAATCTTTTTTTGATCCCTTAGGACGTCCATTCTCCCTATATGAATTAAAGCTTGTCCTTTCTCACGTTCACGATTCAGCACCTGGTCTAGACGGTATTCCATATTCATTACTTGCCAAATGTAACGACCAAATTTTAACCTACTATTTAAATATCATTAACGCTTTGTTTGACATAGGCTTTGTTCCTGACTCTTGGCGGACTCAAGTACTTATTCCTATCTTGAAACCTGACAAAAACCTTAACGACGGCTCTTCCTATCGACCGATTGCTCTATCCTCAACTCTAATTAAAACCTTTGAACACATGATCAAGAATCGTCTTGAATGGTATGTAGAAAGTCATGGATTGTTATCAAATACTCAATATGGATTCAGTTTCAGTCTTTCAATCTTCACCACAGATATAAGACTAGCATTTTCGAGAAATGAATCGGTCCTTGCTGCTTTCCTTGACATTTCTTCTGCTTACGATAATTTCAGATTCAACATCCTTAGAGAAAAGATGTTTAAGCTTAATATATTCAAAAAACTTACCAAATTTGATTATCAATTTATTTCTAGATCGATATATACATATTAAAATTGATGATGATTTAAAATATACTCGAAAGATTTTCAAAGGGCTTCCACAAGGCTCCGTTTTAAGTCCTTTATTATACACTATTTATACGTCAGATTTAGACCAGTCCATTTCAAAGTGTAGAATTTCGCAATATGCTGATGATAACTTAGTTTATGTAAATAATAAATGTATAGAAGTAGTAAGAAATCCTGTGCTAATGCGATAAAACAAGATCTCCTCTCTATGACCACGTGGTTAGATGATCATGGACTAGAACTTTCCCCAAATAAAAGTAATACAGTAATTTTATCCCGCAAAAGAGTTTTACCTGAAATACAGATTCGCCTTTTTAATTATCCGCTCGAAAATATTCAGCAAGTTAAATTCCTTGGTGTAATTCTTGATAATAAATTATCCGGCATGCCTCATATAATTTATAACATTATAAATATAAACATTCTAAGAGCTTTGTGCGGGGTACGGTGGGGCGCCCATCCATATTCCTTAAAATTAATTTATAATGCAATTATAAGAAGTCGAATAGATTATGCCTCATTTCTTCTTAAACCTGCTAATAAAAAAGGATTAAAATTTTTAGATATCGTTCAACACAGGTCTTTAAGATTAATTATAGGCGCTATGAATTGGCTCTTTCGTCCGAGACTTGTTTGTGAGTAGACGTGTCGCGCTTTCTATTCCAAATTCACAATTAAAATTTACATAAAAACCCGCCTTATTCGTTGTACCTTAAAGTCGAAATAGTGTGAATTAACCTAGTAATATTTAATCCATCACAATATTTGCGGATATCTGCCTGCATGCCGCGTCCCCCTCATACCTCACGTGCGAATGTGACAACTGCCATTTTTTGGCCCGTTATCGCACGGCAACGTCGTGGACGCACAAGGTCGTGCGTCACCGCTACGAGGAGCGCGCTACGAACTACTACGGTCTACGAAAAACATACAAGGCTACGATTTTCGCATCTATGTGCTACGACATCGCTGCATAATTGAACTGCGCAGTATTCGAATGCTTTGTTTTTCGACAAGATGGAAAGTGATATGAACAAATCGCTATCTGATTCCCATATTCATCGGGAAGCAGGTTGGGACACTGAAACTCCCAACTATGTCGCCCTACGTAATAAAAGATGCAGAGTTGACTTCGAAGAAGAAACTTTGGAAGCGTTTAAGCAAGATATGATGGCAGCCCTTCAAACAATGATGCAAAATGAATTTAAGAAAATTAATCCAATCCTTCAAGACATCAAAAAGACAAATGAAAACATAGAGAACTCTATATCATTTTTATCTGCACAAAATGAAGAATTCAAAAAAAGAATAGAACAATTGGAGTGTGAAAACAAAAAAGACAAAGAGTACATAACTTTAGGATCACCTGGAGGACGTTAGAAGAGAAAACCAAAAAGGAAACTTTGAAATAAAGAATGTGCCACAAATTGAACCCAAAGAAAACAAAGACGACTTAATAAAATGGTTTTATGCTTATCAAAAACGATAGATTGCCCTATAACCGAAAATGAAATCACTGACATTTATAGAGTACGAGCAAAGAGTAACCACCAAGAGTACCCCATTATTGTGGAAACAAATTCGGCCATTCTGAAATCTTCGGTTTTACAAAAAGTAAGGCTTACAATATTAAAAATAAAGAAAACTGAGCAAAACACCTGGGCTTTAGAACGAGAGAAGACACTCCAATATATGTATCAGAACAACTGACGTCTAGGAAGGCTAGATTACATTTCTTGCCCATGAACTTCAAAACAAAATCATATAGATTTTGCTGGACATCGTACGGACGTGTCTACGTACGGAAGACAACCGACTTCTGTTATCCCGATAAGGAATGAAGCTCAAGTGCATAACCCACACAACAAACGTGACTATGCAGTGACATTATGGTGCAGGTCCTAGTGTTATTATTATATAGTGTGTTTATTTTAAATATCACTTCAATTTGTACTCATGATATATGCTTGCTTTATTGCGCATATATACTAAACAGTTTAAGACGTTCTTTAAAGGTAAGGTTTAGCAAAATCACACACTTAATATTTATTGTTACTTCACAGTTCCAAAAAACTATTTTACTTTATTTCACTTACACACACTTATTTACACAAACACACATAAACAATTACCTCAAGTCTATACAAAATAACCGTGTGATAATTTATAATAAGCTGTTCACTTGTACTTTATATAATCATATTATGAATGTGTCCTATAAAACTGTCAAATTGTCAAATAACCCTTCTTTGTAATAGAATTGTGGTGCAACGTCAGGAAGTATTTAATTCAATCTTTATATGGATAACTTATTAAATACCGTAACAGAGATTGATAAAATAGAAATTGCGAATCTAGTATGTGATGTTATTAGTTTTCATCCTCGGTAGTTAAAATACTTAACACAGAACTCACAATTATTTCACAAAACATAAGAGGAATCTATTGTAATTTTGATGATCTTTGCCTTACATTGTCACATTTCAAGTTTTCGGTAGATGTGATAGTATTAACTGAGTGTCAAATTGATCCTCAAAAACCATACCACAGTTAAATAATTACAATTCATTTACAACAACAAATCATTTGAATCGGTGTGACGGTGTTGTAATCTATGTAAAACGGATTATGTTAAGGTTACTGAGATCCTGCTTTGAATGCCTCATGTCTCCAGATAACTATAAATGACCTGACTATCCTAGGGATTTATCGCTCACCATCAACTTCCGATGCAGAAAAATTCGTATATTCACTAGATAATCACTTAAATAACCTAAAAATATTTAAAACTATTTTTAGGTTATTTAAGTGATATATATATAATTTTACGGGAGACATAAACATAAATATAATAAACAACGACAACTTACAGACAAACGAACGTAAAAATAAAATAAACTACTTAAACATGCTAGCAATGCATGGCATGTTACGAGAACACACCATACCAACTAGAAATAAAAATTGTTTGGATCATTTCATTTTAAAACTAAATAAAAGTAAAAATACTGCGTCTATATACGTTATAAATACAAATATTACTGACCACAACATGATTTTTCTAAAACTATCAAATATAAAAGATGTAATTAATTCCCCTAAAATAAGGACTTCTATCAACCTTCTACAAGCAATTGAATCCTTTAAGGGTTTGGATATCCATGACATGCTATTACATAATAATCCCAATAATCTTACTGATGTGTTAATTAATAAACTGAGGCAATGTATTTTAACAAACACAATAACCACAATAATTCCATGTAAAAATCGTATATTAAAACCATGGATTACAATGGGTATTCTTCGTTGTATAAGAAATAGAAACGATATGCAGAAAAAACTGAAACGTGACCCAAACAATGAAATTCTAAAAATAACATATAGACGCTATCGCAATCACTGTAATGCTTTGATTAAAACGTTAAAACGGAATTACGACAGAGATCAACTAATTAAAAATAAAAAGAATCCTAGGTTACTCTGGAAATCCATAAATGACATCACGCATCTTAAAGTAAATAAATCAAGTAATATAGGACTTCTTAACTGTAAATCAACCCCTAAAGAATCTGTAAATTACATAAATGCCTATTTTGCTAATATTGGCAAATCCCTAGCTGATAATATTTTATTGCGTCATACAAATTGCTATACATTTTCTGATAATTCTAGTGATTTACACCTACCCTCTTTCTTTGTCTTATTAGAAACTGACCCGGATGAGGTCTACGAAATTTTAATGGGTTTAAAATCGGACAGTGCTGCGGGATGGGATGGTATACAAACTAAATTTCTGAAACTTGTTGGCAGAGAAATAGCCCCCGTTATTGCTCACTTAGCTAACCTCTGCATAAGACAGGGTACCTTTCCTACTACTGCGCTCAAACATGCTATTATCACTCCAATACATAAGGGTGGAGACAGAGACGAAACCAGCAACTATAGACCTATATCAGTCCTTCCAGTTCTTTCAAAAATATTAGAAAAAATTATAAATAACAGATTAATCAGCTTCCTAAACAAATATCAACTAATATCTAACTCCCAATTTGGATTTAGGCGAGGGGATAACAACAGAAGACGCTATAAGTGCATTAACGTCTCACATTACTGAAAATGTCGATAAAAATAAAAAGTGCATAACAGTTTTTCTAGATCTTCAGAAGGCTTTCGATACCGTCTCTGTCCCCATACTTATACGCAGATTGGAATCAGTGGGTGTCAGGGGTATTCCCCTAGCTTTGTTGAGTGATTATTTGCGTGATCGTAAACAGAGTGTTAGAGTTGGTGACTGTATCAGTGAGCTAGCAGACACAACATATGGTGTCCCCCAGGGGAGTGTGTTGGGACCAACGTTCTTCTTAATTTACATCAATAACCTTTGTAACTTGGATATTCTTAATGGTAAATTATTTTCATATGCAGACGACACCGCTGTAGTTTTCTCTGGTTTAACATGGGACGAAGTACATGGCTTTGCTCAGGAAGGTCTGGTACTAATAGCTCGTTGGTTAGACAAAAACTTATTGACTTTAAACGTCTCTAAGACCAATTATATATGTTTCACAAATTATAACAGTACACAGCCAAATTCAGACTTCCAAATAAAAATTCACTCATGTAACAATATCACCAACCAAAATTGCTCATGTGATAGCATAAATAAAATATCTAAAACCAAGTATCTTGGAGTAATGGTTGATCAGCGTCTTACTTGGAGTGCCCACATTGACCTACTGATTGGCAGAATTCGCAAACTTACTTGGATTTTTAAGACTTTAAGACACGTTGCCGATGCAGATTTAATAAAACAAATATATTTATCGCTAGCCCAATCTATTCTTAATTATTGTATCGCAGTCTGGAGTGGAGCCACCAAAACCAAATTTCTAGAACTAGAACGGGCTCATAGATCTTTGCTTAAAGTGATTTATTTTAAACCTTATAGGTTTCAACCGTCGGTCTATATTCCCAAAGTGTCCTACTATCTGTAAGCTTTACATTTTACATGCGATTTTAAAACTACATAGAAAACTCCCTACAACCTCCTAGACAAACGAAAAGAAGAATATTAAATGTTGCACCTGTAACCCACGTTAAAACTGCCTACGCTAGGAGACAATTTGGAAGACAATCTGCACATATTTATAACAAATTAAATAAAATTTTAATTTTACCCTACAGCGACACATACATGCAAGAACACACTACAGAGCTGGCTTCGAGGTAAAACCTATGATGAAATTGAGAATCTTATCTTACATTAACAAATATAGTGTAGTCATAATTCTATTCACTAACTCACATACACACTCACATGCAAGATACACATGCACACACACACACACACACACACACACACACACACACACACACACACACACACACACACACACACACACACACACACACACACACACACACACACACACACACACACACACACACACACACACACATACACACACACACACATACATTCATACATATCGTAAACTTAACAATTTGTTAAAGTTCTTTTGTTAAATTAAATTGTCAATTAATTCTTTTTGCGCTTCCTCGGTTAGCACTTATTAATTAACTATAATGCTTCTTTTTGACACCGTTTACTCCTAACTGTTGATATTGTCTTGCTGTAGTTAATACTTACTGTAATACAATGTTTCTTTTTGTAATCTTAGGAAGGAGCGGGGTCTCCTAACACAAGTATCATACTTAAAAGGAGATTCCGGCCATTAGTAATGTTACTATGTGTAAAAGATACTGAATAAAGATTTTTTCATTTTTTTTCATGAATTTGTCGCCTATCAATGCCTTGCAGATTGAATGCGGTGATCCTCCACTTTTTATTAGACGACAATATTTATCGGATTCTTTTTTTTTCGGGCACTTCAATTTTCCAAACATCCACTAATCCCGAAAATTCGTTTACTTTCTCATTACATTTTAATTAATTCAGGAAAATACTGGCGTAATAAAGAAACACCTAACCTAGTAAAAAGCTATGATCAATATAATTCCTTACTACATCCTATTTATAGATCGGTGACTCTGCCTCTTTTCTCCAATTCGTTTGATGTTGCACTTTTCAAACCCAATGTTATATTAGATATAGGATTAAATAAATTTTCTATTGAATCAAATAAAAATTTGTATTTGCGTTGGACAAGAATTTCCCAGGTTATCATTATATTTTTACAGATGCTTCTAAAATTAACTCAAAAGGTTCTACTGGCTACGCAATATACCATCTAAATTGGAGAATAGTTCAAAAAATGAAAAGTCCTCCCGAATCTTCAGTTTTTACTGGAGAAATGTTAGTCATTTTACAAGCAATAAAATATTGCTATAGCTTTAAATTAAAATCAAGCGTGATATTTTCAGATTCTCTTAGTTCTTTACAGGCACTGTTATGCAATTCTTACTATGACATTTCCCGCAATCCTTTGATATTTGAAATTAAGAAACTTCTATTCTTATACCAATTTTAAAACATCAACATTTCTCTTGTTTGGATTCCTAGTCATATTGGTATATCTGGTAATGAATATGCTGACAAACTTGCTAAACAAGCTATAGTCTCTGTGGGGATACTTTCCTATTTAAAAATTATTGCTATGACCTTATAAGGAATACGAAATTATTGTATAGAGGTAGGTGGTCAAAACATTGGAACAAAACGAAAACGACGAAAGGCTGTCACTATGCCAAAATTCAACCCATCATTCCTTCTAAGCCTTGGTTTTATAAATTAACCTTAAATAAGAAACATACATCAATGTTATGTAGAATGCGCTTGGGTCACTGTTGTAATTCGATTCACCTTGCTAGGCTTCATATTAAAAATTCTTCTATTAGTGAGTGTGGTTTGGATATTGGTGACCTCAATCATATTTTCTTCTCGTGTCCTCTATATGATTATACTTTATTATTTAACACTGGTAAAACTTAAAATACCTCTACGTACAGAGACTCGTTCTCTTTTAATTTATTCTAAAAAAAGTAAAAATGTTTTCAATTGTCTTATAGAATATTTAGATTCAAATAATTTTAAGTTATAAAATTTTATTCATTATTTAGCATTTAATAGTCTTTATTTAGTTTTATTCAATATTTTAAATGTGGTAATGAGTTCAGTTTTATTTTAATTCTATATAATATTCTTCATTTAAGTATTTAATAAACTTCAGTACAAGTCATTTCATTCTTCATTAGTTCTTAATTTTATTCGGTTTTTAATCAGAATCATAGTTTTCATTTTTATTGTTCATCGTTAGGTACTTACAAGTATTATTTGACTTGAGGTTGGCAGTAATTGTAAGGTTCATGGGCATGCAACTTAGAACATTATTTTTAGAACAAAATTATATATTTTTTGTGCTTCCATCTATATTCTGGGACACTAGGCTAGACTTAATTTTAATCTCACTAGAGGGCACGCTTATACATTAAGTCTATGCATACGCAATAATCCATGCGCACTACGCAGTTAGTGGCGGTTAGTTAGTTAGGCCGGCCACATACATACGGAATTCCGTTTCGGGATTCCGTTTCGATATTCCGATTCGAGATTGCGAACGCAGCAACTCCATATAAAATCTATGACCCGCCACACACGTACGTTATTTTCCGTATGGAATTTTCTCCGATTCGAGATTCCGTATGGACCGCCTGTGCGTTCGGAATCCCGAACGGAAAAAAGCCGCTCCGAACGCAAGTCTTCCATAGATTTTGTACGAGTCGCAACACACATACGTAAATTCCGTACGGAATGCGCTCAGTGTTCGTCGCGCGACCGAAGCGAGTAGGTGTGTTTATGTATGTTTTTACATTTAATCTTATAGGTGTATATCTTTTCGTAAGCTTTCATCTTATTTTATTTAATAATTCGTCGAAAGAGTTTACAGACATCCATATTTAAAACATATCTCTGGATAGATAGATCTTTTTACATAATATTGACTATATTGCAAGCTTAGGGTGATAAGGGGATGCACCCAGTAACAATGATACAGTAACAATGGAACCGCAATCAGAAAATCGTCGTCATTATTCGCTGGCAGAATGTCTAGACTCAATGGCTAACCTCTCTCAACTGACCCTCGTTATTCCGAACGGAAATAAACGTATGTGTGTGATGTATTCACGGAATTCCGTTTCGGGATTCCGTTTCGATATTCCGATTCGGAATTCCGTATGTATGTGGCCGGCCTTACTGGTAGCGACTATCACAGAGTATCTTTTATAACCAAGGATAGAGTAATCAGTCGTTGAAATTGCTTGCAGGGCCGCCTTAAGATTTAAACCTGTCTAGTGATTGTATCTACATAACCTTAAATCGTATACATAACATGTATAGATACTATATGCTTTCTTTAGGATAAACAAAAATAAAGGTAATATTAATAAACTTCATCATGAAAATAATTCTTTCTGTATAGATTTGAAATAAAATTCTCATAATGAAGTTTATTAATTTTATCTAGACAGATGGAAATTTAAAATAAAAATACTTTTTAATCTTTGCTTTTTCTTTAATCTTTTCACATAATAATTATATGCCATAACTTCATTCAAATTATCTCTATTTATGTCTATCCTCGTACCATTCATAATTTTGTTAATATTTTTACCAAGTAAATAAAATAAATTACATGACACATCTTCTAATGTTTGTATAATTCCTTTTTTATGTTCATTGCAAGAAATAAAATGGTAATTTAATGCAACCGAAAGTATAGTTTTGTCACATGTATGATTTCGAATAATATAAGTAACAACATCTTGCATATTTGAGAAACAATTTATTAGTTCAGTAGCATGGTATGTTAAACAACTTTTGTATTTTATGTGTTCTCTTAATGTTATATAGGAATCCCCCTTTTCTTTATTTAATAGATTTGTATTACAAACACTACACCTTTTAAAAACTTTAGTTTTGATTTTCTTTAGAACACACCCTACCACATATTGCACCAAAATTACTCAATTTACTTTAGAGGAGTATGTGGGATAAAATAAAACTAAAATAGGTATAGTTATGTAATTTTATTTTTGGAAGATATTGTTTTATACACTATATATTATTACTTATGTTTTTATTGCTTTTGCAGATAATATTTCCGCGTAATATTGATTTAGAACATATGTTATCGTGAGCTATTCTTCACAGAACATTAACGTAAATTTAAATCAGCAAAATTCTCATGTCGAAAACTTAACTCTGCCCAAATAGATGATCTGAAATAGATAAAATTTGAGTTAATATAGTAATAATCCTACAAATAACGATAAATAAATTCAAAATGCTTAAAAACTTACCACAATATTATCAAAGTTTTTCTATTTTTATTGTAGGAAACCTGCAGAAAGTGATCGGATGATTTTGTCCTTTTGTTTGCATAAGTTGTTTAAATAATAAATTAATTTTTAGTCAATATCTCATACAGTCAGTATCTCACAAAATCTTCACACACACAATCGCGAAGAATTGCCTACAAACGAAAATGAAGTATTCTGAACCGATAATAACTGAATTAAAGCAAAACGCAATAACTAATATTAAAATCTAAATCATTAAATAAATTTGAATCAATTTCAGAAAATATTTTCAGTATGAAAGACGTTGACAAACAAATGTCATTTTTTCTTCTTTTAGTTCATGGCTTCGCTTGATAGAATTCTGATAATATTTAATAATTTAATTTTAATCAATTAGTAGGTCAATTAATTGTGCAAACCTCAAAGTAATATGTATATAATTACTGTAAGGTGCAAACAAAAGAAAAATATAGCATAGCATTAAAAAAAACAGTTTCTTCCGATATAATAGTTATGTATATTTGTACCTAATTTTAAAATGGCAATCTGAAACAACGCGAAAGAATGAAACGGCGGTATCTTTTCTCGCTTTAATTTTACACGCCCACCCACACATAGATAAAATTATGATTGTGTGCAAGTTTCTCGGCTTCATACAGAGTTGAATCACCCTGGTGGCGACTATTATTAATTTATTTTGTGCTGATCACGTGCTGATAGTTAACCTTAAATTGATATTAATATTTATTGAACATTATTCCGATTTCTCGTACGTTTTATGTGTTATGTGTTTTCTTTCATAATAATTAATATTTCTGCGGCCACGATTTGTTTTTGTTTATTCGATTTGCGAAAAATTTGTGAGTGTATCGAAACCAATGTGTTTTTAAATGTGATCAATTTGGTAAGTACTTATAAAGTATTCGCATAATTTTACGATTTTTATTCACTTGAAAACAGCCACAATCTAAAAAATCGAAGGTTCAAGGCATGGGCTGTAATAATTAAAAAGTCCACTGCTAGATTGCCTTATAGGTTATAAGTACTATTTGGCATAGCTGCCACGATTAGCAAGCGGGTTGTTGCTCATCTCCTGTTTCAGGTTCTCTCCAGTAATTGTTCCAGTTATTATGACACTGGATAGTACTAAACTTATTGCATGATAATTTATATTATAAACTTTATATTTTATCTTCCCTTCAGCCCACATCTCTGTAACCTATTCTTGGTCTGTATATATACATCCGGCGCAAGATGGTTTTATATAATGTATCAGGAAAGATATTCTTTCTGGCATTTACCATAGTAGTCTGAATTCTGGACTAAGTTTGTCTTCAATTTTATTTAAAAACAGCATCACATTTGTTACAACTTTGATAATTAACAAATGTGATAGGCTAAATATAATAACTTTTTTTTTAGTTTATTTTTAAAAAACGTTACCCCACACTAGGATTTTCTCCTGTATCGTGGAGCAGTTTACAAACATAAATTGCACAAGGACAAACATCAGACCCAGAACAATTATTTGCAGGCCATACAAACCTTGTTCCAGGATTCAACCCACAGCCCCAGCGCAGCAACTCATTGCTAAGCCACTGCGCCACAGAGCCGTCATACAATACAATAACACAATACAATAATTAATCTTTCAATAATGCAAAGTAAAAATTCAACTGAATCACTATTCAGTTAAATTTTTACTTGGACCAGTATTATCAATTCTGAGGTATGCAAATTTTTTATAATTTATGCATGTTAGTTGGTGTATCCTTAGAATAGAATAGAATATTTTTGTTTAATACAAATTATTACGTAATACTTATTAAATTTAAGAAATAATATACAATTATTTATATCAATTATAATAAAAACATCATAGTAGGGATCACCTCATTTCCAGAGATTTTTTAAATAGAATAAGGGTGACATGCGAGCACACAGCCTACCTAATGGTAAGTGAATACTGTAGCCCATAGGCATCTACATCTATCCTCAATTAAGAATCTAAATGCAGATGCATTGTCTCCCCTGAGGTCTATGATGGAATACCTTGTATCCAGTAAAAAGAGCATTTGGTCTTCTACACTTACTGTATAAAATACAGCAGCATTAAGCTTCTCACTTATCTAAGTGAGAGTGAGGCCCTCCCCGGTCGAGCCGACCCATGACATTCCAATACAATCTGGTCTATGCTGTCATCATTTCATCTGGTCTCTTTATGCATACCTGATTGTCATATTTTTTCAGGTACAATTATTAAAAGATGAATGTAAAAAAAGAAAAATGTAAAAATAAACAAAATATTAAACAAAATAATGATTTTAAAAAATTCCCAAAATGAAGGTGAAACATGCAGCTCAAGTTTTTAGTCAACGAGTATAAGGAGCTCTACAATTTGTTCAAGTAGGTATATATACTTTGTTAAACAATATTCAGATGTTTGAATTAAATGAAATAGAAATTCCGAAAGCAGAGGAAAGAGATAGAGAGATAAGTATAGATGAATTAATGGAAGCAGGTAAGGCAGCCGGATATGATAGAGTATCACTCGAAATGCCAAGAGCTGGAGAGAGAGTGGTGGCAGACCTGCTGTACACCTTGTTTAATTTGTGTTGGGAACTTAAGCAGGAACCGGGAAACTGGTGCAAAGCCATGATAGTCCCAATATATAAGGGAAAAGGATCGCAGCAGGACTAAAAACTGCCATGGTATCAGCCTTCTTAGCATTGTGGGAAAACTGTATGCTAAGGTACTAATTGAAAGAGTTATGAAAGATACTGATGGAAAAATTTGGGATGTGCAAGCGGGATTTAGAAAGGGAATGGGATGTACGGATCAGGTCTTTTCCATGCGCATGATTTGGAAAGTTTTGGCCAAAACCAAAAGGTATTTGGGCGTTTGTGGACTTGGAAAGGTTCATGACAGAGTGGACAGGGATGTCAAATGGCAAACACTGAACTCATTTGGGTTGAGGGCTGGTTGATACAGGCATTGAAGGTATATTCTATATATATCTGTATAGGATTCCAGTGCTTGTATCAGGATCAACGGGCCTACTCGGACTGGTTTGGCATCCATAAAGGTGTCGGACGGGGCTGTGTGGCTTCCCGGCTGTTCAACCTATTTATGGACAGTTGTTTGGAAAAATTGAAAGTTGAAAATGCGGGTTAAGAATGGGTGAGTTAACCGTCAAATGCCTTTTGTACGCCGATGATTAAGTCATATTTGCGTCGTCGGCCGAGTTGCAATGATGGTTACCTTAATGAACAGGTCATTAAAAGAAAGGGAATGAAAGTTAACGCAAGTAAGACGAAAGTTACTGTTTTTGAAGGAGAAGAAAGTAAAACGATATGTGAAATAAGAATAGAAGGAATTGGTCGAGCAAGTACATAAGTTTGTGTATTTGGGATGTGGATTTAGCAGGGATGATAGATATGAATAAGGATATAGAACGACGAGTGAACGAGGAAATAGAGTAAATGGGGCTCTACGCCTATTGTGGAAAGTCAGAATGTGTCCAAAAAAGCATGTATGGCAATTCACAATGCTGTGTTAGTCCCTACTTTAATGTATGGTACTGAAAGTTGGGTGTGGCAGAAGAAGCACGAGAGTAGAATAAATGCATATAGAAATGCGGTCATTAAGGAGTATGTTAGGGCTGAATCTGAATGACAGAGAGAGAAATTGTGTAATAAGAGAAGAGTGTGGTTTGCAAGATGATGTTGTGATCAAAATTATATGAAGTTGACGCCTCCTCTGTGTCTGTATACTATGTAGTCATGAATTGACGGACCGAATCACACGAATTGTAACCTTTCGGGGGGAAAAAATAAGATTTTTACTGGTATCCCAACCTATATCAGCTCCCACTGGCAACACTAATTAATGTCATTGTGAATTTATAGTATTGTTTGTTTATTTTATAATATTTCAAATGCGAACGCTAATATTAATCTTACATAATAATGTTCTATTACAAAAAATGGCAAAAGTTTTTGAATGTATTAGTTTGTTGACTTTCTAAAATGTTCAATTCTTTTAGGACGAGAAGGGAATGAATGCTGGTGCTATGTATAGTAGAAATTAATGTATTCTCTTATTATACGCTATTTTGCAAATAAACAACTAATTTACTGAATTTCATACAGTTTTAGTGACATACATGTGATATTGTGAGGTAGCTGTTAATATATGTACTCATATTTTTTTCTATAGAA
This sequence comes from Parnassius orleans, assembly GCA_029286625.1. NCBI lineage: Eukaryota > Metazoa > Arthropoda > Insecta > Lepidoptera > Papilionidae > Parnassius > Parnassius orleans. Next base: position 778,018 of record JAGSMP010000182.1, on the reverse strand, counting down.
TGCTATAACTAGCAAAGATTGTTTTTTTTTTTGGTGAAATTCAGCTATGTAAACCAAATTGTATTTCAGCTTTGATTGTATTCTAGTAGATTTTTTTCATCCTATAAACACCAGAAAAGAACCCAAATCATAATAGGAAGAACAATAAGTAAATTTCTTACTTTTATGGTAGCACCCACCCCAATTTTCAGACAATAGACATACTAATTGTATATAGTGATAAGGGTTTAATGACTATTTTCATGCTTTACATACATAAATACCTTCCTCACAGTACTGCCGCAGCAAGGTAAGTTTTGATGTAACCTATGGACAGTCCTCAAATGAGATGTTACATTACAGTTGTTTATCAGGGTAAGAATTTTAATAAGTCGGTACTTTTTTTTAACAAGGTATTATCAGGCTTATGAAGATTTGAAGGTCCTTCTTCTTTATTCTGTGTTTTAAGATTGTGGAGAACAATGCATAAAGCTTAAGGATGGGCCTTGAATTTTATGCATTTATATTTTTTCTAATAGCAAATGCTTCATACTTTAGTTTATCTATTAACTTTAGATAACAAACTTAGAGACAATTTTCCTGTAGGTTTAGGAATTTAATTCCATTTTATTTCCTCATGAATTTTTCTTGATTTTTGCATACGAGAATTACCTTGAGATTTTATTTATAAGGTAAAAAAGAAATACATATATTTTACAAGATTAATTTTACAAGCTATGTCACTTGATGTGGTTATTACACGCATATGGTTTATGTATGATATAGCTGTAGTGTTATAACTAATTACAGCTGTGGGATTTTATCAAAACATTATAATTCAAAGTAAAGATTAAAGTAGTACCCGCCTATCTTGTATTTAATATTTTATTGCTTCTTTATTACTTAAACGGTACTCATAACATTTTATTTCTTTGCAGAAAAGGAGTTACTGCCACAAGAATGTGAAGATGCGGTAGATATACTTCTCCTGTTTGATCAATTGTTTGATTATTTTAATGGAGGTTCCTATAACAAAACGTACAAGATCTATAAAAATTGTGTAAAAACAAATTCAAGATCACGGCACTATGGACTTATAAAAGTAGATAACTAATCGCAAGATATTTTATGATACCTTAATTTTGATGTTATGGAAAAAATTTTGCTTTTACAGATAACCATTTCTATTTTTGGTATTTTAAAATAATAATTTAGCCTTGATTTCAGGTTATTAAAACATTTTTTAAATTATTTTCTTTTAATAGTGCAAATAGTTAGAATACCCTCTAATAATTTATCAAGGTACATAATTTGTCATTATTGTGTTTTATTTTATCATTATTGATTCTAATATGTCTGCCTATTAATATTTTATTTATATTATTGCACCAGCTCTTAGGCCATCTTTGAGGGTCTGAACTATGTACAATTATTTTGATCAACAAATTGATGATAAGGGTCCATACTTTTTCATGTTTGTCATGTTAAGAATTAAAATTTGATATTTATTAACAATTTAATGATTTGAAATATTCCATTTTGGCGGAATCATTTGTTAAATGTTTTAATTATTTTTGTTATATCTTCAATACTTTATGAAAAGTTTTTTAAAAATCGCAAAAGTGTTTTTCTTGAAAAATTACAAAGTTTATGTATTTGCTGGGAGTGAGGTTGTCGTACAAACGTCATTATATTACTCATTGTAATAGGTAAAACTTTCTTCCACGGCATATATGTGCTGAATTATGTTTTAGAAACTTTTTATAAAAACTTACATTGTAGAAATTAAAGAAAATCAAACCAAATTGACTAACTTCAGTAAGTCAGTAATATCTTCAGTATCTGTGCTCTAGGATAATTAATAATGTTTTGAAAATAAAATCAAAACAAAGTTGTTAAAGACAAGTATTTATTTAACATTAATCATTAATATGTTTCAGTTGTAAAGACTTACTTGCACAAAATCTAAGAACACCTGATACACGTTGGTTAAAATTTGTGCTTAACTCTTTATTTTAGGTATTTTATCATGTAGCACCATAGGTTTCTATCAGCTTACATATCCATCATTCAGTAGTTCATTTACCCGCATCAATATCTAAGAGTAATTATAAATGCTCCCATTTAGCTGTCTACTATGTCATGCTGTGTAAATCTTAATTTTTGAAAATAAAATTTCCCTTTCAATAAGTAGGACCAAATAAAGAGAATTGCTTATTATTTTAAATTACAAAAGCATTATTGCTGCCTTTGTCTTATTAACTTAATTATTGCTTACTTTGGTGTTAATTGTAAATTGATCATAGACACCATTTAATCATGTTTGTTATAAATCTTTATTATATGTATTTTTTAATTACTGCCAGAGTAGCATTTTGCAAAATCTATAACAAATTAATAGCTTATTATGAGCTTTCACCTATATCATTAAACCAAAACATGTTCATCGTCATATTTTCACTCTTAACATCCCCAGTCTTAAAACCTATGACAGTTGCATTGTAATGTAGTGAGGGAACACTAGCATCTCATTAAACACAAGCACCGCTATGCTCAAGCTTTGTTTTTCATTTACTTAAATATAATTGGGTTTATATCTGGTTTAATTAGTATTTATTTAAGGATGTCCATCTTGAGGACAAAGTGGACAGTTTCTTAAGAATCTATATCTTTTAAGGCTTACATATTGAAAATGCCAACAATTTGTCTTTAAAATTGTATGATCTTCCACGACATTTATGTTATACTGTATTTACTAAACCATTAAGTAAGTAATTAACTGCATATTCAGGAATATGTGTGTGCATAGTCAAAGGTCAAAGTTTTATTAAATATTTTTTCTTGGTATTTTTTGATGCTTTATGCAGTCTCTTTTCCACAATTTTAAGATTGATAATAATTTCACAAATTGTTTGTAAAGTTGTATTATGTAAGTACGTTATAATATATAAAATGCTTATTTTGTAAAAGAAATATTATACAGATCACACATATAAACAATGATATAGTGGGCATAAAAGTCACTTTTGTAAATTGTTTGTATTTTTAAAAGTATACTTATTACACACATATTTAAAAAAAATGTTATGTAACTAAAACATGATAACGTTATCAAGTACATATTTTAAAGATTAATAATGCTGCTCCAAAATGTATCTATTTATTTTAATTTAAAGATGCACAAACAATTATTTGATACTAATTCGTGAAATTTTGGAAGAGGAGCAAAACTTTGAGCGGATTCAAATACCAATGTAGACACATTGGTATTTGAATAATTATTATATATTAAATAGGAAGGAGTTGAGTCTTGTGGATACCACTGTTTTCTTGGTATTACTATAATACTATTGGGGTCATGCGACTGACATTGAAGTCATATTTGTTTTGCGATAGAGAGCCTCGTACAGGCGATTTATAACTTAAATTGTAAGGAGTAACTTCGAAAAAATTTAAATAAATATACATATTAACTTTGGCATCACAATATCTTTATAAAAATGTGATGTATGTACATTAAAACATAAAGCTTTGATAAGAATCATCATCATCATCATCATTACAGCCCTTCACAAGTCCACTGCTGAACATAGGCCTCCCCAAGGAATGCCACAAAGCACGGTCCTGAGCCACCCGCATCCATCGACTTCCTGCATGTCTTACCAGGTCGTCACTCCATCTAGTGGGGACGCCCTACACTTCGTCCGCCGGTACGAGGCCGCCACTCGAGAACCTTTTTCCCCATCGGTTGTCGGTTCTTCGAGCTATATGGCCGGCCCATTGCCACTTCAGCTTACTAATCTGTTGGCTATGTCGGTCACTCTGGTTCTACTGCGGATATCCTCATTTCTAAGTTTATCACGCGGTGAGACTCCGAGCATAGCCCTCTCCATAGCTCGCTGAGCGACCTTGAGCTTCCTCATCCGGCCAGCAGTGAAGGACCACGTCTCAGTTCCGTAGGTCATCACTGGCAACACGCACTGGTTGTACAGCCTCGTTTTCAAGTTTTGAGGTACACCTGACGAGAAGATGTGTCGTAATTTCCCGAACGCTGCCCAGCCGAGTTGAATCCGTCGATTGACCTCTCGGTCGAAGTTGGACTTACCTAGTCGGACTATTTGTCCCAGGTAAACATACTCGTCAACAACTTCGAGCTTAGTGCTCCCAACAACTACCGGCATAGGTGTGACATGGACATTAAACATGATCTTTGTTTTGTCCATGTTCATCTTAAGACCTATCCGTTGGGAGGCACTATTGAGGTCATTGAGCATAGTGCTTAGGTCCTCCAGCGATTCTGCCATAAGGACTATATCGTCGGCAAATCGAAGGTGAGTGATGTACTGCCATTGATGTTAATGCCGTATCCTTTCCAGTCCAGAAGCTTGAAAACGTCTTCCAATGCAGCGGTGAAGAGTTTCGGGACTTTAAACACTAGGAAAACATAAGCTTGTAATACCAGTTACTAGACTCAACAGAATTGGTAATTCATTTATGGGGCAATGTATACGCTTTTACAACAAAATCCCAGAAAATGTACAAAATTTGTCAATAAACAAGTTCAAATGTTTGATTAAAGGAAAAATGTACAAAAAGTGTTATTATAATGTCAAATAATACGTCAATGAAAATAACCCATGGGAATGAGGTGATCGCCACCATGCTGGTACTATTAAAATTTATTTAAAGTGTACAAAGAAAATTATTGTAAAGTGAAATGTTTAAAGAAAGTCCCGCTGGTTCTTCCCAGGACAGGTATTTTTCGAACCAGTGGTAAATAAAAAATTACTCAATAAGTATTATGTAATAATCTATGATGAATAAAAATTATTCTATTCTATTCGGTGTAATATAAGATATTTACTAACCAGTAGGGACATTGTATAAAGAAGTTAATTTATATTGTGCAAATATTGTTAAATTTAACACATCTAATGTTAATCAATAACTAAGCAAAGAATTTTTAAACAATAAACGTTTTAAAAATAACCGGCTTTTATTTTTTGTAATAGGAACTAAGAATTAGCACAAGAAATATAAACAACTGTTAATTACATTGCAGCACTTGTGCATAAGTGCTGCAATGTAATTAATGGTTGTATATAAAATAAAATTTGTTAAGTGCAAATAAAGGACGAGCTTAAAGCACTTTTAATTTAGCGCCATCTGTTAGGCAAGACAGCGCAATAACGAAAATTAAATTTGAGTTGCGCATCTATCTCTAGTATATATACAGTAATCTATGGTAAGGTTGCCATAAAAAAAAGCGCATGAGCGCAGCGCAGTCCTAGCCACAGATAACTGTATACTAGTCAGAGACAGATAAGACAGTTCTCTAGTCATATAGTGATGCAAACTAGGTCTAATATTCAAGTGTCGATATCGATAGTTTAGTGATGCATAGGTAAAAAGTCGATATGCAAGGATTATTTTCTTATTTTTAATACTTATTTTCATAGTTCAGTGAATACATATCTATCGTACGTATTCAGTCTTAGATTAGAATAAAACAACATCTCAATTTTTTTTTTTTTTATTTCTTTTCAATCTTTGGGCTTTAAATTTATTAAAAGCCATCTGTTGGAGTGCACACATTTATTTTTACAAGCTTTCTTGCACACCCCCTCTCAAAATTTTATTCCACCACTACACTAGGAAAGACACACAACCGACGACAATACGACACGTGTTTCGCCTCTACACGAGGCATCTTCAGGTGTAGTAGACTCTACGATGGCTGACCGCTAAGTGAGCGGCGAGCCATAAACAGCTGCTATTTATAAGACTCGCCGACGCAACCACTCCCCACTTAAGTATCGAGCGACCGCGTCATGCCATAAAACGTGCGACCAATCACCACCCGACGTACGCAGCCGCCTGCTATTAAATTAATAACAAACCGCTGCGAAACGCCCGCCTACCACGCAACCAATCGCTGATCACCGTGAAGGTGACGAACGACCATATTGCGAGGCTGTCCGTTATTAGAGAGCAGGCTTAAAGATGTTCGATGGAAAAAAGGTTTCATAAAGATATAATGCTATGGAAAAATTAAATGAATTACATATACATGAGAAGCAGCTTCGCCGAAGATTTCAATAAGATCAACATAAAAAAAAAGTGTTCGAGGCAGGAAAAGTTTTGAGATATCTAAGGAGGTAATGGAACCTCTTTGGCCGAATGGAAAACCCATTTCTGACGAAAAGTTAAAGGACCTTAAAAGTATTTTGCATCTCATACCTCAAGACACCCACGAATTTTATGTTAATCTTGTCGGAGATGACCAAATTGAGAACCTAGAAGGCTTTTCAGGCCATATATATTTCGAGCTTGAAGAAGTTCCTTAAAATCACTAAATGCTGAAAGGAACCAACCCACATAAGTGCATTTTTGCAGAAAGGAACCAATATATTTTAAATAAAAAAAAAACACTTTTTTTTCAAAAGTGACGAAACTTTTTAAATAAACACATATAAGACGGCTTCATTCATCACACTGCAAAGTTCAGAGTTATTATGATAAATAGTTCGTTTTTTTACACGATTTTATTTAAAACCTTATTTTCTCAAAACTATCATTGTGTGGGTTGTTTCCTTATTGCATAAGTAGGTCCAATTATTTAAGTGTGGTGTTACTAGCCAGTAAATATTTAGTTTATGGTGATTTATTAGAGTCGTTTTAATTAATGAAGATGTTTTATACGAATAATAATGGGTAGCTGAAAACGGTGTCTTCTAAGATGCCTCCATAATCATCTAAAATTGAGTGCCCAAGTTTGTTTCTTTGTATCTAATAACTGTCAATAATATATTTAAATCTCTATTAAAATAATTGTTTTATTTCTGTAAAACTATTAACCGTGTTCCATTCCAATTTTCTTCTTATGTATCTGCATATTCTCTTAAATTGTTAACTTTAATCTTACTCTTAAGGTTTGTGTTATTCAAAATTTAAAAATTCCAATATGTATTATATTCATTTAATATAATACATATTTCCATTCCAATTTTTTACGAATTTAGAATATAATTTCTACATTTGTATAAAATTGGAATGGAAATAGTAATATATGATTAAAATATAGATTATTGAATGTGAGGGTGGGCAATGAGCATTATACATATACACATGCACACATTCACAGAGTATTCTCGTGTGAGTAAAATTGGAATATACACACACACATGTGAATATAATAGTTAGCGTAACAATCATCAGGTGGCGCTTTTTCCAAGGAGCACCAGTTTTACACGCAAGAGGGCTCTCTTCTTCCTTGTATATTACTATGCTCTTTGGGGTAAGGAAGCAGGTGGACTTTGAGATCTCGACTCAAGGTTTAAACCGAGGAGAAAACAAAATATACCGCCAGACTTCAACTAACACAATACAAGATTGACCAGCACTGACATGCGTAAATGCGGCTACTCACTTGCCTGCCGCAGGGGCAATCTAGGGTGAACAGCGATCGGAGCAATATCTGAATCTCTACACACATGCCTGCCGTTCAGTATGAGAGTGTACGTCGCGCTGAACGCACGCGTTAAGAATGGCTCCAATTTTATCGAAATATCAATGAATCGGTATATATAGGCTTGGCTCATTTTATATAGAATAAGGGTGACAAATGAGCACAGTCCACCTGATGGTAAGTGGACACTGTGGCCCATAGACACCCACATTTATCAATAAAAGGACTAATTATTTAATAATTACAACCATAATATAGTGCTTATAAGCTGCAGCATAGCTCTGCCACGCTATTTTTAAGCTATCAAAGATAATTAAATGTAACTAACTTCACTCGTCATTATTTAATATAACCAATTTATTCTGTGATATAACTTAACGAACTAGTGCTTAGTAACTATAATTTAACAAGTGTTACAAATAGCCAGGATAGTTTTCTTATGATGACTTTTAATAAATATAAAATTTGTATTATTATTTAATTATTTAGTTAATGACATTTTATTTATATTCCAGCAATTCTAATACTATTGCAATATTTTCTTTCCCATACTGGCCCTTATGATAAGTTAGGTAGATATCTACTCGGTAACAAATCCCAGTAATGTCACTTGTAAGTGACAACGTTCAAATAACGTTCTTTCTGCGGTGCTACTGCAAAAAAAGACAAAAAGGAGATACTGGGTGAAGAAGCCGCTCTTTATACACTTCTATCACCAGTGTCCAAATTTTACATTCTTTATTGTATCCACTGTGACTTGTACTCACACGTGTGCTCCACGCGAAAGTCGCTAACGAACTGATTCAAATTGCCCCAATTGCGCTACACACGCGTCAGTGGCAGCTACGATCTAGGGAGCAAGGAAGGTCTTGCGCCCCTGCCGCCCTGCCGCAGGGCCGACTTAGAAAATTGCCCCTGCTTGCATACACACATCACAATTAACGAGGCAATTAAGGGTCATCCCCATTCCTACACCCTAGATTGCCCCTGCGGCAGGCAAGTGAGTAGCCGCCTTAAGCTGTAAGTATCATATTAGTCTGTGAGACTAACTGATTTCTCTGAATATAATACAGTTATCTGTGGACTGATTGATTAGGACCGTTTAAACGATTAGGACAGATTAGGATTTGACTGACATTGACATTCAAGATGGCGCAAACAATAAATGCGACTCTAGCGCATACTAAATGGAATGGAACTGGAACTAAATAATCTGTCCTGGGCCTGGTCCTAGCCGGTACTTTGGATGCGCAAGTGAAAAAAAAATCGATATATATCGAATCGATATTTTTAAACAGTATCGACATATATATGGCGTGATAAATATCGATATATCGGCATTATTTGCATGATGGAAGAATAAAGTCCAAAATTTAACATTACTGACGGTTGGACTACGAAAAAGAAAACGACAACCACACACATTTTTAGCTCCTTTTATTGTTTCATGTTTTACCCATTAATACAACATTTTAAAATATATCGAAATTGATACGAATTCGATACTCTAAAATAAATATCGATATCTCGAGATTAAAAATATCGACGATATATATCGATATTTTTATAAGAAAATATCGAAATTTCGATTTATCGTTATTTGTTGCCCAAGCCTAGCCAGTCCTAACGGAGTGGAGCCTTACATATACATATCTATTAATCTATGAGCCTTACCAGGGTGATGCAACTTTGTATGAAAGCTGAAAAATCTGCACTCAATCATGATTTTGTCAATGTTCATGTTGGGCTTGTAAAGATAAAGCGAAAAAAAATATCGCTATTTCTTTCCTTCATGTTATTTTAGATTGCCATTTTAAAAATTAGATACGTAAATTCATATTATATCGGAAGAAACTAAAAATGTTAATTCTGTGTTAAACTTTTTTTGGTTTGCTCTTTAAAGTATAATTACATACACATTACTCTGAGATTATCACAATTAATTTACCTATTAATTGATTAAAATTAAATTATTAAATATTAGCAGAATTCTATCAAAAGAAGCCATGAATTAATAGAAGAAAAAAAATGACATTTGTTTGTCAACGTCTTTCATATTGAAAAATTTTCTGAAATTTATTCAAATTTATTTCATACATTGATATATATGTACTACGCACTAGATTTCGCATTACGAACATTCACTATGTTCAACTGAACTGTACTGCAATCCGTACACTTTATTTTAGTGTCATTTACTGTGGCTTCAATATTCATGCAGTGTGGAGCGGAGATAATAATACGAGATTTCAAATTAAAGTTTAAACCTTACTTAATAATTCAGTAGTCAAGTAAGTAAAATTTTTTGTTGTTCAAGTGAATAAATAGGTAATAATATCGTAATATTTTACTAACCTTACTACTATTTCCGCGCATGCGCGAAGACATAGAGTAGCGCACATTTTTTGTTTGGAAGAGCTTCTCTAGTACGTAGTACATATGTATAACTCAATGATTTCATAGGTTTAGATTTTAATATTTATTATTGATTTTTGCTTCAATTCAGTTATCATGGGCTCAGAATACTTTATTTTCGTTTGTAGGCGAATACACAGTCATAATATCGTCGTGAATATACAGTAAAGATTTTTTGTGTGATGTTAACTCTGTATAAGATATTGACTATATATGTATTAATTCATAATTTCAAAGTGTTGTGCAAATAAAAAGCAGAAAATCATCTGATCACTTTCTGCAGTTTTCTTATAATAGGAAGAAAGAAAAACTTATGACAATATCGTGGTAAGTCTATAAACATTTTGAATTTACTAACCGTTATTTGTAGGGATTATTACTATATTGACTCGAATTGTATCTGTTTCAGATCACGTATTTGGGCTGAGTTAAGTTTTCACCACGAAAATTTTGCTGATTTAAATTTACGTTAACGTTCTGTGAAGAATAACTCTCTGGCAATAACATGTATATCATGTATATCAGTAACAAGCGTGAAAATATTATGTGCAAAAGCAATAAAAAACGTCAATAATAATGTATAGTTTATAAAACAATCTGTCTTCCAGAAAATAAAATTACGTAACTATACATATTTATAGTTTTATTTTATCTCACATACTAATCTAAAGTATATTCGAGTAATTTTGGTGCAACCTCTCAAATGTATGGAAATTTACCCCATAGGTTTGTGAGGCTTGAGCCAAAATTACTCGAATATGCCTTAAATAAAAAGTTCAAAGTTACAGAATACATAGGTTTGAAATACCCGCTAAAAAAGTTTTGTATGGGTGCCCACCGTAGGTGTACACTCATAAACACGTGTTTCCGTTTTTTAGTATGAAGTTGGCGTTCTTCTCTTGCATAGATAAATAAATATGTAGCAAGCTATTCTCTTGGTAGAGTAGAGACTAGAGAGTAACAGTAATTGTGTTCTGTGAGCCTTACGATAAGTTAAAATTTTAATACGCTCTGTTGAGAATTTTTCTCCCTTTTTGTTTATCAAAAAGTGTTTCAATCACTATTGTTGAATTATTAGGTAATTTTTACTAATAAAATTCCCATTGTTTTCTTATTTGGTTTTATCTCGGTTTTATGGCTTCTTTAATTTTGTCTCTTTAAGGTAACTAAGGATAAGATAATGGCTAATAAGATAGTTTTATCAATAACCAGACGCTTATATTCTGGTTCTGTTGGAAGAATTCAAGCTGAAAAATACGTTCTTACTAAACATTTTAGCGGAGAACCAAAGAAAAGTGACTTTAAAATTGTTTACGAAGAACTTACAGAACTATCAGATGGAGGTATAAATATTTTGAATAATTTCAAAATTTTAAATGTGTAATGCACTCAGTGAATAATCCTCAGGATTAATAATACCATGTTTGGTATTGGTAGTTGGGATAGCTTTTATCTTAAATAGGGCAAGACTATTCCATTGAGTAATATAACTACTAACATATATAATACGAACATACTTAATATATTAATTCCTTGATCATTCAAGGATTCATGGTTACTTGCATTTTTAGATATTATTTATTAGTGCATTTGCTACAAAGCTTATAGCCAATAATAATTTTCAAGTAACGTAATATACAATGTTATCTAGTAAAAGTAAAGTATCAGCTTATGTACCCACTGCTTGGTCTTCACTCATTCCTAAGAGTTCAATGTGTGTTGGCATTGCAAACTTCTCATGTCCTAGATTTTTTTAAATCTCAGACATACAGGTTTCTATACATCTCTACAATGTATTACTTTACCATCAAATTGTTGGTAAAGAAAATTGACCATCAACACAGTCATAATATTAAAACAATGTCTGTGACCGATAACACTCACTGTAACATTTTCAATATGCAAGCGATGCAAATTCACAAACTGTTAGGAAGTAGAGATTGTCTAATTTAAAGTTGCATGCCTTCCCTGCATTTGTGATAGTTTGTATCACTTTTATGATGTGGAAAGGACAGATTCAGAATTATCTGATACATAATAAGTTAAAATCAAAATTATTTTAAAATACAAGAGTGGCATATGTAGTTTTAAATTAGACAATATCTATTGACATACTGGATTCCACTCCAAAACATATATTTATATCATTTCAATTACAAATAATTTATATTTTATCAAACTGGGATCATGTTTACGTTCTAAGCCATGGCCAGCAAGGTTGGCTGGCATCTTACTTTCTTTAGATTATTTTCTAGTGATATGTAAATAACTCAATTTACAATTTTTATATATAATTCATGAATTGAAACTATCTTTCAAAATTATTCTAATTGGAATCAGTTGTAATGCTGGGATCACACAAACGAGAAATGCCATTAATTATGTGTAATGTAGGTGTGGCCACAACTTAACGCGTTAATTTGACAACGGCATTAACAATGCCGTTTGGCGATAACTCGAGTGGCGGTACATCATAGAGTAATAGAGATAATGCACGAAATAACGCGTTGAAGCGGCCACACTAAGTTTGTCTCATTGTGCACTGTGAAGCGCAACAGGGTCGCACGTATGGCTATGATGGAGTGAAATAATGAAAAAGTTATTACGTTTCTTGAGATTCTGCAAACAGAGCCATGTTTGTGGGATCCGAGACTCAAAAGTTTTAAGAATCGTACATCGCAAATTGATGTACGATTCTTAAAACTCTTAAACTCTTAAAACAACTATCGAAGAAATTAAAAAGAAGAAGGAAAGCCTAATGGGTTATTATAGAACCCAATTAATAAATTCAAGGAACATTAACGCCAACTTTAACACCGTTCAAAGGCATTGAAATTGAAATGACGTTGACCGTTCAAGTGTAGCCACTCACTTTATCTCATTAAAATTAAAGCAATAATTGTTGCGTTTATGGACATTGACGTTTCCCGTTACTGTGGCCCCAGCATAATGATGTAGAATGCAGAATGCATTGAAAAGAGTGGGCATTATTTCAAACAACTGATTATTTGAACCTTATAAATGTAAGAATAATACATTATAAAATAGCATTTTCATAAAAATTAGACCTTTACGCTTGAGAGACTTTGAGATTGTGAATAAGTTGTTCCATTAGCATCCCAAGCTTCTGACCTATATGGGACTGAAATTTATAATGAAATCCTAAGTTTTTTTGGCTCCACTTGTTGATTATTATTTATCCTTTTTTTCATACAAGTGTGTCAAACAAACAGTCTGATAAAAATATTTATCACACTTTTCCCATGAATTCTGGAATTATTGTTTCGAAAAATATGATACTTGAAAACCACATATTCGTCCGACGATTTGTGTAATGAATTCAAACACGTGTGTTTTGGTATAGTAAATTTTTTTACGAAATGAAATTGACCGCAAGCATTCCGCTGCTCCTGTATTTTCGTTGTGGATCTTGAATACTGAATGTGCTGCAAATTTTGTGTATTGAATTGAATTGAATAAACGGGCTGTTTTCCGCAACTCCACGTCTAAGCGCGTATTTTGCGTGTGGGTAGGAATAATGTATTTATTCAAGCCATGAAATCTCCCCGAAGAAGTTCAACAGTCCTTTGATGTTGCAAGCTACTTCGGGGAGTGATCCCGGCGTGCCGAGATGTTTAGCCCTGTATGCAGTGACTTCCGAACATGTCAGCAACACGTGGGCCGCCGTTTCTTCCTCCCCTATACATGCCCTGCACAGGGGACTGTCTGTAACACCTATGGTAAATAAATGTTTGTTAAAGGTGCCGTGTCCTGTGATAGCACTTGTTACTATCCTGATCTGCGGCTTGTTCAGTCTCATTAGAACCTTGGTTAAACAACTCCCTAGCTTGTCTACAGTCTACTAGATTTTTCCAAAGTTGAGCGTGTTGATTAGTGAAGTGTCTACGTACCAAAGGGGATTGGTATGATTGGTTCCGGCCCTATAGTGGCCAGAGCCCATCCTCTTCTAGCCAGTTCGTCTGCTGCATCGTTGCCTCTGGATCCACTGTGTCCCTTTATCCATTGCGGAGTCACATTGTTGTGTTTACATACCTCATTTAATCGTTGATTGCATTCATATATTAGTCCCGAGTTCACCACATTGCAACTCAGGGTTTGTAGTACCGTTATCACCAGCAGTCTGCACAGGCGCAGTCGCAGCACGAAATTTTGGAGGGGGTCCCTAATAATGAAATATGTTGAGTAAATTAGACTTTATTGCACAATACACAATTTTATTGCACACATTATAAAACAAATGGAAGTCTTCTATTTTTATTGGCAAATCGGGTGATAATATTTGAGACGTCTGGGGCTATCTCTAGGTGAATATTTAGAAGAGCTCTGTACCTGTCAGCCTCTCTTCTAACATGTTTGCTCTCAACCAAGTTTTTACACGCCTTACGCTTATAGGAAGAGTTGCCTGAATTTTCAGCAAAGGATTTACATTTGGGTAGAGATCATCGTCGCAAACTTCGATTGTAGAAACCACACGCTTAGGAAATTTTGTATCAATATTTTCTTTAAGCTCCCGTTTCCACTTTAAACTACATAGCTGATACTCTGTAACGCAGTGGTTCCCTAACTTATTTATGACGGGCTCCCTTTCTAGCAAAAAAAAATTCCGCTCGCTCTTGCTCAGATAATTTTAAATTACTATCAGGTTAAAAAAAATTGTTTTGTTCAATAACATCAAATTTTTAATGCTTAAAAGTTACACAAAATCATACACAAACAACTTAATTATATAATAATACTTCTTATTTAATCGAATGTGATTGATGAGCTTGCATGGTTTTTATGGGGCCTATACACCATCGGCCATGATGGACGAATTCTAGCGATCACGATCGTGTAGAGGGCAAATCGCCTATAACTGCCCATGATCGGTAATGATCGAGCATAATGGCCGCTATGTCGGTTTTTCGGATAAACATCAAAGGAAGTTCGGCCATGATCGTGCGCGGCTACATGATCGCCGAAAGCCGATGCTCTATAAACTTATCTTGTTCTATTACGGTGTGTAGTTAACATACACCGAAATAGAACAAGTAAAAATAGAACAACTTCCTTTTTTTCATCACTCTGTTATGGTGTACATTTCAATAATATTTATATTAGAAATTAATTAAAATAAATAGCGGTAGCTGCTACTGTTTCAACGTCCATCTCGGACAAATGACATTACAAATATTATGTAGGATGCACGATTGTGTGGGCAGCCGCGCAATGATTGTGACAATCATGCCACATTCTGTGGTTGTCAATCATGGCCGATGGTGTATAGGCGGGGTAACCAACAATACAATTGAAGTGCTTCCTGTGCTATTTTCGGATTAATTATGAAATATTAGGCCCAAAACATTGTTTCACCAATTTTTTCGGTGTACATACACTGCACCTACCCACGGAATTGTCTTGGTCGTAAGGTTAAACCTAACTACGCAGCTAGCTCGTGCCCCCCTTTGTAGGTCTCTGCGCCCCCCTGGGTGGCGCGCCCTCCACTTTGAAAACCCCTGCTGTAACGAGAGTGGCAGCAGGAACACTCAAGAATATGGGAATAACATTCTGATACTTTCTTTGCATTAAGAAGATCTTCTTCTGTTTAATCAGATTTTGGCATAAAAATGCCTAATCCGAACAGGTTCTTCGTATCCGCAGAAAGTCGGTCCTGTAGGTCAGTCATTATGCTATCTATAAGTGGAATATAAACAATCCTCCGAAAATATTCCTCGTAATTTCTTTGATAATTATCTGTCGCGAAAAGTCTGTCAGTAATTTTTAGAAGATTTTTCAATTTGACGTGTACGATTTTGGGGGGTCATGTCCCCTGTGACCCTCCCCTTCGGACCGCGCCTGAGTCTGCAGCATCTGCAGTCTGCAGCAGCATTCTGCAGCGTTATTACCAGCAATTTTTATTGTTCGTGTACTGAGCATGTTTACTATCCAGTCAATCAGTACCGGTTCAACTTTATGTCTACTGAGTGCACTTTTTATGCTGGAGAAGTGCGTTCTGTCAAAAGCACCTTCTATATCTATGAAGGAACCTAGACATAATACTTTGTTTTGGATGGCCTCTTCAATCTTTGTTATTACTTACTGATGTTGAGTAGCTTCCGTCGGGTTTCTTTAAAGAGATGGATCCCGGCGTGTTCTGTTTAGCTAGGATTTTCCTTATCCGATTCGCTTGTTCACAGGTTTCTATGTTACCACACAAGTTACGCCACCCTGTCGAGCGTCAATACCTGATACATTTTTTGTATTCGGACTTGGCTTTCTTGTATAGTAGCCAGTCTTCATCCATTGAGGTATTCATGGCCCTATTTAGGGCCTTTCTTACCTTCTTACGTTTTCTATCTAGTTCTTTACCCCACCACGGTTGCTTTACCTCAGCATGTCTTGGTGGGGTGATTTCTGGACATGATTCATGGTAGCTATCCATCATGGCCTTAGTAACAGCTGCTACCTGCTCTTCTAGGAGCGACAGATCTGCTATAGTATTTGTCCCCTCAAAACCCGCGAGCGAAGACGTCAGCCTATTAAGGTATTTTGTTTTATCTGTCTTGCGGGGGTTTCTCCATGGTGGTGTAGCGGAAATATCGACCTGTAGTACGAAGCAGATCCACTTATGGTCTGAGCATGAGGCTTCTTTCGACACATGCCATCCCGTAATTAGTTTAGCTGCTCCTTCTGTTACAAGTGTGAGGTCGATTATTGTGCGACAACGTTTGTTTATGAAAGTTGGTTCAGAACCTGTGTTTAAAATGGTTAGGTTAGTCCTAAATAGATATTCAACTAACACCTTACCTCGTTCATTGGGTTTTTCCATACCCCAGAGGGGGTGATGCGCGTTGGAGTCCGTCCCGATCACAACCTCTAGTCCGGTCCTCTCACATAAATGCACCAGCCTGACGAGGTCATGAGGGGGAGGAGTGTCTGAGGAGGCATGTAGACCGAGGCGACGACTATTCTTTCCTCTTGTGTGTTTTGTAATGCTACGGCATACATGTCTCTGGTACAGAAATCTGTTAATGGTTGTGCACAGATATTTTTAGTAGTATAAATACACGCTCTAGGCTTGTCGTGCTCAGAGTTGTAGAATAACTTACCTTTTAGGTTGTTTAGGTCCTTGATTTTACCGGCCCCAACCCACGGCTCTTGGATTAGGACTATGGCCGTCTGTTGAGCCTCCAACCAGGCTAGTTTTGGACGAAGGGCACGCCATCATTGACCGCGTCCTCCCCGTCCTCGCCCAAAAATAAGCTTGCCAGCAGATCTCGGGTCTCATCGTCAACCACCGAGTCGGAGTTGGACGGCAAATTACAGCCCTCCTCGTCACTCAGTAAACTGCCGCTGGTGGCTTCGACTCGGTTGTGCAGGCCGTTTTGTCACTGGTCTTGGGGTACAGTGATGATCCTGCTGCCTCGGTGTCCATGGCACCAGTGTCCGCGACTTTTGGATTGTTTACCGCCTCTTTGCTCGGTGGAGTATCATAAAAGTTTCCTCCACGACTCTGGAATTTTACGTAGACCGCCCCACATACACATGCGTGGCGGCGTCCGGCTTTCAACAGGGTCGGGATATAATCCTCCGGCACCGAAACAACGAGGAACCACCCTTCCTTCTGTTTGTCGGCCTTGAGTAGCAGCCAATTTTTTATATTTACCCAGCGGTTCTGGTACGCCAGTACACGACCAATGTCGCGTGAGTCTTTCCAAGCCCCCTGGGCGTCTGGGATGAGGATACCATGTGTCCTGTACGCGCACACGTTAGGGCCACACACAATTCAGCTTTAACTGCGGAAGCATAGCTGGTCTTTGCAGCCTTGGATTGCTGTTCGAGTCTCACCTTTTTATGCTCGCCTCTCAGCGCGGTGGTCTCGTCCCGCCTCCTTTTGGCTGCTCTTTTTTCTACCAGGACGCTTGGCCGCTCTCTGCTTCCTGGCGGATTTCTTGGAACCGGTTCCAGCAGCTGCACCTTCCACTTTTGCAGGATTTTTATCCTTTCCAGTTTCAGTACGACTACTGGGTCTAGGTCCAATCACCTCAGGAGCAGCAGCTTGCGCAGCCTCCTTAGTATTAGTTTTCGGAGCAGCCAGCTCTGCCCTTTCTTTACGGGCTTTCTTTCTCTGCTTCCTGTTCTTATTCTTTACCTTACTTCCGCTCCCTGACTGGATAGACCCACTTGATGGTCCGTCGGGTCGGTTGGTTACCTTTTTGGGTGCCTTGCCTTTCCCTTTATGGCTCACCAATTACCAGGCAGCTGAGTAGAGGTCTTCCGTTCTAAGGGGTTCCTTAGGAGTATTTCTACTCGCGGTCCCTTGTTCTCTATCTGCATCCAGCTCCGAGGAACTGGTTTTAGGAGCCTCCAGCGCGGAAATTCCCTTGAAAGGGCCACCTACGCTGGATGACGTGCTCTGAGGAGTCGCCATTTTACTGGCAGTTTCTCCTTGAGTGTTGGTGCCTCTGGTAGTCACCTCTGACACCTCTCCTTCTTTTATTTTGGGCCTTAAGTCGTCCATTATTAATTTAGTTTGAAAGATTCGTCCCCCCGGCTTCCCACCCTCCATGGAGCCCGCACCTTTGGAGGCGCCCTACTTTAAAACAAAAGAAATTTCAGGCGTTAGGATTACCGGTGGTATATAGGGATGCGAAGTTGGCTCACAGCGCGACATCGGGAGCTCCATCCAGTTGGCAAACAGGGCTGAAAAGGCCCATCCCCGCTGCTTGAATGACTGTCACTTGCTCCGTCAGCATGGCTTTTACCACCACCTAGCCCTTTTCAGGAACTAGGCAGCCCCCACATCCCTCGCCTGCAACCCTCTGACGGGGCTCTTGGCCATTTCGCTACCTGTGGCTAGCAGATAGGGCCACCGTTTAGCTTGAAATCCGGACCAAAGAGAGCGTGTTGCCTCTCGCCACTATATACCCTAGTGACGATTGGCTCAACCCTCCAGGACTCCTTCATCCCCGCGTATGGCGTTCGACTGCGCAGGTCCTAGCGCAGGTGGGTTAGTCCACCGGACACACCCACTCTCCGGCGGAACCACCCCTCCTTTTTTCTCATCCGGGCTTGGGACCGGCAATGGCAGAGTTAAAATTTTGTGTATTGACACATGTACATTTATGACATATGTGAACATTTAATGTAAACAGCCCAATGTATCTAACACTGCATTCAATACCATGCTTAGTCCTATCTTATCAAATTAAGTCTCTGCATCACGTTTTCGACCAGAAAAACTTGTTCTCAGTCACACTATTGTGTCCAAAAGTGTACCTACAGGCAAATACATATGGAACGAGGTGTCTTTTGTGCAGTTAAGTTAATTACCTCTATTATTCAGGAGGTGACAACGTGGTCGAAAATCTAAAATAAATTCACTGAATTCATTATGTATTCATAAAAGTTCTGTTCACTTTTTTTATTAATTTTCAGAAATATTAACGGAAGCCGAATACCTTAGTGTAGACCCTTACATGCGAGCTTATATGATAGGTTACAAATTGCCAACAGACATGATAGGCGGACAAGTAGCGAGGTATGGACCAAAGATTATGTATGTCATTTATTTTCAACTTTTTTTTTCAGTTAAAGCTTTGTCATATGAACATATGATGGATCCAATACTACGGTAATAATACGATAATAGTACGATTATAATAGCTACACACACACGCGCACACACGCGCGCGAGCGCGCGCGCACGCGTTTGCGCGTATACACACCGTTGGCGTGAATTTTATTAGTTTTATTATTTTAATTTTTATAGTCAATTATTATATAAAGGTCATGTAAGTGCTATGGAAGAGCGGAGTCTCCTAACACAATTTCTTATACTTAAAAGGAGACCCCGTCCCCGGTTATAATTAATGTATGATCATTTACTGAATAAACTATTTTTTTTTTAATAAAAATTTGTCGTACAATATCTTTAGAACGAACCAACCGATCGAGATGGGCGACACGGCGTTCGAAATTGTTCATTGAGACTTCGAGCTGATTAGATTTTCAAGTCAATCGGTGGAGCCGTTTCAAAGATTTTCAAAAAATTTAAGCCAATAAAACATAAATTAAATAGATTTTCGAGCGTTGCGCTCGAAAATAAGCTTGAAGTTTCAGAAATAGCCTGCAGGGTCAACCGTTTTTCAGTTTTTTTTTTTGAGGCTTATGTACCATTTTTCAAACATTGATACCACAGGTTCTTCTTCTTCTTTTGTGGCGGTTTGGTATAATTCGCCAATGACGTATTAAATGGAAAATGAAAGCTGATGAGTTTAATTAAAGTAAGAGTCTGTGACAATACAAGGATTTAGTTTTCCTCCTAGAGTTTTGACAAATCTATCTGTTGAATTACCTATAACAAATGACAGACACAGGTGTTAGAATCTTGTTAGTATGTTAAAAGTGACAAAGATTTAAAGTTTTATGTTATTAGTATTAATAAAATCACATAAAATACACACGAAAGAAGTATTTGTATATGTAAAAAGTAGGTCGAGGAATATAAGGAGGAAGGTAATCATAGAGAGACGAGGATAGTTTGGGACAGACTCTGATTTTTGCCAGATGCACATGATTTGTACAGGCATGTCCAATCCTCAATCTACAGATAATTGAAATTGCATGTTTATTTGCTTTGTTAAATTTAAAAAAAAACAAGTCTTGGGAGGAGTAATCTCTTGGATGGCAGCATAGTGCTTACCCTTAACATGTTTGAATACTTCCCACAATTTATTCCAATTTTCATTCAGTTTCCTTTTAGCTAGTAAAATGAGGTCATGTGAGTAAAATAAATTTTGCAGAATGCCATTAGCAATTGCATTTAGTACATCTGCTGTTTCGTTTCCGTAGATACCACTGTGGCCACGGATCCAGACTACTGAAACATGGACTCCTTTGAGATGACATTTAGACAGGGTATTTTTATTATGAGAATTAGGGGAAATTTATGTTTGTTATGGAATTGATTGGACAAATTAGCTAACAAGCAACTTTTTGAATCTGTGAAAATAACTGTTTTATTAAGATTATGTGACTCGACATATAACAAAGCTTCACTGATTGCAGTGGCTTCACCAGTAAAGGATAGTGGGGGACATTTAAAATTAAGAATGATTTTGAACTTAGGGATCTAAACAGCAGCTCCAGTATAATTTTCATCAGACTGTTTGGAAGCATCTGTGTACATGACAAGCCAATCTTTAAAAAAAATTTCTATAATTTCTTTTAATTTTAAATTTGCCATTGGAGAATCTTTTTCTATACCTATCTAGATGAATGTCGGGTTGGTAAACAGTTCCCTCTTAAGGAACATCAAAAAGTGGATTTATTTCACATTGAAAGATCGGGCAAGGAAGCAGAAGAAAAATTGAAAAAACTTTTAAACAAGCAGGGAGAATCCTTATGGGCCCTGAAACGGTCAGATGAGATATAATCTGAAAGAATTTAGAAATTAGGGGATGATCTGAAAGCTGGCAGATCTTAAATAAGAATCTGTCTGAAAGGTATTGCCCTCTTAATCTTAAGGGAGGATCCACGCACTCAACCTGAAGAGCATTAATTGGTGAAGATTTCATTGCCCCTGTAATAATGCGAAGGCATTTTGATTGAATTTTGTCCATTATTTTCAGGGAGGATTTATTGCAAGGCTCCAAAAGAAAACAAACATACTCACACGTGTGCTCCACGCGAAAGTCGCTAACGAACTGATTCAAATTGCCCCAATTGCGCTACACACGCGTCAGTGGCAGCTACGATCTAGGAGCAAGGAAGGTCTTGCGCCCCTGCCGCCCTGCCGCAGGGCCGACTTAGAAAATTGCCCTGCTTGCATACACACATCACAATTAACGAGGCAATTAAGGTCATCCCATTCCTACACCCTAGATTGCCCTGCGGCAGGTGTGAGTAGCTCATAAGTATCATATTAGTCTGTGAGACTAACTGATTTTCTGAATATAATACAGTTATCTGTGGACTGATTGATTAGGACCCTTTAAACGATTAGACAGATTAGATTTGACTGACATTGACATTCAAGATGGCGCAAACAATAAATGCGACTCTAGCGCATACTAAATGGAATGGAACTGGAACTAAATAATCTGTCCTGGGCCTGGTCCTAGCCGGTACTTTGGATGCGCAAGTGAAAAAAAAATATCGATATATATCGAATCGATATTTTTAAACAGTATCGACATATATATGGCGTGATAAATATCGATATATCGATATATCGGCATTATTTGCATGATGGAAGAATAAAGTCCAAAATTTAACATTACTGACAGTTGGACTACGAAAAAGAAAACGACAACCACACACATTTTTAGCTCCTTTTATTGTTTCATGTTTTACCCATTAATACAACATTTTAAAATATATCGAAATTGATACGAATTCGATACTCTAAAATAAATATCGATATCTCGAGATTAAAAATATCGACGATATATATCGATATTTTTATAAGAAAATATCGAAATTTCGATTTATCGTTATTTGTTGCCCAAGCCTAGCCAGTCCTAACGGAGTGGAGCCTTACATATACATATCTATTAATCTATGAGCCTTACCAGGGTGATGCAACTTTGTATGAAAGCTGAAAAATCTGCACACAATCATGATTTTGTCAATGTTCATGTTGGGCTTGTAAAAATAAAGCGAAAAAAAATATCGCTATTTCTTTCCTTCATGTTGTTTTAGATTGCCATTTTAAAAATTAGATACGTAAATTCATATTATATCGGAAGAAACTAAAATGTTAATTCTGTGTTAAACTTTTTGGTTTGCTCTTTAAAGTATAATTACATACACATTACTCTGAGATTATCACTATTAATTTACCTATTAATTGATTAAAATTAAATTATTAAATATTAGCAGAATTCTATCAAAAGAAGCCATGAATTAATAGAAGAAAAAAATGACATTTGTTTGTCAACGTCTTTCATATTGAAAATTTTCTGAAATTTATTCAAATTTATTCATACATTGATATATATGTACTACGCACTAGATTTCGCATTACGAACATTCACTATGTTCAACTGAACTGTACTGCAATCCGTACACTTTATTTTAGTGTCATTTACTGTGGCTTCAATATTCATGCAGTGTGGAGCGGAGATAATAATACGAGATTTCAAATTAAAGTTTAAACCTTACTTAATAATTCAGTAGTCAAGTAAGTAAAATTTTTGTTGTTCAAGTGAATAAATAGGTAATAATATCGTAATATTTTACTATAACTTACTACTATTTCCGCGCATGCGCGAAGACATGAGTAGCGCACATTTTTTGTTTGGAAGAGCTTCTCTAGTACGTAGTACATATGTATAACTCAATGATTTCATAGGTTTAGATTTTAATATTTATTATTGATTTTTGCTTCAATTCAGTTATCATGGGCTCAGAATACTTTATTTTCGTTTGTAGGCGAATACACAGTCATAATATCGTCGTGAATATACAGTAAAGATTTTTTGTGTGATGTTAACTCTGTATAAGATATTGACTATATGTGTATTAATTCATTATTTCAAAAGTGTTGTGCAAATAAAAAGCACAAAATCATCTGATCACTTTCTGGAGGTTTCCTATAATAGGAAAAGAAAAACTTATGACAATATTGTGGTAAGTCTATAAACATTTTGAATTTATTGATCGTTATTTGTAGGGATTATTACTATATTGACTCGAATTGTATCTGTTTCAGATCACGTATTTCGGCTGAGTTAAGTTTTCACCATGAGAATTTTGCTGATTTAAATTTACGTTAACGTTCTGTGAAGAATAACTCTCTGGCAATAACATGTATATCATGTATATCAGTAACAAGCGTGAAAATATTATGTGCAAAAGCAATAAAAAACGTCAATAATAATGTATAGTTTATAAAACAATCTGTCTTCCAGAAAATAAAATTACGTAACTATACATATTTATAGTTTTATTTTATCTCACATACTAATCTAAAGTATATTCGAGTAATTTTGTGCAACCTCTCAAATGTATGGAAATTTCCCATAGGTTTGTGAGGCTTGAGCCAAAATTACTGAATATGCCTTAAATAAAAGTTCAAAGTTACAGAATACATAGGTTTGAAATACCCGCTAAAAAGTTTTGTATGGGTGCCCACCGTAGGTGTACACTCATAAACACGTGTTTCCGTTTTTAGTATGAAGTTGGCGTTCTTCTCTTGCATAGATAAATAAATATGTAGCAAGCTATTCTCTTGGTAGAGTAGAGACTAGAGAGTAACAGTAATTGTGTTCTGTGAGCCTTACGATAAGTTAAAAATTTTAATACACTCTGTTGAGAATTTTCTCCTTTTGTTTATCAAAAGTGTTTCAATCACTATTGTTGAATTATTAGGTAATTTTACTAATAAAATTCCCATTGTTTTCTTATTTGGTTTTATCTCGGTTTTATGGCTTCTTTAATTTTGTCTCTTTAAGGTAACTAGGATAAGATAATGGCATAAGATAGTTTTATCAATAACCAGACGCTTATATTCTGGTTCTGTTGGAAGAATTCGCTGAAAATACGTTCTTACTAAACATTTTAGCGGAGAACCAAAGAAAAGTGACTTAAAATTGTTTACGAAGAACTTACAGAACTATCAGATGGAGGTATAAATATTTTGAATAATTTCAAAATTTTAAATGTAATGCACTCAGTGAATAATCCTCAGGATTAATAATACCATGTTTGGTATTGGTAGTTGGGATATTTTATCTTAAATAGCAAGACTATTCCATTGAGTAATATAACTACTAACATATATAATACGAACATACTTAATATATTAATTCCTTGATCATTCAAGGATTCATGGTTACTTGCATTTTAGATATTATTTATTAGTGCATTTGCTACAAAGCTTATAGCCATAATAATTTTCAAGTAACGAATATATAATGTTATCTAGTAAAAGTAAAGTATCAGCTTATGTACCACTGCTTGGTCTTCACTCATTCCTAAGAGTTCAATGTGTGTTGGCATTGCAAACTTCTCATGTCCTAGATTTTTTTAAATCTCAGACATACAGGTTTCTATACATCTCTACAATGTATTACTTTACCATCAAATTGTTGGTAAAGAAAATTGACCATCAACACAGTCATAATATTAAAACAATGTCTGTGACCGATAACACTCACTGTAACATTTTCAATATGCAAGCGATGCAAATTCACAAACTGTTAGGAAGTAGAGATTGTCTAATTTAAAGTTGCATGCCTTCCCTGCATTTGTGATAGTTTGTATCACTTTTATGATGTGGAAAGGACGCAGATTCAGAATTATCTGATACATAATAAGTTAAAATCAAAATTATTTTAAAATACAAGAGTGGCATATGTAGTTTTAAATTAGACAATATCTATTGACATACTGGATTCCACTCCAAAACATATATTTATATCATTTCAATTACAAATAATTTATATTTTATCAAACTGGGATCATGTTTACGTTCTAAGCCATGGCCAGCAAGGTTGGCTGGCATCTTACTTTCTTTAGATTATTTTCTAGTGATATGTAAATAACTCAATTTACAATTTTTATATATAATTCATGAATTGAAACTATCTTTCAAAATTATTCTAATTGGAATCAGTTGTAATGCTGGGATCACACAAACGAGAAATGCCATTAATTATGTGTAATGTAGGTGTGGCCACAACTTAACGCGTTAATTTGACAACGGCATTAACAATGCCGTTTGGCGATAACTCGAGTGGCGGTACATCATAGAGTAATAGAGATAATGCACGAAATAACGCGTTGAAGCGGCCACACTAAGTTTGTCTCATTGTGCACTGTGAAGCGCAACAGGGTCGCACGTATGGCTATGATGGAGTGAAATAATGAAAAAGTTATTACGTTTCTTGAGATTCTGCAAACAGAGCCATGTTTGTGGGATCCGAGACTCAAAGGTTTTAAGAATCGTACATTGCAAATTGATGTACGATTCTTAAAACTTTAAACTCTTAAAACAACTATCAAGAAATTAAAAGAAGAAGGAAAGCCTAATGGGTTATTATAGAACCCATTAATAAATTCAAGGAACATTAACGCCAACTTTAACACCGTTCAAAGGCATTGAAATTGAAATGTTGACCGTTAAAGTGTAGCCACTCACTTTATCTCATTAAAATTAAAGCAATAATTGTTGCGTTTATGGACATTGACGTTTTCGTTACTGTGGCCCCAGCATAATGATGTAGAATGCAGAATGCATTGAAAAGAGGCATTATTTCAAACAACTGATTATTTGAACCTTATAAATGTAAGAATAATACATTATAAAATAGCATTTTTAAATGAGACCTTTACGCTTGAGAGACTTTGAGATTGTGAATAAGTTGTTCCATTAGCATCCCAAGCTTCTGACCTATATGGGACTGAAATTTATAATGAAATCCTAAGTTTTTGGCTCCACTTGTTGATTATTATTTATCCTTTTTTCATACAAGTGTGTCAAACAAACAGTCTGATAAAAATATTTATCACACTTTTCCCATGAATTCTGGAATTATTGTTTGAAAAATATGATACTTGAAAACCACATATTCGTCCGACGATTTGTGTAATGAATTCAAACACGTGTTTTGGTATGTTAAATTTTTACGAAATGAAATTGACCGCAAGCATTCCGCTGCTCCTGTATTTTCGTTGTGGATCTTGAATACTGAATGTGCTGCAAATTTTGTGTATTGAATTGAATTGAATAAACGGCTGTTTTCCGCAACTCCACGTCTAAGCGCGTATTTTGCGTGTGGGTAGGAATAATGTATTTATTCAAGCCATGAAATCTCCCGAAGAAGTTCAACAGTCCTTTGATGTTGCAAGCTACTTCGAGTGATCCCGTAATGGAGATGTTTAGCCCATGCAGTGACTTCCGAACATGTCAGCAACACGTGGGCCGCCGTTTCTTCCTCCCTATACATGCCCTGCACAGGGACTGTCTGTAACACCTATGGTAAATAAATGTTTGTTAAAGGTGCCGTCCTGTGATAGCACTTGTTACTATCCTGATCTGCGGCTTGTTCAGTCTCATTAGAACCTTGGTTAAACAACTCCCTAGCTTGTCTACAGTCTACCAGATTTTTCCAAAGTTGAGCGTGTTGATTAGTGAAGTGTCTACGTACCAAAGGGATTGGTATGATTGGTTCCGGCCTATAGTGGCCAGAGCCCATCCTCTTCTAGCCAGTTCGTCTGCTGCATCGTTGCCTCTGGATCCACTGTGTCCCTTTATCCATTGCGGAGTCACATTGTTGTTTACATACCTCATTTAATCGTTGATTGCATTCATATTAGTCCGAGTTCACCACATTGCAACTCAGGGTTTGTAGTACCGTTATCACCAGCAGTCTGCACAGGCGCAGTGCAGCACGAAATTTTGAGGGTCCCTAATAATGAAATATGTTGAGTAAATTAGACTTTATTGCACAATACACAATTTTATTGCACACATTATAAAACAAATGGAAGTCTTCTATTTTTATTGGCAAATCGGGTGATAATATTTGAGACGTCTGGGGCTATCTCTAGGTGAATATTTAGAAGAGCTCTGTACCTGTCATCCTCTCTTCTAACATGTTTGCTCTCAACCAAGTTTTTACACGCCTTACGCTTATAGGAAGAGTTGCCTGAATTTTCAGCAAAGGATTTACATTTGGGTAGAGATCATCGTCGCAAACTTCGATTGTAGAAACCACACGCTTAGGAAATTTTGTATCAGTATTTTCTTTAAGCTCCCGTTTCCACTTTAAACTACATAGCTGATACTCTGTAACGCAGTGGTTCCCTAACTTATTTATGACGGGCTCCCTTTCTAGCAAAAAAAAATTCCGCTCGCTCTTGCTCAGATAATTTTAAATTACTATCAGGTTAAAAAAATTGTTTTGTTCAATAACATCTAATTTTTAATGCTTAAAAGTTACACAAAATCATACACAAACAACTTAATTATATAATAACTTTTATTTAATCGAATGTGATTGATGAGCTTGCATGGTTTTATGGGGCCTATACACCATCGGCCATGATGGACGAATTCTAGCGATCACGATCGTGTAGAGGGCAATCGCCTATAACTGCCCATGATCGGTAATGATCGAGCATAATGGCCGCTATGTCGGTTTTCGGATAAACATCAAAGGAAGTTCGGCCATGATCGTGCGCGGCTACATTATCGCCGAAAGCCGATGCTCTGTAAACTTATCTTGTTCTATTACGGTGTAGTTAACATACACCGAAATAGAACAAGTAAAAATAGAACAACTTCCTTTTTCATCACTCTGTTATGGTGTACATTTCAATAATATTTATATTAGAAATTAATTAAAATAAATAGCGGTAGCTGCTACTGTTTCAACGTCCATCTCGGACAAATGACATTACAAATATTATGTAGGATGCACGATTGTGGGCAGCCGCGCAATGATTGTGACAATCATGCCACATTCTGTGGTTGTCAATCATGGCCGATGGTGCATAGGCGGGTAACCAACAATACAATTGAAGTGCTTCCTGTGCTATTTTCGGATTAATTATGAAATATTAGGCCAAAACATTGTTTCACCAATTTTTCGTGTACACACTGCACCTACCCACGGAATTGTCTTGGTCGTAAGGTTAAACCTAACTACGCAGCTAGCTCAGCCCCCTTCAGGTCTCTGCGCCCCTGCGCGCCTCCACTTTGAAAACCCCTGCTGTAACGAGAGTGGCAGGAACACTCAGAATATGGGAATAACATTCTGATACTTTCTTTGCATTAAGAAGATCTTCTTCTGTTTAATCAGATTTTGGCATAAAATGCCTAATCCGAACAGGTTCTTCGTATCCGCAGAAAGTCGGTCCTGTAGGTCAGTCATTATGCTATCTATAAGTGGAATATAAACAATCCTCCGAAAATATTCCTCGTAATTTCTTTGATAATTATCTGTCGCGAAAAGTCTGTCAGTAATTTTTAGAAGATTTTTCAATTTGACGTGTACGATTTTGGGGGGTCATGTCCCCTGTGACCCTCCCCTTCGGACCGCGCCTGAGTCTGCAGCATCTGCAGTCTGCAGCATCTGCAGTCTGCAGCAGCATTCTGCAGCGTTATTACCAGCAATTTTTATTGTTCGTGTACTGAGCATGTTTACTATCCAGTCAATCAGTACCGGTTCAACTTTATGTCTACTGAGTGCACTTTTTATGCTGGAGAAGTGCGTTCTGTCAAAAGCACCTTCTATATCTATGAAGGAACCTAGACATAATACTTTGTTTTGGATGGCCTCTTCAATCTTTGTTATTACTTACTGATGTTGAGTAGCTTCGTCGTCGGTTTTTAAAGAGATGGATCCCGGCGTGTTCTGTTTAGCTAGGATTTTCCTTATCCGATTCGCTTGTTCACAGGTTTTTGTTACCACACGTTACGCCACCCTGTCGAGCGTCAATACCTGATACATTTTTGTATTCGGACTTGGCTCTTGTATAGTAGCCAGTCTTCATCCATTGAGGTATTCATGCCCTATTTAGGGCCTTTCTTACCTTCTTGTTTTTATCTAGTTCTTTACCCCACCACGGTTGCTTTACCTCAGCATGTCTTGGTGGGGTGATTTCTGGACATGATTCATGGTAGCTATCCATCATGGCCTTAGTAACAGCTGCTACCTGCTCTTCTAGGAGCGACAGATCTGCTATAGTATTTGTCCCCTCAAAACCCGCGAGCGAAGACGTCAGCCTATTAAGGTATTTTGTTTTATCTGTCTTGCGGGGGTTTCTCCATGGTGGTGTAGCGGAAATATCGACCTGTAGTACGAAGCAGATCCACTTATGGTCTGAGCATGAGGCTTCTTTCGACACATGCCATCCCGTAATTAGTTTAGCTGCTCCTTCTGTTACAAGTGTGAGGTCGATTATTGTGCGACAACGTTTGTTTATGAAAGTTGGTTCAGAACCTGTGTTTAAAATGGTTAGGTTAGTCCTAAATAGATATTCAACTAACACCTTCTCGTTCATTGGTTTTTCCACCCCAGAGGTGATGCGTTGAGTCCGTCCGATCACAACCTCTAGTCCGGTCCTCTCACATAAATGCACCAGCCTGACGGTCATGAGGGGAGGAGTGTCTGAGGAGGCATGTAGACCGAGGTGACGACTATTCTTTCCTCTTGTGTGTTTTGTAATGCTACGGCATACATGTCTCTGGTACAGAAATCTGTTAATGGTTGTGCACAGATATTTTAGTAGTATAAATACACGCTCTAGGCTTGTCGTGCTCAGAGTTGTAGAATAACTTACCTTTTCCTTGATTTTACCGGCCCCAACCCACGGCTCTTGGATTAGGACTATGGCCGTCTGTTGAGCCTCCAACCAGGCTAGTTTTGGACGAAGGCACGCCATCATTGACCGCGTCCCCGTCCTCGCCCAAAATAAGCTTGCCAGCAGATCTCAGGTCTCATCGTCAACCACCGAGTCGGGTTGGACGGCAAATTACAGCCCTCCTCGTCACTCAGTAAACTGCCGCTGGTGGCTTCGACTCGGTTGTGCAGGCCGTTTTGTCACTGGTCTTGGGGTACAGTGATGATCCTGCTGCCTCGGTGTCCATGGCACCAGTGTCCGCGACTTTTGGATTGTTTACCGCCTCTTTGCTCGGTGGAGTATCATAAAAGTTTCCACGACTCTGGAATTTTACGTAGACCGCCCCACACATATGCGTGGCGGCGTCCGGCTTTCAACAGGGTCGGGATATAATCCTCCGGCACCGAAACAACGAGGAACCACCCTTCCTTCTGTTTGTCGGCCTTGAGTAGCAGCCAATTTTTATATTTACCCAGCGGTTCTGGTACGCCAGTACACGACCAATCGCGTGAGTCTTTCCAAGCCCCTGGGCGTCTGGGATGAGGATACCATGTGTCCTGTGCACGGCACGTTAGCCACACACATTCAGCTTTAACTGCGGAAGCATAGCTGGTCTTTGCAGCCTTGGATTGCTGTTCGAGTCTCACCTTTTATGCTCGCCTCTCAGCGCGGTGGTCTCGTCCCGCCTCCTTTTGGCTGCTCTTTTTCTACCAGGACGCTTGGCCTCTCTGCTTCCTGGCGGATTTTTGAACCGGTTCCAGCAGCTGCACCCACTTTGCAGGATTTTTATCCTTTCCAGTTTCAGTACGACTACTGGGTCTAGGTCCAATCACCTCAGGAGCAGCAGCTTGCGCAGCCTCCTTAGTATTAGTTTTCGGAGCAGCCAGCTCTGCCCTTTCTTTACGGGCTTTCTTTCTCTGCTTCCTGTTCTTATTCTTTACCTTACTTCCGCTCCCTGACTGGATAGACCCACTTGATGGTCCGTCGGGTCGGTTGGTTACCTTTTTGGGTGCCTTGCCTTTCCCTTTATGGCTCACCAATTACCAGGCAGCTGAGTAGAGGTCTTCCGTTCTAAGGTTCTTTAGAGTATTTCTACTCGCGGTCCCTTGTTCTCTATCTGCATCCAGCTCCGAGGAACTGGTTTTAGGAGCCCAGCGAAATTCCCTTGAAAGGGCCACCTACGCTGGATGACGTCTGAGGAGTCGCCATTTTACTGGCAGTTTCTCCTGAGTGTTGGTGCTCTGGTAGTCACCTCTGACACTCTCCTTTTATTTTGGGCCTTAAGTCGTCCATTATTAATTTAGTTTGAAAGATTCGTCCCCCGGCTTCCCACCCTCCATGGAGCCCGCACCTTGGAGGCGCCCTACTTTAAAACAAAAGAAATTTCAGGCGTTAGGATTACCGGTGGTATATATGCGAAGTTGGCTCACAGCGCGACATCGGGAGCTCCATCCAGTTGGCAAACAGGCTGAAAAGGCCCATCCCGCTGCTTGAATGACTGTCACTTGCTCCGTCAGCATGGCTTTTACCACCACCCAGCCCTTTTCAGGAACCAGGCAGCCCCATCCCTCGCCTGCGACCCTCTGACGGGGCTCTTGGCCATTTCGCTACCTGTGGCTAGCAGATAGGGCCACCGTTTAGCTTGAAATCCGGACCAAAGAGAGTGTTGCCTCTCGCCACTATATACCCAGTGACGATTGGCTCAACCCTCCAGGACTCCTTCATCCCCGCGTATGGCGTTCGACTGCGCAGGTCCTAGCGCAGGTGGGTTAGTCCACCGGACACACCCACTCTCCGGCGGAACCACCCCTCCTTTTTTCTCATCCGGGCTTGGGACCGGCAATGGCAGAGTTAAAATTTTGTGTATTGACACATGTACATTTATGACATATGTGAACATTTAATGTAAACAGCCCAATGTATCTAACACTGCATTCAATACCATGCTTAGTCCTATCTTATCAAATTAAGTCTCTGCATCACGTTTTTCGACCAGAAAAAACTTGTTCTCAGTCACACTATTGTGTCCAAAAGTGTACCTACAGGCAAATACATATGGAACGAGTAAGTGTCTTTTGTGCAGTTAAGTTAATTACCCTCTATTATTCAGGAGGTGACAACGTGGTCGAAAATCTAAAATAAATTCACTGAATTCATTATGTATTCATAAAAGTTCTGTTCACTTTTTTTATTAATTTTCAGAAATATTAACGGAAGCCGAATACCTTAGTGTAGACCCTTACATGCGAGCTTATATGATAGGTTACAAATTGCCAACAGACATGATAGGCGGACAAGTAGCGAGGTATGGACCAAAGATTATGTATGTCATTTATTTTCAACTTTTTTTTTCAGTTAAAGCTTTGCCATATGAACATATGATGGATCCAATACTACGGTAATAATACGATAATAGTACGATTATAATAGCTACACACACGCGCACACACGCGCGCGAGCGCGCGCGCACGCGTTTGCGCGTATACACACCGTTGGCGTGAATTTTATTAGTTTTATTATTTTAATTTTTATAGTCAATTATTATATAAAGGTCATGTGTGCTATGGAAGAGGTCTCCTAACACAATTTCTTAAAAGGAGACCCGTCCCCGTTATAATTAATGTATGATCATTTACTGAATAAACTATTTTTTTTAATAAAATTTGTCGTACAATATCTTTAGAACGAACCAACCGATCGAGATGGGCGACACGGCGTTCGAAATTGTTCATTGAGACTTGAGCTGATTAGATTTTCAAGTCAATCGGTGGAGCCGTTTCAAAGATTTTCAAAAATTTAAGTTAATAAAACATAAATTAAATAGATTTTCGAGCGTTGCGCTCGAAAATAAGCAAGTTTCAGAAATAGCCTGCAGGGTCAACCGTTTTCAGTTTTTTTGAGGCTTATGTACCATTTTCAAACATTGATACCACAGGTTCTTCTTCTTCTTTTGTGGCGGTTTGGTATAATTCGCCAATGACGTATTAAATGGAAAATGAAAGCTGATGAGTTTAATTAAAGTAAGAGTCTGTGACAATACAAGGATTTAGTTTTCCTCCTAGAGTTTTGACAAATCTATCTGTTGAATTACCTATAACAAATGACAGACACAGGTGTTAGAATCTTGTTAGTATGTTAAAAGTGACAAAGATTTAAAGTTTTATGTTATTAGTATTAATAAAATCACATAAAATACACACGAAAGAAGTATTTGTATATGTAAAAAGTAGGTCGAGGAATATAAGGAGGAAGGTAATCATAGAGAGACGAGGATAGTTTGGGACAGACTCTGATTTTTGCCAGATGCACATGATTTGTACAGGCATTCCAATCCTCAATCTACAGATAATTGAAATTGCATGTTTATTTGCTTTGTTAAATTTAAAAAAAAAAACAAGTCTTGGGAGGAGTAATCTCTTGGATGGCAGCATAGTGCTTACCCTTAACATGTTTGAATACTTCCCACAATTTATTCCAATTTTCATTCAGTTTCCTTTTAGCTAGTAAAATGAGGTCATGTGAGTAAAATAAATTTTGCAGAATGCCATTAGCAATTGCATTTAGTACATCTGCTGTTTCGTTTCCGTAGATACCACTGTGGCCACGGATCCAGACTACTGAAACATGGACTCCTTTGAGATGACATTTAAACAGGGTATTTTTATTATGAGAATTAGGGGAAATTTATGTTTGTTATGGAATTGATTGGACAAATTAGCTAACAAGCAACTTTTTGAATCTGTGAAAATAACTGTTTTATTAAGATTATGTGACTCGACATATAACAAAGCTTCACTGATTGCAGTGGCTTCACCAGTAAAGGATAGTGGGGGACATTTAAAATTAAGAATGATTTTGAACTTAGGGATCTAAACAACAGCTCCAGTATAATTATCATCAGCCTGTTTGGAAGCATCTGTGTACATGACAAGTCAATCTTTAAAGATTTTTTCTATAATTTCTTTTAATTTTAAATTTGCCATTGGAGTATCTTTTCTATACCTATCTAGATGAATGTCGGGTTGGTAAACAGTTCCCTCTTAAGGAACATCAAAAGTGGATTTATTTCATTGAAAGAAGAAAAATTGAAAAAACTTTTAAACAAGCAGGGAGAATCCTTATGGGCCCTGAAACGGTCAGATGAGATATAATCTGAAAGAATTTAGAAATTAGGGGATGATCTGAAAGCTGGCAGATCTTAAATAAGAATCTGTCTGAAAGGTATTGCCCTCTTAATCTTAAGGGAGGATCCACGCACTCAACCTGAAGAGCATTAATTGGTGAAGATTTCATTGCCCCTGTAATAATGCGAAGGCATTTTGATTGAATTTTGTCCATTATTTTCAGGGAGGATTTATTGCAAGGCTCCAAAAGAAAACATCCATAGTCTAGGTGCCTTATTAAAGCATTGTACAGTAATTTACAAGAAAAAGGATGAGACCCCCACCAAACTCCAGACAAAGACCGAAGAATATATATTTTTTTTTCGCATTTTTGTGTTATATATTAGGTCCTTACATAGAAATTTTGTACGGGAGGAATAAAAAGTTATTTTTTTTTGTAAAATATATTTAATTAATCAAAGTATGCACCGTTGTTATCTATGCACTTTTGCCATCTCATAGGTAGTTCATTGATCCCTTTACTAAAAAAACCATGGGGTCGAGAATCAATAAACTCTTCGAAGGCGGTTTGGATTGCCGCATCAGAGTTGAATTTTTTTCTTTGTAAGAAGTTGTCCAAATTCCGGAAAAAATAGTAATCTGTTGGAGCAAGGTCCGGGGAGTACGGTGGATGTTGCAGACATTCCAATTGTAGCTCATCTAACTTAGTGGTTGTTTGTTGTGCAGTGTATGGTCTTGCGTTGTCGTGAAGCAGCAGTGGCCTAGAGCGATTGACCAATCTCGTTTGTTTAGCAGCTAGTTCTTTCTTCATAGTTTGCAGTTGCTTACAATAGATATCTGCCGTAATCGTTTGGCCAAATTTTAGAAAGCTGTAGTGAACGACACCGGCGCTAGTCCACCAAACACTCACAAGTAACTTTTTCTGAGTCAATTTTCGCTTAGGGCAGGATTTGGCTGGGTCTCCAGGGTTCAGCCATTGCGACGAGCGCTTCCGATTATCGTACAGTATCCACTTTTCATCACAAGTAATGATTCGATTTAAAATCCCTTCATTATTGTGTCGGTTGAGCAAAGTAACACAGCAGTCGACGCGTGTTTGCAAGTTCGATTCACTCAGTTCATGAGGTACACATCGTTCAAATTTTTTTACTTTCCCGATTTGCTTCAAGTGGATTAATACAGTTATGTCACTTACCCCGAAGCCTGCAGCTATCTCTGAAGTGCTTTGTGATGGATCCGCTTCCACAATAGCCTTTAATTCTTCATTTTCCACTTTGGTATCCGGCCGTCCACGGGGTTGGTTCTGAAGGTCGAAATTTACAGAACGAAAACGTTGAAACCAAAAACGTGCCGTGCTTTCTTTTGCGACACCAGCGCCGTACACATCATTAATCCTTCGAGCTGTTTCTGCAGCACTGGTGCCACGGTAGAACTCGTACTCGTAAATACCGATATTTCATGTTTTCCATTGTGCGGTAATAAGCGACGCCAAAGAATAAAATAATGAGGAAAAACAAATGAATGACTGTTTTCATAACTCAAATGTACCAGCTAAATGAATTTATAAATTTGAATTTGGAATTCTTAACCAAAGAGGAGATATTTCAGATCAAAGTGGTCAGTACGACAAAACGCTAATTTCATATGTAAGGACCTAATATTCAATTTGATGACCGAAAGCCAATTTCGAATCGAGGATAACTCCCAAAAATTTAACATTGCCTCTGACTAGAATAGGTTGATTATCATAAACAACAGATATATCGGGAACTTATCTTTGACGGGAAAAGATCACCACACTGCTTTTGGTCACAGATAAAGAAAGACCATGATTAGTTAATCATTCTTGTAAATAATTCATGGAATAATTACAATTTTCAACACCAACTCAAATTAAGGTTAATTAAAGTAAATCAACAGTTTTGCAATTTAAAAAAAAACCTGAAATAGCACGAAACTTGTTATCTCACTTGACTCCAATCACAACCCAAAACAACTCCTACCACAGGTTTGTTAAATAATCATGCTTACTAGGACCAGCGCGCGATATAAGGTATGCCTACATTTTGAGGGTAGTCGAACTTTTAATACTGCGCAGAGTAAAGGCGGTTACTCACTTGCCTGCCGCAGGGGCAATCTAGGGTGTAGGAGTGGGGATGACCCTTAATTGCCTCCTTAATTGTGATGTGTGTATGCAAGCAGGGGCAATTTACTAAGTCGGCCCTGCGGCAGGGCGGCAGGGGCGCAAGACCTTCCTTGCTCCCTAGATCGTAGCTGCCGCTGCCACGTGTGTAGCGCAATTGGGGCAATTTCAATCAGTTCGTTAGCGACTTTCGCGTGGAACACAGTATCGTTTCTCGTCTTTACTGTTTAATAATAATCTTTTCAGGATTATAGCAAGTCGGAATAAAAATTATCCGGTTGGCGCCTATGTCGCAGGGTCTTTTGGATGGCGAACTCATACTGTTTGTAACCCTAATAAGCCCCCTAACATGGGTTTTTTGCCTTTAAATATGTTGCCGGACATAAGCCCACATCCCGTTTCTCTCGGGTTAGGAATACTAGGCATGCCCGGGTAAGAATTTCTTAATGTAATATAATATGTTAATTGTATTCTGATTACTCAATTCAAGTTTTGTTTATCACAGTAATACAGCTTATTTTGGCTTAAAAGAAATATGCAAGCCGCAGAGAGGTGAAACTATTGTAATAACTGGGGCAGCTGGCGCTGTTGGTTCACATGTTGGACAAATTGGTAAAATATTAGGTAATTTTCTTCTTCATTAATCATTGTTTTCCAAACGAATGCCAGTTGCACCACTAGGCTAAGATTACTCTGCCAAACTTACTGTTTGAACCTAATGCAATAACAATAAAACTTTCTTTTAAGGTTGTCGAGTTGTTGGTTTTGCTGGGTCAGACGAAAAATGTGAATACTTAGAAAAAGAGTTGAAATTCGACCGCGCATTTAATTACAAATCGGTCGATATAAAGGCTGCTCTGAGGGAGAGTGCGCCAAACCGCGTCGACTGCTATTTTGACAATGTATGTATAAAGCCGGCGCCAGATACAGCTTTAAACATTTGAACACTTGTTTGAAGCTATGTGTGGCACGGGACTTTGAATCGATGTTCAAATAAGTGTGCAAAGAAATGCAATTTGCCAAGCGGTGTCGGTTTTTTAGCGCACATCAAAGCATTCAAAGTCGACAGTGTTCAAATGTTTGCGTGGCCTGCCACACTTGCGCAAAGTTCAGTCGCGCGAACGTTGCTGAGCGGGACGGTAGTGCGCAGTAGTACGTTTTAAAAATAGGTCCAATCATAAAGACAGTAAAAAAACAATCGAATGAATGTGATTTGTATGGTCAGTTTTTATCTGAAAAGTTAAAACCCTTGTATGAAGAAGACAGACTAGTACTTATGAATGAAATAGATATTCTTGTTAAAGTTGGAAACATTTACTTTGCCAATATCGCTCGCGGATATTGGCAAAGTAAATTTTTTCAACTTTCATATAATGGATTTTCGCAAAGTAACGCCTGATTCTATTAATTAGATATTCTTGTATTTAAATATTTTATTGTTTTGTATTTTATTGTATTATTTTTGCACATGTAATAAATAATGAGATGCACTTAAATAATACAAGCATACTGCATCCACAAAATCGTCGTTCATCTTGTTTGTCGTTTAACAACGTACTGTGGAGAGATGTGTTTGCAAAGCATGTCTGGCAGGTTGCGCCAATAAGTGTTCAAAGTCCTTCAAATAAGTGTTCAAATGTTGTTGCTATATCTGGCGCCGGCTTAAGAACGCTATTAACACTATTTTGGTACATGTGAATCGTTGAAATAAAAAAGGATTCATCTTTTTTTCATTAAAAAAAAAAGGTTCCTCGCTGCATTTTCGTGTCGTATTGGTGTTGTAAGTGTTGACTAAGGGCAAAATTAATAATAAACACTTGTGGATTTTATATCAACCTACTTACCAAGCGTAGCGATTACTGCGATTCCTCGCTGTAATGAGAGAGACCTGGTCCAATAGTGGACTACATACAGCTAAAAAGATATTCAGCAAAGGACAATTATCCGCTCCATAGAAAATATAAGTAGAAAGAGTGAGTAGTGAACACTGGAGCATCAGTAGTGGAAACTAGTTCGCCCATGTTCACTTCTCAGTGCACACAGTAAGCAAAATTACATGTATCTAATATAAAATGATAGTTTTCGTTACTAGAGCAAAGAGGTCTATAAATCGGCCAATGGGCAAGTCAGGATACATGTCATTATTCCCTATATATCTGTCGCAGCCAAAGTAGCCTTTCAGTTAACAGCCTGGACATTAAATGGCATGGTCACCCTATAATTTCATTCAACGAGACGGTCTTTGACTAATTAGCGATATGCGCTATATTATATAAATGTACGCGGCTTTAGGGTGGCCCAAAGGGCACCCCAGCCGCACCTTTACCTACTGTCTGTATATGTAAATAAAACTAGAAGGTGCCCCCTTGGTAAAAACATTTTGATGTTATAAAATTTTAAAATTCGCATGGTAAGTTATAGTTTTTATTTTCAACTCAAAATTGATTAGCAATTTTACAGTTTAACATTATTAGTACGAATAAAATCACACTAAACATGCTTGTACTCCAGTACTCTCAGTACTAAGGGATTCTCAGGATTAGGGATAGCTAAATCTGTGAATGTGGGCTAGACGAAGGATCTGCTAATCTTCTGTTCTTGAGTGCCCTAATCTTTTACACTCTCTATCTCTAGAATATTCTACCCAATTATGTCCCGTGTCCTGTAAATTTCCCATATTTGTTGTCCATACATAGGTAGTCTAATGAATATTCCGTAATGACTTTATTGTTGTAGGTCGGCGGGGAAATAAGTTCAACTATTATGAGTTATATGAATAAAAATGGAAGGGTGGCTGTTTGTGGTTCTATATCATCTTACAATGATGCTGTTTTACCGAAAGGTTCGTTATAAACTTGTAGCTTATTATACCTTACTTTTTAAAGACAACATTTCTTAGAACAATAAAAATCATACATTAATTTTTATATGATTCTCTTTCAGTGACAATTTTGCAACCAGCAATTGTTTTTAAAGAACTGAAAGTAGAGGGATTTTTGGTCAATCGTTGGGCTGATCGTTGGAGTGAGGGTATCAAAGCCAATCTAGCCTGGCTACGTGAGGGCAAATTGAAATATCAAGAGAAAGTTTATCACGGTTTTGATAACATGGTTGAAGCTTTAGTTGGTATACTAAGAGGAGAGAACATTGGAAAAGCAATAGTTAAAGTCAAATAATTTGCATTGAGAGGTTTCTTAATTTGGGTTTTCTTTGGTATAAGTGTTAAATGAAGATAATCGTATTTGTACGTAATTGTTGATATTAAAACAAAGTTTTTTTTACACAGTTTTAAATTATTTATTACTAGCATTTTACCCGCGGCTTCTCTCGCGTGTACTTGAATTTACAAACATCATTAAATGCTATTCCGTGCCAAATTTAGCAAAATTCGATTACTTTTAGAGTCACCTCGGTGTCTGTGTCTCTATGTCTGTCAAATATTTTTTTGAATTCTAAAAGACTATTAGACGTAGATGATTTGTATTTGGCACAGATATAATAGCTACAGGAACACGTGCATAGGTATATGTCTAGAAACACCTACTATTTTTTATATCGGGCATGTCTTCCGATGTATCTACAAGAAAGGTAAATTGTCTTACAATCAAAATGTATTATTATTATTTACATTTTACTCTTTACATTCATTCATAATTAAAGTCAATTTAGTTTTAACAAAATAATGATGAATTTCATGGTCTTCTATCAATTTACGGTATAATGTTTATTTGAAATATTTGACGGGGCCTACTCGGACTGGTTTGGCATCCAACAGGGCTGTGTGGCTTCCCCGTGGCTGTTCAACCTATTTATGGACAGTTGTTTGGAAAATTTGAAAGTTGAAGAATGCGGGTTAAGAATGGGTGAGTTAACCGTCAAATGCCTTTTGTACGCCGATGATCAAGTCATACTCGCGTCGTCGGCGGCCGAGTTGCAAATGATGGTTACATTAATGAACAGTTCATTAAAAGAAAGGGGAATGAAAGTGAACGCAAGTAAGACGAAAGTTATGGTTTTTGAAAGAGAAGAAAGTAAAACGATATGTGAAATAAGAATAGAAGGGGAATTGGTCGAGCAAGTAGATGAGTTTGTGTATTTGGGATGTGTATTTAGCAGGGATGGTAGATATGATAAGGATATAGAACGACGAGTGAACGCAGGAAATAAAGTAAATGGGGCTCTACACTCTGTTGTGGAAAAACAGAATGTGTCCAAAAAGGCACGTATGGCAATTCACAATGCTGTGTTAGTCCTTACTTTAATGTATGGTAGTGAAAGTTGGGTGTGGCAGAAGAAGCACGAGAGTAGAATAAATGCTGTAGAAATGCGGTCATTAAGGAGTATTTTAGGGCTGAATCTAAATGACAGAGTGAGAAATTGTGTGATAAGAGAAGTGTGGTTTGCAAGATGATGTTGTGACCAGGATTAAGAAAGGAATGCTTCGGTGGTTTGGTCATGTAGAAAGAGTGACAAAGCAAATTTATGTGGCAGAGGTGAACGGCAGAGTCGGGAAGGGACGCCCTAGACGAAGGTTTATCGACCAAATTGGCGATATATTGAAAATGGGCCAAATTAAGAGTACCCTTAACCGACGAGCGTGTATGCGTAGGTATATGGATGTGGAGGAGGCGAGAGAGGTGTGTCAGGATCGTGCCAATTGGAAGTCCACAGTCTCTGCCTACCCCTGTGGGTGACAGGCGTGAGTGTTTATGTTTGTTATGAAATATTTTATTCATATCATTGGTCCTATTTAATATAGATTAGTACCATAAAATAGATGTATTTTTTTTACGTTCGAGTAGACTTCAAAATTTCATAAATGCAGTTCAATAATAATGTGCATACTACACATGGAATAAAACTAATGTCACGGATTTTATCACGTTTAATTTTAACTTTTTTACGAGGGGTTTACGCATCTTTGGATGAAAGTTCCATAAAAACGCGTAAAGGAACATATCGTTAATGTAAAGCACCGACGCTCCGGGAAGTCTAAAGTATGTCATGTCATATGTCAGTGATATGATTAGTATCGTCCCAACCGTTATATCGGATCTGATAAACAACAAATCTTTGCATTAGAACACCGATTCCTACCAATGATGATTCTGAGGCTATTGTATTTAAAAACATCCCATTTAATAGGGAAGATGGCTGAGTACTACCATCTGCTAAGGACCCCATAATTAATAAAATTATATTCAAACTCAACATACTACTGCAGTAATTTTACCAACTTTAATACTACTGCATCTATTCTATTCTATTATATTATATTATATTCTTACTATGACATCAGGTGGTCAAACACCTCAGTCCTCCCGTTACCATGGGTGCTGTAAAGTGCCCAAAACATCGGAAATTAAAAATTTAAAATTAAATGCAAAAATAATCCTAAAATTTGTTTTATTCCTTATAAATTTTATTCACAGTGAACGTGGGAAGCACTAAACTCATGAACGGGAGAAAAATGTTCGCCTTGTTGTGGCGGTGAAAGAGAATTCACACTCATACCGTCCCATCAAGAGGCGACATAGGAAAATAAACAGGAGATGGGCAGCATAATATCTTCCTGACAAACACAAAATAATAATAGCTGCGGTGACCAACCTGCCTACCAAGCGTGGCAACTATAGCAA
The DNA here is from genome assembly GCA_029286625.1 of Parnassius orleans. Lineage (NCBI taxonomy): Eukaryota > Metazoa > Arthropoda > Insecta > Lepidoptera > Papilionidae > Parnassius > Parnassius orleans. The sequence continues at coordinate 735,895 of JAGSMP010000182.1, read as the reverse complement.
ATATCCAGCCACTTGACAATTTATGAGGAGGCCTATGTTAATTTTAGTGGACTTTGATAGGCTGACGATAATGAGTTCTACTCATCTTTGCAACCTTAATATTAACGGTAGAGTAAAACAAAAAGAACATACCCGAAAATATGAATGAAATATAAACTGCATATATTGCCCCATGAAAAGTAAAAAGTAGCAGCTTACATACATGTTACATCAATCAACAGACTCATCCTCGATGGAATCGTACACGTTTGCTCCCTGTGCCATGATGAAATCTCATGGCGAACTACACGGCCTCGTATTTGTTTAAATACAATTCATAAAAACTGAAACTAAGCTTTTGCATGATTATTGACCACATCTACCTTCCTAGTAATTACACATACAACGATGCCACGAACGAATTTTCAATTATTTACATCGTATATTCAGTAGCATTCCATAATTTAATTTTATCATGACTAACCATTTTAGTTTATTTAGTAAGTAGATGGCGCTATTGAAAGCCAAAACTATACTATCTAGTAATATCAGCGAGCGAACAATATAAAAATTATGCTGAATAAGCAAGCTATTAAAATGCTAAGAAAAACCTTATCAATTTTCATATTTTTGATATACGTCATTTTTATCTATTGAAATTATTACACTTATAAAATAAAATAACAAAACTACTAAAAAACGAAACGTTAGAATTTTTAAATAATTTTACAAATCTAATTATTTCAATTTTTGTAAGTTATTTATATTATTTACTTTATAACTATGTAACTGAAGGCAAAATATACTACTTTTTCCATTTGATGACAGATGGCGCTGTTTTGATAATAAATCAGTATAGTTTCAAATTATTTTACCAAGGCTATAACTATATTTTAATCTTTATTTATAAATATGGTATTTATTTGAAAAACACCAGTCATACCGCCTATAACTAAGATATAATAGAAAATTAACATCTAATGTAAGGAAAATGCTTAACCTTCTTTTTCCGAAGTTCCGTAATCGGATAAAAAGTATATAAGTTGCCCGGGTTACTAATTACCTACATACAAAATTTCATGTAAATCGGTCCAGTAGTTTTGCGTGAATCCGTAATACACAGAAAGATAGACAGCCAGACAGACAGAAAGATATACAGACAAAATTCTAAAATCCACTAATTTGGCTTCAGAACCCTTTAATTAGACCCTGGACTTAGTTTTTCAAGAATATATTAGAATTACAGACACGACTTTCTACAGATTATTATATGTATAGATAATACAAACTAGCATTTACTCGCGACTTCATCCACACATTAAATTCTATAGAAATAAATAATTTGGTTTAATATTTTTTAATAGTAATAAATAATTTGGTTTCTATTATAAAAATAATTTTATATAGGAATTACTCATATTATCGAAAATTTTAGTGTCTTTAACTGTATTTTTATTATTGTTAAATTTTAAAAGAAATTTATTTTTCTAAGGTAAAAAACGTTATTTTTATATGGAAGGAAGCTTATAGTTTTACCATATGTGTAATAAATACTAATAGTGAGTCAACTCGGTGACTAGATGGAGCAACGATGGAGCGCGGTATGAAGGAGAGCGGAAGCGGTGTCCGCCCCCGCCCGAGACGTCTGCGGTAGTACCGGTTGGCTTCGCCAAAGAGAATATAACCACTACGTTTAGGCTTCGCTTGCGTACCGGTACGCCTGTTTAGTAACATAATACGGGAATCAGCTGCACGCGTTTGGTGCAGCTGACCTGCGTACGTGACCCTAACATCACGATATTACCGGTATAATTTTGAAATATCGGGAAAGATTGTATGACGTCTTAAATAAAATTGAATTTTTATAACCATGTGATTGCTTTCCATCACGATTTTAATTGAATTATACTGGGTGTTACAAAACTACCCGTAAAGCCGAAAGGAGGTTAAATGGGGCCTTATAACGAGTCCATTCACAATATTTAAGAACCGTAGTAACGCTGTATAACATACCCCAAAAACATTTTCACTGATGTGCAAACCCTATTTCAGTAAAATTAAAGAGTAAACTACGCAGAATGTACCTACATTTCTACCTAATTCGCGGAACGACAAAAATTTTAAAAGACCTAACCTAACGAAACAACCTAAACGAACACTTACTTTTTCATAATAAACGTCAAATTTACAGAAACAGCTCAAAGTGTGCTCCGCCTTGCTCAATACACAACCCGCTTGTCGGGATATGGCTTGTGGCATCGCACCATCGTCGGTGTTATTGATGCGAAAACCGATCTAACACGCTGTTCCATCTCGGCAACCGTTGGGCAATCGGAGAAATACACTCTGTCCTTTACATAACCCCACAAAAGAAGTCCAAGGTTGTGAGGTCCGAGAACGAGCAGGCTATAGCACCGGTCCCTCGGCCGATCCATCTCGCGGAAAGCGAACGTTAAGATGTTCTCGTACGTTGCGAGCAAAATGTGCCGGAGCTCCATCATGCTGAAGCACCGACGCTCCGGGAAGTCTAAAGTATGTCATGTCATATGTCAGTGATATGATTAGTATCGTCCCAACCGTTATATCGGATCTGATAGACAACAAATCTTTGCATTAGAACACCGATTCCTACCAATGATGATTCGCGAGGCTACTGAAATTCAAAAACATCCTAATTTAAATAGGGAAGATGGCTGAGTGCTACCATTTGAAAAAATCCTTAAAATTTGTTTTATTCACAGTGAACGTGGGAAGCACTAAACTCATGAACGGGAGTAGAAAAATGTTCGCCTTGTTGTGGTGGTGAAAGATAATCTGCCACCTCATACCGTCCCATCGTAAGAGGCGACATAGGAAAATAAACAGGAGATAGGCAGCATAATATCTTCCTGACAACAGATCAAAATAATAATAGTAGCGGTGGCACCTACCCGCCTACCAAGCGTGGCAACTATAGCAAATATCCAGCCACTTGACAATTTATGGGGGAGGCCTATGTTAATTTTAGTGGACTTTTGATAGGCTGACGATAATGAGTTCTACTCATCTTTGCAACCCTTAATATTAACGGTAGAGTAAAAAAAAAGAACATACCCGAAAATATGAATGAAATATAAACTGCATATATTGCCCCATGAAAAGTAAAAAAGTAGCAGCTTACGTACATGTTACATCAATCAAGAGATTCATCCTCGATGGAATCGTACACGTTTTGCTCCCGTGCCATGATGAAATCACATGGCGAACTACACGGCCCTCGTATTTGTTTAAATACAATTCATAAAAACTGAAACCAAGCTTTTGCATGATTGTTGGCCACATCTACCTACCTAGTAATTACACATACAACGATGCCACGAACGAGTTTTCAATTATTTACATCGTAAATTCAGTAGCATTCTATTATTTAATTTTATCATGACTAACGATTTTAGTTTATTTAGAAGTAAGTAGATGGCGCTATTGTTAGATGAAATAATGAAAGCCAAAACTATACTATCTAGTAATATCAGCGATAGAAGCGAACAATATAAAAATCTCTTAGTGCTGAATAAGCAAGCTATTATAAAATATAAATACTCTAAGAAAAACCTAATATTGAAATTATTACACTTTTAAAATAAAATAACAAAAATACTAAAAAACTAAACGTTAGAATTTATAAATAATTTTAAAATACTAATTATTTAAATTTTTGTAAGTTATTTATATTATTTACTTTATAACTATGTAACTGAAGGCAAAATATACTACTTTTTCCATTTGATGACAGATGGCGCTGTTTTGATAATAAATCAGTGTAGTTTCAAATTATTTTATCAAGGCTATAACTATATTTTAATCTTTATTTATAAATAAAGTATTATTTGAAAAACACCAGTCATACCGCCTATAACTAAGATATAATAGAAAATTAACTTCTAATGTAAGGAAAATACTTAACCTTCTTTTTTCGAAGTTCCGTAATCGGATAAAAAGTAGCCTATAAGTGGCCCCGGGTTACTAACTACCTACATACAAAATTTCATGTAAATCGGTCCAGTAGTTTTTGCGTGAATCCGGAATACACAGACAGACAGACAAAAATTCTAAAAACCACTAATTTGGCTTGAGAACCCTTTAATTAGTCCCCTGGACTTATTTTTCAAGAATATATTAGAATTACAGACACGACTTTTCTACAGATTTATTATATGTATAGATAATACAAACTGGCATTTACCCGCGACTTCATCCACGACACATTAAATTCTATCGAAATTAATAATTTTGGTTTAATTTTTTTTAATAGTAATAAATAATTTGGTTTCTGTTATAAAAAAAGAATTTTATATAGGAATTACGCATATTATCTAAAATTTTAGTGTCTACAGACAGACAGACAGTTAACTGTGTTTTTATTATTGTTAAATTTTAAAAGAAATTTATTTTTCTAAGGTAAGAAAACGTTATTTTTATATGGAAGCAAAGCTTATAGTTTTACTATATGTGTAATAAATACTAATAGTGAGACAACTCGGGACTCGATGGAGTGCGGTATGAAGGAGAGCGGAAGCGGAGTCCCCCGCCCGAGACATCTGCGGTAGTAACGGTCGGCTTCGCTTGCGTACCGGTACGCCCGTTTAGGAGTGTCACGTACACGGAATCAGCTGCACACGTTTGGTGTTCACCCAATAACACGATATTACTCGGTATTATTTTGAAATATTGGGAAAAGATTGTATGACGTCTTAAATAAAATTGAATTTTTATAACCATGTGATTGCTTTCCATCACTATTTTCAATTGAATTATACTGGGTGTTACAAAACTACCCGTAAAGCCGAAAGGAGGTTAAATTGGGCTTTATAACGAGTCCATTCACAATATTTAAGAACCGTAGTAACGCTGTATAACATACCCCAAAAAATATTATTATTTTCACTGATGTGCAAACCCTATTTCAGTAAAATTAAAGAGTAAACTACGCAGAATGTACCTACATTTCTACCTAATTCGCGGAACGACTAAAATTTTAAAAGACCTAACCTAACGAAACAACGTAAACGAATACTTACTTTTCATAATAAACGTCAAATTTACAGAAACGGCTCAAAATGTGCTCCGCCTTGCTCAATACACAACCTCGCTCGTCGGGATATGGCTTGTGTGACATTTCGCACCATCGTCGGTGTTATTGATGCGAAAACCGATCTAACACGCTGTTCCATCTCGGCAACCGTTGGGCAATCGGAGAAATACACTCTGTCCTTCACATAACCCCACAAAAAGAAGTCTAAGGGTGTGAGGTCCGGAGAACGAGCAGGCCATAGCACCGGTCCCCCGCGGCCGATCCACATCACATTGAAGTAATATGTTAAAGTTACAGCCTATATACGTCCCACTCCTGGGCACTGGCCTCCTCTCATTTCTGAGAGAGTTTTAGGGTAAGGAAATGTCCGCCGCCTTGCCCCAATGCGTGTTGGCGAACTTCACATGTCTTCGAAATATTTTTTCTTATTTCTCAGACATGCCGGTTTCCTCACGATGTTTTCCTTCACCGCCGAGTACGTAGTAAATCAGCACTTAAAATTTCAATTAACAATTTTATTGGTGCCGACGGGGATCGGACTCGGGTTGCTCGCGTACTGTGAAACTTACAGCGAGCGCTGAACATCTGAGGTACCACGGCTCTTATATATAATATGTACCTACTACGTACTATTACCACAGAATAAATAATAGTACAAGAACAGAAGGATCACTCTCTGATAGCAAACTTGCGAGTTTAAACCTAGTTACAACGTTGTTAATGTTCATAATACTTTGCACGCCTTGGACACGACCTTCGTCAAATTACCCTACCGATTATTTTGTCGAAAAAAAAATTAATGCGGCGTGCGTATTAAATCAAAATGCACCTTACGTCCGTGTGTGAGAGTGTATTACTACGCGCATTTGTTAAGGCCGCACCTACTGTAGGGTTAGATGTTGTGAGAAAACAAAATGAATCCTTTGATATTAGTTGGTAGTAGAATACACCGAGGGAACATTATTGTTCAATCATCGAGAAAAATTAAGATTATAACTACGTGAACGTCTTTGTAACTCAGATAATTTACCTACTTACCATTTTTAACAGACTTCAAAAAAAGGAGGAGGTACTCAATTCGACTGTATTTTTTATGTGTGTTAGTTACCTCAGAACTTTTTCCTAGGTGAACCGATTTTGACGATTCTTTTTTTATTTGAAAGCTGGTGCTTATAATTTATATATAAATTTGATCTAGATCTGACCAGTAATTTTGGAGTTATCCTTAATAATGCGTATTAATATTGAAGTCGGTTGTACAAAATTTTTAATTTCATTACATTTTTTTTTTATAGGATAAGCGTGACAAGCGAGCACACAGTTCACCTGATGGTAAGTGGTTGCTGTGGCCCATAGACATCTACATCTATCCTCGTTTGCGAATCAAAATGCAGATGCGTTGTCAGACTTTAGGACTAAGATGGAATGCCTCTTTTCCAGTAAAAAGGGTTTCCGGTTCTCTACACTCACCATACGAAACACAGCATTAAGCTGCTATTTCACGCTGGTATTCTGTGAGAGAGTGGTCCTTCCCCGGTCGAGCCGACCCATTCGTGCTACAACTATACCATTAATATAGCTGCAGCATGGCTCTACCACGTTTGACTTCTCTCTTCCTCTCTTTTAAAAAAAAGTTACCTCCACACTAGGGTTTTCTCCTGTATCGCGGGGGCAGTTTACATACATAGATTTCACGAGGAGAAACATCCAGACCCAGAACAATTATTTGTAGGCTATATAAATACTTGTTACGTGCAGGATTCGAACCCGCAGCACTTAGCGCTGCAACTCATTGCAAAGCCCACCCACCGCCACGGAGCCGTCACTTGTCTGTTTCACATTTTTTGCTATTTAATAACATGTGACACGCGACGGCATTATTAGTGAAAGAGTGGCAATGAGAAGTGCTGCTATTTTCAATCTCTTTATTTTATCGACAACGTGTTAAACTTATAACCAGTATATGCTGATCTTGCATTAGTAGGCAGTCACTGTTACTGGTAGGTCTACTTACACTGAATGTATTTAAGGTCATTGGCATTATAAGCAATCGAAAACTGCGAACCTCTGGTCGAATCGCTGATCAAATAATAAAACTGTAACTATGGCCTCAGTAACTAGGTACCTAATTATCTAGATCTACCTATAAATAATAATATCGTACCTTTCGGTATCCTTAGGAACAGTAAAGAATGAAAAGTTCCTATTGTTATTTAAGCACTCGTATGCTATGTAGTACCTTTTGGCTTTTTGAGAGGCCATACTTGAATAAAAACTCAAAAATAAATATCAAAAGTGCCTAAATACTTATAAGAGAAAAATACTTTTTTGTTAACGTAAGGTGCACGTCAGCTCGAGCGCGCGCGTGACATCCTCACGGAACTAGTCTCTCAGCGTAGGTATATTTCATGCCTAAAGCGCGGAGTGAGACAGGCCAGCTATTAATTTAATGTATAAAAAATTATGTTGAATAAAGCCCGCACGGATCCACTATGTGTATGATGTCGTAGCCTGGCGGTTTAATCAGCCGTTTAATTTGACGGTAGCTCATTAATTAGATGTCAGCATTAAATTAAAATCATAAAAAAGTATAGCCACCTGCTAATAATACCTAATTGTAAATATTTCAAATAGAGCTTTACAAGGAGGCTATCGGATATACTAAAAATAAATCATATTTGTATGCCGTCGCCACCCGTCAGTGTCGCAAATTGTACGGCCTCCTGTATGTTTTACCCCAATTTTTATGAAGTTGTAAAATAAAATAAAATAAACCTTTAAAACAGAAATCTACCTACTTTTTATTGTATCGAGCATTAAGTTGACGGGAACTTTTAGGAATTTGTACGAATTTACACATTGTAAAACAAACAGTGCTATATATGTGTGAAACAAAGACAAATGTGTCAAAATATATAATAAAATTCCTCGGCATATTAAAGCACTATCTTTCTCAAGATTTAAAAAGGCCTCTATGATCTTCTTGCAGAAAGTACTTTTTATACCGTCAAAGAATTTCTAGATTATAAATTTAACAAATGAACCACTATAATTTCACTAATGATGGACAATTTTATTTTATTTAATAATAATTAATAATTTTCTAACATTTCTATTACATTTACAAATTTTAATTTCAATGTGTCTTTCAAAATTTTGTGATTAATAACTTAATAATGAGTAACTGAATTAGCCATAGAATTAAATTTGATATATTTGTATGCCTCTATTTATGCGGTGAAACATGTTTGGCCTAAAATGTATGTAATTAATACCTGTATTTACCATGTTTGATGCAAATAAAAGTTTTGAATCTTTGAAACACTGATAAATCAGCAAATCATCTTTGGAGCGAATATAAGGGACATGCTCTAAAACCAGCTAAAGCTTAGTCTAATGTGATAGTTTTATGGCCGCATTATATTGAAAAAAAATTAAGAAAGACCAATAGTTTGCTGCAAGTTTTGGTCTAAAATAAATAAATATATATACAAGTCGCGGCACGTAAGTCTAGTGTTGAACGAAACGTGGAGGGGATAGCTGCGGAAGGGTACTGTCGCGCACTTATCACGTATCAGTACGGGGGACGGAATGCGACTGGAGAGCCAATCACCGCGCGGAATGCAACTGGAGATCCAATCAGCGCGTGCGAACGATACGCACGCCCGCCCCGCTTACTACCCCATGATACCTTATTTTCGACTTATGCGCAATAATGGTCACCGCTAGACTTACGTGCCGCGACTTATATTGACACTTATAAGTCTTAGCCCTCGTCCACAGTGCGAGCCTGGCGCGGTTGCGACGACGGGCGCGAATTATCAAACATATGAAACCGCCGCTTGCGTCCATAGTGTAGTGACTAAGGCGGACGCCTGGCGCGACGGGCATGAGCGAGATAGCGCGCGTAGTTTTCAAACATTCCTATCCGCGCGTTTTGGCCACACTACGGGCCTGGTCAGCAAGCGATCAATGCGCGGGTGCGGGGTATCAAACCAGTTCGGTCTTATCGCTCGGCGTTACCGAGTCTTCAATTTTTTAATGATTTTAGGTGATATTTTACTCATGATGTAATCAAATGTTGACACGGACATTCGAGTGTACTCAAAGAATTTTCTAGGATACAATCTTAATTCTTCATACATAGTAAAAATCACCATTTATTTCTCTGTTTTATTTACATCGTGCACACCCTCCGTTGAACTCCATCTCAGGATAGAAATGTCTACTAAATATACTAAATCCTTGCCTATGGTTTGTAACACCTGAAATACGGTCTAAGCACACCAACAGCTCGCTCGTCACTGTGGCCACGGCACGCCCGCCGTCGCGCGCTGTTGGTGTGCTTAGACCGTATTTCAGGTGCTGCAAACCATAGGCAAGGATTTAGTATCTTACTAGACATTTCTATCCTGAGATGGAGTTGAACGGAGGGTGTGCACGATGTAAATAAAACAGAGAAATAATTGTGAATTTTTACTATGTATGAAGAATTGAGATTGTATCCTAGAAAATTTTGAGTACACTCGGATATCCGTGTCAACATTTGATTACATCATGAGTAAAATATCACAAAATTGAAGACTCGCTAACGCCGAGCGATAAGACCGAACTGGTTTGATACCCCCGCACCCGCGCATTAGATCGCTTCCTGACTAGGCCTGTAGTGTGGCCAAAACGCGCGGATAGGAACATTTGAAAACTACGCGCGCTATCTCGCTCATGCCCGTCGCGCTAGGCGTCCGCCTTAGTCACTACACTAAGGACGCAAGCGGCGTTTTCATATGTTTGATAATTCGCGCCCGTCGTCGCAACCGCGCTAGGCTCGCACTGTTGACGAGGGCTTGAGCCAGAGATCTGTCTGCCAAAAAGAGCCAACTGTCAAAGCTGAAGACCTAGTGTAATCTCAGGTATGATTTTGAGTGGGATTGCGAGGTTCTATGGGCAGCTGTACGCGTCATCGTTGGAGTCACACGCAAGTGTGAGTAACGATCCAAGAGTCCTGCAGTCCCTTCAGCGGTTCCAAGTTGACTATCGGTATATCGAAGTGCTAAAGTGTTTGTACAGTAGGGCTACGATGGCTATCCGAGTACAGACCCAGAGTATGCAACCTATCCAAATGCAGGTGTAAGACAGGGTGACGTAATATCTCCGAAACTCTTCACCGCTGCATTGGAAGACGTTTTCAAGCTACTGGACTGGATAGGATACGGTATTAACGCCAATGGCGGGTAGGTACATCACTCACCTTCCATTTGCCGACGATATAGTCCTTATAGCAGAATCGCTGGAGGACCTAAGCACTATGCTCAATGACCTCAATATTGTCTCCCAGCGGATAGGTCTTAAGATGAACATGTACAAAACAAAAATCATGTTTAACGTCCATGTCACACCTATGCCGGTATAATTGTTGGGAGCACTAAGCTTGAAGTTATGTTTACCTGGGACAAATAGTCCCAATAGGTAAATCCAACTTCGACCGAGAGGTCAATCGACGGATTCAACTCGACTGGGCAGCGTTCGGGAAATTACATCTTTTCGTCAGGTATACCTCAAAACTTGTAGTCTAGATTGTACAACCAGTGCGTTGCCAGTGATGACTTATGGATCTGAGACGTGGTCCTTCACTGCTGGCCGTATAAGGACGCTCAAGGTCGCTCAGTAAGCTATGATAAACTTAGAAATGAGGATATCCGAAGTAGAACCAGAGTGACCGACATAGCCCAATGGATTAGTATGCTGAAGTGGCAATGGGCTGGCCATATAGCTCGAAGAATCGACAACCGATGGGGAAGTAAGGTTCTCGAGTGGCAGCCTCGTACCGGTAGGTGAAGTGTAGGGCGACCCCCACTAGATGGAGTGACAACGTAGTAAGACATGCAGGAAGTCGATGGATGCAGGTGGCTCATGACCGTGCTTTGTGGCATTCCTTGTGGGAGGCCTATGTTCAGCAGTGGATTTGTGAAGGGCTGTAATGATGATGATGACTTAGGTTACTCTGATGGAAGCCAAGTATGATTTCGTACAAATTAGATCTGCTCAATAAACTCATAGAAATACTCAACTGCGTTCGTTTTATTTTCTGCCTTCGTAAAAACGATCACGTATAATTTTACTGTCTCGCATTCATCAGCGTAGATGTATCAGTACTCTTCGAACCACACGTTCAATTATTTTACCACCCTTAGGAATAGCTATGGGCATTTAAGTCCGCCAGTTATAAACTTTCTGTACACTAGGATCCGTTACAAAGGTCAGAGTCAGTAAATAATTTAAAATTAAATAATATTTACTGACACTAGGTTTTACTGACTTAGGTTCAAAACACGCAACACTCACGCACGCCTATTCCCTCTCCCCACACCAATACATACACATACACACACACACACACACCTTTTAAAAGCGCTTAAAATAACAATTTGTTATACATATTTCTATACCTGTCTCTCTGTTCCACGGAATATAAAAATTTATATTCTGTGCTCTGTTCTATAACTTAATAACTTTAAATTATTACATAGAAAATTACCAGGCTTACTTTTAAGGCGAGAACTGGTTCCTGAAACACAGTTATACTAGCTCGGGGGCCAGGGAATCAATAACTTTATGTTTAAATGTTGTGTTATAATTAAAATGAATAAAAACACTAACCTCCGAATTTCACATTCTGAAGTGCTTGTAGCTTACAGGATGAAAAATTAAATGAATTGTCAATCAACCGCCAGCACGTAGTTTGCATGTCGTACGCATCAATCAATACGATAAAACAATCTAATCATGTGTGCATGCCGCATTACCGTCTAGGGCTCACATTAAACATATTATCCAGTGTTGTGCACGACGAATTTGCAGGGAAGAATATGACGCGAGACTGGCTAACCGCAGACTTACTTTTGAAGTTATACTTTTTAAGCCACGTTGAGGGTAAAAATGATTCATTAGGAGGTTAACGAAAATTTTACAGAATAAAATTGTTCATAAAAGATAATTAAATATGACTAATTTTATTTTAAATTGAATTTGATTTTACAGTCTAAGTACTAGTTGCTTATAATAAAAAGATAATGATAACGAGTATGTATGTTACAACAGGTAACTTTTATTAAAGCAATATTTAATCATTACTATCCCTTGACTATCCCAAAAATGTTATAAATCGAGCCCAAAAACAATGTTGTTGAAAACCTGCATGTTTTTTTCATTGATAGGAATAGAAAGAAATACGCATAACATAAATTACATATTTTATTGATTTATTTACAGAAAATATTAGACCAAATCCTATTAAATTTTGGTTGTTACTTCCTATATAAATTTAGACAGAATACAGGTTACATGCTGTATTTACAAAATCCTCTTTAAGAAAGTTGTTCAGTATTTATTGAGATAGATATTGTTGTGGCAAGAGGATTTTGTTAAGATACACGTTTTATATTATAAGTTAAGCTATAATGTTGGCATGAGTGCAAATATTATTATACTGTAATTGTAATACAAATTCATTAAAAAGTGTAAAACATACGTTTACAAGCTTTAAACATAAGACTGCTTTCTAGTTTCTCTCAAGGAGATTATATAATTACTATGGTTGCAAAGATAATAGAAAAGATTAATAAAAAATAGAAAAAGTGTGCTACACTTGAAATTGCTATCAAATAATTAAAATCAATCTATCAAGTAACAATTAAGCCTTTTAATATGTAAGTTTAACTATATTGCAGTCTTAAAAAACAATATGGAAACCTTTGTTTTATTTTTAATGTAGGTAAGTACTATAAAGATTCAAGTTATCGAGAGGAAACTCCTAACTACAATATAATCTCCTTGATCACTGCATATTCATCAGTCTACACTGATTAAGCAACAAGCCTGCGGTGCCACGTAGCGCAAATATGAATGTGTAGCGCATCTTCAAATCCTAATTCGTTTTTAAACTCAGAACTCTTACAGCCTTTCTATCTATATTCATCTAACTATTTGAATGTCAGGGGTTATTTGGTTAAAATTAATTTTCTACTGATAATCGTTGATCGAGTATAGAGCAATAATATTCTAGAATATGTATTAAGTTTTATTAGAGAATGTATTGAAATAAACTTTACATAGTTATATAAAATAGTTTCCATAGGCAATTTATTCTCTGCATGTATCAAAAAAAATGTTCATAAAATCGTTTTTAAAAGTTTAATTTAAACAAATAAATAGGTTTAACAAACTTTCAATCGGCAGTATGTAAAGTTAAAACAGTCGCTGATTAAGGCAATGTTAACGGCAGAATGTAAAACCCATTACAAACCCCCAGTATTTCGGCAATTATAAGCCCTTGCATCCATCATTGCATATGCAATCGAATCTTTTTTAGGTTAAAAATTGTTTAACACCATGGCACCGCAACAATACTTCTGTATTTTATACATTTACTCACGTGCAATAACTGCAAAGCATCTAATTATATGACCATACTCAACTATATCTACCATTAATTTCTTAGAACATTACAGGGCAACTGAACTTCTCTGACTCGTAAATAAATAACTAACGTAAGAAACAGAATTAAGTTATATTAACGTTGCACATAGCTACCTTGGAAAGGAGCGACATTTAAAAATTATATTACTAATTATATCACACGCTTCAATTTATATAAATTTATAGTATGATATAAAGATAGTATTAAATAGAAAACCGTTGCAAAAAATCATTAACCCTAGCATTTTAATGGCTAGCTATATTATAGTGATTCCGTTTTGAGACATTTAAAATTAAATGTTGGTAAATAAATAGTAAAAAATTTGAATATAACACTCTAACTTATAGTTAAAGTTTTGTATCAACCAAAACTTAAAATAAGTCGCTATTAGACACAGCTATTCGTTGAAAACCAAAGCACATAGCTCCACCAACATGTTACACTTTATCATAGTAGTGATGAACTTATGAGCTTGTTTGTGTCTCCTTAGATAGCCATTAATGTTGTTGGCAGTATAGCAAACAAACATAATGAGGATCGAATCGAGCAGAGACATTAAGCATTTCTATTTACAAAAATATTTTAATGAATTTTTCATTGATTCGCGTAAAAATGACTAATTCCTGGATGATTGTCATGAATAACCATCAATATCAAATGTAATAAACACTAAATTATCCATAAACAAATCAAGGTACAAGTTTTCAAGAGCGAACATATAAGAAACCATATTAACTATTCATATCAAATTAAATTATATCTAAACGCTCTTATGAATAAACAATAACTATAAAATAAAACAGAATAATGAAATGTTAAATTATAACACAGCTTTTAACTCCTCACTTCACTGTTCCAATCGGGTAAAAGATGAATGCTACGTCCCAATATTCACAGAAAAATGTTTAAGATTGCATCGCAATTTGAGAAATTTTAATAACCAACTTAAAAAAATCTAAAATCAATTATATTTTAATGGAATGTGATAATCTGAAACAATTTTGGGATATTTTATGAAGGACACAGTGGTTAAAAACATCGGGACATAGCTTCGTCAATTAGACCGAAAGCGACCACAATGAGCTAAAGGACATATAATAATATCAATAAATTACAATCCAAACTCTTTTTCTTTCTAAATGATGTAAACATTAAAATCGAAACTCATAACGTTCTCACTGCAGCTATAATGTGAAAAATAATGATAAAGATATCATCGGTGAGTTTAAGTTACTATAATGGCAATGCTTTTAGCGACACTCCCAAACTTTGACGGTCAGATCGACGCTGCCCGAAATCACGTATGGCAAGCTCCTGTGGAAATCTGAAAATAAAAATTACAATATCCATCAATAATGGAGAATCAAAATGAAACACCATTTTATTATATTTTATGAACTTCAATTTTATCCATTGATTTAAGAAAATTTAACATCGAAAAATTCAAAATTTTTCACCCTTTCAGTTTAAAAATTGAGGAAAATTTTAATAATGTCTTCATAATAAAATATTAGTTCAATAATTTATTAAGTAATATGTGTACAACTGATCTCAATCGGATAGCAGGTTTGTTATTGCACCAGACAGAACTAAAAATGTTTTTATAAATCCATAATTTATATATTATGTATAGAGAACCAACTAACGGACAAATGTAATAAAAAAGAGGAGTTGTAAAAATACAAATTGTTAGATTTCAGGTTACTGTATATGTTCTTGCCTCCGAAACTGTATCCTATCCCTAATCTTAACATTATGCACAGGTAAGTTAAAACAAATGAGTGCTTTTGTATTTGTGCCACTTGAATGGCTTGCTGAGCAGTACATAGCCTCCGTTAAGTGAAGTTATGGTGGTTAAAATTCGGTCAGGAGGATATAACCAGTTTCATCATTGACATCAAGCAAAAATAAATATGGCGGAGCTTATTGCACGTGCAGATTTATTACCTATCAGCAAAAAAGTTGTGTAAACAAGTTTCCACACAACACACAATCGGTCGAATTTCGACCACACTTATTATTCATAATTGGAATTCCTTTTTAGCTATAACAATAAGTCGCATCTGTATTTCCATCCGATTACAATGTGGACCTCTTCAAGGCAAGAGTGAATAGGCTTTTGTTAAGTCAGTGCGCTTCACCATCTTCAGCTATATCACCACTTACCAACAGGTGGGATTGTAGTTAAGCGCTGGCTTAGAATAGTAATAAAAAAACATGTTTTAGTAACAATATTTGGTTTAGCAAATGAACCTCGGTTCTTACTGAACGGAAAATTTACTATCAAATCTGTTCAAATATTTTGTCAAGTGGTGTGGTTTTTGTCGTGCTTTTTTATAGAGTGCGGAGACTGGCATGTAAATATCGCACACACAGTGAAGAGTGCAGTAGTTATGCTACGGCCACACTACAGTGATATGGCAATAATTATGTTCATAATTGAAACAACACCTAGGTGTAGCCATAATTTAATAATGTCAATCAATGTGGCATATAACGGCAAGCAATAGCTCCAGTGGCGGTCATTTTTGCATATCAAAGACGATTATCGCTTTAATTTTTGCGTCAAGTGGCCATACTACAGTTTGTTCAGTGTGCGACATACGCTCAACAGAAAAAAGACTAATCTATTACATTTTCTGTGCATTTTTATCATCCACCATCTTTTTTTAAGTCTTGCTTTAGTTTTGTTAAAATGTAAAAGATTAATATAATAGTAACTGACACTCATAATGTTTGTACTTTATGATTGTCAGTTACACTGCCGCAGCTTTAACCTCAATCTTGAAAAATGAAATTTTTTCCGCCTAGTTCATTGTTATATCTAGGTAAACTCTAGTGTAACCACACTACTTCACGCGGTAATTTATAATTATTGCGGTGTAGTGTTTTATACGTGGTAGAGCCACGCTGCAACTATATTATGGCTGTAGGACGAATGGGTCGGCTCGACCGGGAAGGACCATGCTCTCACAGAATACCAGCGTAAAATAGCTGCTTAATGGTGCTGTGTTTCGTATGGTGAATGTAGAAAACCGGACACCCGTTTTACTGGAAACGAGACATGCCATCTTAGTCCTCACAGGTGACAACGCATCTGCATTTCTATTCTTAATCGAGGATAAATGTAGATGTCTATGGGCCACAGCATCCACTTACCATCAGGTGGACTATGTGCTTGTTTGTCACCTTTATTGTATTTAAAAAAAAAGTGTGGGCGTAGTGTCGTGTTGTGTTGTGTCGTGTCGTGTTAGCGTAAGCAAGGTGCGGTGTTGGTAGCGACCGAGGCTGGTGGCGAAGTGCTGGTGCGCGTAGAGCGTCTTGAGGCAGCGCGTGTGCGCCACGTCCCAGACGCGCAGCGTCTTGTCGTCGGACGCGGTGAGCAGGTAGCGGCCGCCCGGGTGCCAGGCCGCGCCGCGCACCCAGTTGTCGTGCCCCACCAGCGTCGCCACGCACAGCCCCGTGCCCACGTCCCAGATCTGCGCGCACAACCGAACACACAACCTTACCGAAGTACTACATATACTATATTTTTTTCGTTTACTGATGTGTATTGCATATACCATGCATTGTTATTTATTTCATTTTACTTCTTAAATCATCTTTTATTGTGTAATTAAGTCTACGTCTACGATACTTGTGCAATTTTTCTCTGTACTTTATTTATAAGTGGGAACTTTTAATTGGGCTTCAGTACATTTATTTTTTATTGTTCATACATTATAACTAGCTGTGAGTTCTCCTAAAATCATAATAAATAAATAAATAAATACCTACTACACGTATTAAATCGACTAAACCTAATTTTAACTGAACTTAAGTTCACTGACAGAGAATGCCGATAGGTATTAAGTCCGCCCATTGTTACCTTAATTGTAAGGTGTTACAATAAAAAAAAATACTAATAAATATAAAGGAGCTCATTAACTTTTAAATGCTTTATACCATTCACTTAGTTGTGAAAGAAAACATCGTGAGTAAGTTTGCATGTCTGAGGTATATCTCAGGGCGTAAAGTTCGCTAACATGCACTGAAGCAGTACAGTGGATTAATTGCTTCATAATCTATATAATTAATAACATCTTAAATAATAAGAGCGTTGCCGTGCCCAGAAGTTGGATGTATATAGGTTGTTACTTTATTTTTTAAATTTAAAAAGTTACATAGGTTGGACTTACTTAATGTTTTAATGCATTCTATACCAATCAAGCCTAGATGTAATAAAGTAATAAGTTGTGTGGTGATTTGTAACGTAAACTTACGTACATTACTTACAAAATAATAATTATTATTATTACCTAAAAGTTTATAAACAATAAAATATATCCAAACAACCCTTTTTACTATATTTAACGCAATATCTCTTTGGTTACTTTTTTTAATTACCAATAAAGATAAGTTCCTAATTCTTTCAATGATGTCATGGGTAATTTGAAGTACCTAAGATTACAGAATTAGTTACTTAGGTGGAAACTAGGTGCTTGATATTTTGGTATAATAGTTAAACTTGCGTACTCTAAGTATTGATTAACTAATTTTGTTTTAATCTATGCAAATTTAACACTTGGGCAATTAAGCAGTTATATGCTCGACCTTGGATTTATTAAGAAATACAGAATGAAATGCAAATGCAAATGTAGATGCAAAACAAAAAACAATATTTGATTATAGGTTTCCACAAGATGTAGTAACACTTATAATGAGGAATGTTAGGTATAGTTAGGTATATAAGCAGGAAGGCGGGTCACCTTGACGGTCTTGTCGCGGGAGCCGCTGGCGAGGAAGGGTCCGACGTGGCTGGCGCGGCGGTTGTCTCCGCCGGCCGCCTCGTTGATGGCGGCGGCCGCGGCCTCGGGCGCCCACGCCACGCACTCCACCACGTGCTCGTGCTCGCGCAGCTCCATCTGTCGTGTCGTCATCGTTAGCTATATATTTATACTTGAATGCTTAACTTAGAAACGAACGCCTTTTTAAGCATGTTGTGCGCACGGTGGTGTGAGGTTGGCATAGCAAAAATTTACAAATGCATGAAATGAAATAAAACATTCGTTGTTTACGTTCATACTGCCAATGCCAAAATAGTCAGTGGTTAAACGTTAAGAGTTATATCTTACATAAGCACAGTCGCACAGAGTTGTCGCCAAGAAATTTTAAAATGTTACCAACAAATAATTATAGACAGATTGACTGAGTGAGCTGTGAATTTTGTATGTCTAAGTAAAAAAAAAAAGCGTTTATTTTATGTCTTGTATATTATAAATCTGTGTTTTATAAATTAATGTGCAATTGAAAGTGAAATACAGTTTGCTTAATACAACTTAAAAGTTTTTTGCTGGTTCTTCCCAGTACAAATCTATTTTCCAAACCAGTTATAAATTAAAAAAAAATGTCTTTCAATATGCAATAATCTATATTGAATAAAAAATATTCTATTCTATTTTAACGATTTAAAAGACAATCACATGGTTATGTTGCTGTTAAGGTTTTTAAAAAGGACATAGACTTTTTGAAAAACGGCTTAATGAAAAAGACTTATACAAGGCAAGTTCATGCTGGCACGGAGGACACCGTGTGAGCAGTTTTCGCTTTAGTTTTTTAATTTTTTTTTTATTATTAGATTAATGAAGTAAAGCCATAATCACAAATGCTATTGCTCAAAACAAACCACCCTATGTGATGGGTGTGACAACAGATTGTAAGTATTCACTGACTACTCAAAGACAATAAGATACATGATGTAATAATAAACAGGGTTAAATTAAATTAATAAATGAATGGGTGTTGTATAAGTGAATTGTTTACGAATACTGAAACATCATAAATGGAAAGTGATGCAAGTCAGTGCCTCAATTAAATATAAATGTGCCTTAACCAATAAAGGTGGTTTGTTTGTGTGGAGAGTGTAATGTATGTATGGGCACCTTGCACTCGTTGGTGTTGGTGTCGGTGTTCCAGATGCGCACGGTCTGGTCGTTGGAGCAGGAGGCGAGCAGCGCGCCGTCCGCCGACACGCGCACCATACGCACCCACTCGCGGTGACCCTTGAACGTCTTCACACAGTACCTGCACATATTATTGTTGCGGTTACTGGCTGTACCTAGGAAGGAGCATGAGGAGAAAGGAGGCTTACCTTCAATTTTAACACATAAGTGATACATTAGGAAAATATTGTGTTTCTGTGTTTCCACACTTCGCGCCCTCTGCAGTTGATAATTACAGACAAGTGTCATCATGACCGAAAGTGGCCGAAAAGCGCTTTTGCTGGGCAAAAATTGCATTCATTCGGTATCCATTAGTTCGAATTTGAAAGAAGCAGCTGGGTAATCAACGGTTGACAATTGATACTAGAAAAGATTCTATTATTTAAGTATTGTTTTCAAATCCCTCTTCTTTTTGTTGTCTGAGAGCTTAAGATTTTCAGCTTTAGATTTTACAAACTATTGGCTGTTGCACTGTGTTAGAACAACCAAGCTTGTTCAAAAGAGAGACAAATGTATCTTGAGACTGATTATACCGATGAAAAATTTACGAAATCATCATCCCATATTATTACCCTGTTTCCTCCTCCAAAACTGGGCCGATTATTATATACTATACTAGACTGTCTGTATGCTCTTTGATGTTCATTAAATTTGTTTGCTGGAACTTATTTATGGCTTTAAAAATAATTAATTTATGGGAAAAACATAAGAATATACTAGTAGTAAATATATATTAATGATTGTATTGTGAGCAAATATTTGTCCCGTGGTTTTTATCTAGGGAGAAAACAGAGTGAGATATAGTGGTAGCATAATATGTCCTCCAGAAGACTTGCAGTGACAACGGCAGGTCTCAACGGAAACTAGCCATCTGCTCAGGACAGGACTATAGTGCATGAGTGTGCGAACATACATGCATTCTCAATTCAGATGGGACTGATTGCTGATATAACTGGAACTTTCGAAGCACATATTATATTTATAAAGCTGTTATATTTTAGTTTTTTTATTAATTTAGAAATGTTTACTGAACATACCCAGTGGCTACATCCCAGGCTTTGATAGTCTTATCCCGACTGGCTGAATAGACGACGTCGCCGCTGGGCGAGAAAGCCACGGACGATACATTGTGCTCATGGCCATGCATAGTCTTTATACACTCAAAGGTCTGGTTGAAATCCCACAACTTTATTGACATGTCAGCACTGCACGATACTGAAATATTTACAATTATTATATACACTCAATCCTCTAACATTTCAGTGTTTTAGATAAATAAATAGTTGTTTGATAGAAATAAAAGATATTAGTTCAAATATGCAATATCAACTCACAGTCAGGAATGAATCTTATATACATATGTTATTAAAAAAAAAAACTAAATAAAAGTAAAGATAAAAATGAAATGATCGAATTAAAGATTTATAATTTCAGTTTTGAATTCTAATTGAGATTGAATCGAGAGTGAAAATACAAATTTAAAAAATTACTGCAGGTAAATCATGATGTCTCAATAGATTAAAATAGTACATATATGTATTACTTTATCTCTCTATCTATCAAAGATTTTATCTAGAAAGATTTGGAAAGAAAGAGACACTTCTTTTTACGTAAATTAATGTAGTTGTTATTAATTCTGTGTCATGCTGGTCTAAACTAGCTCAATAGAATAATAAAAAATGATTTGTCACTCACCAAGTAACTTGCCATGGTGGTCGAATGCAATGTCCTGAACGGAATCGGTGTGCCCTTTCAGGGTTCGTTCGTACACGCCGCTCTCAAACTCCCACACACGAATGGTGGCGTCTTCGCTCGAGGACACCATCAAACTGAACACTGGATGAAATATTACCTGTAACAGGTTTAAATTTAAACTAAAATAAGTGGACTCATTGTCTTGCAACAACATCATCACCGGCTGCATGAAATAAGCCTCCTAAAGTTATATACAGAACAGTTTTAAATACATATTTATTGCCCTGGAATACTGTAAGTTATTTTTTTATCACAGATTGTTAAATCCTTCAATGACGAATATGAATGCTAGTCATTACGTTTGCCATCAACATAACAGGGTCATAATAACTTTTTTCATATTGTTAGAGTGACAAACAAGTTAACAGTCTTCCTAATAGTAAGTGGCTAATGCAGCCTCATGGACACTTGGCACCAACTTTACTTTACTTTACACTAACTTTAAACAATGTAGACCACAGAGCATGTCACCCCTGAGGCCTAAGATGAAATGAGGACCAACTGAAAGGGTACAGTGGCTCCTCATGACCCGCCCTGCAGCAGAGATCGACCAATTAGTGACCTTCTATTCACAGATCCTAATACCACACCACGTTGGGTACGGGAACACCGAGGTGGGCGTGACCCCTGAGTAGGTGTGCCACTCAAAGCCCGTCTGCACTCTCTCAAAAGAAAGGTTAGATGACTAAGATTACGGGTCCCTATGGAATGGTCCCGGTCTTGACGTCAGTCATCAGTGGACTGTTTTTCGGGAAATGGGTTCGACGCTGATTCGACTTCTTAAATGAAACATCAATTATTCTTCACAAAGCCCACCTTGGAAATGCGACATTGAAAATTTCACTATTTTTTCCTATCACTTTTCCCTATTGCTTTCTTTCTTGAGTTAAAACTGGAAACTGGTAGCTGGTCCCGAGATTGAGGGGTCACAGCCTGTTAGCTCTCAAACTGGAACACAGAAGTGGATACACTACTTCATTGCGGCAGACTCTTAAGAAAAGCCTTACAACCATTACTTTAAAGCCTAGATTGTACAGACTTGACATTTTTCTATTTACTTCAATCTTTGTATTCATTATCATCATAAACAATGAAACCATCCAAAAATTTAACACTAGCTCCCGGTCTATACTGAGACATGTCTAAAAGCAAAAGGCATAGTACCTGGATAACTAAAAAGGCAAATATTTCAAAACATTTCAATGTATTATTTTATAGGTCAGTGCAAATGCTTTGGGCGACTACGGTCATATTCCGCGAACTGAATTTGGAGAGTAGGTGTTAATTAGCATCTAGCTAGCTAATTATCTTTGATTTATAATGCCGATTTGATAACATATTATTAGAATGAATTATATTACGTTTACCATTAGACCCACAAAAATAAGCATTCTATATTATTCTTCGGTTTTAAATACATGCATAGGGTGAAGAGCTTTGTTGTTAACTACAGCATAGACCTTTTGTGATGAACATTTTTAACAAAGATGCTATAATATGACTCATGTAAGTTACGAGAGCCCCTCGCTAATATGTTACATTAACTTTGCCAAACATTTATTGACACGTATGAGCGCACGCAAACATACGCACGCATGCACACGATCACGAAACATATTATAATAATAGGATAACATTTAATGTACTATGCAAAGTTGAAATCAATGATTTTTATTTTCCAATTTATAGTAGACCTAGAAAACCCATAGTTTTGATCTGTGTGTCCATTTTAAATAAGAAATATTTTCGATAATGCAAACATATTTACAGTGATGTATTTTTTTTGTAATATTTATTTACATTTTATGCAAATTTAGGATGGTCAAGGGTCTTTATGTGCGGAATGCCATCCTAACATTAATTATACGGTGCACCGTGATAAATAACAGCACTGAAAACCGACTAATAGTGGGATAAGACTCAGACTGTACTTTCGAGCTAAGACAATGTTGATATTTATAGAGCTAACTTCGAAGTCGTGCTGAGTGCGCGCTTAGCAAAGCCTAAGTCAACGAAATCGACGACATACCTAAAACTCAGGATATTATCCGAAACCAACGTATTAATTTTAAATTGTTGTTTTTATGTTACTCTAATTATTTGTAACAATAAATAGGTAGTTTTAGGCCGTCTTCTATTTTTAAATAGCATTGATCCATTTTCTATTAATTTAATTTTAAACTTATTTCGAATTTCTTAAAACCGTCTTTTTTATTTTTTTCTGATTTTGCACTCTTTTCATCCGTTCTCGTTCTCATACGATCGTTTTCTATTTCATATAACAATAACTTATTTATGAAATACAATTTGAACCGTTTTCGATTTTTAAATATTTTTTTTTTAAATTTTATGCAATAAAACCAAGAACATAATGCGTGGAATAAAGCATCCATTAATTTTTTGACTGTCTGGACCTTACCATAAGCTTAGCTTAATCTTAGCTCGATACAACTATAAATTCAGAATCAAAGATTATGCTAAGCATATACTCAGCTAAGTTTTTCGTAAGTTAAGTCTCAGCAAAGTCAAAGTACGGTCTATAGATCTCAGCCTTAGAATCCATCTTTTTATGTAATAATTTGAGATGGAGAGTTATGTAATAAATATCTTTGCATGTTAGGATTACCTTAGTAATAGTTGCCCGGTGACCAGTGAGACAGAACTTTTCAGGCGGACGAGGGATCCATTCGGCGGGCGTACGCTTGCCGCGTGTTGGGGCGCCCTCCATGAACTCCTTCTGAGCCTCGGATAGCTTGGATTCTAACTCCATCACCTGTAATTGTCATCAACAACAACGGTTTAAGACGATCGGCCCATTACAGTTAACTGCTGAATATGTGGGTTTATACCATTTGATGTCAATGGTTCGCTTTAATCTTTATTGTATTCAAAGTATGAATATTATATGATCATAAGTATTAATGTTGATACGAGGGGAGGTCAAAAAGTTCGCGGAATGGCGGGGTTGGCGAGGGTGAGTTTACTCATCCAGGTAGGCACTAGTTGAGTGACTCATTGTTAGTATATACCAAGTTACATATATACCAAGTTTCAGCCTAATCGTGTCATTAGCTTTTGAGTTATCAACGAGTAAACAAGTCAATCGGAAAGAAACTAGCCACTATGGAGAAAATTGAATATCGAGCCGTCATTAAGTTTCTCACCAAACAAGGAAAGGCGACACCTCAAACCATTTTTCTAGAGATGTCAGCTGTTTATGGGGACGCTGCTCCTGAGAAAACCATGATTTATAAATGGTACGCCCTTTTCAAACATGGGAGGGACTCCATTAAAGACGACCCCCGACCTGGACGGCCGATTGAGGCTACCACCACGCCAGAAATAATCGAAAAAGTTGAAAAACTTGTATCGGAAGATGCCCGGCTAACGAAAAAACAGCTTGCAGCATTAGTTGGAAGTATCAGAAACAACCATTTTAAACATCCTACATCAGCACCTTGGCATGACTGTGCAAGATGGGTTCCAAGAATACTTTCTGCGCATCAAAAATACGAGCGCGTCGAAAGGTGTCGCGAGTTTTTGGACCGCTGTGGAGAGCAAAGGGAGGAAGTTATGGCCCGAATTGTAACTGGCGATGAAACTTGAGTTCACCATTATGAACCTGAGTCAAAGCAAGAGTCGATGCAGTGGCATAAAAAAGGCACACCCCATCCTAAGAAGTATAAGGTGTCTCAATCGGCCGGAAAGATCATGGCGACGATATTTTGGGATACAGAAGGTATCCTTTTGATTGATTATAAGGAACGTGGTGTTTCCATAACGGGAGAATACTACGCTTCTTTACTAGATCAATTAAAAGAAGCTATTAAAGAAAAAAGGCAAGGAAAATGTCGTTCAAAAGGCGTGCTCCTTTTGCACGACAATGCACCCGTGCATACAAGCTATGTTGCGACGGCTGCATTCACCGGTGCGGTTTTGAGCAACTGCGCCACCCACCCTACAGCCCAGACTTGGCCCCAAACGACTATTATTTGTTTCCAAAAATTTTTAGACGGTATTAATAAGTTATTTGACAGATCTAATAAATGTATTAGGGTTAAGGGAGTGTGGCGGTGGAAGGAAAAGGGGAGATCTCCCGCCGGGCAAGGTAATCGGCCCGGGGAGCGGCCTACGCTCCGAGTGGTAGTTCGGAGCTATTCTATATATACTGTTTTTAATTCGGAACTTTGATAGCGCGATTTAGGCTTCGATGTATTTCGCTTGTGGCGCGACGACAGCGCCGCCACATCACCCCCCTGCTCAGACCGGAGGTCGATAGTGCAGTCCGATTGCCGGTGTGTCCTTAATGCCGGTAGGGAATGCGTGCTGTGTGCGTAAGGGCAAGTGACGCCGGTGCGAACGATATGCCGGAGCAAGTGCCAGAAGTCTGCCTTATAAATCTGCGGTGAGTCGAGATGAAGACAAGTTGGACTGGCTTGCAGGAGCTGAAGACTGCAGAAGACGATTCTTGGGAGTGAATGGTAGGGGTTCTTGAGGATAATGACGAAGGCTTGAAGTTGTAGTTTTCCGAAGGTTGTTGGTTGCGTGTTCATATCACGTCGGGGTCACCACTGTGGCGGTGGAAGGAAAAGGGGAGATCTCCCGCCGGGCAAGGTGTTCTGCCCGGGGAGCGGCCAACGCTCCGAGTGGTAGTTCGGAGCTATTCTATATATACTGTTTTTAATTCGGAACTTTGATAGCGCGATTTAGGCTTCGATGTATTTCGCTTGTGGCGCGACGACAGCGCCGCCACATCACCCCCCTGCTCAGACCGGAGGTCGATAGTGCAGTCCGATTGCCGGTGTGTCCTTAATGCCGGTAGGGAATGCATGCTGTGTGCGTAAGGGCAAGTGACGCCGGTGCGAACGATATGCCGGAGCAAGTGCCAGAAGTCTGCCTTATAAATCTGCGGTGAGTCGAGATGAAGACAAGTTGGACTGGCTTGCAGGAGCTGAAGACTGCAGAAGACGATTCTTGGGAGTGAATGGTAGGGGTTCTTGAGGATAATGACGAAGGCTTGAAGTTGTAGTTTTCCGAAGGTTGTTGGTTGCGTGTTCATATCACGTCGGGGTCACCACTGTGGCGGTGGAAGAAAGGAGATCTCCCGCCGGGCAAGGTGTTCTGCCCGGGGCGGCCAACGCCCGAGTGGTAGTTCGAGCTATTCTATATATACTGTTTTAATTCGGAACTTTGATAGCGCGATTTAGGCTTCGATGTATTTCGCTTGTGGCGCGACGACAGCGCCGCCACATCACCCCCCTGCTCAGACCGGAGGTCGATAGTGCAGTCCGATTGCCGGTGTGTCCTTAATGCCAGTGGGGAATGCATGCTGTTTGCGTAAGGGCAAGTGACGCCGGTGCGAACGATATGCCGGAGCAAGTGCCAGAAGTCTGCCTTATAAATCTGCGGTGAGTCGAGATGAAGACAAGTTGGACTGGCTTGCAGGAGCTGAAGACTGCAGAAGACGATTCTTGGGAGTGAATGGTAGGGGTTCTTGAGGATAATGACGAAGGCTTGAAGTTGTAGTTTTCCGAAGGTTGTTGGTTGCGTGTTCATATCACGTCGGGGTCACCACTGTGGCGGTGGAAGGAAAAGGGGAGATCTCCCGCCGGGCAAGGTGTTCTGCCCGGGGAGCGGCCAACGCTCCGAGTGGTAGTTCGGAGCTATTCTATATATACCGTTTTTAATTCGGAACTTTGATAGCGCGATTTAGGCTTCGATGTATTTCGCTTGTGGCGCGACGACAGCGCCGCCACAGGAGAATACATTGAAAAGGAAAAATTGTTTAATGTTTCATTTCATTATCCTTCCCTGTCTTTCCGCGAATTTTTTGAACTCCCCTCGTAGTACAGAAATATTAATCAACTAACGTCTTCTATGCTTAGATACACATAGTATGTACTTGTTTTCAGATGATTTATCACAATAAGTCATGGTCAGTCTTCTGGTGAAGTCCCGGGATCATCGAAAACGGGAACAGACAGATGCCAAATGCCTCTGGTTTTGCGCGTACAGTTGTAGTAAGTACTAAATACGTATGTGTATATCCTGTTTATATTATATCCTGTATAATTACGAGGGGTGATCCAAAAGTAATGATAATGAAAATAAAACACGGTAATTAAAGTTAAAATAATAATTTATTTTTCTACATAGTCTCCTAACAAATCAATACATTTAGTCCATCTTTTTTCTAAACCCAGGATTCCTTTGAAAAATTCTTTGTCTTGACCCTCCCAAAACGCTTCAACAGCGGCCATTACTTCGCTATCGTCTTCGAATTTCTTGCCTCGGAGGCGTTCCTTGAGCCGAGGAAAGAGGTAGAAATCACTAGGAGCTAGATCTGGCGAATAGGGAGGGTGTTCGAGCAGTTCGAATCCCGTTTCTTGAATGGCAGCCATCGCAACTGCGGCTTTGTGAGCCGGTGCGTTGTCTTGGTGAAACAGCACTCCAGCTCGCAGTTTGCCGCGTCTTTTTCCTTAATGGCCTCCTGTAATCTTCTTATTTGGTCTGCGTAGTAAGAGCCCGTAATAGTGGCTCCTTTCCAAATATTCCACCATAATTATGCCTTGAGCGTTCCAAAAACAGATGCTATAACCTTTCCGCCGAACTTGAAACTTTGAATTTCTTTAGCGTCGGTGAGGAGGCTCGCTTCCAAGTCATCGATTGTTGTTTCGTCTCAGGATCAAAATGGTGGATCCAGGTCTCGTCCATAGTCACAAAACGGAACAAAAATTTTCTTGATCTGCTTGAACTTTTCGAGATTGACTCGAAATGTCAACTCGATTTTTCTTTTGCTCGTCGGTTAACATTCTGGGTACCCAACGCGCAGAGACCTTTTTCATATGCAACTCGTTCGCAAGGATTCTTTGAACGCTGCCATATGAGATCCCTGTGACCTCAGCTACATGCCTAATGGTCACTCTTCGATCTGCCAATACAACATCTTCGACTTTTTTCACGTTGTCTTCAGTGAGGGACGTGGATGGGCGTCCTTCGCGATGTTCATCTTCAGTGGATGTTCTGCCCAGTTTAAACTCCTTGGCCCAGCGTGCAAATGTAGAATATGGAGAAGCAGAGTCCCCCAATGTTTCCACTAAGTCACTGTGTATGTCTTTTGAAGACATTTTTTTCAAACCAGAGGTTCTTGATGACAGTTCTAATTTCGTTTTTCTCCATGTTGATGTTATTTCTTTGACAGTTCGTATTCAAATGAATGTATCTCCCGGAAATCGTGATCTATTTATATGATTTTTTTAGGCTGACGTAGTGAGTATATAAGCAAGCAAAAAATTTTGGATTTTATGCGGACCTGAAGTAACCGATTATCATTACTTTTTATAAGCTGAGCTATATTCAAAAATATTCAACAGTTGCCATTATTACTCTATATAATATATACATATTTGCAGATATTACAATACAGTTTTTCTTACAATCAAATATATGATAAATTAGAAGTTATATTTGAATATTGAAATAAACCTATAAAACAACTTAATTTAAGCCCAACGGCTCCGTGGCGCAGTGGCTTAGCAATAAGTTGCAGCGCCAAGGGCCGCGGGTTCAAATCCCGCACGGGACAAGTATTTGTATGGCCTACAAATAATTGTTCCGGGTCTGGATGTTTGTTCTTGTGAAATTTATGTATGTAAACTGCCCCCACGATACAGGAGAAAATCCTAGTGAGGAGTAACGTTTTTAAAAAGAAAAAAATATTGAAAAAAAAATTAAGCCCAAGCGTAGGCTTCCTCGAATTTTACAATGTAATATTAGTCAAGTGCAGACTGGTGATTTCACATCTCGAATAATATAATGCAGTATAGTCACAGAATAAATAATAATAGTACACGATTAATTAGAAATGAAAGGCAAATGATGTTATGAAATTAGGATATCGACTATCTAAAATTTTAATTATTGTTAGTTGGATGGTTGATAATTAAAATTGGCAATGTTTTATGAATATTTTGTTATTTTTCACTGTAAATTATCACTTCTACTTTTATTATATTATGTCACATTATGCATGTTACGTTTAAAGGAAGTATTTCAATTTATTATTATGTGACTAGCTATGTGAAACAAATTATAGTAAAATAATTAACATTTAATATTAAATAACTATTTAATGTTACTGTTCTTAACTTTTTTTCAATATTCTAGAATTCTTATATTGTTGTATTAAAATCTCACATGAAGACAATAATTAATCATAATTGTATTCAACAAAATGATACTTGCCTTTTTCTGCAGCCTTATTACTGAAGTCCATTTCTTCTCTAAGAGTCCGCCGAACTTGCGATCCATTTCGCCGGTCATTTCGGCTTCCTTCTTGAACGCTTCCAGCGCGTCCGTGTAGCCATTGCTGCCTAAATAATCGGCGATCGCTTTGTTCCTGAAAAAAAAAAATGGATAGTTTATATTTTATGCAAGTTTATAGGCGTATGTCGTGTTTTAGTGATTGATTGATTTAAACACACGCACATTGAAAATTATTGTACTGTTATTTTTTTAGTCTAGTCATTCAATAAGTTCCATGTCCGAGGCGTGGGTGTATGTAACATTTATTGGTTTTTTGGTATTATTGGTATCAAAAGCACGACACCCAAATACTAAGCATTTACTAAGTTTTTGCAAGGCAGTGTTTTCCTAGTCAAACTATTACGGTCTGTAAGGTCCTCGGTGGTGAGTCCATATTAACCGAACCAACTCCAACGTGTCGAGCCAATGCTTTAGTGGCTGTCGCGTTGTCTCGCTTATGCCACAACAGCATGTCCTAACTATTATTTCCCATATTAAACGACCCCACGACGTCAAGCCGGTGCTTTTAGTGGCTGTCGCGTTGTCTCGCATATGCCACAACATCCGTTTCCTACCAGTTATTTTTCATATTAACCGACTCCAGTCGAGTCAATGCTTTTTGGGGCGGTCACGTTATCTCATATCTAACTGTATCAATGCATTTCCTACCAACGTATGCTTGTGTGGTTTACGCTTACGTTCACGTAAGACGTGTCCGTACCACCATAATTGACTTTCCGTGCGCTTATTCTCGATGTTAGTTAATCCTAGATTACCCAGGATGAACTTGTTACGTATGCAGTCAGATCAGCAGTGGCACTACTACAACCACTAGACCAACGAGGCAGTATCCTGGTTCGGGCCAAAAAAAATCAGTTATTGAGCTTTTCCATCAAGAAATTCTCAGTAGCTGCCTGGAGTCAGAAAGTTGGTGGTGTCCCACCCCCGTGCCTCGGAAAGCACGTGAAGCCGTTGGTACTGCGCCATATCTCTTTTTTCGATCGTGTCGGTTTACCGTCCTATCGGACTATGAGAGTGAGGAAATAGGGAGTGCACCTGTGCTTGCGCATATACTTAGGTACTATAATCCTGTCCTGCGCCGTTGGGTAGTCTCCGTTGAGGCTGACCGCTGTGACCGAAATTCGGTCTGGAGGACATTATTATTTATTATATATTATAAGAATAAGCGGAAATTTTGTGACCTCGCGCCTTTTACTCCAAGCTCCGCGAATACGGGCTCTAACGTCGTAATCTATGCCCTCAGACATGCAGGTATTCGTATTTCTCCATTTTAAAGCGTATTTTTTTGCGATATACATGGTCTTTGCTACATTGACTTTTTAAGTTCACCGATCTCTAGTGTATTCTCGCGATTCAATCAATTTCAAAAGCTTAACACCAAAAACTAAGAACGTACTACAAGTAACGGCGTATCTCTACTTAGTATAAAACAAAGTCGCTTCCCGCTGTCTGTACGCTTAGATATTTTAAACTACGAAATGGATTTTGACACGATTTTCATCTATAGACAGAATTATTTAAGAGGAAAGTTTGTATGTATAATACATGCATATTATATACTATATAATTCTTCTGTCCGTGTGTATGTGACTGAACTCCCCCTAAATGGGTGGACCGATTTTGATGCAAAGCTGTGTATGTGATTAATTTCATTCGATAATGGTTTAGATTCTCAATTGAACCCGGGAGATGGCGCTGTTGTCGAGATCCAGAAATCATCCGTGCGAAGCCGGGGCGGATCGCTAGTCTATGTTATAAATTCGAAGTTGCCCCAAATAGATAGAATTCTTTTACGATGAATTCAATACATAATCCATGAGTCAGTCACCGATGAACGGATAATTTAGTACCACACGATTACA
The DNA here is from genome assembly GCA_029286625.1 of Parnassius orleans. Taxonomy (NCBI): domain Eukaryota; kingdom Metazoa; phylum Arthropoda; class Insecta; order Lepidoptera; family Papilionidae; genus Parnassius; species Parnassius orleans. The sequence continues at coordinate 704,446 of JAGSMP010000182.1, read as the reverse complement.
GTTTGTTACGTAACTAAAGCCATTTAATTGTTACATATCGTCGTATGGTTAAGCTGTTGATGTCAGTAAGCGCTTATATCACACTAAGCAATAGTTGTCTAAATGCATCTGAATTTAATGTAATTCACAGTTTGATGATTTTTTAACAATGGCTGTTCTAAAATCCTGGGAACATTCAAGCCGAAATTGTTGACGATATAGAATTAGTTTCGACTACAAATAAAATTTTGAGAACAGTCTGTGAATTACCTATATATAAAACTCTTTAACTAAAGGTTACTATTTGATAATTACCCGCATTATGTATTGTTTATTTCATGCCGGTAGTGATAAAAATGTGTTCTACGGAATAATCCAGAAGATTATGTGAAATAACATGGAATGCCATATTAGTAAAGTAAAGTGACAGCCAGCCTCCATAAATTTCATAGTCCTCCTTTCATCTTCGAAAGGGATTTGTCTTGGCGGACTTTGTCATGTCTTCGAAAAAGACGCGCAAGTTTTCTTAAGATATTTTCTTTCACTGTCGAGTAATCAGCCCTTAAAATTGCTATTAGTTAACAATTTCATTCGTGCCGGTGGAAATCAAACACAGTTTACTCGCTTGCTATGAAATATTGAGACTGAAGTTGAAGTCACTGAAGTTTTTTTAATAAATGTAATATAAATCCGACTTCTTATATAATCAGAGTGTCGGATTGTACTACAATACCTTTTTAAAATTATGTTCATAATAACTTTCGTATTTGGTTGCTACCCAAGACACTATGTGACACTTAAGAATTTCTAATGCTATCGCCCGGTGGACAATTTTGTTGCATACTAATAAATTAGTTAGTTTTGCAGGTTATAAAAGAATTAACATTAGAAATTGATGACAAGGTACGTGGAACAGATGAGAAAATATTGCGAACTTAGGGAATTGTTCTCACAGTGCTCGCAGCTTTCTAAGAGAAAAATCAGCACAGGTTTGTTGGATGGATGTCGTATAACTTATTTTATTGCTGCTTTTCTAAGCTAAAGCTGTGTTAATCACTGTTTCAGACTGGTTACTTGAATTTACGATTTACTATTGCAGCATATTTAAATAAGTGTTGCCCAAAATCGGTCTTGGTTTGCAGTCTTGTTCTTGTTCTTGCATTTCTGCAAGACCAAGACCAAGACCGCCTAATTTTAGCAAGACCAAGACCAAGACTGACCGTGCAAGATTTGAGCAAGAACAAGAATAAGCCTGCGATACTCTTGCGTCTTGCAGTTAGGACCGAGTGTCGTTTCAGGGAGTATAGGAGTTCGGGTATATGCTTAAGGACTCTATGAAACGCAAAAAAAATATTAAAAATTTGGAAAATTGGACTTGTGTGCATTACGAACAATACCTTAAACATACATAGCAAATGAAAATATCCATTAAAAGAAAAAAGAGTGCATCCCTAGTTTTGATCATGTGCACTTTGATAGTGCGCGGTGTCGTGTTGTCGGCATCATCAAAGGTCGGATACTGACCTGTCAAAGAAATTTTGCAGCTATTCGGAAGTACAAGGTCAAGATACACGTGCCGGCGGCTTCTATTGATATCGCATACAATCGTCGCCGCCGCATCGCACGCACAACATTTTTTGATTGCCGCCACAGAGTACATGTTTCAAGAATAAAATAAGTTTCCGGGTGCTCAGAATGGACACGAATACATTATGCTGATCTCGCAAGGAATATTGTAATAAGATAATGGTAAGGATAGGTAGATATCATAATAATTTATTCTAGTAAGTAATTATTATAATATTAACTATATGGGTTTATAATAATTACTTACTATTATTATTACCTAATAGATAAACATGTTCAATAAATTCACTGCAAATCTCGATTTTTGGAAGTGTGTGTTTTTAAAACACAAAGTGCTCGAATATGTCGTCACCCATTTGATAAATATTGTAGACACTTTTAACACACTTGAAACGTGTAAAAATGGATCTGGATCTTGTCTTCAAGGCTTAGTTATTGACGAATTGGAGGAGTACCTAAGTAAACCCAGAGCCGCCAGCTCGGAAGACATTTTAAAGTGGTGGAGGACGCATGAGACAGAATATCCGACTTTATCGAAGATGGCCCGTGATTTTTCTTTCAATACCTGCAACTCCGATACCTGCTGAGAGATTATTTTACCTAAAGCATCATTAGTAATTAGAAAACATAGAAATAGGTTAAGTGATGAGTCAGCCAGATGGTTACTTTGTATTAATTCTTGGTCAAAATAATTAATATAATTATGTTTTTTTAAATACAGTCAAGTTAATGTCATTAATTTGTTTTTATATGCTTTAACCATGTTTTAGCACATGTAAGCTTATTAAATGTAAACGTTTATTAAGAAATAGACTGTCTCCCGTGGCCGTGGGACACGGTAGATAGCTCAGTTGGTTAGAGCATCGGCATGGATCGCTTAGGTCGTGGGTTCAAACCCCACCCGGTGGCAGTTGATTTTTCGAATTTCTCATTAAATGTTTAGACATTTATTAATTTGGTTGGTCTTTACTATGACTATGTTAATTCAAGCTCAATATGTACCTACTCTGTTAAGTTGTTCTAAGATCTAAAGTAACGTTTAATAAATAGCAATAGGCTAATAGGTAATTGCGAGACTTGCGAAACTTTTGCTGCAAGACCAAGACCAAGACCAAGACTGGGAGCGCAATACCAAGACCAAGACCAGATGTATTGGCGCAAGACCAAGACTGGCTAAGTCTCGTCTTGTTCTTGCATTTGGGCAACACTAATTTAAATATTTATCATATTGCTCTAATCTCTTAAACGGTACACGAGAGATGTTACCAAGAAAATAGACGTCGAAAGATTAGTCAATTATATTGATATCAGATTTACGCTTTCCCCTAATCGATCATTGTCATTTATTAATGTCCTCATTCAATGCAATATTTTGTAATTTGTCACTACCATAAAGTCAATTGCTATATTGCTCAGAGAAGAAAGTAGACATTTTGCTAATTTTAAACGTTGCACTAACAAAAAAAACTATATACGGCACGGAGAAATGATTAACCGTCGGAATACCTCTATATTGTGCAAAGTTCATTTCTTCATCAAGTTTCGATATCTACACGGTGAAACTGAATCGAAACTAAAGACAATCTTAGGCGCTTCTATTGTTTATGTGGGAACAGTCGCGCAATCGGGTTTTTTTTATATAAAAGTGAAAAGTTTGAGCGCGTGAATAGTTGATCATGTGCCAATCAATCAGGTACCCGAAATTCAATTTTCAATTTATACCAAACACAAACTATTCATTTGTCAGAAAGCCAGTAGTATTTGGAATTGACCTCATTAGATTTTACATGTTCATAATTGAATCCAACAAGGTTTACCCGTAATAAGTGTAGGTATGTTATAAAAGAGTATAAAAATATAAATGTAACGATAAACAAATGTTATACGCCAAATTCAAAAATGAAGGTTCTAACTTCGACCGTTTTTTTGTTAGGCGATATCTTCGTCAATTGTGAACAGATTTTGATAATTATTTTTAATTCAATTTGATTATACTTCAGGAATGGTTCTACATAAATTTGGACTAAATCTTCCATCCCTAGGTAGCAAAATAGAAAATGAAGTTTTTAATGTAACTATTTAGACGAATTTCTAGTTGTTACGGTGAGCTTGTGATATTCTTTAGTCCACTCAAAAGGAAAAAGATCAATAAATACCCGCGTAAAAGAACATTTCGCTGACGTGAAGCACCGACGCCGCGGGAAGTCTGCAGTACGTGAACATGTTGAAGATCGTCCCCGTCAATACATCAGATTTGATAAACCACAAATCCTTGCAAGAGAACACCGATTCCTACCAAGGAGGATTCGAGAGGCTAAATTAAAAAAAAACATCCAAATCTCAATAGAGAAGATCTAAATAACGTCACATTATTAGATCCTACACAGGCGAAGCCTGGGCGAGTCCCTAGTATCATCATCATCATCATCATTACAGCCCTTCACAAGTCCACTGCTGAATATGAGCCTCAAGGAATGCCACAAAGCACGGTCCTGAGCCACCTGCATCCATCGACTTCCTACATATCTTACCAGGTCCTCACTTCATCTAGTGGCCACCCTATACTTCGCCTACTGGTACGAGGCTGCCACACGAGAACCTTTCTTCCCGATTGGTTGTCGGTTCTTCGAGTTATATAGCCTGCCTATTACCACTTCAGCTTACTAATCCGTTGGGCTATGTCGGTTACTCTGTCTGTCTACTGCGGATATCATTATTTTTAAGTTTATCACGCAGCGAAATCCCAAGCATAGCCCTTTCCATAACTCGCTGAGCGACCTTGAGCTTCCTCATACGGCCAGTAGTGACGGACCACGTTTCAGATCCATATGTCATCACTGGCAACACGCAGATCTATACAAATAAATAAAATTGAAGTGTCTGTTTGTAATGTTAAAATAACTGCTTTTTACTAAATGCATATGAAAGTAAATACGGTAGGGGAGACCGGGGATGGTTGACCAAATTTCAGTGAAGAACCTTGTATTTTCATTGTTTTCGTGTATATTATTATAAAAATCAATACATCTGATAGGTAAACTATTAAGCTTCGGAAAAAAAATAACAAAGAGGTCGCAATCAATTATGATATAGTGCACAAGCTTAATTTTGTAGAACACGAAATATGAGTCAGCCTACCCCTGCCCGGGGTTGGTTGACTTGTCACTAGGGGTAAGTTGACCTATGAAATAATTAGTACATATTATAGGAATAAATAGGATAAAAAATATAAGAAGTATTTGTAATTTTATTACAACTAAATTTTTAATCCTTAGAATTAAAATATATCATAAATTATAAATTAGGATACACAATCATTCATTTAAACATTTGTCAACTATACACTGAAAACGTTTTATTATCTGAAACAAGAAAACTTTTTACTAATTTAATATACACAACAGTAAAAAACAGTCTTAACTAATTCAACTAATATAATTATATATTTTAACGAAAAAGATCACATTTTTGGAATGATCAAATCAGTCTTCTAAATCAGAGGTGCAATTTTTGCATTCATGAAACAAAATATTACCATTTGCACAGTGTTGTGCATGGGCCCATAACTTGCACACAGTGCACTGAATCCATATTTCTCCAGGAATACTCAAAATGTAAGATTCAGTGCACTCTAAACAAAATGTATCATCCTCATCACTTTTGTCTTCTTCGTCATTATTCCTCTTATTTGTCCCGTGAAAATATTTTTTCCTCTTCAGTTTCTCTTACTCTTGTTAGTCTGTCTGTATAAATAGTGCAAACCTTCGAGTTTCATAAGGAGTAAATCCGTAATAAATATCAGCTACCTTCTTGAGGTAATTTTCTAATGCGAGTTCTTCCTCATCACCAAATATTTGTCCATTTTTAGTATAGCCAGCGCTCTCCAAAGTCAATTTAGATCTCGTCAATTCCGGTTTACTCTCTAACATTTCTTCATTTTTACCACGTGGCGTTGGGTGTTTTAAACAGTATAGCAAATTCTTTTGCTGTAGAATTAATACTTATTTTTATCAAAAATAACTTGTTGACATGCTCTATCGAGGACATTTTTAGTGTACTCGTCGTTTTTTTGTACGTTCGCATGGTTCTGCAACAAGCATTTGATAAATTAAAAAGAAAACTGACTTTATTCCATGTAAAGTATACCCAGACTACTATGGGGTAGGTTGACTAAGTGGTCAACCAGCCCCAAAATAAGTTGGTTTACCAGCCCCGGATCGCTTTTTAATTTTTAACCACATGGTATAGCCTCAAAATTGCGGCGAAATAAAAAAAAATTATACGTAATAAAAGATTAACAATCAAACTTTTACTTTAAATGACTTGAAAGTAAATAACAACGAGTATATAGCCGTTACTATAAAATATATTAGGTGGAAAACAATTACTTACATGGTTTGTTTTTGGATATTAAGCTCCTTCTCCCAAACGACATGTGTACTATAGTCAACCATCCCCGGTCTCCCCTACTAATAACAAAAACAATTTTTAAAATTTTTGTCTGTCTGTTTGTTTCGGCTAATCTCCGAAACGGCTGGACCTATTTCGACGGGACTTTCACTGGCAGATAGCTAATGTTATAAGGAGTAACTTAGGATACTTTTATTTTAGAAAAAGAATGAGGGTTCCGCGCAAAAAAATTATAACCCATGAAATCGTAGTAAATTACAATAAATATTATTAATTACATTACTAAACAGCTAGTATAGTAATGTAATTAATAATATTTCGACGCGATGATACTTTTCAAGCTCATTTTGACCACGGCAGCACTTTCCGGTTCTATAACAGTACATACTTGACAACTTGAAGGGGATATTATTTAAGTATCCTTTGTGTATTAGCATTATAGATAATATAATATACAACATGTCCTGCATGGCTAGTGACTGACCAAATAGGTCTTCAGATCAGCTTAATGTTACGCTTTAAAAGCCTGATGCTGGTTTTACCTGAAACCTATGTGTATCATAGATATCAAATTAAATGTTTTGTTATAATATGAGTTTTATGTGCCCCAAAAATACGTTAAAATCAAAGGTAAAATATAATTTAAATATTGGACTTCCAAATTTATGTTAAAGATCTTTTATTACTGCGTAAACAAAACGATTATTAACCCTGTAGGGTTGCAGTAATCTGGTCCGTGGACCTGATAATCCTTACTCGGTGTAAAGTTCAATAGCGATTGACTTTATGGACTGCACTGGCGAAAGTGGTTTCGTTCATTGAGGAACGAGCATAACAGAGGCCGCCCGAGAAATTAACTTTCACGGTACATTTCCGTTGATACGCCTGTGATTGAAGGGCGCCTACTGCTTATAAATAAGTACATTACCGTAACTGACTGCCTAGTTGGTCTAATGGTCGTAAAGGCGATTGCTGGTCATGATATCTCATGTTCGAATCCCGTGTCAGGCCAAAACCAGTTATAGATAGATAGATAACAGTACTGTACGCCAAAAAGTATATAAATATGAACAAAAAAGGAGAAAAAAGGAGCAAAAAAAAAATGTGGTATAATGGGCGGTTTTATCGCTAAAAGCGATTTCTTAAAGACAACTTTTGGAAGGTCTGTTTTTTGCTAAATATTTAGTGCTCATTTAGTGCTGCCGATATACGCAAAAACAAAAATTGGGAATATATCTTTTTTTTTAATATCATAAACTCTACTACTTTGACATCTTTAGCAGAGTATGTAATTAAAAAATTGATATCAGAGCGGGCTATCACCTAATGATATAAGATAATAAATTAGTGCTCAATTAGTGCTGTCGATATACGAAAAAGTATTTGAGAAATTATTATTTTTAAATACCGTAAACTGCTACTTTGACATCTTTAGCAGAGTGTGATGAAACATTGACATCGAAGTGGGTTATTACCTAGTGATATAAGATAATATGGCAGTTTTCGGTATATGGAAAAATAATTTTTCTTTAGCGCTCTTTTGTGCTTGCAGCACTAAATGAGCACTAAATTATTGATGCTTCTATTTGGTGCTGTATTAAGCGGTTATCGTTTTAATAGGTAGAACACTGCTAGCTTAATTAAAAACTAGCAGTTTTCAAATTTTTGATCAAGCTATTTTGGCGTGAAATTTAAATTTGCAGCACTAAATTAGCACTAAATGTTTAGCAAAATTTTTATTGATTTTGCCCAAATGACCATACCAGCTTCATAGACGTACTTTTGGATGGGCAGGATTGCAAGAGAACAATAAAACGTGTGTGGTTTAGCGAAAACAATAAGAGAAGTTATAAGGTTTTTCTTCTAAGTAGCAGCCCGGAAGTCAGCAAGTTGGCGGTGTTTCACCCCCGTGCCTCGGAAAGCATGTAAATCTGTTGATCCTGCGCCTTATCTCTCTCCTAGTCTCTGTTGAGACTTGCCGCCGTGACCGAAATTCGGTGTCTGTTGGACATTATTACATTCCCGTAGAGAAATCAACGATCCCCTTGCTTTATATTACTTACATCAAAAGCCGACACGGTAGGCCAACCGTAGTATAAAACAGATCGGCTTACACAATCGCCATCAGTTTATTATTACTAACCTTCTTCAGGCGGCTACGAGATTCATTTGTGAGGTCAAAATTTGCCGAACGAAAGTTGAAAATAACACACAATTCGTTCGTTACTAGTGCTAAGCTTGTATACGTCATTGAAATTACGTACCTTTAAGTAGCGATATCGCAGAAAACAGAACCCCAAAAAAAATATTTATAACTATTTTTGCAGCCTATGGGGTAGAATTTTTCTTCTAATTTATATGAGACCTTATTCATTAAAAAAAACCATAATAAACAGTTCAATTTAAAAAAAAATGACGAAGATATCGCGTAACACACATACAAAAAAATAATATATTATAGTCAAATTCATCTTTTTTGCAGTCGGCTAAAAAAGTAAGTGTTGGATGCAAACTATCGTTGTCAATCGCCCCGTATTACTTGCATAAATTGCAATGTCCTGCCGGGTCTCGTATTTAATATTATTATACACATTACCAAAGATCTACACTGATCGAGAAATGGAAAAAAGAATAGAATCGATTTCGAATACAGAGATGAGCAACGTTTTAACCATGTTTTCTTACATTTTAGCATTCCTAGCTTTAAAATTCCGTTAGTCTCGCAAAAACTCGAAAACGGCTGGACCAATTTTCATGAAATTTTTTGTGTATGTTTGAGTAGGTCCCTGGATGGTTTAGATTCACAGTTGGACCCGATAATGCAAGACCGGGGCGGATCGCTAGTTACAAATAAATGCACGCTTCGGCGGTGAAAACTCATAAAATCTGGATTTTTTTATGAGTTTTGAAAATTGCTTACTTACGATTTTGATTGTGTCTCTGTGCCTCATATTATAAATTTAACTAAAACCACAGAATAAATAATAGTACAAGAATGCTAAAACTATATGGCCAGCCCCACTTCATCGTTTTCATTTAATAGTACCATTAATTCCACATCATTTAGATTTAAAATTAATTTTTAAGTTTTGTGGAGTTTACAGTTTTTGAGGAGTAACATAGCCGGGTCAACTGCACGGCTAAGCTAATCGCGTATTTGTCCATGACTGATTAGCTGGTGGCTTTTTCTTCCCGGAAAAATTACGAAACGAGAAGAATTCAAAAAAATAAATAAAATTGAGTAAACCGTTTATGAAAGTATTTTCAATTTCGTTATATGTTTTGTATAAATACTAACAACATTAGCAGTGGAAGCATCATTCTGAGATAATGTGAGAGATATGTAATGTTGGCACGAATGTCGAGCTTTATAATTTATTGATAATTGTAATAATATTGCGGACTTAAGATTTTTAATGCTTTTGTTATTGTAATACATACATACATACATGTATAAGGAGTTACAAACGAACTGACTGTTCATCTTATGATAACTAGCTCGTGGCACCCAATGGACACTTTTGACTACACCGGTACGTAATTGAACACGAACACGTGAAATAGATAAAGGGAGCGGTATCAGCCCAGACGTACTTTTAGGCAAAAAGTGGTCTCCGTGTTCTCGCTCTTAGTGGTAGCCGTAACCGTTACAGCCTATTAAGTCCACTGCTGAACATAGCCCTGGTCCACAGTGCGAGCCTAGCGCGGTTGCGACGACGGGCGCGATGTATCAAACATATGAAACCGCCGTGTCCATAGTGTAGTGACTAAGGCGGGCGCCTAGCGCGACGGGCATGAGCGAGATAGTGCGCGTAGTGTTCAAACGTTCCTATCCGCGCGTTATGGCCACACTACGGGCCTATAGTTTTTATATGCGCTGTACTCAAAGAATTTTCTAGGGTACAATCTCTATTCTTCATACAAAGTAAAAAATTCACCATTTATTTCTCTGTTTTTATTTATTTCGTGCACACCCTCTCTTATGTTCAACATCTCCCTTCTCAGGATCAAACTGTCTAGTAAAGATCGCCATGGTTTGCAACACCTGAAATACGGTTTTAGCACTCCAACATCGCTCGTCACTGCGGCCATTTTAAACGCCAAAATAAAATTAGTGCTTTGATTTTTGACAGTTAAGTTAGATAGTTTTAATAGAGTTCTCCAAATTACTATAGCAATTTCAATAGAGAGGGAGGCTGGGTGCTACCACCTGCTTGGGATCCTGTAATTAATAAAATTAAAACTAAACCCAAGCATACCACTGCAAGACTTCAAGACACAGTTCATTCTGCGTAGATCGGACCAAAATTAATAATTAAAAAAGCTGAAGGTACTCCGGATTAACTCTGACATCGGGACGTCAATCACCTCAGTCCCCCGTGACCATGGGTGCTGTAAAGCACCCGAAACGTCGGGAATTAATAAAAATAAGTAATTAAACGCGATATAAGCCGTAAAAGTAGTTTTATTCAATGTGTAGTGTTCGCGTAAATATAAGAAATCATTATAAAAATAGGTTTTACCTTAGGGTTTATATTTGGAGAACTCTATTAAAACTATCTAACTTAACTGTCAAAAATCAAAGCACTAATTTTATTAGTCTTATTGGTCTTCTTTTGTATATTTTTACCAGTCACCATTTGTACGTGATAAAGCCACGCTGTAGCAATTGTATTATGGTTGTAGCACGAATAGGTCGGCTCGACCGGGGTAGGACCACGCTCTCACAAAATACCAGCGTAAAATAGCAGCTGAATGCGGCTGTGTCGGTCGTATGGTGAGTGTAGAGAACCGGAGACCTTTCTTACTGGAAACGAGGCATTCCATCTAAGTCTTCAAAAGTGAAAACGCATCTGCATTTTGATTCTTAATCGAGTGTAGGTGTGGATGTCTATGGGCTGCAGTATCCACCGCAACATCAGGTGGAATGTATGCTCGTTTGTCGCTCTTATACTATAAGAAAAACCTATCAGTTTCTTGCCCGTTCCTCGCGTTTTAAGCGGTTGACTGCCTAATTTGTTTTAATAATTTAGCTTATAAAAATACGATACAAACAACTTTTGTAGTTTATTGCTTACTAGTTAATAATGTAGTTACATATTATGATTTAACTTAGTCAAAGGATATTGGGACACAACGCTTCAAACCGTGACACACCCCAGTTACACCGGGCCGTATAGCAGGCCTAAATTCCGAGGCAGTGGTTATATGTGCAGGTCTATCACCCTCTATACAAATAGAAAGCAATCAATTAACCGGTGATTCCTAACGCAATTTAGGGTCAAACCCAAAAGTTAGGGTCATAATGATTAGAAGCAGTGCGCTTGCGTTTAATTTCATATGCAAGTATCACTATTTCCCAGAGTCGGTTCGGTCGAGTTCGGTCGAGGATTGAAAATATGTGAGGGGGTGTTTGAGACAATAAAATATGTCGTGAAGAAGCAGTATAAAATATGTATGTTAGCCAATTCGCGCTTAAGCTGCGTGGCGGACTCTTGCTTCATAACCTCGCTGAAATGGATTGTTATTTGTTACCTTACAAGCCGCCTCACTTAGTGGTAATAGTATGTAACTTAAAATTATTATCAAATTTACATTAATCCATTACGTTTTAAGATATAGTGTTAAATCAACCCGTTAGTCACAAGGTTACATAATACTTATAAATTTTTTATACTTATAAGCAAATGAAAATGATAAACATAAAAATGAGAATTTTTCTGAATGTTTTTATAGTAAAATATTTAGTTGAACTAAGCTTTACCTAAACAAAACAAAAAAATCAAAATGCAAAAATTTTAAAATAACGGGGATGTTTTATACGTGGTAGAGCCATGCTGCAGGTATATTATAGTCGTAGCACGAATGGGTCGGCTCGATCGGGGAAAGACCACGCTCTCACAGAATACTAGCGAAAAATAGCAGCTTAATGCCGCTGTGTTTCGCGTATGTTGAATGCAGAGAACCGGATCCCCTTTTACCGGAAACGAGGCATTCCATCTAAATCCTCAGGGGTGATAACGCATCTGCATTTTCATTATTTATTGGGGATAGATGTAGATGTCTATGGGCCACAGCGTCCACTTACCATCAGGAGGACTGTATGTGTGCGTGGTCGTTTGTCACCCTAATACTATAAAAAAAAAGGTTTATTTTATTTTTTAAAGAGTGGATGTATTGATAATAAACGGAGAGCCAGCGCCTAAAAAAACTTTATTTATATGCAATATACAAGTTGTATAGCAATTTTCAGCCTTAGTAAATTAATTTTATTACCTCGGCAAGTACGACATCTTTAACAGCACACCTGTTCACCTGTTCTCAGTTTCGCTTGACTGACCGCAGTATGTTTGTGTACACAACCATTGTAATGAACTATAAAAAAACTAGCCTTAGTAAATTCAAACAGTTTTTTAGGCGCTAGTTCTTGGACTATAAACTGGAAGGCTTATAGTCCAAGAACTAGCGCTTAACTAAGTTTTCCGCAAAGGTGTCCTGATATTATAGGAAAAACAGGTCATCGTCCAAAACGTGAGAATAAATAATTATGTGAACATTTTTAAAATTATTGTAACAGGCACTAAAAGTAGCGGTGCAATACGGTGGATTTACGAAAACATCGTGTGCTTCTCTAACGGGACGTAACAAATAAGTGGAATCAATAAAAAGACGATAAAAACGTAGACTGGAGGACAAACTAAAACAAATCACAATTAGTAATATCAATACAACGCACGGAACCACTTGCATAATATGAAACACGTGACTCGAAAGTGTAACTTTCCGAACGATACTATTGTTTCAGAGATTGTCGAAAACGTACCTACCTACGTGGAGGCACAGCTACCACTCACATGTTGCAACAGCCGTAGTTAACCTTATTCGCGTTTGGTCAAACCAAATTTCGAGTTTATTTTTCCGTTCACAAAACAAAGGTCAAGATAATTTAGGGAAATGATACAACGCGTTGTCTTGTTGTTGTGCCCCTTGAAAAAGATATTAAAATTCCATCGAAAATAAGAGGGACTCAACAAAATAATGTTTTAACAAAAAAGTTAGTGTGAAATGATTAGTAATGTAATAATGATTAGTATATAGTAAAAAAAATCTAGTTTCAGTAATAGTTTCGGTTTCGACAAAAATCTGCCGAACCTCGAAAAATCGGCGGCGCCGAAATTCGTGTGTTCGTGCGTCGTTCGGACGAGTTCGTGACTCGTGTGTTAAAAAGTATTGTAATCTTTGTTGAGACTGATAATTATATTAGGTTAATGCATATCTGAAGATGTCATTGAATAATATATTAGTTTTAACAATATTGTGAACACAATAAAATGTGTTCTCAATTAACGAGTAACTTTTTATATGTGTAAGTGTTGATTTTTGACAAAATTTACTTAAAAAACTATTTCTTAATGTTAAATTGTTGAATTTTTACTTTAAAATAAATAAATATATTGCTACATGACTACTACAATTACAGTTTTTCATTAACATGAACTACCTATCTGTATATACTAGCTGACCCGTGCCCACTTTGTTGAGCGTCAAACATTTTTACTTGTGATGTAATTATCTTGTGTGGTTCTTAGTACTGAGTGTTTAGGAATTATTTTCGGAGTTGATTGACAAATATTGTTATTTCACATTAAAAAATATTATTAAATACAATTAAATATAGCCTATGTCACTCAGGAATAATGTAGCTTTCTAGTGGTGAAAGAATTTTTTAAATCGGTTCAGTAGTTCCAGAGATTACTTCCTACAAACAAACTCGCAAACTTACAAACTTTACCTCTATAATATTAGTATAGATGTGTAAAAATATACCAGATTTCAGTATACAATAAAATAATTAACATGTGGATTGGGGGATGAGTCGCTCGCGTCCGTAGGCTTCGACCACCTAACCCTAGGCCCACCCTACACGTGTCCCCCGGGTGGTGCTAAACGAGCGACAAAGCCGAAAGGATAAACTCGGCTCCTCGCCGTATGGTAGCGGCGTAAAATCTACCACCCCTTAGTTCGCACCATGAGCCAGCAAACAAAAGAAATGGCCCAGAGTTCCCGGCGCCCCTTTAATCAGGCAGGGGTGCGAAGAATCTCCGGGAGAAAAACCGGCGACGACGTTCGCCACCCGTCACGTTCTGTCTCCCGGAGGGGATAAAAGTGGATTGCGGAGGTCCGTCTGGCTACGCTGAATGTATGTGGAGCAATGAATGATAAGATGGATGAAGTATGCGAAATGATGAATGATAGAGGAATAGATGTTTTATGTGTAAATGAGACGAAACGAAAGGGAAAGGATGCCACTGCACATGGCATCTATACCGCTTACTGGTCTGGTGTAGACGAGACCGAGCGGGCATGCCAGGGAGTCGGTGTCATCCTTTCAGAAAGAATGAGCCAATGTGTGAAAGAGTATGAATGTGTAAGCCCAAGGCTGGTATGGATACGAATGAAAGTGGGCTTAAAGAAGTTGTTTGTGCTAGGGGTGTACGCCCCAAACATGTCTAAGCCCACTTATATCCGAGAGCAGTTTTGGGACATGGTAAGGATGGGGTTGATGAAATGTAATGGAAATGAGAATATTATTATGTTAGGAGATTTTAATGGAAGGGTTGGGGTGAAGAGGTCTGGTTATGAAAGGATATTAGGAACGTTTGGCGATGAAAGTATAAATGAGAATGGTGAAGACCTCCTCACCGTATGTGTGGATAAGAATATTTTTGTGACGAACACTTTCTTTCGCCATAAGAGGATTCACATGTATACATGGGAAAGAGGTGATGATAGAAGCGTGATAGATTTCATAATTGTGGATGAAAAAATGAAGAGCGCAGTGGTAGATACAAGGGTTTACCGGGGGTCCAACGTAGGGACGGATCATTACTTGGTCTTATGCCGAATTAATGGTCTATTCAGGCGTTGGCGGCATCGGAAATCTATGTCTACCACTGCGTTACAGCGTATAAGAATAGAGAGGTTACAAGATGAAAGTGTGAAGGAGAAGTATAAATGTAGACTGAGGGAAAATATAAGTGGTTTGAATGAATTATGTACGAGTGATTTAGACTTGAAGACTGTATGGAATAATGTTAAGAAAGTTTTGGTGCAGCAGCCACCGAAGTATGTGGTGTAAGTAAGAGAACGAATGAAGGAAAAATAATACGTTGTGGTGGGATGATGAGGTACGGATGGAAGTTGAAGCAAAGAAGAGAGCATGGCTAGATTTACTAGCAAACAAAGCTGGTAATTATGGCGGTATGAATGATGAGATTGAAAGAAACAAAACAGACTTTAGACGTATAAATAAGAGAGTAAAAGAAGTTGTTGAAAGGAAAAAGCAAGAAAGAAAGGATAAGAATGATAGAAGGATGTCTGATAACTTCCAGGCAAATATTAAAAACAGCCTAGAATGAATGCTATACGAGACGAGAATGGCTGTATGCTGAATGATGAAGTTTCGAATTTAAAAAGATGGACGGAATACTTTAAAAGCGTGTTTATGAGTGAAGAGTCGTCTGAATTAAGTGAAATAGAAACTCCGAAAGAAGTGGAGAGAGGTAGGGAGATGAGTGTAGATGAAATAATGAAAGCAATGAAAAGCATGAAAGCAGGTAAGGCAGCCGGATATGATAGAGTATCACTCGAAATGCTAAGGGCTAGAGAGGGAGTGGTGGCAGGCCTGCTGTACACCTTGTTTAATTTATGTTGGGAACTAAAGCGGGTACCGGAAGACTGGTGCAAAGCCGTTATAGTTCCAATATATAAGGGAAATGAGTCACAGCAGGACTGTAAAAACTACCGTGGTATCAGCTTGCTTAGTATTGTGGGTAAACTGTATGCTAAGGTGTTAATTGAAAGAGTTATGGAAGAAACTGATGGAAAAATTTGGGATGTGCAATCTGGATTTAGAAAGGGGATGGGGTGTACGGATCAAGTCTTTTCCATGCGCATGATTGCGGAGAAGTTTTTGGCCAATAACCAGAAAGTTTTTTGTGCGTTCACGGACTTGGAAAAGGCTTATGACAGAGTGGACAGGGATGTGTTATGGCAAACACTGAACTCATTTGGGTTGAGCGCTGGTTTGATACAGGCATTAAGGTCTCTTTATAGGGACTCTAGTGCTTGTGTCAGGATCAACGGGGTCTATTCGGACTGGTTTGGCATCCAAAAAGGTGTCAGACAGGGCTGTGTAACTTCCCCGTGGCTGTTTAACCTATTTATGGACAGTTGTTTGCAAACTTTGAAATATGGGTTGAGAATGGGTGAGTTAACCGTCAAATGCCTTTTGTACGCCGATGATCAAGTCATATTTACATCGTCGGCGGCCGAGTTGCAAATGATGGTAACTTTAATGAACTGGTCATTAAAAGAAAGGGGTATGAAAGTGAACGCAAGTAAGACGAAAGTGATGGTTTTTGAAAGAGAAGAAAGTAAAACGTTATGTGAAATAAGAATAGAAGGGGAGTTGATTAAGCAAGTGGATGAGTTTGTATATTTGGGATGTTTATTTAGCAGGGATGGTAGATATGATAAGGATATAGAACGACGAGTGAACGCAGGAAATAGAGTGAATGGGGCTCTACACGCTATTATGAAGAGTCAGAATGTGTCAAAAAAGGCACGTTTGGCAATTCATAATGCTGTGTTAGTCCCTACTTTAATGTATGGTAGTGAAAGTTGGGTCTGGCAGAAGAAGCATGAGAGTAGAATAAATGCTGTAGAAATGCGGTCATTAAGCAGTATGCTAGGGCTGAATCTGAATGACAGGGTGAGAAATAGTGTGATAAGAGAAAAGTGTGGTTTGCAAAATGACGTTGTGACCAGGTTTAAGGAATGCTTCGGTGGTTTGGTCATGTAGAAAGAATGAACGAAGAAAGACTGACAAAGCAAATTTATGCTGCAGAAGTGAACGGCAGAGTCGGAAAGGGACGCCTTAGACGAAGGTTTATCGACCAAATTGGCGATATATTGAAAATGGGCCAGATTAGGAGTACCCTTAACCGACGAGCGTCATTGCGTAGATATATGGATGTAAAGGAGGAGGGAGAGGTGTGTCAGGATCGTGCCAAATGGAAGTCCGAAGTCTCTGCCTACCCCTCTGGGTGACATGCGTGAGTGTTTATGTATTATGTATAATTAACATGTCTAAATAAGTTTCGGTTTCAGCCGAAACTGACATCCAGACTGAAGGTTCGTTTTCGGTTTCGGTTGAAAACCTGTTTTGGTCGGACACTAGAAATGATAATATAGATTTACTCAATCTTATATATTTTTAGTTTTTAGGAGTATATCTCAGAATTCCACATCACACAAAAATAACTGGTGTAAAGTTTTTTTTAAATTATAATAAGGTAATAATACAAGGTGTTGATTTTATTCCACTACCTAGTAATTTAGGAACTTTTGAGGATTTATTATAAGTATATATAAACGGCAGTATGCAGTAGAACCAGGGTGACCGACATAGCCCAACAGATTAGAAAGCTGAAGTGGCAATGGGCCGACCATATAGCTCGAAGAACCGACAACCGATGGGGAAGAAAGATTCTCGAGAGGCGGCCTCGTACCGGCGGACGAAGTGTAGGGCGTCCCCCCACTAGATGGAGGGACGACCTGGTAAGACATGTAGGAAGTCGATGGATGTAGGTGGCTCAGGACCGTGCTTTGAGGCATTCCTTGGGGGAGGCCTATGTTCAGCAGTGGACTTGTGAAGGGCTGTAATGATGATGATGATGATGATGACATATGAACGTGCTACAGTGAAGCTGCAGTCCGTTACGGCTACAGCATGATTCCAGATAAAAATAGAAGCATTATTGCCGCTGTGTTTCGTATGTTGAGATAAAACCGTAGTATTAGATCCATTTTACTGGTCATGAAGTAGACCATACGGCTGACAGCGTGTTTATTTTAATTGAAGATAGGAGTAGGTGACTATGGACATTGGACACACACACCTCTACTGACCTTATCCTACTTACTTATATCGGGTAGGTTGTTTGCTAAATGTTTAAACGTTTGCCCGGCAAGGAATAATACATTTTAAATCAACAGATTATTTTTAATTTTTTTTTAATTGAAAATCAAATATTTACATCAACCTGAAAAGAAACGTTAAAATTTATTACATTCTCATATAAAAAATATTCACATCATCATCACAACACATTACAGCAACGCTACGTAGAAGCATAAGGTTATGTAGTGCGACTATAGAAGAGGGGGGGGGGGGGGTGTCACCCACGCGACTCTATCGATCGGCTCGGCTCCACCGAGCGCTGGCTGGCTGCGTCAGTACTGCGTCATTTCTGATCTCTTTCAACTATGCCTGCGGTTTTAATTTAGGATAAATCATGTATTTTCTATTTGAACCAAAAGGTCTGCAGAATAAAATAAATAGTGAAAAGTTTTTTTTAAAAGACTGATAATAACAGAAACAAATTGAACGTGATATTTTAATCTCTACATAATTATTATGTCTTTTTTTTATAGAAATAGGGTGACAAACGAGCACACAGTCCACCTGATGGTAAGTGGTTGCTGAGGCCCATCTACATCTATCCTCGTTTGCGAATCAAAATGCGGATGCGTTGTCAGTCTTGAGGACTAAGATGGAATGCCTCTTTTCCAGTAAAAAGGATCTCCGGTTCTCTACACTCACCATACGAAACACAGCAACATTAAGCTGCAATTTTACACTGGTATTCTGTGAGAGCGTGGTCCTTCCCCGGTCGAGCCGACCCATTCGTACTACAACTATACTATAAATATAGCTGCAGCTTGGCTCTACCACGTAAAAAACATTATTGTGTATAGGATTAAAACTTTTTTTATATTAAACTTATTTGCATAAATGCAAATACATAGGTAGGTATGCATCATTCAATTTTTTATCACATCACATAAAAAAAAAACCTTGTTTATCCCTAATCAACATATTAAGTCTTTCGTTAATCGTAAGATTGGCAATACTCACAACCGCATAAAGCGAGTATAATTTTGATCGGATCTAGTTGAGTGAAAGTAACAACTGGGACACTACTGTAAAAATATAATACTCCTCCGATAAAAAATATCTTGAAGAAATCTTATATAATATATAGCGGTATTATCTTTACATTGTGTACAATGTAAATACCGCCGAATTGATAACCACCTCCTCATTATAAAGTTGGTTAGAATAGCAGTTTTCTATCGTGGTAATTTATTTATTTATTTTTTATTTAAAAAGCTTACATGTAACACCTTAAAGCTAAGGGTACATAGGGCGGACTTATTGCCATGTAGCATTCTCTGGCAGTCAACCCTGGGTGCCAAAGACAGTTAAATTTGTCCTCTTAGATGATTGTTGAGACATTCACAAAAGAAGATGGAGTTGGTGGTACTATGTAAATATGTAATATGTATTACAATAGTACAATTTTCTAACAAATAACATTTCGAAATTTCTCCGCTATACTGTTCAAATTCAAAGTCAGATTCAAGTTCAAACATATTTTTAACAAATTATTACGTATTAAATAGAAATTAAAATCTCAATACCCCTATTAAACAGAAGACAATCTTTTTCCGAGCTTGGTATGTATGCGAACGTCGTATTAATGAAGGTTAATAATAAGTTTGCTCGAAACGATGGCATCAGCCTTAGGGTCGAACACAAGGGGAGTAAACATCATGAGGGTGACACATATGTTGAGAAGGGGAAATTTATGACGTCACGACGAAGGTTATAGATTAAATATTCGAAAAGACTTAACAGAAATAAGGAAAAGGAAGTTTTCTTTTGTCATCTTATGGAATACAGTGTACCAAAATAAATTCAGCCTCTATCTACCTATTCAATAAAATATAATATATAATATAATATAGTCGTTCGTTGAATTCTCAACACATTTTACATCTGTTATACCGGCCACCTATTGAAAGCCATGGGGTCTCTATGGCGTTTTGAAATTCTCGAGTTGGCCAGTAACGCTGCTTAGGACAATAAGACCAGAATAATACCGAGGCATCCTCATCTTGCCATACGTAACGATAGAGTTGGACAAGCTTCTCTCAGGAGTGGAAGTCGCCTTTTACGACATCCACAGGACGAGACCTCACAGTATCATAATATATCCCGCACCTTAAAGTACTGTATATTTGGTAATGCGATCAACAATCCACCTGCCGAGCGTGGTGATTACGGCAAATCCTTCCTACAATGGAAGAGGTCTATGCCACACAGTGCACTATTGCCGATAAAGAAGAATAAACTCTATAAATTTCGCCAAAAAGTTATTTATTGTTTTAAAATGGAAAGTAAAAAATGGCAAAAACATGTTATAAAAATTATTAGAGTATTCAAAGTACCTAAGTAAGTAGTTTATCTGCCCGGGAAGCCAACAGGTACTGGATTAGCGCGGCAGTATAACTGCTTCATAAATCTGTCAGAAATTAGTGGAAGCCTCTACCCAGCAGTGGGAGATGGGCTGTCACTTACTTTTACTAAATGTACAACCATTTCATATATATTTTAATAAACGCAACGCATCAAGGCAATTTGAGTAATAAAATACTTGTAGGCTATTATAGTTATTTTATTGTATATTATAGTGGTATATCTTAAAAATAAGTGACAAAAGCACAAGCGTCTTTTGTACATAATATACGTACTGTTGATAGATGGGATGTGGATAAAAATATTAGCTAAATGTAAACATAAAATAAAATTGACAAAAATCTTAACAGATTTACAAAAATATAATAACAAATTTTAATACATAAAAAATATTAAATAGTAAAATACTATTTCGCCAAGCGCCAACACTAAAAATAATATAGATATATAAATATAGGTAAGTATACATATGTAATTTAATTGCCAAAACACGTTGTGTGGACATTATACATGGTTGTGATGTTTGTTATAAGTGTGAAATAATAGTTAGGATCAACAAGTTTGAAGCGTGGATTATTGTGCGATTGGTCATCTATAGATCTACGTATAGGTTTTACTAGAATGGTATTCCTATAATAAATATGCAGTTTGCGAAGTGAGGCATGCGGCAGAATAACTATATAACTAGAAGCGACCGGTGGAATGGAAACAGCATTCCTTTCGATCCACGGCGAACATCGCCTTACGGACAACGGCTCTTGGCTATTACAAAATGATGCCTTTCGTTGCTATGAAATCTTGGGGACAGCTACGTTGTAATATAATGCATTAACAAGTGAATATAAGAAAATCTTTTTAGGTAGTATTACGCAAAAAGAACAGCCTCCAAGATTACAGGTAATAAGTTAAATTTAAGCATAAGTAGAGGTCAGCAAAAACATAATCGCAATCAAAAACTCGATGACGTCAGAAGATGAGTCACTCGGTAGATGTAGACATAAGTTACAGAAGTGACGGAGTCTACAGAGTGATATGTATATGAAAGTCAAGGTTTATATGCTAGTTAAAAATGTCGATAATTATCAAGTCAATAGTGTTCTTTGGGGCTAACTTAGTAAATACAACTGCCATAGAAAAGGAAACAAGAATCTACATATCGATACCGGAAATTTCAATTGTCGTAAAGGACAAAACACGAGTTTTCAGTAGAACCAAAAAACGAAAAAAAGTTGTTTTTGTCTAATATATTTTTCAAACAAAGTACTATATTCATGATGTCAAAAGAAACCAACTATTTTTTCGTGTTCTATCCCTATAAATTAACAAAATAAACCAAACTTAATTATTGAGTAAAATTAGTCCTTTACAGCCCACAAAAATTGAACTAAAGTACATTACAGCCACAAAAATTGGTTATGATAAAGTCAGATGTGTAGCAAAGGACTAATCTTGATCATCAATGGGTAGTACAAGTCAATTTAATCAGAGACTAAGGGGGTAAAAGGAACAAAAAATCTAAAAATCTAATTAAGAAATACCTATAATAGGTAGTAAAACTAAGTGAAATAAAAAGGTTTTTTTATTTTTTTTTTATTTATTCATCAAAATTTAAACAAAATGTGATGCTATTTTTTTTAATTTAAATCGCAAGTAATCGTTGCGATGCTGAAAAACAATTCAATTTTTAGAATAATCAGCTAATAAACTAATCTACTAACTAGTTTTTTTTTTTTAATTATTAAAGAAACTCAAACAATATTTATCAAAACAGTCTGGAAGTTAATAATAAAATTAAAATAACCAAAATAATAACAAACTTTGCCCGCCAGAACTCAAAACTCAAACAATTGACATTCTAAAGTATTAATTAAATGGCAAGTAACTTCAGTCTTTTAAAATTATTAGTAATAAAACTTTAACATTAAATATTTTTTTCAAAACTGGTCTTTTATAGTAATTAAATCTTACTTATCACTAAATATTGTATTAAAACAATCCTTTTTGTTCCAAAATTCAATGCTCCCAGCGGGGTTATGGATTCGTGTCCTGCTGAGAACAATGGATAAACATTTTAAAAGTAAAATCTTAAAGATCAATCGTCTTCCTCATCAGTTTCAGGAATAATGTCTTTAACAGTTCCAAAAGTCGGTAGATCTCGCATCTAATCTCGCGTTCATTAACTGCATGCATTAAATCGACGGGTATACAGGCTGTCCCAAAAAATAGTGTTAAGCGGAAGTCCAGAGATAGAGCAGCTTTTGGGGTATCCGAATCACCACCATGTATGTTCCGCGATTTTCTGAATTTTTGAGAATTTTCCGCCTGAACAACTTAAGTACAAGTATGCCCAGGTAGTAAGTAATTTATTTGTACCACTTCTATGTTTTTGGAATTCTGTAAAAAGTAGTGTAGGGCTCTGAGAACTATCTTATTTGTATTCTGCCCAGGGCAAGAGTTGCAATAAAGTAAAATATTTTTAACAGGACGTTTATCAATTTCTAGTAGGAATGTATAAATACAAGTAGGTAGCTATTTCATTGCCACCCATTTTTCTATCGCTTTCTACCCATTTAAAACAATGTCCTATTTTGGTTTGGCTTTCATAGAATGTACAGTTATATACGGCGTATTTCCTAGAGTAATATATAAAATATAACAACATACTCTCTCCGTGCTTAATACTCCTCGTATTAAGCACTTTTTGCAGGTCGAAGCTAACGGTGAGCGTATCGTTGGAAGTTAATTTCTGATGTATTATAAATCTTTGGTAGCTAGCCTTTTTTCCTCGAGATGAACAGCCATGTCCTTGATTTATTTTTCTGATAACAATTCTCTATTTTCAGCTTTTGTACAGATTACACATTTGTCTTTTTTGGGTGTATGGAATCGAATATTGTCATAACCATGAAATATTTGTATAAATACATTTTCACAAAGGTATAAATTAGAATTATTTTGGCAGTGTTTGACATGAATCCTAAATAAATTTGTAGCATTTTTAAATTCTTGAGGTAAATATAGACATGAACTCTTTTTACGACAATAATGCGAAGGAACGGATGGAAGGCTTTAGATAAAAGCTTTTGCGTATGCTTTATCTTCATCAGTATACTTCTCTTAAAATTAGGACTAGAATTAGGATAGACTAGAAATAGGAATAGAATTAGACTTTTTCTTAAAATTAGGGTCGTAAAGGACAATAAAAAACAAACGACCTTTACGCCCTAAATAAGTAAGATAAAGCAAAGCATAGATTAGGTCGTAAGGGTTTCGATTATCAAGTAACATGTTTACGACCTTTGTATATGTAATAATATTATTGTTTATAATATCGTATTAAAAGTCCAATGCAAAAATGAGATTACGACCTCATAAATCATTAAAACATGACTTTACGCTCCCTATTGAAAATTATTTTTACGATATATCTCAAATAGTAAATAAAAATGAGCTAGAGCTGTTGAAAATCCAGGTCGTAAGGGGCTTTTTTAAAATATAGGACGATAGAGCTCGCTCGATACATATAACTCATTTTCGGCAAAATGTCCTTTACGACAATTGAAATTTCCGGTATCGATATAATGTATACAATATAAATATATATAAAATTGAAGTGTCTATAATATCGAAATAACTGCCTTATATTGAGTTAAGGAGGTTATTAGCATGCCATTACGATTCAAACAACTACTTTTAAAATTTATATTATGTTTGTATGTACATATATCCGGGCTAATCTTCGGAATGGCTGAACCGATTTTAATGAAACTTTACGAACATAATATAAGAGAGCAGGGTCAGGAGTAATCTAGGCTATCTTTTATCCCAAATTTTTTGAAACGAAGTTCCTTATCGCACGGTACGAATTTGGCGGATGGGAGCTAGGCGAGAAAAAGTATAAGATTTTTCCGTCACGACCCTCTTTGTATAGTGTGAGCGAGATGGAATAATATCTCCATCTCCCTCGCACTTTTTCTTATCTTGCCATGAAAGAAATATTATTTTAAATGACGCTTCATTTTAATAGACGCTAGAAATTCATTTATTTGTATTTGTTAATCAACAATATATGTAATACGTTTATCAATAATAATATACTACGAAAGGAACTTCGTTCCAACCGAGTATTTCACGACACTCACGCATGTTTTTTTTTTTTGAGAAATCGAAAAATGTATCAAATCTAATATTCATGATATGCGAGCAACCCAAAGTTAGTGCAATCTGCATCACTAAAATTGTTAATTACATTTATTACAGCCAATCATAACTTCGCAACATAGTTACAGCAACGCTTGGCAGGCGGGTTGGTTAGTTTATGTTATTCTAGTGAACCTGCATGTTAACACAAATAAAACATATTTTGAAGATGTCAAGTCAATAAATTCGTAGTGAAGCAAAAAGTCTACACCTTAAAACAGCTACAGAGCAGAGAGATAGACCATCCATGAAGCTAGAGAATTCGGAAAAAACAAAGATGACAATGATATCATAATATGGAAATGCAATCGCAACCTCATTAGCAATCAATCATTTAAGAGCATTATAATTTTATTATTCTTACATATCAATTTTAACATTTTAATGTTAAACTGAATCAACAGTATAATCTCAGAATTAAATTTTACGTCATTTACATAATATGTTAATAATTGTAAAATAATTAAATTTTACGTCATTTACATAATATGTTAATAATTGTAAAATGTTTATATCAATATGTTTTTTTTTTGTAAATATCATAATTATTTTGTTTAATTATAAAGAAATAAGCAAATTATGTTGATATATTGGCTTACTTGTACCCACCTAGGTACCCTATTTATTACGTCAGCTCTTTGACAGGGTTGGTTATTAAAAAAATACTTTCATCATTTTAAGTAGGTATTAACAGTTAGTTTGTTTTGGAATTGTTAGAATGTTTTCTTATTTGCATTATTAAGGATAAGAGATATTGTTGAAGATTTTATGATAGATACAGAATACCACAATGTTTTATAACATTTTCTAATAAGCCCTATAACCTTATTACGGTAAATTAAACATAAACGTGACTTTCAATAAGTATTGTTTATAATCTATATTTAATAAAAAGTTTCTATTTCTCTATTTCGATTTCTAAACAATAGTAACCTATTGTATGTAAGATGTGTAGTAGTAATATTAAAATGATGCAATTTATACATATTTCGCCATTTCGTTTTGTAATTGAAATTATCATCTTCCATCACGTTTTGGATGTACACCCTGACAAAATAAATTATGAGTGAAAGTATACTGACAACGTACAATAAATACACGTGTTGTTCTAGTTTAACACTATTCAAAACGGTTCAGTGATAACGATCACAAACAGCTTCAGTATCGGGACCGCCCATTGTCTTGAATGAATCTATCTAGCCGTAGGCGGTATTAGAAAACATAAAAAACAGCTTACGTCATAGTTTACAAACACAATTTATCAACTCGCTCTTATGCAAGTAGCATATTATATAGTAGAAAGCTAAATACCTACTCACCCATTAAACTGGATTCAACGAAAAAGGCTGCGGGGCAAGTGCATGGTGTATGTGATACGGCTAAAAGCCGAAGTGCGGATACACCAAGGTTTAGCCAGCCACATCTAGGTGCAGCCGAATGCGGTTGTTTAAATTTAGGTGTAGCCAATAAAATTTATAAATTAGATTTCTTTTTATATGATAAGGGTGACAAACGAGCACACAGTTCACCTGATGGTAAGTGATTGCTGCGGCCCATAGACATCTACATCTATCCTCGATTACAAATCAAAATGCAGATGCGTTGTCACCCGTGAGGACTAAGATGGAATGCCTC
Organism: Parnassius orleans; assembly: GCA_029286625.1. NCBI lineage: Eukaryota > Metazoa > Arthropoda > Insecta > Lepidoptera > Papilionidae > Parnassius > Parnassius orleans. The sequence goes on along the minus strand of JAGSMP010000182.1, from coordinate 678,249 downwards.
ATTTCCAGTAAAAGGGTCTCCGGTTCTCTACACTCACCATACGAAACACATCAGCGTTAAGCTGCTATTTTACGCTGGTATTCTGTGAGAGCGTGGTCCTTCCCCGGTCGAGCCGACCCATTCGTACTACAACTATACTACTAATATAGCTGCAGCATGGCTCTACCACGTAAAAAAATAATATCCCAGCCGCACTACTACATACTGTCGCTGATATTACTAAAGTGCTTTCGTATTTTCGACAAATAAACAGTAAATTTAGGTGTAACCAAACCGTGACTGCAGCTAATTGTAGCCGGCTAAACCTAGGTATATTCGCGCTTTGACTTTTAGCCGTAGAATGCATAAAAATTGAAGTCAGTTACGTTGTTTTAAGATATTTTGATACATATTTTGTGTGTTCATACCATTTAAATATATTTTATCTAATATGAGCAGGTTAAGGTTAGTGACACGTGATTTTTTTTTCTATAGGATATGAGCATTACGCCGCAATGATTAAACGTAAACGTGTGGTGGCTGTTTAAGAATATCCATTACTCAATATCGTCGTGGGTTTCGAAAGAGGCGACAGAGGAAAGGCCTACTATGTTCAGCGGTGAACTTTGATAGGCTGCAATGAATGAATGAATGAATAATTAATGTTTTTTTTTCATTTGAGCTTAATTTGTATACAATTCATGATCTGTCCCATTCTGACACAAATATTCCTTATATAATTAAATTGTAAATTCATTCTAAATTTTTAGTTTTTGTTTACAGTGAAATAGATTTTTTTTATAGGATTTGGGTGACAAACGAGCACACGGTCCACCTGATGGTAAGTGGTTGATGTGGCCCATAGCCATCTACATTTCTACTCAAACTGCTATTTTACGCTGGTATTCTGTGAGAGCGTGGTCCTTCCCCGGTCGAATCGACCCATTCGCACTGCAACTATACTACTAATGTAGCTGCAGCATGGCTCTACCACGTATAAAAAATACTGTAAAGGTATTTAATTTAAGTCAAGTATTTCTTGCATATTACGTCTCTATGATATAAACCCTATAGTTCACATAGACATGGTTAGTTCGGGAACGAAAGATTCACTTGCTATAAATCTGTTTCTCTTTTTCACCCGCTCTCAAAATGTATCAGAGTATCAGCGTGAGAAATCACGGATGCGTCCGGCGGAGCGCAGAGTTGTCTTCCGATCGTTGCCTGCTCAGGTGGAGTCGGTCGGCAGTCGGCACTCGGCGTTTCTCACAAAATTGCATGACAGAGAAAGCTATTGCCGTTCAGTCTGTCATGCAAATGGCCAAAATACGTAAATGAGACAATGTAAAATGATCGTTAACATTTAACAAACAAAGCTTAATTTACAACAAGGAATAAGTGCAATAAAAATATTAGAAAAATGTGTAAGTAAGTAAATTTAATAGTAAAATCTCCGTATTGTCACAGAATAAATAATAGTACAAGAAATATTATGCAGTTGTAATTAAGTTTTCTTTGCAGTATTAGACGGAAATAAAAAATAACATACGATCGGTGATACGGTATGATACATTCATTCATCTGTATCAACTTAACTATTAGTATTTAAATACGAATAATAAAGAATAACGAATAGATACAGGAATGATAAGCTATATCATTGTTTATCAAAACAGAGTCAGTAGAGCTACTGAACTAAATTAGAGATGTACATGGACTGATCTTTTAATCAAAAATATATGTAAGTGTTCCTCTTTTTATTTCAGCTATGCGTTTCGCGCAAGTCCAGTTTACATTAAACATGTTCAAGAAAAAAATATACATCTACACATATAATTAAAATTGAAGTGTCTGTCTGCAATATCAAAAAAAAAACTACCTGTTTTCGAGTAGAAGTTATTTGCGTGCCATTAAAAAATGAAAAATTTAGGTAAAATTTTTGTTTGACTGTCTGTCTGTCCGGGCTAATCTTCGGAATGGCTGAAATATCGCTAGCACCAGTGGCTACAGCAGTCCACGAAAACCTGCAGCCAAGTTCAAAGAAAGCTACCGATACGTTGTCACCTTTAAGGATTAAGATGCAGCCTTTAATTATACCCTTCACACCAGAACCCAAAACCAGAAATAAGTAAGAAGGTGGTACCTACCCAGACGAACTTTTAGGCGGAAAAGTAGTCCTACCACCTAGAAATACAGAGTATGCTATATTTTATTTTATTCATGTTATATCGGTATGGGTGACAAACAAGCACACAGCCCACCTAATGGTAAGTGGATGCTGCGGCCTATAGACATCCACATCTATCCTCGATTGAGAATCAAAATACAGTTGCGTTATCACCCCTGAGGACTAAGCTGGAATGCATCATTTCCAGTAGAAAGGGTCTCCGGTTCTCTACACTCACCATACGAAACACAGCAGCATTCAGCTGCTATTCTGTGAGAGCGTGGTCCTTCCCCGGTCCAGCCGACCCATACGTGCTACAACTATAATATAGCTGCAGCGTGGCTTTACTACGCCAAATGTGCCGGCTACATACCCTGTCAAACGCGCTCAACTTAACCTTGAGCTCAGAAATTTGTGACAAGAAGGGCGTAGTGTTCGATGTTCTTAGAGGCGGCTCAGCTGAACGCTCTCCACTCAGGCCTTAGATTAAAGTCAAGCGTAGTCGTAGTCCTTAGAAAGCGTTCGGCTGAGCGTGCAGCGTGGTTATAAGCACACGCTATTGTATTGCAGTGTCCTGAGTGACAGCCGCTCTATTTCTATGGAAAAATTGCCGGAACATCGCACGGCCCACTTCGGTTTCTTTACTCATGTGGCCCCACCAAGCCCTCTCCACTGAGGTGTTACACTTAGACTTAAAAAGGCAAATAAAAAAGTTTATAAGTATCAAAAATCCTTTCAAAAATTATGGTTGGTAATCCTAGGCTTAGCCTTAGCCGGTATTTTATTTTACCTATCATCCTATTTGACAATGTTATAATTGACGTAAGCATATTGTGTCAACGACAAATATAACTTCAATTCAAGTTGTTTTTTACCACATTAGGAAATCACAGTCGAGAAATACCATTTTGATGGTCATATTAATTCGATATTCAATGACCTGAGTGGGGATTAAATTTATTTTGATTTCATTCAAATGATTATAACTTTGAAATGCAAACAACATAAAATGAGATCGATCTAATTTTTATCGTATACACGCAACAAATCTTACCGATAAATTTTTGATAACTTAGAAACATGGCCAAATATATTCGACCATTAATAGAACGACTTTTTTGTTGTTTCAGCTGCTTAAATAAATCCATAAGAATGTATAACGTGCTTGGAACTGCTATGGAGTTTAGCGTCTGATTAGAGCTCAACTTTTTTATACGTCTATAAAGCTGGAATGGTCATTTGGGCAGAATCACTCAAATATTTGCTGAATATTTAGTGCTCATTTAGTGCTGCAAATTTAAATTTGCAGCACTAAATTAGCACTAAATGAGCACTAAATATTTAGCAAAAATTTTAGTGATTCTGCCCAAATGACCATTTTAGCTTAACAGACCTCTTTTTTATCGGCGAAATCCAAAACCCCGGACGTCATTTGTACCGCCACATTTATGTTTTTAATGGGATATTATTAATTTTGAAAAAGAAGTTTTATCCTTTTATTAATCTAAATAAATAGGTGGGCTTTAAAGATTTTTCTTGCGTTTATGCTTACCTGTTTTATTTATTTTTTATTTAAGAAGTTATTAATGTGGTCAGTTTTAAGTACATTTACAATTGAAGTTTTCAAATTTTTCTTTGTAAACGCCTTGATGACAAATTTAAGTTTCTAATTAAGCTAATAAGGTGGCACAGGTTTTTTTGATGAGTGAGTCATTGAGTGATAAAAATGGCACTTCAGATCTTAATAAATCAAGAACTATAATAAGTTTAATCATGAAATGTTATATATTCGCGGTCTTCATTAAGTATACAAAATTATATATTTTAATTCTGCGGGTTTTCAAAGTAGCTGGAAATGATTTGTGTAAATTATACACACTACCGGTGCATCGCCTTTTTTTCCGAACTTGGAAAAGTTGGTGTAAGAGTTTAACGGTAACATATTGAAAGGGGCAAAAAGTAGGTATGTTATTTTATGATTTTATTACACGGGCATCTCATGCTTGTGTTATTGGTCTGATGTTTTAGTATTAGGTTATATATCAAACATTTCGAAAGTGAGGCGTGGTATTGTAGATTTATTTAAAATTTAGAAGCGCTCGGATTAAAAGTACACGAGCAGACGAGAGTTCGATCTCCGACAGAACTACTGAAATTATTAATTGCAATTTTAAGTGCTGATTTACCAAGTTTTCGGCGGTAAAGGAAAATATCATCTCTCAACCTACATTTCTGAGCAGAGCAGCGGACTCTTTCCAGTCTTAAAACCTATCAGGAATGAGAGGAGACCTATGCCCCTGCTGCTGCAAAACATATCGATTTTTTTTCTCTTGTTCTCAATTCAAGCGGTTTTTTTAAATGTATGTTACGCGATATCTTCGCAGATTGGGAACCGATTTATTGATTTTACATTCCAAAACATTAGGCTTATTGTGAATATGGAGTAAATAAACAATAAATTAATATCTGTTACCTCTACAAAACGTAGGCTTATAAATTATTACTTTGCTAAGATAAAGCGTTTGTTGGTTTAAATTCAAGTACTCGCCAGCGATGGCAATGAAACACTACGAATTAATTATGATCTGAGAATTTAAATTAAAAACGGACTTGCCGAGTCATGAGCTAGATCTTAGAGAAGTAATAATAGTGAAGTCTCTGTTAAATTAACTTACACAACAACAACTACAACTTACATACATATTTAACTTTAGTAAAAATGGGTAAGACTAAAATTACATAATTATGTACAGTTTTTTAACCAAAAAACAATTAAAAATTATTCTGAGTATAACACAAACTTTATAAAGACACATTTAATCAATGTGAATTCATTATTTAAGCTAAGGAGACAGCTTTAAACTGATTGCAAGCCTACCTACCTCCTCAATTAATGGAAGTCATTAGTACCACATCCAAAGATCAAGTAAGGTAGAAAACTATTAAATGTATGCAAGGTATCGCTCTAAGTCGTCGCAATTAAACAAAATGTTTCTTTAGTGACGTTTGTTTGTGTTAAAATGTCAGAACCTTATTATATTTTTTTAACTTTAAAAATGTATAACAAACATATAATATATAATACTTGATTGTAAGAGGTCACTTGTAAGTTGTAAGTTTGTACCAGTAAATAAAAAAGCTACAGGTGCGTTGTCAGTTGTCAGACTGAGGATATTTTGTAAATATTACCCTTAAACCGGAACCAAACGATGTGTACAAAGCTGTTTACCGATAGATATGGTTAAGGTGATAGCCAGCAGACTACTAGGGAGATAAAAATTGACTCTGTTGCCGACTTCAAATAATTAAGTAAAAAGAATAAAACAATTTCACATTCTAGTCATTGCTAAGACTTATCTTAACATCTTCTACACAAATAAATAAAATTGAAGTGTCTGTTTGTAAAGTATATACGGTATTTATAACAAAAACACAATTTTAAAATGCATGAAAGTATATATGATACTTGTAACAAAAAAAAAAATCAATTTTTAAATTTTTATCTGTCTGTCTGCCTGTCTATCTGTATGTCTGTTTGTTCCGGCTAATCTCCGAAATGGCTAGACTGATTTTGACGGGACTTTCACTGGCAGATAGCTGATGTTATAAGGAGTAACTTAGGCTACTTTTATTTTAGAAAAATAATTAGGGTTCCGCACAAAAAATTAAAACACTAAATTACACGCGGGCGAAGTCGCGGGGGAACAGCTACTTTTTTAAAAGAATTAAAAAGCCCTGACTTCAGATTGTGAAATTATATCATTCTTTTTAGTTGTTTCAAGTCGACTTTTACTTTTTATTAAAAGTTGTTTCCCCTTTGAGTGGACTAAGGAATAACATAACATAATCTCAATGTCGTCTAAATAGTTCCATTAAAGTCTTCATCCCCTATTTTGCCACCCTTAGCGGTGGAATTTTTTCTCTAAATTTATATGGGACTACTCAAGAAGTATAACCTATTTAATAAAAAAAGAATCATCAAAATCTGTTCACAATTGACTTAGACATAGCGAAACATACGTACAAAAAATACAGTCGAATAGTTAACCTCCTCCTTTTTTTAAGTTGGCTAAAAACTATATAGCTCAAATGTAAGCACGAGCGTCAACATTGGCAGCGATGATACTGTATAATGTATGTAAATGATGAATGATATAAAAAGTCCTGTAACAAGATATTCGTTGAGAAAAGAGACTAAACTCAACGTGATGCAACAAATGACTTACCGTGAAACCTGGCAACTTTGCCATTTTTGGAAGGACTTAAAAGTTTAACACCAATTTTCCAACAAAAAATGTACTGTGAGACTGGGCGTCAATGTTAAATGCGACATTATATTCTTCATATATTTGGTATTTATTAATGATTTAAACAAATACTAACATTAAGTAGACAAAATACTCAAAAATAGAAAATGGCAAAGTTAACCTCACTTTGTGGCAACTTTGCCATCAGGGTTTATAATGAAAATAATATGATTTGACTTCAAGGTTGAAGGTAAGTTTACCTCATAATATAATAACACCCAGAGTTATGATTTGCTTTTAATTGTGTTGCAAATAGCAAAGTTTAAGCTTGTGTAAAGTTGCCCTCCCATTTTTCAATTTTTCATACAAACTTGAAAATATGTGTCAGGGTTGTCAAAAATCCTTGATTACATAATTAACTAATTTTTTTTTATTTATATCTTGTCACAATAATTTCTTAAGAAAAAATCTAAAATACATCAAACAAAAATGCTCTCGTCTAAAATTAAAATTGGTGCAATAATAAGCTTAAATCAATTATAGTATAGAATAAAAAAAGCTTGTTACAATCATTTTTAACAAGTATTCGTCTTTTTATTAGTCATCATCACTATTTTATTACGGGTCGTAATAAAATGATGTCAGGTCATAATTATTGTAATCAATCTAAATATTGTTTTCCCACAATAGCAAAACATTAATAATCATTAAAATGACACCATAAGTTGAAATTATGAAAAATACTGAGTAGTAATAATATTATTAATGCCCGACAACGCAGTAAAAATAATATAGATTTCTCTATTCTTTTCCTTCACTTTTAATAAAGATGAATTGATTGACGACTCATTTGGTAAAATCGGTCTAATGGGCTGCTACGGTGAAACATCGATACAAACATACCTACAAACATAGAATGTCAAGTGCAGAACACTTTGTTTAAATGGTTGTAATCGGTTAAAAATATAGGTTGAAAGTGACAACCCTTGGTTGTAACAAAACATGGCAAAGTAACCGTCACATCATGGCATCACTAGTATGGTAACTTTGCAAGTTAGTTTTATAGATAAATGTTAAGACCAACTAGTTAAAACCGATATATTACATTTGACCATTAACCATTAATATTACGTTACTACAAAGATATAGATACCTACATTTAGTATTTCAAACAAAAAAAACTAAAGTTCTGGAGCACTGAACAAAAAGGTTATTTCGCCGGCACAATTCCGCGTTAAAATAAAATGCCAAAATTAACTGTCATGTTGCCTATCGAAAGCAATGCTGTCAATTAGTTATTGTATTTTCATCCAAAATATGGCTTATCTCGAAAACCGTTAAGTTTTCCGTGCTAATCGCAATTTTGTACCAGTACACCCCTGATGGCAAAGTTAATATCCATTGGTAAAGTTGCCAGACCTGACTGTATCGTACGTATTAAGAATATGTACTGTCATTCGGGGTCGCTATTTCACAGCAATGTTCTTTAACAAGAGCACGATCACATTACTATACCTAACTTACATAAGAGCTTAAACCGGTAAGGACGTACTTGTTTCACAACACCGTGCGAACAGGGCAACGTCTTTGTTTTGCAGCAAATAGCGGTTGATATAGAGCGCAATTTGAAATCGAACTAGAGCTGAAGAACCAGTAAACAATATTTAAAAGCACAAGGTAATAAAACTACAAAAGTAAACACCTTTTTCGAAATAATATTTTACAATAAGAACAAGATAAATAAAATGCCAGCAGTTATCGATGTGATTAACCTTTAATCACTACTTACCATGTTTTAATATTTTAGATGCTGATTCATAGACAGAAACAATCCATTATCAATGGCGGGCAGACATCTTTATCTACATTGATGTTTAACAGAAATGGCATTGGTTTCCTTTCACTTTGGCGCACTTTGATTATAAAGAACATCAAGGAATGGACCGAGAACTTCAGGTCACGAAGTTTCGATACCGAACAATGGGAAATACGCTATAAGTAAAAGGCACAATGAAATACAAACACCTTGAGATGGATTCTAGTAGAAGAAGAAGATTAGTTTTAAAAGTAATAAATAGTGTTAAAACACGGTAATTATAATACTTCACTTAAAACGTAGTACTAGTACTATTATCTATTCTGTGATAGTACGCAAAAACTTAAACATCTTTTTTTATAGAATATGGGTGACAAACGAGCACACAGTCCACCTGCTGGTAAGTGGATGCTGCAGCCAATAGACATCTACATTTATCATCGATTAAAAATCAAAATGCAGATGCGTTTTCACCCCAGAGGACTAAGATGGAATGCCTCGTTTCCAGTAAAAAGGGTCTCCGGTTCTCTACACTCACTATACGAAACACAGCAGCATTAAGCTACTAATTTACGCTGCCATTTCCGACCCATTCGTGCTACAACCATAATATAGCTGCAGCGTGGCTGTAACACGTATAAATATATATAACAAGTGGAATAATTTGCCGGCGTTTGTCTTTCCGTCCGAATACAATCTGGGCGTCTTCAAGTTTCAAGGCATGTGTGAATAGGCTTTTTCTACGCTAAGAAGGTGCAGACGATGCGTTGTATTTTACCATCTAGGGCTTTATCACCACTTACCACCATGTGGGATTGTGGTCAAGCACTGGTTTATAAGTAAAAAAATAAAATACTACCACATCACATATTAAACATCTCCAAAATTTTATATTTATGTAACATCTACTTGATCTTTTTTTAAATTGAATAAAACTTTCATACTAAGATATTTTTAGGACAAAGACACGACTAACAACCTATACATGAAACCAACAACTTTGTGTTCGTGCACAAAAATAACAGTATGTCCACTGTCTAGGATTAGGATTTTACTTAGTACTCCAAGGTGTACACATACAGACTAGCAAGCCACGCATGTTATAAAATATCATTTATATAAATAAAAAATAATATGAGGTACAGTCTCCAAACTCTAAGGTCCAGATCAGAAGGAACATTTCTAATGTTGAGTATTATCTATAAACTTTCGCTACGACTACATCAAATAAGGATATCGAAAATGTTTGAAACATTTTTTACTTCCTTTATAATATTTACACAAATGACGTGATTATAAAGTAAAAATATTTGACAAAATTAACATTATTAGAAGTTCATGGTAGGGTTCCATTCATTGATTTAAAGAGAATTTATCACATATCACTTTATCGTCATTTATTAATAGTTTTCGGTAAACTCCCTATCATTTTACAAGTCCACCCGGATATAAGTAATTCATGGCGTAACGTAAATATAATTTTGACGTAACTTTCGTAACGAATGCAGATTATAGTGAAACAGCTTTTTAATAAAATTATATTTACGTAACATAATTATTGTACCAAATTTGGTTTAAATATTTTTGAACGTTGTTTTACGTAATAAGCTAAATTACGATGTTATTGCTGGCTGGCTGTTTCAGTTTCAATCTATATTGGATAAAACAGACATCTCATCACATAGCACTTTGTTTTTTTTTACTATTATAAGCCAGTGCTTGGTGGGATCTGGTGGGATAGCCACCAGATACTAAGTGGTGAAGCATCGAAGATGGTAAAGTGCACTGACATAGCATGTTTCTCTTGCAGTCTTGCATTCACGCGACTAAATGTGATAATGAATATTTGAAGCCGCCACCACTCTCTAGCAAACTATATGTTAGAGAACTTAGTAGAATACATTACTAGATGTTTATTAAAAGTAGACACGTAACCTAATTTACAGACTGATGGAATAGCAGCAACCAACAACGCTGTTTCGTATGGCGAGACACGAGAATCAGAGACGCTTTTTACTGGTACGTGATAGTCCATTTGTAGTCATCAAGGTGACCAACGCATCTGCGTTTCGATTCTTAATTGATGATAAAAATGCGGGCGTTTATAGGCCACAGCATCCATTCTACCATCAGGTGAATTGTGCGCTCGTTTAGTCAGTCAGTGTGTCTTTTACTTCTATATAAAAAGAAAATTACTAAATCATAGAATCTCAGTAGCAATTTTGATCCAGGAAACCTAACGGCTAGTTTATAGACCTGTATTCAAGTCATTGAATACGAATAGTTTCTTGACTCCAGATAATGATGTTTTATTAAGTTATTTAAATGAAAGATTTATTGACCGATTGTAATAACAATAAATGATTAATCGTTAAAAGCATGATTAAGGTACTTTCATGTTGAATCACATTGTTAATGTTTGTTTCATAAAAACTCACCAAGTTAAATGTTATTTAAAAAGTTCATTATATTATTTGAAGATAGATTATGAAAAAATGTTTGCTTTACACAAAACACAAATTAGTATCAGTAACGTCGAGAGTAGTTTTTTTTTTTCAAATAAATTAACAGCTTTAAATGTATCGCTGTTACTATAGAAAAATGCGACACGACAAACGAAATTAAAATTTTTACATAGATAGCGTGGTATTCAATTGGTCATATTAACCTTTTATCACTTTGCCTCGTGTAACTATTTTACATTAATGACATACAGTTAAAAATACATTACCCATACAGTTATTCGCACATTAATACACCTTGGACAAGAAGTAAACAGCTCAATCTCGCTTCTTGCTAAGTTCTTTGCGAATGGTAATCAGTGACGAGATGGCCAGTTTTGCTTAATAAACGTAAGTATAATGACGATGAGATTTCTAGATTCATAAAGAAAGTTGCAAGGCAAAGGCGGTGGCGAATGAAGGCGCCGACACCGAGGTCAACGACATCGCGTTACGAGAGCACTGTTACTTTCAAAGGTCGAGCGAGGTGCAGGACGGCCTTTTAAGCGACCTCTGATAACGCACCGGCGAATGAAAGTACCAAATTTAAAGGTAAAATGGTTGATTATCTTTATATATATAATTCTTCTGTCCGTGTTTATGTGACTAAAGTCCTCCTAAACGGCTGGACCGATTTTGATGAAATTTTGTGTGTGCGATTAAGCTAATTCGATGAATGGTTTAGATTCACAATTGAACCCGGCAGGTGGCGCTATTGTCGAGATCCACGAATCGCCGGTGCGAAGCCGGGGCGGGTCGCTAGTTTTATATTAAATTTGTAAAGACGGCGTTTAAAAGCTAACACACTTTGCTTTGACCTCTTGAAAAAGCGTGATGGCTTACGAGCAATGCTACCTTTTAATTAGTACCTATGGAATAGTAACGAAGTCTTGAACACCGTTTTATAGTTGCAAGTCTATCATCGTTCTACAAGTTACATTTGACAGAGTAAAAACAGGAAATAGACACGACTCCCTGTTTCCCCGTTCCACTATCGGACATATTGGGGACTTATTTCCTTATTTTATTGTAAATGATTGATTTAACCTGGAAGCATAAGATGCATACTTGTAATATTTTCATTATTGCAATCACGACTTGACATCGCCAAAAAGTGCCATGAAAGAAGGTTGCGTATATATGCACACTTAAAGCTCCGCTCTCCAAACTACATCGGAATCAAATCCACTAGTCTCTGGGCCCCGAGAATAGGCAGGCCGAAATTGAAATGGGCGGATGTGTTCAAGAGTTGACTGAAGTTGATGTCTGGGACAGAGCAAAGTGAAAGGGAAAAATCTGAAAGGCAGTCCCCATCACCATGGGGAAATAATAAATAAGAGAGGGCAATCACGACCAATTATACTTTTGGTAGTTAAAATAATTTCAAAGTCAATGCATTTAGCGTTATATTAGAAAGAAAAAAAATGTCACTAGAAATTTTAAAGTTTATCATGTTATTTCTATTTCAGTTATAGGGCGGGCCGGTAGTATATAATATAATTCCAATTCCAGAAACACTCGCGCTGTGATTACATTTATAATTATTTTGAGCTAAAGAAATTTGAAAATACAGTTATGTAGCAAAAAAATTAATACCAATAACGAATAAACAAATGATGTGTAATATTATGCGAATGTTACTTACAGCTCCTCTCGTTGCCGTTGTGACAACACCATTTTCATCGTGGTCGGGTGACGCTTGAGGCGGCGGGCCCGGGAGGTTAACTGCACTAGAGTCTTACTTGTTCACGCGGGCGACGGCAGGAGCGCCGTTGCCATTATTACACCTGTCAACAATGAAGGACGAGACATCACAAAATTTGCCTTTTAAATACTAGATTTTGAATTCAACAGCACAAAGAAAATAATTTATTAATTTTCTAGTTAAAAGATATTTACCATAATATTAAAATGTAAATAAATTAAGACAAGAAAATTCATCCAGCAGCACCTTTTTAATAATGATTAAAAATAAAATACTGCAGTTGTCAAACCGCTTGCCAAGCGTGGCAAACTATTACTATTAAACTATTAACTATATTTGTCAATATCCCCCTATGAGGGAATCTATGAAAGAAGCCTATGTTCAGATGTGGAATTTAATAGGATGTAACGGTAATATTAATGGTAATGATGAAGGTATGGTGAAGAAAATTGGCATTTTGTTCATAACATATTTGCAAAGATTGCGTTAATTTACATGTCAGGCTTGAACAAATAATTACACTAACAATTATTCTCTACTACTCAGTTGAGTAGCCCAGAGTTTTGCAAATATGGAAAACTACAAATGAAAAAATGGGAACCAGAATAGGATAAGGCGTGTTTGAAAAAGATTTTTGGAAAACAAAATGCATAAATCTTTATATTTATATATTATGTGATTCCGTGTTTAACCCTGGTTTTACATAACAATACTGTGCAATGTTGTTACATTATAAAATGCCAATAAAGGGAAAAAATATAAAAATGAAATGATTTCTTTTAAGTCATAGAAACAGTCGGATAAAATAGCTCTTGTTGTGCACATAAAAGGAATCAACTTGATTATGCTGTTTATAATGTACTTTAATTAAAATGGACCAAATATAAACATTGTAAAAAATAGTATAGATTGAACACTAAATAAATAATATATTCACCCCTAGTTCTCATGATTCAAACTAGCACACATCTACATTAGATAATCTTACCATTACATAAACTTTGCATTATAATATTAATGTTGTAAAATAAAATAGAAAATAATAATTATTGAACACTAATCAAATACATTGTTTGAGATTATTTTTAATTAATTTTTCTTCACCATTTGCTTTTATTCCTTATGCTGTATAATATATAAAACCTTCTCTACAAATTTGGCCGGTTATTGCAAAATAACCCTGTATAATAATTAATTTATTACATGATACCTAGTTGTAGTAGTAAGTTCGCGCAATGGAGGGGTTAGAGAAGGAAGGGGATTTTTTTTAACTATCACTACTTGGTGACTCAATACAACTATCAATACCGAGTTTCAGTCAGATCGGGTCATTATCCTTTGAGATATCACACAATATACAAGTTAATGGGGAAGCGAACACTAACTATGTAGAAAATTGAGTTTCATGCTGTGATTAAGTTCGTCACTAAGATAGAAAAATGCCACATATAATTATGGAAGAGATGTCATCTGTTTTTGATAACTAAGAGTACTCGAAAACAGATGACATCTCTTCCCTCTAACAGCTATGATTTATAAGTGGCACAGCCTTTTCAAGCAAGGCAGAGACTTAATTGAATATCGGCGCTCAGACCAACCGATTAAGGCAATTTCCTCAGACATTGTTGAAAAACTTATATTAAAAATACTCATCTGAAGAAAAAACAGATCACAAAAATTACTGTGATATCATCTACGACCGTTTTAAACATTCTCCACAACCATTTTGGCATGTCTAAGGTCAGTGCAAGATGGGTGCCAAGAATGCTCACACTGCTTCTGCGAGTTTTTGTACCTGGGTAGTGAGTTCTTGGGTTCATCACATGAACATGAGTCAAAGTAGGAGTCCATGCAGTGGCATAAAAAAAGTGCAGCACCGTCTGAGAAGTTCAAGGTGTCAAAATCACAGGACAGTATTACGCTACGCTACTAGAAAATTAAAAGATGCGATTAAAGAAAAAAGAAGGGGAAAGTGGTCTTGAGGTGTGCTCCTTTTGCATGACAACACACCCTAAACAAGAGCCATGTTGCAATGGCTTTCTTACACAAGTGCGGCTTCGAAATTTAAAACCCTATAGTCCAGTGTGTAAGGGTTAATGGAAAATATATCGAAAAGGAAAAATAATTTTATGTCTAATTTCATCTCCTTTCTCTTTCATTTTGCGAAATTATTGACCTCCCCTAGCATAAGTAGTTATAATTAATATTATGTGTATACATTTAAAGGAACAATATTTTATAAAGGAAAACTGGTAACAATTTTATTAATTTGTAATATTTTATGCAAATTACTATGAAAATATAGGCAATAACTACCTTACTCATAAAATCAATGTCGATTTAAGAAATGCTTAAAGTTGCTCTCTCTTTTTATTTAATGACTATGAAAGAGACAAGTATAGAGGTAGTTATTACTTCATATTAAGTTTTAAATATTTTTTTAACTGTGCCTGTGTGAACACCATATGGCAATTTTGTAATTTCCTTTTGTAACTTTTTAGGTTTCTCACTGACCAATATAAGTTTCCTTATGGCTTCATTAACAAGCCTAATCTATCTTTGTAGTATGAATTGAAACTCCTCATTAATATGTCACTTTCATCTTTTAAAAATTATTGACACTCCATCCATTACAGCCTATCAAAAGTCTACTGCTGAACGTAGGCCTTCCCCATAGATTGCTTCATAGGGGAGAATTTGCCATAGTTGCCAAACTTGACAGTCGAGTTGGCAACTGCAGTTTTTGAAGAGAAAACTTCTTTAGCATCGTTGTGATCTTAAACTCAATGAAACGAAAAAGCGACACTAAAAAGAGACATATATAAATCTATAGGATAGGACTACAAAAGAATGAGATAGAATCTATAATTATTAAAAAAATAAAGTGGAAGAGGTTTATCGTTTATTTAAACAAGCTAATCTCTGCAACTACCAGTCGATTTGGTAAATTGTTTTTGTATATGATAGTCTGATTCACGAGGAATAGTATAGGCCAGAGGTGGCGAACTTTTATGTATCAACATGCCATTTTTCTAAAGAAATGTTTAATGAGGCCGTAAAATATTTTTTATGCCATAAAATAATTTTTACGTCGTGATTACTGCCGCGCCCGAACACACCGTAGCGTATGATCACTCATGTTCATTCGTAATATAATGCTTCATAGTGAATTTTGTGATTGGTGGCATGCCCAAAATATTCTGTCACGTGACATTGGTTCGCCATGCCTGGTATATTGATTTTTGTTAAGCAAGTCGAAAGAAAAAGCACTCCTGAACTGCTTTATTCGCATGCACTGGCGTAATGGTTAGTAATATGTAAATTCTACAAAAATATAGATCTCTCCTCCATCTAAAAAAAAGTCCATGATACAATAGGTCTATTTCTTATACATATTTATTTATTTATTTGCTTTTTAGTATGTATGTTACAGGAGATACTATTATATACTATGTATTACATACTAAGTCCCTAATGAAGACATGCAAATTTGTTTATTCTTTGAAAGTTTTGTTTTATAAAATTAACATATCAAAATCAATCATTAATTCAACAACAACAAACAATCCATTCCATTATATAAAAATGACAAAATTGTAATTAAAAAAAAAACAAACAAAGAAAATTAAATTAAACAATATTAAATACCATGTCAGTTAATAATAAAATTGTCTATTTATCAGCTAGTCTTATAAAAAGTTGTCATTAGTAATTAAAAACTCTTTTACCGAGTAAAATGTATTTTGAAGAAGCCACTGGTATAAATTATTTTTAAATTTTTGTATAGGAATTGTTTGCAGTATTTTATTGTATATTATTTTACCCATCCAGTAACAACTTTTGTTAAAGCGTTTACTTTTTGGTATTTCGCTAATTACTATCCTATTTGGGTATCTCGTGTTCATCGATACCACTTCTTTATTAAGTTTGTAAAAACTCTTCCCGTGTTGTTTTACTAATTTTCAACTTCTAATATATACAAACAAGGCACGGGTAAGATCCCCAGTGTCTTGAATAGAGGTTGGCATGAGACATCTGGGTCAACACCATTAATGGCAGGAACACATTTTTTTTGTGCAATAAAAACTTTATTAATCTCTGCACTGTTGCCTCAAATTATAATCCCGTATCTGATAACATAATACATAAATGATAGATAACATGATACATAAGCCACAATAAGGTATTTTGTCAAAAAAACAATTAAAATTAAAAAGTGATTTATGAGCGTCATTATTAGGCATGCCATATTAATCTTTATGAACGAAAGTTACTTCATCATCAAGACAATTTTATGAATTATAAAATAGAGATGAGAAAATTCTTAGTAAATATTAGATCCAAAATAATATTATATGTGTATGCCATCTAGTGGGGGCATAAGAAAATCCACTAAGATAAACTAAAACAGGAGATAGGCAGTCGCATCTTTCTTATAACAACTCCATAAACAAGTGGTAAAATTAAAAATTTTGTACAACCCACTTCAATATAAATAAAATGAGAACATCATCAATATAGTCGGAAGTCAATTAAATGTGCATTATAACTCAAAACTACTGGTCAGATCTTGATCAAATTTATATGGGACCACATGAGAAGCACTGGCTTACAAATAAAAAACAATCATCAAAATCGGTTCACCTAAAAAAAGTTCTGAGGTTCACATAAAAAAAATACAGACGAATTGAGAACCGCCTCCTTTTTTGAAGTCGGTTGAAAATCTGCAGTTGCCAAACTGCCTATGAGGTAATATTAGGGAGGTTTATGTTGCAGTGGACTTTGACAGGTTGTAATGATGATGATAACATCAAATTAATTATTAGCGTTAATGAAATTAATTTCTGCAAAGTAATGCCTTATTTTATACATATTTCTAGGACAACTATTGGAAGGTTTTTTCACTCATGTGAAAGAATAAAATTCGTAAGACAAGTAGGATGTACCGAGCCAATAATCAAATTAAATTCGACACTAATGCAACATGCGTACTTAAATGTTACAAATCTTGCTTTTATTTAGAGCATCAAAAACATTATTTGTTTAAGTATCTCTTGCTACTTTTCATAGGTAAGACTATTGAATAAAACCATATATTATAATATTAATTTCTAGAAATTCTCTGATAGACGAAGGCAAAGAAACAATGACCCTCATGAATAAAAATGGTTTGCGCGAAAATAAATAATGCAAAATTGAAGAAGCACTGCAAGGAAATGACTCAGAATTTAAACGTCAAAAATCATAGTGTCATTTTGCCACATCAACGAAAGAAAGAACAAAGTCGGATTCAACAAAATTCACGAAAAATTGGCAATTTCCACATCATATTACAAGAACCCGTTAGAAGTAAAAGTAAATAAAATATTGAAATATCAGAACGGCCATATTGAACCGTAACACCTAAGTGAATAAGATATTGCCTTTTTGTTCTAGTTTCTTATATATTTAACAACTTTAAAAGGTGAAATCATACTTACAATAAGCAAAAACACTCAAATTTGCACTTTTCCTAAATAAAAACCACACACAGTAAAACACACTTCACACAAGACCCAAAGCAGAAAACCGTTTTCGTTGCAATGGCTCAAAATCACTCAATACAAGTCCTAATGGCGAGTTTCGATTCGATTTTCTTTTTTTCTTTTCATTTTGAACGGATAAGCGCCATCTATACTCCACATAAAACACCAAAGCTATTTATTGAACCCACAGATATAAAATAGAATCAGTCAGTGTTGCAACATTAACATCAAAGCAAGAGATATAAGATAGGTTAAGAAGGAAAAAAAAGGAAAGACAAATTAGGGGTGGCCTAAGAAGAATTAGATGAAGATATTAGATATTTAACAAGATTGAGCACTGAAAACGAGCTCGTGTGAGATAGCGATAAAACAGGATTACGTCATTTTCTACGCAAGTGCCCATACGATTTGGTATTGTTGGACTTTTGACGGACTTGTGTGGTAGGATGAATATTAATTAGAATGTGTTATATTTTGTTCTGTGCCAAAAACTGCGATATTTAATATCCAAAACGTGTATAGGATCTATAACATGTGTGCGATGTAGTAGACGAAAACTTATGTTTTTTTTTATAGGATAGGGTGAAAAACGAGCACACAGTCCACCTGATGGTAAGTGGTTGCTGGGACCCATAGACATCTACATCTATCTTCAATCAAGAATTAAAATGCAGATGCGTTGTCACCCGTGAGGACTAAGATGGAATGCCTCTTTTCCAGTAAAAAGGGTCTCCGGTTCTCTACACTCACCATACGAAACACAGCAGTGTTAAGCTGCTATTTTCCGCTGGTATTCTGTGAGAGCGTGGTCCTTCCCCGGTCGAGCCGACCCATTCGTACTACAACTATACTACTAATATAGCTGCAGCATGGCTCTACCACGTAAAAACGTAAAAATGTTCTAAGATTTTAAAAAAAGTTTGATAGATTTAATTTTGGATAATTTCTTAAGTTTTAAGCCTCATCATATAGAGAAAGTCTCGTCAAAATCAGTTTAGACGTTTCAAAGATTATGGGATAATTCTTTAACAACATTTTTTTGTCGTTTGTGAGCATACACTTTGTTGCAATTTTATCTCCTTAGGTGGTGGTTCCGATGATGTTTCAGGAGTAGCATTAGGTAGCGTAAAACTGCTCAGTACATGAACTTTTTTACTCTCAGGTACTATCTGAAATTAAAAACAAGTTGATATTTTTTACTCGATAAACATCAAACAAACATCCATTGTTTTTTACATTGTTATCTCCAACATATTGCTTTCCACTAATTACACATATCTATATGAAACTTCAATATATAATTGCATAGTGAGAATGTGTCGTTCATATCATCAATTGCCACCAGAACACCAGGATAGCCTAGATATATTTAATTTCAACTTATCCAAATCTAAGACTAATGTTAGGCATGATAATATGACAATAATAATTCAATTATCGTTTCATCTTTATGAATAATAGATTCTACCCGAAGTGTACATGTAACAATGTAGTCTATTAGTGAAATTATTTTTGGAATCGTTCATTATCCCCTACATACAAACTCACCAAGTAACAAATTTTATCTCTTATAATATTAGTACAGAGTATCGTATCGATAAATTAAATAATCTCCTATAAACTTATATTTTGACATCACTTTTTTTTATAGAACGGGGGTGACAAACGAGCACACAGTCAGTCAGAACAACTGATGGTAAGTGCATAGACTTAGAATATACTAGCGTATAGACCAACATAGTGTGCAAGGGAGAAGAAAATTCCTTATGGCAAAATGCAAGATAGAAAAGATACCAAATCTCATGACTCTGTAACCGATTTTGAATGACAGGTCGGCACACTGGCACGCACAAAATAGCTCCGAGATATTTTGTAATTTTTAAAGTATAATAGTGGTTATTTTAGTAAGTAACTTTTTCCAAAATGGTTAATTGTTCCGTGAGTGACTGTGCTGTTAATAATAGAAATAACCCTGATAATTTCACATATCACAGGTAATTTCAAGACGTCGTCAATGTTATGACGCGTTTATTTTGGTTAATATTTATGTTACATACTGTTTAAAATATAAAATATATTCAATTATTTTGTTAATTTTGATATTTTGCAAAGAAAAAGTCACGTTGTTGATAATTTGCATGAATTTGGTAATAGCTGTGCGGATCAATAGATCTGCGAAATTGTTGCACTTGCCGCGGTCAGTCCATGAGTGAGTGACCATTTTCTTAACATACCGAGATTGAGAGAATAGAGAGTGCATCTGTATCCTCAGACACTTAGTGCACTTTACTGTGTTAAGATCATTGTATTTAAAATTCATGCAGCTAAAATGATAATAAGTTTATTATTACTTTATACTTTTCAGGGACAGATGAAAGAATATAAACATGAAACATGATGAAGCCTCATACACATATTGGCCTTTAAACAGAGCAATCTTATTTAACTGATTCCTAAAAGTTTCCTTCCTTAAATTATTAAGTTTACATTCATACTTAAGTCGAATGTTAAAATAAACTTCTATAATCTATTTAATTATTAATTATTAAATGTTTGTAATTATCACAAGTAATACTTATATGAAAAATAAAGCAGCCATTATGTACTCCGTGTCCCCGTTTTTGTTTCCCCATCAAAACATTTTATAAAATATAAATAGGTATATACATAGTTAAGTATCTACCTATTTATATTAACAATATGTTAAAAAATAAATTCCGGGGAAACTGCCCACGGCAGTAAATATTTTTCTCCAAAGATCATAGCTCGAAAATACAACATTCTGATCTGATTATTGGGGAGTTTTTTTTAAGTTTTTCGGTAAAGTCACCTGGGATTTTATACATATGAATTAAAATCCAACAAAAGGCAGGTAGGTTCAGCTTATTCCCATGAACATGTTATATGAATATTTTTTAATTATTTTAGAACTATCATGGTAAAATTCAGTTAATTTTGAAGTTATTCAACTTCATGCACTAAACAATTTTTATAATCTTTTACCGCTTCCTTAACAATCATTTTCGATAGTCCTTTTAAGTAAAATATACATCACTAGCTAACGCACACAATGACAAATCAAAATTGGTCACGCGTTTTCGGGCTGTCAGGTGGTCTATACGCTAGTATATTCTAAGTCTATGGGTAAGTGGATGTTGTGGCCCATAGACATCTACACATTTATTCTTGATTGAGAATCAAATGTAGATGCGTTGTCACTTTTGAGGGCTAAGGGAATGAAATGGCTTGTTTCCATTAAAAAGGGTCTCCAGTTCTCTACAGTCACCATACGAAACACTATTTTAAAAAGTGATGCAATTATAAACAATAATTTAAAGTTGTATAAGCTACATCAGAACTCCCACCATGAAAATATATTTTTTTATGCTTGCAATCTTTTGACAAAGATGTAATCCAAGTAGTAAGATTTTCTGTTTAGCAGGATTGTTATTAAAAATTTGACGTTATGCCAAAGGAACTGAGTTAATTTTTGTGCGGAATCCAATTGTCTAGTGCACTATTTTCTTTTATTTTTAATATCTTTGGAGGTGGCCACATACGCTTAGTTTTGACGTGTTGTTTTGACCCGCTACTTTACCTATTTCTTTATACTTATACAATATAATTAAAAATCATAGATTAAGTAACTAACTAACGTTAGAATAGATTGGCAATGCAAAAGAGAAAGAGCATAGTGTATGTGAATGTTATAGGAGTGGGCTGTAACAGGTAAAATCGCATATCTGTTCCGCCTGCTCCAGTTCCACATAAATAATAGTTCTAAAAACCTTTTACAAAATAGCAGTCTGTTACTACAGTCTTGGTAGGTACTTCTCTTTCTAACTAAGGTGTTGAACCTATGCGAGAAAAGGAAAGAGCTTGTGACGAGTAACAGGGTGTCACAGTAACATTTTTATCTCATTCTAACAAAAGTAACCGTCATATGTATAAATAAAGAAAAACTTGTGACTCTATTTTAGTGGAATTGTTATCTCGTGAAACAGAAGCTGCTCTTTCAGTTTGTTTGTCACAGTTACAGTCTGCTATTTTAAAATACCTGTTTTTTATCTGTTACGATAAATACGCCTCACTCCTAGTATGTTAGAGCGAGAAAGATAGGCTAGACCATTCATGTACACGTTATCGGGCTGTATCGGGCTGGCGTCATTCGTGAGGAAAAAAAAATCCCGCTTGTTGTTGCAAAATCTCAGGTTTAAAAGTGAAAATATATGTTTAACAGACGTAATTAATTATGCCTAGGCCTAGCCTAGGTTCGTAGTACCTAAACATAACTCACCTCAGAAATAAATCCCACATTAATAAACATTTAACCCGTAGGTATGCTGTATAATATATGTATATAACGGCTGTCTCACGCCAAAGTTAGGACTTACAAAACATATTTTAATTTGTTTTTTTTTAACCGTTTAATTTTTTTTTAAAAACCATTGCAATTGAGTGCGTGGCGAGAGGCGCAGTAGATTTATTGTTCGTGCGGATTTGTCAGTCAAGATGACGCAGTGGTAGGGCGCGCGCAGTGCTTGCGTTATCGAAGCGTATTTAAAAGGAGGAGAATCGTACGTTACGGCACGGAGGCAGTTTTGTTCCCACTACAATATCAGACACTTACGAGATCGAGACCAAGTGAAAACTTGATTCGTAAATGGGTACAGAAGTTTCAAGCAACTGGTACCGCTACAAATCAACAACGCCCGGGCACGAGCAGAACTTCAAGGACGGAAAAAACAATTAACAAAGTCGCAACTAGCATTCGTCACAATCCGCGCTTACCAATACGCAAAAGAGCAGAGGCTTTGAACGTCACCAAATCAACCGTATAGCGGATTTTGAAGCACGATTTGAAATTCCATCCCTATAAAATCCAGATAATGCAGGCAAATGAAAAAAAAAACGGAAAATGACCACAATTTACGTAAATGTTTTTACCAGACAGTCATTGAGAGATTTCGCACTTTGAATAATGTGTTTTGAGCTAATGAAGCACATTTTCATTTAAATGGATATGTAAATAAACAGAATTGTCGTTTCTGGTCACCTGTTAATCCCAGACAAAAACATCAAACACCGCTGCATATGTGTAGTAGTGCCAACTGTGTAGTGGCGGTGTAAGAATAATATCCACTACCCCATATCATCCCGTGGGTGTCGTAAGAGGCAACAGAGGGAAACAAATTAGGAGAAGGGCAACAACGCCTTCCTAATAACGACTAAAAATATAAAACTGCGTTCGCCAACCCGCTTGCCAAGCGTGGCAACTATGGCAAATATCCCTCCTATGAGGCAATCTATGGGGGAGGCCTTTGTTCAGCAGTGGACTTTAATTGGCTCTAACAGTAACATAGAGGTGCATTAAGCAATAACGCCACATCCAACTATAAGCACTTATTAATAAAATTACATATTGAAACTTATTTTAATATAAAAATATTATATTTTATTTATTATAGGTACCTGAATAGCAATAGGTATCTGAATATGTTTCGCAATATTCAAAAAAATTGACATCGTAGTCTTACTTAATACCTTTTTAGTATACATTTCCTATCGCAGTTTGGTTTTAGTTACTAACTTTTAATTTAAGTACACGTCATAACACGGATATCATTTTTTTAAAACAGCGTTTCTTTCAGCGAATTTATATTAACAATTTTTGAAGTTTATGTATGAACTAAGTGGTAGAACCCCATTTCTGTCCGGGTGGTCATGTGGGTAGGCATTACCCTCTTACTTAGTACCGGTATAAATATCGGCTGTAAGCCTTCCATCTCAGTCTGTAGAGGTGACAACGACCTTCTTAGTTTGACGTTAGCTGCAAGTTTCCATGGGCTGCAGTGGCCACTTACTATCTTCAGGTGGATTGTAAGTTCGTTACATACTTCAGTTTTATAAAAAAAAATCTTTAACTGATAAATCCTAGTAAAATTAAAAAATATAACATGTATTTTCGGAATGTTGAGAATATTCTGAATTACACCTTTTATTGGATCGCAGACACGATATTTCATTATTTATTTAATTAGTATAGCCATTCAACGAGGAAACGCAGCTAGCGTTCTTGGAACGATAACACAGAGAGTAGGACTGTATGATATTTTAAGTTTTTTTATTTATTTATTTAATTATTCAACAACAATATAAGTTTTTTAGTTTGTTTGTACCACAGCGAGTAGGAGTGTATGATAATTTAAGTTTTTAGTTTGTTTTTCTTATATATAGTTTTTTTAAATATTAAAAATATACATACAATAGTATGTATTTCAATGTTTCATTATATTCACAATAAGCCGCCATTTTAGCTTTTGTGTGACTTCATGCAGCTTAAAACCCGCAAAAGGGCACAATTCTTTTAAAGATATCTAATTTGTCAATATACGATGAGTAGTTTAGAAGACCCAAGGGAACAGATGAACATACATACATAGTACATAGCCTTTAAAATTGTAACCATCCTTTTGGCTTTGCCGTGGTTGGGTAAAAATATTCACTTAAATCATCTGCATCAAATCAGAAGACACGAATATACTGCGATCTGTGTCGATAATTATAGTTAAGGCAGGCAATGCATGGTGCAGCACTATTTGTCACCCATACCTGCACATTACACGCACACTGTTGTATTTTGATTTTGGTCTCGCCATAATCACTCCATTGCCAATCTATACTATACTATATCTATGTTAAAAATCATTATGTTTTTTTTTCAGTTTATCCAAAAAACTTCATATAAACAAGCAAACCACGTATTTCACATCCAGCGAAATGCCGATTTCTACATTAAACAATTATTGTTTTCACACAGAGAAAAAAACAGGGTCGGATTTGTGTGCTGACTTAAAAAGAGTTTAAAATAAATATTTAAATACCATATATTTTGCACACAACATGTTGTCTTGCAGGTTATAAATTTGGCAAATAATAATAAAATAAATGGTGCTGAACGAACAAAAAATTATTTTCGTATTATTATATAGCCAACCCGCCAGCTAAGCGTGGAAATAATGGCAAATGATAGGCGATTTATGAGAAAAGCCTACCTATGTTTAGCAGTGGACCAATACGAACAAGCGTGGCAACTATGGCAAATATCCCCCCTATGAGGCAATCTATGGGGGAGGCCTATGTTCAGTGGTGGACTTTGATAGTAACGGTAACGGAATATACATTTTTTGAAGAGTAATTAAGTGATATTGACAGTGCATGATTACTAATTTTAAAAGGAGTTCTATTTAATATCACTACCATCTCTTGTATGTAGTTATGTTATAAAGTAGCTTGAATTAATAAGTGTTTGATGCGTAACATCTTTCTCCTCGCTTTCCTGCAATCTGTGCGAGTGATTTCGTGAAAAGGGACGGAAGTGTGTCCCAGGAAGCCGGGGAAGCCCGCGCTATTTAATTTGACCAATGAGTGCGCGCGGTGTTTTTTTTTTGGAGTTTATGGCCTGGTATCTAGACCTTTAGGCCAAACGCGCGGTGGTAGAGTAGTAGGATCCACAGAGTACCTTTGTATAAGCCGAAAGTAGGATCGCTACTCGCGCGTTTTTATTATGTACGTATCGGAGTCAAAGTTTTATAAGTTTTTAAAGAGGATGTAAAAAGGTTTGCTGGATTGTATGTTTATTTTAATCTAATTAGACTATTTAACTTAAATTTGCTATTGGATTTCTAATTGTAATCTAATTAGACTGACTAAAGTAAGTTTGAAGACAATTTTGAATGGTGTTAGAATTTTTGCATAATTACCTACGTAAGTTGAAAATGTGAATTTTCTTTGTAGAGATATTTCAATAATTTTAGTCTCAAAATATATGTTTAGGTCTAGAACTAATATTCAATTGGAATTATAAAAATCGTATAACCCGTTTAGAAGATATGAGAAATAATGTATAAGAGAAATGTAAAAACCTGTATTATTTAAAGTTTATGTTCTAGAAACTTATTAGTTATTATAGTTAGAGAATATAATAATAAGGTTTAGTTGTACAATTGTATTTATCATAAGTCTATTGTCTCCGCTCTACCTCAAATTGAACAAAAATTACTGTCTTCAATAAAAAATTGCATTAGTCCTAGTGTTAATTAAATAAAATACAATTTTTTTTTTAAATTATTATTCTCAGTTATGAAAGATCATTTCAAATAATACTAGAATATTTTTTTTCAGGATTGAATAAATTGAATTAAATAAACAGGCTGTTTTCCGCAATTCCACGTCTAAGCGCGTATTTTGCGTGTGGGCAGGAATAATGTATTTATTCACGCCATGAAATCTCCCTGAAGAAGTTCAACAGTCCTTTGATGTTGCAAGCAACTTCGGGGAGTGATCCCGGCGTGCCGAGATGTTTAGCCCTGTATGCAGCGACTTCCGGACATGTCAGCAACACGTCGGCCGCCGTTTTTTCCTCCCCCATACATGCCCTGCACAGGGAACTGTCTGTAACACCTATGGTAAATAAATGTTTGTTAAAGGTGCCGTGTCCTGTGATAGCACTTGTTATTATCCTGATCTGCGGCTTGTTCAGTCTTGGTTAAACGACTTAGAACCTTGGTTAAACGACTGTTTATTTCAGGCACGGCCTCCCTAGCTTGTCTACAGTCTACTAGATTTTTCCAAAGTTGAGCGTGTTGATTAGTGAAGTGTCTACGTACCAGTGAACGAACGTTATCAAAGGGGATTAGTATGATTGGTTCCGGCCCTATAGTGGCCAGAGCTGATCCTCTTCTGGCCAGTTCGTCTGCTGCATCGTTGCCTCTGGATACACTGTGTCCCTTTATCCAGTCACATTGTTGTGTTTACATACCTCATTTAATCGCTGATGGCATTCATATATTAGTCCCGAGTTCACCACATTGCAACTCAGGGCTTGTAGTACCGCCCTACTGTCGGTCAGTATTCTGATGGAGAAGTCATTAACCTTCCTAGAATCTATTGCTATGGCGGCTTGAATGATACCCATACATTCCGCCTGAAAGACTGTGTTGTAGGTACCCAGCGGTGTGCATATGTGGATGTTGAGGTCTTCAGAGAAAGTTCCAGATCCTACACCTTAATTTGTCTTAGAACCATCGGTGAAGACTCTAAGCTCTTTTGGGCTTAATCCCTCCGGCTGGCTGGTTTCATTTAATTGTATCTTATACTTCTTATCGAATACAAATTGTTTAGGGATCTTGTCGTACTTGGCTTGAAAGATAGGAATTTTGGAGTGAATTCTATAAATTATGCCTGTATGAAGGACGCTATTCTTACTCTAAGGATTTAGGGTCTTGAGTCTAATAGCAGCTAAAGTCGCTTCTTGTTGTATGTGTTTATAAACCGGGTTTGCTCCAGCATCGCCTCTAAGGCTGCTGTTGGCGTAGTTCTAATGCAGCCTGTGGCAGCCATACATGCCAGTCTCTGGTAACGCTGAAGCTTCTTTATAGTGGTGGCTTCATTTGTTTTGGTCCACCATACCAGAGCGCCGTATATGATCATAGGCCGAATTACAGTTTTGTACAGCCACAGTATGATTTTTGGCGTCAGACCCCATCTTTTGCCAATCATGTTTCTGCATTGCCAGAAAGTTATATTAGCTTTGTTGATTTTATTTTCTATGTGTTCCAGTTGAGTTTACTGTCCAAGGTAAGACCTAAATATTTTACCTCAGAGGATAGCCGGAGTTTTGGGCTGAAAAGATAGGACATGATAGTTATTCAGCATTCGTTTTTGTGTGAACATTACTAGGACCGTTTTATTTGGATTAACGGTGAAGTCGTATTCCCTGCACCATCTCTCCACTATACGGAGAGCCGCTTGGTTGCACACCAGGTCATCAGCATAACCTACTGTGTAGAAGTGATTGGCATTTAATTTGCTGATGAGTTCATTAATGATCATATTCCACAGGAGCGGTGAAAGAACCCCAACCTGCGGGCAGCCTTTCTTAATCTGGATTCTTTGAGGAAATAGAACTAAATGTATTAAATTTACAACAACGAATGTTAAAAATCTGGATACCAATGTGTTTTTACTCGTAAATAGGGAAGAACTGAGCCCTGTTGAATCCACTGTTTTTCTTGGCATCACTCTCGACGCAAAGCTTCAGTAGGGCCCCTTACATCCAAACTAGCAAGCAGACTAAGTTCTGCAGCCTATAATGTAAAAAAGATTAGAGGTCCACTAGTGTCGAGACAGCTAGATTAGTTTATTTCAGTTATTTCCATAGCATAATGTCTTATGGGATTTTGCTATGGGGAAATGCGGCTGATTCAGAAACTATTTTTGTTTTACAGAAGAGGGCCATTAGAGCTATTTACAACCTAAAACCGAGAGAGTCTCTTAGAGATAAATTTAAAGAAATAAATATATTAACTTTGGGCTCTCAGTATATTTACGAAAATTTAATGTATGTTCACAAAAACAAAGGTAGTTTTAGTAAAAAAAGTGATATACATTCTGTAAACACTAGGAACAAACACAAGCTAGTGATACCAGTTTATCGACTCCACAGAGTCGGTAATTCATTCTTGGGGCAATGTATACGCTATTACAACAAGGTCCCGGAAAGTGTACAGGCTCTCACTATTACCAAGTTTAAATGTTTTGTTAAGCTGAAACTGTATAAAAAGGGTTATTATAGTATAAATTAATACATGGTTGATAATAACCTCTGGGAATGAGGTGGTCGCTTCCAAGCAGTTTCTAAAATAAATTTTGTACTTAAATAGTTTGTACAACCATTAATGTTTTTTATAGAATAAGGGTGACAAACGAGCACACAGTCCACCTGATGGTAAGTGGTTGCTGTGGCACATAGACATCTACATCTATCTTCGTTTGCGAATTTAAATGCAGATGCGTTGTCAGCCGTGAGGACTAAGATAGAATGCCTCTTTTCCAGTAAAAAGGACTAAGATAGAATGCCTCTTTTCCAGAAAAAGGGTCTCCGGTTTTCTACACTCACCATACGAAACACAGCAGCATTAAGCTGCTATTTTACGCTGGTATTCTGTGAGAGCGTGGTCCTTCCCCGGTCGAGCCGACCCATTCGTGCTACAACTATACTATTAATATAGCTGCGGCATGGCTCTACCATGTAAAGAAAAGTCCCGCTGGGTTTCTTGCTGGTTCTTCCCAGGACAGAGGTTTTTTTTTCGAACCAGTGGTAAAGTAAAAAATGACTCAATAAAAATTACACATGTAATCTATATTGAATAAAAAGTTATTCTATTATATTCTATGAGATTCACCAGCAATCTTTATTGTTCGTGTACTCAGCATGTTTACCATCCAGTCAATCAGTGCCGGTTCAACTTTATGTCTACTGAGTGCACTTTTTATGCTGGAGAAGTTAGTTCTGTCAAAAGCACCTTCTATATCTATTAAAGAACCTAGACATATTACTTTGTTTTGGATGGCCTCTTCAATCTTTGTTATTACCTGGTGAAGTGTCGATTCTCTCGATTTACCTAAGCTGTAGGCGTGTTGTTTGTCGTGTAGCGGTAAGTTCATTAGCGCCGACCCCCTTAATTTCCTTTCACACATCCTCCCCATTGTCTTTAGGAGAAAGGATGTGAGGCTAATGGGTCTGTAGGATTTAGGGTCTGTATGGTCGCTCTTACCTGGTTTGGGTATGAATGTGACTTTCACTTCCCTCCATCCCCTAGGAGCATATTTAAGAGTCAAACAAGCTCTCATTATGGCAACAAGTCTGACTTTTTACCCCTCCCCCCCCACTGTAGGAGGTGGGAGTATGCCGGAATATGGCGTCTCAGATCCTGCCGCCTTGTAGGGGAGGAAACTGTGAATGGCCCAATGGATTTTGTACATCGTTACCACTCTCTGTGCTAAATTCCAGTCTTCTTCTGTTGGTGTTAGTGTATCTTCATGCCGGTTTACCCCCTGAGTTACGCAGCAACCTGGGAAGTGCGTTTCAATTAGGATGCGATGAGAT
The DNA here is from genome assembly GCA_029286625.1 of Parnassius orleans. NCBI lineage: Eukaryota > Metazoa > Arthropoda > Insecta > Lepidoptera > Papilionidae > Parnassius > Parnassius orleans. The sequence goes on along the minus strand of JAGSMP010000182.1, from coordinate 648,359 downwards.
TCATCCGGCGATGTTGAGTAGCTTCCGTCGGGTTTCTTTAAAGAGATGGATCCCGGCGGGTTCTGTTTAGCTAGGATTATCCTTATCCGATTCGCTTGTTCACAGGTTTCTCTGTTACCACAGAATTTACACCACCCTGTCGAGCGTCGATACCTGATACATTTTTTGTATTCGGACTTGACTTTCTTGTATAGTAGCCAGTCTTCATCCATTGAGCTATTCATGGCCGTATTTAGGGCTTTTCTTACCTTCTTACGTTTTCTATCTAGTTCTTTACTCCACCACGGTTGCTTTACCTCAGCATGTATTGGTGCAGTGATTTCTGGACATGATTCATGGTAGCTATCCATCATGGCCTTAGTAACAGCTGCTACCTGTTCTTCTAGGGGCGACAGATCTGCTATAGTATTTGTCCCCTCAAAACCCGTGAGCGAAGACGTCAGCCTATTAAGGTATTTTGTTTTATCCGTCTTGCGGGGGTTTCTTCATGGTGGTGTATAGGGGATAAGCAGATCCACCTATGGTCTGAGCATGAGGCCTCTTTCGACACATGCCATCCCGTAATTAGTTTAGCTGCTCCTTCTGTTGCAAGTATGAGGTCGATTATTGTGCGACAATGTTTGTTTATGAAAGTTGGTTTAGATACCTCGTTTATTGGGTTTTTCCATTCCCCAGAGGGGGTGATGCGCGTTGGAGTCCGTCCCGATCACAACCTCTAGTCCGGTCCTCTCACAGAAATGCAACAGCCTGACGAGGTCATGAGGGGGAGGAGTGTCTGAGGAGGCATGTAGACCGAGGCGACGACTATTCTTTCCTCCTGTGTGTTTTGTAATGCTACGGCATACATGTCTCTGGAACAAAAATCTGTTAATGGTTGTGCACAGATATCTTTAAGCCTAGAGAATGTATTTATACTACATACACGCTCTAGGCTTGTCGTGCTCAGAGTTGTAGAATAACTTACCTTTTAGGTTGTTTAAGCCCTTGATTTTACCGGCCCCAACCCACGGCTCTTGGATTAGGACTATGGCCGTCCGTTGAGCCAGTTTCGCTGTGGTGGAGGTTGGCCTGCACAAGGCTAGTTTTGGACGAAGGGGACGCCATCATTGACCGTGTCCTCCCCGTCCTCGCCCAAAAATAAGCCTGCCAGCAGATCTCGGGTCTCATCGTCAGCCACCGAGTCGGAGTTGGACGGCAAAGTGCAGCCCTCCTCGTCACTCAGTACTTAGTACTCGGCCGCTGAGCCCGATTTCCGCTGGTGGCTTCAACTCGGTTGTGCAGGCCGTTTTGTCACTGGTCTTGGGGTCCAGTGATCCTGCTGCCTCGGTGTCCATGGCACCAGTGTCAGCGGCTTTTGGGTTGCTTACCGCCTCTTTGCTCGGTGGGGTATCATAAAATTTTCCTCCACGACCCTGGAATTTTACGTAGACCGCCCCATATACACATGCGAGGCGGCGTGCGGCTTTCAACCGGGTCGGGTTATGACTGTCCGGCATCGAAACAACGAGGAACCACCTTTCCATCTGTTTGTCGGCCTAGAGTAGCAGCCAATCTTTTATATTTACCCAGCGGTGCTGGTACGCCAGCACACAACCAATGGCACGTGAGTCTTTCCGGGCCACCTGGGCGTCTGGGATGAGGATACCACATTTGACCCTTTGTGGTATCTCCGACTGCTTCTTGATGACCAGCGAGGTGTTGGATTTGAGGTAGAGGGTAGCGATGTTGCCCATCAACCAATCTAAAGCCTTTTGGTCGTCGCACCACAGTTTTAGGACGCCCTCTGAGTAGACGGGTTTGCCTCTGAAGACTGACCATCTTCCTCTGGATAGATACAGGATCAGCTACTTCTTTTGTGATGAGACCTATACGCGCACACGTTAGGGCCACACACAATTCAGCTTTAACTGCTAGCTGGTCTTTGCAGCCTTGGATTGCTGTTCGAGTCTCACCTTTTATGCTCGCCTCTCGGCGAGGTGGTCTCGTCCAACCTCCTTTTGGCCACTCTTTCTTTTTTGCCAGGTCGCTTGGCCGCTCTCTGCTTCCTGGTGGATTTCTTGGAACCGGTTCCAGCAGCCACACCTTCCTCTTGGGCAGGATTTTTATCCTTTCCAGTTTCAGTATGACTATTGGGTTCAGGTCCAAGCACCTCAGGAGCAGCAGATTGCTCAGCCTCCTTAGTATTTGTTTTGGGAGCAGCCAGCTCTGCCCTATCTTTACGGGCTTTCTCTCTCTGCTTCCTGTTCTCTGCTACCCGACGGACCATCAAGTGGGATAGACCCACTTGATGGTCTATGGGGTCGGTTAGTCACCTTTTTAGTGCCTTGCCTTTCCCTTTACGGCTCACCAATTGCCAGGCAGCTGAGAAGAGGTCTTCCGTTCTAAGAGGTTCCTTAGGAGTATTTCTACTCGCGGTCCCTTGTTTCATATCCGCATCCAGCTCCGAGGAACTGGTTTTAGGAGCCTCCAGCGCGGAAATTCCCTTGAAAGGGCCACCTACGCTGGATGACGTGCTCTGAGTAGTCGCCATTTTATTGCGAGTTTCTCCTTGAGTGTTGGTGCCTCTGGTAGTCACCTCTGACACCTCTCCTTCTTTTATTTTGGGCCTTAAGTCGTCCATTAATTATTTATTTAGTTTTTAAGATTCGTCCCCCCAGCTTCCCACCCTCGATGGTGCCCGCACCTTTGGGAAAGCCGTACTTTAAAACAAAAAAAATTTCAGGCGTTAGGATTACCAGGGAATATAGGAACGCGAAGTTGGCTCACAGCGCGACATCGGGAGCTCGATCCAGTTAGCAGGCAGGGCTGAAAAGGCCCATCCCCGCTGCCTGAATGTCTGTCACTTGCTCCGTCAGCATGGCCTTTATCACCACCTAGCCCTTTTCAGCAAACTAGACAGCCCCCACGTCCCTCGCCTGCGACCCTCTGACGGAGCGCTTGGCCATTTCTCTACCTGTGGCTAGCAGATAGGGCCAACGTTTAGCTTGAAATCCGGACCAAAGAGATCGTGTTGCCTCTCGCCACTATATACCCCAGTGACGATTGGCTCAACGCTCCAGGACTCCTTCATCCCCGCGTACGGCACTTGACTGCGCAGGTCCTAGCGCAGGTGGGTGTGTTAGTCCACCGGATGCAACCAATCTCTCCGGCGGAACCACCCCTCCTCTTTTCTCACCCGGGCTTGGAACCGGCAATGTCAGAGTTAAAAGAGTTTTTTCAGGATATAATGTTAATGTTGCTTGTGGTAATAAGGTAAGATGTCAGATATCATATGAGACTACTGTAAGAGCGATTGTCCACTGCCGCCGTCACCGTAACGTCAACGAGAACGAGATGACGGCGCCGAGGTAGCGACACATACATTTACTATAGCCGTCTGTCCACCGCAAGCCCGTCGCCCGAGCGCCGTCATCCCGGCCGCCGAATCTTAGAGTAGATCGGCGCGACCGCTAGATCGGTTCGAGATTGTGACGGACCGATGTACCGGCAATACAAAACACCAAAACACATTTAAACTTGTCCATCCACACCGGCGCCGTGACGTTGATACGCGCCGACGCACGACCGCTACAAGTAACTGACTGAACCACCAAGATCGTAGCGGTGGACAAACATCGCCATCACCTCATATTGATCTCGGCAAGAAATAATCCCATTTTCGTTGACGTCCCGGTGACGGTGGCGGTGGACAATCGCCATAAGGCTCGCTCGTTTTTTTTGTGTGCAATTGTTTTGCAAAGTGTACATACATCCGAAAGTGTTGGTCATATTTTTCAACCATATACCTAATTTTTTATGCCTAGTAAATCAGAAACACAAATAATATAATAAGTACGTAACATTAATAAAAAGTGATATTATTGTGGCAGTGTAAGAATATCCACTACCCCATGACAAACCATGGGTGTCGTATGAAGCGGTAGAGGAAAACAAACCAGGAGATGAGCAGCAACGACTTCCTAATAACAACTAGTAAATGAAAGACTGTGGTAGCCAAACAAACGTGGCGAACGTCCTCTGGCAGCATTTAACAGCATCTCCGGTGGTGTTTCGGTTGCTATCTTCGAAAACTTGACCTAGCAACGTTAAACGCACGCAGCCTTAAGGACTGAACAAAAGATCCTAGAGCTGGAGGAAGAGATAGACAATTTGTGCTAGAATATTCTATGAGTATCTGAAGTACGAAGAGAGGGGAAGATAGTGATCCTCGAATCCGGCAACACAAGCACCGGGAGAGCACTATCTGTCCCAATGATGTGTTGGATTTATCGTTCACAAGTCTCTCGGCTACAACGTTGTGAAGACTACCTTATACTCGCGTACCTTATACTCAAAATCACCTAAGGGTATTTAGTTGAAGGTCATACAGGTCTATGCACTAGCCTATAATATTATATTTTTATAGCACATCCTGATAAGGAGGTGGAGGAGATGTATGATGATTACTGTAGACCCATATATTCCCTCAAAAGCCACTACGCGATGTTGATGAAAAACTTTAACGCAAAGCAAGGCACAAGAATGGACAGTAAGTTGAAAGTAGGGAAATTTGGAATAGGGTAACAGAACACATGGGTCAACAGCTGGCCATTATAGTATTTATAAGCAAGCTATAGAGCGCGCGTTAGCAAGTATGAACAGTAAGCACGACTACAACAGTCTCGAAATGGCAAGGGCGACGATATTAGTCACGAAAGGTCACGCGCGTTAATTGTTTCTTTCGACGGTATTTATTTGAATTTTAAGTTACTATGTTGAAATGTGCAGTGCCGAGCTGTAAAAACGACTCACGGATAAGAAGAACAATGATATTTCTTTTCATAGGTATGTAATATTTCGATAAAAAACACACTAATTTTAACAAAACTACTTAGTGGTCCAAGGGCGTAGCGGGAGGCATGCGAATGGTACGACACAGCACGTGCCCCACACCTCGCTCTTTGGGTTTTCCCCGAATTAGAGCTACTTCTGTGCCATGTGGTATTCGAATATTTTTTTTAAATATGATTTCATTCTTAATAGTTTTAATATAATTATTGAATTAGAAGTTAAGATCCTTTGTATTCCTAACCCATATAGATCAATGTCTAAAATAAAACTTTTGAATAAGGTAAAGACGGTTAAAATACTATTCTAATTTCAGATTTCCGAAAATCCGTGAATTGGCAAATAAATGAGTGGTAGCAATAAAAAAGCCCAACTGGAACCCTAACGTCAAGAGTTTCCTTTGTTTTATCGATTGTAGTGTTTCATAAATTTTTGAAAGCAAGGGTGGACTGCGCAAGCTGGTTGGAGGTGCAATACCGGAGCTTAATTAAATTTGAAGTAAGATTACAGGAATTTAAAAGCGATTAAAAAATTAAATAGCTTCGTTAGTTATATAAGTAGGTACCAACATTATTACATGTGTTTTTTTACGATTTTTTCAAAACTAATGGATGTCATTCAAAAATATATTGATATTAGAATGAAATCAATCAAACAAAACAACAATTATGTAATAAGTTAACCCTTTTTAAGGGGCAAATTGATTAGATTTTTGTGTTTGATTAATAAACATTGTTTTATAAATTCATACCTGTGTTTTATTGATCTGCTAAAACCTACCTTTATAATTACCCGCCGACTTATTTTTTTTATAGGATAGGGTGACAAACGAGCTCACGATCTACCTGATGGTAAATGGTTGCTGTGACCCATAGAGATTTATATTTATCGTCAATAAAGAATCAAAATGCAGATGCGTTGCCACCCGTGAGAACTAAGATGAAATTCCTCTTTTCCAGTAAAAAGGGTCTCTGGTTCTCTACACTCACCATACGAAACACAGCAGTGTTAAGCTGCTATTTTACGCTGGTATGCTGTGAGAGCGTGGTCCTTTTTTTTTTTTTTGTAATTGAAGGCTTTATTTTCAAATCAGCCTTATAGGGAGTGGTATTCAAAAAAGATTTTAAAAAAATGCGTGAGTGTCGTGGAACACTCGGTTGGAACGTAGTTCCTTTCGTAGTACATATATTATTATTGATAAACGTATTATATTACTGATTATCAAATACAAATAAATGAATTACCAGCGTCTATTACAATGAAGCGTGATTTAAAATAAAATAATATTTCTTTCAAGGCAAGATAAGAAAAAGTGCGAGGGAGATGGATATTATTCCATCTCGCTTCCTTATAGCCGCAAAGACCGTCTACAATACGTCAGAAGGGGTCGTGAGTCGTGACGTTCGTTCCAAAATCTTTTCGATTTTGATAATAATACCCTATCTATCCCGCTAATGAAAAAGTAAAGCTAATAGTAGTAATGCATATGACGGCACCAGCACCTTTGCACGTGCGGCGGCGTCGGTGTAGCTAGACAGAATTCTTGTAAACAACACGTGCACCGCACACCTGTACCGATGCACCTGCGGTGGCGCCCGTTCTGGTTGTATAAAACGGACGGAGCGGCCGCCGTTAGGGCAGTCTTGGCTCTAGCGTGGAACGGTGTGCTTGTCGTATTCCGTTACTAGCTTATCCTTGACTCATTTGATAATCAATTCGTGCAAACGAATTAATTATTATTCTCAACTACAAAATTAGTCTCGGTACAATTTATAGTTAGTATTAAGTAATCTATTGTAAATTTACCTTATTTAAAAGATAAGTCCCGCTGGGTTTCTTGCTGGTTCTTCCCAGGACAGAGGTTTTATCCGAACCGGAGGTAGTAGTACTATATTGAAATAAAAGTGATTCTATTCTGTTCTAAAAGCCTTTTCATGTGTCTCCATACATCATAATAACGTCCTTCATGAGAAATGAGAATAAAGCTTTCAATTTAAGTTCTCTAGATTCTTAATGACCTTTCTTACACATATAAGTCGTTTTCTTCATAAAATGTTTATTTTTAACAGTTTATAATAACATTACAAAGTTATTGATGCGGCTAGTTTTAGATCATTTTCTATGGAAATGTAACGAAATTTTTACTAATCCAAGTGCATTTTATAAGTTGGTCGACTATTACTCGTTAACTTCTTAATTCTACTTAGCTCTGATAGTTTTCCTTTTAATTTCATTATATATACTACTATTGTGTATACTTTTACATTTCCAAAAACAGCGGTTTAGATGGTAGATGGTAGACACATGACTCTAATGAAAAATACCACTTTAAAGCTAAATATTTCGCAAACGGTCCCCTGAATCGAAAAGATGTTGTTCCACACCCACAATATTTTTGAAAGACTTATCCAACGATACCCCACATGATGGAATAGATGGGTAAAAAAAATCATTCTCCGTTTACTCGTATGGGAAGTACCCAAAATAAAAATGTTTTTTAAGATTTTATTTCACAGTTTTCTAGGCGTGATTAATATCTATGACTATACCAAATTACAGATTTGTAGCACCTAGGGTATCTGAGCAAAATCGCGGACGGACGGACGGACATGGCGAAACTATAAGGCTTCCTTGTTGTGTAACTACGGTACCCTAAAAATCGTAAAATCTTACTTTTTGATTTTATTATGCAAACTTGTCCACGGTGAACCAGCTTTTATTTTTACACAGATGGAAAGTTAAACAATATAGAATCACGAACAAGTCATAAATATTCCTTATATTAGATTATATTGAATGGGTTAAGTGAAACCGAGTCCTGACCTTACCCGCGGAGAGCTAATAAAGCGCAAGGGAAAGAGATGACTTTAGTGACTAATACAATATGTGCATAAAGCTGAATAGGTATGTAAAAAACGAATTCAAAAAAAAACCCTCAATAAAAAAATTGGTTTAGTAAAATAAATAAATAATATATTTTTTGGATTCAGAAGTCATATTCATGTTCAGATAACTGTCACTAAATTCTGGGAATAGCACTATCTATGCCGATCACCAACCGCTTCATTTATGTATCAGTATCTCTAGAACACATACATAATAACATACATAAACCCTCACGCCTGTCACCCAGAGGGGTAGGCAGAGACTTCGGACTTCCATTTGGCACGATCCTGGTACACCTCTCTCGCCTCCTTTACATCCATGTATCTACGCATACACGCTCGTCGGTTAAGGGTACTCCTAATCTGGCCCATTTCCAATATATCGCCAATTTGGTCGATAAACCTTCGTCTAGGGCGTCCCTTTCCGACTCTGCCGTTCATTTCTGCAGCATAAATTTGCTTTGTCACTCTTTCTTCGTTCATTCTTTCTACATGACCAAACCACCGAAGCATTCCTTTCTTAATTGTCATTCAGATTCAGCCCTAGCATACTCCTTAATGACCGCATTTCTACAGCATTTATTCTACTCTCATGCTTCTTCTGCTAGACCCAACTTTCACTACCATACATTAAAGTAGGGACTAACACAGCATTGTGAATTGCCAAACGTGCCTTTTTTGACACATTCTGACTCTTCACAATAGCGTGTAGAGCCCCATTCACTCTATTTCCTGCGTTCACTCGTCGTTCTATATCCTTATCATATCTACCATCCCTACTAAATAAACGTCCCAAATATACAAACTCATCCACTTGCTCAATCAACTCCCCTTCTATTCTTATTTCACATAACGTTTTACTTTCTTCTCTTTCAAAAACCATCACTTTCGTCTTACTTGCGTTCACTTTCATACCTCTTTCTTTTAATGATCGGTTCATTAAAGTAACCATCATTTGCAATTCGGCCGCCGACGATGCAAATATGACTTGATCATCGGCGTACAAAAGGCATTTGACGGTTAACTCACCCATTCTCAACCCACATTCTTCAACTTTCAAAGTTTGCAAACAACTGTCCATAAATAGGTTAAACAGCCAGGGGGAAGCTACACAGCCCTGTCTGACACCTTTTTGGATGCCAAACCAGTCCGAGTAGACCCCGTTGATCCTGACACAAGCACTAGAGTCCCTATAAAGAGACTTCAATGCCCGTATCAAACCAGCGCTCAAACCAAATGAGTTAAGTGTTTGCCATAACACATTCCTGTCCACTCTGCCATAAGTCCATGAAAGCACAAAAAACTTTCTGGTTTTTGGCCAAAAACTTCTCCGCAATCATGCGCATGGAAAATACTTTATCTGTACACCCCATTCCCTTTCTAAATCCAGCTTTTTTTCCCAAATTTTTCCATCAGTTTCTTCCATAACTCTTTCAATTAACACCTTAGCATACAGTTTATCCACAATGCTAAGCAAGCTGATACCACGGTAGTTTTTACAGTCCTGCTGTGACCCTTTTCCTTTATATATTGGGACTATAACGGCCTTGCACCCGTCTTCCGGTACCCGCTTCAGTTCCCAACATAAATTAAACAAGGTGTACAGCAGGCCTGCCACCACTCCCTCTCCAGCCCTTAGCATTTCGAGTGATACTCCATCATATCCGGCTGCCTTACCTGCTTTCATGATTTTCATTGCTTTCATTATTTCATCTACACTTATCTCCCTACCTCTCTCCACTTCTTTCGGAATTTCTTTTTCACTTAATTCAGACGACCCTTCACTCATAAACACGCTTTCAAAGTATTCCTTCCATCTCTTTAAATTCGAAACTTCATCATTCAGCATACATCCATTCTCGTCTCGTATAGCATTCATTCTAGGCTGTTTTGAATTTCCCCTAGCAGTTCTTACGAGTTTCCAGAACATTTTAATATTTGCCTGGAAGTTATCAGATATCCTTCTATCATTCTTATCCGTTCATTCTTGCTTTTTCCTTTCAACAACTTCTTTTACTCTCTTATTTATAAGTCTAAAGTCTGCCTTTTTTCTTTCAATCTCATCATTCATACCGCCAGAATTACCAGCTTTGGTTGCCAGTAAATCTAGCCATGCTCTCTTCTTTGCTTCAACTTCCATCCGAATCTCATCATCCCACCATGACGTATTATTTTTCCTTTCATTCGTTCTCTTACTTACATCATTCTTATCCGTTCTTTCTTGCTTTTTCCTTTCAACAACTTCTTTTACTCTCTTATTTATAAGTCTAAAGTCTGCCTTTTTTCTTTCAATCTCATCATTCATACCGCCAGAATTACCAGCTTTGGTTGCCAGTAAATCTAGCCATGCTCTCTTCTTTGCTTCAACTTCCATCCGAATCTCATCATCCCACCATAACGTATTATTTTTCCTTTCATTCGTTCTCTTACTTACACCACATACTTTGGTGACTGCATCCACCAAAACTTTCTTAACATTATTCCATACAGTCTTCAGGTCTAAATCATTCATACATATTTCATTCAAGCCATTTATATTCTCCCTCAGTCTACATTTATACTTCTCTTTCACACCTTCATCTTGTAACCTCTCTGTTCTTATTCGCTGTAACGCAGTGGTAGACACAGATGTCCGATGCCGCCAACGCCTGAATAGACCATTAATTCGGCATAAGATCAGGTAATGATCCGTCCCTACGTTGGATCCCCGGTAAACTCTTGTATCTACCACTGCGCTCCGCATTCTTTCATCCACAATTATGAAATCTATCATGTTTCTATCATTCCCTCTTTCCCATGTATACATGTGAATCCTCTTATGGCGAAATAAAGTATTCGTCGCAAAAAGATTCTTTTCCTCACATACGGCGAGGAGGTCTTCACCATTCTCATTTACACTTAAGTCGCCAAACATTCCTAATATCCTTTCATAACCAGACCTCTTCACCCCAACCCTTCCATTAAAATCTGCTAACATTATGATATTTTCATTTCCCTTACATTTCATCAACACCATCCTTACCATCCTAGAACACCTGCAGACGTTGGCATAATGGCCAATGAGTAATACGCGCGCTCTATAGCTTGCTTGTGGGCCAAATTCATGGAGAAAATGTGACTCCTTATGATGATGAATCTCAGTAATCGCTAGGGTATAAACTGGTAGCGATCACTGAATGGTGAGGGATACTCTGAACCTTAAAGTTAAGTTGAAGAGGTCACATATATTGGATCTCAAATGCATGCGGCGAAATTTATGCAATATCCATACAGCTTGTATTGAAGAAGTAATTGAGCGAAATCAAGGCTCCAAAGTCGTTGCCACAGTTATGTATGCCGGAAAGAGCCAACTGTCGAAGTTGAAGACTAATTGTAGCATTGTCATATCCATGACACGTGAGAATTTTGATAAGATTGAGAGGTTCTACGGACAGCTGTACATGTCAGTAACGATATAAGAGCAAGTTTTATCAAACACTATTCCGGCTAATATGGCTATCCGAGTATAGCACCAGAATTTCAAGCCTAAAACCCTGCCCCCCTGCAGGGAGATGTAAGACAGAGTGACGTTAAATTCCCGAAAGTCCTTAATGCTACATTTTAAGACGTTTTCTAGCTATTGGACAGGTGCCAGAATTTACCTCGAAGTTTCCTGTGTGCCAAAGAGAAAGCAAATTATCTAAGAGAGTATCGAAAAAAAGAAGCGAGCATAATGTGCTCAGAGCTGTACTGTATTATTGTAGCGCAAAAAGTAGTTTGAAGAAACATTATTAAGGCTATGAGGATGCTGGAACAGGAAAAGGAAAAACTTAAAGTTTATGTTTCTGAAGCCTCTGCCTTTTTAGACAGATGGTATAAGAAATCTCTGGTCAGGCGAGATGTACATTTCGAGAAAAGACTTATACTTCGTAAAGTTGTATAGAACTTCTGTGCATATAGCAAAGTCGTTGCAAAATTTCTATAGTATATTATAGGCTTTTTCGATTATTATTATTTCTAAATTCTGATATTTCTTCAGCACCGTTGATTAGATTGGGTTGTGTTTTGTGAAGTGACTTGACTAACTAGAATTAGAATTCCAACAAAACCGATTGCGACAACCGCCATTGCGAAGATGTTCATTCAAAGTTAATTTAGGTATTCAATTTCTATATTTACGTAAAAATGTGATGTCATTTATACGTACTAGTATACTCGTAGAAATTATGTGCGTACATAGTACACTCCTTTTACTGCGCCGAGTGCCACTGATACATGATCATGACTGTCATCTCTTCTAGATGTTGGGATTGCAGATCGTTCTGTTAGCGAATGTATTGTTAAGGCGTCAGTATAAAATGAATTATCGTATGCATGTTACCGATACTACTTTGCTCTAAGTATTAGATAAAGTTCTATGAGATGATATGATAATTCATACGGAACAAATGTTTGATTTAACTAATGTTGGTAAAAAATAAATGCATTAGAATTAAAAAAATTGTGGTATTAAACTGTATGTGTAAATTATTAAAAATTGAGTATCTAATAACTTTAAGATTTAATTAACTTAAAAAAGGACATTAAAACATATTCTTTAATGCATAAGATTAAAAATTGTTTGCAAATGAATGGAAGAAACAATATATCCGAGCCGTATTCGGCTATACCTAGTCCTTAACGAATTGAATTAGGTGCGGTCTTACAATGTAAAGAATCTAATCCACACACCTAACCTAATAAATAAGTCTCACCACTACTATTATGGTCCATACCCAGCCTGCGTACTGTGGAAGGCATATTTAAAGCATAAATTTCATATTTGGTAGGGATGAGCAAGTGAAATATATATCGACATTTATCGTATCGATATTTTTAAACGGTATCGATAATTATCGCGTGATATATCGATATTTCGTCATGTTTTACATCGAAAAAAACTTTCTTTTTGACAACGAAAAAAAAACAACAGCACATGAATGCTTTTGTATTTGCTTTTGTTGCTTAATTTTTTTGTCTGATTTTTTTATTACAACATAAATATATAATTTTAAAATATATTGAAATTTGATACTCTAAAATAAATATCGAATATCGATATAATATCGCGATTAAAAATATTGACGATAAATATCACGGAATATAAAAAACAAGAGGAAGCCTAAAAGCCTAGTGTTGTAATACGGGTGTTGTATATGCGGGGCAGGCGAGTCAGAATTAGTGACAGTAGAGCGTAATTGACTGTTAGTCGCAGGCTCAAATTGTTGCGAGCTGACGGATCGCTGCTTAAATGATATATATACGAAAATATGCCGTTTTGGGCAATATTGGAGTGTAAAAACGAAAGTAAAAAGAAAATCATTTTGAATGGGAGTGTTCAAAGTCGTAAAGTGTCGTACCAAAGACACGTGTAATTTTTTTCCTTTTTTGGATGGAAACTTGACTAAACATGGACAAAATGTCAAATTGCATACTATATTATACTATATTGCTGTTATACTAAGGTTTATCTGTAAATATATTTTGAATAAAAATAGCTGCGATAGTGTTATGACTACGCCGATATTAAAGTTTTCGATAACATTTTATCACAGTCCTGTTCATTCACTAACATATTAATGAAAATATACGAAATTATAGGGTGATACCCTATGAATGTACTTTTGTTAGGGTTGTTAGGCCAGAGAAGTAAGTACTTTAGTGATACTCACGATTTTTGGAAAGAAGCTGAAATAAAAGTGATCTTAATATCATGATCTACATTAGTATCTGAATTAATTATCGTCTAAACTTTAATATTAAAGTGTGAAAACGATAATTTTTAACAAATATGTGTTATTTTAATGACAATAAACAATTGCAAAGTTATTGTTTTTATTATTTTCCTTGTTTCCATTTCATAAATGATAATTTAGCTAACAATCAATAAATTTCCATTAAAGACAATTAATTATATGCCGGCTATATGAATTACGAGGATATACGTAATACATCAAGACAATTTCCAATAAATTTTGCAATTCTACTCATCTTATCATATCTTATCAGTGGTTCTGCTACAAATTATGCGTTTTTCTACTTCCTCTTGTTTTTTATATTCCGTGATAAATATCGAGAATATTTCTGAGAAAATACCGATATTTCGATATATCGATATTTTTTACTCAAGCCTAATACTTGGTAACTTGGTATTAAAACCTGTACAAATATAAATGCCCCATCCCTAATTGCTCTTATCTCATTCGTGAGTGTTTCTCCATGGCGTAGACAGAGATTTCTCTGTTTACGCTCCATGGTGTTTCTAGACAGTTACTATACTCTTTGGTTTCTAGCTTATATACAGTATATATACAGTAATCTATGGTTTCTAGATTTCTAGGTTTATGATGTGATCTCATCATAACTGTAGCTGGCTAAAACGGATGGATAGTATGTGGCCACCCTTAATAATATTTTTTTATATCGAGTTACAGACTATACAGAAAAAGAACCTGTTAAAATTAAAAACAAATGATCTATGAAGCTACGACCTACGATTACGATACGTACGGATTACGGATGGGACCCAACTCAACAAAACAAATGTCCGATTCGTGCGCCCATTTCGTAAGTTCTACGAACGATAATTTCGATCAACGCCCTCGTAATAATAAGTTTTAATACGTATGGGTATTCGTGAGTTTATAAATTATTGCCTTCAGTCTATTATTAATTTGAATTTCGTATACAAATTCTTTAGAAATTTATATTTATAATGACAAAACAGTAAAGAGACTAGTGGAATCAAGTTTCATTTATTCAGTTTCGTGAAGGTTTGCCTGAGTGTTGGAAGATTGGAAACATAATATTAGAAGAATTTACTACTTCTGTTTACTGGGCACTAGTTACTACTCAAAATGGCAGTGGGGAATGTTCACCTTTCACCATGATATGAATTGACCAAATCTCATCATCGATATGCTCGTCGTCCTATCACAGACAAAGCACGGATGTTGAATCTGAGGAGCAGTGTGTGCGATGGTGATAGCAAAGAGTAAAAAAGTTAAGCCAAAAATGAACAATACTATGAAAAATATGGATTTCAATTGGACTTCTAGCCAAGAACCTAACAACCAAGAAGTGGGTGTTCCTCAAGCTCTATTTATTCCCCATTCAAATTCTTTGCCGTTTGACGAAAGGCGTGTGACTTTGGAGAAACCTATTAAGGTAATTTTTTTCCATTGGTATAATTTAAATTCACAAATTCATTTCTTACATGGCCTAAATAAATTAAATATTTGTAGAATTAGAATGAACATCAATAAGACCTTGCAAATGCTTGTGGGTTTGGTAAAAACTGTTTACAATCCTTGAGTCTAATTAACAGCTTCCCAAAACAGCACTTTTGTAACTGTTGTGTTATTGATGCATAAATTATGTTCTTGGAAGGTTAAAGTTGCACTCTTTCAATAGGACGTACTCAATGTTAAAAACATTTGATATTGTATGAATTACTATGACTGTAGAAAATGTTCAAATATCATCATCATGGCCTCTGATAGATAATAATATCATATACACCAAGTGTAAAATAATCAGGTTGGTGACAGGGAGTTGCATTGAATATATTTATTGGATGACTAATGTATGGTGCCTTTGACAGTAAATACATGCGTAGGACTGGTGCCTCTGTAAGTATAGTTTTTTTGGGATGCAAAAATGCATTTTCAGCATGTGAGATAAGTATTCAAGCTATAATATTTATTTTTTTCTGTAATAATGGATAATTGGCATAGTTCTGTTGTAAGCAACACGTAATTGCCGTTTCGATTAGTTTTTAGTTGGTGTATCAAGGTAATGGATACTAACTGTAAGTATTTATTTTTTACTAGTTGTCCCTCGCGACTTCACCTGCGTGGAATTTACTATGTTTTCATGGTTTTTAATTTTTTGGCACGGAACTCTAATTCTTTTTCTCAAATAAAAGTATCCTAAGTTACTCCTTATAACATCAGTTATCTGCCAGTGAAAATCCCGTCAAAATCGGTCCAGCCATTTCAGAGATTAGCCGGAACAAACAGACAGACACAAAAATTTAAAAATTGTTTTTTTGTTAATTAGTGCCGTATATACTTTCATATGCATTTGGTAAAAAGTTGTTCTTTTAACATTACAAACAGACACTACAATTTTATTTATTTGTATAGATAAGACTAGTTCTTATTAAGATTACACCATATGACTATCCTCATCCTATAAAAAAAAATATGAAAGTGAAAATGAACATTACAATAATATTATGAAAATAAATGTACAAAATGTATTAAATACCAGAAAGATGCTGTGATACAGTATCCTGATAATGATGAGCTAAAAATGGCTCCATGTTCCAGTAGTTGTAATTTGGTGGCAGTCATTAGAAAATGATTAAAAAGGTTGTGAAAATATAGGATGAAGTTTGATTAATTGCCTAAAGGCGATCAAACATGTCGAACATTATAAAAATATAAAATCTCAGACAAAGGACTAAAAGTGTAAACTCTTCTGTGTTTTTTAACACACATTACAAAATATGCGATTGTTATGCTTATGACTAATTTAATAAAGCAATTAAAGAGTGATTGAAATATTTATTTTTCATGTTAAAAATCAAACAATATCACTCAGAATATGATGATACAACTAAACTTTAAAATCATATAAAAATCACAAAAATATTATTGAGCTCTCCTACAAAACTTTTCAATTTATAATACTGAATACCACTTATTCTCAAGATATAAGCTAAAGTCATTGAAAGTGCAATGAATCAAATCCAGGAAGCATAAGCATATTATTAGAAGACATGCCAGGTAAAATGTAGGGAAACGTGTCTGATTAGCATAAAAGCAAAACAGAAGTAATTTTAGAATATTTTATTATTACATGATGATACATTACACGATTAGTTAATCTGCATTAATCTGACAAACGTTTTGCAAGGCGGTGTCGGATTATCAATTTTGTCAGACTATAGTATACTGCCACAGCACCCTAGTATTTCGGAACTTTTTGAAAAAGAGTACCTTGTAATCCGACAAATTACATATCAAAGTGGTAAGATTCTATATGTATGTACTATAAATCATACGATATGGAATTTAGTAAATTAAACAACACAATAAACAGCATTGGGTTTATAATAAAATTAACATCATTAATGCTATAGCGCTTACAAAAAATAATAACTAAACATATCAGTGTTTTTAAAATTAAAAATGTAAGTGTTTTTAAGGACACAATAGGTAGGGGAAAAAGTTTCTTCGTATTTTGTTTGTATAAAATTGAAGAAAAATCTCTTTGTTTGTATCTGGCTGGTTTTAATATCAATACATATAGGAAGAAAGAAGAATAAAAAAAAAGTAAAAACAAAATAAAAAGTAAAAACCACTTTCCCGCCATTTTTCAATTGTTTTTCTGTCCACCAAAATGAGTGAATCTTACAAAGAAATTCAATACATTCTGAAGTTTCATTTTAAAAAGTGAAAACTGCGACTCAAGGCGCGAAAAGATTTGTGATGTTTATGGACCTTATGCAATGTCAGTAAGAGTAGCACAAAGTTGGTTCAAGCATTTTCAGTCCGGGAATTTTGATGTCAAAGATGCAGTTCTCTCTGGTCGCCGGCATATGGACAAAGTCGATGCCATTTTTGAAAAAGTGGAGCAAGATCGGCATATTAGTAGTTACGACATAGCCGAGGAATTGAGGATTGACCACAAAACAGTTTTGACCCATTTGAAAAAGTCTGGCTACACAAAAAAGCTCGATATTTGGGTGAGATGATCATGATGACACATGAGCTCACTGAAAGAAACCTAATGAATTGTGTACTCGTTTGCGATTCTCTATTGAAACGTAATGAAACCGAACCATTTTGAAAAGATTGATCACTGGTGATGAAAAGTGGATCACCTACGACAAGAACGTGCGAAAAAGACCATGGTCAAAGGGTTGTCATGCAATAAGGTGATGCTGTGTGTATGGTGGGATTGGAAGGGCATTGTTTATTATGAGCTTTTACCGCCGGGCAAAACCATAAGATTCGGATCTCTACTGCCAACAACTAATGAGACTCAAGCAGGAAATTGAAAAAAAACGGCCGAAATTGATCAACAGAAAAGGAGTGGTCTTTCATCATGATAATGCCAGACCACACACATTTTGGCCACTCAGCAAAAGTTGAGAGAGCTTGGTTAGGAAGTATTAATGCATCCACCATATAGTCCTGGCCTTGCACCCTCAGATTTTCACCTGTTTCGGTCTCTTCAGAATTCTTTGGGTAGTGTTAGGTTAACATCAAGAGAGGACTGTCAAAAAAATTTTCTACAGCAACGGGAAGTCACTACCTACAAGATAGGCAGGGTCTTGTGTGAATTAGGAGACGTGTTGATGCTTCTATAACTTTAATTATACTGATCCGAACTTATTCTACCTTAACACTAATATATACTATTGTGGTGGCTACACTACACCTCCCACCGACAAAAAAAAAAAGTTATCTATTTTTATCAAACCTAAAAACTATTCTAAACATAATTAAAGAATATCTAAATGAAAACTATAATCTAAGGTATAATGTCTAGATTTATGAGGGCGTTTAGCTAAACCCTTTGGCACGTAAAATGTGTAGTCACATTAGTTATAGTAATTGACATAATCAGGCTTAATTATGTAACATAACATAATATAATATTATTATGTTTTGATTTTCGCAAACATTTATGTTATTTTTATTCGTATCCTTAATCATTAAGACAAGTCATCTAGTTCCGACATTTAATAATACATAGTATTCATTTCATTATCATATCTCTTTTCACACTTCAATACTTCTCTTTATTCCTTTTTACTTCATATATTTATGTACTTCATTCTTGTTTAACAATTATTTATTTTTCATTTTACTTCACAGCATTTTAGCTACATATTCATTCAATATTTGTGTCATTTCTTTCACGTACACGGCTCGCGTACATACATGATCAAGACAATGACCAATATCACTTCATCCAATTCTTTACATTTATAGCGTTTCAGTTCATATAATTTATTATTTAATTGTATCATAACTTTCACGCACACGACTCATGTACATACATGATCAAGATAATGGACAATATTCCCATACAATTTTGATAAATTCTTATTTCACTCAATAACAATAGTTAGAACTCATTCTGGTTTTTATCGAATCCTGTTCGGATTTAAAAAGTGTTTAAAAATTAATCGGTTATTAGGTTTTCCAAACTCTCAGCTGATCAGGCCGATTGTATGTGGATATGCTAACCTCCGATAATTTTCTTTACCTTACTCTCACAACTACACACTATTAATATTTTTGATTTATAATTCCGTATTTCGTAACTTAGCCATAAATCTACTCACATCTTTTACAAATTTATATTATACAGTCTCCTATAATATTTAGGTATATCATTGTCAGTCAGGGATTGAGGCTCACAATATGGGCACAACAAAATTGAAATTAATTAATTGTATACATAATATAATTGAGTTTCTAAATCGTTTTGAACAAGTTATTATTTTCATAATCCACATAAGTAAGTTAGATATTCAAACTGTTATCTTATGATTTAAAAGTTTAATCAATATTAAACCAAAAATAAATTATTGCATTTCATATTAAGATACAGAACAAAGAAGTCAAAGCAACGTAATCATTTTCAGTAACAATAACATAATCACATAACAAGAGACAGATCAAAATACAAATTGCAATCCCACTCCTAGCAGCGCAAGCGATTTGAGACACCTTTGTTTTAATTACTAAAGTATGTATATGGAAACGTTTGGGATTACATAGAACTATGACCACACAGTGTGATTAACACCTAATTTTAAGATAACTTGTACAATGCAAGTAAAGTAAAATGTACCTTAAAGTGATAGTTTTAAATATTTTGAATTTATACAGAAGTTAAAAAAATACATTAGCTTTTTATTTTTATAAATTACTTTTGCAAGAAATATGATGTTTATTTTTTCGTATACACAACATTATTGAAAAATTACTACAACTACTACCAAGTTTATATAACAAAACATTAATTTATTTTAACATTCAAAAGAACAATTTTAATTTTTATGTAGGTTAGCATATAAATTTAAGGTTCATTGCCTTTAGAGAAGAAAAAAAAACTTTTAAAAATAGCTAATGTTTAAAACCTTTTCAAAATTGAATACTACCATTTAAATAAAATTTACTACAGAAAAAAAATAACAGCGAAATATATCATTAGTATTATTTTAACCATACGAAAAATTAATTGATGATAAATCATGGTAAATTTAAGTACGTAAAAATGTAATCTACTATATTATTTCATTCGGTTTTGCAGGACACAGTAATAAAAAGAATATATAACAATAAACAATAACTGTATAAAATTGAATATAAAATCGTCTTGTGCCAACATACAAGAGAGCTTAAAAAGTAACTTAATTTTTAATATTGCATTATGATTTTTTTAGCAGGTGCACTAATAAATATATTAAGGTATCAATTAAATCGTGAAGTATCTGATTAATAAACTCAACTTTATCATATTATATTAAATACAAAATTTTAAAACATAACTTTTTATAATAATTAAAACTTTTTAAGAAATGTTAAAAGAAATGACGAAAATATGCTGATTCGATGTTACCTCAAATTTTCTTCTTTTTCTTTGTGGCTCAATTTTCATATTCTTCTGGACGAAGCTTGCAAAAGTACAACTGTTACTTCCTTTTAAAATTAATCTGCCGTTTCTTGAATTTTGAACTTTGGTCATCATATTTTTAATTTTTAGTTAGTTCCTATACAATTATTATTGTGGCCTCTTCTTGTATTCATATTTATTTGTTTTCGTCACATCCGGTATTGCGTCCATTCCGTTATAATATATTTTTTCCATGATGATATCCATTTTTTTTTAAATTTTCTCTCTTTATGTAAGCCCGGCGGTGCGCGTACATTGTAGCAGCGCACCGCCTGGCAGGGTCGCCATGTGATATATGTAGGAAAGGTCTTGTGTGAATTAGGAGACGTGTTGATGCTTCTATAACTTTAATTATACTGATCCGAACTTATTCTACCTTAACACTAATATATACTATTGTGGTGGCTACACTACAATGGCAACAAGTTATCGAACAAAATGGCACATATATATGATAATTAAATGTAATTAAACTTTGAAAAAAAAAATGTCTTGAATTTATATATAAATACGAAGAAACTTTTTCCCCGACCTTTATATACTATGTATTAACTTATATGAACCTATAAATTTATGAAGCATTAAAATCTTCATAAATTTTCTTTTGTTTTATATTGTTAAAACGCAAGACTAAAGCTTTGTCTCTCAGTCTTCTCAAAAGTAAAAGTTCATTGTAGGATGCACCAGTCTCTTCAGCCCATTGCAAACCCAGCTCAAATGCGTTGATCGCATCTTGTGCTGCCACTTGCGGACTAGTTTTAACGTCGTCATCATCTTCTTGATTTATTATTGTAGAACTAGAAATCTGATTTATAATTTCTTCATCGGACGTTTCATTAAATACATTTTCCTCTTTATCCATTCCACGGTACCATATTTCCAAATCTTCCGAACTTATATCTGTTTCGACAGAAACTTGCTCTATTACTTTCGAATTAACTCTGATTTGTGGAGCGTTGCTAGGAGTGGTGACAATATCTGGCCATAAGTTTTTCCATGACGATGTAATGGTTGATGGGGGCAATGCATTCCAGGATTGACAAAGAGCAAAAACTAAGTCTTTCATGTTGAATTCTTTTAATGTTGTTTCTATAGGCTGGTCTTTTAATATGGCTCTCAGTAGCAGGTTCTTCTTGTAGTCTTGCTTGACAAACTGAATGATATGCTGATCCATTGGTTGTATCAGAGCAGTGCAGTTTGGTGAAAGAAACATCGCAGTGATGCATTTATCGTTTGTTGTCAGTTCTTCTTCAGACGGATGACCGGGAGCATTATCAAGAAGCAATAACGCCTTTTGAGGAAGATTATGATCTATTAACCATTTTCTAACTTCAGGCACGAAGCATTCGTCGAACCACTTTTTGAAAAGGTCTTTTGTCATCCACGCACTTTTCTGTCCATAATAGTGTACAGGTAAATCAATGTTTTTGAATTCACGTGGTTTATTAGACTTTCCAATGACCACCATCTTTAGCGCGTGTGTACCCGCAGCGTTAGCACATGGTAATATGGTTACACGTTTTTTGCTCAACTTACGTCCTGGTACAGATTTTTCGTTACATGAAACAAACGTTTTGCTAGGTATTACACGCCAAAAAAGCCCTGATTCATCTGCATTGTATACCTGTGAAGGGCAAAGACCTAACTCTTTCACTTTTTGAAAAAATCTTAATTTAAATGTCTCTATGCACGATGTATCATTAGAGAGTTTTTCTCCTGTTACAGTCATCAAACGTATTCCATGACGACTTTTGAAGCGTTCCAACCATCCCTTGCTAGCCACAAAGTCGTCTTTTTTTGTGATCTCCTTGTAAAAAAACTTAGCTTTCATGGCCAATATCGGCCCAGAAATGGGCGTATGCCTGTTTCTTTCCTGAAGGAACCACATATACAAAGCTTCTTCCACCTCTGGATGTTTAGCTTTCTTGAGTGTCTGCCTTTTGCCTGGTCCACAGTCAGCAGTTGACACGAACTTTTGAATGTTTTCGCGGTTCTTTTTAATGTCATAAATTGTTGATCGGCCTACGCCGTATTGACTTGCCAAACTACTCAAAGATTCATTACGATTTAAGCGGTCCAAAATATCATTTTTTTCTTTAATTGTCAGTGTTTTGTGCTTTCGCTTTTGGGCTTGCGAAGACATTACGACCTATGATGCACAATGAATAACAACACAATCTAAATAACAATATAACAAATATAAATAATGACAGCCGCTAGGCCGCTTCTATAGTTAAATTCAAACTGATACAATAGGCGTCAAGCTAAATTCGTGGTGGCGCGAACTAGTTACAACCTGTACTGTACTGTATGTCCACGCATTCGCGAAGGACAACTCACCCCCGTGGCGGATTCATAACAGGGGAGGCCGGATTAGAGGGGCCGAATTACAGAGGGGCCGGATTATCGGGGGTCCACTGTTTTGGTTAACCTCTCCCAAAACGTACATATTTATTAAATTGTTTTAGAATAGAACTGACAGTAATCATAAAACAAAAGATTGCTGCAAGTCAATTGTTTTACTCATCACTGTTTCGTTCATTGCTGTTTTGTTCATTAAAGCTCTTGTTTTGATATTTGCCACAAACATACGAAATTTAATTTATATAATAGAAACTTACCTATGTGGCATGTTTTATACAGGATTATTTTGCAATAACTGGCTAAATTTGCAGAGAAGGTTCATAATAAGTAATATAGGCAAAAGGTGAAGAAAAATTAATTAAGAAAATCTCAAACATTCTGTCCTTTTTATCTTCTAAATTAAAAATCTGTGGTAATGCATTATTTTAACTGATTTTACTGCGCACACATTCGTAAGGTAAGGCAAAAACGTTGTTCCCATAAATCACATTCAATTTGGGATAATTTCTAATTAAAGTAGAAGCCTTATTTATTCGTATTTTCAAAAACTGCAATAACGGTATATCATTATTTATATAACTGAACTTAAGTTTGAAATTTGGCTACTCTTTGAAAAATAACCCTGTACATATGTATATATATACCTATTCCTGTGAGGATATTGTAAAATATTTTTCTAAGTGCATTATGCTACCTAAAAAAAAGAACATAATTGTGAACCACCTTTTTTTGAAGTCAGCTAAAAAGTCGTAATTTTCAACTTCTATCCTGCAGGCATTTTTTCTTATTCAAGACTAGTGCCGCCCCCGCTTCGCCTGGTAGAAGTTTCATCACAATCGGTTCAGCCATTCTCAAGATTAGCCTGGACAGATAGACAAACAGACAGACAATAATTTTACAAATGGCTATTCATGTTTTAATTGTATGCAAATAAATAACCCTCTGACTTTGTAAAAGGCAGTTATTTTGATAGTACGGACAGACACTTCAATTTCATTATATATGTATAAATTTAATAGATAAAATGTAACTGACGTAGCCACACATAGTGTACGTTATAGTTTTATTTAATTTAATTTTTATCCATCCAGTACTTCCAGCATATGCTCAGCATAGTTCTTAGAAATATATTATTTTCATTCCTCATAGCCTCATACCATAGAAACCTTCCTTATTCTGGATAAAAAATGGCTTAAATTTTAATTCACAAAATCATAATCATTATTATTCTAAGTTGCATTCAAAACCATCTCGCCCTACACTTCACCTACCGGTACGAGGCTGCGACTCAAGAACCTTTCTTCCCCGTCGGTTGTCGGTTCTTCGAGCTGTATTGCCACTTCAGCTTACTAATCCGTTGGACTATGTCGGTTACTCTCGTTTTACTGCGAATATCCTCGTTTATAAGTCTATCACGCAGAGGAACCCCGAGCATAGCCCTCTCCATAGCTCGCTGAGCGTCTTTGAGATTTCTCATACGGCCGGCAGTGAAGGACCATGACTCAGATAAAAAGGGTCATAAATCTTAATCATCGTTGTCTAAGAAGTTTTTGATCATCATCCTCATCATTGACTAATAGCAAAAATACAATAAAATACGAGCATTTTATGATAATAAAACGCACATTCTGTGGCACCTGAGTGAATTTTATTTGGAACGTATATTATGTGCGTCCGCGACAGTGAATGGGTTAATTTTTTTAAATCAGTTATTTATTATTTGTTATTTTGGTTTTGTTTCTTCTGCAATATTGCTGTATTCAAACATAGATTACTTATCAAGCTAATATTAATTAGCTTGATATAGTATTTATTAATTATATTATTCTATGTATGAATGTAATGGAATTTTGTAATTTGTAACCGTGGACTCATAAAAAAATTCGTGTTAATTTTAAATATGAGTTCCGACGTGTAAACAATGCGTCTCAAATGGCACGCAATATCAATGGCGTTGTATGCACCTAGCGCTACATCAGACTTATTGATGTCTGTAAGCGCTACTAACGAACTGTACAATATTGGTTCAATCGCTTTCGTTCGGGAAGTTTCGTTCTCACAAATGAACCTCGTGTCCGCCTGGAGGAGAACGTTATAATAATGGCGAAATGAAGGCGATAGTGAAAGCGGATTAGGGTTTGGTTTTTGGTGTAGTGTGACACGAACCATGTAGTGGCCGTGTAGGAATATTAATACCCCATATCGTCCCGTGGTCGTCGTAAGAGGCGACAGAGGGAAACAAACCAGGAGATGGGAAGCAGCGTCTTCCTAAGAACAACTAAAAAATAAAAAAATGCGTTTGTTCACCCGCCTGCCAAGCGTGGCAACTATGACAATTATCCCCTGATGAGGCAGTCTAAGGGGAGGCCTATGTTTAACAGTGGATTTTTATAGGCTGTTGTGTTTGTGGTTGGGTGTAGTCAAAACAATATTAGATAATTCGGGGCAAATCGATAAAATAAAGAAGCTTGACAAATGAGTAGGTACCACACGAACTGAGTGACTCACAGAGAGAGAGCTCCACGTCTAAGCTTGAATCGTATTGTTGAATCGGCAAAGGGAATTTAGAGTACAATTGTTACTTGCGATGAAAAGTGTATCCTGTACGACAATTAGAAGCTTTCATCACAGTGGTTAGATTCAGGTGTTCAAGCCAAACAGTGCTCGAAACGAAAGATTAATCAGGAGAAGATTATGGTGACAGATTGGTGGTATATTGTTAGTGTTATTCACTATAGCTTCCTTTTATTTTATTAAGATTTTTGTCTTGGATGTTTGTCCTTTAAGCCATGTCTTCATTTATCTCAGTATCAAGTGGTAATAATCCTTTAAACTACACTGCTTCATAATATGTTGATACGTCACATTGCGTAGTTTTTGGGAGATTTTGACGGGGACTTGAACCAATAGACAGTTGGCGATAGTATCTCAAGGCGCCTAAGCAGACAGACATCTTATTTTCAGATTCACCATCAGTGCACTTGTCACCGTTTCCACTAATAGTTCACATGCGCAGACATTTAATACACAAAATAGCACCACTTTTACATACCAAAATCCACTTTTACCATTATTTAAACAATAATAGAGGAGCAGCAATCCGCTACCGGTCAAGTTCCCGACAAAACTCCACTAGGTGGTTATAATGTCATCTATCGTAGTCATTTTTAACCAACTTCATATAGGAGGAGGTTCTTAATTCGAGTGTATGTTTTTTTGTATGTATGTTACGCGATATCTTCGCAGATTGTGGACCAATTTTGATGATTCTTTTTTTATTAAATAGGTTATACTTCAAGGGTGGTAGCTTAGCAAATAACTTATTTTTTAGCAATTTGAAGTCGCGTTACTTTTTGTTAAAAGTTATAGCAGGAAGCCACCTGCTATCTGGTGCCACAGATACTGCTGACCGTTATTGTCAAGAATTGCAAATGATGTTGTTTATTCTTCTCTATTGTTTACAATGCTGGCCACATACTGCACAACAGGCGTTGATAAAGGCTTCCTCATTTAACCTATCTTCAGACCTTGACCCAGCAGTTTTTTTTATTACATTATTCCATCCTTGACAATATTTTTTATTTCAATATTCCCATACTAAAACGGCAATTTCACAGGTAAAGACTAAAGACCTCACCTGATACATGGTAAATATTTTTTGAATTTGGTACATTCTAATCTCAAGTACTACAAGTGGACCGTTGATAAGAATTTATCTGTTTACAATTCAATAATGCTAGCATATATCAATGTTTCTTAACCGACGAAGCACTAACTTGGATGAAAACTATTATTATATGACGATTTCTTATATTTACATGAATATTCGACATTGAACAAAACCAATTTTACGGATTATATCGCGTTTGATTCCCGACGTTTCGTGTGCTTTGCAGCACCCATGGTCACGGGGACTGAGGTGTTTGACGTCTCCGTCCTGTTCGGTCCAATCTACGCAGAACGAGCTTACAGTATCTTGTAGTCTTGTAGTGGTATGCTTGGGTTTGAATTTTATTTTATTAATTATAGAATCCCAAGCAGATGGTAGTATCCATCCATCTTTTCTATTGAAATTAGGATTGTTTTTAATTTAAATTAAATGATAGCCTCGCGAATCATTCTTGGTAGGAATCGGTGTTCTCTTGCGAGGATTTGTGGTCTATCAAATCTGATGTAATGGCGGGGACGATCTTGAACATGTTCATTCGGAAGTCTGCAGTCTGCAGTCTGTAAATAAAAGAAGGTTTTACAAGATTGTTATAAGCAAAGGCAAAAGATGATCTGTCACTCTTCATCTCACTCTGTGAATATTGTAAGGGTGGACTTGAAATTATAACTTTTAACAAAAAGTAAAAACCGACTTCAAATTGCTAAAAAAGAAGTTATTTGCTACCCTTAGGGGTGGAATTTTTTCTCCAAATTTATATGGGACCACCCTTGAAGTATAACCTGTTTAATAAAAAAAGAATCATCAAAATTGGTTCACAATCTGCGAAGATATCGCGTAACATACATACAAAAAAAACACACTCGAATTGAGAACCCCCTCCTTTTTTGAAGTCGGTTAAAAATGACTTCGATAGATGACATTATAACCACCTTATATACTTATTATAAATATACCAGACGTAAAATACCTTGACCGTAAAACTGGAAGAGCTAAAGTACTGCGACTGCGATCTCAATCAGTCTTGCCGACAAGCGTGGCACTTACAGCAAATCTTCTCAACATTAAGAGAGGCTCATGTCCAGCAATGTAATTACAGGCTGATAAAGAAATGGTAAAGGTTCTAGAATAGTTTTCTGTAAGCAGATTCATTTTTTTCAAGATGAAAATAAATTTCTCAATAAAGAACCTCTTTGACGATTCAAATGGTGTTCGGCGTTGCATTCGTCTCCAAGTGATTCTTTATGGAAGTCATGTATGTACGATACGCCTGTGTGCGAGCACGCGTGCCTGACTCAGCTTGACCCGTGGTGCTCGAGACGGCCACAATTGTGCATTGGCAATTAAATTTAATGAGATTAAATTGTGCTATTTCTAACCTCGCATCTGTTACCCGCTCGCAGCGGAAGTTGATTCTTATCACTCTTGTGCTACGCGTCCAGGAAGCGTAATAGAGTAATGATAGAGTGGCCACCTAAGATATCCGCTTAGAGAACTGCTGATATGGTTGTCCATAAATGCAATACATGTATGAACAATTTGCTCCA
This sequence comes from Parnassius orleans, assembly GCA_029286625.1. Classification (NCBI taxonomy): domain Eukaryota; kingdom Metazoa; phylum Arthropoda; class Insecta; order Lepidoptera; family Papilionidae; genus Parnassius; species Parnassius orleans. The sequence continues at coordinate 620,349 of JAGSMP010000182.1, read as the reverse complement.
AATTTGCAACAATTTAACCCAAAAACATATTATAATATAATATGTACAAAACTCGATGATTAACAGCTATTTTGTTCATTTCGTATTCTCTATTGAAGTCATGCAAATCTAGAACAGATTGAAATATTTTCTATACATTTTTAAAAGTATCTATGAATTGTATTGTATTGACATAGATCTTTTATTCTCAACAAACTGTGCACATTAAGAGGAAAAATTAAATTTTAATAAAAAGTAAAAGTTGGCTTCAAAGAACTAAAAAGAATAAAATGATTTTCACATGACAACTTCATCAGAAGTCGGTGCTAAGACATAGTCTAGAGAAGAAGTCTAGTCTAATCTTTTTAGCTCTTTGAAGTCGGTTTTGACTAAGAAATATCACAAGCTCAAACTAGAATATCGTTTAAATAATGATAGTTACATTAAACATTTCATCTCCTATTTTTCCACTCTTAAGGATAGAATTTTTCTTCGAATAATGGATGAAAATATATGGGACCACCCCTGAAGTATAAACCTATTAAATAAATTAAGTTACCTACTGTTATCTAGGCGGCATTTCCATACAAACTTATCCTCTATTTTCTTTTCTCCCAGGGTAATTACACTACTTTAACAAGTTTAGCAATTTTAGAACTATTTTTTTACTACTTAATACGTGGACCGTGAGATAGTCTCAAATTGCTATCGCTATGATTATCTCTGTAGTTAAAAATAAAAAGAAATAAAATTCAATTTTTGAATGTTGAACTGGTTTATTCTGCTTCGACCTATTGTATAACTCATCACGTATACAAAAATAGAATACAGTGGTTTTTTTAAATATTTGTCTTTCTAATATTTTTCCCGTTGGATATTTATTTTCATTAAAAAAAAAAACGACTTTCTGACTGCTAAATCTCTTCTAAATGCTAAAGTTATCGCCTTGAAACTCGCACAGGTTATATTTAATATTAGGCGGATGTCCTAGCTACAAGAAATTTTAAGAATGGGTCTTTAACGATCTATTGGTGACGCGCTGTGCCCTAACGACCGAACTAGGCAATCAAGAAAGACAACTGCAGCTCGGATTTTAAACCTATGAAGAATTAACAAAATCATTATCCTTTTTCCATTTCCTCCTCCAAAACTTGACCAATATTTTTTTGCATCAGCAATACAATAAGGATTGTGCTAGTAAGGAAAGTAGTTAGGAATATCCACTACCCGATATTCCCTCGGTCGTAAGAGGCGACTGAGGGATACAAACTAGGAAATGGGCAGCATCTTCATTATAACAACAAAAAAATAAATAAACTGCGGTTGTCAACGCGCATGCAAAACGTGACAACTGTGGCAAATATCCCTACGAGGCAATATATGAGAGAGGCCTTTGATAGGCTATTTAATGAAATATTATTAAGCTTAATGAGAATCTGTGTGACGTTTTAAGTACAGTTTTTATGATCCATTTTAAACAGAATTAAACAATACCTTCTTGAATAACCGCAACTGTATATATTAACAAATTTATATTTTTAGTAATGTTTTGTAATTTTCAGAGCGGTCAAAATGGACAAGCCGCGTCAAAAGATTATGATAAAAGTATATAAAGGGTTATGTTCTATTTGGAGAAAAATTTCACCCCTAAGGGTGGCAAAATAGTGAATGAAAGTTTTATATTGTAACTATTTAGACGACATTCGAGCTTTTAATTCCCTTGCGTGGCCGCCACGGTCCGACTTGAATTTCAATCGGTTCCTTCGTCTAGGGTGATTACAAGTTATTACAAAAATTTATTTGAGCTAGAAAAATAAAAACTTAGCGGAATTACGAACAAAATTGAAAGAGGAAGAAGAAATAATAAGATAACTTTTTAATATGAAGGATTTCTTTAGAACAAGAAGGTCGACATTTTGAAAACTTTGTATTACTAGTATAAAAAAATTAATTACAATTTTTAATTAGCTCATTTTAAAACAAGTTTTTTAGACTATGCTTTGGAGAAATTGTAAATATAATTCAGTCCAATGTAGTTTACATTTTAAACAGATGATAAAACTGACATGTTTTTTTTAAATTTTAATACCAGGGTAAAATAGTAGCTTAACGCTGCTGTGTTTCGTATGGTGAGTGTAGAGAACCGGAAACTTTTACTGGAAACGAGGCATTCCATCTTAGTCCTCTCACGGGTGACAATGCTTCTGCATTTTGATTCGTAATCGAGGATAGATGTAGATGTTTATGTGCCCTAGCAACCACTTACCATCAGGTGGACTGTGTGCTTGTGTGTCACCCTTATCCAATAAAAAAAAAGAAATTTAACTATTTTTGGAATTCAACATTTTTATGGTGCAATAGTGTTACATCTTCCCACAATTGTTTTTGTATTCTGCTAGTGCTCTACCTCTAGAGCTCCACTTGACACAACTTTTTGGGACCTGTATATAGAATGAAGTAGATGTAATGGGCACTCCACTAATACATTTACAGCAAATATACATACATATATATACGTTCGCGCGATTGCATTCATGGCATTGGAATGTACAACTCTCGTTTCAATTCGCACTTATTGTTCGTTTAAGTAGGTATGTACAGACTTAAAGTACTTATCTGTAGACACTTCTACAGATAAGTACTTTCAGTCTGTACATACCTACTTAAACTTAAGTCTGTACATACCTACTTAAACTTAAGTCTGTACATACCTACTTAAAGTACTTATCTGTAGACACTTCTAACTACTAGATCAGTCACTGAATCAGGTAACTACTTATCATTATATCGGTAGTCGAGAAAATGTGCAGCCTATATGTTATAGGCTGTATATTTACGTCTTATTGCTGCGCACAGATCTCTTATTTCTGAGAGGGTTATGGAACCATTAGGGCTTTTCACCGAACTTCACATGTCCTTGAAACATATTTTTCTCTTACGGCGAGCGCTTAGGCCATGAACTATTGCGGCTCTTTTATATTGACAAGCGTACAATTAAGATTTTTTTTTATCGAGGTGCTCGTTTAGATTTTAAAAATTTTTGCTTTACGCCGACTTTACGTTTACGCTATTGTTTAGCTTTATTTTTTTATATTTCCCATTTTAATTTGGCAGTAATAATTGTAATGAGTCTTATTTTCGAATATCCATTTTAATATATATCCACGTTTTGAAGCCCCTCGAGTCCCATTTTACTCTATGTGAGGGTGTGTAAAGTAGTGAACTTTTATTTATTTATTTTATTCTTTATTGCACCAAATATTTGTACAAAAGGCGAGCTTAATGCTATATATGGCATTCTCTACCAGCTAACCTTGGGTAGAACAGAGAGTGAGTTATGGGCATTTAAGTAGTTATGATCAAATTAAGTAAAAATATATACATGCAACACTCGTATAATATACATACATACATATATATATATATATATATATAATTGATACACATATATAAATAACTATAAACATAAAGTAAGTTGACTCAACTTTGTAAACTAGGGATATGCTCGTATAGTTTTTTTTTAAGAACATTTTTGGCAGGTATTGTATTGTCAACAGGCAACTTTTCACATAATATAGATAACAAGTCATGATATTCGTCACACAACAAACAAACACATTTTTGTACAAACAAGTTGTATTTGACGCGTAATTGCATAATAAAAGTTTAAATTAATATTCTGTCGCTGTAGCGCCTGTAGTAAATATAATTCGAACAAGTCATCAAATGGATAGTTGATAATAACGTTAAAACCAAACCACGCTTATATTGATCAATAGATCTGTTATTGCTGTAAACAGAGATAATTTAAAGGTTTATAGACGTAGCCCGCTTTTAGGTAAGTTTACGAACATTTTTATCGTCCACAATAATTTGGAACATATATTGGAATTCGAAAAAAGAACTGCTGTTTAACCATGATGGGCAAACGTATTTGCGATCATAATATAAATCAGAACCCAAATCGTCTGCCGGAATACCATCTCGTATTTGTCACAATGTAGAATATCCATACCGGCGACGTGTTGCAGCGTCAAAAATGCTAGACATGATGATATAACATGATGCTACTGGTACTACAATTATGTACGTTAAAAACCACTACTTAATTAACGTTACGTACGTTAATTAAGTAGTGTTTTTTTTTTACAGAATAAGGGTAACAAACGAGCACACGGTTCACCTGATTGTAAGTGGATGCTGTGGTCCATAGACATCTACATTTATCCTCGATTAAGAATCAAAATACAGATGCGTTGTCATTTCTGAAGACTAAGATAGAATGCCTCGTTTCCAGTAAAAGGGTCTCCGGTTCTCTACACTTACCATACGAAACACAGCAGCATTAAGCTGCTATTTTACGCTGGTATTCTTATGGTTACTTGGTGAGAGCGTGGTACTACCTCGGTCGAGCCGACCCATTCGTGCTACAACCATAATATAGCTCCAGCGTGGTTCTACCAGGTGGTTACGACAAATCTCACAAAGGAAGAAGTCAAAATTGTCACATAGTAATAAATTGATATTAATAATCTGTATTTAAATTTTATTTACAGATTGGACGCAACGTCTACCGAGCGACTCCCACACCCACGAACACTATCTTTGAATGTAGAGTTCTCTCTCGACATCACGCCACGCTCTATTATGACAAAGGACACTTTTATCTCGTGGTAAGTCTTATTATCTAAAAGCAACACATAATATTTTCAAACTGTCGCTAAAGTATTAAGAAAACCATTTCTTTGTGTTTAAGCGTCAATGTTTAGTATAGTTACACTCAATATTTTGAAATTAAATTTATAATATATAAATTAAATAATATATATAAATTAAAAAAATAAGAAAATCAGTCTATTGACTCTATTGCTGGTATCGTGGAAAGTTTTGCGTAATCAGCGATCTGTTCATAGGTATTGGTGACCGCTGATGTCTCTTAGATCTGCTTACTCGTCAATTTTCGGAAGATTGAGGTTACTAGTTAACCATTGTTAACCAGTTAAAAAAGGAGGAGAACCATTTCGAATATTTTATACATGTAACGTGAGCAATACCTCTAATAACTTTAGAAAAGTAATGGATTTTGCTGATATTTGGATTACTACAGTAAACTTTCATGGCAGTTATATAGAAATTTCAATCAGATTCGATGGTAAATTTAAGCCGATTTATATATTGTTAATTTTCTATTTTTATATATAGTCTATCATAAGTTGTCGAAAAAAAGTTGTCTTCCCCAAAGGCAGCACCCATTCAGGATATTTGCCACGCTGGAGTTGTCAACCGCAATTTTTAATTATTTTGAGTTATCAGGACTGAATGCCCAATGTCATGCCCATTTTTGTTTCATTTCCCTTTGTCGCCTCTACGTCACCCACGGGATGATATGAGGTAGTCATCGGTGATCGATGGGGTAGTGTATCCTCATACGCCGCCACTATACTGTATTTTCAATAACCCTACTGTAAATTTTAGTTTACAATTAAACATTCACATAATTAGATTAAGCAATCTTTTATTACGAGAGTATAATATGTACATATACGAGTATATATATTCTTATAGCTTGCAATCAATTAAGCTCTCGGATCAAGTTCTGGCTTTTGCGAATTTGTACTGTTTACGTTTGTAAGGCTTCGTATTAAAACCCTATCGTTACATTTACATGTAAACAGGGTTACTATCCCTTATTGTGATCAATTTCAATGCGAGTTGATAACTAAACAATAAGTGTCGTTCTGGTACAATTCGACCGCGAAAAAAATGCTATTGGCGAATTTTTTCATTAGAATTCGTACTAAATATATGAATTAGGCGCTCGCCGTATGAGGTTATAAATCTGTATGCGGCTGGAAGAAATTATTTTGTACTTTTTAGTCTGTATTAAAGACGTTTTTAACCGACTTCAAAAAGGAGGAGGTTCTCAATTCGAGTGTATCTAAATTTTTTTCTATGTATGTTACTCGATATCTTCGCAGATTATGTACTAATTTTGATGATTCTTTTTTTAATTAAGTAAATAGGTTAATACCTTCAAGGTTGGTCCCATATAAATTTGGAGAAAAATTCCACCCCTAAGGGTAGCAAATAAATTACTTCTTTTTAACAATTTGAAGTCGGTTTTTACTTTTTGTTAAAAGTGATAATTATTATTAAAAAATTCTTAAAATTTTCAGATAATATATGTTAAACCGTTCAGTTTTACATAGATCCTAAATTTGCCGCTTAAATAAATTCATTTCGTCATATAATGTGATGAACTTAATATTTACACTTTGCGTTTTTCACTTTCTTCCAAAATGTTATTCATTTGCCTTTAAAACAGAGTTAAAAAAGCCTGAAAAGTTCTATTATTCGACGCGTATGTTTTCTATATTCACCAATTTCCCAGAAACTGCTGACCGATTTAAATGATTCTTTTTTATTAAAAAGGTTAAACTTCAGAGATTATATAGAGAAAAATAGGGAATTAAGATTTTAATGTAACTATTTAGATATTCAAGTTGCTACTTTTTAAAGTCGGTTTGTACGTTTTATTAAAGTTTAACTATTATTAACTTATTCACTCGGCTCCATAAATTTTCATAATATGGTTGTTTTTGAGCCGTGGTAGCTCAGGGGCTTAGCGCTCGCTGTAAATTTCACAGTACGCGAGCAACCCGGGTTCGATCCCCGCCGGCACCATTGAAATTGTTAATTGCAATTTTAAGTGCTGATTTACCACGTGTTCGGCAGTGAAGGAAAACATCGTAGGGAATCCTGCATGCCTGAGAAAAAAAAAATTTTTTTTTCAAAGACGTGAAGTCATTTAGGGCAGCGCGGCGGCCAATTCCTTGCTCTAAAACCCTCTCAGAAATGAGAGGAGGCCTGTGCCCAGCATTGGGACGTATGTATATAGGCTGTAACTTTACTTTTTTATGGTTGTTTTTGTCGAATTCAAAATAATTGTCAAAAACACTGTCTTTCGCTTTCTACATGTCATATGAGACAACTTAAGATTAACATTATCTTTTTGTAACTCTCATGTTAACATTGGCTCCAAGAAGTTTTGAGTAAACTAAAAGTACTTTAGCAAGTGAAATGTAGAATCATTGTTTTTTTGAAGACGTTTGCGTTGTTAACAGGAGGCTTTTAGAGCTTCATCGAACTAATACACTTCGTATAAGTGGTAAAATTAAAAATGTTGTACAACCGCCTTCAATATAAATATAATTTATTGTTGATTTTTTTAAAACCGCTCGACCCATTTCGATAAAATTTAAATGGGACCACCTGGGAAGTATATATACCCTATGAAACAAAAAAGAATTTTCCAAATCGGTTCAGGCGTCTTCGAGTAATCGGTGAACATACATAAAAAAAAAAAAGATTTCGACGAATTGTAAACCTCTCCTCTTTTTTGAAGTCGGTTGAAAACTCTTTAGTTATGAGCAAAGTACCCTAGCAAGTAAATTTTTCTACATTGCCAAATGCACGTTACACGTTACCAGTTACCACACTCGCGGTTGGCAGTCTACAAAAGAAATGCTAGTGCGTTAAAAGTTCTAATGTCGACGCTTTCATCACATGTTACTATTATGAAAGAACCTAATTGGTTTATTTATGTTTAGGTTCGTAACGCGTCCACTCTCACTTGTTACGCCCACTAGTGATTCACATTATCGGCTACGCGTGGTTGAGTGTCCTCATTCTGAAGTTATTGACATCTTTGACAGATTTTCTCTTGCCCTAAATACTTAATGCCCGTCGTTCGAATTTAACATGATGTGATAGCACCTATTACTTATGTCAACCGTGTTGATTTAATGGTCAGAATAATTGTCTAATAATATGATGATCCTGGATTCAAAACTCAGCCGTAGTAACTTTCGTGTAAAAACGCTTATTGTTGGTTTTCGGTGATGGGTCAATTGTAATTGTCCTCGTGTATCTGATTCTGTATCTAGACCCACGGCAGTGTGTCAGCCAAGTTAGGAAAAGAAAAGAGCGACTTACCGGCAGTGTGTATATTTTCACGAACCATTTCGAGCCGATTTCGAACCCCCCATAACTCAAAAACTATTAGACCACTTATGAATTTACATATCTAATAAGGTCCCCGTGAATACATAGAATGTATTTTTTGAATAATAATATAAATAATTCTTGAGTTATAAATGTCTGAAATGTGCCATTTAAATAAAACTAGTTTTATTTAAATGTGTAGTGTTCGCGTAAATATAAGAAATCATTATGAAATGTGCCATTTCTATAATTTACAAACTCACGTCACATGAGTAAAGAAATTTACTCATGTGCTCACGTATCAAAAACCTAAGGCACTTCTAAACTTTTACTTTACTTAGATACTTGAAATATGGTATTAAAATAGATCATAAGGCGTGTAAAAAGGATAAAATCAGAAAACTACAAATTATCGATATTCGGTGTCGTCAAATTATTGGTACAGTTAGTTTCAAGGTCTGTACTTGAAACTAACCGCAACAATAACTTTGTCGAAATTTAATTTATATAGTTTAAATTAAAAATAGATGAAAAACAGTGTAGCGTAAACGCAAGAAGTCATCATCATCATGTATTTATTTAGATAAATATAACGATGAATTTTTTCAAAAATTAATGATATTCCACCAAGAACATAAGAATGTGAAAAGGAGGCGAGTTCGGTACAAACGACGTTCGAGGTTGTCGGTTTCTCTGATAAAAGAGTTGAAATCTGTACGGGTGCCAAGTTACATAGCAGACAACAGTTCCAAGAACGTACATTTCTATGAATCCTATTATTTAAAAGACTTTAACCTTACGAAACATGTTTGATACAATTGGTGTTATTGCGAGGATTTGTGGGCTACCAAATTTGGTGGCTATCTTCAACAGACTGGAGACTTCGCTCCGGGAAAATTAGTTTTGCATTTGCTTAAGCATTAAGTAAAAAATTAATAATCACAGACACATCTTTGATTACATTATAGACACGTAAATTATGTACTGCACTCTCTTTGTAATTTAGTAGACGTGATTTTTCGTAGTTTCATGTACATTTACAAGTCAAGTGCTGTTGCTCATAGCTAGCTAACGCTTACTTTTTATTGTGTTATTTGTCGGAACGTGCTACACATATTAAGACAACAAGGTCGCCGAGTTGTATATTTTTGTTCGATTCGTATTCATATTAATCTAACTTCTCAGAGGTAAAATTTTTGTTTTTCAATTTTTACAATATAAAAAAAACAATAGCCTCTAGATAGTTATCTAAACAATTTATATCTTTTCTGTAATATCCCTTTACTTCGTTTTCATTGTTTCACTCTTTATATGTGTAATATCATTGGCTTTACTGGGGATTCCTAATTCTAGTCGTATTATATTATACATATAATAAAAATCTCCGGGAGGAAAACAGGCGACGAGGTTCGCCACCCGTCATGTTCTGTCTCCCGGAGGGGCGAAAAGTGGATTGCGGAAGCCCGTATGGCTACACTGAATGTATGTGGAGCAATGAATGATAAGATGGATGAAGTATGCGATATGATGTATGATAGAGGAATAGATGTTTTATGTGTAAATGAGACGAAACGGAAGGGAAAGGATGCCACTACACATGGCATGTATACCGCGTACTGGTCTGGTGAGACGAGACAGAGCGGGCATGCCAGGGAGTCGGTATCATCCTTTCAGAAAGAATGGGTCATTGTGTGAAAGAGTTTAGACTTGGAGACTGTGTGGTATAATGTCAAGAAAGGTTTGGTGGATGCAGCTACCGAAGTATGTGGTGTAACTAAGAGAACGAATGAAAGGAAAAATAACACTTTATGGTGGGATGATGAGGTACGGATGAAAGTTGAAGCAAAGAAGAGAGCATGGCTAGATTTAAGGCTAGTCATTCTAGCGGCATGAATGATGATATTGAAAGAAAAAAGGCAGTCTTTAGACATCTAAATAAGAGAGTAAAAGAAGTAGTTGAAAGTAAAAAGCAAGAAAGAACGGATAAGAATGATATAAGAATATCGGATAACTTCCAGGCAAATATTAAAATGTTCTGGAAACTCATAAGAACTGCCAGGGGACATTCAAAACAGCCTATAATTAATGCTATATGAGACCAGAATGGCTGTATTCTGAATGACGAAGTTTCGGATGGAAGGAATACTTTGAAAGCGTGTTTATGAGTGGTGAGACGTTTGAATTAAATGAAATAGAAATTCCAAAAGAAGAGGAAAGAGATAGAGAGATAGGTATAGATGAAATAACGAAAGCAATCAAAAGTATGAAAGCAGGTAAGGCAGCCGGATATGATAGAGTATCACTCGAAATAATAAGGGCTGGAGAGGGAGTGGTGGCAGGCCTGCTGTACACCTTGTTTAATTTGTGTTGGGAACTTAAGCGGGTACCGGGAGACTGGTGCAAAGCCGTGATAGTCCCAATATATAAGGGAAAAGGATCGCAGCAGGACTGTAAAAACTACCGTGGTATCAGCCTTCTTAGCATTGTGGGAAAACTGTATGCTAAGGTGCTAATTGAAAGAGTTATGAAAGATACTGTTGGAAAAATTTGGGATGTGCAAGCGGGATTTAGAAAGGGAATGGGATGTACGGATCAGGTCTTTTCCATGCGCATGATCACGGAGAAGTTTTTGGCCAAAAACCAAAAGGTTTTTTGTGCGTTCGTGGACTTGGAAAAGCCTTATGACAGAGTGGACATGGATGTGTTATGGCAAACACTGAACTCATTTGGGTTGAGCGCTGGGTTGATACAGGCATTGAAGTCTCTGTATAGGGACTCCAGTGCTTGTGTCAGGATCAACGGGGCCTACTCGGACTGGTTTGGCATCCTTAAAGGTGTCAGACAGGGCTGTGTGGCTTCCCCGTGGCTGTCCAACCTATTTATGGACAGTTGTTTGGAAAATTTGAAAGTTGAAGAATACGGGTTAAGAATGAGTGAGTTAACCGTCAAATGCCTTTTGTACGCCGATGATCAAGTTATACTTGCGTCGTCGGCGGCCGAGTTGCAAATGATGGTTACATTAATAAACAGGTCATTAAAAGAAAGGGGAATGAAAGTGAACGCAAGTAAGACGAAAGTTATGGTTTTTGAAAGAGAAGAAATTAAAACGATATGTGAAATAAGAATAGAAGGGGAATTGGTCGAGCAAGTAGATGAGTTTGTGTATTTGGGATGTGTGAACAACGAGGGACGACGGAAATAGAGTAAATGCTCTACAGAGTAAAGGCTCTACACTCTATTGTGGAAAGTCAGAATGTGTCCAAAAAGGCACGTATGGCAATTCACAATGCTGCTTTAGTCCATACTTTAATGTGTGGTAGTGAAATTTGGGTGTGGGATGAAGAAGCACGAGAGTAGAATAAATGCTGTAGAAATGCGGTCATTAAGGAGTATGTTAGGGCTGAATCTAAATGACAGAGTGAGAAATTGTGTGATAAGAGAAGAGTGTGGCTTGCAAGAAGATGTTGGGACCAGGATTAAGAAAGGAATGCTTCGGTGGTTTGGTCATGTAGAAAGAATGAATGAGGAAAGAGTGACAAAGCAAATTTATCTGGCAAAGGTGAACGGCAGAGTCTGGAAGGGACGCCCTAGGCGAAAATTTATCGACCAAATTGGCGATATATTGAAAATGGGCCAAATTAAGAGTGGTGGATGTGGAGGAGGCGAGAGAGGTGTGTCAGGATCGTGCCAAATGGAAGTCCATAGTCTCTAGTCTCTGCCTACCCCTCTGGGTGACAGGTGTGAGTGTTTATGTATATGTATGTATATAATAAAAATGGTTTATATTTTGCTTTAAAGGTTACATAATATGGTGTCTGAAAGTAAATCTTTCTCTCTTCTTTTCTGTTAACGTTGTAATTATTTTATGCATTAACTAAATATTTTGTTAAATACTTTATAATTGTGTTTTTCACGTAGTAGATCCTTGCTGCATATGTAGATGTCTTTTGGATACCACTGTTTTTCTTGGTATTACTATTGACGCGAAACTTCAATGGGGCCCCCATATATCTAAATTAGCAAGCAGACTTAGTTCTGCAGCATATAGTGTAAGAAAGATTAGAAGTCTCACAGATGTTGAGACAGCTAGATTAGTGTATTTTAGTTACTTTCATAGCGTAATGTCTTATGGAATTTTGCTATGGGGTAATGCGACTGATATTGAAGCCATATTTATTTTGCAAAAGAGAGCCGTACGAGCGATTTATAACCTAAATTGTAAAAAGTCCTTCAGAGAAAATTTTAAGAAATAAACATATTAACTTTTGCATCGCAATATATTTATAAAAATGTAATGTATGTCCATAAAAACATAAATAGCTTTAATAAGAATAAGGATGTTCATACTATAAACACTAGGAACAAACATAAGCTTGTAATGCCAGTTACTAGACTCCACAGAATCAGTGATTCATTTATGGGGCAAAAAAGTCCCGCTGGGTTTCTTGCTGGTTCTTCCCAGGACAGAGGTATTTTTGGAACCAGTGGTAAATAAAAAATGATTTTCAATAAAAAAATCATTCTATTCTATTCTATTCTATGGGCTACAATCCACCTACCATCAGGTGGACTATGTGCTCGTTTGTATCCTTATTGTATAAATAAAATAGTCTTATAAATATTGAAATCCTTTTCATTTCAACGTTAAAATTTTAATTACTTGATAATTACAATAAATGTTGATAATTTTCTACTTATATCATGAAATAAAGGAACCAACTGCATCGCTTATGCTCCATTACAATCTTAGAAATCATACCTACAACTCACTATTTATTTCTATTGTTATATAAAGGTGCAAATACGGCATAGTCACGCCGTAACTGGCCTCATTATGATGATTGACGCGATACGTGATTTGCCTGTTTGGAGAGGAAAATATATATTTTTTTAATGTTACGCTGTTTTACAAGGAATCATATCCCTAATATGGAATAAAACTACTATTACGGACTTTATCGTCTTTAATTTAACAACAATAATATCATTAGGAATCCTTATAATTTTGTTCTATCCGTCTGTCCTAACGTTTCAAAGCACTATCTTTTCTAAAATGATTGACCGAGCGAAATAAAATTATAGGAGTATATTCTCGAACACGTCGAAAATCAGGCCAAAAATTGAAAATTTGGTTTGATCGTGTTTCGTGAAATTTTCTACTGAGTAATATTATACAATATCGGATAACTTTTATAAAGTGTATCTATTACGCGTTTCTTATTTATTCATTGAATTTATTAATGCATATTATTTTAAATATTTATATAGGCTCCTTGATTGTGCGTTACCACCGCGGCATTGCAATGATTTGTTCATTGACGTGATCGCAATGGAACGGGACAATGAGGTGTATTTTTATTCTTTGTACGTATAAGTTGGAAACGCGTATGCTATATTTTTTGCAGTTGTCATTATTTATCATAGAAATAGATTTCCTCCTTTGATTCTTTTTTTAATATATTGTATATTTTTGATCTGGTTAATATGACATTTGAGTTGGTTTCTGTGTCATAGAATGTTTGTAATGGTTTATAAACTACGCAAATTTCATATCATTGCCTTTAGTTCATTATAATTCCGGTTGAACAGACAGTAGGATAAATATTTTTTAATATTGAAATTTTGTTACTTAATGAGAGAATAAGAAGAAAATTTAAATTGAAAATATTTAAAAATCACAGGCTGACATTTCTTTATATTTAAAAACTAGCTGGCCAGGCAGACGTTGTTCTGCCCTTTCCAAGGAATCTTTGTCGTATAAAAATCCTTAAATTCGCAATAAAAAATATTGAGGGTCACTTATCGGGATGAAAACTATCCTATCTCTCAAAAGTAATACATATTTACAAAATTTCATTAAAATCAGTTCAGTAATTTAAGAGTTCATCGCGGACAAACAATGTGACACGTAATTTTTATATATAAAAAAATATTTAATTAAAAAACTACTAACTGTATTTGACTGAGTTACTCCACTACATTAGTTTAATACTAACCCAACAAAGCCATGCTGTCTGCGACGACGGAATATGTCACTGCGATACTTAGAAAAAATTGTAACGACTCAACATTCCTGTGATTGTTCTCTAATGCATCATGTCTGCTATTCAAATGCAATGAGCCATAAGTTATCGCTTTGTCCGTGCATATTGTCCGCAACTTTTGATATCGTGGTTGTCATTTATTTTAGTTTTGAATATGGATGGAATTAGGTAATAATATACAAGCATTCTACACGGACAGATTTAACACATCCGACCAATTTTCAAGGCTGCGATACCTTTAGTATTAATTTATGCTAATATATTAAACTTACGAGGAGTCGATTATTAAGTTAATATATTTTTGTCTTCCATCGTTATTAGCTATTAGCAGTTTCAATACAACCAAATAAGGATAGAAACCCTTCTGCCTAATATTTGTAAATTCATTATCATCATCATTACTGCCCATCGCAAGTTCACTGCTGAACATACGAGGGGTCATCCAAAAGTAATGATAATGAAAATAAAACAGGGTAATTAAAGTTAAAATAATAATTTATTTTTCTACATAGTCTCCTAACAAATCAATACATTTAGTCCATCTTTTTTCTAAACCCAGGATTCCCTTTCAAAAAAAATTCTTTGTCTTGACCCTCCCAAAACGCTTCAACAGCGGCCATTACTTCGCTATCGTCTTCGAATTTCTTGCCTCGGAGGCGTTCCTTGAGCCGAGGAAAGAGGTAGAAATCACTAGGAGCTAGATCTGGCGAATAGGGAGGGTGTTCGAGCAGTTCGAATCCCGTTTCTTGAATGGCAGCCATCGCAACTGCGTCTTTGTGAGCCGGTGCGTTGTCTTGGAGCAAACAGCACTCCAGCTCGCAGTTTGCCGCGTCTTTTTCCTTAATGGCCTCCCGTAATCTTCTTATTTGGTCTGCGTAGTAAGAACCCGTAATAGTGGCTCCTTTTCCAAATATTCCACCATAATTATACCTTGAGCGTCCCAAAAAACAGATGCCATAACCTTTCCCGCCGAACTTGAAACTTTGAATTTCTTTGGCGTCGGTGAGGAGGCTCGCTTCCAAGTCATCGATTGTTGTTTCGTTTCAGGATCAAAATGGTGGATACAGGTCTCGTCCATAGTCACAAAACGGAACAAAAATTTTCTTGATCTGTTTGGAACTTTTCGAGATTGACCCTCGAAATGTCAACTCGATTTTCTTTTGCTCGTCGGTTAACATTCTGGGTACCCAACGCGCAGAGACCTTTTCATATGCAACTCGTTCGCAAGGATTCTTTGAACGCTGCCATGAGATCCCTGTGACCTCAGCTACATGCCTGATGGTCACTTTTCGATCTGCCAACACAACATCTTCGACTTTTTCACGTTGTCTTCAATGAGGGACGTGGATGGGCGTCCTTCTCGATGTTTATCTTCAGTGGATGTTCTGCCCAGTTTAAACTCCTTGGCCCAGCGTGCAACTGTAGAATATGGAGGAGCAGAGTCCCCCAATGTTTCCACTAAGTCACTGTGTATGTCTTTTGAAGACATTTTTTCAAACAGAGGTACTTGATGACAGCTCTAATTTCGTTTTCTCCATGTTGATGTTATCTCTTTGACAGTTCGTATTCAAATGAATGTATCTCCGGAAATCGTGATCTATTTATATGATTTTTTTAGGCTGACGTAGTGAGTATATAAGCAAGCAAAAAATATTTTTTTTGGATTTTTATGCAGACCTGAAGTAACCGATTATCATTACTTTTGGATCACCCCTCGTAGCATAGGAATGCAAATGCCACAATCCACAACGGCCCTGAACACTCCACATCCATCGACTTCCTGCATCTCTTATCAGGTCGACACTCTATCTAGTATGGGGCCGACCTAGCCTTCGCTTACCGGTAGACTTTTCTTCCCCATCGGTTTTCGATTCTTGGAGATTATAATGTACACAAAATTTGCAAATTAATATATTACGACCAAAGTAAAAAAAAAACAAAGTAAAAAGTACTAAAGTGTTTTGAGAAGCATTGTGTTACGACATAATTGGAAGACATAATAAAAGTAAAAATTGACAAAGGGTCAGTAAAATTTTAAGGTCGCCGTAAACATGGCTAAACTTTCTAGTAGTTTTAAATTAAATAATGATTGAGCGATGTAAAATACATGATATAATTTTAAATTACTTAATAGCACAATTTGCATTACATTTTATTGGGTGACGTATTCGCAATTTGGTTATGAATTTAGTGACTATTATTTTTTGCCAAGGGATACGTTAGCCCATAGACACGTAAGTCTATCTTTGGTTAAAAATCAAAATGTAGATGCATTGTCACCCTGGAAGACGGTTCTTGTCAATAGCCATAAGAAATACAGCAGCGTTATGCTACTGTTAAACGGCTTGCAGCATTTTCCTTAAAACAGCTTAAAATAATAAAAAAATAACACTTCTATAAAAACCGATTGGGGAACCCTATGTTCACCATCACATACCAAAGAACTTTTCATAAGCTGTAATGAATGAACTATGAATTAATTTTGTGAGAGCGCGGACAAGCAAGCGTCCAACAAGGCTGCTGCCATAACATAGCTTTAGGTGGCTCAACATCGTATAACGAAAGAGATTTAATGAAAATTTTTAACATTTTTTTTTCTTTACCGCCGTGTTATTTACCCTATGGAATATTGGCGTTGATCAGTGTTAGTTTAGAAGTAACGTTCAATCTCACGCCGCAATTTGTAAACAAATCTGTGCCACTATCGTTGTATTGCATTTCTCTTTGATGACGGCCCATGGATATATTTGCGTATTTACAGGACAACCAGAGCAGTAACGGTACGTTCATCAACAACAAGCGGTGTTCCACATCGGAGCTTGAGCCGCAGGAGGTGTTCTCCGGCGACGTGGTCCAGTTTGGCATTCCCGTCGTTGAGAATGCTGGAAATTCGGAAAAGGTGCTTTATAATACATACATACATACATACATACATACATACATACATACACATACATACATACATACATACATACATTTGGCCATTTTCAATATATCGCCAATTTGGTCGATAAACTTTAGCCTAGGGCGGCCCTTCCCGACTCTACCGTTCACTTCTGCAACATAAATTTGCTTTGTCACTCTTTCCTCATTGATTCTTTCTATATGACCAAACTATCGAAGCATTCCTTTCTTAATCCTGGTCACAACATCATCTTGCAAACCTCACTTTTCTCTTATCACACAATTTCTCACCCTGTCATTCAGATTCAGACATAACATACTCATCTATTCTATTCTACTCTCACGCTTCTTCTGCCACACCCAACTTCCACTACCATTTATTAAAGTAGGGACTAACACAGCACTATGAATTGCCATACGTGCCTTTTAAGACACATTCTGACTTTCTACAATAGAGTGTAGAGCCCCATTTACTCAATTTCCTGCGTTCACTCGTCGTTCTATATCCTTATCATATCTACCATCCCTGCTAAATACACATCCTAAATACAAAACCTCATCTACTTGCTCAACTAACTCCTCTCTATTCTTATTTCACATACTTTAAAAACCATAACTTTCGTTTCTTTGCGTTCACTTTCATTCCCCTTTCTTTCAATGTAGACGTAATATAACGTGTACTTACTAGGAATAATTTCGTTGTTCTATTCGTTTTGTTTGTAGCTTGCACAGACTTCATAAACATAATCGGTAATAGAAGTTTTAAAAAAGTTTCTATTGACAGATAATATTCAAAGTAGCAAAAGGCAGTTGACCTGCTGCTAATTGTACGTGTGAACGAGTGAACGACATTGCTTTTAGGTTTCTTTTTCTACAGACTTCAAAAAGGAGGAGGTAATCAATTCGCCTGTATGTTTTTTTTGTGTGTGTTACCTCATAACTTTTTCTGGATGAACCGATTACGATGATTCTTTTTTTATTTGAAAGCTGGTGCTTCTCATATGGTCCCATATAAATTTGATCAAGGTCTGATCAATAGTTTTTGAGTTATTCTTAATAATTTATACTGAAGTGTACAAAATTTTAAATTTTAAATTATTTTAATAGATTAAGCGTGACAAACGAGCACACAGTCCACGTGATAGTAAGTGAACGCTGTGGCCCATAGACTACATTTATCCTCGATTAAGAATCAAAATGCAGATGCATTGTCACCCCTGAGGACTAAAATGGAATGCCTCGTTTCCAGTAAAAAGGGTCTCCGGTTCTCTATACTCACCATACGAAACAAAGCAGATGTAGCTGCTATTTTACACTCGTATTCTGTGAGAGCGTGGTCCTACCCTGTCGAGCCGATCTATTCGTGCTACAACTAATATAGCTGCAGCTTGGCTCTACCACGTATAATTATTTCACGTATTTTTTTTAATATATTACATTTTTCATTTTACAGAACACGTTTCCGCCGGTGGTTGCACTTCTCAAGCTATACCATCCCGATGGCAAAGAAGCAAAGCTGTCCTTTAATCCCACCATGACGACTCCGCTACATTTGAAAGAGTTATATCAGCTAAATAATTACGTTCAGGTAAACTATTAAATAGAACAAAATCATCAACTTCCGACACAGATGAGTTAAGAATGTTTGCGTAAACTTACGTACGTTAGGTTAATAATGTTAAATATATACATTTTTAAAAGGGTATCTAAAAAAGGATAAAATAGAGGTGAGGATAAGAATCATCGTGAAGTTTAATGCTGAACATTGTGCCCTCCCAAGATGTGTCACAAATCATGGCTCTGAGCCATCTGCATTCATTTACGTCCTGGATTTCTTATCAAGTCGTCACTCCATATAGTGTAGGGCTGGGATAGTGCAGTAAAAGCAGAGTAATTAACATACCCCAACTAATTCGTAAACTGAAGAGAAGAAACAAGTCACGGATACGGTGGCTTTAGTTTAGTGTTGCTTACTTTGAGTTTGCATGTTTTGAACACTCTTTTGCATTACTACATATGTTTTACATTATTTAGTACAAAAAATTGTTTAAAAGCAAGTTCTGGAAACACAAAATTTTGCAACAAGCCAAAAATATGTTTAAAGCGACTTGATTCGAGCCTATTCACATAGTCTATTTTTTTTAAATAATACAAACAGTGCGTTTAACCCTTCTAATACCCCCCTTAACCTACAACTAAGCTTAAAGATGACAAATCATGATATCAACAAAATTGGATACAATTGTTTAACGAACATTTTATTATTTTGTATGATTTTCAACTTTTAAGTATCAAATGGGATGTTGATAGTTAGGGCAGACCGAATCGCAAATATCATTATTTACCATTACGGTCTGTTAGTGTTCCACTGCTGAACATAGGTCTCCCCCATAGATTGCCTCATAGGGAGGATATTTACTATAATTGCCACACTTGGCAAGCGGGTTGGCAAACGCAGTTTTTTTAATTCAGCTGATATCAGAAAGATGCTGCTGCCCATCTCCTGGTTCAGTTTCTTTATGTTGCCTCTTACGACACTCACGGGATGATAATGATGAAAATTCTTACACCGCTACTACATGGTTAAATAAATAAAGAAAAGTGAGCATATTTTAATTCGCCACATAATGACAACGTCATATTGTACAAAATATTTCCTATTTTCAACATTATTAAATAATGCCAGACGTTGCAGAACGTGACGAAAAGACGGCGCACCACAGCCGCTGTTTTTCAGTGTGTCCCGTTTCGTTTCTTTCGAGTAGTTCGAGCAGCGGTCTATCTTAATAAATTTCAATTAAATAATAACACTAAATAAACACGAGAAACAAAACGATAAATCGCAAATAATTTTAAATATTTTATTATTTCACTAACATGGAATACATTTTCAGAGTTTAAATTGTGAAAGTAGTGTTTGCGTTGATGTGATGTTAACCGTGCGTGCAGGAGGCCATCCAGCGCGAGGCTTCCCTGGAGGGCAGGCTGCGTACGCTGCGCGAGTGCGTGGAGCGGACGCGCGCGGACGCGCAGGCGTCGTGGGAGCTGTTCGTGGGCGAGCAGCGCCTGCTGACGCGCGTGCACACGCTCGAGGCCATGCTGGCGGCCGGCAAGCAGCCCGACCACCACCACGTCGTGCAGCTGCTCACCGACAAGAGGAACTACCAGGTTCATTCATTCACCATTCATTACATCTCATAAAATTCCACTGCTGGACGTAGGCCTCCCTATAGTATGCCTCATAAGGTTATCCCCCTTTGCCATAGTTGTTACAATACAATAAGGGTGACAAACGAGCACACAGTCCACCTGATGGTAAGTGGTTGCTGTGGCCCATAGACATCTACATCTATCTTCGTTTGCGAATTTAAATGCAGATACGTTGTCAGCCCTGAGGACTAAGATAGAATGCCTCTGTTCCAGTAAAAAGGGTCTCCGGTTCTCTACACTCACCATACGAAACACAGCAGCATTAAGTTGCTATTTTACGCTGGTATTCTGTGAGAGCGTGGTCCTTCCCCGGTCGAGCCGACCCATTCGTGCTACAACTATACTATTAATATAGCTGCAGCATGGCTCTACCACGTAAAAGCGTTTGACGGACGAGTTCGCAACTGCAGTTTTTTTAAGTGCAAACTTCTTTAGAATCGTTGTGATTTGAAACTCGATGAAACGATTTAACATGGTAACAATATTATAAACCCAATAAATAAACTCTACAATTATTATTCAAGAATCCAAGAAATTTAGTTTTCTGATGATTTCACTTCTACCGCGTGTGAAACTCAAAATGATTTTTTTTTTAATTTTGGGTTATTATCAAGAAGATGCTACTGCCCATCTCCTGTTTCAGTTTCCTTCTGTCGCCACCACGGGATGATATGGTGTAATGGATATTCTTACACTCTCACTGGTTTGTTTCCCTTTGTCGTCTCTTACGACACCCACGGGACGATATGGGGTGTGTACATGTAATGGCGGTGTAAGAACTACCAGGTGCTTTATCTTAATTATGTACTGCGCTCTTATAATAAGAATGGAACGAGTTTTAGCAATGATAATATATTACAGCGTTTGATGTGGTTGTTGTTACCGTTCGCCAATTATGGCAGGTAAAGGTTTTAGACCATACAGCCTAGTCTGATTTGTATTTTATTCATACAACTCTTCAAAATTTGCTGATGCGTCACATTGCGAAATTCTAAAGAGATTTCGACGACAGGTTAATGCAGCGGGCAGTTTGATGATAATGTCTCGAGGACCCTAAGCGGATCAAAAAAACCTGAGATTTATATTACCATCGAAGCACTTATTACATCGTTTCAACTTATATTTTACATGCGCAGTCATTTAATACAAAAAATTGCACCACTCTTATGTATCAAAGTCCACTTCAAACCATTATTCAAACGATAAAATTAGAGCAGCAGCCTGCGGTGAAGTTCCCGCCAAAATCCCGCGTTTGATGTATTTTTGGTGAAGGCCGTGTAGCCCATACCATAATAAATTTGTTAGGCATAGGCTACACGGCCTTCACCAAATATACATTAAGTGTGGCGTCGTAGGTGTAATTCTCGTAGTCGCTTTCCGGAGTAGAGTTCACATTCGTTTTCCGGAAATACCTGATTCCCCGCTCCCCGGCACACGCTTTTATAGTCGATAAAATGAACATAGAACTTTCTAGGCCAATCCAGGTTATTTCGCTCTTTCGACTGGAAAGTACTGGTAAACTCGCGATAACAAAACGATAACAATATCCAAAAGAGAAAAGGCTTTATAATCGTAGACATAAGGTTGGTTCTTGCTTACATTAATAGTCCGAGCGTTATCTATTTTTATGCCCACACATTTATTACCTTATCGCCCTTATCGTCGGGAACATTCTCTTGCAATGTGACGCAACACACAATTGTATGTTTTAACAATATATATATATTATATATTGTATTTTTTCTATTTTCTATTAAGGAATAAAGAGGCTTTATTATAAGTATGTACTGAGTATTCTTAATATTATTGGTACTTATCCTACTCAATAGCTCGAAGTGGCTCCCATGAGTGGGATTGGGGAGTGCAGCTCGTAAAATAATGTTGTGGTGTGCGTGTGGGTAGGAGGTGGCGCAGGAGAGCCTGCGCGCGGCGCACGAGCAGCGGCTGGCGCTGGAGGAGACGCTGGAGCGCCGTAGCCGCGAGGCCGCCGCGCTGCACCACCACAACTACGCGCTGCGCCTCACCGCTAACAACGCGCTCGCCGAGCTCCAGGTGCTTCACACCGGCATTCATTCATTACAACTTGCTTCGTTCACTATAGTCTTTGCGCTATAGCATGGTGCGGGTGACAGCTCACGCCTATGAAGTTTCGTATTTTTTTAGATAAACTGTCATACAGATATTGTTGTACTTCATGGATGGGTACCGCCCACTTACGACAGTGATGTGCCACGCTAAACTATGCCATGCCATAACGAACAACCACAGACTATCAAAAATCGGTTTTGAAATAAATCGAATATATAAAAATCACGTAAATATGTATTGGAATTGGAACTAATCGTTTAACAAATTCTGATTTACGGAAACAAAACACATAGACGAATACGCAGTGTTTCCGATGCATGGACATGGTTCGTTGGTCAGCTCAGGCAAAAAAAATAATAATTATAAAGCAAATTACGCATTGTGTCAAAAAGACTTTATCATAACTCATGCCGGCCAAAATGGCTACAAAAAACCTATTTTTTATTTTTATTTCATTACATTTATAAACCAAATTCTCGATTATTTTTACCTTCCGTCCCGATATTTGGTTCATTGGACCTGGCAAAACTAATACACATATAGCAAAAAGGCGCTAGCACTCGTACCTTGAAAAGCTGCCGGTGCAGTCTACGCCGTACTGAAAATTACAGATGCTGGCAGCCATTTTATTTGTTTAAATGTCAATATGAATGTTGCAATCAACATGAAATAGAAGATGATTTTTATTTTCAAATTAATACATAGTATAATCTACACATTGAAGTGTCTGTTTGTAATATCAAAATAACAGCCTTTTACTAAATACATATGAAAGTATATACGGTATTTATAACAAAAAGACAAAAACAATTTTTAAAATGTTTGTCTTACTGTCTGTTTGTTTCGGCTTATAGCTGGTACTGACAGATAGCTGATGTTATAAGGAGTAACACAGGCTAATTTTATTTTAGAAAAATAATTAGGATTCTGCGCAACAAAAATTAAAACCCATGAAATCCAATCGTAATAAATACCAAGCAGGCGAGGTCCGGGAACAGCTATTATGTAACTAATATGTCATAATTTGTATTAAACTTTAACTTAATTTTACATGCATTGTAGTTTATAAAGAAATATATGTTTCGATTTTAATTTTTATATCGATAGCTAATCGATAATTTTTGCTTTGCTTTGTGTATTGTTAATCGCCTTTTTTAAATCGATTTAACAATGTTCCATCTCTAGACACGCCAAAAGTGTAAGCTGTCACCCGCACCGTGCTATAACGCAAAGACTATAGTCTCTTAAATCTTGGTTGATTTCCTAATTACATTATCTTTAATATTTTGTTGTGATAACTTCGTTAGAATCCTTGTGATTTTAAACTCGATGAAACGAAAAAGCGACACTAAAATAGACAAAGATATACATCTACGATTAAATCTGTGAGAGAATAGCCGCCTTTACACATACACTCTTTAACGCATGAATCGGCTTTCGTGCGGGAAAGAACGCGCTTGTTAAGATAGAAAAGGAGAACGAGAATGCACGCGCGCGCCGTTCGCTCGCGCATTTCCTCATACTTCAGTCATGCGTTCAAGTCTGTGCAGTTCAAACATAATTTACACATACGGTTTTGTAAAAAGGATTGTCGTCGTAAAATGACATACATTAGATTATGGAGCAAGGAAGGATCTTATTACATAATTCTTGGCAATATGCATGTCTCATGCATGCCATCTTATGTTTGATTTTATTTTATAATATATAAAAATAAAGTAATAAATATATAATCTATTATACGCTTAGACCAGCAAACATAACTGCTTGTATAATATCCCTTCTAACCCTTTTGTCCATTTCTTTAGAACACTAGTCTTCAGAACGCGCGTTTAACAAAACTGCGTGATTTTCATACACTCCAGGTTGCTGCAGTTTCCCGTACTGAATCACGCGCTATTAGCCAGCGTCGTGTAACAACGCTCTTTCCTCTCTGAATAAAAATACAGAAGTAATAACGCGTGAAAGAGACAACGCACATAAAATAGATAAAAACAATCACTCACGATTGCGCGTGCAAGCTTTCCCACGTTCAATCGCGCACACTCCGATCGCGAGTGAAAGCACGTTTCGTGTAAAGGCAGTTTGTGAGGGCTTCCACGACTTTTCTGCCACCAGGGCGGCGCCACTTAAAAGTGACGTATAATATTTGACAGATTTCATAGCGGGGAAGTTAATTTGTTCGGAAAATTGTAAAGCTTTTAATGTTTCTTTCTGTATTATTAGCTATATTTTGTATTAATAAGATTAAACATAAATAAACCAAGCCTCAGATATTCATAAAAGTAGAATTTTTTTTAAAAAGTAAAAATTTGCAAAAATTAAAGAGCAAACTACTGAGGCATTGTTTTGTGTATAATATAATACTCTAGAAACTGATAGACTTTTATTAAAAACTAACTTCTTAATTAAATGACATTGTGTAACCAAAAACCTCAGTGTCAACTAGCGACATCTGGTGAGCAGAAAATTATTAGCCCTCATTAAGCGTCTATTTTACGTACCACCTTCAGAGTTAATTAATTTTTTTTTTGATAAAACGACTTTACCCATAATTCTAGGGCGCCATTATAAAGTAATTTTAAAGTTTAGTTTTCCGAAGGTTTTCACTTCTGTCGAAATCTAGAAATAATCTAGAAATACTTTTAACACCACCAATTCCTCTTAACCACTCTAGCTAAGCTTAATGCTTGTGTTGGACGTGTGATCGTCAGCCCACCCGATAGGCGTGACGATTATGGCAGTAGAGGTTCATGTCCAACAGTGAATTTTTACCGAGCTGATGATGAAGTGAATGAGCCCGATTCTACTCATCTATATGTGTTGGTGTGTGTGCATGTTCATGAATATATCACATTGTATCGTTAGTGAATGAATGATGATATCGACTCCAAACCAATTTTATTCGACACTATTCAAATTCTACTACACTAAAGCTAAATAGATAGTATAGAGAATTTGGCACGAGGCCTTTATCGATTAATGTGACCTGATGTGGGTGGTGGCCATCTAGAATATTTTACTTTAATTTCAAACTTTATAATTTTAAACATCCAATGTTAAATATAAAAGAAATATGGTATACCAAGCTGCATTTTTTTCTTTGTTACAGAAACTGGCAGCGCGTTGCGAGCGAAAATGTGTGCGGCTAGACTCGCCATAGCGGCCGCAGAGGAACGTGAGCAAGCTGTGCGCAAACATTTGCCGCTCGCTGTAAGTAACAAAGCTCAATGCGGATAGTAGAATATTTATGCTGATGGGATTTTTATGGGTTGGACCTTCCTTCTCTAACCTTTCCTTTTAAAGTCTCTTCCCCTAATTGTCTAATCCCTTGCACTTTTCTACTTGTTACTAAAAAATTTCTCCGTTCTTGGAGTCAAGTTTTTTGGAACTCCTAATCGTTGTCAATTAAACATAATCGGATACTAGATTCGTGTGATATATTTATCACACGAATCTAGTATCCGATCTCCGATGATGAAACAAACTGAATCTCTTCATTTTGTTTCATCATCGGAGATAATTTGACATCCTTCTATAAATAATAATATCCTCCAGATTGAATTTCGATCACGCCGGACAGGCTCGACGTTGACTAACCATCTGCCCTGGACAGAATTATAGTGTAATTATAGTAATACACAAGTGCACTCTGTTCCCTCACTCTTACCGTCCCGATCTCAGTCTGATGGAACGAACGAACTTTACGTGCTTTCCGAGGCATTGGGGTGAGACACCGCCTACTTCCTGACTCCGGACTGCTACTGAGAATTACGTGACAGAAAAACCCAATAACTGATTTTGGACGAACTTACGACCACTAGACCTGCGGGGCAGTCATGCCTTCTATAAATAAAAACATGGAGCGGTGTTGCACTCTCGCTTTTGCTTTATTTCTCTCTCGAAAATTAATCTGTCCTATAATGTGGCTTGTATTTGACGAGCATGGTATTCAAATTTACATGGTCAGCATTGTCATTTTAACTTGTGATCGACTAGACTGAACTCCTGTATACCTGCAAATTAAGTTGTACACTTTTGTTCTTAGATTTTTGTTATTGAAGTAAGGGTGACAAACAAGCACACAGTTCCTCTGATAGTTAGTTAATGCTGTGGCCAAAGGCTAATTATACGTGTAAGTGTAACAATAAAAATTCAGATGTGCTATCATCTCTGAGGACAAGATGGAATGCCTCATTATCAGCAAAAAGCATACTTAGTAGAAAAAATTGCAGTTCAATATATTGAGTGTCATATTCATAATTTTGTTATGAAATTAGTGACCATAAAATGTTTTAAACAAGTGATGCTTTAGCCCATAGACACCATCTTTGATTGAATTTAAAATTTTAATCAAAATGCAGATGCGTTGTCACCCTGGATTAATAATGCAATGGATAAATCCATTACTAGTAAAAATGGTCTCTACTTTTCATTACTCACTATATGGAACACAAAATTATTTATGCTTGGTATTCTGTGTGAGCATGGTTCTTCGCAGGCGAGTCGACCCATTCGTACTGCCATAATACATATATTATGGAGAGTGAGTTTACCACGTATAATTGTAGTTCGTTGTAATATAATGCTTTTGGCATCATAAGGGGGATGTCGGAGCTCTACATTTTTTCTATTTTATACCTAGTGAAGTTGCAACGTGTTATTACGATGGTGCTCTACGGTGTGGTAATCGTGTAGTAGTGGTGTAAGAATATCCACTACCTCATATCTTCTCGTGGTTATCGTAAGAGGCGATAGAGGGAAACAAATCAGAAGGTGGACGTAAGTGTCTTAATAACGACTTAGAATAAAAAACTGTGGTTGCCAACTTGTCTGCTAAGCGTGGCAACTATGAGGCAATCGATTGGGGAAGGTTATGTTCAAATAATAAGTAGCCAATATGATTCACCAAAAACTTGCCCTTAAGTGGAAACTAACTGACCAGCCAACTCAAGTATACTATAAATATAAACCTGAAATAGTCCTTGAAAATACCACTCACAAAATGTATTTTGACAGAGTTATACTTACCGATAAAACAATACACTATAATAGACCGGATATAACATTAATAGACAAAGTGAATAAATGTGCTTTTATTATTGACATTGTTATATCTAATTCACATAACTTACAGACAACAATTAATGAAAAAAATTCCAAATACACTGATTTAAAACATGAAATTATTAGAATGTGGAACTTACATAATGCCATTATAGTACCTATAGTCCTCTCTACAACTGGTGTAATATCAAAAGCGCTTCATCAATCATTAAGAACTCTTGATTTACCAAAACTTACATATTGTTACGAGCTTGGGGTTCGAGACAATTAAAAACTGCCGAGTGAATTACCAAAATTGACACTTTAATTACAGAACACTAATTACAACTAAAAACCACACTAATAACAAAATACAATTGTACTACAGATCACTTTAATTCGCAGTTGTATCGCTTCGAAGTATTCGCTTGTATCGCCAATTCAATACTGACTCGGTCGCGGTCTATACCTGCCTTATATAGGTCCTCAGATAGTTTCCAGAACCTTCTACTGTAGAAACATCTAGAATGTTCGAGTACATATCGGTCCCGAAATTTCTAGAAGGATCTTGACTCTCCTAGTTCTGCTACTCGATACTAGAGGGCGCTAGTGGTAACTAGTGTTGCCATGTATAAACCATTAATAGTGGCGCGCAACACTGCCCCCTCCTAAGACATGCTCGTCCCGAGCATTATTGGCCCCATAATAACGCGCCAGTCGATCCACATGGACGATCTTAGGAGTACCTCTTGCACCTTTCTGTATCCGGTAGGTTACGTCATTGATCCTTGTCACAATCCGGTACGGTCCATCCCATTTAGCTTGAAGCTTAGGAGATTTCCCTTTGCTGCGAACTGGATTGTGTAACCACACTAGTGAACCTTCGTCAAACCCTTTGTTGTTTATTTTGCGGTCATACCGTGTTTTCATCTTCTCAGACGTTTGCTGGCCCGACTGCCTGACGTGCTCATAAATGTCATTCATTTTGTCCCGCAAGTCATTTGCATAATCGGTTATACTGCGTGGGGCATCAGGTGGTATTCCGGTGATCAGGTCTGCAGGCAGCCGTAATTCTCTCCCAAAATTTGCTAAAGCTGGTGTCACTGATGTACTTTCGTGAACAGCGCTTCGATATGACAACAAAACGGTTGTATGTGCCTGTCCCAGTCTCGTTGCCGTTTTTCCACAACTTTGCTAGGTACCTCTCCAATGTCTGATTAAATCTTTCTACCATTCCATCAGATTGTGGGTGGTAAGAAGTTGTTCTTGTTTTATGAGTACCCATAACTCGGCAACTTTCCTGGAATATTTGAGACTCAAAATTCCTTCCTTGATCGCTGTGAATCTCTAAAGGTACTCCAAAACGACAGAAGACTTCATGAACTAGTTTATCTGCAACTGTTGAAGCTTCTTGATTTGGAATGGCGAAGACTTCTGGCCACTTAGTGAAGTAATCCATCACAACCATGAAATACTTGTTACCACTTTCACTTTCCGGAAACGGCCCGCAACGTCAATGGCTATCCTCTCCATGGTGCACCAACATTGTACAATTTCAATGCACCTCTACTACGAGTTTGAGGTCCTTTACAGCCGCACAACTTGTACATTTGCGACACCAGTCCTCGACATCGTCACGACAGTGGACCCAGTAAAACCGTTCTCGGATCTTCAGTAGAGTTCGTTTAACTCCCAGGTGGCCTCCTGAACAACCATTATGGTACAGCTGTAGAACATCCGGTACTTTAGCTTTAGGGACAACCATTTGCAAATGACAACTGTCTCCTGACCATTTTCCCATTTACGGCACAAGAATCCATCCTGAATCAGCAAGCTGTCCCATTGGGCCCAATAGCTGTGGTCGAACTCATCGCTGAGACGTCGCTCCACTTCGGCTTAGGAGCACTGGCCTTCATCCATTCCAGAATCGGCTTGATGTCTGAATCTTCCTGCTGTGCATGTTGTAGGCTGTCCTTCCACTCATTGCTGAGCTGGTCTGTCCTGAGCATCCTCACAGATACCACTTCCTTACCCTCTTGCCTAGTACAATGCTTGCAATCTTCAGGGCAGGTCTTCTTGACAATGCATCTGCATTGCCATTAGATTTCCGCTGCGATGTTCGATCACAAAGTCGTATTCCTGCAGTAGTTCAATCCATCTCGCAACTTGTCCTTCTGGATTTTTGAACTGCAATAGCCATTTCAGTGCAGCATGGTCAGTTCGTAAGTGAAATTTCCGCCCCAGAAGATATTTGCTAAAATGCTGCAACGACTTTACCACAGCAAGCAATTCTCGCCTTGTGACACAATAGTTCTTTTCCGGCTTTGACAACGACTTGCTGAAGTATGCTATCACAACCTCTTGATCACCATTCCTTTGAGACAACACACCGCCAAGTCCTATATCACTTGCGTCTGTGTCAACTATAAATTCCTTGCCCGCATCAGGGTACCCTAAAATAGGTGTTTTGCACAGACGGTCCTTGAGCTCCTGGAATGCGATATCGCAACTTTCATCCCAGCAGAAATGTCGCTTCTCCTCGGTTAGCTTGTGCAGAGGTTTGCCTATATCTGCAAAGTTCTTCACAAATCGCCGATAATAGAGCACAATCCCAAAATGCTCTAACCTGCGTCTTGTCTTTTGGGACCGGCCAATCCTTGACAGCGGCAATTTTCTCCGGATCCGTGCGGATACCTTCTTCCGACACTACATACCCCAAAAGCTAACTTGCCGTTTGAATAGTGAACATTTCTTCGGACTCAACTTGAGGTTGGCACTCTGAATCTTCATGAGCACGCGTTCCAGGTTTTGAAGGTGTTCTCAAACGTACGGCCTACGATGATGATGTCATCCAAGTAGACCAGACAGGCATCGCCAATTAACCCGGTAGTACAAGCTCCATCAACCTTTCAAACGTTGCTGGAGCATTGCACAATCCAAACGGCATAACTTTAAATTGCCACAGACCCTTTCCTGTCGAGAATGCAGTTTTCTCCTTGTCCTTAGGGTCAATTTCAACCTGCCAGTAGCCACTTTTCAGGTCCAGTGTGCTAAACCACTTTACGCCTGTAAGCATGTCCAGCGTGTCATCAATTCTTGGCAAGGGATAGCTGTCCTTCTTTGTAACGTCGTTCAGACGGCGGTAGTCAACACAAAACCGCATGCTGCCATCCTTCTTCTTTACCAGCACCACAGGTGAACACCATGGACTAGATGAAGGTTCAATAACACCATCCTTCACCATTCCTCAATCATGGTTTCCACTTCTTTTCACGTGCTACCGGCAATCTTCTTGGGCGCTGACGGATAGGCAATTCTTCCTGTGTTTATTTTGTGTTGAACTAAGCCAGTCTTTCCTATGTCAGCATCGTTTGACGAGAAAAATCGGCGTACTTGAGTAACAACTTCTTCGCCTTGACCACTTCATTCGGGGAGAGAACGCTGCGACAGTCTTCTAAAAGTGTGGTCACCCTCGTTTGTGCATCCTTGCTGGGGGTCCCAGTCGATGGATATTGGCACCTACGCAACCAATCCACTTCCTCACAAGTACCAACCAGTGTGCCTTTTTCCATAATCTGTTCCTGATCACAAAGGTTCAGCACACGTACTCTTGAGATGTCGGTGGTTCTGACCAAGGTTCGAGCCACTTTCCACGGAAGGTCATTGTCCACCCTTTCCACGAGTACACAACGATGAGCTTGCCCAGGATTCCGAGGAAGACTAACCGGCACAATCGTTTCCGATCTCGGTGGCAGAACAATCTTCTTAAGGCTGTACACATTCCCCGGTATCGCCCTTCCACGAAAAGTTCCTCATGTCCACATTTCAAAACACCTTGCTTAACATCGATCTCACAACAATTCTTCCTCATGAAGTCTAGGCCCAGGATGCAGTCGTCCATTATATCAGCCACGATGACATTATGCAGGTAGATCATGTTGCCTAGCTTCAACTCCATCTCCTTCTCTCCACGGACGGGTATGCGCTGACCGGTGGCTGTTACCAAATTAATGCGCTCGGTTGTATGCGGAGTCCCCAAGGAACTGACTTATAAGTTGGGAACTGACAACCGTGCGAGAGGCTCCAGTGTCTATGGTCAGTTTACACGGCGTTCCGTTGACCTCGCCTTTGATAATTAGGCTGTTCCCATCATGGGTTTGTGAGATCGAAACTTGGGGCTCTTTTAACATCAGCCAGCACCCGCCCCACAGTCCTGGCTTTTACTCGTTTCCTGCTGCTGCTGGGCGGTGCTGTTAGCCGCACTACCCTCTCGAGATCGATCACCCTTTCTACAGTTCGCTTAGGGCAGCTGGATCGAAGATGGCCCTTTCCCCACAGCCGTAGCACCTAGGGCTGTATCCTTTATTGCAGTCGCGAACCGCAGCTGCTGCAACCTCCTGACGCGATGGGATCGATGATCCTGCCGTACGGCTTCCACCTCCAGTGCATGGGCTAACGCGTCCTTAAGCGTCTCGTGGTGCCCGAGCCTCACAGCAGCTCTGACTTCAAGGTCGCGGATGCCGTCGATGAATGTCTGCACCAGATTCCTACAATGAGCGCAGGTACAGACTGGTATGCTTTTCGAACCAGCTTTTCCACCTCAAGGGCCCACTGCTGCAGGTTTTCGTTGCTGCGTTGCACGCGATCTTTGAGCTGCGCACGAAAGACGTGTTCCAGGTGAGCGTCGCCATATCTCGCCTCCAACGCCTCAAGGAGCTGCTCAAGTCACTTCCTTACCGAGAGCTTCCAGAACAGTTAAGGCCTGGTCGCGCAAGCCTAGGTGAGAGCAGTCATGGCCTGACTTTTATTCCAGCCGTTCGCCTTCATGACAGCCTCGAACTGGATTCTGTACGCCGACCAGGAAGAAGTCCCGTCGAACGGCGGCACTTTGAATCCACGTAGCGAAGGTATTGTAGCTACCACGGGGGCTGTAACTCCATCCCCAAGTTTGAGGTCGTCCAGCGTTTTCTTCACGTCAGCAATCACGTTGTCAACCCGATTGTTCACTTGGTCGATTCGGGTTTCAGCTTCCGACAGGCGGTTGTCATGTTGAGCAACCCTATCCTTCACCTCCCTTATCTCTTTCCCGAAGGTAGCGTGAAGGTCCTTCATGAGGAGCATCTGTTCTTCCCGTTGGCGGGCCTGTTCCTCCTGTCCACGCTGCAGCTGCTCTTCCAACCGACGGGCCTGTTCCTCCTGTCGGCGGGCCTGTTCCTCCTGTCGGCGGGCCTGTTCCTCCTGTCGGCGAGCCTGCTCCTGCAGCATCATCATCAGAGCACCTAAGTCAGGTGCTGCAGATGCAGGAGCTGCTGACGGGCCGGCCTCCGTGGTCGGCAGCTGGCCCTCCGACGTTTGCGGCGTTGCATTACCAAATCGTCTCTGGTCCGTCTCTTGCTGGCGTTGACTTCGGGTACGGATACCCTCCGTGTCGTCCTTTGGTAAAATCGGCATGATGTGATCCCACTTCTGACACCAATTGTTACGAGCTTGGGGTTCGAGACAATTAAAAACTGCCGAGTGAATTACCAAAATTGACACTTTAATTACAGAACACTAATTACAACTAAAAACCACACTAATAACAAAATACAATTGTACTACAGATCACTTTAATTCGCAGTTGTATCGCTTCGAAGTATTCGCTTGTATCGCCAATTCAATACTGACTCGGTCGCGGTCTATACCTGCCTTATATAGGTCCTCAGATAGTTTCCAGAACCTTCTACTGTAGAAACATCTAGAATGTTCGAGTACATATCGGTCCCGAAATTTCTAGAAGGATCTTGACGCTCCTAGTTCTGCTACTCGATACTAGAGGGCGCTAGTGGTAACTAGTGTTGCCATGTATAAACCATTAATAGTGGCGCGCAACAATATATTCAATTGCAAAAAGCAATTTTACTTAATACTTGTAGAATAGTTAGAAAATTTATCTCAACAGAAAACTACCCATAACAAAACACGCTCATGGTACCCACTTGGCTTAGTTCCGTGGTAGTAACCATTTATCCAGTTTTGTTAAAAACAAAGTGGGAAAACGTAAAAACTTTAACAAATAACAATAATAATAATAATAATATTTATTCAGCCCAATCAGATGAGAATACTATATATATATATATATATATATATACTGAACATATTACATACATATAAATATTATTTGTATGTAATATGTTCAGCAATGGAGTTTTGACTAGAACGGTAACGGTAACAGTAAGTATGGTGTGGATGTTGGTTGGCAGTGCTCGGTGCAGAACGGCGAGGCGCGGCTGCTGGTGCTGAGCACGGACAGCAACCGCCTGCAGGAGGCCAAGCGCGGTGCCTCGCTCGAGGACGCCGTGCGCGCGCTGCCCGACTATATCAAGCTGCTGCTGCCGCACCACCTGCTCAACAAGGTACGCCATCTACAACCACGCACTATGCACTATGCACTTTGCACACATACCACGCACCATAATCAAAATTAAGTGAAACATGGTAAGTATGAAGTTGTTGGATATATTAAATGTTCACATATTTCATCGGCGGAACTTAACAACCCATTTGACACTTTCTGTCATTTCTATACTGCCAACAAAAACTGTACGTAGTGTATATGTTAAAGGAAAAAAACTTAAACGTGCGTATTTGTAAATTAAAATAATATCATATGAGCATTATAAACTACACGCGCCGACTAAAAAGGCAAACAAAATAGTAGTCATAATAAAGATAAAAAGGTACAAAGTCACCATGTCCCCGGCGGCTCTGTTATTCCTAGATACGGTGACCATGATAACGGTGGGGCAGGGGGTGCTAAGAATCTTCGTTGGAGGTTTGGTTGCCACTTTAGACGACTCGAGCTGCCAACATTTAACGCACGCACCTTGAGGACTGACGAGAAGTTGCGCTGGGATATTATAAAATTATCTGAGGTTCGAAGAGATAGGAAGAACACGGTAATCCTTAATTCCGTTAACTTCTATTAATAATAATGTCCTCCAGACCTGATTTCGGTCATGACGGCCAGTCTCGACGGAGACTAGCTATCTACACAGGACAGGGTTATAGTGCCCAAGTGTATGCGCAAGCACAGGTGCACTCTCTATACCCTCACTCTCATAGTCCGATGAGACGGTAATTCGACATATCAGGAGAGAGATCAGGCGCAGGATCAATGGCTTTACGTGCTTTCCGAGGCACGGGGGTGAAACACCGCCAACTTCCTGACTCCGGGCTGCTACTGATAATTTCTTGACAGAAAAACCCAATAAATGATTTTTGGCCCGACTCAGGATTCGAACCCGGGACCTCATAATCAACAATCGCGTTTACGACCACTAGACCGACGAGGCAGTCAAATTTATTTTTCTTTCTTTTTAGTTCTAATACCTGGAAGGCGACCATGTGTCTCAAGGACGTGTCGGGTTAATCGTCTATAAGTGTCTCATTAACAACGTTGTGAGGATTGTGTGTGTCGACAACGGAAATGTCATTTTAACTGTGCCATTCTTGTCACGCACGCATAGTTCAGGCAGTCATCATCATTATCGTCATAATGACTTCATCTATTTACACTAATACTACATTTACTTACGTAAATGGCGGCTATTCTGTCGACTGCGTAGCAAAATAGACATATACAACGATCTATTCTTGGTATTTTCTTATTTTTGAGTGACATAAATCTACCAAATTTAAATTTTTAAGGATTATATCGCGTTGAATTAACTTATTTTATGTAATTCCCCGACGTTTCTAGAGCTTTCCAGCAACCTACTATGGTTGCTGGAATTGGGGACTGAGGTGTTTAACAGCATTAAATTATTAATTTTTGAATCGATTCACGCAGAATAAACTAACAGTACTTTGAAGATGGAGCAGATGGTAACACCCAGCCATCTTCTCTAGTGAAATCAGGATGTACTTAATTTCAATAGTATCATGATTAATTCTTGTTTGTAATCGTACGTTATCTATTTGATGGTAGAACTTTTTTGTCCGCGTGAGATAAAGACCGTCTTTACAGGCCGTTTTACTAGGCTGGACTCTTCTTCAGCCAAGGAGTTCATCTGGATAGGTACTACCTTCTTATCTATTCCTGCCGCAGTAGTTAGACTGTTGTGTTTCGTTCTGAAGTATTTTTTTAGGTGTTCACGTGTATTTAAGTACCGATATACGTAGTACATTATTTTAAGATTTTCTTCTTTAATTTGTCATTTTCGCTTTTTTAGGTGGGCATAAAAGCAATATCAGCGGAAGGCAAATCGGCGAAAGAGTTCGAATTAATATTGAAAAAGAATAATATTTACAATTCAGAGAGTAAAGGTAAGCTCACTTTAATAATACTTTATACTTTGTGTTTGATTGTTTGATTCAAGTTTACCACTGAAAAACTTAATAACACCAACAGTTTAATCAGATGATATCCGTTCTCTTTACCTCCTTCTTACGATTATTGTATATTTGACACGTAAATAATGAGAACTGATCAAGAAGCCGCTTCATTGACTGTTTATTTTGAAATATTTACATTATGCCCATTTTTAACCATGTTTTTTGCTAAATCAGGTAAAAAGGCAACAATGTCTTTAAGCCATGCAAATACTTATTCCGTGCGGAAAAAAATGCGACAGGCAACGTCGCAACTAAAAAAAAATAAGAAATATCTCTAATCCTTGTATGTATTACATAGAAAAACAAGTGACTGAAGAAGATGGGGTTGGAGGCAGCGGTGAAGAAAAATCTGAAGACCCTGATTCCTGTACTGACGATGAGAAGCAGTCTAGACTTAATCATGGTTTGTACTTTGTTATTTGCTTGAAAGATTTAATCTTTATTCATTTTGTGTGAAATTTTATTATTTGACTTGTCTTACTATATTTATAAAAAATCATTATAAACTAGTTGGAATTGTGAAGGGATGTAATGATGATGAATGATGATAAGGTTTACTTGAACATTTATAGCATTCATTGACAATATCATAAAGTAGATATGGTCTGTTTTATCAACCGACTTCAAAAAGGAGGAGGTTTACAATTCGTCGGCATCTTTGTTTTTTTATGTATGTTCATTGATTACTCGAAGACGCCTTAACCGATTTGGAAAATTCGTTTTAAAAAAAGGGTATATTTTCCAGGTGGTCCCATTTAAATTTTATCGAATTCAGTCGAGCGGTTTTTAAAAAATAAACAATAAATTACATTTATATTGGAGTCAACTGTACAAAATTTTTAATTTTACCACTTGTTAATATACGTACATAATTACTAATATAATTATATAAGTACATAATTACCATATGTTAATATAATATAGAAATGGGATTGTGTCATATATTTGTGAATATTGAGTGGTCACAGATCGATATTTTTTACGTAATAATAATAAGGTATACATTTATTTATCGTCTCGGTTAGAGAAACGTAATTTTTGTTTAAAAAATCTGTAGTCATTAAGTATAAATGTTTTACTTATAGAATAAGGGTGACAAACGAGCACACAGTCTACCTAATGCCATGTAAATGATGCGACACACAGGCATCCAGTATCAATTAAGAATAAAAAGCAGATGTGTTGTTACCCCTGAGAACTAAGATGGAGTGCCTTGTTTCTTGTAAAAAGGGTCTCTGGTTCTCTGCACTCAAGATACGAAAGCATTAAGCTGCTATTTTACGCTGGAATTCTGCGAGAGCGTGATCCTTTCCCGGTCAAGCCGATCCATTCCTACTACAATCATATTATAGCTGCAACGTGACTATCACGTTAAAAATATTTAATTTACTAATTTGTAGCTATGTATCTCTCTTGTGCCTTAAAATAGATATTTAGTTACTATTTCGTTAAAAGTTATCTATATTTTAAAAGTTACACTTTGAATTCGGATCGGATTTGATTTTGATTGAATTGATGATGTCACTGCTATAAAAATAGCACTTTTTCACTATCTTCATCATGTTAACTAATTATATTTCAGACCAAGAGCACGAAGTGGAATCGTCCAGTCCTCTAGACGGGGAGCTGCATCCAGACAACAACGCGAACTCGACATACAGCGAGTCAAGCACGAGGGAGGAGTCGCCGGTAAGTTGTTTTACATTGAGCGCTAACTCAAATATTCAGACTACGGGAAGCAGCGTCAAAGGTGCATAACGTCTGGTTATGCAACCTTTAGTCTGTCTGCCAAGCGTAACGAAGAGGCCTATGTCTAGCTGTGGACTTTTACAGGCTGATACAGACTAATATTGTGACCAAATTTTCATAACTTGAGAGAGTGAATATAGTGCCAGGGCACGCTGTGGGCCGATGGATTCGTTAGCGTATAGTCCAGGGGTGGCGAACCTTTATGTATCAATGTGCCGTTTTTCTAAAGAAATGTTTAATGAGGCCATAGATGTGATAAAATAATTTTTACTTCGTGATTACCGCCGCACCCGAACACTCCGTAGCGTGGGATTATTCGCGTTCGTTCGTAATATAATACGTCATACTGGACTTTGTGAGCGGTGGCGTGCCCAAAATATTGTCACGTGCCATCGATGGCACGCGTGCCATTGGTTCGCCATCCCTTTTATAGTCTATATCTCACACTATTGACTCTGCTTACTGTTACTGCAGAATGCAGTGACGCTTGGGTTTTCTTCTTTTCTTCATCAGGTCGTAAAAGTACACTGCTGGAAATGGAACTCATCCGTTGTTGGGATGAATTGCCATAATCGTCATGCTTGACAAGCCGATTGAGAACGCGAGCACCACACCCATGGGACGAAATAGGGTTATGGTTTCGCTTATTCCGCCACACTTCAATTGGAATTTTGTGCCAATCGAATAGAATAGATACAATTTACTTGGTCACTTACTTACTTGACTATTTACTTGCTTATTTACTTGATATTTACTTTTTTACTAGCTTGCATATGTTATTGATAATTTAATTCACTATTTACATGTTTACTTATATGATTTTGTGGTTTAAGATATTTATTTCTCAAAAGAATTAAAATTCACTTACATGAGAAATGTACAACACTAACATAATTTTATATTAAACGGCACGACACACAAACAAACTGATAACAAAATAAAAATACACCATTTTTATATAGTCTAAACTCTAAACAAATAATGTTAAAACGTTATGAGTACATAGTACAACAATAAAAGAAGCCTACCAAAGATTAAGGTAAACATTCATTACGCTTACTTATTTGGTTCGATCGCCGAGTGCAAAAATATTGATATACCGACTTTTAGTTTCATTTAATCGAATTTACGTTGAGCAATAGAGACTGGAAGTGACATTATGTATTCTTGATTGAGCGCAATTATTACTTGGTTGGATAATTAAATGACCTAATGAAATTTAATAACTATATCTGTATTTATATGTATACTTGTTAAGAAGTCCTTTTTTAATATTTTGTTTTATTTGCTTTTTTATTAGTTATTAGTACATACATACATATATATTTAATCATATTTTATATACGTATATACATACATATATACATACATATATACATACCTATAGACACATATTTATATTGCTATAAAAGTAAGGCTTATTAATCATAATTTTATTAGATCGAAGCTGATATTATGCTAATTTATTAACATTTTAGCATTTTAATTTACCTAGCAATATTACAACCACCCAATCAAATTAAGCACAATTTCACGAAGAAGTAAACCACCTTGATTATGTGTTTAGAAAATATTGTTTTAGTAATCTTTAAAGGTTGTCATAGATTTGGCATCCCTTATCTCTTTTGGTAGTTTGTTGTAGATTAAGGCACCTTCATTTAAAATACATTTTTTACCGTAGTTAGTACGTGCTGTACGTAGTTTTAATTCTCTGTAAAGTCTTGGTCTTAGTTTTGTTATAGGTTTATTTTTGTAAAACTTAATTCTGTGTGAATGCTTTTATTTAGTATTTTACGTACTAAAATGCAAGTATAATATTTATATGTAAGTGATATATTCATGATTTTAGTGTCCTTATAAACTTGGGCTGTTGGAGTGAAAAAGTCGTAATTAAAAAGTACCTTAATCAGTTTATTCTGTGCTACCTGTATTGTTTCTATATTGGTTTTTGCTGCTGCCCCAGACTTCTATAAGGTATTCAATATGTGGTTTGACTAATGAATTATAAATAGTGTAACGCACACTACGTGGGAAACATTTTACTATATTTCGCAGTGCGCCAGTGAGAGAAACTAATTTAGATTTAATATTATTTATATGAGACTTAAATGTCAAATGATTATCCAACCGGAGACCAAGGTATTTTTCATTATCTACTTTAGAAATTGGTTCACTATTTATTGTGAGAGGCTTATAGTTACCAATTTTTTATTTTTGATGTAAAAATTACATAGTGTGTTTTAGTAATATTTATAGTTAGACGGTTAGATTGAAACCACAGATTCAATGTGTTGAGATCTAATTGGGCATCGGTAATCAATTCGTCAATTGAATATCCATAGTAAAACAGACTTGTATCGTCTGCATATAATGTAATATTACCTTTTAACCCTATATCCTTAATACTATTGATGTAAATCAGAAAAGCAGCGGTCCTAATATGGAACCTTGCGGTACTCCAAAAGTGATTAATTTTGGTTCACTTTGATTAGAGCCAATCTTTACTACTTGATATCTATTGGATAAATATGAAGCAAAAATATTCAAAGCAGATCCGGAAATACCCATATGTTTTAATTTACACAGTAACAGTTCATGGCTAACTGTATCAAATGCTTTTTTAAGATCTATAAAAATACCGAGCGCTATTTGTTTTTGTCTATGCCAACTTTAATTTTTGTGACTAAATCTATTGTAGCTGAAAGAGTGTTCGATTTCGGTCTAAAGCCATATTGTTTATCGAATAGTATTTTTTTAGAATTTAAATAGTTTGCAAGACGATTATATAACACACGCTCGAAAATTTTGGATAGTACTGGTAATATTGAGATTGGTCTGTAATTTCCGGGATCTGATCTAGTTCCGGTTTTATATATTGGAGTTACTTTTGCTACTTTTAGACTGTCTGGAAATACGCCTTGTTCAAAGCAATTATTGATGCAGTTTACAAGCTCATCAGCAATTATGTTCTTGATACATTTTATAGATTTCGTACTTACCCTGTCTAATCCAGTGCTAGTGTTAGGATTTAAATCATCTATAATGTTGTCAATTTCGTGTAGAGTTACGGGTGGCCAATAAGACATAACATTACTTCCAGTCTCGATAATTATTGCGTCTAATACTGTTTGATTAACTTTAGGTATTTGATTTGCCAGGATTGAACCAATATTCGCGAAAAATAATTAAAACATTCACAGATAGCTTTATCCTCACTAACGACAGATCCCCTTGCGTGATCAGTTTATTTGGAGCAGTAGTTTTGATCTTGTTGTTTGATAGATCGTTTATCAGTTTCCACATTTTAGCTGGTTTGTGTTTACAGTCTTTAAACGCCTTATAGTAGTATTCACTTTTAGTTTTTTGTATTATATTGCTTACTTCATTTCTTTTCTTCACGAAGTTATCTCTTGTACTTTCATTGTCAGGATTAGTTTTATATTTGTGCCATAATTTGTTTCTTGCGTTTATTTCGTTTAAGATATCTTTATTAATCCAATCTCTTCTTGGTAGGTTGAGGAATTTGATCTTAGTGTCTTTGCTTTTATTTATACTAGATAAGATTTTTCTTCCAGTTTTACATATTCACAATTATTACTGTTTCCAGTTATTGTATTATACAATTTGGTGTAGTTTATTGATTTATATTCATATTTTGATACCGAATCTTGCTTATACTTCTTGATTTCAAAATAGATCTGTTTATGATCAGACATAGCTGATTCTATTATAGCAAGGTGAAATTGTTGTTCTTGAGACTCGTGCTGACATGGTCTATAATAGTATTCGAAGAAGAAGTTACACGGTAGAGTATTCGGTCAATTTTATTTAATAATTTGTAGCCACACTGTTCCAACATTTCCATATACATCGAAGTTGTACGTTCTTGGGATAATAGGTCTACATTGTAGTCACCAAATACCACTGCCCTTCTGCGCGATTCTAATTTTGTTGAATATGTTTCTATGAATTTATTAATATTGCTGTTGTCGGTTTTCTATAGATAACACCCACATCCAGCGAATACTTGTCAACATGTATCCATAGATAATGATTGTTATCAAGACATTGTTCTTCTATAAAATTATGTTTCGTAATATTGTGTGCGAAAATTGATACTCCACCACCCTGCTACTAGGTCTAAAGTTATAGTAATGGGTATAACCACATATCTGAAATTGTTTAGCTTCTCTTCACACTTTATCCAGGTTTCCGTTATCAAAATTATGAATCGTAAATTTAAAACATTTTAAAATACATATTAGTTCGTCAAATTTGCCGGTTTTAACTATACTGCGTGCATTGATATATAGGCATTTTAAAGAGTCTTTTGTCGTTATGATATTCTCATACTGAGAAGCTAGTTGGTATGAAATATTTGTAGAGATTGGAATTTGATTATAATAGAATTTTGTTAGTTTTTTGGCTTAATTTTAACTATTTTAGGTATACCTTTGTTGTATTTGATAGTTAGGTTCATCTCTCCATTGTCCTTACGATGTTTCAACTCTTCTTTAAGTTTTTGTAGAAAGATTGTTGTTGAGGCGTTTGATCTGGGAAAATTTTAATGGGACTCAGTTTTCATTACTTTTAGAACGTAATACAAAAATAGCTTCTTCTGGTGTTGAGAAACACACTTTGAGTAGGCGTTGCTTGTCTGGCGCATACTTTCCCAGGCGTGTAATACTTTTGGTTCTGTACAATCGTTTGAGATCTTTTTAATAAACCAAGCACTTCTCTTGTCAGCCTCTTTTCTTTCTTTATAGTCAGATATGTTTGTTTCATTAATCCAGTTATTATGATATTCTTGCTTCTAACCAATCGATCAGAAAGTTCTGCCATCACAGTATCTTCTATTGTGCTACTAATGGTTGTTGTGGTAAGTGGATCTAATAGTTTTGTACTTTGAAGGTTTTTATTTCAGAGTCTAACGTTTCTATTTGTTTATCTTTTCGTTATATTTACTGATCAAGTTCTCTATATTACGCTTTATTTTCTCATTTTCGAATCGGAGACTATTTATCTCGATCTTAAGATCTTTTACATGTTCTTTCAATGAACTTACATCTTCCGATATCTTGTTTATGGCTTCCGTTTGATTCGCGTTTATTGACGTTAGAACTTGCATCATTTCTGCCATTCCTTTCGTATTTCGCGTAATTCTTCTTTAATATCTTGATCACCAGTGTATTTCCGCTTACTACGAAATGTAACTTGTGGCGCTGTAGAAACGTCTGTGGCTGACTCTCCGTCGACAAATTGGGCTGTGAACCACTAAGTCCGGCACCTGTGTCACTTCTAGTAGGTGAGCGTATTGGCATCATGTTGATCTGTGGCGCGTGTATTCACTGCAGCTTACTTAGCAGAGTAATGTCACAACAGCGTAGGGGTGTATGCCGATTTATTATATGCACCCTATTAACTTAAGGATTAAGTTCGTTTAAGCGTATTTTATTGTTTTGTAATTACAACCGATAACACGTCCACTTTGTTTGGTGTCGCGTAACTTACACCTTTAAGTAGTAACTTGTCTATTTAATTGATTATTATTTCTTTTTAATAATTGACCTTTTGTCCATTTACTTGTTTATTTACTTGGTTTTTACTTGACAATTTATCTTATTGATTATATACAAGACAATTTACTTATTTGCCTATGTTCAGCAGTGGAGATAGGCTGTATTAAATGAATGATTGAAACATTAATTATATTTCAAACATTATAAATAACAGAGAGGTACGTTATAGAGCGGTAGCGCAGCATCGTGCACAGATAATTTAGCGGAGGTAATTTATGATGCAATGCCATGTAGCGCTAATTGAATGCGAGATTTGATTTGATGTTTTTATTCATTTATTTATTACAGCCTATCAAAGTCACAGCTGAATATATGCTTTCCCCGTAGATTACGGTAACGGTAACGGTTAGATACCTAACCGTTTATTGATAATAAAAAAGAC
The DNA here is from genome assembly GCA_029286625.1 of Parnassius orleans. Classification (NCBI taxonomy): domain Eukaryota; kingdom Metazoa; phylum Arthropoda; class Insecta; order Lepidoptera; family Papilionidae; genus Parnassius; species Parnassius orleans. The sequence goes on along the minus strand of JAGSMP010000182.1, from coordinate 576,985 downwards.
AAAAAAACATCATTAAACTTAAAAATGGTTCATTTATTTAAACAACAATGTACACTAGAGCAAAGCGGGCGTCGAGTACGCGAACATCCTGCGCGTGATGGCGGGCTTGAACGAGGAGATCCGCGCGCTGCGGGAGCGCGTGGCGGCGGCCGCGAGCGAGGCGGAGCAGCTGCGCGGCGTGCGCGACGAGCTGCTCGCCGCGCAGCCCGAGCGCCTCGACCCGCCGCCCGACCACGAGGACGCCGCCGCCTACCGCGCCAAGATACACGACCTGCAGGTACTGCCGCGCTGTTATACCTACGCGCCTGAACAATAACCATTTCATTAACGCCAGCTTGGACGAAAAATCGTATGTAACACATTATTTTAACGCTTTAGAATTGATACTTCTTGAAATAGTGTATGCTCGGAAAAAAATATGTGCATACATGAAATACCTTATTAAATTCTTAATCGAAAATACATAATATAAATACTATAATTTAAATCTAACGAGGTTATCGGCCCGTGAGGTCCACGTGCGGTGACGGCTGGTCCTCGCTGCGGATGATAAGAGAGCTGGTTCTTTTCTCGCTCAAAGGCTAAGTATAGCCATTCAGGAGAAAACGCAGCCAGCGTTCTTGGCACGATACCACGGAGAATAGGACTGTATGACAATTAAAATTTTTAGTTTTTCTTTATTATAGTTTTTTTTTTAAATATTGTATGTAACCTTTTAGTTAGATTTAAGTAAGAAAATTCAGTTTTAAGATTGAAAAACAAAATTTAAATAAAAACAATTTAATTGCCAGGAAAAAAACTTTGACGTTGGAGTTCTAGTTTTTTTAAGCGATAACCACATATGATATTTTTTATTAAAATGAAAAACATGGTGAATTAGATTCTTTATCGGCTGCATTTTTACTCAGGTTCTCTATTTCCTGATAATAAGCAAAATCATTTTAAACCTAAAAATTAAGCGAAAACTTTAAAGCGTTGTCAGTTTTCTCCAGTTATTCCCACCATCCTATATGGAATAATAATCCAATATATTATCTGCTTAAGTGGTATAACAGTCTCTTTAAGTTGTTCGCAGTGATTCCTTCAAGGTGACCGTGTATGGCCGCTCTCATTGTAAATTTAAACTTATTTTTGTTAGTGCGCGCTCACGTGCTATGTGCTGTTTTCGTTTCCATGTTTTGCTTAGTTTGTTGTCAGAAAGTATTGTTTTTGTTAGCTATTATAGTTAGTAAAAAGGGCATGAATAATATACAGACGGTTTTTTCTTGATGAGTATGGGTGCTTGCATAAAGAAGCAGGTTCCCGTTACAAGATGGTACAGGTTCGTGGGCGATCAGTATGGGTTAAATACCCCCGTACTTTCTTATGCACTTATACATAAAGAAGCACTTTTAATCTGTCGGTACTGATTAGGTGGACTGGATATGATATTTTCAAATAAAAAAGTTCAAGTAATGTGCATTTATTTCCATTTATGGTTTTTATAACTTCTTTATCACGTTCCATCAGCCTTGTTATATAATAAATTTGTGACTTGTGATATACAACGCGGCTGCAGTAGCTAGCAACGGGAAATCGTAAAACGGACTGCTTAGAAAAGACCTATGACTAGCAGTAGACTGCTACAAACTTAAGCCGAACAAGTGGTAAAATTAAAAATTTTGTACAACCAACTTCAATATAAATTATTAAGGATAACTCAAAAACTACTGGTCAGACTTTGATCAAATTTATATGGGACCACATGAGAAGCACCAGCTTTCAAATAAAAAAAGGATCATCAAAATCGGTTCAAATAGGAAAAAGTTATGAGGTAACACACATAAAAAAAAAAACAGTCGAATGGAGTACCTCCTCCTTTTTGAATTCGGTAGAAAATGCTTTCTATCAGCAGTGGACTCTAACTAGTTGAGTTATATTTAAGTTTTAAAATAACAAAACTATTTAGCATTATATTTGTATTCTTATTTTCTAGACGCAACTTAATCGTTCCACCGTCGCCGAGGAAGCAAACGTGGCAGAAATCCAACGACTAGCATCGAGCGCTGCCGAAATGGAGGCGGAGCTCGCCTTCCGACCGACACGCGCCGACATCGACGACCTCACTGCCGTCGTGGGCAGCCTACGCAACGAACTACTCGCCAAGGAACAGCAAGTCGAAAGCCTCCAGGCAGCTCTGAACAAAGAAAAATCCACTCTCGACAAATGCGTCGAAACGTCCCATTCGTTAGAAGACCTTGTCAAGCTGGACGAAAAACAACAACCCTCAATCGACGAAGACATCGACGCCACGAAGATCTCCGCTGAAATAGACGAAATGTTCCAACTGGATTACGACGAAGACGACGAAACGAACTCGGCCGCGACGGAAATAAATCGCGACGCGAGCGAGCCGCCGACGAACGTCGACACGAGCACCGTCAGCGAATACGTACGCTTGGATGACGAAGAAAGGCTCCAAGTGACGCTCCAGAACGGTTCTCTACACGCGCTCGAGGAGGAACTGGTCCGTGCCAAGGAGAGGTGGGCGGAAGTGTGCGCCGACAGAGCTCGACTAACGGCGCAGTTGGCGGCACTGCAGAACAAACCCCTCCGCTTAGACCTCACGCACGGAATAGCCCTGGTCGTGCCGATAGCGATCGCCTGCCTTTATTACCTCCTGCTGCCTTACATCTCCTGATTGACGGCCACTTGGGACCCCCCCGGGTACGTTTAGCCCCGACACCCGCCCGGAGCGGCGTTCGACCCACTTTGGGATTTCACGATACAAGTTCAAATTTTTGCTCACTACTTACCTTTCTATTTGACGTGACGAGCAATCGATTCGCACCAATCCTATCTTTGCCAATTCACTAGTCGAAGTCGAAGGCCATCGGATATTATTATGGGTTAGGATAATTTAGTATATATGGATATGGTGTATATGCCTTCGGTGTGGTTATAGTGCGGTGATTGATTCGATTGGTGCAGGTTGATTTCGCTGTTGTTGAGCTTCGCGTATAAAGTGCCATTTGTTAGTGAAATGGCGTCGCGACGACGCGGGGTCGGAGCACTTGTTATTGCATGTATTTTATTAGTTTTGTTTCTGTAAAAAATCTGTATTTGTATTTGATAAAAAAAAGATAAAATATTAAATTCGTTGTTTATATCTGCCATAATAACTTGTACATTGTTAATGTTAAGGCCTAACGACTGTATTAAGTTGTAATAAATTATTATTGTACGAAGTCTCCTAATATATAAAATCTCTAAAAGAATTTCTCTGACGAGCGATGTATTGGAGCGAAACGAATCTACCGATACAATTAAAATCTATATTGATATTTCTTAGTGTGTTCATCAATGTAATATATTATACATAATATGGTTGTGTTGCCGATCGACTGCCGCAGAGATACCGCATCGTAATCGCTTTCGGGAGCTGTCACACATATCATTTTGTGTAGGTTTTGAAGTGTGGCCATCGTGTCTGCATCTGGCCGTTGATTAATATATTTTCGAATCCTTTGCATTTTCTAGTCTTTAGAATCGATTAAATTTGATTGCATGACAATATACATCTTGCAGTTTTGTATTACAAAAGCCTTGATTTAGGAATGTCAATAGATTGTTATTTGGTGTGAATGGGTTATTTGAGAACTCCTCTGAGATATAATTTTAAATTTGTATTTTTTGTATAAGAGCAATAATTAGGACCCCTCCCCTGTATTACTGTGTCTGAAAATCGAACACTTTCACTGTCCGATTTTCAGACACAATAATAAGACAATAATAATGACCTATATGTTTAGTACACGGGACAGCGAAGGGGTTAAAATGAAATACACAATACGCCTTACCCTAAATAAGATTTACCTCTAAATATCTGTATTAGTTGTGTGAGCGAAAGATTCGTGACCCGGCTATCTAATTAAATGGAATGGTGGCTTGGGGTCTTAATGTAAATGTGGTTACTATTCGTTGCAGGTTTGTTGTTAGATTTTGATAGCCGTTTATTTGTTGCGACATGTTTTAAGTTTCCCATTAGATACGTAACCTTAGCGTTTGGTTAGTAGTTAGTTTCACTCGGCTTGCGGTCTCTGCAATAACGGTATCGGTCCACCCCCGGGATCGCTTTGCTCTGTGATGTGAAGGCCAATAGATAATTTTGTAACAAAACTTGTATAACTAACAAATTAATTTTATCAATAGATTAACTGTAACATTACTATGTTGAACCACTGTCTATAGAATTATTTATTATCTTATTGTTGCACTGATTTTTGTTATGTTCTATGTTTTATTTGTGTTTAAACCACCTTATTGTAAATACGTCATATCTTATACTTTAATGTTTAGTTTCATGCTGTCGAAGACTTATGTTTTATTCTAGGAAGTAATATAATGCATTCAATGTGGATGTACTGATAAATTTATTGGAAAATAATATTGATTTGTTTAAACATTGCTATTTTTAATTAATTTTTTTAAAGTGCTCTTACAGTAACATTCCCTAACCCCAACAAAACCACCCGAAGGCCCTTAGGGTGCTCTAAACGGGGATAGAAAAACCGTAAAGGATGGAAGAGGTGTGTCCGTCCGGCAGTATGTGCTCACGAAAAAACAATAATATTAAAATTAAGCACGAGTGATGATGATGAAACTTGCCTATTTTTCTAACCGTCTAACCTCCAGAATCAATCATTTTCCGCCTTGTGGACGTCAAATGTAGAAGAACTTATTGCTTCGAACACATATGGTGAATTAACCACTTCAAGGGCTTTAATATATTATATTTCTTTTGTAAAGGTGATTTTTATATGTCTTCAGCGCCTACAGATATACAGTTACATGAAATATTTTAACGCCGTCTGTGGATTCCGTCAGGTAAATAATATCCGTAATATTAACAACCGTACTTTAGGAGGTAAAGTTGTGTAATGACCTTTTAGTAGGTAGATATTGACGTACAGTATCCCCGGTGTATGTCAGCGTAACGTTGGGCACTGCCAGGGAGCCGCAGGCGTAACGCCTCTTTTCTCGTGACGAGATTTATAAATCTTGTAATAAACGGAGATGGAATTTTGATAAAGTCAATTTTCACATGTTGTACGCCTTTAAAGCCGGTTATACATGTTGGCCGAGCGAAGGCGAGCGCCAACGTATAGACAGCCCATTTGTCTAGCCTGGCCATTGCTCGTCGACGCTCGCCTAGCTGGCCGAGTGCAGGCGAGCGCCAACGTGTATACGGTTCGTTTGGCGTGCCTTGCCGCCACTCGGGATCGCTCGCTACGACTCGTCCACTTCGGAACAGTGTCGGTTTTTCTGCACAAATCAAAGGCGCTCGCCTGCACTCGGCAAGTCGCGTCCACATGTTAGTCGGCCATGTCAGTTACAGCTTGGCGTCCGTCCCGGTGAGATGTTATGTTTTAATTAAGTTGCAACTTCAAAATAATTTCGACAATGTCACTGCTTCTTCTTTTTTACAACTTTACTACGGAGTACACTGACATGATAATTATATGCACTCATTAAATAAATAGCAGAAGCTGCAATAACTTCTACGTCGTCCATATCGTTCCAATTCTCAATGAAAACTAATTACGGCCAACATGTGGATAGTTCCACAAAAACTCGTGAACATTGGCAGCTGGCATTGGTCCCTTTCGAACTTGACCAACGTGCAGACTGCAGCACTCGCCTTGTATCAATTTATCTACGCTCGCGTTGGCTCAGGCTTGGCCAACATGTATTGCAGGGTAACAAATTGATTGGGGTTATTTGTATGAAATTGAGACCACGGAGGAAGCCTTGTCGTACCTATACATGGCTGTAAATGAGGTTATAGACCGTTGTACTTTTAGAGCCCGTGGGAATAATAATAATAGAAATCATTCCAGGTATGTTCACCCAGAATGGTACACATTCGATTTAATAGGCGTTATAAAGTGAAACTGGAGGTCTCATAAACTGTTTATAACGACGGGTGCGCAATGTGATTACGAAGCGTTTTGTTGCTATGGTCTGAGGTAGAATATAAGTTAAAAGTTAATTATGAAGCCTACCAGGAGGGACTACAGTTGAATTTTAAATATGACGAGACGCGGCCGGTGCTGGATCCGAAGACGGTGGAGCGCAGCGCAGCTTTAACCTGTAAACGTGGTAGAGCCATGCTGCAGCTATATTAGTAGTATAGTTGTAGCACGAATGGGTCGGCTCGATCGGGGAAGGACCACGCTCTCACAGAATATACCAGCGTAAAATAGCAGCTTAACACTGCTGTGTTTCGTATGGTGAGTGTAGAGAACCGGAGACCCTATTTACTGGAAAAGAGGCATTCCATCTTAGTCCTCACGGGTGACAACGCATCTGCATTTTGATTCTTTATTGAGGATAGATGTAGATGTCTATGGGTCACAGCAACCACTTACCTTCAGGTGAACTGTGTGCTCGTTTGTCACCCTATACTATATTAAAAAACAATCTGTGTCTCCGGAAAGGCCATTATCCTGATGAATGGAAAATGACAAGAGTGATACTGGTGCCTAAATGAGGTTCGAGTTCAGATGTGAGCGGATACCGACCTGCGGTGGTGCTGTCTGCGTCGCCAAGGTATTGAATCTGCATTACATAAATGTATTTATACATATGACTTACGGGCGCAGATAGGCATCTCTGCAGTACCGGTACAACGTCGACGGCACGGTAATGTCGTGCGTCACTTTGGTACAACACCTGGGTGTGCAGACGGTAGCCGAGTTAACGTTTCGTAAGCACATTGTAGATATCTGCGGCAAATCCTTCAGAAACTTAGGTTTTATCGTAAGAAATTGCTGAGATTTTCTTAGTACGGAGGTGATTATAGTTTTATACAATGTAGGTATTTTTTTGCAGCTGGCTGGAAACGGGTAGGTACAATTATTTAGAATCCTCATGAAGATAAATAAATCACACGGTGGAAAAGATACAAAATAAATTCGCGTGGTTTTTTTAAATTAAATGACGTCGTTTATCCTTTCAACCGCTGATGTACCTGAGCTTGTTCGTGGTGGGCATGGTCGGGTACAGCCAGCTAGGTGTGGAGGAGACGTCGCGCTCTGCAAATACGCGAGGCGCGTGTTGCGTGGCAGCTGCACTACCGGTACCATCACGGACATCTTACACTGCAGCCTGGCAAAGTTCACAGGAGCGACGCACAGGGTCTATGAGAATTTTTTTGTAAATATTTTACTAAATTATAAAAATACTAGCGATCTGTCCGGCTTCGCACGGGTGATATCTGGATCTCGACAACAGCGCCACCTACCAAAAAGGGTCCAATTATGAATGTAAAACATTCTCGATTCAACTAAATCACACACAAAATTTCATCAAAAATCCATCAAAGGTCCAGCCATTCAGGAGGAGTTCAGTCACGTACACACGGACAGAAGAATTATATACTTTAAGAATTAAGAATAATTATGTATTTATAAGTTTTTTTGTTATAGCATTGTCTTGGTCTTGTACTGATATGTTGCTGTAACTGTTTTTGTAATAAATAAATAATTATTTCCTGTTTTAGTTTCCCTCTGTCGCCTTTTGCGAGACACACGCGATATTATGGAGTAGTTGATTCTCTTATGCCGCCAATGTATGTATATCGACAGAAGCTCAGTAGATCTGTAAGTTGAAGTGCCGCAATATAGCTCGAAGAACCGACAACCGACAAAAGAAGGCTTCACGAGTGGCAGCCTCGGATTGGCAAGAGTAGTGTTGGGTGACCCTCCACTAGATGGTGTGACGACCTGATTAAACAAGCAGGTAGTCGAAGCATGGTGGATCAGAAGTCGGGACCGTACTTTATAGCAATTTATGGGGTAGGCCAGTTCAGCAGTGGATTTGTAATAGTGATAGTGATATATTTTTTATTGTCACTACGAGATCGTAATATTGAAGCTTAGCAGGCGGATTGTCCTTCGCAGTACCAGACGTCTGGCACCTTTGACGCTACTCCCCGTCGCCGGTAAGGCTATTTTACGTCTGGCATAAACGATATGGTTGGACACCGCGATCTATCGGAAGCTATAAGAACCACCCGCGTGACGAATTAATGGGGTGTTGTATTTACTTACGCCGTCGCAGATCTGTACTCTTAGCCGTCACCACGTGTTATTTATCTCATCTCAAATCTTCAAGACAATGTATCATACCGTAAGAGTTCATAGCTCGACGTTGGCCACTCGCATTGTTTAAAGTATTAGTCGTAATGGCCACGCATGGCAGACGGTTTGACGATCACGAGTACCAGTTACCAGTTCTATCGCACCTTGGACGCTGATACACCTTTGACGGTTATGAGTAATTCGTCGTATATGAGATTGTATACTACCATGAAGGTCTGGCATTTTTATAGAAGCCTCTTTACTGTTGAATCAATTATCGGTCATCGCTCGTGTTCGATTTCAGTCAAGAGTAATCATCATTGAAAATACCTATATGAAGTTATTTATGACAGTAAAGCAATGTCATTTATAAAATGAGCAGGGGTTGGAAGAAGCAGAGAAGAGATTAAAGAGTTTTCGAAATATTTTAATTATAGCGAAGAGCTACAGAAAGTCTGTGGAACTAAAAATATCGTATGATTGTGATGTGTTAAAAAGTTAAATTAATAGCTCACTACTAACCAAAAATCCAAGAGAATACAGTCACTACGTTTTACCAAAAGCTTTCTCTCGGGAATGAGCGTTTGGCAGACTTGTCCTTGAATTTTTTTAATTTACACGTAGGTTTCCTCCTGATCTTTCCTTTACCAAGCCAAGCACGTGGTATTTAAAATATTAAATAAATATTTCATTTGCTGAATTTGGTTTACTTGTATACTAGGAAATTTAAAGCGAGCGCCTATACCCCGAGCTATCGTAGCCCTTAGTTATGATACGAAACCAATGTAAATGTCTCGGCCGGCCGTCTCATACCGGCTAATCCTTATGCGTTTTTTAACCAATCGCACTATATAGTAAGAATGCCTGTTATCGAATTAAATCAGAATCATTTATCTAGGTGATAGGACCCCTGTCCTACCTGTCATCTCTACTTACTTTTACAAACTTCGGCCTTTTTTCAAAAGATTTCAGGTCTACGCAGCAGTTTGATGACAATAAGGGTTGTGCAACTTTATACTATTATCTTAAATTACCGACCCATCGAACGGTAGGTACGTGTGTGCGTGCTGCGTGCGTGTGTGGATGCTATGGGATGCTTTTTACGATTCTTCTTTACAGCTCTGGTGACTTTAGTTAAATTTGCAGAATTATAGGTGTATCTCACAATTTCGAATCTAATTTATTTACATACTACAAGCGCAAATAATGAAATGGTCTATGAAGTAATAAACTTAGATTACATAAAACGACAATTATTATTGAGAACACTTGAAATGTTTTAATTACTATTAAAACGTTGCCAAATGCTAGTTCTTCTGATAATGGTATTTCCAATGTAGAAACAAAAACCATTCTTTGATAAAACAAAAACCGGATTATTTACGAGTATATTTCAAATTCCTCGATTACTTTTGCCGGTGTTCGTAAATTCATTTTAAGTGCTTGATAGTATTGTGGTATCAAAAAGATAAAAATAGTTTTATACTAGAGATGTACTTTGGTATTTACGGCTGAGCAAGAGGTTATTTTATAATTTTTGGTGGCTTCCTTCACATCAGCGCCAGTTTTAACTTTTTGGTGCGCTAGCTTTTCTAGCAAATGGTGCTTTGATTTTTTATTTTATATTGGTATTTTATTTGGAGTAAAATAGCTACAATTTTTAAGGTATACTATAGTGGCTGAAAAACTGTTTCCGCGACTTTAATAGCGAAATCCCTCTTTTTTTTTATAAAATAAGGGTGACAAACGAGCACACAGTTCCACCTGATGGTAAGTGGATGCTGTGGCCCATAGAAATCTATAGTTTTCCTAAATTAAGAATCAAAATGCAGATGCGTTGTCACTCCTGAGGTCTAAGATGGGATGCCTCGTTTCCAGTAAAAGGGGTCTCCGGTTCTCTACACTCACCATACGAAACACAGCATGTGATAGCGTGGTCCCCGGTCAAGTCGACCCAATCTTTCTACAACCATAATATAGCTGCAGCGTGGCTCTACCACGTTTAAAAATAATATTGTCAAAAGTGATTTCACGTAGCAAATCACTTTCAATGCAAAGTAGTAATAATTCATCCAATCTTTTCTGCTTCATCATATTATGACAAGGATTTTTTATTCTCTTTAGTTGTGAGAATGATCTTTCTGCCAAACAAATAGTAACCATCAAACGCGAGAATATATACTACGTAATGCAATATCTACGTTCGCAAAAACTGATGTTTATTTATATTCCACATTATTTTACATAAATTAGCTTTATTATGGAATTTATAATTATTATTTTTTGCCAAACATAGTGATATAATTGCTGAGTTTCATCAGCAAGTTAGGAATAAGATCTTCTGGGTAGTTTGAAATCAAACGTTGGGCACTGGCTTCAATATCGACCTTTTCATTAATTATAAAGCTAAAAAAATTAAATTGTTCAGAAATTCCACAGTAAATGTTGCTTCTTAGTTCAGTAACATTAAACAATTTTCATAATATAATATATAGAATAATTTTTAATAATTTCGAGAATTATATTTTAATTTTTTAAATATTTTTTAAGCACCTTGTACAAAACCAGATGTACTATTGCCTTTTGACTATCAGTTAGCATAGTTATCAGCGAAAATACGTGCAATATGAAATATGAGAAAAAAACATTGCGAATATTGATATTCTAAACAAATTTACGGATCGCTAAATCTTGAAAAAAATATCGTATTTTTTTTCATTTTGAATTATGTTACACAATAAATCAAATCTAAATAAATTTAGTGCATTACAAATGCATTATGTATCAATGAATCATAGCGAGAGAATAATTTCTATTTGGATTGACTAGTTCTTAACATTTTTTTCCATAATAAAACGTACGTAGTATATAATTCTTCAATAAATAAAATATATATTTTTTAATTAGAAATTTAATAACCGATGTCCTGTCTGTGGTGAGGTTACGCCAGTGCCTAGTGTGCCTTATTAGAAATCCATCACTGCTTTACACAAAATATAGTAGGGTAATAAACTAGGTATGGTGTGATCACGGAGCAGGAAGATTTTCGAATCACAAATACTGCTCAAAAGGTCCTAAAACTATCTTATTTACAATAGAAATAAAACTTTAAGTTTAAAAATGCAAAGCAATAAAAAAATTCCTGCTCCGCGACCGTGCTTTAGTCGGCACAGAGCACTTTATATTGGTAGTAGAGCTCTGTCCAAAGAGTATAATAGCTGTCCGTCTGGGGCTATTTCTGCTGCCAACTAGTAGTGCAGCCTATGTCTGGGTAACTTAACAAAAAATCTTGAGTTGGCGCAATAAGATGGGCGCACGTTTCTGTATTTAAGTCATTGCGCCATAACGCATTTTGTATGATTACCCAAACCTGAGATTCTTCAGTTATTTATTTATAGCTGCACACAACTCTCGTCTATTTCCAACTAACTTTATTTTTTCTCAAATTAACGAATTTTTGGCACGTGGGACTTACGGTGATATTAAAAGAGGGATTTGTCTAATTATAATATTATGATTTTTTTAAACCCTCCTATAAATTAGAAATGCGCAGCATTTTAGGGTTATGAGCGGTTTGTTGAAGGTTTAGGAGAGCTAGTGTAATTACGGGCTGTGAGTCATTTCATCACTACTCCTGTACTCCTCGTTTCCTGATTTGAAATGCTCTAAAGTTAAGTCTTGTCAGTTTATATCGTGAAGTTAACAATTTATTATTTAAATATAATTTCAGGTATACTATCTTACTTATAAGGGTTAAAAAAACAGTTATCAGATGAACTTATCTTAGGTCTCGTCTCCAGGACAGGACAATCCAGTCGTCCTACAAATAACGAAAAAGACAAAAAGAAACGAATCAAGCTAAGTCATGATTTGGGAAAAAATATTAGTCTGAATTTATTCAATCCAAAGTAGGTTAGACTTGAAGTTTTATTTTTGACTTAGGATTAAATTTTAGTAAGACCAAAGAAAAAATGTTAAAGTTTTGTACTTAATTTAATAAAATTTAAAAAAGACTTTATTTATATCTACATCCTTGACAAATCATTATAACTGAAAAAAAAATGCATTAGTAATGGCAACCGACTTCAATATATATTATTAAGGATAACTCAAAAACTATTGGTCAGACCTTGATCAAATTTATATGGGACCACATGAGAAGCACCAGCTTTCAAATCAAAAAAGAATCATCGAAATCGGTTTACGTAGAACAAAGTTATGAGGTAACACATATTAAAAAAAACATATAGTCGAATTGAGTACCTCCTCCTTTTTGAAGTCGGTGGAAAATATAGAGAAGTATGTAATCATCCAAAAGTCCCATCATTTTTCACATAGATATTCTTGACAAGTTAACATACAGACTGCACATTGTCTGCCCAAAAGCTTCTTTAGTACAACCCCGTACAACTGATGTCATGAAGAAGCATTTGAAAACACGCATAATATGCGATATCATCCCGGCGGTAGATGCACAGAGATGCCAATTTCGTAAGGCCAGTGGATCAAACCGATCGGAAAGAACACGGTCGTCGACGATTTGAGTCGGCCTCCGTTGAATGCGGTCAAGTCTAAGAAGCTGATATTGGAGTGCCGTGGCCCAAAGAGCACAGTATTCCATGCGAGGCAGAACTTGCGCTTTGTAAAGCTGCAGGCGGTGGGCTGGCATGGTATAACGTCTCGATTCTTTTATACGTGGTAGAGCCATGCTACAGCAATATTAATAGTATAGTTGTAGCACGAATGGGTCGGCTCGACCGGGGAAGGACCACGTTCTCACAGAATACCAGCGTAAAATAGCAGCTTAATGCTGCTGTGTTTCGTTTGGTGAGTGTAGACAACCGGAAAACCTTTTTACTGGAAAAGATCATCAGCAGATCAGCATCTGCATTTTATTCGCAAACGAGGATAGATGTAGATGTCTATGGGCCACAGCAACCACTTACCATCAGGTGGACTGTGTGCTCGCTTGTCACCCTTATCCTATAAAAAAAAAATTTACTAAGCTTTTCAGAGGCCAATTTGACCTTACCTTTATAGTGATTGCAGAACTATACGTTATCCGATATGTCGACGCCGAGTGATGGCTGCTGGAAGTACCCAGAAGTTGAGAGAATACGACAAAAGTGTTCTTTTTAGCGATAAAGATTTAAAAAAAATCTGTTTTACTTGATTTATTTTTCTTTGTTATAATGTATGTGCCAAATAAACTTATTTCTTTCTTATAAATTCGCAAAACTGTGTCTTCTCAGTGTTAAAGTGGACCAGATTTGGTTGCCCCAGTCCGAGACAGTGTTTAGTAAAAACTCGACTTCAAACACAAGTTTGTTTCGGCATTCGACGATGTCTTCCCGTGAAATATTAGCACGGCTGGTGTATAAAGCGTCGCCAGTGCTGTCGTCTGCATTACAAAGAATGTTACTATAACTGCAAATTACCACTGAAATGTAGAAGAAACAGAATAGGCGACAGCATATAGCCTTGTGGAAGACCAGGATTCACAGGCTTGGTGTTAGAGCATGCATAGTTGACTACGACCTTGATGCTTTCACTTGCGGGAAAACTGGGGATATAATTGCATGATATCTCAGGAAGCCCATAGTAAGAAAGCATCGAAAGAAACTATTCGTGCCAAACCCGATCGTAGGACTTCACTATGCCCAAACTAATCTAATGATAAACAGACAAGAAGATTTAAGATTTTTGCAGAGCGACCAGGACGGAAACCTTAATATCGGTCGCTAATCAGCTGATGCTCCTCATCGTACTTTATAAGATTGCAGTTTATAATATTCTCCATTATACTTTATTCTTTAATTTACGCGTTCGAAATTTTTTACATTGTTCTTAACATTATTAATTATTAGGTAAATTGTGATGAGCTTAAGTGTCCCTAAGCTCGTAGGTGTCGTAAGAGGAGAGAAAACTGAAACAGGAGGTTGAGCAGCAGCATCTTCCTAATAACAACTCAAAATAATTCATCATCAGTGTGGGAACATAGGTTCTGCAGTGGAATTTTGTAAGGCTGTAATGAACGAAAATGATAAAAACATACGATGAGCTAATAATGTGACAGCACTTTAACGAATTGTGTGTGTGTATTCGTTAAACTTTAAAGGTGATTTATTATTCCAGGCGGATAGAAGCTAAATTTTGTTATGGCCTATTTTATTTATAATCGTGCACAAACCATACTTACTGCTAGTTGTTAATAATGGGATAACGTAGTAGCGCCACGCTGCAGCTATATTACGGTTGCAGCACGAATGGTTCGGCTCGACCGGGGTAGGACCACCCTCTCACAGAATATCAGCGTAAAATAGCAGTAGGTGTTTATGGGCCACAGCATTCACTTAACATCAGGTGGACTGTGTGCACGTTTGTCACCCTTATTCTATAAAAAAAGTTAGCAATAATCAGTTATAACGGTCAATATTTATATTCATTACATACACCTTAGGCACATTTCTTGCAAATAGAAAATTTACAAAGTACAAATAGTTGTCAGTCGTTTATTTAGTACCATTGAAAAATATGATTGTTAAAAACTACTTGTATTTTATGTAGCCTGCTTATTGTAATATAATGTTAGAAGATTTAACAAACGATTTTGCGTTAGAGCTAGGCCCAAAAATACTGTTATCGTCGCGTGACATAAAACGATCAAACTCAAAACTCACGACTCCGGATATCTAAACGCTGTTGCTCGTAACGATGAAGACCATCTAATAGGTATATTGAGACAGAAAATGACCAAGACACTGTAAGAAAAGATCTGTGAAATGTTTTTTGATTGCTTCGATCACTAATTTTATTGCAATAGATATTCACGGGGGTGGGAGACATGGGTGCTGTAAAGCACCTGAAACGTAGCGAATTAAAAATAAGTTCAATTAAACGCGTGTTCTCTTGATATAAGAAATCATTAACAATCAGTTTAAAATCATTCAGCAAGTTATAGAGAAAGCTATAGTTTGGGTTTTCCTAAAGGGTTAAAATACATATAGGTCTAAACAAAACCGATTGACAAGATTTTACTAGAAAAATTGTTTGCCTCTGATAAATGTACAAATCATACAAACGAGTCGAAAACTAAAGAAAAAAAATTCAAAAGTATATTGAGTTGGTTCGCGAATTAATACAAAATAAGAATAAGAATATTTTTTTAAATAAACAACTCAATGTGAGACATTTTTATTTACTTACAGATTTTAAATTTTATGAATAAAATAATATATAATATCTATATTTAGAAACATAATTAAACTTTCAATAAAAAGTAAAGACCGACTTCAAAAACTTAAAAGAAAATATAAGAATTACCACATAATAAAAGCCTTATTGCTCGAAAAACCGATAATTGACGGGGAAGAAAGGTTTTCGAGTGGCAGCCGTGTACTGGTTACCGAAGTGTAGAGTGGCACCCCACTAATGGAGTGACGATCTGGTAAGACATGCAGCAGGCTATCGACGGATGCAGATGGCTCAGGATCAGGACAAAGCGCTTGTGACGTGCCTTGGGGGAAGCCTATGTTCAGCAGTGGACTTGTGATAGGCTGTAATGATGATAATGATTATATAGATTCTGAACTCTGTGCTAAGATTTTACTTTTTATTAAAAGTTTAATTATTTTACACTTTTGAGTGATCTAAGTTCAGCCGTTTACGAAAAATCGATGAACATACATTAAAAAAAACATTCGCGTCATATTTGATGTTCTTCGTTCGACGAACCTTCTCGTTTTTTGAACTCGGTTAAAAAGAAAACATCCGTCGCAGTTGCTATTTTCTCGTGACCAACAAATATGCGACACTTCTTTACCTATTATTATCAAAGGTATTTGAAGTGTTCTGCAAGTTTGTTGATATACTTTCTCCGCAGGAGTTAGAAAGTTTTCGGTGTTTCACCCCCGTGCGTGATATTCTTGAGATTTTCTTCTTATTAGACACCTTCATGCCACGATGTTGACGATCGTTGATTAAACGTATAAGCGATACAAACGGACGAAGATCCCACCGACCCGCGAATGTCGGCCGAGCTGGGAAGTTCGTCCGGGCGTAGCACTTGATACTTTTTCGTTCTTCTTTTTTGTGTTCATCGTATTCTTCTTTCTTCTGTTTTATTGTGCTAAGGGTGCTTTAACATCGATATATTCTCTCAGTTTTTTTAAATTAAATTACCACGTTTTTTATCATATTCTTGCATAGTCATCCGAATTTGAGCTATATTTAAAATTTCAAGTTTCCAGAACATCGGGAAGTAGGTTGAAATCAATTAGGTACTAAATTCCACCCGGAACGACAGACAAACAAGAAGGCGATTTAATAAAAACGTGGTAATAAATGATTTTCATTAACCTTAACTTAATTTATAACATGAACGAATATAGAGCATAACTTTTTTTTATAGAATTAGAATGACAAACTAGCACACATTCCACCTGATGGCAAGTGGATGCTGTGGTTCATAGACACCTACATCTATCCTCGATTAATAATCAAAATGTATTAGAGTGAATACAATCCCTGTGGAGTAAGATAGAATGCCTCATTGCCAGTAAAAAAAGGTCTCCGGTGCTCTACACACACCATACCAAATAGCAACACGAAGTTGCTTTTTACGCTGGTATTCAACGCGAACATGGTTCTACTCCGGTCGAGCTGACCCATTGGTGCTGCAACTATAATGAAGCTGCAGCGTGGCCCAACACCGTTAATTTACAAGCTTATATAAATATATATAGAGGTTATTGTTACCAATATTATTTACAAAATACAAAGGACTGTAAAATAGTTGCAATTTGGAAATATATAATTTTTGAAGCGGATTAAAAAGGATAATTATTTCACCTGTAATATAGAAGTGTATTAGCAATTAACGTGTCTTGGTCGTGGCGCGGGCGAAAAGAGCGCTCAACGCGCCGCTGCCTTCCGACGACCTTCGGTCGGCTCGAGTGAGTGAGCGAGGGAGCACGAAAGAGCGCGGCGCCGGCGTCGGCGGTGAACGAACTCACCTTGACAAATGCACCATTTGGCATTGTTCGCGGAAAACCGGCGGCCTTGCGCACCGCCGACTGCCGCGCCGCCGCTTTGCCGCCGCCTCGCTGCCCCGACCAATCACGAGCCTTCACGCCACAGCCTGCGCCGTTTTGGCGGGAACCACTCGTCCGAATGTTGACCGCTTGGCGCGCGACGCGATGCCATGCTTTCAGCGCTCTTTTTCAAGCATCATGCATGCGGGCTGAAACGTGCATTCGTTTACATTAAACGAACTGCCGTGTTACAATTTAGCTTCGCCTGTTATTTGTTCAGCCATTTTTAAAGTTTAGTGTCATTAGATATAGCTTAGTATACAAATAACCTAACACTTATCAGAGCATGTCAAGATGAAAAGATTTTTTTTTAATAATATTAAAGTGACGAAACGAAGTCCATCTGATGGTAAATAGCTACTAAAGCCCATGGAACCTGCAACTGACTTCAATAAAGAAAGCTGCAGATGCGTTGTCACATCTAAGGGCTAAGGTGGAATATCTGGAAATATATTAGCTATGTAATAAAACTAACGTCGTAATATGTAAGCTACGGATATTATTACACATTTTGTTATAAAAATGGTGGATCGGTGGATGCAACTTGAGTGATGTGACGTCAGCATCGTGATCGCGCGTTACCGCGCAACAATTGCTTCGTGGCAATTAGATATGGCGTGAAATCTATTTCCGACTAATAAACATTTTAATTAACTCTTTGAAGACCACTTTTTCTACTCTTTTCATTTGTAGGATATGCATCCAATTATATAGCCACAGTGAAATTCAAGGAAAAATAATACTCTTATACCTATACAATAATTTTCCCTAAACCACTGAGGTATTGTTCTTTTAAATTTTTAATCTTAAATTTTTCTTTTAATGTGCGGTTAATATCTAGTATAACGTAATGCTTTTTTATTAACATTCGCTGTTGTTAATACGACTTATTTAATGATGCTACGATTATATAAGCTTGCTAAGTGGCAATTTATCAAGAATGCATAATATAATTCGATTTCGTTTCGTCACTTCGATATTATAAAAGAACAAAATTTTTTCATCTTGACATGGTCTGATATATAATTCGATCACTAAACTAAAAAATAATAGTTATTTCACTATGAATTACCTTTACGTGTGCAAAACATGAAGCCATTTCCAAAAATCAGTAACAAACACAACAGGCGAGGTTTTCGTCTCTACATGAATATCCACAAAATGTAACAGCAGAAAATAAATGTGTTGCTTTATTTAGACTTTCCACAACTAATAGAGGTAACTTTGAAATAAGTCTGCTTAACGTCACACAAAAGTAAGGTAATATTTTTATGACTTGATTGTTATATATTAATATACACTTGAATAAAGAATTTATTCATTAAATTTAGTAAATTTAATACAAGTGGCAATACGAAGTAATTAAAACACTTTTTAACGCCCATGTATTAAATATGACGCCATGTATGGTTTATGGATTTCAGCATTCATTCATTCCTTCATAGTCTATCAAAAGTCCACTGCTGAACTATGAAGGAGGCCTATAAATTACCATAGGGAGTGCCAATTGCATAGAATTGCCACTCTTGGCAGGCGGGTTGGCAATCACAGTTTTTTTATTTATTATTTTGGTTGTTAACAGTAAGATATTGCTGTCCTTCTTGTTCCCTTTCCCTCTGTCGCTTCTTACGACACCCACCAGGTAATATGGGGTAGTGGATTATCTTACGCCACTGCAGGGCAGGCCTAATTTGTTATTTTTAATTTATTAAAGATCTTTAGAGTACGCTTCGGAGTAGGCATTTCCTAATTCGTAAAAACTGGTACAAGCAAATCTGCAATTTTATTGTAAGCAATTGAGTAAGCCGTTGTGAGTAATGCTTTTATAATGAGAAAAGATAGTGTAAAAATTTACAAATAAACGGAAAATAAAGGGACACAAAAACATCTTATGAAAATGCCTAAATTATTCCAGTAAAGCTTCTATTTTAGACACTGAAAGGGATTTTTTTCGTGATACTGTATAGTTTAATTTAAAAAAATATGGATTTCCATTAATATAATGCTCGCTTTTTAGACGAAACTTTTGCTGGACTGCTTTAAAGAATGCTTTGGGTGATGATAATATATAAGTACCTAAATACGAACTGAAAATAGAATTATACATAGTATTACATCATATATATTAAATACTAAAGGCATTGGATTTAGGCGACAAGAAAATTCGGTTTAAGATTTTATTTTATTTTATTATTTTCCCAATAAGATTAACTTTTTTTAATTTAATGAATTGATTATGTAGTAAGTTATATTATAGACCTTCATACATTTAATATTATATAATAAAGGGAAAGTGATGTATAACCGAAATGCAAAATGCCAAACAATTATTAGTTGAATCGCGTCGCAACTCGCAAGTTGCTTCTTGGCAATGTGACTCATGTCTGCCTACATACCGAGGCAAACCTGCTGTACGACTTTGTTAGAGAAGGTTAAAGTATATTTGTTAAGTAATCAGGATAGTTTTTAATAACAATGATTAAAACTAAATAAATAGCTACTTGTTAAGTTGCTATAAGTCTTTTGCTTGAAAATCTAGCGTTAGAGCACCGACATTGTTTACAGAATGTCGAGAAAAGATTATTTTCAAAAGGGAAAAATTCCTATTTTTGTCCCGTTTGAAAATATTTAGATTTTTCAATCAATTAAAATCATTTCTAAAAAAATATGCATTGAGACTTTTATATTTATATTTTATGAAAGAACGTAAAAATAGTCTTGTTTGGAAATGAAAATTCTGGCAATAATTATTTTCAAAAATACAAAAGACACAAAGTTTTTATTTATATAATGAGCACTATATATTGAACTATATTATATTGAAAAGAATCGCGCAACACAATTGAGGACGAGTAGTTTTCGGTACTAATGCGGTGAAATCCCTTGAGAAATTACTTTAGAAAAGAAAAAAATTTTTCAAAAATGTTATTGCATAGCAGTAAATACTTCAACAAGCAATGACCGTGTAACTTCAGCGAAGTCTGTGCCGACGCAGGACGTGAGTCAGGTGTCGTTAACCCTGTCGATGCTACGCGTCATCACAAGTTTAGTCGCCATTATATTTTATGCCACTTTTTATTGCATCTCTATATTCTTGATTTCAGGTTTTTGTTTTAGATTTTAACTTCAGCTTCTTACAGGAAGCAAACTATTGAATTCTCAAACCTATATTCTATATCAAATGTAAGCTGTAGGTAGGTACTCTATATTTACTTCTTGTTCTGTATACTCTGTAATTAGAGTATACTCAGTACTCTTCTTGTTCTCATAGCAAAAAATCATACATTAAAATCATAGTAATTGTAAGTAAATATAGAAAAACTACGCTAAAAGGAATGATTGTAGCATTAAGAAGAATTTTAGTATAAAGATTATATATCGAAGATGATGGCCACAAAAATTAGGTATTTAGTTTATAAAAATATTCTTTGTTTTTTCATTATTTCATTACGTTTCTTACGCACGGCACGGGCATGTCATGGGGTTGAAACACCGCCAACTTCCTATCTTGGGGCTGCTATTGAGTTTCCAAATGTTCAAATTTATTGACTCAAAGGTGATCTTCAGTTGAGCTTAAATCAATACCCAAGAGACAAAGGTATGAGATCTAATGTGAAACCACCTCGTTTTTCCTAGGCGAAGAAGAGAGAACGAATTGTCAATTTACATAATTAGACATCATCAAATTCTGGTGGAGAGGAATATGACATCGTTTTAAAAATATTTATTGCTAAGTGGTTTTCAGGCATCTCTAAGCTGTCGTCTTAGAAATGAAGTCGATAGAAGTCTCAGAAATTAACACGAATATATAACATTGAAGATATTTTAGTCTAATGTAAAAACATTGCTTTTGTACTGTTGCTAGTCGTAGCAGATAATAAAAGTTGAGAGTTGGTACATGAGACTTGTGGTAAAAGTTTTATATATAGGTAATTATGCCAGATAATATGATGCGAGTATAGCTGGATTTGACCAAACTGCACAAGCTTTTGATTGGAATTCATAAGGAAATAGAAAACGTGGTTCTCCCAAAAATACCTGGCGACGACCAGTGATTGACCAAATCAAAACCATCAACAACAACTTTATGTAAGTTCTTTAGACATAACAGTTACAGCCAAATAAAGGTCTTTTATTTAATAAACAATACATTCCTAATATTTTGAATAGTTTTGAATAGGTATGAGTTTGTAGAAATAATTCTTATTAGGAGGCGCCCATCAATAGCTCGGGTAATGTTAATTGTTAATGAATATTTATTGGGCGTTCGCATCCGGGAACATGAGTCAGGGCGACCGCAGGCTAGGCCGAACTGAATCGTCATTTATTTGTGAGTTATTCGCCTTGAAAATAATACATAAGCGACAACTTGTGTCATCGTAGGAGCTGAGACAGCGATTTAATTATAACGAAAACGGGTTTAGTATTTGCTGAAATCATATCCAACTGAATATGATATGCCTAATAATATAATAATTATCTTCGTAAGACATATTGAATTTAGTGTCAAATTGTTACTTTCCTACTCGCGTTACAATCTATACATCTATACTTAAAAACAAAATTGAAGTGCTTGTCTGTAATATCAAAATAACTGCCTTTTATCGAGTTCAGGTTGTTATTTTCATGCCATGGATGGACATGAATAACCATTTTTAAAATTTTTGACAGCTGAAGCGATTGTGATGACATTTCACGAACAGATAGAGAGCAATGCGAGGAGTAATCTAATACAATATTTTATCAGAAAAACTTGAAGATTTTTTTATATCATAGAAGATTATTAAAAAAAATCTAAATGCCGCCATATCAACAGGTCCCACCCACGTGAAGCCGGGGCGGGTCAAAGTTGTAAATAATTTGATAGTATGAAATAGTTATTAGTGAAAAAGTCTATACTTTTTTAGAATACTGTCTTTATTGTTTAACAGATTTTATTTTTATAGAATAGGAGCAAACGAGCATGCGACTCACCTGATGGTAAGTAAATATGTTAACCTATACAAAATTCAAGAAGTTGTAAATTATTTATAGAGTTATATTTTCGGAAAAAAATTAAATCCATTCACTCGAATTTCTTATAACTAAATTCCTTATAACAGAACTGAAAACAATTGCCTCATTGAGTCCTTCCGTCCGGTGAAAAAATCCTAATTGTAATTCGGGACATGCCTAGCTGTGACGTGTGATCGAATAAAAGTGTTTAGTATGCACTTGTCATAGCCACGTATATGACATGAAATTTGAAATATCCATTATTATCAATAACCAATTTAGTATCTTGCGTTATAGGAAATAAAGAGAGATCATAATTTTATTCCATGTCTATACCTGTTATATAATAAACTAGCTGTTTCTCGCGACTTCGTCCGCGTGGATTTTATTACAATTGGATTTCATGGGTTTAATTTTCTATTTGCGCGGAACCCTATTTTAGTTTTCTAAAATAAAAGTAGCCTAAGTTACTCCTTATAACATCAGCTATCTGCCAGCAAAATTGGTCCAGCCATTTGGGAGAATAGCCAGAACAAATAGACAGACAGGCAAAAAATTTAAGACTTGTTTTTTTGATATTACAAACAAACACTTCAATTTTATTTATCTATATAGATTGTTACTTATTAAACAAGTTCCCTAATTTGAGATGTATTGTGAGTCATACATATGTATATGACCATTTTTATTGTTTAAATTCACTATATTGTATTTATTTTGCGCGATATTGCCTGTTTGGTCTAGTGGTCGTAAGCGTGTCTGTGTTGCATGTGGTTCCGGTTTCGAATTTCGGGCTGGGCCAAAATCAGTTATTGTTTTTTTTGTCAATAAATTAGCAGCAGCTCAGTAGCAGCTGGAGTCAGGATATCGGCGATGTTTCACCCCCTGAATCGGAAAACACGTTAAACCACTGGTCCTGATTTTATCGCTTGATCTCTCTCCGGCTGTATCGGATTGCTGTCCCATCGAACTATGAGAGCGAGGGTATAGAGAATGCACCTGTGCTTGTGCACACATTCGTAACTGTTATCATGTGCTGCGGAGATAGCTAGTATCCGTTGAGATTAGCCGAAATTATATCTAGAGGATATCATTACTATTTCGCGAGTATAAATCAAAATAGCAACCATTTCTTTACCCAGTTCTGAGTTGTGTTTCAAGTTTCAAGTCGCTAGCGTATCGGGAAGTAAGTTTCTTTATGAAACTGAGCTGACTAACGAACTTACAGTACTGATTTTAAGTGGCTATTGCAGCCTATGGACATTTGCAACCAACTTCAAACAAGGAACGGTACCTATTCACCTCTGAGCACTAAGCTGGAATGCCTTACAGTCTTTGATTACAATGGCTCCATACCCTTCAGACCGGAATATAGCAACGTCATCACTGCCACTTGGTGGCAGAAACAGTTAAGGTTGTGGTACCAGTGGTACCCAGACGGACTTATAGGCGGAAAGGGAATCCTTCCATCTTATAAAAATCAATGGTAAAATTTGTACCGAACTGACAAACGGAGAAGAAAGCGAGTTAACAAAGTACACTTTCCTACAAAAAGTAAATATGATTAAATATGAGAAATAATTAAATGTTAAGCCGTAATAAAATTTGGTTAGCCACAAAAAACAGCATTTAAATCATTTGGTTATCATTAAATAGTTGGTTAAATTTAGGTGTACTGTTAAATTTGTAAAAATATGTTACGGCTAAAAGCCGAAGTGCGGTTACACCTAGTTCTAGCCGGCTAGCACCAGGTGCGGCTAGCAGTAGCCGTATAAAATTTACAGCCGTCCAGAATGTCAAAAATTGCCGATTGATTTAATAATGTTTGCTAGCCATGGTTTGCTGATCTATTATCTATTTCTGCTTCTAGATTACATTTCTCTGCTGACAAAAACATGAATACATACTAATAAGATTCTAATACATGTGTTTGTCTTTGTCATTTTTTCTAGGTAATTCAACAGATAGATTTGTCAAAATTCTAGGAGGAAAACTAAATCCTTGTATTATCACAGACGCTTATTTGAATTAAACCCATAAGCTCTCATCTTCCACTCAATACGTCATTGGCGAATTTTACCAAACCGCCACAAAAAGAAAAAGAAGAAGAAAACATGAATACTATAACCTAACCCTTTAAATAACACCCATTAAATATTATAAGTTATTAAATACTTTATGCTATAATAATTAATAATAGTCCTATGCATAGAAAGGACATCACTCAGCACATGCTAAAACATGGAACGTTGATTTGTATATTGGCAATACACACTACTATATAGACACTGCTGCTAGTTGCCGGTCTGGCTGTTTTACGTCTGATATAAACAACATAGTTATACCAGTTATACCGCCATCTATTGGTAGCCATAAGATTTTTCTAGCATTATCTAGAGTCGCCACTTACGAAATCCACGGGATAAAATAAAATGACCCTTTTTTAACAATGAACATTACCCATAACTTAAAAACAACCTAAACTGCATCAATCATAGTTTGCTTGCAACCCAATTAATTTATAATATAAAAAGAGGAAAATTACACATCAACATTTCGAAAAGTAAATGTTGTCTGAAAATGAACTGCTAATATTTGTTGATTATATCCCGATATATCCAAGAGATTCTAATAATTGAAATAAGCAGCGATTTAAAAAAATTACTAACTAATTTTAATATTTGCTTAAGTGCATTATTATAATTATAAATATTATATGCAAATAATAATCCTTAAAAAAATAATCTTATTTACCTTTCAAGTATTGAGCTGCTGCCATCTTGGACCACATACACGTACGTTTATTCGGTTATTTTTATGAAGTCATTATCTGTAACAAAATAAAAACGCAAAATTAATTGAATGAAATTGTGATGAAAGTTTACGATCAGATAGAGAGCAATTCCAGGAGAGATCTGGGCTACATTTTATCCATAAACTTAAAGATTTTTTTGAAA
Source organism: Parnassius orleans (assembly GCA_029286625.1). Classification (NCBI taxonomy): domain Eukaryota; kingdom Metazoa; phylum Arthropoda; class Insecta; order Lepidoptera; family Papilionidae; genus Parnassius; species Parnassius orleans. The sequence goes on along the minus strand of JAGSMP010000182.1, from coordinate 551,818 downwards.
AGACGAAAAATTGATAAAAGAAATGGCCTTTAATTATCTTAAATCTAAATAACGTCACATTAACAGATCCTATCCAGGTGAAGCCGGGACGCGTCATTAGTTATAACATAAAATTTATTTAAATGTTTATGTTATGTTGTACATTCTTATTTTGGGTAAAGGTCTACGATGTTTAAACATTAAGATATATAAGATATTAGATCGCAGAGTTGAAAAATATTCATAAAAGTTAAAAATATCAACCAATAATTCATTTGACTGTATCTATGAGCATGTAGGCAGGTACATAATACAGCGTTATATGTGAAGTGATGTAATAAAATTCCAAATAGTTCCTCGAATATTTCGTATATAGTCGTAGCAAACAACCAGTACGCACACAAATGTCACTTTAATTAAATACATCTCAATATATTATGATGTCATCAGAATAATGAGGCACACTTATATAATAACATAATTATGTTGGATTTTACGTTAAAATTTACCTATTATTATTATTATTATTTATAGAATAAGGGTGACAAACGAGCACACAGTCCACCTGATGGTAAGTGGTTGCTGTGGCCCATAGACATCTACATCTATCTTCGTTTGCGAATTAAAATGCAGATGCGTTGTCAGCCGTGAGGACTAAGACAGAATGCCCCTTTTCCAGTTAAAAAGGGTCTCCGGTTCTCTACACTCACCATACGAAACACAGCAGCATTAAACTGCTATTTTACGCTGGTATTCTATGAGAGCGTGGTCCTTGCCCGGTCGAGCCGACCCAGCCGACTCGTGCTACAACTATACTACGAGTATTAATATAGCTGCAGCATGTTTCTACCACGTATAAAAAAGGGCGGAAAAATTGTAGGTAACTTCCTAACGTTAGGGAGGAGTTTGTTTGATAATTGTACTTACTTCAGTTGCTATTAAACAAAGCGAGGTTTATTTTCTACCTTGTATTTTTTTAACTTTAATATTACAATATATTTATCATCATTTAAGTTTTGAGGAAGACGTGACGAGTTGGATGGATCCGTCCAACTCCAATATTATATTCTATTATCCCTAGTAGCCCAGTACCCACATCATACGTAATTTTTTTTTAGTCAAGCAGAAGCTATTGTAACACTTCTTCAAAGCTTTTTGAGCTCAGAGTAACTTACAACTAATGGTGTGTGTTTTTTTTATTTTTCTCTTTTATTTTCATATTCAGTAAAGCTATTTAAGATAGAATGAGCTCACAGTAATTCCTTTATATGTTACTATTATCGTAGTTGCTTTCATTATGCAATATAATAAACTAAATATATTTTTAATTTAAGGATAAGTATAATTTTTAGTATATCAAAATGTTTATGTCTACGAGTACGTCATGTGTAACATACATACAACATAATATTTTCAAATACTTATTAAAACTGGTCGTTTTCTTCCTGCGTTTATTTTTGGTAACACGTAATGTAGCATTATACCTGTGATTATACTAATCGTCTTTTTGTGTGCGTGGTTTATCTATGTTGTGTCATCGTGTAGATAGCGGATGTCACTTGTTACGTCATCATCAGCTGAGTCGTTTCGTTGAACAACACATCGAAGGCAATCGAGATATTTTTAGTTTGCGATGACAACAGAATGATTTAAAACGGGAAAGTAATATGGTTCATATTAATTATATAACGAATTTAATAATTTGTTTAATATCATAGTTATTTATTAATATTATTTATTTAGGCATGAAAATCTTTGAAATACCTATTCGTAGGAAGCAGATACATTTCTACAATACTTTTCACTTTACAACTTAAAAATCTTCACGAAAAAATTAAACTTCGAACTAAAAAAATTGTTTTAAAGAACTAAAAAAACAAAATAATTTCAATATAACAGCTTCTGAAGTCAGTGCCAAGACTCAGTGTATAAAATAATTAAAGCCTTTACTTCTGGAGATATTACGTGGAAATTATTATATTTGTTTCAGTTCTTTGATATCGTTTTATACTTTTTATTAAAAGTTTAAATTTTGGACCTTTTTGAGTGGACTAGGGAATATCACAAGCTCAAGATAACAACACAGTCGTCACAGTTACATTGAAAACTTCAAACACTGTTTTTCCACTCTTAGGGATGGATCTAAAATATCTCACGCTCTAAATACGTAATATCATCGTATGTTACGCGAATTATACACATTATGATAAAAAGAGGGTACTGTCTACAACATTTATTGTCTTATGTTATGTGAAACGGTTATCGATGCATAAGGGCACAGCTGTTGAACAGGTTTGAACCGCATTCCTGAGGGAACGCCAGCGCCGCGTGCCAACACTCGACTCGATCAAAGGGACTAATTACTGACAAAAAATAAACACGCCATTGCAATATATTCACATTTGTACGTGTTTTAAATGTTACCTGTTATTAAGTGACATTATGTGCAGTTTCACCTGTGCTCCTCTTAGAGTAAGAACTCAAGTATAGAGGGAGGATAGAATACACCTTAGAATAACATACGAGTACCTACACTTTAGTATGATAATTTGTACAAGACTTTTGCTATTTCTTACTATTTTAATCAATGTAAAAAGAGAAGATACATAAGATTTTGCGCCTCACTTAAAATATCAAATGGTCTTGCTTAATATCTTTTTACTATAATTTTTTTTTATTACGATTGTTATCTCCTGATTTACACAAAATTCAGACAAAATGTCATTCTAATGAAATTGTATTATGTATTGTGTTGTTTGACGTGTAATGTCTATATCTAAATGTTTGTTTATTAAAACTTTAAACAATATAATATGTAGTACTATGTATATACCTTTAAGTAACAAAACCGTCAAAATTACAATTTTTTTATCGCGTGCATTAAGCTGTTTTGAAAATATGAATGAGTCATTTGGCACAGTCCAATATTGTGTAAGCGGAACACTACGCAATTCGCAAGTATAATTAGATAGTACCGCGTCCCCGTCATCCAAAAATTACACGATTTGTAACTTCTGACAATGTTCTTTATTACACTACTAATACAACTGAAAATTACACGATTTGTAACTTCTGACAATGTTCTTTATTACACTAATAATACAACTGAAAATGTTCTTTATTCAACAAACATTAGGCTCTAACTATTTCTAAGAGAAAGAAACGTGTACAAAATACAAAGATAATAATGCCAGATGCATAAGCCGTTCGTCATCTAACATATTCAAATATGAGATTCCTTTCATCTTAGAATTTTCTCTGTCTCTAAATACTTTTTTAAATTTATAAACAAATTTAGTGGAAGCAGAGATTATTATTGTTTAACGGAAAAAATAATATTTATTTCAATTCCTTTGCTTGCATTTTTAGTACTATGGAGCATACGTAAAAGAACCACACTGCAGCTATATTATAGTTTTAACAGGGAAGGACTCTCACAGAATACCAGCGTGAAATAGCAGCTTAATACTGCTGCGTTTTGTATGGTGTGTGTAGAGAACCAGAGACCCCTTTTACTGAAAATGAGCATTCCATCTTAGTTCTCAAAGTTGATAATGCATAAGAATACAGAAACGCCATAAAAAATAAAAAGTAATAAAAATCTCAAATAATTCAATTAATCCACTTCAATTAATTCCACCAAGCGAGTGAGTGTAACTCTTCCAGGAAATGCATGCCAGCTTGCGTAATTTTGGAAGGGTAAGGCCCATCCAAATCGAACAAAGTGCAGTTACTGAGGTTCAAGGCGCTATGAGATCATCATCAACCAGGCAAACATAGACAATTACGACGAAATCTAATTTTTACTAATAATATACATTTCGTTGTAATGTTGATGATTAAGACTAAAAATATAACAACATATGTATAACAACAATAACACACGCTTAGTAGAAATTAATATAGTAAATTGAAATTTGAATATCACTTCCGATCTTTCATCGTACCGAATTTGGAAGTGATCGTGTCATAATGGAAATTTACGCTGGGAGAAAACTTTCATCCAAGTCTTGGAAAGAGCAATTTTATATCGGTTTTCAAGTGTAATAGTTATAAAGAGTTGTTAAGAAGTTTTCAAGGAATAGAATCCTTCTGTGCAACTTATCGAAGAACAGTGGAAAGGAAAAAGGGAAACTATAGAGTGCAGGTCGTGCCCAAATTCCTTTTCCGCAATACTATCTATGCAAAGTTGACAGATAATCAAATGTTTATTTGTTTGAACGCTTAGAAAAGAAAGCATCACCTAAAGCCGAATCTTGTCTTTCCACAGAGTCTAAAGCTGATATTTGGCAGAACCAGCTTAGATATGATATGTGGTAGTATACATAGTGCCTTTTTCTTAATACCGTGAGATAATTTAGCCTTTGCTGATGATTGACTAAAATGATCTGGCCACATCATTTCAGTCAATCATCAACCAATTTAGTCATCACTTCGCTGTATAGTGATGGTGTAAAAGAGTCCACTACCTGATATCATCCCGTGGGTGTTGAAAGAGGCCACAGAAGGAAATGAAACAGGAGATGGCTAGCAGCATATTCCTGATAACAACTCAACAAAAACTGCGGTTGCCAACCCTGCAGACCGGGGTAGGACCACGCTCTCACAGAATTCAAGCGTAAAATTGCTACCGTGTTTCGTATGGTGAGTGTAGAGAACCAGAGACCCTTTTTACTGGAAACGAGGCATTTCATCTTTGTCCTCGGAGGTGACAACGAATCTGCAATTTGATTCTTAATCGAGGATAAAGGTACATGTCTATGGGCCACAGCATCCACTTACGATCAGGTAGGTGGACTGTGTGCTCGTTTGTCACACGTATTCTATAAAAACAAAAACAAAAAACATGTTAAATAAACTACGACTGTCTGGCTAAATTGGACGGGGTATATTTTAAAAGTTACAAATACAAGGTTCATGTTAGTTGGACTTGAACGGGCTTACTTATAAAATTGACATCATTATAAAAATGCTTAAAGTTGCTCTCTATCTTTTTACTAAATGGCAATAGAAAGAGACAGGTATAGAGATAAGTAATACTTAATTTGGGCCTGAAATTCTCGTAAAAAATAATTATTAGTAATTAGTCCCAAGGCATCAAAGCCTACCTCATAATTACAAGATATTCCCAAAGAAACAAGCCATGTATTCCTGGACCTTGATGTGCATGCACGTGAATCTTTGTTAGCTGGTTTTATGCACACACAAGCAACACGCTTGTCGAGAAGATATTATTTTACAGCATAGAAACAAAATGCAGTACTCCCATTTCGTTTTTCACAGCATAGTGAAAAGTATACAGTTTAATGACCTAATTAAGATATTCTCGGAGTCTGTCCGTCACAGTTCGTTAATTGATTAGATTGTTCACAGAGCGGAGCCGATGTTCAACACCCTCCTCTTATAATTCGCGTTATCACACAACATGCCCAAGTAGTATTAGAATTAGATTATGGACCTTTAATATCAAACGCGATGTATTTTATTTTATAAATTCAATATAAAAAAAAACAATTCAACGGTTTAAATCCTGATAATAATGATATGTTAATATCAACGTTAATTAATAAAATATCTGAACGAAATTTTTATTATTTCACACACATTATTAATTTTCATATTTCATAATTTAATCTTGTTTGTAATTATAATAAGAAAAACAGTTTTAATAAAATACATAATTTATCTAACCTAACTTATTAAGCAACAATTTAATAAATGTACCGTAACACCGTAATTTCCTTAAAAGATTTAATTTTTATTTAATTTTTAAATTTGTATCAAATTAGTTACATGCCAGTGCTGGATAAGCGCCAATATTTTCCGGAAAAAGAGTAGGTGTTGCATTTATGTATATTTTTCCACATTCTGTTCTAAATATACTAATGACGATCCGATCGTATGATAGTGACGTGCGTCGCTGTCAGCGAGCTGACGCCGCGCCCACGTCAGCTCCCACTGAATCACGCGCTAACGCCTGTGCCCTCATCTCGCCAATTGATAGATTGGATTCCATCTACAATCTTATCTGGATCTTTAGAGCAATATTTCGTCAATTTACAATGGAATTGATTTCTGAACTCTAACATTTTATCGTTAATCAAATTTAATTATTATTGATCTATATTTTAATTAGAGAGACATATTTTAAAGTTCATAAGCAAATTATATCAGTTATGAAAACTTGCTTTGTGCTTATTCATTACTAGTGATAGTGACCCTCCCCGGCTTCGCATGGGTAGCTCTTCTCATCTCGTCTCATCTTCGGCCGAATGACCTGTGGTGACCGTAGTGGTAGGTTTATCTACCGGTTTGCGGCGTAGCACTCATGGATTCAATTCACATTCAATTTTTTTTGACACTTATTCTTCACAGTTCATTAAGATAACCAAATGTTAACTCCAAATTATAGTAATGTATGTTAATAACACTATTAAGTGATTCTAACGTTAAATTTTCGACCTAGTGAACCTTCAACCTAAGTACTTATATACAACTTTCTATAAAATCATGAAATTAATTTACTGGCTAATTTACTGCTTTCACAGACTACTACTCGCGTGTGTCCACAGACTATGAAAAGTACTTGCGTACATGTGTTCGATTTCCTAACTCGCATCTTGAACGATCGGCTGTCACCAGCAATGTACAATCGAGTTCAAGTATATCGTCTAGTGGGGGACGCGCAAAGTCAATTATTGCTCCCAAAAACTCTTGTAAAAACTAAACCACGGGTCCAAATGGTTTGAAATAAACTCTGTTTTAATTTAGATTAGAAAAATGAATTAAAAATTATAGTGAATTTTATAAAAATTTGTACCCTTGTTACACAAACGACTCACACAAACTGAAGTTCTAAGTATATTTTTTAATTTTCTTTTTGGTTATATCCTAATAGATTGTCATAATACAGTGTGGCGGATTTTTCTTTAGAACTATTTGAGAAGAACTATTCAACCATAGGTACAAATAACTTTATCGATTTATACACATGTATAGTGTACGCCATATAACCTCTCTGCTTCCTAATTAATTGAAATATATCATTATGACATTAGCTTATTTATTTGCACAAAATATTCATAAATTATATACTTAAACCTTCATCAGTCTATCTATTACTGAAAACCGAATAAAAATCCTCCACCGTAGTTTCTGAGATTAGTCCGTACATACATACAGATAGACGCCGCGGGGATTTCAATTACGAGTATGTATAGATTATAGCATTCGCGATACCTTAGTTTCTTTTACCCACAGTAGCACTCGTTGAAATCCGAAAAAACTAGTTACAGCAATAATTGTCAAAAAGAATATTAAATCATCAGTTTCCTCAAATTATGCAGATTTAAATAAACTAGTGGTCGCCCAGTGATCGAAATTCGACCATAGTTCATTTAACATAATTTTTGAGTTTGCAGTTTATTGAGAATCTTTTGTCAAAGAGTAGGTACATAGCCATTGCATATAATACTTTTGAATTTTTTTCCACGTCAGCTGCGAGCGGGGTCAAATTCGATATTAGTGTGTGTTGTTTGCCTTAATTCCCTGCAAAACATATGAACATTTTTCCTTTTGCAACAGATGTATATTAAGCAAGCTATATTTTACGTTCAATTGCATGTTAATACACAGATATCTCATAGACAAAATATAAAATAAACGCTTTTTTGCTTGGACATACACTCTGCAGACTATTAAAAAGGAACATTAGAAATAACACAAAATTAAATAGTCACTATTTGTTGGCAACATTTTAAAATTCTTTGGCGACAGTCTCTACTCAGTGCTGTCCGACTGCTCAACTAAATGTTTGTTTGTCATTGAAAGTATGAACGAAGTATGTGTAACACATATTATATGGAATAATAAACATAATATATATATACATTTTAGCTTTCTACACTCTTCCAAATAAACTTCAACTATGCCAAATCTTACACTGCTCCGTGCGCTCGATATGCAATCTTCACGTCATAATATAAGTAAAGTTACAGCCTATATACGTCCCACTGCTGGGCATCAACTCCTCTCATTTCTGGGAGGGTTTTAGGGCAAGGAAATATCCGCTGCGCTGCCCCAATGCGTGTTGGCGAACTTCACATGTCTTCGAAATATTTTTTTTTGATTTCTCAGACATGCAGGTTTCCTCACGATGTTTTCCTTCACCGCCGAGCACGTGGTAAATCAACACTTAAAATTGCAATTAACAATTTCATTGGTGTCGGCGGGGATCGAACCCGGGTTGCTCGCGTACTGTGAAACTTACAGCGAGCGCTACCCATCTGAGCTACCACGGCTCTCATATATATATATATATTAATATTAAATCACAATTGATTCTTATTTCATTCTAAAGCTAAAAATATTAATGGTAAAATAAATACTACCTTAGTCATGGTAGGTAATTTATATCTCTGTACTAAAATAATATAAATACAGTAATTTTCAGAATGCTAAATTATAAGTGATATATTTTGTTAAGTCTATTTATTTGAGTAACAAATACTGTAGTACTACACTTACTATTGTAGTAGAGTCCTTAATATAAGACTTCGGTTTACATTAAGTAGTTTAAAATTTAAAGATGCATATCTCTATCATAAAATAATCTGTTACTGATAGTATAGAAGCCGGTACCATATGCTTACCTATTTTTGTCCTTAAGCAACAATACTTACCACCTTAAGCTGAATTTAAAGCCTTCTACTTTCTTTATATATTTTGACCATATATTTTTGACTATAACTGTAACTGGTAAAGAAGTATTTACCACTGGTGGTTGAAAATAATATTTACCTCAATCCTTACTTTGTATCAAAAAGCAAACGGTATTATCCGGTAACACACTTTTCACACGACAAACAGATTCATTCAATACTGATACCGTTATTGCATAGATTTGTTAAGGTGGCTATGCTTATTTTATTTCTATATAGATTATTATATCTTACTTAAAATTACAATTCCATACTACAGCGAAAGTAATGGCGTATTATATGGTTTATATTTTGTGCCAATAGAAGTATGCTATATGTATGCTATTTGAGGAATTTAAATTAAAGAATTTCTTTTAGTTTTTTTTAATAGGATAAGGGTGACAAACGAGCACACAGTCCATCTGATGGTAAGTGGTTGCTGTGGCCCATAGACATCTACATCTATCCTCAATTACGAATCAAAATGCAGATGCGTTGTCACCCGTGAGGACTAAGATGGAATGCCTCGTTTCCGGTAAAAAGGGTCTCCGGTTCTCTACACTCACCATACAAAACACGGCAGCGTTAAGCTGCTATTTTACGCTGGTATTCTGTGAGAGCGTGGTCTTCTACGAGCCGACCCATTAGTGCTACAACTATACTAGCAATATAGCTGCAGCATGGCTCTACCACGTGATATGCGTGTAATATATCCTTTACGACAACTATTAACTACGTAGGCTCTATCTACTGAATAATGGTGAAAAATTCATCAAACTCAAAATATACAGACAGGTAATAGAAAGCAGCATTACAGAATATATGATACGGTAGCATAAATAGAGCGACAGTATCGGCCCTGCATTCACCATTGGGGAAAGATAAAGGCAGAAATTAGTGTTTCTTAACTTGTTTTTGAATGAAAAGATAGTTTCTTAACTTGTTTTTGTTTTCTATTATTTGAGCACGTTTTATAGCAAATTGTCAAATTGTCCAAAGCTTGACTCTAAGAACAGAAAAAGATTTTCTGTAAAATGTAAACGAGTGCAAGGGAAGGGAAGAAGGGAAAAGTTTTCTTTCGACCGAAGGGAAAGGAGCTGAGAAATTGAAAATGTTCTTTGAGGTAGGGAGGACTTGATATATTAAATAAGACGCAGTAGAGAGCATAAAGATATGAGTATTCCAACCAAAGTGGATTGAAAGCCAATTGAGCTTAGCGCGGTAATCTGTGACATGGTCATATTTACGAAGTCCAAATATGAATCGTATACATAGATTTTGCAATCGCTTAAGTTTATTAAGTTGCTCTTCGGTAATATCAAGATAACTTTTGACAGCATAATCGAGGATGGGGAGCAGTAAAGATTGGGCAAGCGTAATTCTGGTTGAAATGGGTGAAAAGCAGTTCATTCTTCGGAGTGAACTAAAAGCTATCAAACATTTTAAGACACACCGCGTTGATTTGAGGAGTCCAGGAAAGGCTAGAATCATGAAGTATTAATATGTGCTACACTAATAATAAATGACAAAAAAAATTAAACACAACATAAATAAAAGTACTGCATCTTCTAAGTTGTGAGTTTTAAAGTCAAAATTTTATATAAAAAATCGCTTTCCCGTTGGTCTCAAAAAGTAACGCATATATGTATTACAATTCAGTTTACAATAGTAGAGTCGAAATATTTTTAGTAAGTAGTGTAATATAATACGTTATATATTCTTTAATATAAATATTTAATAAATTCTGTGAGTTTCTTTTAAAGAATATGGGTGAAAAACGAGCACACAGTTCACCTGACGGTAACTGGATACTCTATCCTATAGACATCTACATCTATCTTAAATTAAGAATCAAAATGCAGATGCTTTGTCATCCTTGAGTACTAAAATGAAATGCCTCATTTTCAGTTACTACTGTGAATGTCTCCAGTTCTCTATACTCACCATACGAAACATAGCAGTATTAAGCTGCTATTTTACGCTGGTATTCCGTGAGAGTATTGTCCTTCTCCGACCGAGTCGACTTATTCGTGTTACATCCATAATATAGCTGCAGCGTGGCTCTACCACGTAATATATACATGGATCGTGAATACTATTTTACATTGTTTGGAATAGCTATTGCTTAAAATAATGCGAGTAGGGTTTTAAGCTTCATGCTCTACAATTTACACCAACAAAGTAAACGAAATATAAAGTAAATGTAGTCTCGTGATATATTAGCTGTGATTTCAATGAATTTAATGTGAGCAACATGAAAGATAACTTATCTTTAACATACTCTGTGAGTGGCTTGGAGTTGAATCGCGAATAGGCTTAGTTATGGTTTATTGCAATTGTAGAGCACCAGATGTACAATTAATTTGAAGAATAGAATAGAATATTTTATTCAATATAGATTATTGAAAGTAATTTATGCTTTTACCACTGCTGGATCAGAAAAAAACCTCACTCAAACCTCCTTCCCGGGGTAAATATCAATCATAGAAGAAATAGCTCCTTTATGGGGCAATATATACTTTTAATATGTAACATTTAAAAAAAATTATTAAGCAAAAGTTGTTAAAAAAGTGTTAATATAGTATTCAAGAACATATGATTGATAATCAAACTCCACTGCTGAACTGGAAATATTATTGCATTTACGATACTCATATTACGGATATATAAAGGACCTCATTTGATCATGTAGATCAAAAAAGTTGGACCGAGGACATTATCTTGTAGCACATTTCAATACGTCAATGCACTCAGCTTTGGTTTGTCTCTTTCTTAACGGTTTTTATGATAATCAATAAACAAAGAGAGTACACTATCTATTATTCCTATTTTTTTTTAAAATTTGCAGAAGGATGGGGTGAGAGACTGTATCAAATGCCTTTTATAGATCAATAAATACAGTAAGGCATTTGTTCCATTAGCAAGAACTTCTATTATTAAAGTTCTTAATGAAGTTACCTCGTCGTCCGTTCATATTATTTCCTGTCTAAAATCATATTCTTCGATAACTGAGTAATCTGAATTTAGCAACTTTCCAAATTTTTGATAATACTGATAAAACAGAAGTTGGCCTATAGTTGTTTATATCGTATCTATCGGGACAGGAAAAGTGCCAGTTTTAAAATAAAGATTGGCCAAATTGAGGTAAAAAAAAGAAAGAAAAAGATTTAAAAAAAAACAAATGTGTTATAGTTGGTTCAACTTCTTGCCTAATATTTTTTATAACTACTATATTTTTTTTAACTTTAATAGCTAAAAAGACCTAACTATTTTCAGACTAAGGCAAAGGCAGTGCATCTAGAATGTTCATAGAAGCACATATGACGGTTTTCATGCCATCGTCCGCCATCCACGTGAATACCTAATGATGACAATATCCGGAATAATTACGAATTTTAAAACCCATAACCTTATGACAATAATTACAGGATTTTTACTATAAACTAAATGAACTGATATATTAATTTAAGTTAGAGTTGAGACAGTTTGTAGTACACAAAACGCATACCGTGAAGGAAATCGGCCCGATGAGTCATTCATTGTCAAAGGACTGACCACACCGCCTTACCTCGAAACTCACTGCATTTGTAAGCTAATAATGTTGTTTTGCTTGTTTTAAAGGAAAGCTTTTTTACGCAATGAAAAAGATTTTAACGTCTTGAGCTTATTGTCGTTTTCCATATATTTATAAAATCCCATGTGGCTATTTCAATCAAAGAGTATTTCAAATTATAATTTATTATTTATATTTAGTATTTTATTGCTATCGTTAATATTACTGCAAATTAGGAGTATATATTTTAAATTTTAAAATATATATTAATTAACAAGAATAACGAGTCAGAACTTTGTCAGCATATCAATAAAGGTTAGCTTGCTTCGATATAGCACAGTCGTAACAAGTCTCAACTTGAAGCAGGAGGCGATTGCCCTCCGCGGGTCCCCGCGTGATAACCTCCGCACAATTACAAAACGTTTTACTTAATGTACTTTCTCTGCAATTCTTGTATAAAGTTAACTGAGGACATATTTAAAAATCATCTTGTCAGAATGTTGCAAATTCACTATTTGCCTTCATTTGTAAACATGAAGAGGAAGAAGTTCTTTTATTATTGAAAAAAATGTCATTACCAGAAATAAATAGTAATTACATTTAATGATTATTTTTAAAGTTGGAAGTTTTTACTGTTCATGGTTTAGGCCGCTTGGGGAATAACAGGTTTTTTTTTAAATGGAGGGTCAAAGAAGTTACGATGACTCATACATACCAGTCGGTAACAGCTTACAGGTCTAAACAAGTATATTCCTGTGCGGTGAAACTTTGCAAGCCGATGTTCAATATCAATCTCTTTGCAACTTTTTTGTAATTAATCAAATTATCAATCAAACTATAAATAATATATAAAGCAAATTTCAAATTCACCGCTGTCAAAAAGCGATCAAAGTCACTACTTAAGTTTACTTCAAAAACTATAAATGTAGCAAATAATTGATAATTATTGAACAAAGAGAGTTTAGTTTTCGTATAGCACGCGAGAGGCATGGGCAAACTTAATAGCGAGTCTCTCTGTGTGTTCTTTTTCTTGAAAATTGGAATTAGTAGTTTTGTTATCAGTGACATTACCGCAAAGTTCAGCAATCGGGCCGCGAGCGGGCGGCGCGCAGTCGTCGTCTGACGTCACGCGCATGATAACCGCTTTATCGGCTATGATTCCACATTTGCCGAGAGCTTGTTTCCGAGGAAGGCTCCGCATTTGTTGTCCAGTAATAAACTGAGATAGCCGCTTGACGTTGACACCAGATGACCCGAACCCGGTGACCTTCCTTTATCCGCGCTGAAGGTAATCATCAAAAGACCGCCGTGCACGCGATCGTAAACGCTTATCATATTTACGTTAGCGTCGCCACTTGCAACTAATTATTCGTTAAACAAGGTCACGACGAAAGAAGTGTGGCCTTCTATAAAATATATTTTTTTTATTCCTATTTCGTGTACGAGTCAAATTTCCTTCCTTCTCTAGCGCCCGCTGATATGCGTGTCAAATTACTCGGCGTGCATTTGTTGGTCATCGTAATGGCCGGCGGAATTATGTACGACGGAAGGTACGATTGCGTCAGAGGAAGCGGGCTTCTTTAATAGCCAACGCCGTAGCGGCGAGGGAGATAGATAAAAAGAGAAGCGGATACGTTCGCCAGCCTGTCAATGTGGCAACAATGCCGTGCTATTTGTGTTAAACGAGCGATTTATTTCAGTCGGTCGCGACGTGAATGTCCGCAGCGGAATTTCGGCTGTGAGGAATCCGATTCCGTTAGCTTGGTGCGACTAAGAGCCGGCAGGCGCAGAGCCGGCGGCGTGATGACGATAGGTCAAATCTAGCGACATGCCAACACTGTGCTCCGACAATATCATTATTTGCACAAAAGGAAAATTCGAGATGCGGCTGACTCATCATACCATCTGTGCCGGCGCATTTCGCTTAGCAACGACCACATCGGAGCGCGATAATGCCTTTTTTGCTTTCACTTGTAAAATAGAATACACGTTTTCGTTCGTCTTCTTACCTTGATGTTATCACGATCCTAGTTACCGTGGGCACATGACCGACGTTGCGGTCAGGACTCACACACTGCTTTGTACACGGCAATATTCAATCGAAACTCACACAAACGCTAGCGAATGGGATATCGCGGGTGCGCGTGCTGTGGTGTGCCAGCACGAGCGTCAAGCAAGCTGTCGCGCGCTCACGGAACTGACTGCGCCGGCGCACCATTTGGGTCACTGTCATACGGTGGAGGGGCGGACACGTTCGCTTCTGAAATATTAGCGTCTCGCGAATATGTTTCATCGGCGGGCGTTTTCCCCTCCCGCCTTCCACTCATGCGCTTGACGCTTAATTTCGCGAGTGCTCGACTGAATTTTGTTGTTCTTTGTCACTGAACGTTCTCAGTATACTGATTTAAGTAATGCTCTAGCTTTAGCACTTCATATCTTATAACAGTTACTACAAATTGCAAAACTATATCACCACATTCTCAGAAAAAGATAAAGTTCTTGTTTTGCTCATTGAAGTGAACGTTATTTTGCTGAATCAAAAACTTTAAGTATAGCGCGTAATACTCGGGGATTATCTAAGTTATAGTCTTCGTGATGAGGATATTCACAGTAGAACCGGAGTAACCGAGTAGGCCAACGGTTCAGTAAGCTAACGTGGCTATGGGCAGGCCATATAGTTCGAAGAACTGACAATCGATGGGGAAGAAAAGTTTTCGAGTGGTGGCTTTAAACCGGTAAGCAAGTGTATGTAGGGCGCCCGTTCGATTTGGTGAAGTGACGACCTGTTAAGACATATGGGGTAGTGTAGACTGTAACGATAATGATGATGATAGGTAAATAAAAAAAATATTAGAAGAGGCTACAAATTTCCTGCTGTTGATTTAAGTTACAAGCTACCTCCGACTCTACATCTATACGTGGTAGAGCCACGCAGATATATTATAGTTGTGGCAATATATATATAATATAGCGAATGGTTTCGACCGGGGTAGGACCACGCTCTCATAGAATACCAGCGTAAAATAGCAGCTTAATGCTGCTGTGTTTCGTATGGTGAGTGTAGACTTTATTTACTGGAAACGAGACATTCTATCTTAGTCTTAGTGACAACGCATCTGCATTTTAATTCTCAATCGAGGATAAATGTAAATGTTTATGAGTCACAGCACCCACTTTCCTGGACTGTTTGTCACCCTTATTGTATAAAAAAAAATCTATCCTCAATTAAGCATCAAATGCAGATGCCCATTGGTTGTCATCATTGAGAATTAAAATGAAATGCCTTGTTACTATTAAAAAAGGTCATACATGAAACGCAGGAGCACTATGCTGCTATTATTCATTGATATTCTGTGATATCGAGGTCATTCCCTCGTTGAGCCGACCCATTCAGCATACTCTGGATATCTCGTTTGGAGTGGTAAGAAGCGATTATAGGATATGCAAAAAAAACTTATGGTAAATGACGGTGTTTACGCCAGGGGTAAAATATTCAGATAGGCGACGGGAAGCAATCAAATGTTTGACTGCGAGCTTCAATCTGCCTGCAAAGCGTGACGCTTAAGACTCTCTATAATGCGTGAGACACATGTCTAGCAGTAGAATTTAATAAGCTGTTGAAGAACTAAAAATCTTAAATTATTTATAGTGACTCTAACCCGAAAATATGTTTTTTTTTTATAGAATAAGAGTGACAAACGAGTACACAGTCCACCTGATGGTAAGTTTAACATTCTCCTCGATTAAGAATCAATATGCAGATGCGTTGTCATCCCTGAGGACTACGATGGAATGCCTTGTTTCCAGTAAAAAGGGTCTCCAGTTATCTACACTTGTACTTATGTACAATTGTATGGATTATGATAAAGAAATATGATTATTTTTCTTAATTATGCTAATAATAATGTAAGGTTTAGTGCTTAGGTGTTCTAAAGCTAAGCGCCATTTCATCATATAATATATTCCGCCTAAGTTAGCAGTTTCCGATTAGGCCATAAAAGTTTAATGTAGAGGTGTTAAATATTCTATGCATTCTTATGTATACCAAATAAAAACAGGATCTGCCGTGTAGTAGCTGCGGGTGGAGTAAGAGGCGACAGGGGGAAACTGAAACAGGAGATGGGAAGCAGCATTTTACTGCTAAGAATTCAAAATAATAAAAATCTGTTACTAAACCACCTGCCAAGCGTGGGAACTGTGGCAAATATACTCCTATGGGTAGGCCTATGCTGTGTAGTGGACTTTTAATAGGCTGATGAATGAATGAAAAACAGGATGTCAAAGCGACATCTAAAACATATTAAATTAAAATGGAAAAAATAATCGCTGAAAAAACTATAACTAAAAATTTGTTAACTAATTTTTGCTTTTCGTATAAAGTATTAATTAGAAAGCCTTATAAAAATGTAACTTGTTTAGATTACCTGTAGTTCTATAAGAAAATATTCAAATGTTAAGTAAATAAAAGTAATGTTTAAAAAATATTTAATCAACAATTTGATTCGATAAAAAACTTTGTAAGTTTACTTTAAGTAAAATTTAATATTTTTTTAACTTTGTAGTATTTTAAGTATAATTGTTGACTGTAAAAATGGAATGTTATACGACTGGTGGCAGTGGAACGGTAAGCGATAGGAGGCGTTGAGAGACCGACGGCGCGGTAATTTCTCATCACTTTACGTCCAAAACGGTAGCTAAGTAATTATTCAACGGCATACGATATCTAATATATCTACATGAATTTATTTAATAAGTGGATCTCATTAATCAATGACAAAACTGCAAATGTTTTTTTAATCAGACATGCATGTTATTTTTAAACAAACTCGTTATCGGAAACAGGGGGTCCATGAGTTAAAGTTTTTTAATTCGGAGTTTGTAATTTGTATCCTAAGAGGGTTAATAAGTTTAAAAAAAATAAAAGCGTAAAATAGCTGTTTCAAAGCTGCATTGTTTCATTTCCAAAACCTTAGTTATCTATTAAAAAAAATAAACCCAATCTGACATTCGTGAAAAAGTTTTAAAACGAATGATAGTGTGCTTCTGTATTTTTTACATTACTTATGTTAGTGGTAATTTAATAACTAAATATTATATAACCAATTTAATAACAATTAATCGATAATGTATAATTTTTAAATTACAAATTACATACTTTTTCATTTAGCGCGCTCCTTCTTAATACTGTATTTTATTATTATTTTTCAATGTGGCTTATATTTTTTTTTATATAAATAAAATAAATAGTTAGATTGTTGTTGACAAAACCACTTTTAGTATACGTATGTGTGGAACTTTTAAGTTTCAAGTACAGATATTTACTAATATAAATGTAGTTTACACCTATTGCTGTGTTCATGATCTTTAAATATTTGTGATAGTCGTTAATTTATTTATCGGTGTGAACATATTGTAAGTATCTTTAATAACAATAAAAAAAAAACGATTTTCTATTAATAACGAAGTGACTAAACGTCGACATACTAAATGAAACTAGCACCAAGCAAACATTTTAGAAAATTTAGGAATACAAATATAATAGATGCTCAAGTGGCATATCAGAATCATTAGAGCAATATCATGAGTTAAATAAATATTACGACTTATGGGCTCTTCTAAATATCGATTAATAAGGTGTTTTTACAAATTTCTTAATTTCTGTTTTGCTTTTAATTCCATCGCCGGTGCAACATTCTGATCACCATATGTAGCCATAAAAAGTAAGATAAATTAAGATTATTGAGTTTTTTAAGCGTTCTTAGGATTATTACATGAAGAACGAGCCTATATGACAATTTCAGTTTTTAGGTTTTTGTATTTTTAAATATTACAGCAGGACATAATATGGCAAAAGACGTGGCATTTAATAGCTGACCCTATGAAACGGTTTTAGTGATGTTTACACAAAAACGAATGCTAAATAACTATCACCTTCCAAGTTTTTTTCAGCACAAAACTCCAGCTATCCTCTGAGGTAAAATATTTAGGACTTACCTTGGACAGTAAACTCAACTTTATTCGAGTTGAGCTTTAAAGGCTAGTATAACTTTCTGGCAATAAAGCACCATGATTAGCAAACGATGGTCTGTTAGACATGCGGGAAGTCGACGGATACAGGTGGCTCAGGACCGTGCTTTGTGGCATCCCTTGGGGGAGGCCTATGTTCAGCAGTGGACTTGTGAGGGTCTGTAATGATGTTGATGATGGGGTCTGTGGCCAAAAATTATACTATGGCTGTACAAAACTGTAATTCGGCCCATGATCACATACGGCGCTCTGGTATGGTGGAACAAAACGAATGAAGCCATCACATTGAAGTGGCTATGGGTCACCCATATATTTGAAGAACTTAAATCTCGAGTGGCAGCCTCGTACTGGTAAGCTAAGTGTAGAGCGGCCCCCTAAGGTAAGAGATGCAAATGTAGAGCGGCCCCCCAAGGTAAGAGATGCCAGTGTAGAGCGGCCCCCTAAGATAAGAGATGCAAATGTAGAGCGGCCTCCTAAGGTAAGAGATGCAAGTGTAGAGCGGCTCCTCACGGTAAAAGATGCAAGTGTAGAACGGCCTCCTATGGTAAGAGGTGCATATGTAGAATAGAACGGCCATCCCAACGGTAAGAGATGTAAGTGTAGAGCGGCCCCCCACGGTAAGAGTTGCAAGTGTAGAGCTGCACCCTAAGATAAGAGATGCAAGTGTAGGGCGGCCCCCCCAAGGTAAGAGATGCAAGTGTAGAGCGGCCCCCTAAGATAAGTGATGCAAGTGTAGAGCAGCCCCGAGATGCAAGTGTAGGGCGACCCCCGAAGGTAAGATATGCAAGTGTATAGTGGCTCCCCAAGGTAAGAGAAGCAAGTGTAGAGCGGCCCGCCAAGGTAAGAGTTGCAGGAAGATCGTGCTCTGTGACATTTCTTTGGGGAGACTTAAAGGCTTTAAGGAAAGAATCATTTTTTTAAATAGTATAAGGGTGACAAACGAACACACACTCCACCTGATGGTAAGTGGTTGCTGCGGCCCATAGACATCTACATCTATCCTCGTTTGGGAATCAAAATGCAAAATGCCTCTTTTCCAGTAAATAGGGTCTCCGGTTCTCTACACTAACCATACGAAACACAGCAGCATTAAGCTGCTATTTAACGCTGGTATTCTGTGAGAGCGTGGTCCTTCCCCGGTCGAGCCGACCCATTCGTGCTACAACTATAATATTAATATAGCTGTAGCATGCAAGAACCGGAGACTCTTTTTACTGGAAACGAGGCATTTCATCTTAGTCCTCAGGGGTAACAACGCATCTGTATTTTGATTCTCAACCTAGAATAGATGCATATAGCTACAGTATCCACTTATCACCAGTGGGACTGTGGGCTCTCCACCCTTATACTACAAAAAAATATCGTTTAATTAATTATAAGTTTTTACTTAATACATAGTACCTTTATAAATTTCTTTCATAGATCCATAAAATATCTTTTAAAGAGTGTTTAAACAACTGTATCAGTGTACTGACCTCGAAAGGCCGTTACTTTAACAGTGAACGAGTTGAGCGAGCCGAGAGCATGCCTCATTTTGATTGAGCATTTTAAAGAACTTTCTCGGCCCAGATCGGCTGGGCCATTCAGACAACGTGGCGCCAGAGGTGCGAATGAAATAGGGATTTTTGATAATATGTTATTTGTAACTGAATTTAGTCGCTTTCACTAAAAGGATAGAGTATATTGAAACAAATAAAGACATTAAAAATTCCAATATATTATAAAGAGGCACTTGATGTTATGGTAAGGAACAGTATTATTTGTCTTTTTTTTACTTCTAATTCTAAGTTGAAGCTACTAGAAAAATGAATGTAGACATTAAAAAGAAGAATGTCAGAAATTCCAAAGACATCAACAATTATAGTTAACACTCATGTCAGATGAAAATTTAAATACCTATGAGATTTTTATGAGCTGTCAAAATGAAACTTGAATGATGAAACTAGAAATTGTGATACAACTTTATGATCACTGACCTCTATAAATACAAGTTATGACGCATAGCGTTTAGTAGTCCTTTTACCGAGTTGAAAAAAGGAGTTATATATTTGATGCGTATGTTTTTAGCTATGTTTACTGATTTGTCGAGAACAGTTAACCGATTTAAATGATTATTTTCTTATTAAATAGGTTATACTTCAGGGTTAGTCCCATTACAACTAAATTTAAAGAAAAAATCCATTATAAAAATTTACTTTTATTTAAAAAAAAATTATAAATAATTAAATTATGAGTTAAGAGACTACTAAAAGAAGCCCATAAAATTTTATGTTGTAGTAATTGATTATAATTATATCCTCTTATCCGATACTGAATATAGAATAAGTGCGACAAACGAGCACACAGTCCACCTGATGATATGTGAATACTGTGGCCCAAAGACATCTACATTTATCCTCGATTGACAATCAAAAAGCAGATGTGTTGTCACCCCTGAGGAATATGTTAAGTATTCAGTAAAAAGGGTCTCCGGTTCTCTACACTCACCATGCGACATACAGCAACATTACGCTGCTATTTTACGCTGGTTTTCTGTGAGTGCGTGGTTCTTTCACGGCTCTACCACGTAGAGTTCCGTATTTCCTTTACTGTTGATGTTAATTATATGAAGATTGCTTAAGACTTTTCAACAATTGAGTACAGAAAGTAAGTATAATATTAAAGTTGGAAAAATTTACTTTGCCAACATCCGCTCAATAAAATATAATGATGTTTCTTACCTAGTTTGAAGAGCATCTCCCGCCCTCCCTTCCTCACAAGGGAAACTGCAAAGCCTGATTCTTTTAAGTATAATATTGTTATTGTTATTAAATTAGAGAGGTGCTTCTTTCTATATAATGATTTCTTTAGGAAGTATTCAGTATGTGAAAACTATCCATTTAATCAATGTTGGTTAACAGATAGGATGTTTCTATATAAATATATATATATATTATCTTTCTTAATCAATTTTAAGCCACATGTAAAAAAGTCCACTATTGAAAATTGATCTTTCCCGACGATCGTTGTACCAAATATATCGTACCTTTCACGTACAGGTGGGTAGAATCTGGTTATGCAGTATCGCAGATACTATAGTTGGTCACGGCTGTTTTAACGATAGTTTTCCTAAGTTCATGCTCAAGAACTCAGAACAGTGTCCAGTGGCGTACCGTGCCACATGTGAGCCGTGACCATGTGCTCCGTGACTGCGATCTGTATACGGAGGTGAGAAATTACTAGACGGTCTGCAACGGACCGAAGTTGGACCAGTATTCCTCCGGAAACTAATGTGCTACAAGCATAACTTTGAGGAGTCAAAGAGATTCTCGCGCACGCATGGCATCACAAGAGGAAATAATACGAGGACTAAAAAATGGAATGAAAGGACCAGATAGCAGCGAACGCGAAGTATCGTCGATGTGTAGTCACGCCCCAGAAGGGAGAGAGGGATAAGTAGAGAAATGGGATGGAATTGAGAAGTTTATATCGAGTTAAGCAGCAAAGACAACTAACAGGAAAGAGCCCTGCGCTAGTACTGTGTGCATCTCCTGAGATTTAGTCCATTTGCCGCAAGGCGGGTAGGACCATGGGATGGTGGAGGGAATATCGGAGGTCACAAGATTTTTATGCGTTTCTTAATCACCTCTTACAAGAGCTAAATAATGAGATGGGTGGTGGTTTATCATGCATCGTCACCATACGGCATCCATATTAGCCTAAATCGAAATCCCACTACCGTGTAGTGGCGGTGTAAAAATATCCACTACTCCATATCATCCCGTGGGTGTCGTAAGAGTCGAGAGAGGGAAACAAATCAGGAGATGGGTAGCAGCGTCTTACAAATAACGACTAAAAATTTAAAAAACTGCGGATGCCAACCCGCTCGCCGTGGCAACTATGGCAAATATCCCCACATATGAGGCGATCTATGGGGGAGGCCTATGTTCAGCAGACTTTCATATGCTGTAATGATAACGGTAACGGAAATCCCACTGATCAGTGCGAGGTTATGGGCATAGGTTTCTCTAACTCGCCTGCCCAATGCTGGGAGTATGGGCAAAATTTTTAAGTAACGTCATCAAGCGAATTATTGAAAAGGCCTTTATCCAGCAGTGGTTAAAACTGATGAAGATGAATGAATCCAAGTATTGTACTAACAATAACTCTCAGAAATCTTTTAAATTATACGTGACACAAATTATACAAGAAAGTAAGTAGGTACCTAAGTATTATTACCTAAAAGGGTGAGAGACGGAACGAACAAATTAACATTGCAATATAATACAGATTTTTTAATAGAATTTATAAACAATTTATAATTTTAATAAGTAAGGATAACAAACAAGCAATCATTCTATCTGGCGGCAAGGATCCATCCTTGATCCTTGATGTAATATCTATGGACAGCATCCATGCTGCGGTCCTATCCTCGATTGCGATCGATGCGGTGCATTATCCTTGATTAAGAATCAAAATGCAGACATGTTGTCACTCCTGAGGATCAAAATGGAATGCCTCGCTACCAGTGAATCGGTTTGGTTCTTGTCACTCACCATACAAGACACAGCAGCATTCCCATACAAATTTAAAGAAAATAATCCATCATAAAAATTATACTTTTAATAAAAGATTTTTTATCACTAATGAAATAGTAACAGTAAAAAGGTTCTCCGGTTCTTTACACTTACCATATGAAACACAGCAGCATTGAGCTGCTATTTTACGTTGGTTTTCTGTGAGAAGGTGGTCCTTCCCCAGTCTAGCCGACCCATTCGTGCTACAACCATAATATAGCTGCAGCATGGCTCTACCACGTAGAATTCCGTATTTCAGCTTACCTGTTAATGTTAAGTAGGTATATAAATATTACTTAAGACTTTCCAACTGGGGCTAGGGAACGAGCGTGTATGCGTAGATATATGGATGTAAAGGAGGCGAGAGAGGTGTGCCAGGATCGTGCCAAACGGAAGTCCGTAGTCTCTGCCTACCCCTCTGGGTGACAGGCGTGAGTGTTTATGTATTATGTATGTACTTTCCAACTGCTAATTTATTTATTTTTTTAAAAAACATTGTTATTTCACGCTGATATTCTGTGTGAGTATGATACCTACTTCCTCGGCTGAGCCGACTCTTTTGTGCTGCAACCATGACAGGCTGCAGCGTGACTTTACCGTGATAATTTTATAGGTATAAAAGTTTAGATATGGACAATTCAACTTCTTATGCGGTGTAGTTTCTTTTCTGTCTATATATATTCTGTCTATACCTATGTCTGGATAGGCGCCAACATTTTACCAACATTTGCTGCCAAGCAAAACAGCAAATGTTGGTAAGAGCGGCAGCAAACAGTTGCAAGATGTTGGTGTCTATGAGCCAATGTATTGCCTGTAGCCTTCTCTATTTAAAGTTGGTTACCCATGTTAATATACTTTTTTATGTGGTGAAATCCTTATGAATACCTGTCTGCTCTAGAGGAAGTAGGTAGGTAAATTACGAACTCCTGCCAACTAAAGGCCCACGATGATAATCCTAAGCGTCATCGACGGGTGACGGGATCTCCATAAGGAACGCGATCGTGACTCCTCTACCACTACGCTATAAATTCAGCCCGTCTCAGTAGTGTACTTTTTTTTATAGGATAAGGGTGATAATCGAGCACGCAGTCCACCAGATGGTAAGTGTTTGCTGTGGCCCATAGACATCTACATCTATCCTCGTTTGCGAATCAAAATGCAGATGCGTTGTCAGCCGTGAGAACTAAGATGGAATGCCCCTTTTCCAGTTAAAAGGGTCTTCGGTTCTCTACACTCAACATATGAAATACAGCAGCATTAAGCTGCTATTTATACGCTGATATTCTGTAATAATAATATCTGTTAACTGAACATTAAAGGTTATATAGGAGTAAAAAAATGTATAAATATAAAAATAAAGGTTGATGTAAATACAGCAAGGCTGATTTATTTTAACCATTTCTACAGTGTTATGTATGTGTATGATATTGAAAATATATTTATAGTAGATAAAGGAAAACGCTATTCGTGCTTTTTACAATATTAGAATCTGGACTCACTCATAGACCTTTTTTAATATCCTAACTGTTGCATTATTTTAATACCTTTGACAAAATGAGCGATGTCCATAATTTTAAGACGCGTCACAGGCTTCCTCTAATTTCTGAAAGGCCAAGGAAGTGTTCACCGCGGTGCCCCAATACGTGTTGGCGAACTTCTTCGAAATATTTGTTGTAATTTCTTAGATATGTAGGTTTCCTCATGATGCCTTCCTTTACCGCCGAGCACGAGGTAAATCAGCCTTTAAAATTGCAGTTTACGATTTCATCGGTGCCGGCGGGGATCGAACCCGGGTCGCTCGGGTACTATAATATTTACAGCGAGCGCTTGGCCCTTGAGCTAACATGGCTCTTATTACGCATAATAAATATAAATTTGTTGTACCAAAGTTTACTTTTTTAACATTATTCTCTGTAATATTACCGATTTGTCTTTGCACAAATTCAACTCTCATTCTTATGAAAAAAGACTTATAAATTAAACGATTATTTAAAAGATAAAAGTGCATGGACATAGTGTACTTCTCCAGACCCTTGTTTTACTTATGTATATAGTTTATTACGTAAAATTTTAACCGTTGGGAAAAAGCATAGCTATAGACGCTCAAAAAGTGTTTTGTGAAAGCTAATTTTGAATAAAAATATTTTAACTTTGACTTTGACTTTGACTTTGGTGCTTAAGAAACTCTAAGCCCCCAGCGAGGCTGTTGCGATGATTCGAGACTTATCATCCGCCCAAGGGGGCTCCCACCCTGAAACCCTCCCAATGACGCTGTTTGTGGTAGGGGATCATCAGTAACTATGACAAGAGGATTTTGACGAGGCACGCAAGCACATCTGCGTCCCCACCTTCGATCTGGATTCGTCCTCTCTCGTTACCGTTCAATAGCCTCTTTTTGGACTATCATGGGCTTACACAATAAGGCTAGGCCCCTTCACGCCTTATCACTTTTCAGTATCGCATCGGCGATAAAACTTCTCACAATGAGAGATCCCGTCCGATACGGTACACCAGGACCACTGCATCCAGGCTTCGAAGTGCGGCAGGAGTGCTCCAATGAGAGAGCCATGTTGCGTCGCTAGAGTGTTTAAGTCGTTCCTGCCGCTTTTGACCGCTTCGCGCAACTCTTCTGGTCTATCATCATTAACCAGCTAATACGGTCGACGTTGGCGGTGGACGCAGAACCGATCACTCGCGCATCAATGTTTGTCGGTATATTCAGTGGAAAACAAGTAAGAATTGTGGCCGCCTCGAAGGATGCCGTACGATCCATCCTATTTCTGTCTAATCGTTGCTGGAGATTTTATTTTTACAGCATCGGCTGGCCTTTTTACCCATACAGGCGCTCCATATATGGCTACGGATAGTAATGGGCTGCAGTATAGCACCTTACCATTAGGTCGACTGTAGCTTGTTTATCGCTTCGATAAAAAAAAAGAATAGATATTGTTTACTGCGTACTAATTTGATACAAATTCTGCTTTCTTTACATTATTGACGACTCCGTGGCGCAGTGGCTTAGCAATGAGTTGTAGCGCTGGTTGCCGCGGGTTCAAATCCCGAACGGAAAAAGTATTTGCATGGCCTACAAATAACTGTACACTGCCTCCACAATAATGTTATATGATCTTTTTAAAATATGAAGAAAAAAAACATTCTTTAAAAATAATAACATTACCACAGATTTGCATTAAAAACGTTATCGTTTTAATGCCACTGACACGAAAATTCCATAGCATTGTGATTTTTTTTACTGCCGTTGAAATAGAGTCAAAATATCCGTTATCGAATAGACGTTGCTTAGAATAAATAACTGTTAATTTGAAATATAACATATATGTTTCAAATTAACAGGAAACTGTTAGAAAAGATAATATAAGTTCAACCTCAAAGATGTCTCACTCACTAGCATGGGTGGCCGCGGGCTCTCGAAATGTTCGTTTTCGTTTACTTCTTTCATAACATAAAAATAAATACGAATTTATAAAATGTGTTCTCAACATGACCTTTAAAATAATAAGCTATTTCATTGATATAAGTTATACACGGTTTCATTATGGAGTCTCTGCAAGGTACACGCTTAAATAGCAATTTACTGTCATCTTTATGATTGTTTTTCGAAATATTATGATTCGAGTTTCTTCTTTACACGAATTATATGTTCAATTTTTACAACATGATTTTATTTTTGCGTAATATAAGTTAACAGAGGTTCAAAATATTATAAAACTACTGCAACGACATCTTAAAACATTATGTAAATAATTTTTTTTTAAAGTTTTTTGCACATCGCATCCCTTTTTAACTGACTTTAAAAAAAGGAGGAGTTGCTCAATTCAACTATATGCTTTTTTATGTGTGTTACCTCAGAACTTTTTTCTAGGTGATCCAATTTTGATGATTATTTTTTATTGAAAGCTGGTGCTTCTCATGTGGTCCCATATAAATTTGATCAAGATCTGACTAGTAGTTTTTGAGTTATTCTTAATAATGCGTATTTAATTGACTTCAACTACATTGAAAATGTTCTCATTTTATTTACGCTGAAGTCGATTGTACAAATTTTTTTATTTTGTCATTTGTTTTCTTTTCTGCTTAACTTAAAGGTATACTGGTGGAAAAATTCTATTGATGTTAAGTCCGCCTTGTGTAAGTGAAATAAATAAATAAGTCATGTTTACAAATCCCCTCAAGTCCACTGCTAAACATAGGCCTCCCTCAAGGAATGCCACAACACACGGTCTTACATATAACACTTATATCCAACTATTTCCTGCATGTCTTACCCCTAGTGTCGCGTAGTGGCGGCGTAAAAGAATCCACTACCCCACTCATACCGTGGGTGTTGTATAGGTGACAGAGGAAAACTGAATCAGAGGAGGGCCATCATCATCCTCTTGATTACAGCTTTATAATAAAACGAAACTGTTGTAACTGTGGCATGCATTCCCCAATGAGTTACAAATGAAAGTGTTGTTATCTATATGTCGCAACCAACTAGCTTAGTTAGCCTTTCAGCTAACAGTCTAGACAGTACATATCATGGTCACCCTATTAATTTTATTCAACGAGACGGTCGCTGGTCTGTGCCTAATTATTATTATTATTATTTTTTACAGAATAAGGGTGACAAACGAGCACACAGTCCACCTGATGGTAAGTGGATGCTGTGGCCAATAGACATCTACATTTATCCTCAATTAAGAATCAAAATGCAGATGCATTGTCACCCCTGAGGACTGAGATGGAATGCCTCGTTCTCTACACTCACCATACGAAACACAGCAGCATTCAGCTGCTTTATTACGCTGGTATTCTATGAGAGCGTGGTCCCATCCCGGAGGAGTCGACCCATTCGTGCTTCAACCACAATATAGCTGCAGCATGGCTCTACCACGTAACAAATTAGGCACTATGTACTATATTATATAAATGTAGGCGGCTATAGGGTGGAGCAAGGGCCATCTCAGCCGCAATCGTAATCTAACGTCGATGATATTACAAGATAGTTGCGATGTTGTGTTAGACGCATCGGCTGAATATCCTTCGGCCACTAGTTTAACGGCGCCGTTTAGTAAGTAAAAAGGCTAGACTGTTAACTGAAAGGCTAATTAAGCTAGTTGGCTGCGACATTTTTTATATATACATAATATATCTGCATTTTGATTCTTAATTGAGGATAAATGTAGATGTCTATGGGCCACAGCATCCACTTACCATCAGGTGGACTGTGTGCTTGTTTGTCATTCTCATTCTGGTTTTTTTTTAAGTGTGTTACCTCATAACTTTTTTCTAGGTGAACCGATTTCAATAACTCTTTTTTTATTTAAAAGATGGTGCTTCTCATGTGGTCCCATATAAATTTGATCAAGGTCTGACCAATAGTTTTTGAGTTATAACTAATAACTTATATTGAAGTCGGTTGTACAAAAATTTTAATTTTAAATTATCTTTACCTTCAATTGAAAAGATACAGTATTGTGACACAGATAATAGAACGAAATTAAAAGGATTTATAATAAGCGGAACGCTTAATAGACAATATAACGACCTTCATAAATTTTTTCGCCCAATATGCTAATAGAACAAGTCTAAGTCAACATATTTTTATTTAAAAAAAAAACTTTTAATAAAAAGTAAAACCTGACTTCGAAGAACTATAAATAAAAAGAACAAAAAAGTTATTCCATGGATAATAATGATGATGATGAATATGTTTTGCCGATTGATTTTTGTTACGGAAACAACTTATGAAATATGTCATAAGTTATCAAATACTTACAGGAGGATGATACGAGTAACTTCTGATCTGTGCCTAACCCTTCAGTCATTTGATATGAACACTTACTCTAATTTAAATTATGGCAGAGACAATCACAATATAGCACAGAGGCATCCCTCAACAACAAGGCAACAAGAGGGCAATCACAACACATCTGACTCGAAAACCAACTATTTGTGATTTTGCACAAATATTGCTTTCAGCGGAAGTTGGTAAAATGTAAACAATGTCATATAAATGTGATAAATATGTATGATTCAACAAGAAAAAGTTAGTTTAAAGTTAGTCAACATTTTAATTACAATTAAAAGTCACGAAAAATTAATTGATATATAAAAAATCAATAAAATACTTACCAGAAATAAATTCAGATATTTGTATAATCCCACTGCTGACTGTGTAAAGTAGCACAGATAACTCCGACAACATCAGCCTCTCTCATTCAAACGAGGTCGTGCTAGCGTACGGAGCAAAAAACTCGCAAGCAAACAAATAGAATTATCACAATATTAAATCAGGCAATACTAGGGATATGACGAGGCCGCAGCACTGTTTAACAACATATTGGACGTTGCAGAGTTGATGATTGAGAAAAAAACGGCGAAATCATGGCTGTCTGGGCGTGGTGGGGCGGGACAGGGCGTAGCGCCCTTAGCGCCGCCCCCATTGAGTCACCACTTCGGGTGCGCCGCCGCAACAAAGGCCGAGTCGGAGGTATACACACACAAGTGTATGTATCACTTGGGCATACTAGTAATTATTAGACATTAATTAGTCTCTGATATTATCACAATAAGAGCGTTCTAAACTCATACTCGAGTATGATCAGTTATAGTGGTTATAGAGCCAGACAAAAGAGCACTACTTTACTTTTGTAACAACTGTGATGCAACTAAGGTCTTATTCTTTGCTTCAAAAACACGATAATTTAAAATAATTGTAGGTACACAGTAGTTTTACTTCGGAGATAACCATAGAAGTTACGAAAGAGCAATTAATGATGCTTTATCGCTTTGTTGTGGCTTCAGTTTATTTATAGGAATTTGATTATATTTTGTTTGCAGTTCAAAATTATGTATCACTAAAAAATATTAAAGTTATAATCAACAAATACATTCATGAGAAAAACAATTAATTTACCATAACATACCCAATGGTTTAATCATTCTATTCCTTAACTGTCTCCTATAATACCTACTCGTAAACGCTGATTTAAGCGAAATTAAACCTTGGCAGTTTAGGTAAATGCATAATCGGATTTGGAATAAAAAAGTACCACCTACCTTTAATTTATATAATTACTTCCTAAAATAAAATTCAAGATAATTTCAATTAGATCATAATTAGCGCGTAATTTACATTTATTTAATAAAGTATATATTTATGCAAATATCGAATCTTTGTTTTCCTCATTTTCTCTTTGACTAACTGTGTATCTTCCTTTGTGTGTAATCGTACCCTGAAAAGTTTTATTAAAGTCATTATGATCTGTATCCTCGTTCCTCGTCCGCGCCGGCACAGGCCAGACTCGGCTCGGGTCATACAGGTGAGTCATCTAGCTTAGAGGAGAGGGGGTGTTGTGATGACGTCAGCCTCGACCTGCTGTCCTCATATTGGTTCCGTGCTTTGTTTGCCAACAAGACTACTCCCGGCCAATTCTAAGAAGTGACCGTCCGCAATCTGAAGCCATATAACATTATCAAAAGATTCGTGTCTGGCAATTTAATCAATATTATTCGTATGTTATGTCATCAAAATGTTAAATCGCATTGACTTTCAAATCTGGTTAGTATGGTATGGTAAGAGTCAAACATAATAATGATGTCTGATATTTTTTATCGGTTTAAACTTTTTAAATTTGTATAAGTAAATTAAATGGAAGTTATTTTAAAAGAATTATATATAATTTCTCAACTAATTCTAAAGAATCGTACAAAAAAATCATTTTAATAGGTACATGTTAAGAGGAGAATTGATAAACTTTTCCAAAAAAAAACTATACACTCGATAAAAATTAAATTAAGTTGTTTCAAAATTAATATCGAACGAATCTTGCGCCGTCGTTGCATGCAACCCGGGCTTCGACCGGGTGCGGGTGAACGACCGCCAAACCGCGCTAATCCGCCATCTTGGATTCGTCACGGAGAGCGAGCGTTATATCTTTCGCTGTAGACTTGGCAACACTATTCAATAACATGGTAAGATAATTTACTTTATTAGATTATGCATGTGAAATCAAAGTGAAAACAGAGATAAAATAATAGTGATAGATAAAATAATATTGAAGTACCGGAATTTAAAAAAAACTGGCAACAACTACAATACTAAGATGGAAACATGATGGAAATGAGTTTCACTAAGTTACACATGTTATATTAATATATTAAAATACTGGTATTGAATACGAGAACATTTTTTTTTATAGAAAAATGGTGCCAAACGAGCACACAGTCCACCTGATGGTAAGTAGATACTGTGGCCCATAGTCATCTACATTTATCCTAGATTAAGAATTAAAATGCAGATGCGTTGTCAACCCTGAGGACTAAGATGGAATGCCTCGTTTCCTGTAAAAAGGGTCTCCCGTTCTCTACACTCACTATACAACAGCCTTAACTGCTATTTTACGCTGGTATTCTGTGAAAGCGTGGTCCTTTCCCGGTCGAGCCGACCCATTCGTGCTGCAACCATAATATATGTAGCTGCAGCGTGGCTCTACCACGTATAAATATTATATATAAATATTTTCTGTGCAGTTAAAAACTTGTGCTTTTACCGGTAGGTATAAGCTATTGCATATGGGACATCTAAGCAAATGCCATAATGACTTAATAAACATCTAAGATTTTATTCATTTTTGTATTTAAAAAAAAAACACGCTAGAATTTTCTGCTGTAGGTATCGTGGAAGCGTTTAATATATTGCATAAATTGCACATGGACATATTCAGACACGGAATAGTTATTTGTTTTGTATTCTACAATCTCAGGTTTTTTATTAAAAATATTTGTAGCCCATACAATTCATAATTACCGTTTGTGACAAAAGTTATAAAAAATATATAAGAAAAAAAGTAAAAAATATATAAGTATCAAGTGTATTGTTATATAACAATCTATAAAAACAAATGAAAAAATGTGACTATTTACTTCAATTACGAATAAGAAGGGATTTACAAAGGAAATATACGATGTTTGAAGGCATAACTACTCCTAATAAAGTACGCCAAGATGAACAGTATCGCATGTGGGTGACATTCCTCGTCCAAAGGAGAAACTTGTCACGCGGCATTCGGTGCTCGCCCTTTACCGACGCCGAGGTTGGGTACCGTTGTTGCTAGTGCCTATGGTAACAAGGGTTGTCCCCTTCTATTCTAGTGTGATGACCTGGTTTGAAACAATTTCTTATAAAACGGGATATGTTACAAAAAATGATATTTCCTTAATTATAAAAAAATATTATTATTTTATTATAGATGACGGATGCAAGTACTTATAGAACTTTATAGTGCACAAACGAGTGAGGGTTTCCCGATCTACCCTCAATTCTATCCCGCCACAATCGATATGACGCTTCGCTAGAGTGACGCAACCTCTATTCGCTCTCGATCCAACCAGTATTTTATACACACCGACATAATATATAAGTAGAAAAAAGTATATTATACGAAATGGTTTTCATCTTGTATAATATACTTTTTTCATCTTTATCTAATACACAGACAGGAGAAGGGAATGAGCAGCGTTTACGTACGAGACGTTTGATATTCCTGGGAAGATTTAAAAATAAATTAAAAGAAAACCACAAAATACATCCTGAGCCACTTGCATCCATCGACCACATGCATCTCTTACCAGGTCGTCAACCCATCTAGCGGGGGGCTGCCTTAGACTTCGCTTACCTGTACGAGGCTGCCACTTGAGAACCTTTCTTTCTCATCGGTTTTCGTTTCTTCGAGCTGTACGTACGGCCTTTGCCACTTAAGCTTACTAATCCGTTGGGTTATGGCGGTTACTCTGATTTTACAGCGGATATCCTCATTACGAAGTCTATCACGCAGAGAATCTCTAAGCATAGCCCCATAGCTCGCTGACCGACCTTGAGCTTCCTTATACATTCCTACATTAACTACAGAAATGGCACCGTACAGGTATATTCTTCATCATCATCATCACTGTTATCAATACAGCCCTTCACAAGTCCACTGCTGAACAAAAGCCTTCCCCCAGTAATGCCACAAAGCAACGGTCTTGCGCCACCTGCATCCATTGACTTCCTGAATGACTTGATGAGACAAGAAACTCCGACTCTGGGTTATACTCCATAGCTCACTGAGCGACCTAAAACTTCACAATACGACCAGTTTCCAACAGTGATGGACCACTTTTCAGTTCCATATATCATCACTGGCAACACGCACTGGTTGTACACTCGTTGTTGGGAATATTAATTTGTTGAAGAGTATGCTTCATCGTCATCATTTCAACCTATCAAAGTCCTCCGCTGAATATAGGCCTCCCAGTTTGCCTTTAGACTCTCTCGAGATGATATCGTCAGTGGTTTGTAGAAAAGATGAATCCTCCAATGAAAAAAGTTCCAGGAGAGCTGTTTATCAGTTTTGATGATTGGTATTTTTTCTGTAGTTTATTTTTAAATTTATTTTTTGGTAATCATAAAGTATTCTAGCATACAATAGTAGGGCATGAAACTATTTTACAGAAACACTTTTAATTAAGTAGAAAAACGAGTGAAATATGGATGTTCGCCCTTCAAATATAACAAAATATTAGAGTCTTTGTACGTTCGCACTGTCATTATTATAACACACTACCTACGCCTGTGGGTTCACCCATGGTTACAAGGATAATAAGTAGCCTATGTCGTATTCCAGGGTCTAGACTATCTCTAGACATTCTCGACACGAATCCATATACATGTCATAAAGTGTAGAGGACTTTCGACAATGGTGAGATTCAACAGCAGCTATGGACAAAATGTAGTTTCAAGCAAATTGTTCGTCTTCATCAGGTGTTTTCATTTCGATAGGCTGGCGTGCTCTGAGGTTTTTTTTATAGGATAAGGGTGACAAACGAGCACACAGTCCACCTGATGGGAAGTGGTTGCTGCGGCCATAGACATCTACATCTATCCTCGACTACAAATCAAAACGCAGATGCGCTGTCACCCGTGAGGACTAAGATGGAATGCCTCATTTCCAGTAAAAAGGGTCTCCGGTTCTCTACACTCACCATACGAAACACAGCAGCGTTAAGCTGCTATTTTACGTTGGTATTCTGTGAGAGCGTGGTCCTTCCAAGGTCGAGCTGACCCATTCGTGCTACAACTATACTGCTAATATAGCTGCAGCATGGCTCTACCACGTAAATCTAGTCCAGTTGAAGTAATCCTGAGTTATTTAACTCACA
This sequence comes from Parnassius orleans, assembly GCA_029286625.1. Lineage (NCBI taxonomy): Eukaryota > Metazoa > Arthropoda > Insecta > Lepidoptera > Papilionidae > Parnassius > Parnassius orleans. The sequence continues at coordinate 517,796 of JAGSMP010000182.1, read as the reverse complement.
AATTTTTCAGTAACTCCATGACAGTTTAAAAAGATATACCTGCAAACCCAATAAAATGTATTGCCGCTGTTGGTCTTGATTTCCAGTTTCTTTGTCAAGTTTCCAATAACTTTTAAATATCTTTTTTTTATATTTTTTTTGCATTTAAAACGTATATTCATGGATTTATAATTTTACCTTAAAAAGTCTTGTGCTCTCACCCAGCTGCACGAAATTTCTTCTTAATTTATCTAATTTCTTTTTTACAAATTTGTTTCGACTTGTTCTTATGTTTTTTTTTCAATGTTGGTTATTAAGTTTTCTTTTTCCGGTACTTTTTCGAACAGTCTTGACACGTAAATGCTTAAAATACAATATCAGATTTCTCATCATTTGATGAAATAACAGTAATTATTTTCGGAAAAAGCAGGTAAGTTCACGGTTAGCAGAGCAGGATTCTCATTCTGTTGGCTTGTCAGAAGATGATGTCATTGTCTAGAATTACAGGGAAGCCAGGATTTGGGATTTCAATGTGTATAAATGAATAAGTGTTAGGTGCTGCGATATCTTCAGAAAGGTCAGGCGTGGTCAGATCATATAATAATAATAATTAAGGAATATCTGCGCGTGGAGTACTATGCAAGCTGTCGTCACATACATTGATGTCATCGTCTGGAAAGCCAGGTTTGCATAATAATATAGTAGGACTTTTATCACGCCTGGCGATAGATAAGCTGGGATTAAATTCTATTCCCATATCTTTATAAAATTCCGGTAGGTGAATGTGTAGGTGAATGTGTAGGTGAATGTGCTGCCACAAAAGTGAAATCTTACAACGAGTTACGCATTTATTTATTTATTCTTAATTGTACCTTCTGTTATTTACAAAGAGCAGACTTAATGCCTTTTGGCATTATCTCCGAGTCAACCCGGGACGTGTGCAAAAATAATGTGATAGGTGCCAAAAATAGAATAATAGTAAATGAGAAAAAAAAAAAAGAATATAAAAATATATACGTATATTCGCCATTTTGCATAACAAAACTATTCGATGATTAAATTAGTAAATTGTAATAAGGGCGAATGTGACATATCAGGCCTTTCTTCGTAACAAACAGGTGATATTCGCCGTTACACATTTGTTTTATTTTAGGTTCCGAAGGTCCATTACCTTCGCCGTTACTACAAATCGATTAAAAATTACACAAGAAATTGTTCTGCTTCGAAAACGAAATCATAGAAAAATGGCTTATTCGCCCTTTCTGCAAACCAGTGACGATATAGGGTAGTGGATATTCTTCAAGGTCAACACACAGTTGAGTATGATTATGAAGGACAAATTGTCCGACTAGGTAAGTCTAATTTCAAACAAATACCGGTATATGGGATTACAAAAAAAGGGTGAAACTTAAGTGCTTAAATGAAAAGAAATACCAAAATGAGGAAAAGTGAGTTGAATTTTTTTGAATTTCTTATGATGCTTGTAAACCACGAGTGTAAGAGAAAATATGCAAACTTTTTCTCCAAATGTTAATCTCAACGTTACGACCGTGCTGAATGATGTACGAAGCTCAAGCGACCTAGAGTAATGGGAGAGCCTTTTGTTTGAGAGTAATGATGCTGAGTTACTAAACAGTTATAACAAAATTTAAAGATCTTCAATGTGATATAATGGTAATGTCATGCCATTGTCATTACGTAGCAAACTTTTTCACGAGTAATGTAACACTAACTTCTGCACGAGTCTTTTATTACTAGCTATTTAGTAAAGAAATATTTCGAAAAATTAAATCTTGACGTGATTTTTATAATACTCTCATAAGCCAAATCACCGAGGTTGTATGAGTTACCGAAAATACACAAACCAAACGATCCACTACGCCCCATATTGAGCCAGATCGACTTATAAGTTGGCTCAAGACTTAGCAAAGATACTGTCGCCGCTGAGAGGAAACACCAGACCACACACAAAGGATTCGTACCATTTTGTCACGTCACCAATGAAACTATGGTCAGTTTTGATGTTCAGTCACTATTTGCATGCCTACCTATTGAAGACTGTATCTTAATGGTAACTAGGAAGCTGGAAGAAAACAACATGCCTACAGAATATGCAGTCTTACTCAAACACTGCCTCATATATGGCTATCTATTGTGGAAGGAAGAGTTCTACAAGCAAGTAGACGGTATGGCGATGGGTTCACCTCTATCTCCTATAGTTGCCGATATATTCATGGAGGACTTCGAGGAGAAAGCCCTTCTTACTGCTCCTGTAAATCCAAGATTCTACAAGCGGTACGTAGACGACACTTTCACAATTTTACCATCTGACAAAGTAACTGCATATTTAGACAACCTTAAGTCCATAGACTCTAAAATACAATTCACAATGGAGTTAGAGGCATACAATTCTTTAGCTTTCCTAGATGTTTTAGTCATCCGATTACACTGTGTGTAGGGAAAAGAACCACACCAACCAATATTCAAATGGTAAATCTCATTACCTTCTATCACAATTAGCTACCTTGGGAAAATCTTTGATTCAGTGGGCACAAATGATCTGTGACAGAAAACATCTGGCCGCCGAGCTTCAGCACGTCAAGCAAGTATTGCAAGACAACAAGCTTCGGGTCCCGCGCCTACGTCACAGTGACTGAGTGAAGCCGGCAATGGTCGAGCGTGTGCTTGCTGTACTACCATACGTCAGAGGAATCACAGACAAGATTGGCTACATCTTGAAGCGAGCTTCCGTAAAAACCTAACAAGCCGCCGAAGAAGATAAGTAAATTTTTGCTATCCGTTAAGTGTAATATCACTCTACGAGATGCAGGAGTGAACTAGCTTGATTGTGAATGTGGTCTTTCGTACAAAGGACAAACAAAAAGATCTATAAAAACCCAAGTAAAAGAACATATAGCTGACGTGAAGCACCGGCTCTCCGTGAAATCTACAGTCCATGAACATTTTCAAGATCGTCTCCGCCATTACATTACATTCGATAGATCCCAGATCCTCGCAAAAGAATACCGATTCCTATCATCTGCTTCAGATCGTATAATTAATAAAATTAAATCCAAACTCAGGCACACCACTGCAAAACTTCAAAATGCAAGCACGTCGGACCAAAAATTTAAAATTAAATTTTTGGTCCGACCTTGATGCTGTTAAGCACCTGAAACGTCGGGATTAAAAAGTTTAAATTAAACGCGATAAAATTCGTAACATTAGTTTAGTTTAATGTGTAGTATTCGCGTAAATATAAGAAATCATTGTACGCTTTGACTGGTTCGGTTGAGGTTCTGTCTTGCGCCGTATGTATAAAAGGTTGACGTTCGTAGAAATTGATTTGTACCATTGAGTTCTATGTACTACGTACTAGAGAAGCCGTTCCAAACAAAAAATGTGCACTACTCTGTTTTCGCGCATGCGCGGGAGATAGTAGATTTTAGTTTATGATTGTAGATAGCGTGGCATATAAATGAAGAAATTTATTTTTTCTATTGTAATATTATTACCTATTTATTCACTTGAACAACAAATAATTTTACTTATTTGACTATTGAATTATTAATTACGTTCAGGTTTAAACTTTAATTTGAAATCTCGTATTATTAGCGCAGCTCCACACTCTATGAATATTGAAGCCACACTAAATGACACTAAATTTGTACGGATTGCAGTACAGTTCATTTGAACATAGTGCATGTTCGGAATGCCAAATCTAGTACGTAGTACATATATATCGATGATTTGTACACACATGTTTTTGTTGTTTAAAGTAGATAATTGAGAGAAAAGGGGATACCCATACAAAATAAAGATCTGCATACTGTTAATTACTAATAAAATATACGATAAGCGGACCAACATTGTTTTGGCTGTTTTCAAATTTGATTTTGGCGAAGATTTATTTTCAAAGAAAATCTTTTTTTATATATAGAATAAGGTTGACAAGCAGGCACACAGTCTACCTGATGGTGAATGGATGTTGCGACCCATAGACATCTACATCTATCTTCGATTAAGAATCAAAATGCGGTCAAGCCGGCCCATTTGTGCTGCAGCTGTAATATAGCAACAGCATGGCTCTACCACGTAAAAAAATCTGTGGTGCCGTGTAGTGGCGGCGTAAGTCCACTACCCCATGTCATGCCTTGGGTATCGCAAGAGGTGACAGAGGGTATGAAATAAGAGATAAATAACAATTTAAAATAATAAAACCGGTTGCAGGATGTGGTAACTATGTCAAATATCCTCCCTCATGCCTCATGGCAATCTTTGGTAGAGGTCTATGATCAGCAGCGGATTTTCGAAAGGCTGTAATGAATAAATGAATGCAGAGTAACAGGCTAGCATACAATCCATCTGATGGTTAGTGGATGCTGGAGCCCATAAACACCTAAAATGAAAATGAATTGTCACCCTTATGAATATATCAGGTCAGGGAAAGACCTAATATTATATTATTTGCTTTAGGACTGAAATGGAATGCCCCATTACAAGTATAAAGTTTTATATACATATTGAAGCAAATTTTAAGGGTTTTATTGTGTTCATTTTAACTTGCCCCCTGTGACTATGACTGCTGCAAAGCACTTGAAACGTGGGCAGTTTAAAATGACTTAAAAATAAACGTGACAAAATCCGTAAAATTCGTTTGATTAAATGTGTAGTATTCGCGTAAATGTAATAGTTTTTTATAATCGTTTTCAAATGTTAAAGCAATAAAAAGAGTGTAAGTGAGAAATTTCTTAATAAAGTTAAGTTTCTGTGGTTGCCTATTTATTTGACAGGTAGTTAGTTATTGAAAAAGATTTGAAATCCTCTTAACCCTTTTTCGATCATGGCAATAATTTTCAGATAATCGAAAGCTATCAATTGGGAAGGAGGTATCATAATGTAAACACTAGGACACTCATTCAGATAAGATCCAGATAGTTAAGTTTCTGGAGCGGTGCTGAAGCTTTTTATAAACAACAAATATATCTCGATGCCATTTAATGACTACTTCGTTACAATAATTAATTAAAACTAATTCAGTACAATACTGACTTCCTTAATTAGGTGATTACATTACTAATATGAGGACTATAATAAATATAATTCTAAATGCAACGGCTTTTATAGGATGATCGAAACAAGTCTATTGACTGAAAGTATGACGCCTTGGTTTGACCAGCAATAAAAATTATACAGTGGAGTCAGCGTATGAGCTTTTGTAATATTACATTTCATAACATGTTTTGAGTAATCTAATATCAAAACCTTAATTGGCACAATTCGTGATCAACATGTTGTTGTAAAATTATGGCCACTTACCATTGAATATAAAGTTGGTTTAAAGTTAAAGTTACTTGCAAATATCATATTTACGAGTAATCTAATATCATAAGCTTAGTCAGGACAATTTGGGGTCAACAGGTTGTTATGACATTACGGCTACTTTCAGACTGTATAACTAGATACAAGTTAACAGTCACGAATCAACCAGGCTTGTAAACATACAATTATGTTTTTGCATAATTAATGGCTCTACCTGGGATACGAATCAAAGACCAGCGGAGTAGTAGTTTAGTACCACAAGACCTCGCGATCGTCAGCATTAAAAATATTTTAAATAATATTGGGATTATATTCTGTGTAACTTTTCATAGACAAATTAAAATTCTTTTATTTATTATTATCATAATGGAAAAGAATGATTAATAAAGATAGAAATAAAAACAAGAAAATTTTTTTTTTGCAAGTTTACAACCCTATATGACGTCAATGTCTTATCTATTTCGTTGAACTAGCTCTCCGGGATGCCGTGTACAAGTGACTATTAAGATTTGCAATTTATTGGTCACTAGCTGTTCCCCGCGACTTCGCCCGCGTGTAATTTAGGGTTTTAATTTTGTTGCGCAGAACCCTGATTCTTTTTCTTAAATATAAGTAACCTAAGTTACTCCTTATAACATCAGCTATCTGCCAGTGAAAGTCCCGTCAAAATCGGTCCAGCAATTTCGGAGATTAGCCGGAACAAACAGACAGACAGACAAAAAATTAAAAAATTGATATTTGTTATAAGTACCGCATAAATATGCATTTAATAAAAAGTTGTTGTTTCGATATTACAAACAGACACTTAAATTTTATTTATTTGTATAGATTTGGTGTACAATAAAGAATCATCTATCTATCTATCTATCTCTAGTGTTGTCTTTTTTTTGTCGGAATGGTGAGATATTTCCTCGCACTACTAATCTTGGATCTTATAACTTATTATTATTATTATTATTATTACATAGTTAAATTAATAAATTATTACTAAAAACGTCAAATACAGAAACAAAAAATACCAATAAATCATTAATTATAATAAATCTGCTATAACTTGATTAGGATATAACTGATTTCTACGTGGTAGAGCCACGCTGCAGCTATATTATGGTTGTAGCACGAATGGGTCGGCTCAACTGGAGTAGAACCACATTCTCACAGAATACCAGCGTCAAATAGCAGCTTAATGCTGCTGTGTTTCGTGTGGTGAGTGTAGAGAATCGGAGACACTTTTTACTGGAAACGAGACATTCTCAGTCCTCAGGGGTGACAATGCATCTGCATTTTGATTTTAATTGAGGATAAATGTAGATGTCTATGGGCTCCAGCATTCACTTAACATCAGGTGGACTGTGTGCTCGTTTAAAAACAAATAATTCTTCCCTCTCTATATAATATTCTCGCTACTTTTTCTGCCCGTAAACAGTTTGCTGCAAGACCCTGCTACGGGAGGGCCTCTCCCATAGCAGGGAGGATTTGCTGTTTTTAATATGCTTATCAGATGATTGGCGATCATGTATATACATGTATGTGGAATAAATTATTCTCTCATTGGACGCTGGTTTCCGTCACCGGTCTGGTGATCTTATGTATTCTACACGAAATGTTTATACTGCCATTTGTTAGCGATACAAAATATTCTGGGCTTCTTTCAAAGTCAAAGAATTGACATAATATATAAAAAAAACTGCATTAGCAAACCCATCTGACAAGTGTTTTTTTTTAACTATCATAAGCTTGACTATTTTCCCTCGTAAGTGGTGTCCTAGCTGAAGATGGTAAAGCGCACAGACTTAGTTAAAATCTTCTGTCCTTTCCTATGGTCGGATAGGGTGACGGATATTATACTACGCTGCCATCACACGCGTTATAAAATGCAAAAATAAATTATGAGAACATATTTGTAAGTATATAAAAGTATTTATACATTTTTTACGCTAAGACACTGCGCTTTACCATCTACGACTTCATTGCTACTTAATACCAGGTGGAATTATGAGCACTGACTTATAATAAGTAAAAAAAAATCTCTGATTTAATTACACATAAAATTGAGCGGCCTCCCACTAGATAGAGTGACGACCTGGTTCGTGGCCTGGCACTGGCACTAAAAGCCTTGCGTAACTCATAAATAATATAATTTATATGTAAACTAATATCTTTACTACTTTTCAAAGTAGTAGTAGTCCCCTATTACATTTAAAACACTTTTTCATTCGTTCAAACCACTTTTGAAAACATATGGACCATTGGTCTAACGGCATGTTTTCCACGTCCTGATTGAAAGCTATCATGGCCTCTTCTTGCTCTCGTCTGGACTGTATGCGGGATGAGTTCATCTTTTCAGAAGCCAAAAATGACTTTGTCTTGTTCTTTGTTTGTGCCGAAGCATTGTCATGGTGATAGGAAGAGACTTATTGGTCGTTTTTGCTTAAGTTTTTCTAAGACACTGGTCAAATAAATGGTGGTGTCACTCAGCATTAACTGTCTTTTGCTCATCAAGTGGGATCGTGCAGACAGAACTCGTCTGGTAGAAAACAAATGCAATCATTTTTTTGCCCACCTTTCTTGCCTGCCTCAATTTTGTTTGTTTGTTGCCGCCTGCGAATACCCATAAAGATATTTAGGCTGTTATTTTTTACCGGAATGTAAGAACATATACATGTTTCATCTCCTGTCACTACGTCATACACAGCATCAACATTTTTTACACCAATCAACTCGAGCCCGTTTTTGTCCTGTGGTGAGTTCACGAGAAAACCAGCGGCAACAAACTTTTCTAACGTTTAAATGTTGATGATTTTTTTTTGAATTTGGCTCATAACAATCCCAAATGTCCTGGAATGTTTTCATATGTGATGTACCGGTTTTCTTTAGTAAGTCGCCTGACAGTAGCCACATTTTCCTTAGTAATCGCATTTGAGGGTCGACCTTCACGAATTTCATCATGGAGAAAAATACGGCTACGATCAAATTCTGCCAATTCTGCATACCAACACCTTACGGTACTCAAATAAGATGTTTCCCTCTCAAAAGCATTGTGACGACGAGCAGTGCAATCTTGCGGAGAGAGAGAAATTTTAAAGTAGTAAAAAAGGCGTTGCGATGCGATTAAGGCAATGACCTAAAATCTTTTCACTTTAATTCAATTTTTACTACGGATGATGAACTTAAATTTATTTAAAAAAACAATTGACACGCGACCTCTCGTCCAAAAATTATTTAAATCATGAATCTCATATATTAAAAATATAACATTCGAAATTCAAACATTTATTACCGGCCAGGAGCGCAGAACTCTCAGTGTGCCCTATGTAAGTCAATAGGAAGGCAATAGGTGCAGGAAGCTCAGTACCGTGTTTTGTGACATCCCTAGAGGAAAGCCTATGTACAGAAGTGGACTTGTGAAGGGCTGATGATAATGATAAAATAAACTTTGTGTTTTTTTATGTTTAATTTTTTGAAACGTTAAGTTAGTTTTATGTCGTAATGACATTAAACTACTATCTGTTATATTACTACTTAAAATAGTTACCATAAAAAGTACACATCGACTTATTAATATTGTTTACAATCTATCTTTTCCATCTAAGGACAAAATCAGCTATTGTGTTAAATTTTTTTGAAAATGTAGAGCCCTCTAGCAAAGTTCAATTTAAAAATCATAACATGTTAATTTATACAATATATAAGTATATATTCACTTAGTCGCTGCTTACTAAAGCACATAGATAATTGTTGTATTTCCTAATCTGCTCACTTTAATACAAGCGATAATCATTTCATAATTACAGGTAAGCCTCATTCGTTTTAACTTCTTTAGGTATGAGCCTATAAGCACAGTAACTGTAATTATTAAGATTATTAAAAAAAAAGAAACGTCCTTTAAAGATTAAATGCTTAAAAAATATACTTTTATATTTCAAACAAAGCCGTGCAGCGATTATGCTTCGATTGCTTGGTATGAATGACCGGCCTTGAGGAATGCCGCCGCTCATTGTAAGCAGATTCGCGGCAACGAAGTTGCTCGACTAGATATGGCCATATCTGGAGTTTCATCGGCGGCAGATATGCGTCCGACGTTAGTTAATTGGTTGGTACGCGTTTCTATTAGTTTTCAATTTGTTATGTGTTCCTGGTACTTTGTGCATATTCTCTCCATAATATTTTTTTTTTGTGATGTAAGTTTTTTCCACTAAGAGGCTTTTAACACAGAATACATAATAGCTTTTAGCCTTTTGGAACCTGTTAAGAATAAGAATACACAACTCATATTAAAGATTTTTATGTTCTATTTCTAAGATTATTTTTAAAATGATTTTGAGGCTAGTGACATCTTGTTTCTAAGCCTCATTTTTCAACACTGTATTACCGCGACCTAAGTGTTATAAAAAAATTAACAAAATCGCTTGTCTAAAAAAATTTATGCACCGTCTTAAACAAATAAAAGCAATAAAGTGCTTTTCCAAATACTTAAAAACAGTCACAATACTTTATATATTAGGATATTACAATCAACATTTACTTAAAAATTAGGCACAAAAGCGCTTGCATTAAATATTTGAGACCTGATGTTCTGAATCAGATTTTAACCGGTATCACTAAATTAATAAATTTTAACTGCTGTTTCAAGTATTAATTTGATAAATACTCGGTATTGAAGAATGGCTCTACCTCGTAGAGATCGCCCTACTACCACGCTGTTCTGTTTCGTATGGTGAGTGTAGAAAACCGGAGACCCTTCGTTTGGTAACAAGACATTCCCACTTATTGATCAGGGGTGATAATGAATTTGCATTTTAATTTTAAGCAATGCTAGATGTAGGTATCTACGGGCTACAGCATCCACTTACCACCAGGTGGACTGTGTGCTCGTTTGTCATCCATTCTTCTATAACATAATATTGCTACTGTGGTGCTAGAGGTTCATAAACGGTTTACTCAGAGTGTACAGTCTGTGCCCCAAAAAGTGCTATCGTTGGTCACACTAAGCGACCAAAGTCAAGAATCTGGCACCATCTCTGCTAGCATCTTGTACACCACAATAAACAGAATGTTTGGTTGAAAATTCCTGTTATAAAACAAATATAGGTTTAATAATTTTAGCAGTAGCCCACCGTATTTAAGATATGGCTCAGAGTAGAGTAATATATACTGGAGATGTGACTACATTTACCACTAAGTAATCAATGCGCGTCCTGATATAAGAGTTTTATTTAAAATTTTATTTATAATGCGTGCTAAATGCGTTACTTTACCTACATCTTGTCGTTTTTTGTGCGGAGTGAACCTGTTTAGACCCAAGAGATACAAATTGTTAAGACCAAATATTAGGCAATTTGTAGGACAATAAACTTATTTCTATAATTAGAAATATGTATTGTGCTCTCTACATGTCGGCTCTAACATGGCTTCTGACACCATAAAAGATATCAACGGGGTAAAAGGCACGCTTCTAATGTTTATTAAAAAAAAGTAATGATTTTTTCTTACGTTTAAGATACTGTACAAATTGTTCAAAATTATTCGAGATTTTGTAAATACTAATGTTTTATTTATGATTTATATGTTTTTAATTATTTATTTATTACTATTTTAAAAGCGAAAAGTAAAAAAAAACTGAAAAAACCGTTGTAATGTGTATATATAGTGGTACGCGAAACCGTTATAATTTTTCAAATAATAATATGAATCAGGTTCTTTTCAAAATTTATTTTACGCAACAAATACAAATTGTTAAGACTAAATATTTACGCAATTGGTAGAATTTACTTTTGTCTCTACATGTCGGCTTCCGACACCATAAAAGACATCAACGGGGTGAAAGAGCTCACTTCTAAGCTATTTTGTAAATGAGGTTTACAGAATTTGATACTGCAGTAATTTTAATATATTTAATATGACTAATTTTTAAGGAAATTATTATTCAAAATTTAGTATAATTTTTATATACATTATAACATTAATATAAATATGCATTCAAATTATTTGTTCTCTGTTCAGTACTAAATATTGAACAGAATAGCTGTAAAATTTTATTTTCACTACTCATGCGCTGACCACCCATATTATGTTGCATAGCCGTTTTGAAACAATGTAAACTCAGCAATAATGCTCTTGATCCATAGGTTATGAAACATTCACATAAGTATAGTCTTTTGAAATTAAACTTAAAAAGAAAGAAGCGTCGGAGATAAATACTGTCGATAGGCTTACAACTTTTCTGCCTACAATATTTTATATCCAATTACCAAATTACCAAATTACCAAATAGTGAGTCTTTAAACTATTCCACCAACTAGAGACGGACTTAAAAGTGCTGATTTATCCTAGATAACGGCACAATTAAAATATTAAAAATTATGCTAAATATTTTCGATAAGCTAATCAGGATAAACCAAACTAAAAACATATTCGTATGGTAATTATAATAGTGACGCAACTCCCGAGTTTGAATCACCATACTTTGAGAGGGTCGATGAATCACTAGTTGTGTGATGCGTGCATATCACTTGGAACACGGTTGCATCATCGGGCCACTGCTCTTTTGTATTCGTCTATTTTCTCTTGATTGTCGCGAATAGAAATCGATTCTCTTAACCGAATTATCGCACACTACGTTTTTTTTCATATTTTCAACCGATTTCTAAAAAAGGAGGAGGTTCTCAATTCGATTGTATTTTTTTATATGTTAACTCAGATTTTTTTTTAAGTGAACTGATTTTGATGATTTTTTTTATTTGAAAGCTGGTGCTTCTCATGTGGTTCCATATAAATTTGATCAAGATCTGACCAGCAGTTTTGAGTTATCCTTAATAATGCGAATTAAATTGACTTCGACTACATTGGTGATGTTCTCATTTTATTTATATTGAAGTCGGTTGTACAAATTTTTATCGAGTGATCCACCCGTCTTCGCACGAGTGATTTCTGGATCTCAAAAACAGCGCCACCTATCAGGTCTAAATGTTAATCTAAACCATCTAGATACCCATTCAAACACATACGAAAAATTTAATCGAAATCGGTCGAGCCGTTTTTGAGTTTTAGTGAGAGTAATGAAACTCAAAAACGGCTCGACAGCAATTAATTTTTATATATAGAGAAACTGAATGAGTTTATTGTTAAGTTCCATACTATTCGCAATAGTGCTGCGTCGTAACGCAGTCTTTCATAAAGGAGATGTGATCAGTTGTGGAATTTACAGGTCATAATTTATAACATATTTATCCCGCGGGGAGTAGGACTGTATGATACACCCCCCCCCCCCCTCAAACAGGTTCCCGCCTTGTCGTGGCGGGGGGGCTTAGCAGCCGTGCTACGTGCTACTAAGCCTGTAGGCTTGGCGAGCCCACTTCGGATGGTTACAGCCGAGCTACAGCCGAGGTGGAGTCGCTGAGGAAGAGGAGTGCAGGTATGGCGATGCGCCACTCGCCCTATCCTCCGCGACTCTGACGGCGCCGCACCGTTGATGCGGTGGTGGTGGGGCTGCGGGAGGAGAGGAGTGTCGATATTGCGAGGCACCGCTTTCCCTACCCTCCGTAGCCGAAACTTGGTTGGCAGCGCAGCCATAGATCAGATCCGCCGCAGGGGTCGGGAAAGCTAGTGCTTCCAAGTGCTCGTTTTTAAGTTAAGTTTTCCTGGCCACAAGGTCTTCGCGTATCGGACTCGGGGTAGTCCATTTCGCAGTTGCAGTAAGAGGCCGTGAAGGAAGGCACGCCTTGTGTTCCTGGTGCGCCTTACCTGAGAAGGTAGGGGGGGAGGAGAAATCCTCTCCGAGGATGGGCTGCCATGGGGCTGACGGCGCTAGTGGAGCCGCGGATGTGTGCGAAAGCGTTCCCGTGGCCCTGCTAATATGGAGCGAAGGTGAAATACCATGGGGTTTTAGTCGGTGCGAGTCCGACATAACCCGTCCTTGCCCCCGCGAAACGGTTATGCGTAGGCATTTCCCCATGAAAAAAAAAGACTTTAGTTTTAGTTTTTGTTTTAGTTTTTTTTTAAATAATGTACATACATTTTGCATGCCTTAAGCGCAAAGCGCGTATATATGTTCTACTAGCGAATAAAAATCAAGATTCCAACGTTTTGTCGCATGAAATCGTAAGTAGCAATCATATTGAACATATAAATGATATAAAAAGCACATTTTCAGAAAGATAAATGATTGTTGAACTTATTTTTTTTTAAATCGATAAATTGCTATTTTTAAAAAAGCACGCACGCACGGACGCACGCACGGACGCACGCACGCACGCACGCACGCACGCACACACGCACGCACGCACGCACGCACGCACGCACGCACACACACACACGCGCGCGCGCGCCCGCACACACACACACAACAGTTTAAAAACAACTTTATGTGCGCCTTGGGCGCACATACATTTCCACATAGGCATACAAGTACAGTTAGACAAAGAGCTGCTAATTAGTTTATAAGTCACTTACTGTTATTTTTTCTGCCTAAATTTATTTTAAATGAACATTTAATTTTTTCAAAAAATAAACAACCATGGTTACCAATAAGCCTCTTAGCACGTCCTTCCACTGAGTCCAACGCTGATAGATGGCATTTTGCAGCACCAGCTCATATGTGACCGACCGACCGGACTTGCGCTTTATATAAGGTAAGAAGCTCCCCGGTGTGAAGTACCGCCACACCCTTGCTAGGGCACCTAGTTTTATTGCGGCTGCTTTGGCCCTGGACTCAATGAACCGCCCCTAGTTAGCGTTTAAGAGACGCGCTTGTGTTTTGGAGGCGTTGAATCTCTCGAGATTGGAATAGCTACATTTGGGGACTGCGCCTGCAGTGAAACACTCGCTCACTCAACCAAAGCTTCTCAATGAATTTGATCCCGACTGACCCGGGCATTTGACTGGTACCTACCTCTCCACAACTGTGCTGTCGACTGCATACCCATAGATAGATTTTGAAATATATAATAAGACTAAGATTATTCTGTTAATACTAAGGGCCCACCACATTAATCAAAGACCTAGAGTCGCCACAGCAAGAGTAGATTTATAACGACGATATCTCTCTTTGAAACCATCAAAAACTCATATCAATACAAGTCAAAAGTCATTGCAAAAGTAGATGAATAGCTTTATTCGAATTGTCTATTTGCACTGTACCTTCATTGCCAAGATCTAGTGAAAATAAAATGTCACTTGTTTAGCTACTCCACATAGTTGTTCTTCTTTATCGTCACGTTATACGTGGTAGAGCCACGCTGCAGCCATATTATGGTTGTAGCACGAATGAGTCGGATCGACCACGCTCACACAGAATACCAGCATAAAATAGCACCTTAACGCTATAATGTTTCGTATGGTGAGTGTAGAGAACCGAAGATCCTTTTTACTGGAAACGAAGCATTCCATCTTAATGCTTGTTCACGTAGAACAAACGGGTGCGGGGGCGGCAGTCGGCGCGGTGGTTTGGGCGAGCTCGTATCCACGTTGGCCTCCAGGCGTTTACGCGAGTGTGACGTGTTGTCAGAGGTTGTGCAAATGGACGACGAACTTTAATTTTTAATCGAAAATTCTTACCTAAAGTGGGAGATGACAAAAATTAGAGTTGGTGTGCACGAAATTAATAAAGAAAGAGAACTGGCAGAGGGGAATAATCATACTAGGTGAGTCCATTTGGTTCAATGGTCGGTCGTTTGTAGCGACAAGTTCAAAATTGTTGATCTTACCTAAAGTCGCGAGTCAATCGCGCGCTCCGCCGCTAGCTCGACGTGAACACACAAACAACTTCATACGTTTGATATTGCCGCGAGCGCGTCGCGCGCGATAGTCGTCAGCTTGCCCGCTACTTCCACCGCACCTGCGTTTTGTACGTGAACACTTGCATATAATGCTATGTGTTTGATATTTTGTGACCGCGCCCGTCATCGTACCCGCGAGTTAACGTGAACAAGTAGTCCTCAGGGGTGACAAAGTATCTCCATTTTGATTCATAATCTATACAAATAAAAAAAATTGAAGTGTCTGTTTGTAATGTCAAAATAACAGCTTTACTAAATGCATATGAAAGTATATACGGTACTAATAACAAAAACACACCTTTTAAAATTTTTGTCTGTCTGTCTTTCTGTTTGTTCCGGCTAATCTTCGAAACGGCTGGACCGATTTCGACGGGACTTTCACTGGCAGATAGCTGATGTTATAAGGAGTAACTTAGGCTACTTATATTTTAGAAAAAGAATTGGGGTTCCGCGCAACATAATTAAAACCCTAAATTACACGCGGGCGAAGTCGCGAGGAACAGTTAGTTTAGGATAAATGTAGACGTCTATGGGCTACAGCATCCACTTACCATCAGATGGACTGTGTACTCGTTTGTCACCCTTATTCTATAGTGTCGCTTTTTTATAGACGACGTGCGAATTGGCCTTAATTGCTGTTTGGTTGTATAGATTAGCGATCGCTGTACCGGACGTCTTATACCTTTGATGTTATTCCTAATTTTCTGGGTACTTTACACCTTACAAAATAGTTATATCGCTACCTGTTGGAATTTATGAGACTTTTTGGCATTTTGGGATGAAAAGTGATGCGTTCTCTAGCGCTACCGTCATATGTCTAGTTACAATTACGAGTATATAATGTTATTTTGTTCATAAACATAGTTAGAAGAATGTAGATTAGGAATGGCCTCTAGATTTATAGGAAGTATAGGAGGTAGAGTTATGGTATCGTAGTGAAGACTCTGGACAAGCGAAAAGAAAGAGGTACTAACGAGGTTCGCGAAGTGTCAATGTAAACTAAGATATACCTAAGGAACTAAAGGAATGATTTGTAGTTAATAGATAATCTGTTGGGTCATCATATCATAGTAACGGCGTAAAAACAGTCCTTTAAAAGGTGACAAGGCTCTTTTCCTGCTTAGGAGCCGGTCTACATATATGTCACCCTCGTATTTATTTTTGTCGTTAAGCAACGGAGCACCCGCTGTATTATTTTAAGACCAATGACAAAAAGCAGGTCCAGAGGCGCAAACGTTTGGTACTAGAATCCCAAATCTGAATGCCAAACATAGCGAATACGACAAGCTTGTTGAGGATAAGCTCTCTCAACCCAGAAAATGTCTCTTTCAACCAACTTCATAAAATGGAGGAGGTTCTCAATTGGACTGTATTTTTTATGTGTTACCTCATAACTTTTTCCAAGGTGAAGCGATTTGGATGATCCTTTTTTTATTTGAAAGCTATACTTATCATGTGGTTTTGAGTTATCCTTAATAATGCGTATTTAATTGACTTCGACTACATTGATGATTCATTTTATTATCATTTTACTTATACTATTGAAGTCGGTTGTACAAATTTTTTAATTTTACCACTTGATAATGAAGGTTGTTGCTGTTACGATATCGTGGAACGTCAAAAACTACATTTCGTGATTTCTACTAGGTAGAAGGACTTTTTCTGCTTAGGAGTTTGTCTAGATAGGTACCACCCTTTAACCTACTTCTGCCACCAAATATTGAACAATATAATAACAATACAAAAAATGCCTGCTCTGCTGTATTCCAGTCTGAAGGGTATAGAGAACCACTATAATCACAGACTTGAGGCATTATCTAAGACCTCAGAGGTAACAAACGCATCTATAGACTTCTTTGTTGGAAGTTGGTTACGTGTGAAATTTATTTAAAAAAAAGTCCCGTTGGGTTTCTTGCTGGTTCTTCCCAGGACAGAGGATTTTTTCGAACCAGTGGTAAAGTAAAAAATGACTTTCAATAAGAATTACTTGTAATCAATATTGAATAAAAATTATTCTATTCTATTCTATTCTATTCTATTTTATTCTATTATATTCTATTCTGTGTTCATCGATTGCAGTAGCCATTTACCATCAGGTGGACTAAGTTCGTTTGTTCTTTACTTCACTTAAGTTTTATAAAAAAAAGTATTTATTCGTTTACTTGATTGCGTTTAATTAAATAAAGAACACAAGGTACGCGGTTCGAAACGAGCTCACTATGAAGTTTTATTATGCCCCTAATTAACTACCGGCTACAAAATAATAATTATTTGAAATTAAAAATAACGCTACCTGCCCGTTCCGGTCTGCGGCCGGGACGTTGACGTTTGTCGCAGAGTGAAGCTTACCTCGCCCATCACTGATATTTCACCTCTGAGATTTCATAAAGAAATGTTTAAATTTCAAAACAATTTTGATGCATTTATAAAGGCATAATATACGTTATTAAAGAGATGACATTTAAAAACAATAATAACAAACATATTTTATAAAACAATCTTTAAAGTTACCTTATTATTATTTAAATACATTTGTTTGGTATATTTATTATTTTTAATTGTTTTATTTCATTTTAATCATATTACGTAACATATACAAAAATACGACGAAATGAAAACTCCTCCTTTTTTTGAGGAGGAGGAAATTCCTTTTTAGAAATGTTGCGTGGTTTTTTTTATAGGAGGGACAAACGAGCATGCGGCTCACCTGATGGTAAGTGACTACCGCCGCCCATGAACAACTGCAACACCAGGGGAACCAGGGGAATTGCAGATGCGTTGCCGGCCTTTTAAAAAGGAGTAGGCTCTTTTCTTGAAGGTCCCTAAGTCGTATCAGGCTCAGATTATAAAATAACGGTTAATAATCTGAGGTGGGTGAGGTGAGGTAAGTAGTGTAGTGCCACACTGCAGCGTACTATGGTTACAGCACAAATCCACTATCAGTTGGACAGCGTGTTCGTTTGTAATCTTACTTCTATATAAAAAGCGCATCTATCTGGTGAATCAAGGTTTTAGCATTTAGGTTGCTTTAAAAAGGTGTAGTAAGAGTCTAATATGTCCGAGACGTTTACATGAAACCGTCGTAATTTTGTTTTATAACAGTTTATATTTTGGTTAAAAAGAAAACATCTCACTGCCGAAGACAGACTCTCGCTCATTTCTGATGAAAGGGTTTTGAGACGTAAAATTTTAAGGTATATTATAATGATTTTGACTGTACTTCGTTTTTTCGCTTCGCAATTACAACGAAATCCCGTGGGTGTAAGAGGCGACAGAGAGAAACTAAGACAGGGTATGGACAGGAGAATCTTCCTAATAAGACCTCAAAATAATAAAAAATGCGGTTACCAACCCACCTGCCAAACATGGCAACTATCCCTCCTATGAGGCAATCTATAGGGGAGGCCTTTGTTCAGCTTTGCACTTTGATAGGCTGTAGTAAAAGTGTAATTACGAGAATATTCATCACGATCATGTGGCTCAAGTGTTATATGGATGGAACAATTTCCTTTTAACAACCATCCTGTTTAATAACAAACGCGGCTCTTAAGGCCGACAATTGGCGGTATATCACTCACTTCTAAAGCGCAGTGACTCGAAATGGGTCTTGGCCCACGACATGAGAACTTACCAATTGTCCCTATCCTCTCCAGTGGCTGGTCACTGCACTGGACTACGAGCAATTTTATCTCTCATGTTAATAACAACCATAGATATTTAAGAACAAACTAAACTAGACAGACGAATATATTCACAGTAATTATAGGTATATTTTATAAACTATTAAATTTCATGTTGGGGCTACAAACAATTGTCACCGTTGTCACCAGCTTGAAGTACGTGCAGGTCAGCTTCTTACAGTTCGCTTTAATACGAAATACCATAATAGCTTTCACGGGTCGATATAGAAAGAAAAATGTGAAAAACAGTTGACCCTGCAGGCCATCCCTGGAACTTCCCGCTTAATTTCGAGCGCAACCCTTGAAAATAAGCGGAAACGATTATTTAGACATTTTGACAAATGCTTTTTGACTTGCTTGGCGGCATTCGACGCAGTTTTTTTTAAGTATAAAAAAGTGTTTCTGGTGTTCCAGACTTTTTTGATTGGAACACCAGAAACAATTTTGATTTCGTTGATCAATCAAATATTTTGAAAATTATTTAGAAAAAACTTAAAAACAATTTTTTTTATTTTTTATTTTTTGAAAATCTTTGAAACGGCTCGACTGATTGACATGAAAATGTAATCATCTCGAAGTCTCCAATGAACACTTTCGAACACCATATCGCCCATCTCGATCGGTTGATTCGTCCTAAATATATCTTACGACAAAATTTTACATACAGTTTGTACATACATACAAACACACACACACACATACACGCACACACACGCACACACACACACACACACGCACGCACACACGCACAGAGAGAGAGAGAGAGATACACACAGACACAGCCGGACGGCCTGCTTCCTAGGACCTCAAAACGTGGAGTTCTGATGAAAACTCGCATTCTCTAAATCGGACCGAAATCTATAACTTCCTACTTTCAAAGCGGGAAGTTAAAAACAGCGAAAATCTAGCTGATAGTCGACCTGGTGAAAGATGACTACTGGAACCTAACAAAAAGTGGGTCTAAAAAGAACCAATAAAGTACATCTTTTATATAACATTAGAGCGCCAAATGTGCAAGACGTCTGGTACTGCTGTCGTCAATCCGTCTTTCAAGCGTTTTCTTCTTTTTACGGTCCAATAAAAAAGAAGAAGAGCGGGAAACGAGCTCATGGTCCTGTTGGAATGTGGCTACTGGAACCCATGGACGCCTACAACCAATTTCAGACGGTAAATACGTTGTCAATCCGGCGGACGGATTTTCAGAGATGAAATACTTGTAATTAAACTTGCCTGTCTTGCGAGACCTTTTAAGTCGGAACACAGCAGTGGGTGCAGTTTGGTAGCAGAAATAGGTAAGAAAGTGGTACCAACTTAGTAAAATAATTATTATGATGGGTAATATAATGATAATAGTGTTCTCTAAACGGATTTTGTTCACTAACTTTTATCGGAAGTTATCAAGTGGCCTTTATTTATCATAATTATAACACTACAAGTGTATGCGCCAACGTAGAGCCCCAAAATCATTCGCTATCTAGCCGCATGCGATGTACCGTTTTTGCGATAAGATCGGAGATATGCTCGAATGTTGTCCTGCACAACACGAGGACAATCATATCACATCAAAACACATATACAGAGCCGGAAAGCAAATGTTTGTGTTCTTTTTACAAACTTTGAAGTGCGGCCAGTTTAGTAATAACTACAAGTCTAGTAATACAAAAAAAACAGAAAGCCACCTGTCTGCAGCACCCGTGTAAGTAGGTATAAATTTAACATTGGTCATCTACTGAACATGATACACTTAAGTTTTTACCTGTCCAGTTGATATGGCTTCGAAAAACACTTTTAGCGCCTAATCAATAATTAATAAAGAATAAAAAAAAATAAGCGTTCCAAATCAATAATTTAAAATTTAAAATTTTGTACAACCGACTTCAATATAAATTATTAAGAATAACTCAAAAACTATTAATCAGACCTTGATCAAATTTATAAAGGACCACATGAGAAGCACCAGCTATTAAATAAAAAAAGAATCATCGAAATCGTTTCACCCAGAAAAAAGTTATGAGGTAAAGGTAACACACATAAAAAAAGAAAAAAAAAACATACAGTCGACTTGAGTACCTCCTTCTATTTGAAGTCGGTAGAAAAGGTAACTCTTTGAACCGAGAGAGAAATTCCATCACTTCTGTGCAGAGTAGTAATCGTATTATTACTGTACAGAAGTGATGATAGTAGTCAGTAGCAGTGAAAGGGCGGCAAATGGGCAAATGTAAAAATATCTAAAATCTGCAGGATGGCATAGTACCGATCGCACGAGAATACTGTATGTTAGAAGTGAGAATAACTGTATAAAACTTTGTACGCTTATCTTTCAGATTTTCGCTTAGACGCGTGACATTTTTAAACGTATTCGTTATTGATGCTGAGTTTAAAAAAAGCGTAAGCTATTGAATTATAGGATGATGTGTCGCTTGAAGTTTTTTACATAAACTTGTAAATTATTCAAGAATTGGAAAATAAACTTATAAATTTACATAATGCTTTTTATTTTATTTTAATTTTTAGGATCACCATTGGAAAGTAAACCATACTCTTATAAATAGATTATATAAATAATTGAGGTACCATTCACGTAATTTACCAATTATAGGCGACCACGGCTTATATTTTTAAACAATCATATAATACATGAACATCACATAATATATGAAGACGCATGAACGCAGGTAAGGCAGCAGGTTATGATGTAGTTTCACTACTCACTAGAAATGCTAAGGGCTGGAGGGGAAGTGGTGGCGGGCCTGCTGTACACTTTATTTAATTTATGTTAGGAACTAAAGAGAGTACCGGGAGACTGGTGCAAAGTCATTATAGTCCCAATATATAAGGGAAAAGGGTCACAGCAGAACTGTAAAAACTACCGTGGAATCAACCTGCTTAGCATTGTGGGAGAACTGTAGATGTGCTAAGGTATTGATTGAAGAAAAAATTTGGAATGCAAGCTGGATTTAGAAACGGGATGGTGTATGGATCAGGTTGTTTTTATGCGCATGATCACAGTCTCAAGAAAAGTCAAAAAGTTTTCTGTGCGTTCAAGGACTTGGAAAAGACATATGAGAGCGTGGACAGAGATGTTTTATGGCTAACACTGGATTCGTTTGGGTTGAGTACTGGGTTGATACAGGCATTAAAATCTCTTAATAGTGACTCTATGTTAGTCTCTACCTTAATGCAATACATAAATTAGTTAAATACCATACTATGGTAGTAAATGTTGAGTGCAGCAGAAAAAGCACGAGAGTAAAATAAATGCTTTAGAAATGCGGTCATAATAAGGAGTACGTTAGGGCTGAATCTAAATGACAGGGTGAGAAATAGTAGGATATGATAAAACTGTGGTTTGTGTGTGTGACCAGAATTAAGAAAGGAATGCTTTGGTGGTTTGGTCATTTAGAAAGAATTAATGAGGAAAGAGGCACAGTCGGTAAGGGACGCCCTAGACGTAAATTTATCGACAAAATTGGCGATATATTGAAGATGGGGCAAATTAAGAGTACCCTTAACCGACGTATGCGTAGGTATATGGATGTAAAGTAGGCGATAGAGGTGTGTCAGCATCGTGCCAAATAGAAGTCCTTAGTTTCTGCCTACCCCCCTGGGTGAAGGGCGTGAGTGTTTATGTTATGTTACGTCTAGCATACTACTATAATTAATGTAAAGTCAACATAAATTAATAAAAAAATCACGAATAATGATATATAAAGTAAACCAGTCTTATAATTAATCTGGATTTAAGAAATGTAATAGTAACATTATTATAAGAAACATAACTGCTTTTAACATTTTGTTTGTTTTTCTCTGTATGTACTTGCAATATATCCTGTCTTTGATGTTTCTTTCTTGCAATACATTAATCATCAATTAAAATCCGCAATGATATTATGTACTTGTTCCCGCTTCTGGGAGGATTCAATTAATCAGGCACCGACTTAAGCACTGCAATCAAAGATAATGTGAAGAAATGTAATTCAACTACGTTCTCATCGGCAACAAGCGAGTTAGGCCTTATAAGGGACTAATTAAGTCGCGGACCAGTTGGAACAATGTAAGGGCTCCGACATATGGCCGACTGTCAGAAAGATTCAAGTATTATTTGCGAATCCTCAGAATATGTTCACACATAATATATTTATTAGACGTATGATGGAAATACGATACGTCACGGAAAACAATTATTATGTTCAATATGGCGTTGTGCTTATGTGGCGAAATAAATATTTTTTCTTTCTTTCTTTCTTGTCTAACATATAAGAACCAACATACTGTAACAATTACCTCAAGACAGATCAGTAAACTAAAGGAGTAATAAGCCGGCCATGGGGTGGCAGCTCCAAGAACTGACATCCTATGCTAAAGAAAGATTCTTAAATAATCGCCTGATACCTACTAGCAAGAGTGATGTTATAACCCCCCCACTAGATGAAGTGACGACCTGATAGATATTTAGGGAGTCGATCGATGTAAGTGGCTCAGGACCGTGTTTTGAATCTTCCCCATGGCAGGGCCTGTGATCATCAGTGGACGTGTATGATAAACTATCTCAAATAATATATTAGACTTAATATACCCATATACGTGACGAAAATTGGCACCTAAGTCCATATACTTACTGATCATTATCATATATTAATTCAACTGCTGTATACGAGTATAAGCCTCATTCATAATATAAAGAATTAGTTATAAATTATAATCGTCACGCTTGGCATTTGTGTGGAATTTGAAATTTGTGTAATTTCGTAAATTTTTCAAGTAGTATTATTTAAATCCTTATAAGAAACAGAAACTCATAATAAACCATTAAACGTGCTTCCTATTAAACGGAGGATTAGTCTAAATCTCCAAGCCTGGAAAGCCGATTTCACTAATTACCAGAGGTCTCGCACTTTTGACGCTATTTCCCTTTACGGGTGTAATTATATCACGGCGTAAAAGATAATGATTATGCCGCTATTTATCTAATGCCGTCAGATTAAGCGACAGTAATCTGATGGCTGTGTGCGGACCGCGAACTCAAAAGGTTGTGGGTTCGAATCCGCCATTCGCCTACTGTCGTGAACCACTCCTAACACAAACTTACCAGGAGTGGTTAAAGGGAATATTAGTAATGTTAATAGCATTGCTAGTTTGCTAGTATTTAAAAAATTCTATCATTCCCTCTGTCGCCGTTTAAGACCACGGGACAAAATGGGCTGATGAATTCTCTTATGCCGCACCACACGACTTTGTTGGACTTAAAACCAGGAATATAGGTATATTCAACAAAGTCCAGGAATATATATTATAGTAAAAAATGAATATTAAACATATATGTACACTTTATGAAAAATTAAATAGGCCCGTCCGCTCGTACATCGGAGCCCTAAAGATTAAAGCGCTATCGGCACAGACGGCGAGCCAGACAAAAGCGCCCGCCGTCGCGGGGGAGGGCCGGCCGAACGAGGGACGGGCGGAGGCGCCGCGCCGGGGCGAAGGCTCTGTTACGTCAGCGGCCGCATCCGGGTTCGCGGCCGCCGCACGCGCCGTATATTGTGCGCTGTCTACTGGTGCAGGTGGACCTTTCGCTTAGGAGAAAAATGTCAATTTATTAGCCATTAGATCTGGGAATTATGTAATAAATGAAAATCTTAAAAGAATTAGCAATTTTTCTTAAAATAATTAACAATTTTTCTTAAAATCGCTAATTCTATAATGATTTCTTATATTTACGCGAACACTACACATTGAATAAAACTACTTTTACGGATTATATCGCGTTTAATAACATATTTTTGTTAATTCCCGACGTTTGGTTTGCCCACGGTAGCTAACTGTGAAGGATGATGGTGGGATTCACCATTTAAATATCGGTTTGTATGGTTTGTATGGTAAGCACCCGAAACTAATAAAACTAATAAAAATATAATCTGTAAAAGTAGTTTTATTCAATATTGCTAATTCTAATTGCTGAAGTACCAGTTTTGTCGGCATATACTATAATATGTAAATTCAAAAATTTTGAAACCTTTATAGCTTCATACATTGCGATAAAACAAAAAATAAGTTTAAACATTATAAGCCATGTATATTTGGTGTACCTACATGTTGTGCACTTAGAGTTAAGTTAATCCGTTTGATCACACTGCTGTCAGTGGAGGAAGATTTCAATGAGCAACTATTTTATTGAGGGTTTATAGTATATAAGTCAAAAGTGGTGTTCTGGCGGTATATGAGAAACTATTAACCCTATATCACTGTATTCTATAGATAAGGGTGACAAACGAGTAACTTGTAACTTATAGTTATATGATATACATACCTGGTAACTTGTAACTTCAAGACACCTAAATCTATCCTCGATTAAGAATTAAGTGCAGGTACATTGTCACCCTTGAGGACCAATATTGTTCTTGACACTCACCAAACGAAATACAGTGGCATTATACTATTATATTACGCCGGTTAACTTTGCGAGCGAACTCAACGCAGCTTAGATATGTACATGACCGACGGTCGTGAGATCTCTGATAAATGGGATTATCGCCATCTCCTATTTAAGCCTATAACACCTTGACCGGTGATAGGAAGCAGCGTCAAGCTGGCTGATGGGTCAGCTAACTGCGAAACGGTCCCTACAACGGGTGGGGACCCATGTCCAGCAATGGATTTTTACAGACTGATGAAGAAAGGAAGAAGAAACTCAATATCTGACGGCTCCGTGGCGCAGTGGCTTAGCAATGAGTTGTTGCGCTGGGGGCCGCGGGTTTGAATCCCGCACGGAACAAGTATTTGTATGGCCTACAAATAATTGTTCCGGGTCTGGATGTTTGTCCTAGTGCAATGCATGTTTGTAAACTGCGTCCACGGTACGGGAGATAATCCTAGTGTGAGGGTAACGTTTTTAAAAAAAAGAAAAATAATGTAAAAAAATATAACTTCACACAACACAAAATGTTAGCTCTGAATTCGGATGTGAGATCAATGCCAATGAGTCATGAACGGGACCGTTACAAACTGAGTCAGTTGTGGTTATTCTTGCCATGCAATCTGTGATCAATGTGTTTAAAATTTTAACTTTTTTAAATTCCATTATAACAACTTTTACTTGATTTACAATGAATATCTTACAACATTCCTCAAATATTTATAGAAAATTTCGAAATATTTCAGATAGTTTTTATAGACAATTTTTACATATCAAAATATAATAGATACTTAAGCAACTAACAAATCAACGTACTTGTATTCGTTCAAATCAACGTAGTTGTGTTCGTTTTTTTATATCTATAGGCTTTTACGAGTAACAATTATCTAAGTACCATACTAGACATAAGCGCGGGCGCAACGCTCAGTGCGGCGCTGGGGAGGGGGAGGGGGGCTGTTACCAAGCAGTGGTGGATTGGCGGTCGGAAATTGTCTGAATTCTAGGCCACTGCCGTCTGCCGCAGAACAGCGATTCTCCATCTCGTTCACACAACTGATGCAGTCTGTACCATCAACGATTAAGCTATTATCAGAAAGCTTGGCAATATTAAGTAAAGCATAATGTCTACCCAGCAAAATATTTCATGATTTTGTTGTATTTTGTAGACATCTCTCTAGGTAGGTACTAAAATTAACAATAAAATATATATTTTTATTTTTAAAAGTTTATTTAAAAAAGACCTTATAACATACGAAAGTCGATTAATGCAAGTGGTCATTAGTTATTCATTTAAAAATAGCGTAAACATTTCAGATACAATGTTATAATGTTTTTTTTTAAAGAATACGATACTAATGTTTGGAAATATAAGTTTGTTTTATTGTTAAAAAGTTAATAAGTATATTATAATGCAACTTTACTAATTAAGAAAATACAGCTTTTTGATAAGCTTAGAACATAACTAAATTTCAAGTTATGCTAAATGTGCTGTTTCACTGTGTAGCGCCTCCAAGAAGAATGACATTCGTTTAAAATATTGCTAACCTAAAAATAATCTAAATTACAAGAATAATAATCTCTTCGCAAAATACCAGGCTTATCATTTTTGGAAGGGGTTTTTCGACATATTACGACAGATTTCACGTAAAAGTTTTCAAAATTCCTTTTATTAGATTGAAAAGACGAAAGAAGATTTTTTACATCGCATCTATTGAATACAGTATTAACACAACATTTTTATTAAACAATATTTTTTTAAATATAAAAAATACAAAAATATAATAATATATTAATAGTTTTTACTAACAAATGGGTTTAAGATTCTTGTATTACTAAAAACGATGGTCGAAATAAAATATTTTGATTTATTTAATTCTTTTTGACGCTAACATTTACCGACAAATCTTTTAAAAGATGATAGAGATTATTTTCTGCCTAGGATTTCGTCTAGAGCTATAGTACTTCATTATGTAGTTCTGCCTCCATGCAGCAATATGATTTTATAATCCATTTTGAAGTGTAAGAAGCTAGTATAATTAGAGAACATTTTATCTTAGAGCTCAGGGGTGAAAAAAAACAAAACACATGTTGTATTGCCTCATTGTTTGTAGATGGTTGCAGGTGGTCCATGAGCCGCAGTTACCATTTCAATCAGAAAGGATGTTATGGATTTTACAATAATATTATAAAAATGACAAAATATTTTTTTTCGTTTATAAAATTGGATGACAAACGAGCACATAGTCCACCTGATGGTAAGTAGATGCTGTGGCCCATAAACATCTACATTTATCCTCGATTAAGAATCAAAATACAGATGCATTGTCCCTTGAGGATTAAGATGGAATGCCTTGTTTACAGTAAAAAGGGTCTTCGGCTATCTACACTCACCATACGAAACACAGCAGCATTAAGCTGCTATTTTACGCTGGTATTCTGTGAGAGCGTGGTCCTACCCCGGTCGAGCCGATCCATTCGTGCTACAACCACAATATAGCTGCAGCGCGGATCCACTACGTAAAAAAGTATTGTTAGATGGATCTAGTTGTAATAAAGACTTCCTCTGTAACAGTTAGGGATCCTTACGTTAAATCTCTGGATAATCTACACATATAATAAATCTGTAGAAAAGTCGTGTCTGTAATTCTAATATATTCTTGAGAAAACAAGTCCAGGAAACTAATTAAAGGGTTCTGAAGCCAAATTAGTGGTTTTTAGAATTTTTGTCTGCCTGTCTGTCTGTGTATTCCGGATTCACGCAAAAACTACTGAACCGATTTACATGAAAATTTGTATGTAGGTAGTTAGTAACCCGGGGCAACTTATGGCCTACTTTTTATCCGATTACGGAACTTCGAAAAAAGAAGGTTAAGTATTTTCCTTCATTCATTATTTCATCTAATAATAGCGCCATCTACTTACTTCTAAATAAACTAAAATGGTTAGTCACTGATAAGATTAAATAATAGAATGCTACTCAATATACGATGTAAATAATTGAAAATTCGTTCGTGGTATCGTTGGATGTGTAATTACCTAGGTAGATGTGGTCAAAAATCATGCAAAAGCTTAGTTTCAGTTTTTATGAATTGTATTTAAACAAATACGAGGGCCGTGTATTTCGCCATGAGATTTCATCATGGCACGGGAGCAAAACGTGTACGATTCCCTCGAGAATGAATCTGTTGATTGATGTATCATGTATGTAAGCTGCTACTTCTTTTACTTTTGATGGGGCAATATATGCAGTTTTTATTTCATTCATATATTCGTGTACGTTACTTTTTTGTTTTCACTCTACCTTAAATATTAAAGGTTGCAAAGATGAGTAGAACTCATTATCGTCAGCCTATCAAAAATTCACTGAAAGGAACATAGGCCTCTCCCATAAATTGTCAAGTAGCTGGATATTTGCTATAGTTGCAACGCTTGGTAGGCGGGTTGGCAACCGCAGCTATTATTATTTTGATCTGTTGTCAGGAAGATGATGCTGCCCATCTCCTGTTTGTTTTCCTATGTCGCCTCTTACGATGGGACGGTATGAGGTGGCGGATTTTCTTTCACCGCTACAACAAGGGAACATTTTTCTATTCCCATGAGCTTAGTGCTTCCCACGTTCACTGTGAATAAAATTTATAAGGAATAAAACTAATTTTAAGGATTTTATGCGTTTAATTTGAACTTTTTTAATTCCCGATGTTTTGGGCACATTACAGCACCCATGGTAACGGGAGGACTGAGTTATTTGACCACCTGATGTCATAGTTAGAATATAATAGAATAGAATAAATGCAGTAGTATTAAACGTGGTAAAAATTACTTTGCTCACGCAGTAATTTTTACCAACTTTAATATAATGGATTTCCGCAAAGTAACGCCTGATTTTATTAATAATGCAGTAGTATGCTGGGGTTCGAGCACACAGTCCACCTGATGGTAAGTGGTTGCTGTGGCCCATAGACATCTACATCTATCCTCGTTAGCGAATCAAAATGCAAATGCGTTGTCACCCGTGAGGACTAAGATAGAATGCCTCTTTTCCAGTAAAAAGGGTCTCCAGTTTTCTACACTCACCATACGAAACACAGCAGTGTTTAGCTGCAATTTTACGCTGGTATTCTGTGAGAGTGTGGTCCTTGCCCGGTCGAGCCGACCCATATATATATATATATATATATATATATATATATATATATATATATATATATATATATATATATATATATATATATATATATATATATATATATATGATACTCGTAAGAACCACCAATGTGATATGGAAGAGTGGCTTTTCTGACACAGGTGCAAATGCACTTAAAAGAATGAATTTTTGAATTTGAATTTGAATTTAATTTTATTAATTATGGGGTCCTTAGCAGATGGTAGCACTCAGCCATCATCCCTATTAAAATTACGATGTTTTTTAATTTCAATAGCCTCGCGATTCATCATTGGTAGGAATCGGTGTTCTAATGCAAGGATTTATTGTCTATCAGATCCGATATAATGGTTGGGACGATACTAAACATGTCACTGACATAATCAGTCATGACATACTTTATTTAGACTTTCCGGGCCGTCGGTGCTTCACATCATCAACGATATGTTCCTTTACGCGGGTTTTTATGGAACTTTCATCCAAAGATGCGTAAAAACCCCCTCGTAAAAAAGTTAAAATTAAACGTGATATAATCCGTAACATTAGTTTTATTCCATGTGTAGTATACATTATTATAGAACTGCATTTACGAAATTTTGAAGTCTACTCGAACGTAAAAGAAAATATCTACATCTATTTTATGGTACTAATCAATATTAAATAGTACCAATGATATGAATCAAATATCTCAAATAAACATCATACCGTAAATTGATAGAAGACCATGAAATTCATCATTATTTTGTCAAAACTAAATTAACTTTAATTATGAATGAATGTAAAGAGTAAAATGTAAATAATAATAATACATTTTCATTTCAAGACAATTTACCTTTCTTATGGATACATAGGAAGACACGCCCGATATAAAAAATAGTAGGTGTTTCTAGACATATATATTCACGTGTTCCTGTAGCTTTCATATCTATGCCAAATACCAATCATCTACGTCTAATAGTCTTTTATAATTCCAAAAAATCTTTGACAAACAAAGAGACGCAGACACCGAGGTGACTCTAAAAGTAATCGAATTTTGCTAAATTTGGCACGGAACTGCATTTAATGATGTTTTTAAATTCAAACTCACGCGAGCGAAGCCGCGGGTAAAAAGCTAGTTTGAGGAATATAATGTATTACCAATGCACTCTCTGCAAAACATATATTGTACGTTTCCAAGTTATGGACATACGTAGTTCGGTATTCATTGTTGAGTAAGTACGTCACAGGGCGCCATATCAAAGTTATGGGTATGTAATGTGGCCATTAGAAGATATGATGTTATTGTGAGTTATGCAGCTACATCAGTTCAACGGAAGAGGTATGAATGCGTGTGGATAGAAAATAACGGTATGTAGTATATAAAAATATTGTTAGGTATATTTTACCCTTTCGGCTATTCAGAAAGTCAAAAGGAATAAAAATACAAAAGTACCTATATAATTATTTTTAAAGTAAAATAAAACCATCACTACGTATACATTACATATATGTACACATTTCATTACAATAGATAGGTATTATATATATGTATATGTTATTAACATCATTGTCGTACAACGATTCAACTGTAAATGAGGTTATAAAATATGATACTTTATAACAGTTGTATATGTCACTACGGTACTCTGTCCTTTGCTAATGCAATATTTCTAAGCTCTAAGTAGCTCTCTATGATATACACGTAGGAAGTTTATAGCCTTGTTGTACTATATAGATGCTTGGAGTTTATAAACTTTGATAGGATATTAAATTCAAGTATTTTGCTTTAAGAAAGTGGAACAAGTACCTACTCCCACTTTATGTGCTTATTGCTAAAATGATCGTGTGAATTTTCACAAGTTTTGATTAATTTATATTAAGAAGTTAGTTTCGTGTGCAGTATGTTTTTTTTTACAGAATAAGGGTGACAAACGAGCACACAGTTTACCTGATGGTAAGTGGATACTGTGGCCCATAGACATCTACATTTATTCCCGATTAAGAATCATTGTCACCCCTGAGGACTAAAGATGGAATGCCTCGTATTCAGTGAAGGGTTTTTCGTTCGTTTTAATATTATATTATATTATATTTCGTAAATATTACTCCACTCAATGACATAAGAACATCCGTGTTTTACCGCCTGTAGGTAATAAATTTATAATAGATAATACGTAATAAATCAATACTAGTAGGTACATCTTGTAGTAGCTTGCAAGCTACAATATGGTGCTTATTAATATACTAATATTAATTTTAGGTTACAATGTGTGCCCCGAGCAACATACTCGTAACTGTCCTCTTTTAGTGGTCCAGCAATTTTGCACCCAATTTATGATTTTGTAATTTAAATATACTTTAGTTACATTCAATAACAATTTCAAACCGAAATATTGTTTACCAACTTTCGCAACCAACTTCGAATGTGGAACATTTTTTTGTGCATTACGCAAACTCGGATCAGCAAAGAAAGATAGAACACCACGATCATTACGGCGAAACCATGCTCAACTTCTTGACGCATTCACGAACACATCTTCCTTCTTTCTTTCTTTAACAGCCTGTTAAAGTCCATTGCCGGTCGCACACATACGCCCATGTTGTTGGTTGCAAAAATAATTTTAGATGCATATTGTGTTAGCGTAAGCATAGTTTCGGCTTGGTTTCGTTGTAATATATACATAGTAATTTTAACTGGGACATTCCATAGCCTCGAATAAGTTGAATTAATTGTCATGACTTTTTTTTAATTATTTTATAATAGCATTGAAAAAATTCTATGTCTCAGCCAAAAATGTCAAACATCAATATTAGATTTTAATAAAAATTAACTTCACATTACGGGATCGAGAGCCGAATTAATATTTTCAGGGTCTTGGCCAGGTCAGGCCAGGTCTTTTTAACGAAGACGTTAAAAATAACTCATTTTTAACGTCTGTAGTAGTACTGTAAAAATAAATACCTATTGGCATATTTTTCACCTAGGACATTTTATAGCGGACTTAAAAGGCTGACGTTAGTGATGATGATGATTCGATGATGATTAATCTTCATAAGTTTAATTTCCATTATCTTTTTTTTCGTAATTATACTCCATAATTCAATTCTGGAGACTAATATGAAATATCATGTGTTGCTACTTTTAGGGTCCGAACCTCTAAAGGAAAAAACGGAACTCTTACAATAGAATTATTTTGTTGTCCATTTGTCAAAACGAAACGCCTTTTCTCAGTAGCGGGTTGCAGTTGGAGCATCGACTGTGATGTAGACCTATGTATAGGTGAATATTTTTTCCATTTCAAAGTTAAGTTTGTCCTTCAAAGTTTGAGGTATCCATTCTCAGGGAGCTTAAACTACTAGTTTTAGAGAGCAATTAATTGTAAAACCATGCTAAATATAAGAAAAGCCTCTTCTGATTTACTGATGGAAAGGAAAAGCAATGAACAAGAAGTATGTTTATGATTTTATCTAAGTAGTAAAGTATCAAAACTGCTTACTCTGTCAGTGTAAACACTGTTGTAATTATCCATATCCAATAGAAAATTTAATACGGAATTTTTAAGTATATATGTGTATGTATGTGTGTGTATGTATATATAATTATTATATATATATATATATATATATATATATATATATATTTTAAACCTTTCTATTTTGATTACTGTTGCATCGCCTCTTGTTTGTCTATCTCTGTTTAGCCTAATGGTTGTCTGGGAGAGAATGCCCTATGGCATTAATTCCGCCATATGTACAACTTTGTGCATGAAAGTTTAAATAAATAAATAAAAAATAAAATAAAATTAGTAGTTAATAAAAATTAATAAAAAATAGGCCATAAAAATGTGACTATTTTTTACATTAGTTTAGCTGCTGAAATTTAACCAGTTTCTTGCTGATCATACCTATATCTTATCATTTAGTGTTCCATTTGAATACTAATAAAACGTATTAATTATAGAATTACCTCGGCATCTGTTTGTTTTTCTCATGCGTTTTTCTCAGAAACTATTTCCCGTAAATTATTGAACTTTTTCCCATAGTTATAAAATACGCTTACCCAAATACAGATTTATTTTTCTTATAATTCATGTGATCAATAGCAATGAATCATTTGGGTGTTGCATCTAGTTGTTAATTTAAAGTTGTTGCTAAAGTTAACTCTAACTTGTATATTAGTACTGCTGTCGGTAATTCCATGTCTCGGTTTCTATTCAATTTATTGACAATAAACGGCGAAAGCGCACGGTCGTTGGATAAAATCGCATTCGTGACGGAAACATTGTTGCTAAGTTTCCACGGAATCTTTACTTATAGACGATATACCTTTACTGTAATTGATTTTAACCGGCTTTTAAACCTTTGTAATAAGTAACTATACATACGGAAATGCCTTCGCGATAATATGTTAATTAGGAATCATTTAGAACTAAAAAAAATGTTCATTTACCGGTCAAAATATAAATAAAAAAAGTTAGGATTATACGTAAATACATTTTTTATTTAAAAAGAACAAGACTTTTAGGTATTTCCTGATCAAGACATAGCGCAAATAGTTGCTAGTTTGAGGCGTTCCGTGTTTTATGTCCACCGACCGGAATCTAAACTGGGCAGCGGTCCAATTTGAGTGCATTTTTTTCGCCAACACATCGAACCGGTTCCCGAAAGTCGCGCAGCATAACGGCGCGATCGAGAAGCTGATCGGCCCGTGGGAAGAGCGAGTTCCGGCTGTGCCACTTGTGGCGCCTTTCACCGCGCAAGGTCGCCTCGCGACCGCCACTTTCTTTCTACAGCCGAGCGGAATGCGACGCCCGAATTTATTGCGATGACGTCATTTTAATAGTAGTCTCCAAATATTTCCTTCTAAGGCCACACCTTCCATATTAACAAGCGCCATCGCGTAAACAAAATGAAGTTGTGTGTGCACATTAGCTTTTTTTATTATTACCTTTTTTTATTATTATCTTAGGGCAATATTAATATATTGCGCTAAGATTTAGAATTGTTGTCGTTACATAATTTAAAACATTCGATGTGAGCGTATATGTACTTATTACTTCCGTCTACAATAGTGATTTTTAAAAAAGCTCGGCCTGCGTTGCAGTTTATCATTTATGTCTTCCAGTAGGAATTCGACAAAGTAGCTTGCGTGAACACTACAAGGTCGTTTCAAAGTCGAAGCAAGGTCGTTTCAGTCTGCAGAACCTCCATCGGTTCCGCTCATTTAATTAAATATGCACGATTCTTTCAATAGTTAAAGCGTCCGGAATCTTGCTTAAGAAGTTTAACATGTAATAATGATAAGTTTATTTTTCGACAATATCACAACAATTTTCAATGGAAAACAATTAAATAAAAAATGCTAATAAGGAGTCCGCCGCTGGATAAGGCCCTCTCGCTCAACGCGAAGTAATAGTCAAAATCACTATGCTTAGAAAGCGCACTTTCAATAATATCAGACATTTCGCATGATGCTACTATCTGTCACTGTATGGTTATCTTAGGTCTGCCATACATCGAGAGTGATAGCTCAAAGTATAAGCGCTCGCCCCCAAGATCGATTCAAGCTTTCACTACAGATATTAATTTAAATGTCCCACCGTGAAGAAATTAAGTGAGGAATTCTGCATATCTGTGAAGTTAAGAATATTTCGAGGGCATGGGAAGTACGTCAATTCAAAGTGCTCCACACCGCGGCAGAATATTTTCTCCCTCTGTCTCCAGGGCCTGATTTTAAGCGCTCGCTGTAAATTTCACAGTATGCGAGCAACCCGGGTTTGATCCCCGCCTTCATCAATTAAATTGTTAATTACAATTTTAAGTGCTGATTTATCAAGAGCTTGGCGGTGAAAAATTGTAAGGAAACCTGCATGTCTGAGAAATAAGAAATAAAATATTTCGGAGACATGTGAAGTTCGCCAACACACATTGGGGCAGCTCTCAGAAATAAGAAGAGTCCTGTGCTCAGCAGTGGGACGTATATCGGCTGTAATACTGTACTTTTAACTTTAATTACGCTGGGGTACACAGACCGATGGGGCGCTGAGCTTACCTTTGCAAGCACCACTTATATACAGAATAAAATTTGGTATTATTTTCTCAATAAATATTAGAGCAAGTGTCTTATTATTTTATTTTACTTATTACTTCTTTATTTTTAGTACAAAACAAATAGATTGTAAGAAAAGAATTTGAATTATTTCGTGCCTTTCGTTTTTCATTGACTGACTGGCTGTGATTTAAAGATTTTCAAATGCTTAAGCTCTCTTCTCTACCTATAACTTAATTAGTTACAACATACCATAATTCAAATACTTAATAATATTGAATTCACATATAACTGAATATTTAAAAGAAAACTATAGTTACACACATATGTACGTATATTATAAATGCGAAAAGTTTGTCTGACTGTCTGTTGACTGTCTACGTTTTTAACGCCTGCTGAACAGATTTCAATAAGGTAAGGAAACAGACTGATTGCATACTGAGGAAAGACCTTTTTGCCGCGGGAAAATACTTTATTATCACGGGAAAATTTGATTTAATATTGGCAGAACCACTGGGTGGAAAGCAAACACATTTAAAAATCTTGGAAGTATATTCGTGGACTGGGTAGGCACAGGCACGATAAACCGGGTTTGGGGGAGGTGGGGTTTTTTCATAGTTTGCCTAGGGCTGTCAGAACCCTGGGTAGGGGCTCTGACGGAAAGAACGGTTACCTTCCTGAGAAAGCCCTAGAGGGCGATGGCCATCGGAGTCGTACGAGGGTACCGGACGATCTCCTATGAGGCGGCATGTGTCTTGACGGGGTCCCCACCCTGGGATATGGAGGCAGAGTTTATTGCGTCTCTGTACAATTGGCGCTCGGAACTTCGACTTCGAGGGTATAATCCTTCTCCCAGAGAGTGGCAATCGCGGAAGCTTCAAGCTCGGCAGCTTATGCTTGAAAAGTTGAAAGAGTGTCTAGCTCACCCGAATGCAGGAAGCAGGACTGTCGAGGCTGTTCGTTCGGTCTTGCCAGATTGGTTGAACAGGCGGCACGGGTCACTGACCTACCGACTGGTACAGGTGCTCTCCGGGCATGGGTGCTTTGGTAAGTATCTGTGCCGTATAGCCAGAAGAGAGCCGACAACTGAGTGTCATCACTGTGGTAGCGACGAAGACACTGCGCAGCATACCCTTCAGGACTGCCCAGCGTGGGCTGAGTTGCGTCGTGACCTCGTGGATGTAGTGGGGGACGACCTCTCGCTCCCAGCTTTAATTAAAATTATGATTGGATGCAAAAGGGCGTGGAGTGCCGGCGTAACCTTCTGCGAACAAGTGATGTTGCGGAAGGAGGCTGCGGAGAAAGAGAGAGAAAGGACGGCAGATACCCCAATCCGGAGCCGGAGAGTTGGGCGCCAGAGGAGAGCATATCCATCGCTCCTACACCCACCATAATTGAGGCTTAGGTGGCGGACACAGGGACTGTCCGTCGTCTTTTAATGCCTCGAGGTGGCGCGTACGGTGTGTTTCCCGTGCGCCCCTACATGAAGAAAGAGTGGAGAACTCCAGCTCCACTCCGTCATCGAGACGGACCCTGTAAGGGCTATCGCCGTCGGGGCTGCGGTAGTGTGCGAAAGCGTTCCCGTAGCCCCGACCAAGGGCGAAGAGATGAACTCCGTGGGGTTTTAGCCGGTAGGAGTCCGGCATAACCTGTCTGTCGCCTTTGCGACAGGCCGGTATCCATGAGGATTTCCCCACGTAAAAGTGCTGTCAGAACTCTAAATCAGGCGCTGTCTGTCTCTCTCGACTATCAAAAATCAGAGGTCTGTACAAAGCACTGAAATGTATTTAGTTTACATGTACTTCTCGATTACCTACAAATATACAGTCATTGTATTTTTTACAGTGAGATGGGAACGGCCATAAGATTTTCTTGGTATTTCTTAAAAGTAATTGTAACTTTTAGTTTCGTTTCTTTTCTTTTGTTTAAAAAACTTATAACGTTAAACCTAAACGAAAGTTAACAAGTTGACGAATTATTAACGGTTAAATTTTTTGTTAACTTAATAGCGAAGTCGCAAAGCGCTTGGCTGAGGCGCTTCGGGTTGCGGGTTCGAATACCGCACTGAGACAATAACTGCACAATAAAAATCTAAAATACCTCCACGATTTACGAGAAAGTTCTGTTTTTTAATTACTATTATTAATTTTATCGTTATTTGCTCCTTGGTAATGTTATTTTTTTACAAGTTCTCTGTATATTGTGTTTTGTTTTTTGTTTATGCTTAGAACTAAAAATAACTTAAAAATGTATACTTACGATTGTACCTTTGAGTGAAATGATTCGATATATTTGTGTACGCCTAGGATAAGATTATTATTTGTTTGTATGTATTTAAAGTTTCTCATCTAAGTGAATTATTGTAAATTCTTATGAGAAATAAAGATATCTCAAACCATAATTTTACTAGTTTAACGTACTCTACGAACACGTGGCACATTATACCTCTATAATTTCGTCACAAATTAACATCTTAGGCGCTGCGCAAACCTAAACACTTTTGTGTCTTGTGTGGGATACATGCTACCAATGAATATTTTATTTTCATGTAATCAATATGAAATCAGCCATTCCTTGCGCAGACGCAGACACTTTTTGTGTCCAGTTGCTTCCACTTGACACATACCGACCGCCAATCAAAAAGTGTTCGGTGTAGGTAACTGGAAACTTTAAGTCCTCAGTTGAAGACACAAGCAATACAAAGCAAATTTCCTTACAATTGTACGGCGCTGACATTGACTACGTCAACGTGTAATTAACACAACAAGCAAAGGTAATGTTCCTCCATCGACATCCAAGGTGAAACTGACGGAAAATAAGCAACGAATTGTTACCAGTGTACAGAAGTAGCAACCGGCAACTGTGTCCGATTGCCGCTACCGGACACAGCAACTACGGTTTCCTGTGATGCGCCTTACATCAAGTAAATAACGCTCTACGCTTTTTGATGTGAAATGTAGTGTCAAATTCGTATGAAAAACCTTACATTCCATAAACAAGTAATTACCAGAAACGAGGTCGATAAACAAAACTGACTTAGACTTACTGATGAATAATTTATTTAGATTCAAATTACAATCAAAAATATTCCATGAGTATATATGACTAAGACAATGCATGTTCTTTTTATAGAAAAACGAACACGTAGTCCACCTGATGGTACTTGGGTGTTGTGGCCCATAGACATATACATCGAGAATTCCCTATTTGAAACATAGCAGCATTAAGCTGATATTTTCCGCTGGTATTCTGTGAGAGCGTGGTCCTTCCCCAGTCGAGTCGAC
The DNA here is from genome assembly GCA_029286625.1 of Parnassius orleans. Taxonomy (NCBI): domain Eukaryota; kingdom Metazoa; phylum Arthropoda; class Insecta; order Lepidoptera; family Papilionidae; genus Parnassius; species Parnassius orleans. The sequence goes on along the minus strand of JAGSMP010000182.1, from coordinate 479,153 downwards.
CCATTCGTGCTACAAACATAATATAGCTGTAGCGTGGCTCTACCACGTAAAATGTGCTTTGTAAATAGAGCTTAGCAATCAAAATTATGTATTCAGATAATTATGAATCGTAGTAATGAAGGATGAATGAGATAACGACGTAATAGAATCCGTCACTCTCTATTTTATCTTGCGGGCCTATTAAAGTCCATTGCTGAACATAGGCCTCCCCCATAGATTACCTCATACGAGGGGATATTTGCCATAGTTGCCACGCTTGGCGAGCGGGTTAGCTACCACAGTTTATTTTTATTTTTAGTCGTTATTAGAAAGACGCTACTGCCCATCTTCTGATTTGTTTCCCTCTGTCGCCTCTTACGACACCCACGGGATGAGATGACGTAGTGGATATTCTTACACCGCCACTACATGACACGTATATTCATATTATGGCTAATCATTTGTCAACAGTAAACAGAGTCAAAAGATTCGCGTAACGAGCGTGGCGACAAATCTTCTCTATTATGAGGTTGAATCAGACAGAATCACAGCAGTGGATTGCTGTACTGACAAATAACGATGGGGATATTTTGAGTATCTATAATGTACACATTTTTGACCATAAGTATTATATGCGGACTTACTTACCTAACGTTTAATCAGAGGTAAAAACAAAAACTATAGAGTTACATATGTTTATGCATTTTTTTCTAATAATAATTTTAGAGAACGTTTAGAACCATAATTACACAAAGTATTAATTAATCTAAGGTAGAAATCAAAATCTAATCGAAATCAAACGATTTCTACCATAGATTAATAATTTCTTATGTATGTTAATATTCTAAGCTCTAAGTAAATTCTAAGTATATTGTGGCTTAATAACAAAAATGTCTATTAGCGCGATACGACATTCGAAAGTAACAAGATAGCACATCCGGCATGTACCGGAACTAAAACAAATTTCTTACGCGGCGTAATGCAATTACATAATTGATAAATTTTAATAGTTAAATATGATCTAATCTATACGACTTCGTCTAACCATGTGACGTTAATGTAAGACGTAAAATTAATATATTGCCCCATCTCTATCCCACGAGTGTCGCAAAAGGAGACTCAAGGAATTGCCGGAATACGTTACGGTCTCTGATAGATTTTCATCTCGTATAATATGACAGATGTAAAAACCCAGATCGGCAACAGGAAGCAGTGTTAATGGTGTGAGTCATTAGGTACTGTGATCGGTAATTCACCTGCCAAGCTAGGAGATTACGTTAAATCCTTCCTACTATGGGAGAGCCTTATATAGTATGCTATGTACAAGGTAATGAAATGTTAACCGATTTATAATGAGGAGGATTATACTTTGTTCGATTTTTTTTAGGTTCAGTTGTGAAATACAACTACAAAAACTAATACCAAAGCGCGAAAAGTTTGAACATTCCCAGCTCAGTTGTTTAATGCAACAAAGTATTAAGAAAGACATTTTCATCGCACCGTAATGACTCTCGTCTCAATATTTCACCATGAACACGTTGTACACGTATTTAATATTCGTTAAAAATATAAAATTAATTATTGTATTATTTTAACATAATGTAATCTCCGCTGCAATTTGCAATAATATAACCTTCCTACACCCTGAGTCTCTCGTAATTTAATAAAAGTAAAATAAGTTAGTAATTAGTGACAATATGATTTGCCGCAAGTGTTATGTGCCGTTATCCCCGTGCTACAAACTGCCGCAAAACCAAGTGCGGCTACACTAACAATCTGCGCCCTAAGAAGAAGCTCAAGGATTAGGCAGTTAACAATTTGTTACAGTGTATATCTACTCCAAAAATAATATGCATCCTAAGATGTACACTAAGTAAATAAATAAATAAATAAAAATTAATTAATTAAGTATGGTTCTGGGTAATGGGGTATGTTGCGGGTTGGCAACCGCAGTTTTTTTATTGTTATTTTACTGTTATCTGAAAAATGCAGATGCCCATCTTGTGCCTCAGTTTCCCTCTGTCGCCTCTTACGACACACACGGGAAGATATGGGGTTGTGGGTATTCTTGCCCGCCACTACACGGGAACACATAAATTAAACAACATAACCCTTTCAAATTTAAAATATTTCTTCTGCGGAAGCAATGTGCGGGTACCAACTAGTATTAAATAAAAATGAATCATTTAAATCAGTTCCACTTATGGAGGTGCGGATTGACCCATGCGCGGACACTATACGCAAAAATTTATGAAAAAAAATTTATTCGATTCAAACAAAATGGGCATAGTGCATTGGCCAAAAATATTTTAGTTGAGACTGTAATTGACGGCATGCGCCTGCGGTTTTTATCACAGAGCTCTCACAAATAGAGTGTTGCCGTAAAACTTTCATTCCAATACAATGAGATAGTAGAATTACCACCTCAAAAATATTTTTTATATGTATACTTATATAAAAAAATAGCCACACTTAAATTTCAACATCGGCAATGGTGTTTAGGATGGCTTCGGTTTAACAACGGTTTAATTTGGTGAAAAATAATATCCTACTCTATTTAGCTGTTCTCGCATTTTTGCACGAAAAAAAAAACTGGCAAAAAAAATTAATACGTGTTTTTGACCTACCCGTTAAAAATAAACAAAAATTATGCATTATGAAAGTAGGTACAGGGATCTATATTTAACTAATAAAATGAAATTACTAGTTCGTTTGAATGCGCTTTTACCAAACACTTTAATGTTTTGTTTTGCGATCGTCATTTTGTTTTTATTATGGAGTACAATAACTCAGAGTACAGAGTTATGCAAGTACCTAACGGCACCTCGTATTTTCTCATCTTGCCCTTTGGGCTATAGGATGTATCAAAGAAAAATACAAATGAAAAACATAATCATCTTTTTGAATCAGTTGAGTAAAATATGTCCAAACACAATCCCCGAACGAACAAAATGCTAAAAAATACAATTCTCTTTTTTACAAAAGTTATTGTAATTTGTTCATTAATCGTTGAACTGCCTAATGCCTAATGTAGCTTGAAAATGTCTTCCAATGCAGTGGTGAAGAGTTTCGGCTATATAACGTCACCCTGTCTTACACCTCTCTGCAGTAGGATAGGTTTCGTACTCGGATAGCCATCGTAGCCCTACTGTACAAACACTTCAGTACTTCGATACACCGACAGTCAACTTGGCACCACTGTAGGAACTGCAGCACCGCCCAAATTTCGACAGAATCAAAGGCTTTCTCATAGTCCACATACGCAAGACAAAGTGGCACATTGTACTCTTCGGTCCTCAATCGGCCACTTTGTCTTACCGACGATGTAAATGACTATTTTTATAGATAAAAATGATTATCCTCTAGAGCATAGTCCTCCCCATAGCTCGCTAAGCGACCTTGAGCGTCCTCATACGGCCAGCAGTGAAGGACCACGTCTAAGATCCATAAGTCATCACTGGCAACACGCACTGGTTGTACAATCTCGTTTTCAGGTTTTGAGGTATACCTGACGAGAAGATGTATCGTAATTTCCTGAACGCTGCACAGCCGAGTTGAATCCGTCGATTGACCTCTCGCTCGAAGTTGGACTTACCTAGTCGGACTATTTGTCCCAGGTAAACATACTCGTCAACAACTTCGAGCTTAGTGCACCCAACAACTACCGGCATAGGTGTGACATGGACATTACACATGATCTTTGTTTTGTCCATGTTCATCTTAAGACCTATCCGTTGGGGGACACTACTGAGGTCATTGAGCGTAGTGCCTCCGTCCTCCTATTTATTACGCTACAATATGCCGAAAGTTATGTATGTGGTCTATTGTACTAAAGCCTTTTCGGAAACCGGCTTGTTCAGGATGCTGGAAGTCGTCGAGTTTGCGAGCGAGACGATTAGTAATGACTCTCGAAAACAGCACATAGAAGCGGCTCAGAAGGGAAATCGGTCTGTAGTTCTCCAAGAGAGCGTTGTCGCCCTTTTTTGAAGAACGAGACCACCGCACTTTTGCTCCACGCCTCCGGAGTAGTGCCACCATGGAGGACGGAATTAAAGAGCTTCTGAAGGACTTCAAGTACTGGTTTTCAACCCGCTTTCAGAAGCTCCGCTGTAATTCCATCCCCGCCCGGGCCATTGCCGTTTTTAAGGTGCTGGAGAGCCATTCTAATCTCGCTCAGACTCATGTCCGGGATATCATCGGTATAGTGTCGGTTAAGACTTGCTCTTGGATCGTTACTCACATTTTCGTGTGACTCCAACGATGACGTGTACAGCTGTCCATAGAACCTCTCAATCTCACTCAACATCTCAGGTGTCCCGGAAACGATGCTGCCACATTCGGTCTTCAGCTTCGACAGTTGGCTTTTCCTCGCAGACAGATCTCTGGCAAAGACATTGGAACCCTGGTTCCGCTCGATCGCTTCTTCAATAAGAGCTGTATTGAAGTTGCGTAAGTCCCGTCGCATGTATTTGGAGATCTGTCTGTTCAGTTGCCAGTATGCTGTCAAATCTGCTGAAGACTGGAGCTTCATTTCCCGTCCAACAGCCGTGAGATTAAGAGTGTGATCGGAGAGTTTTTGTGTTCTTCTGCGACGGGTCTTGCAGAACTTTGCAGTTTCCACGAGCTTGTTATTCATATCGTCTACTGCTTTTCAGTTTTCTAGTCACTGATACCGATTTTGTAACTCCAGCTGAAAGTTTTCGGGGCTTTGGATTAGAGCACGAGGGGGACGGAGCGAATAACTCGGTAAAAAAAGTTTTAAAATTCGGAGCGGCGGAGACGGCTGCGTGAAAAAATCTTGTTTAAAAAAGTCCGAGCAAACTATATTATATGGTATTTCAATCATAAAATTCAAATTTATACAATATTTAATACCTTATAAAAACTTAAACTAAAATCTTAAATTATCATACAGTCCTACACCCCGCGGCATAGTGCCAAGAACGCCGTTTGCGTTGAATGGCTATGCTCAGCCTTAAGCGAGAAAAGAACCAGCCTTCTTCCTTAGGTCATTATAATATAAATGAATACATGGTTGATAATAACCCGTGGGAATGTGGTGGTCGCTTCCAAGCTATTTCTAAAATATATTTTTTAAATAATTTGTACAATCTTACAAGGTTTTTCCCAAACCAGTGGCAAAAGCAAAACATGACTTTCAATAAGAATTACCTACATTTAATCTATATTGAATAAAAATATTTTATTTGATTCGATTCGATTCTATTCTATTCTGTTCTCTTCTGTTTCCTACTGTTCCATTATATTCCATTCCATTCTATTCTATTCCATTATAAATCACGTAAAATCGTTGGTCCTGCGCCTGATCTCTCTCCGGTCGTGCCGGTTTACCGTCCCATCGGTTATTCTATTCTATTCTATTCTATTCTATTCTATTCTATTCTATTCTATTCTATTCTATTCTATTCTATTCTATTCTATTCTATTCTATTCTATTCTATTGTACTCTATTGTATTCTATTCTATTCTATTCTATTGTTTTCTATTGTATTCTATTATATTAAGTTCTGATCTATTCTGTTCTGTTCTGTTCTATTCTGTTATATTATCTGCTATTCTATATTATTCTCTTTTATTCTAAACTATTCTGTTCTATTCTAGAGACTCACATCTGCGTCACTTACCTGATTCAACTGCCTCTAATACTTCCTTGGCTCTAAACGAGATACCCCTGAGATGATAGGCTGCCAAAGTGTCTACGCAAGTAGCATTCCACTCTAGGGCTTTACCTCTGTCCCAAGGGACCAAAGTCATACCGTCGGGTCTCTCGCCAACGTCGCAAAACGACAATGAGTAGACATGACGTGCGTCAATATACGTCAAACCTATTCATGGTCGTTTTGCGTCGTACGTCGTGCATGACCTTGGCAGGACGTACAGCAAGATGGACCGTGAATAAGGCGCTTAACGACACCTCTGTGTAACGTCTTAAGGGTGCGTTTAAAAAAAACTTAACTGCTGCAAAATATGTTATGTCGATTACATTTTATTATTTATTTTTATATTAATTTGATCACAAAATCATAATCGATTACGGTCGATTTTTAAATTCTCTAATTAATAGGATTCATTAATCAATGATTACACCTTTTATAGACGTAAGGATGTTCGTAATTAAAAAGTACTCTGTGGTCGTACAGTACATAGAGTACATAATTAATGTGAATTCGCTATGTAGTGCAGTCTGTTTTATGTTAAGGTCCTAAGAGCGGATGAAATGCCTAAATTCTTGGATATTTAAGTAAAAAAATCACAATAACTGTTCATTTAATACGCAAAGGAAAAATACAGTGACAGAAGAGGATTTAATAAATGTTTTTAATTGAATAAAATTGTATTTTTCTCAACCGCTTATTAGAAAAAAAAATCCTCAAAGAGTACCTATCTTTGTCAAATTTTGCAAAATTTCTCCAAAACGGCATAAGCTCTTTAAATAGTTTTTACACTAAAAAAAAAGGTCTTAAAAATATTAATATTTTTAATTGAGAGTTTTATTTTTATTCCCCGTTTTACTCGATAAAATATAATTTTTCCCCGAAATCAAATATGTTCGCGCGAGCGTGCCTGCTCCGTCGCACTGTAATCCCCCGCGAGCTCAGTCGCAATCCGTTTGTGGACCTTACGTCGGTGTTGGAGCGACTTCGGTCAAATATATTTTAATTTTTTAAGAGTTTATACTCAATTATAAATATTTTTATGAATATAAATACTTAATTTAGTTAATGTCTGTACATTGGTAACTGTAAATATTGTTTTCTAAATAAATTAATTTTTAAAGTGCCCAAAAAAGAAGAAATTTTCGCGGCGACGTTGATTTTAGATGTGGAACGACCAACATACTCTCGTTACTTAGATTTCGATAGTTTTTAATACCTATGTAATTTTATTGTTGCATATTTTTATTAATTAGGTGATACTAAATTTTATAATTATGTATTACAATAAAACGCTGTTTTTATGAGTATGACTTTAATAGAACATTATTGGCGAGGGAAATCTAGATACAGATACTTATATTTATGTACACTATTATAAAATTAAATCAAAAATTTAAATAAAATAATAATGGTGTTGCCCTAAGTGCTATATCGACAAACCATCATCTGAAAAATATAAAAAAAAATTAAATGGAGAGGGGTTTCTCTGCGGGATAAAGTTAGAAATGAGGATATCCGCAGTAGTAACTGACATAGCCCAACGGATTATTAAAGTGAAATGGCAGTGGGCTGGCCATATAGCTTGGAAAACCTATAAACAATAGGAAGAAAGGTTCTCGAGTGGCAACCTCGTACCGGCAAGCGAAGTGCAGGGCAGCTTCCCACTATATGGAGGGACGACACGGTAAGATATGCAGGAAGTCGATAGATGTAGATGGCTTAGGACCATGCTTTGTGGCATTCCTTGGGAAGGCCTATCTATCTATATATATATATATATATATATATATATATATATATATATATATATATATATATATATATATATATATATATATATATATATATATATATATAGATAGATAGGCCTTGTGAAGGGCTGTAATGATGATAATTCCTCTTCACGTATTCTCATACGCTTTTCTCACTCATACACACACACACAAATAGGTCTTACTTACCTACTACTATTAGGCAAGAGTGAATAGGCTTTTGTTAAGCTCTGGCTAAGAATAGTAAAAAAAAGAAATTTACCCAATGAAAGTTTGCATGTAGATATTATTTTTCTAACCAACCATAAAAATGTATTACGTATGATGGGAATATTTATATAAGAATAAAGGTTATCTCACACGGGACAGTAATAATATAATATTATATCTTCCAGTATCTGCGCATAAAAAGTTTTAAAATCTCTGAATCCCGAGGTATGTCCATATTAAGAGGCTGAATAGAGCCAAATTGATCTGCAAGGGGATCGTTTTGTGATTTCACATCGTTTTCGAAAAAAATTGTACTTACAATGTAGCTTATTCCAAGTGGCGGTTTCCAAAACATGATTCCACAAACTTAACTCAATAGAAAATAATTGCAAAGTAGCTTCTGAAAATACTTAAATTTTCAACTTTCTCAGATTTCCATAAAATAATGTTGAGTATAATAAGTACAATTATGTGTCACATGTTAATAAACTTATTGTGCTATTTTGATTTTTAATAAAGTGATTTTAATTCAAATAATTTATTATGTCCTTCTATACCAAGTAGCGTTTTTTCTGTCACTCTTGAATTTGATAGTGCTCGCTGAAATTTAGCGTCTCTAGACGGATCGAATCGCGCGCTGACCCGGCTGTTAAGATATTGCAAAAATAATTGAAAATATTTATTATTACTTTCATGCCGAAGACTATCTTGTTCTATTTTATTACGGTTAAATGTTTTAAAGTAAGTATTGACAAACATTTTCATTATTTTGTTATTCAATTGTTTACTTACATCACATTTTAGCTTACATGAGAAACATTAACGGGACATTTTGCAAAAGTGAAACCTATCCTACCTAATTTTTAAGTCGTTTCATCAGCTACATTCTTACTCGTACTTTTGGATAAAACAAACCTTGTCAGATTCAAAGAAACACGACTAAGTTCGTATTAAAAGAAATGCACGTCATTACAAGATTTCTATGTAAAACGAAGGCTACTGATGGGACTTCTTAAAGAGTTCAAATTTTTATTTTCTTTAATTTAATTCGAGACTGAAATAAATGTGAAAGGTCTTTTATCTGAAATAATAATTTTCACCAAAAATAGCATAGACTTATAAAATTCATCCACACGGTCAATCATACTGAAGATGATCAATTTTATTATAAAATATTCAATAGACTATTTCTAGTATAATGAGCCAATTATCATCATTAATGCTAAATTATGAACTATCATTTTATGATAAGGTCATGCTTTTCTATAAAAAGCTGCAAGAAATTTTAAATCACGGACCTCTTGGTTTGTTTTACTATTCACTTAAATAGCGAAAAACAAGATCTATGTGTGATCTGAAAGTTTACTTTCTTGTGTAAAAAAAATATATTTAGAATTTAATGCAGATGATAATTAAAGTTTCTATGTAAATAGGTGTAACATAGCAGGTGTTGTATTCATTGGTAGCGGCCGTCCATATTTGGAACAGTTTTCTGCAGCACTACGCCTACGAATTATTTCAAATAAGAAATAACAAAGCCAGCATCATTTTTTGTATAGAAACTGGCAAAGTGTTGCTCAAGGCACTATGAATAAAACAGCTGATAAAAATGTTACACTCATAACTGTTAATAAAAATTGTTACTGCAAATGGTCTTATAGAAAAAACTATTTCGCCGTGTCAGGTGCAGGAGCGTAAAAGAGAGGTAAAATTTTGTTTTAGAGATGCGCAATCAATATTGTTTTGTATGCAATTGTGCATAAAATAAAAAAAATAACTTCAGGCAATGAACACAACTGGCATTATACTCAGGCCCATCAATTGGTATGGAATAAGAAATAATTTTACCAGGTTTCAAAAAATCAATCCAAATTCAAAAAATCAAAAAATGTAGATCTGTATGTCTATACATACATATATTGTTTTTTTTTATAGAATAAGGGTGACAAACGAGCACACAGTCCACCTGATGGTAAGTGGTTGCTGTGGCCCATAGACATCTACATCTATCTTCGTTTGCGAATTTAAATGCAGATGCGTTGTCAGCCGTGAGGACTAAGATAGAATGCCTCTTTTCCAGTTAAAAGGGTCTCCGGTAAATTTATGGCCGCTTAGTAACTGACAGTAAGGCTAAGGCCGCACTACGGTTTTTTCCCGCAAGCGGTAAACCGTGAAACCGCAAAACCACCCGGGACGTACACACTACGGTTAAAAACCGCGAAACTGGCCACGATTTTCACAGTTTGAAGATGGATTTCAAGAGAGCTGTTGCTTTAATACTAAGAAGCAGAAAAAGAAAACGTCATCAAAAATTTCGCAAATATTGGGTCCATCCACTGACTAGCCGAAGATTTAAGAAAGGTTTCTTTCATAAAAAGTATAAAGATTTAAGAAAACATCCTGAGAAATTTTTCAACTACTATCGGATGTCAGTAGCCAGCTTCGATAAAATTTTGCATATTGTACGTCCACACATTACCTACATGAATACAACATTTCGCTTATGTATTTGACCAGAAGAGCGGCTGTCTGTTACTTTGAGGTAAGTAAGAAAGATAGATATATCGAAATTATAGAATTTTTTATTATTTAACAAGCATACACGTAAGTATTTATTGTTCCTGAAATTGTGACAGATAGTTGGCAGCTAAGGGTTATTGTTTATTAATGTCTACATATTGTAACAGTCCTGGATGATCAAGTACTCGAACGGAATTCATGGGTGATGATGATGTGGATGGAGCAGAAGTATTAAGCGATTATTCGTTTTGCAGGTCCCGTAACAAACTGTCCTTCATTTTGTTGCCCAGTCGATATTATCTGTTCACAAATGATCTTTGGCTTCTGACGTATTGAAGGCATTAGCAGGCGCTGGTGCTGAAACTGATGACTGGACTGACATATGCGTGTTTGGCGATGGGGATGGGGATGGAGAATGTGTATAATACGATTGTGGAGACGGTGTTTGCGTGAATTACATACAAGATCTAGATCTTTGATCATGAATTTTTGATTCGAATGGCGGATACAAATATTTGGCTTATTGCAAAATATTCATAATTTCTATCTTTGCAAAATGCTTCTGGTCATCATTCAATTTTTGTAACATTGGTACAATCATTTGTGGAAAATTTATGTCATCATCGTCTTCACATCTATTTTGAGTCGTAGTCGTATTCAAAAAATTTAACAGTTGTTGTTCATAATCACCATTGTTACTTTGGCTTTTAGGAGCCTTTTTCTTACCGGAAGGGGTTCGAATATTAGTACTCATTGGTGAAGTGTTTTCAGTTATAACAACATCAGGACAATCTTCTGAAGTAGATTTGATATTGCTGCTAGTCTCCTTTTTTTGTAATGATGGTACCAAAATCAGCAAAGAGTCAAAATGAACGTATTTTTTCTTTTTTATAGCCCCTTGACCAGATTTACCACGTTGCCTTGCTAATTCTTTAGCAAAACTGTCATGCATATTATTCCATTTCTTTTGTATTGTACTGCCTGTAACAAAAATAAAAATAAACTTACTTAATAAATTTTTTTTCAGGTATCTTGCCAGTGGAAACAGTATGAAGTCTTTGTATTTTGAATATTTGATTGGCACAACAACTCTAAGTGAAATAATTGAACACACATGCAAGTGTTTGTGGATATGTTTGCAGCCTACTAATTGCCTGAAAAAACAGAAGAAGATTGGATAAATATAGCGAAACTTTTTTTTGAAAGAACATATTTTCCTAATTGCGTTGGTTCCATAGACGGAAAACATATAAGAATAGAAAGGCCAGAAAATACTGGATCAGAAGCCTACAATTACAAAAAGTTCTATTCTTTAATATTATTAGCTATAGCTGATGCAAACTATTGCTTCACTGCTATAGACGTTGGAGCATATAGATCAAAACAGTGACTCTAGCCTATTTAAAAACTCAAATTTTGGCAAAAGGTTTTTAAACAACCAAATGCATTTTACCAGAATCTGCTACATTTTCTGAATACGAAAATGTCGGTCCACAGCCGTTTGTTTTCGTAGGTAATGAAGCTTTCCCACTTACAGAACACTTAATGAGACCATATCCAAACAGAAATTTATCCATAAAACAAATAGTTTATAATTATAGATTATCCTATGCTCGTCGGACTGTTGAATGTGCATTTGGAATAATGGCAAACAAATGGCGTATTATGCACAGACCATTGGATGTGAAATTGGATTTCTGCGACCATATTATTAAAGCTTGTTGCATATTGCACAAAGTTGTGTAATATGCAACAAGCTTAAGTTAAGTAGAGAACATGATGGCAAACAGCTGAATGAATCGTCTCAAGAGCTACAGCACATTTCTTCAATCCGTACGCGTTCTAGCAAAAATTTGCGAAAATTTTGTGATAAAATTAAAAAAAAGTTACAAACTTATCTAAGATACCCAATACGTTACAGAAAAAAAATATAACAAATAATAAACTAATGAGCTTGCGTCAGTTTTTAAAATGGTTACAAGATATAAATGCCAAACAAGTTCAGGATCTGATTGACAAAATACAGCTGACACTTAATAATGCTTTTGGAAACCACGCCAGTTGTAAACACTACTTCTGTGAAAAGTGGTGTATACAAGAGAATTAAGAACAGACAAAATCTTTATTTTCAAATTTCCGTCGAGTTTTAAGTAGAAGGCCAAATACGCCATGTGCCAATTTAATTAAATATATTTTATATAAAGTGATCTTGACTACGTTTCATCAATTCACCATTGATAAAAATGAGAACAGCAATTTTACAATTGTTTTTACAAGAAACACTATCAGTTGAACCTTGCAGCTTGTTCATTATTTTTATTATAAATACCTATAAATGTATATATTATTAATAAATACTTCCCATAATATTTTGTATTATTTTTTATTTTGCCCTATCTGAAACTTTCTAAACTCTATAGAATTTTGGCGTGTAAAATGATTGACAATCACTAGAACATTTTATCTAGGTACAAAGATGTTTTACGTTTTCGTGGCCTCCACATGATATTTTTCTCAGCATTAGGTACCCTTATGTATTTGAAACGAATATGAATATTGCATATGTATACGATACAAAAGTACAGTAACAGGCTCTTATTTCAGAGAGGGTTTTAGGGCAAGGAAATGTCCACCCCAATGCGTGTTGGCGATCTTCATATGTCTTAGAAAGATTTTTTCTTATTCCTCAGACATGCTGGTTTAATTACGATGTTTTTCTTCACCGCCGAGCACGTACTAAATCAGCACTTAAAATTGCAATTAAAATTTCATTGGTGTTGCCGGGAATCCCCGGGTGAAATTTACAGCAAGCGCTTAAACCCAGAGCTACTAATACGTCACAAATGAATACGATTTAACATATATAATAAAAACTCTTACGTACTTAAGGCGATACTCCGACCAAAACCTTGCGATAGTGCGTTTTTCTTCGTTATTCAGAGACTATTAACTCATTAGTTATGAAAAATAAACTACATTTAAAAGCACATTATTAATGTTCGATATCTTCTTTAATTTGTTTTTATGTGTTATAAATACATTTAAAATCTACTTTTAAAAAATGACTAAAATTATTGATTGCATGCATCTGTTGCTAAAGGCAACGCTCTAATTATTTGAGGATTACACTAATGGATAGATAATTTAAAAATCTATATTATTCACGTTTTATTTAATTTCAAAAGATCGCTTTTCTTTTTTTTAAATTAAAATAATTCCAAAAATTGTGTGAATTCTATAATAAAAGAGCGTGTACGGGTACGGGCGGCACCGGCCGGCAGTGCGTGCATGCTTTCGTACGAGGAAGCCGTATCGCTCTCATCGTCGTCCCTCCGTTTTTCGCCGCAAATATTTATAATATTATATGAGTACCTACCTACTTACTTTAATTACGGCGTTTATAATATCATCCGAGTACAAAAAACTGAGACTGGTGGAATAACTTAAAGGAGTATCTATCTAACGGGTGGGGGTTAGTCTACTCCTAATTCTCACATTTTTACATCATCAGTAGACTAGATTAACACCTATTCTGCTCTCCTGTTCGGCGAGCAGTTTGGCGAATGGCTCTAGGGGAGAGCGCAGTTCGTGTTGATCCCGAGGGCAAGTCTAAGGAGTTCTTCCTTCACGTGGTTGCCGCCTGTTATTTGGTCTGGTTCAATAGGAAACAGACAGAACAGGAACACTCTGACGATCCTCATTTTTTTTTATCCCACCCCCTTTTTTCCTATCTTAACCCAATCCAAGTTGTTAAGCGTACCGTGCCGATGGATGCGTGGCTGTTGGGGAGTCCAGTCATAAACGGTGCCTAGCCGAGACCAGGGCGATTCGGTTAGTATTTTAGCCCTTCCCCCGGCATGCGGGGCTCTGCCGGGGGTGACCGAATTTTTCCCTAGCTACTCGTGGGACCAAAATGGACGAAGATCGACATTTTGAAAATATTAACTCACCTTTAATGGAACTGACTTCAGGTCTGGAAGAGGCTCTTTTAGCCTCACCAACACCCTGCAACCCTACGCCCCAACCTGGGACGTGCCGAGAAGTGGAAGGCACGTCTGCAGCCAAACCACAGTCGGAAACGAATCAGGGAGGCGAAAAGAAAAAGTTCACTAGGCCTTATAAGTCACTAGGCCTTCGCAGAGGACAACATCGACCTCGCCCTCATACAAGAGCCTTGGGTGGCCAACGGTCAAGTTCTGGGATTGTCGGCTGCCGGTAAGATCTTAGTCAATACTAAAGGCAGTAGACCCAGAGCTTGTATAATCTACAATAAAAATATTGAACTTTTAGCTGTTCCAGAGTATTGCAATGACGACCTGGTTACAGTCTTTATAAATCTCAAGGGATGCACAGGGGCCAGAGTAATCATTTGCTCAGCCTATCTTCCCGGAGAGAACCCAGATCCTGCCATCGAGTTAGAGCGAGTGGCGGAGTTCGCCTGTAAGCACAACGCCGAACTTGTCGTAGGATGTGATGCTAATGCTCACCACACAGAATGGGGAAGCACAAACATCAATGAAAGAGGTGAGTTACTTTTTGACTTTCTCATATCCAATCGCCTGGTAAACCTAAACTTAGGGTGTACAACAACCTTTGTAACGCGTGCTAGGCAGGAAGTTTTAGATATAATAATAATAATAATTTATTTCAAAAAACTGTACAATTAATTCAAATAATGTCTTAATTTAAAATAGTCTACAATAACAGGCACCTGAACTAGGATAAACCTGTATCTCAGGTGTATGTGCTAATATACGAATAACATACCTAATTAGTTAGTATGTTATAATATATGAATAACATACTAACTAATTAGGATTATTTCGGTAAAATATATTATCATTAATTTACTTATGATTTTCATTAACTTAAAACAATCAGCAACTTTTCCGTATCATCGTATGACAAATTTTGTAACCATGTCCGAATTACATTTTTACAATCTGCCATTTTTAATGGATACACGTACAAAATTGCATTGACTTGATTATACAGAAAAGGGCCAAGGAATGTAAAAAATCTATGCATGAAAGAATGCCTTATTCTAATGTTAGTTTCAATGTCTTTATCTTTGCGTCTTTTATCAGTGACCTCTCTTATGTAGGGCAATTTTAAGTGCTGTTTTAGTAACGTACTCATAACGAATAACTGGCGCATTGAGAGGATATTATAGGATTTATATAAGAGATGGGACGGGAATAGGATAGGGCGGAGTGTTGCGACTTTTAATACAGCTCTTTGAGCGCGTTCCAGTGGTAGCAGTGTAGTTTTAGCTGCTCCTCCCCATGTGGTTATACAATAGGTGAGAATTGATTGACATAATGTGTAATATACTTGCTTTACTACCTTAATATCAGTAAAAGAACGAATCTTTTTAAAAACAAACATTAGTTTACGGACTCTATTGCAGAGGTGGTCTATGTGGTTTTTAAATGTAAGAGTAGAATCTATAATTATTCCAAGGTATTTAATAGTTTTTGTATTAAAAATAACTGGGCAGTTACAATAATTAGACTAAGCGACTGAGCAACATTTATGTGCATAAATTTCTGGAATGGTTATATGCTGTGTTGAGCTGCGCATAGAAAAATGAATATATTTGGTTTTGTCCGTATTCAGTGTTAATATGTTTTGTTGGAACCATTTATTAACCCTGTCAAAACCTTGCTGTGCCTATAAGTAAACCTTGTCTACTGTATTTGCAGAAAAAAGGAGCACGGTATCGTCTGCGTAAGATATTATTTTACCTGAGTTAAGTTCAAGATTGCGAAGGTCATTCAAATATATCAAAAATAGGGGTAGCCCTAATACACTTCCTTGAGGCACGCCAAAATGAGTATTTTTTTGTTCAGAGCTAATAACCTTGTCGATTTTTATGCATTGATATTGATTTTCTAAATAGTTCGCAAAAAGTTGAAGCTGTTTACCTCGAATACCTATGCTCTCTAGCTTATTTAATAGGATGGGAATAGAAACTGTATCAAAAGCTTTTGCTAGGTCAAGGAAAATGCCAATTGGTTGCCTTTATCTAATTCTTGAGAGACGTAATCAGTCATTACCTGCACGGCATCAGCAGTGGACAGTTTTGGTCTGAAACCATATTGCATATTCAGTAATATGGATTTACTTTGTAAATAATTCGTTAATCTATTGATAATTAATTTTTCTAATATTTTAGACGTAGATGAGAGGATTCAGATAGGCCGAAAATTGGAAACGTTTTTTTTGTCCCCCGATTTATATACTGGAACTACAATGGGTTTTTTTAAACAATTTGGGAAAATTCCTTCAGAGAGGCAAATTCGAAAAATATGAGTTAATGGTGGTACTAGAATTTGTCTAAATTTTCTTAATATACTAGTATGTATCCCAACCAACCGCGCTTGTTTATTTCTATATATATATATTTATTATCTAATAATGCGAACGAGCTTAATTGGCAGTTTCTTTGAGCTGAAAAAGTGTCCCTGTATTCATGATTATTGTTAGAATTGTTAATTATCTGTAAAGCCATAGGATCATACTGGGACGCAAGCCCCAGTTGTTCCCGACCATGCTACTGCACGTACCTAAAGCAATTTTAGCCTTATGACATAAATTGCTAAGTTGAGAGTTCCACGTTAGTTTTTGGTCGATTGTTACGCCCAAGTACTTAACTTCAGTGGAGAATGGTACTTCTTTGCCATTAAGTTTTGGTGTGACTAACTTATCCAACCGTCTCTTTTTGGTAAGGGTATTATAACAGCTTTATCAGCATTAACTGATAAACTGTTATCCCTGCACCAGTTGTTTATGGTGTTTAGGGCTCGCAATGATCACAAGGTCGTCAGCATAACCCAGTGTGTCAAAGCGAAGGTCTGCCATCTTGTACAATAATTGGTCAACTGCAAGAGTCCAAAGGAGGGGTGACAAAACACCACCTCGTGGACAACCTCTTGTAGTTGCAATCTCAATCGAAGTTTGAAACAGCTCTATTTTTGCCTTTCTATTTGAGAGCATCAACTTCACCCGCCTAATGGTTGTGAGGTCAACATTTTTAGATGTCAAGCCCCCAACCTTCAGTGATGTAGGGCTACTGTCGAAGGCGCCCTCAATGTCCAGAAAGGCACAAAGAGCTATTTCTTTATCCTCCAGCGCTTTTTCGACTCTGTCAATAACACTGATCAGGGCTGTTTCCGTAGATTTGCCTCTGCGGTAAGCATGCTGGTTGTAGTGTATAGATCTCGTAGCTAGAGCTACATCCCTAATATATCTATCTATAAGCTTTTCCAATGTCTTAAGAAGAAAGGAAGAAAGGCTTATAGCTCTAAAGGACTTTGGTAAAGCGTAGTCCGTTCTACCGGCCTTAGGTATAAATAGAACTTTGACAATTGTCCATCGTTCTGGAATATGGGATATGCAAAACTTGCTCTGAAGATTTTCACCAGATAAGGAAGAAGGATATCGATACCCCTTTGTAGATTGATGGGCATTATTCCATCCTCCCCACTTGTCTTATATGTTTTTTTTATAGAATAAGGGTGACAAACGAGCACACAGTCCACCTGATGGTAAGTGGTTGCTGTGGCCCATAGACATCTACATCTATCTTCGTTTGCGAATTTAAATGCAGATACGTTGTCAGCCGTGAGGACTAAGATAGAATGCCTCTTTTCCAGTAAAAAGAGTCTCCGATTCTCTACACTCACCATACGAAACACAGCAGCATTAAGCTGCTATTTTACGCTGGTATTCTGTGAGAGCGTGGTCCTTCCCCGGTCGAGCCGACCCATTCGTGCTACAACTATACTATTAATATAGCTGCAGCATGACTCTACAACGTATCTTAAAGGCTTAAAGGAGTCAACAGCCCACTGCACCAGGTTTGGCCTTATTATCTTTGTAGCCCTACACCAGTCCTCATTACAAGGCCTTCGTAGGGCTCTGAAAGAGTTTGAGGCCAGAGTCATATGTGACCCTGGGAAATAAAAAGATTTGGCGGCATGTAAAAGATATTGCATTTATATCCAAACAGCATGAATCTTCAGCAGAATTATTGCAAAATATATCCTTGCCGCTTATATCAGCAAATAAAGCAAATTTGCAATATCTTTTACGTGCCGCCAAATCTTTTTATTATCTCTACCAGACTCTTCGAGTAAGCTTGTAAGATAATTATGCTTCAACTTTTTTAATATATTGTTACAATAATTCCTATATCTTTTATATGAAATTTGTAAGACAGGATTATCTGAAGAAGATTTTGCCATCAGGTTTAGTTTGTCCCTATGTTTCATGCATCTAATTAGACCGGGAGTAATCCAAGGCTTTAATTTTTTTTTAACTACTGTGGTATACGAAGTATTGCTAACGATGGCATTTCGTACGTTATTTATTAAGTAATATAACACTTTGCTACCAATAACATATCCAGGCGGATTACTGACGGGCATGTTAGTAGTGAAAACTCGATGTCTGATCACAGACACATTAAGTTTGTGATTAGGGCATCACCAACTTATGAAACTGTTGCTTTTAGAGATCCAAAAGCGACCTCCTGGGATGTCTATAGAGATAGACTAAGGAGGAATTTGGAAACGTTTCCTAAAAGCATAAAAACGATTGAAGGTCTGGAGTTAGCGGCGGAGACGGTAACCGTAGGTATCCTTGAAGCCTTCGAAGACAATTGTCCCGTCAAAACCAAGACCTCAACACGAAAAGTTCTTTGGTGGAACACTAAGCTAAAGCAGCTTAGGGAAAAGACCAGGAAACTATTCAATAGGACTACAAAAACCAAAGAATGGGATATTTATAGTGCAGCCCTAACCGATTATAATAAAGAAATTTGGAAAGCTAAGAGAGCATCGTGGAGGAAGCTATGCGAGGAAGTTGAGTCTTTGCCTCGCAGTGCAAGACTGCACAAAATGCTATCGAAAGCTAAACCTAATCAGATCGGGCTTCTTAAAAAGCCTGATGGTAACTTCACTAATAGTGAAACGGAAACACTGGAGCTACTAGCGTCAACCTATTTCCCAGGGTCACATATGACTCTGGCCTCAAACTCTTTCAGAGCCCTACGAAGGCCTTGTAATGAGGACTGGTGTAGGGCTACAAAGATAATAAGGCCAAACCTGGTGCAGTGGACTGTTGACTCCTTTAAGCCTTTAAGATACGTTGTAGAGTCATGCTGCAGCTATATTAATAGTATAGTTGTAGCACGAATGGGTCGGCTCGACCGGGGAAGGACCACGCTCTCACAGAATACCAGCGTAAAATAGCAGCTTAATGCTGCTGTATTTCGTATGGTGAGTGTAGAGAATCGGAGACTCTTTTTACTGGAAAAGAGGCATTCTATCTTAGTCCTCACGGCTGACAACGTATCTGCATTTAAATTCGCAAACGAAGATAGATGTAGATGTCTATGGGCCACAGCAACCACTTACCATCAGGTGGACTGTGTACTCGTTTGTCACCCTTATTCTATAAAAAAAAACATATAAGACAAGTGGGGAGATTCTACTCTTACATTTAAAAACCACATAGACCACCTCTGCAATAGAGTCCGTAAACTAATGTTTGTTTTAAAAGATTCGTTCTTTTGCTGATATTAAGGTAGTAAAGCAAGTATATTACGCATTATGTCAATCAATTCTCACCTATTGTATAACCACATGGGGAGGAGCAGCTAAAACTACACTGCTACCACTGGAACGCGCTCAAAGAGCTGTATTAAAAGTCGCAACACTCCGCCCTATCCTATTCCCGTCCCATCTCTTATATAAATCCTATAATATCCTCTCAATGCGCCAGTTATTCGTTATGAGTACGTTATTAAAACAGCACTTAAAATTGCCCTACATTAGAGAGGTCACTGATAAAAGACGCAAAGATAAAGTCATTGAAACTAACATTAGAATAAGGCATTCTTTCATGCATAGATTTTTTACATTCCTTGGCCCTTTTCTGTATAATCAAGTCAATGCAATTTTGTACGTGTATCCATTAAAAATGGCAGATTGTAAAAATGTAATTCGGACATGGTTACAAAATTTGTCATACGATGATACGGAAAAGTTGCTGATTGTTTTAAGTTAATGAAAATCATAAGTAAATTAATGATAATATATTTTACCGAAATAACCCTAATTAGTTAGTATGTTATTCATTTTATATAAGAAACAGAAAATATTTGTAAATGTATCTATTAGCACATACACCTGAGATACAGGTTTATCCTAGTTCAGGTGCCTGTTATTGTAGACTATTTTAAATTA
This sequence comes from Parnassius orleans, assembly GCA_029286625.1. Lineage (NCBI taxonomy): Eukaryota > Metazoa > Arthropoda > Insecta > Lepidoptera > Papilionidae > Parnassius > Parnassius orleans. The sequence continues at coordinate 458,741 of JAGSMP010000182.1, read as the reverse complement.
AGACATTATTTGAATTAATTGTACAGTTTCTTGAAATAAATTATTATTATTATTATATCTAAAACTTCCTGCCTAGCACGCGTTACAAAGGTTGGTGTACACCCTAAGTTTAGGTTTACCAGGCGATTGGATATGAGAAAGTCAAAAAGTAACTCACCTCTTTCGTTGATGTTTGTGCTTCCCCATGCTGTGTGGTGAGCATTAGCATCACATCCCACGACAAGTTCGGCGTTGTGCTTACAGGCGAACTCCGCCACTCGCTCTAACTCGATGGCAGGATCTAGGGTACACAATTTGGACCCGAGCAATTTCGTGGAATCTCAAAAAACCTCGCCCGATTGACCCTGGAAACTCTTTACCACAATAAATCACTTAAGATCTGGTCTGATACACCAGGCTTAAAACATTCTAAAACCTTAATCCGGGCTTTCGATCGTAAATTCGCTTCGGAAGCCCTGGGATTAGGTAAAAATAAATTGCACATTCTGGTAAGAGCCCTGACTGGACACTGTTGTCTTAAAAAGCACATGTCCATCCTGGGACGAAGCAACTCAAGGATGTGCCGGTTTTGCTCCCTAGAGGAGGAAACGCCTTTACACATCCTGACAAATTGCGGACCCTTAATGCGCAAACGCAGCACTCATCTGGGAAACTATGTACTTCGCCCAGAAAAAGTGAAATTACTCACAGCTAAGCAACTCCTTCTATTCATTGAGGACGTAGGGGTAGGGCTTAGCAGTGAACTGTAGACATAGCAGCGATCACTATAGATCTTTTAGGTCGCAGTAATACTGGTCTCTCTAGACCTGCATAGCTGCTCGTACATAATAAAAAAAGGAAAATCTATCTAACTCTTCATCACTGCATAATAATTTTAAGCAATTATACTATTTGTTTGAAAATTTTCACATAATTAATTTATTTAAATTAGTAAATAGTTTAATAAATTCAGTTTTATATTTTATTTAATAGATAACTTACCTAATAATAGACAGCTCCATGGCGCAGTGGCTTAGCAATTGAGTTGCAGCGCTAAGGGTCGTAGGTTCGAATTCCGCACGGAACAAGTATTTGTATGACCTACAAATAATAATTGTTCCGGGTCTGGATGTTTGTCCTTGTGCAATTTATGTTTGTAAACTGCCCCCACGATACAGTAGAAAATCCTAGTGTGGAGGTTACGTTTTCTTTTTAAAAAAATGAAAAAAATATATGATATACTTACCTAATAATATAATATGGGATTATAGTATTTGACTAGCGATCCGCTCCGGCTTCGCACAGGTGATTTCTTTATATTATATCTTATCGTCACGTGATTTTCCGAAAGGTTAGGCAGGCATCTTATATTACCAGTCCTATACAATATTAGGGAACGCCTATTGCCGTCTACTGGCCTCATTTAATCATTGCCTTTTACAATTATAGTATTTAGATATCGATACCCATCACATATGCGGAGTTTCACTAGCTTATTCAATTTGACCCTGAATAGGTACATACTTTAAAATAAAAAATGATAATAAAATTTACTTTGTTGTTTATATTTTACTTTCCTACTTTATCACTGTCTAAATAACAGGTAACTCACGATCAATCTAAAAAGTAAACGCCGCACAATGTTTATTATAGAGAACCATGAATACTTGTATTAGAATAAAAGAGGAAAGTATTCATGGACGTTATTAGTATAGTCACTGAATTCATGAACAACATTATTTACGTGCACTAATAAACGTTCCTTTCTTTAAAAGTTTTTTTTTATTGAATGCCGTGTCTGTGCATTCTACGATCTGTGATTTTTTACTTATATTCGTAAGTTGTTGTTTTTACGTGGTAGAGCCATGCTGCATCTATATTAGTAGTATAGTTGTAGCATGAATGGGTCCACCAAAACCAAGGACCACGCTCTCACAGAATACCAGCGTAAAATAACAGCTTAACGCTGCTGTGTTTCGTATGGTGAGTGTAGACAACCGGAGAACCTTTTTACTGGAAATGAGGCATTCCATCTTAGTCAACGCAACGCATCGGCATTTTGATTTGTAACCGAGGATAGATGTAGATGTCTATGGGCCGCAGCAATCACTTTCCATTAGGTGGACTGTGTGCTCGTTTGTCACCCTTGTCCTATAAAAAAAAATATGGCATTAGTAGTATTTTACGAAATATTGTAGAGGCGGGGTGCGGCAAAGAGGGAACGAATGCTCAAGGTTATTTGGTCAGGGAAACGCCTTAAAACTTAAACACTTGATAGCTCGTGATGTCTACCGGACAAAGCGACAGCACCCCACCGTTCAATGTAATTGAAGATGCTTGACCACGACATAACTCTCAGTGATGCGTAAGCATAACAGGCAGTATATCACTTATACATACTTGTCACCTCTGCAGTCTATTAATCTTTGCACTTTTATAAGTAATACAGAACGTAGTCGCTAGACGGTGTTGACGTCGGCTAAAATCCTTGCGGTCGCCGTTTCGTCAAGGTCAATTTGGCTTATTAAAGCCATAAGTGTAACATTTATCTTGGCATTAAAACAAATAAAATGATTGCCAGCACCTGTGATTTTTAGTATGGCGTTGACTACATCTGCAGCGTTTCAAAGTACGAGTACTAACGTCTTTCGCTATATATATATATATATATATATATATGTATTAGTGTTGTTGGCCGGATGAGGAAGCTCAAGGTCGCTCAGCGAGCTATGGAGAGGGCTATGCTCGGAGTCTCACTGCGTGATAAACTTAGAAATGAGGATATCCGCAGTAGAACCAGAGTGACCGACATAGCCCAACGGATTAGTAAGCTGAAGTGGCAATGGGCCGGCCATATAGCTCGAAGAACCGATAACCGATGGGGAAAAAAGGTTCTCGAGTGGCGGCCTCGTACCGGCGGACGACGTGTAGGGCATCCCCCCACTAGATGGAGTGACGACCTGGTAAAACATGCAGGAAGTCGATGGATGCAGGTGGCTCAGGACCGTGCTTTGTGGCATTCCTTGGGGGAGGCCTATGTTCAGAAGTGGACTTGTGAAGGGCTGTAATGATGATGATGATTAGTGTTGCCAGGTTTAGTGGGTCAAATACCGAGACGGAAGGTAAAAATAGTCGAGGATTTGGTTTATAAATATAATCAAATAAAAATAAAACAGGTGAGTTATACTATAGGTATTTTTGATACAATGCGCAATGTGCTTTATAATAAACTTTTGGGATTGAGCTAATAAACCTATAATTTTATCGTGCAAACATTGGAAAAACTGCATATTGGTCTATGTGCGTTTTTTTTTCATTTTACTAAATGTACTTATCTAAACAGCAGCATGTAAGTTAGGTACTGTCCTAATTACTAGTAAAATAATTAAATAATAAATAATGGTCGAATTGACGACGTCGATGTAGTGTGGCTGGGCGGGCGGCATCAATTGGCGGGAGAAAAAAAAAACAACGTGAATAATATCTGTATCTCGCCTACACAATACGCGTACAGTTTAATACTTTTTTGTTGACTGTTAAGTAAGAGTTTGGTGAGAAAATATTATGAAATCTCAAAGCTAAAATATTGAAATGTAGTAACAGCTACATTAACAGCTTACAGATGTATTCATTTTTGCTGTCATAATTAAGGTGAAGTTGACACTAAGGAGGTTAGTAAAAATCGCGATATTTGGTGTCCCGATCAAGGGTGAATCGGGACGTGTCAACAGATCCCTGAAAATCGGGAGGTTTCACGCAAATCGTGACATCTGGCAACACTAATGCATATAATCTGTGCTAGTGTCTAGCACTTTGAAGAGGTTTGTAGTTCCTATCGGCAGTTTTGTAATTTCCAGTTGAGTTTATATTGCTCTTACTTTCGATTATTGTTAAAAAACTTGTTAAGACGAGTCAAGCTGAGGGGTTAGTCATTCGCCTTTGAGATTACTTCAAGCAAGAACAAACTAAATGGCGGAATAAATATAAAATTTATTTAATTTATTTTTCTTAACTTTTTCACTATTTATTTATTTATTTGTTTATTGTAGTACATGAATCGTAAGCGCCTTAAATATAGTATACATGAATATGACGGTATTGCACCACACATACTAAAATAGAATTATCGTACTTATAAATATATTACTGCTAGTAACTCTAGTAAGCATAGTACGTAACTACGCACGAAAGTGAAATAAATGAAACTTTTATAATTTTATTAGTAATAAGAAAACTACATTAAGTGAGATTTTAAAGTTAATGTTAATCTTATAATCACAACAGAATAGAGAAAATTAATAAAAACAAATTCAGTGTTATTTTATCATAGTTAAAATATTTGTCGTGTCTTGCAAACGCACGCAAGTTACGTTCTAGTGACCTATCAACCTGTGATCATAAAAAGTACTCTGTGCTGTCATCCGCACCATGCTACAACGCAAAGACTGTACTCCGCTAGGAGTAATAGCCAGTATATTATAACTGACCCTTGTATACATAGAGGTCAGTGCAGCATAAAAAGTACTCTGTGAGTAATAGTGTTCAGTGCTGTAATCGTTTTTGGCGGGAACTTGATCGGAGGCGGTTTGCTGCTCCTATATTATTGTTTAAATAATGGTTTGAAGTGGGTTTTGATATGTAAAAGTGGTGCGATTTTTTATATTAAATGTCTGCGCATGTGAATTATTTGTGGAAACGGTGAAACAAGTACTGCGATGGGGACGTGAATCTCAAGATAAGGTGTCTGTCTGCTTAGGCGCCTTGAGATACTATCGCCAACTATCTGCTGGCTCAAGTTGCCGTCAAAATCTCCCAAAAACTACGCAATATGACGCATCGACATATTGTAAAGTATTTCTATGGTCTAAACTCTAAACAAAAAAGAAAGACAGGCTCAGAAAGGCTAGAACCCAGAGCCGTAAAGCCAGTTTAAAAAAAAATGCTGTACATATCTATTTATCTATGATATTATCTGTGTACTAATCACCTCCCCTACCCCAGCCTACGAATTTGGAGTACATGTATATTTTTTTTTATTGACAGACGTATTTTAAATAGCACATCTCAAAACTATTAATTATTTAAACTGCACCCGTGTACTTTAGAAATAAAAAATAGTTAAAAATCACTCACCTTATAACGTCAATATTACTTCAAGTAATTAGAATTGGGTACTTTTTGCAATATGAAAAAACTGCACCTTGCTTGAATATAATTGCACCATCGTTAAAAATGCGTTAAATTCAATATTAACTGCAAAAAGTTAATAGAACCAAATTTGTTAAGTGTCGACAAAGAGTACATAATCACTAGATTTACGGAGCGGGACTTCCTTAGTAAAAGTAAATGTTTGAAAGGGCGCCAAGCTACTTTACTAACATCAAGACATGACATTTAATTACTAACCATACCTCACCTATAAATTTGAAGTGAATATAAAAAATACAGACAGCCGTATTTTAAAAGCAAATCTCAAAATAATTATTATTTAAACTGCACCTATGTACCTAGTTTATAAATAAAAAATAGTGAAAGATCGTTTAGAGATTTAAGATTTTTGATAAGTTTAGAGATTTTGTGTAAATAAGACAATATAGATTTATCTAAGTAAATAATTACTGTTCTGTATAAGCAAGTTTTATCATACCTTTATATATGCAAAATAGGATATAGGCGGTTGCTCTTTTTAAAAAAATTAAAAATTACAATAATTATAATTATTGACATAATTAACTGCAGTCCCAAGGATAGTTGGAGCGAATCAAATCCACGCTCTTTTATCAAACTTGTATAAGGGCAAGGCCAAAATGGATTGTGGAATTTTATTATAGAAGAGCACGCTCATTTTCACGAATAACTTTCGGACCTTTTTGAGGCGGAGCTCAATGCGGTTTCTAGTTTGTCCATCATGCAGATCGCTGATTTTTTGTACTCATGAATAAGTTCTCTTGAAAATGATATTGATAGTGATATATAATGTGAAGCTTCTGTGAGAATACCTATTTCCTTGAAATTCTCTCAAGAGATTAGCGCGGTTATTAATTGTAAATTGCACGTATTGCCCTTATCTGTAATACAAGAAAATTCTCAAAACAGTAATAGACATGTTGTTTTATTAATTTAAGTTACAAGGAATACACATGTTGTTTTAAACTATACAATACTTTTGTTTTTTCCTTAAAATTTTCACATGCATCAGGTGACAAACCTATCAAAATAGGTATACATTTTCGACGTTGTTAGTAAGCTTCTCCTCTGGTCCTTACTCCTTACTCTGTGGTTGTAAGGTGAGCGATCCTTACCTATTTATTGAAGTGAATAGTTCTTTAGAATCGTTGTAATTTGAAACTCAATGAAACGAAAAAAGCGATACTAAAAAGAGACAATCATATACGTCTATGATTTAGTCTACGAGAGAATGGGATAGAATACAGTGTAGTAGGCGACAATAACCTAATGGCAGGGTGCGGACAGTGAACTCAAAGGTTGTGAATTGTAATCCGCCATTCTACAACTGTCGTGAACCGCTCGTAACACAAGCATTTTACGTTGATTAAAGGGAATATTAGTAACGTTAATAGCATTACAAGTAATTAAAAAAACATTATGTTTTTCCTATTATCTCGGTCTCGTCTTTGTGCGGTGCTTTAAAGATAGTTAACATATATTTTAATTGGCGCTACGACAAAGTTTTATTCGAAAGAAAATAACCTATTGATTTATTACACTAAAATTTAGGCTCTACATGTCTATAAATAAGGATTTTAACATTTGTTTGCTATAAATTGAAACTATAATGGTATATTTTAAACCGAACTTGTGGTTGAAAATTATTATATTAAAATAATATTCATACTTTAGTTACCATAAGGTACTTGTGTCAATTGTTGAAATTGAAAATGGAGTCTGTTTAGCATTTAGTTACAACAGCCTATATACGTCCCACTGCAGGGCACAGGCCTCCTCTCATTTCTGAGAGGGTTTTAGGGCAAGGAAGATTCCGCCGCGCTGCCCCAATGCGTGTTGGCGAACTTCACTAATTTTAAACTTGATAACAATATTATAATAAATAAACCCTACAATTATCCTACTCCTGATATTCTGCATTCGTCGCATTCTCTCGAAGTTTAATTTTCTGAAGGTTTCACTTCTACCACGTGCGACCTGCACACATGTTTTTTGACGTGACAACGTCTTATAAATTGGTTTGCCGGGTGACACTTCAAGAAACTGCGTTACGCTCCGCTCACGTTATGCGCTCACAATGAGAGCGAGTGAGAGGCACGCGTCCCTTCCACTCGGGCATGGTTAGCCCGCCTAAGAGCGAGAGAGACAGACATAATAAAATTATTTTACCACTCAAAGTCGTTGTCACGTAAAACTTTCGCCCGTATACCGACTTTACAGGCAACCAATTTTTTTATAAACTACATAGGTGCAGTTTAAATATTTTTTTATATATACTCCAAATCCGTAGGCTTTGTAGGGGGTAATTAAACTTCATGTCTTGATGTTGGTAAAGTAATGGCGCCCTTTAAGTTACAGAATACAAAGGTTTGAAATTCCCGCAAAAAGTTTTATATGGGCTCCCAACGTGGTGCTTGTAGTCTACGTGTATAAACACGTGTTTCCTTTTTTTAGTATGAAGTTGGCATTCTTCTCTCGGTAGAGAGTAATTGTGCTCTGTGACTAAGGAAGTCCCGCCTCTTAAACGTAGTCATTATACACTCTTTGTTGACAATTAACAAATTTGTTTTTTACTTTTGCACTTAATATTGCATTTTATGAATTTTTAACGATGGTGCAATTATATACAAGCAGGGTGCAGTTTTTTCATATTACAAAAAGCACCCAATTCTAATTATTTGAAGTTATATCGATCTTATAAGGTGAGCAATCTTTACCTATTTTTTATTTATAAACTACATGGGTGCAATTTAAATAATTAATATTTTTGAGATGTGCTATTTAAAATACGCCTGTCAGTATTTTTTATTTTATATATACTCCAAATTCGTAGGCTGGAGTAGGGGGGGTGTACTAATCTACTATCGTAGATAGAGGATTGACAAGTCTATGTCTACTATAAATATTTCCTGTATAGGAAGGATGGTTACTATACTCTTTGTAGCTGTTGTTTCAGGATCAGAAGGGCTAGAACCCAGAGCCGTAAAGCTAGTTAAAAAAAGAAAGCTGTTGACTGCTGTTGTCACTGACTTAGAAGTATAGCTGTTGTATATTCTCTTTGGCTGTTGTGAAATGTGAATATTTGTGCATGTAGGTATAAATCTTGCTTTTACTTTTTGTTTTGGTATATTTAAAGCAAGGATTGAACTACTCTTTTAACGAGAGGTTAAAAGGTATAGGTACCGTAAGACCTATCGTACTCTGTGAGATTTTGTACTTTTATTAAATAATATGTATTAAAATAGAATAGTTACTTTCGTAAACATGGAACCCACGACGTCGCCGTTAAAGAAATTTAAAAGCCCATCGATTGATAATATTAACACTAAAACTTCGGTCACGTAAGTATTACTATTTTATTTGATATGTTAAAGTAAATTATTTATACCATGTGGTACCCATTTAATTAGTCTCTGTGTTTGCAGATGTTCAAATGTCCCCGATGGCTTATTTGATGCAACGACAGCCAAGAAACACTTCAGCAAATTTGGACGCGTCCAAAAGATTAGACTATTTCCAAAGAGACAAATGTGCATCATTGAGTATGATCAACCCACCAGTGCAGAGAGGGCCGTTTTAAATGCTGGAGCTTTTGATGGGTTTATGTTTGATGTTACTCGCACAAAGACACGAATGTATGTTTGTTTATTACACATCATCATCACAGCCCATCATAAATCCACTGCTGAACATAGGCCTCCCCAATGAATGCCTGCCATGGTCCAGAGCCATGCATATAAATTATATAATATAAATATTCTAAGAAAAAATGTAAATAGTTAGTGTTAGCAATTTTGCATGGTTTTATCAGTTTGGTGTTTTTATAGTTGACAAGGAGAACTCCTTAAAATTCTGGTATTTCACAGTTGATGGAATAACCTCTTAATTATTGCTGAATCTTTAGAATTCAGGCTATTGATACTGTCTTAGTTGAGGTATTCAGACTGAATTTCAGAGACAATCTCAAGCTTAAACTTAAACTCCACAATGTCAATATTTATCTATGCTGTGCAAATTTTGACATTATAGAGTTTTAGTATAACAAGTTAACAGTGACCTCACAATGCGTCATCAAAGAATTGTTATTTTTTCATGGATGAGGCTTGTAGGGATTCATTTTGACAAATTGGGTTTGTTCATTTGTAGTACATAATAAATAACATTCAATTTTATTTTAATTTTATGTGGATTATAGGACTTCTAAATAAACTTGTAAGGTACATAATTTTTCTATGAGTTTAATGAATGAAAAAATTAAAAGCAAAAACCTAACAAAACACTTTTCTTCTATAAAAGTAAACATTAGTTACAGCCTATATACGTCCCACAGCTGAGCACAGACTTCCGTTCTTTTCTGAAAGAGCTGCACTGCTCCAATGCATGTTGGTAGACTTCACAGAAATATTTAATTTCTTAGATAAGCAGAATTCTTCACAATGTATTCACTTAAAATTGCAATTAACAATTCCATTGGTGCCGGCGGGGATCAAACCCAGGTTACTTACATACTGTAAAATTTTTGCCAAGCTCTTAGCGTCTTAGCCAACACAGCTCCATACTTAATTAAAACTTCTTTATCAAAATAATTATTAAAAAACTAAAAAAATTAACTTTTTTTTAACACACTAAACATTGAGCAAATTGACAATAAATGAGGTCTAAATAAATGAAATAAACTTAAAACATTCAAAACAAAATTATACATAGCAAAACTTTAAAACATATCCATTGGTTTTAAGTATCTATTTTTTAATGTGTTACCAAATGTAATACCACAATTACTACAGATTTAGCATAAATGACATGCAATCTGTCATTATATTATAGCTATAAAATAATTTTTGCATGTGCATCTAGTGAGGTAAACATTACCTCAATTAATTTTCTACTCACCAGTTTATTAGGTACACCTTAACGTCATTAGGTTTTAAAGATTTTAGAAAAAAAATTGCTCTGGAATTCATTTAAGTAAAATTTTACTATCTAGAAATCCCAAAAAAAAAAATCCAATAAGAAGTCTTCTATCCATAGTTCCATCCATGTTCAATTGACTCCATGCACTTCACCATTAACCCTACACTACTTATCTTGTCTTTTAACTCAAAAATCTGTCTTCCTCATGAGTTACTTCTTCAAGCAGTTTGCCTGGCCCATTGACATTGTCAAAATAACAAATAATAATGTGTATTCCATGTTATTATTCCCAAAAATAATTTGTTATACATATATTACACAGAAGGCGAAAAAGTAAGAAAGATGATGACCCAGATTGGGTGCCAGACTCTGATGTTGAAGAAGAACTTTCTGCTATGAGAGGAGCTCCAACATATAGGATATCAAGGCAAAAAGGTGACACATTTTAATACTGTTACAGTTACAGCCTATTAAAGTCCACTGCTGACCATAGGTCTCCCCATAGATTGCCTCACAAAAGGGGATATTAGCCATAGCTACCACGCTTGGCAAGAGGGTTGGCAACTGCAGTTTTTTGTTTTTAGTTGTTATAAGGAAAATGCTACTGCCCATCTCCTGATTTGTTTTCCTCTCTTGGCTTTTACGAAATCCACAGGATGATATGAGGTTTTTATACATTTAAAGACATTTTAATACAATTTCAATTAATATATCCAAAATAATTTTATTTAATATTTGTATTTTAATATTTATTATTATGTGATGGCAATAATTCATAACAGATCACTATGTAAACAGGAAGTTGACACTACCAATGATAAAAAACTATAATTATATAATTTGAATTAACTACTTTTAGTGGTGTCTTAAAACTTGATTGCTTTTCTATTTGTAGTTAAATTTGATTTTTAGTTTTAATTTTTTTTATATATAGTAATGACCGACTACAGATACACAACATAAATCTGTCGCTTAATTACAGATTTTCTATATTTAAGCATTCCTCAAATTTAACTGAAACAAAGAACACTGAGCAGCCCTCAAATATTTATGCTATAGTAGCATTTATTCAAAAAAGTTTGTATCATTGACGTTTTTATAATATTTGATTTTATATATATTTTTAAGAGCATTATCTGAATATATAGAATTTTTTCATGTTTCATTTGATTGAAAATTAAAGTCAAAGTAATCTTCTACCAATATTCATTTTCAACGTAATTTATCCGAATTTTCTCAATGCTGTTGATAATACTTACTTTTCTATTTGAATATTATTACTCGAAAATCACGGTAATATTTTCCTAGAAGAAAATGAGAATGCTGTCAGATTTATTTCCGCATCATGTAGGCGTAAGTGTGGACTTGCAATGGCTTTTTACTTATCAATATCTATATATAATACTTATAATATCTATCGACACAGGCCGATTAATGGACCAAGACCACGGCCACAGATTCTGTGCTACAACAGATCCCATCTGAAAAATGTATGATTCTTGCCGATTTAAATGCCCGCTATGCTGAATGGCTCGGTTCTCGTGCAACTGGAGATTTGTTTACAACTGCCTTACTGGTTACTTCGCCTAAGTGGATTCCAGACGTAGAGGACCTTTGCCAACCACATACTGCGAAACAGACATTGGCAAAGTTAGCAGCGCTAGAGCTAGAGACCCTGACTTATCTATCAGTCCAACAGACTTCCACTTTATTCATAGTTAAGATAACTTTTTATAGGCGAAAATTTAAATTTCGAAGAAAGGAGAACACCTTTATAAAGTTCATGAATTCTTGTGCAGCAGACTTCTAAAACAAAGGAATCAACAAACTACCCATAAATGGAAGGAATGTGTTATAGTTTAGGCAAATATTTTGATTAGTTTTTGTAAAATGATTTAGGTGAAAATTTAGAATCATTTGGCAGGAGAGGGGAGGGTGAGTGGGGGAGACGGGAGTGTCCCCTACATCCCGACACCACTCCCATGAAAAGGTAATACACTGTTCTTGAGAAAAATTAAAAAGAAAATCCCATAGACCTAACCTCAAAATGATAACATTTATCTCTCTCTGGCAGGAGGGCCCCCCTCTCCCCTAGGGAGGAGGGAGCGGGGGTGTCCCCTAACTCAACTAAAAGGATTTCTGGGTGTAAAGTATGTAATAATCCTTTCTTTGTTTGTAAACATAATTTTTTATGAGAGTATAGACCACAGAAGAATAAATATACCATAGAAGTATAATAATGTGACACTAGTCTTTGACATGGTCTTACATCCTTGTCGCACTTACACAAAATTATGTATGCTATCCAGCTTTCACAGTAATATTGCATTAGTTTTTCCATATTAAACCCATTTTTAGGTTATAATAGTTTTTTTTTTCTCGAAAACGGTGCATTACATTTTAATGCAAGTGGTATTGTTATAATCGGGGACCAAACCCCTACCAAATACAACACCTTGCTCCTCCAAATTCCTGCCAAACGATTCTAAATGCAACCCATAATTTATTCCAATGTTCCAATACAAAACAGCAATTTCATAAGTAAATACCTTTTTTTTATTACATTATTACTATAAAAAATTAGGTAAAGATAAGTAAAAGATGCATTGCGGTTTTAATTTCTAGCAATGGATATAGATCCTGTTGCAGTAAGGCCCAAAATTCCTGCACAATCAACAAAATTATCACCATTGAGAAAGAAGATAGCCCAGACTACTAGAGCAAAACAGACTGTGTAAGTAAATCAAATTTTTTAACATATTAAATTCTTTGTTTTGTTTGATCTTTTAATTTAATTATATAAGCCTAAATATTTTATATGGACAGTAATATTTTTCGGGACATATCTTGAGATTATAGGTGATTCATAGCAAAAATACTTAAGTACTAATTTGTGTCTAAAATTTTAATATTAGAATGACAAATGAGCTAACAGTCCACCTGAATTCAATGCTATTTTTATTCCTGAATTTTATTGATGATACACCTTACAGCCTGTAATAATACTGACCCACTTACCCATGAAATTATGCATTGTTGCTTGAATGGTGTTAACCTAGAGAGATTACCAGGAAGAAAAGAACCTTATCTCAGTACCTTAGTGACTTAATGATTTATGAATTTATAACCATAGACTAGTAAATTATTCCTAGATAAATATTGACTATGTATATTGTTTGTACTACCTAATACTCCTATTGTCTTAATAAGGCTGTTAATTTTTACAACTTTAAATTTTTTTCAGAAACCAGTCTTTACCTGCTGAACCTCCAGCACTAGTCACTATTTCAACGACCAGTCTTAGCACGTCAGAAGCGGCTGCTGAACTGCATCAACTTCGCTCCCGGATATCTTTGACTCCAGATGAGCAATGGCGGACATTAGATGCCAGAGACAGGTTAAAAACCTCTAATCTGCATTTATATAATTATTGGTGCTTCTGTTACTCATTGTGTAACTCCTGAACGGCTTGACCGATAGAGGTCATGTTCACACAAATAATTATTTCGTTCATAAGGTTCTCAACAATTCTATATTTTTACTGACCATAATCATAATATATTCCGATAATTTAGTGCCAAAAACGAAAACCACAAAATTTGGGCCCAGTAGGTGGGGAAAAAAAGTAAAAAGGTGCTTGAATTTTTTAATATAAAATGGTAATTACATACTTTAAATATTTTTCAGTCCTCAGAGTTTGAATCAGTCACACTTGTAATGAAGCTTTTACAAAAATACAAACAATAGTGATAACGTTTTTTATGTAACTGAAAAACGAACATATAGTAAAGATGGTAATTAGCTTTTTTTTATAGGATGAGGATGATAAACGAGCCCACAGTCCACCTGATGTTAAGTGGTTGCTGCGGCCCATAGACATCTACATCTATCCTAGATTACGAATCAAAATGCAGACGCGTTGTCAATACTACTTGCAGTCTTTCAACACCTGCAACCAACTTTAAACTGAGAATACGTACACTAATGGCTACAGATGCATTGTATCCTGAGGACTAAGATGGGATGACTTATAGCTTGTAATTATATACCCTTAGAACCCTCCAGACCATAACACAGCTGTACAGCACTGCTGAAAAAAGGACTTGTACCACTTATAACATAATTTTATTTTTTGATTTAACATGTGTAATACAAATAAATAAAATAAATATGTAAACAAAGGCACCAAAACTCGTAGTGTTTTAATTTATTTTTATTTATATTAAGTTACAAAAATGCATCCCAAATGCCAACCACATCTGCACCACTTGCCTTTATGTACTAATAATTAACAAGTGACAGCTGCTTAAGATGTTATTGCTAAAGAGAAAATGACAAGTTTTTATAAAATTAGGATGAGACAAGCTACATTAGCTTGTTTATAATTCTAATTTTATAAAAACTTGTTGTTATTAGAGGTTATACGTGTAAAGCCTAACAAAGGAGACCACAGATGCATTGTCACACCTGTGGACTAAGTGTAAGACTAAATGCCTCTCGGTCTGTAATATTACTGAGTCTTTCATCATTTAGACTAAATATATTGCTTCGCAGTAGGCAAGAAAGTGGTAACAAAAGGTGTCACTGTGCAGAAAATGTCTATCCTATATATACAAGTCCTATATTTTAGTATATAGTATCACCAGACATAGCCCAATAAAAATCAGCATGCCTTCATTTTTATCTCTCTTTTGTCTCAAAATACATTATCTGATTTAAGTGTCTCCCACACACAAGCGGCTTGCGGTGGCGGCCAACTGTTCAGCCGCTAACAATTCAGCTTAAATTGCAAACAAATACAACTGTATTTGCTTGCAATTTAAGTCAGTCTGCGAACCCATGCGGCCATGTCGCGGCCGCACGCCCCGCCGCCTCCGCCACCGTGTGTGTGTTAGTAGCGAGCGCGCGGCCTATCGGTCGGTGGCCGCAGCGCGGTCAGTTGCAAATTTTTACAACTGGCCGTGTGTACCGCGTGAAAAATGGCACTAAATACAGAGATTTTAATAGAAACAGTGCAAAATTATCCAGTACTTTGTGATACTTCACACCGTGATTACAAAAGCATTAGGATTAAAAACAAAATGGATATGGGATAATATTGCTAAATATAATAAGAGTAATAAAACTTCATCACAGCCATGTTGACTGACGTCCGATCGTAGCACAGACACCGCAGCAAATAGCGCTCCAGGCCGCCACTTCGACGGCGGTGGTGTATTGTTACAGTAGCTGGAGCCGCGGCTCGCGATTAGCCGCCGCCGCTAGCCGCTTGTGTGTGGGAGACGCTTTATGTTCATTGCATACTTATTAATTTGTAGCCAACATTCCTTACTGATCGTACTATGTGGCAGAAAACGAAAAAGAAAATCCCTTCATCTAGCAGTGCATATGAAGGGATTTTCTTTTCCCTGTTGATTTGGAGATGCCAAGTTTTTGAGGGATCCGTCATCCATATTATATATCAAAATTGTAAAATTAAATTCCTCAATTATTTGATTTGTGTAATGTTATAAAATGAATTTCGTTTTTTTTTCAGAATTTTGCGTTCATGGGGTGGTGCAGGATCTAGGGTTAAGGTGGGCGGAGCAACGATAGGCACTTGCCCAGACATGTGTCCCGAAAAAGAATTATTGCATCGTCAGGCCGAACATCAGGTAAATTTATGAAAAACCTATCATCATCATTACAGCCCTCCACAAGTCCACCGCTAAACATAGGCCTCCCCCAAGGAATGCCACAAACACGACCGTGCCTGAGCCACCTGCAACAATCGACTTCCTGCATGTCTTACGAGGTCATCACTCCATCTAGTGGGAGGCCGCCCTACATTTCGCCTACCTGTACGAGGCTGCCAATCGAGAACCTTTCTTCCCCATCGGTTGCCGGTTCATCGAGTTATATGGCCGGCCCATTGCCACTTCAGTTTATTAACCCGTTGGGTTTGTACTGTAGAACCAGAGTAACCGAGATAACTGAATTTTAGTTATCTCGTTTACTCTGGTTCTACTGTGGATATCCTCATTTTTAAATCTATTATGCAAAGAAAGCCCGAGTATAGCCCTCTCCATAGCCAGCTGAGCGACCTTGAGCTTCCTGCAACGACCATGTCTCAGATCCGTAAGTTATCAATGGCAACATGCACTGGTTGTACAACTTTGTTTAGAAGTTTTGAGGTATACCTGACGAGAAGATGTCGTAATCTCCCAAACGCTACCCAGCCGAGTTGAATCTGTTGATTGACCTCTCGGTCGAAGATGCACCCCAGGAAACATACTCGTCAACAACTTCGAGGGTAGTGCTCCCAACAACTACCGGTATAGGTGTGACATGGATGTTTTGTTTGTTTTGTCCAAGCTCATCTTAAGACCTATCCATTGAGAGTTGGATCCTCCAACGATTTTGCCATAAGGACTATATCGTCGGCAAATCGAAGGTGAGTGATGTACTCGCCATTGATATTAATACCGTATCCTTTCCAGTCCAGTAGCTTGATAACGTCTTCCAATGCAGCGCTGAAGAGTTTCGGGGATATAACATAACCCTGTTACTACACCTCTATTGGAAAACCTATTGTCAAATAAAATCTTAATAATTTATATTGATTTAAATTGTTAATATTACATACAGAATGTAATAAATAACTTGTTTAATTTTTTCTTCAGTATGTTGAATAAGTACTTATAATAAACTAGCTGTTCCCCGCGACTTCGTCCGCTTGTAATTTAGAGTTTTAATTTTGTTGCGCGGAACCCTAATTATTTTTCTAAAATATAAGTAGCCTAAGTTACCCCTTATAACATGAGCTATCTACCAGTGAAAGTCCCGTCAAAATCGGTCCGGCCGTTTCGGAGATTAGCCGGAACAAACAGACAGACGAAATTTTCAAAAATTGTGTTTTTCTTATAAGTACCGTATATACTTTCATAATATGAAAATAATAGCTTTTTACTAATTGCATATTATGCAATTAGTAAAAAGCTATTATTTTGACATTACAAACAGACACTTCAATTTTATTTATTTGTATAGATAAACAAACAAAAGTAAATTACTGCACAAGTTCAATAAAATGTTTGGATCATTATATTATATTATATATGTAACGCGATATTTTCATCAATATCCCTCGCTTCTTACGATATCCACGGGATGATATGGGGTAGTGGAAATTCTTACACTGCCACTACACGATAAATAGCTTCTTAAGTTGAGGCTTTATTTCTCCTATACACTGCCTTAGCACCAACTTCAAGCTATAATGTGGGAATTATAGTTTTTTTTAGTTGTTTGAAGTAAATTTTTTCTTTTTATTTAAAGTTTAATTAGATAAATAACATATCATGTAAAATAAATCTATTGTATTTTAATAGTTCCTGTTACTCGGCAGGTGATGACATTGGAGACAGTGCCAGATTCAGATGGTCTAATGGAGCCGTGGCGCGCCGTTAAACAGTACAGTCGTAGCTCAGCAGACCAGGAAATGCCAATGTGCTATGAACTGCGACCAGCTCATGTACTCATGAGAACTTGCGCTTACCTGCTTAATGAAATTGCTGACACCTCTCGTCAGGTAAATTAAATTTTAACTTATTGACTTATTTAACATTTTTACATGTATACAATTTTCTATTATTTTTGATATGAAAATATCTTTTGTCAGTAGTATTATTCATTACTATGAATTTTATACAATTTTAGTTATATCCAATGACTAAGTTAATAATTAATTATTAGATAAAGATATTATAAACTATATAACTCAAACATACCACTATTATTATCCTGTTCAGAATGCAATAATATTAAAAACTGCAGTGTATCTATGACAAATCTTCCTATAAGGCAATATGTGGCGGAGACCCATGTTTAGCAGTGAACTTTTCATGTGCTGTAATAAATGAGATAAAGATATTGTGTATGTAGAAAATTGAATGTCCTTAATTGACATAAAATATTACAATATGAAAAACAATATAACGTAATAATAAAAGTAAATTCATCAATATCACCATTTATGGATTTACTTTCACTTCTTTTAAAATTGTGCAAAATTATTAATTTAAACTGTTCAAAATTAGCAGTTGATTAAATATCAGCTCTTTCTTATTGCAAAAATAACGTAAAAATATTTCTAAAATAAATGATTTTATTTGTACAGGTATCACTGGCAGATTGGTTTCATTTCATGTGGGACCGATTTCGCGGTATCCGCAAAGATATAACACAACAAGCTTTATGCTGTGCAGGTATATATAGTTTGCTGTCAATACTTTGGTGCCACCATAATATGGCTAAGGCTATGACTATAATAATTCAAATGCAAAATTAAATTTTATGTTGTAAAAATTTGGGATACATTTTAATAGAAAGTATATATTTTTATCTTTATTTATTTTGTCTCGTTTAGATTCAATCCGACTGGTAGAAACATGTGCACGATTTCACGCACATTGCGCAGCGCGCCTCGCCGACTTGGAACATACTCAGTTTGATCAGAAACTCAACACAGATAATCTTACAAAGTGTCTTCAAACTCTTAAGCATATGTATGCTGATGTAGAACCGGCGTTGAAACCAAACGAAGCAGAATTCAGAGGATATATCGCTTTGCTTAATTTGGGAGATGCGAATTTTTGGTGGGAGGTCAGTAGTTCTTCAACAACTAGTTGGAGATTACCATTATATAATAGTATTTGCACAGTTTCATTGATTTTCAAATTTAAGCGGCAGTCGTAAAAATATGACGAAGTGAATAACTATATCAATATTTTATTTATAACATTTTAACACCAAGTGTAAAATTCTAATAGTGCCGGTGCTAGTGTTAGAGGCACACAGCTGTGCCTTCACTAGCACAAGCGTTGTATGCTCGGTACAGATTTAATTTTTAGAATATAAATGTGTGTACGCAAAAGAAAAGTATAAGTGATTTAGCGATGAATTTGATATTATATCCTTTGTACTAAATAGTTTCTGTAAGGTCTTTTATTAAGGCAACATTTCATTTCAGATCAAGCAGCTGCCTCAAGAAATTCAGAAATCCGAATCGATAATGTTTGCTATAAAAGTGTTTACTGCATTGGATAACAACAACTACGTGAGGTTTTTTCGCCTAATCCAAGAAAAGGCAACTTATCTTCAAGCATGTATACTTTTGAGATATTTTAATGATGTTAGGGCTCGAGCATTAGCAAGATTTGTTAAAGCATATGCACCTAGAGGTGGTTCGAAATTTCCAGCACAAGATATGATTAACGCACTCGCTTTTGAATCTACTGAACGTATGAAATCTTTTATAAATCATTACGGCTTACGCTTTGCAAAGACAGATTCGGAATTATCAGTAATACTAGACAGAAATCAATTTATAGAAGACAGTGACCCATATCCATTGGCTCGGGCTGTTAATCTTATAGAATCTAAAAGGCAAACAACAGTTGGTGAAGTCATTGCAGGAGGTCCAATTCCAAAGCATGACTATAGTGGTCATATGCTATATTCTAGTTTTAATAAAGATGGCAAGTTAAAAGAAACTGCGTTGATAGCAGAAGATCTTGGATATAACACTAAAAATGACAGCAATAAAGACATACTCGCATTGAAAACTGAAATTCAAAAATTAAGTAGTGGTGGCAGATATGCCGAGAATATAGGTAATATGAAAGATGTTAAGAAAAATGTATTTTCAGAATTCGTACCCAAAAGCCTAAGTAGAAGTATAGTGACACCTATGAGTGGTGAAATTGAAAAAAAGTCATTTTTATTTCAACCTGCAATTCCAGTGGCGCCGTCTGAAATTATAAAAACTTCATCAGTTAATGAAACCAAAAATATTTTTAGATTTTCTAAACCTCAGCAGGATACTACAGACACTAGTTTGATGAAGAAAAGTCATGCACATAATCCCTTCTTATCTTCTATAAAATCAGCAGAGCCATTATCCATATTTAAAGAGACAAAAAATAATTTGTTCAAACAACCTGCGACTAACTCCTTATTTATGTCATCTGAAAATAAAAACGGAGATATTTTCAAAAGTGGAGGTCCAACAAAGAATTTATTTACAAGTAACAAAGCCAGTATCTTTAACGAAAAAGATATTAAAAAACCAGAAGACCACAGCACAGCGTTTAGTGGTGCTAATAATCACTCCAAAATATTTGGCAGTGCTGCACAACCTGATCATACTACTAATTCTGGTTTTGGTAACCTTTTTACAAAAGTACCAATATCGCAACAAAATGAATATCAAAATGCTACAAATATATTTAAAGCATTTACTAAATCAAATATTCCCAATAGCAGTATTTTTGCAAAATCTGAAAAATCTGATACACAAAATGCTCAAAATATTTCTGCAAATGAAGATCTTAAGGTATCACCAGGCAGTTTATTTAAGAGTGCTTGTCAACCAGAAAAAGTATTTTCATTCTTTCCAAGTAAGACCAAAGCGTCAACAGTTGCAGATAATATATTTAATTCAGTAAAGGCATCAAGAGATGTTTATGAATTTCAAGATGAAGACAATTCAGTTCAACTTTTAAGAGAAGAAAAAGCTAAAGAAATTGAAAGGAAGATCGAAGAAGAAAAGAAAAACGAAGAAGCCAAGAGGTTACAGTTGCAACTAGAGGAAGCTAAAAGGAAAGAAGAAGAACGGAAGAAACTAGAAAAGCAAAAACAAGAGGAGATCCGAAAAAAAGAAGAGGAAAGGAAACGAGAAGAACTTAGAAAGAAAAAGCTTGAAGAAGAAAGAAGAGCAGAGTTGAAAAGAAAAGCTGAAGAGGATGAAAGAATGTTTAAAGAGAAAGTTGAAAAGGACTCGAAGGAATTACTAACAGATCTTGTAGAAGAAATTAATACACAAACAGTTCAAAATTTAATAAAAGATGAACTAGAAAGTCTTAAGAAACTAGTTTTATACTCTCAAGACTTAACAGAGGAATTAATAAACGAGTTTTGTAAAGAAATTTGTATGTCCGAAGTCAAAGCAGAAATATTTTGGACAAAAAAGTTAATGAAAAAATGGTTTTGCATATGGAGGAAACAGTATTTAAGAAACAGAAAAAGAAGAAATCTTTTAGAAGATACACCCGTTTGGTTAACGGATTACACGCCCGTAGAAGAAGCAAATAGTTTAAGGAGATCTGTAGAAATTGCAGCTTTAAGGAATATGAATGCAATACATAGGGGATACAAATTTACTGGTGAATTAAATCATATGCCACCACCTGAACCATATAATATTATGGAAATAATTAGGTCTCCACTTTTAAAACGGATGAAGCAAATCCATTATCCATATGACAAATGTTTTTTTTGGAAGGTTGCTATGGTTTCTCCCGGAACTTCAAGGTGGCTTTATAAGAGGATAAATATTGAAAATTGGCTACTGGAAACATTTGGTGATAAAGATAAAAGAGACAAAAAAGATGGTCTGATATATGTCGGAAAACAGTCATGGAATCATTTAATGGATTTTGCTATATCTGTTAGTCTTATTAATAAAGAATCAAGGCCAAGTTATAATGAAGCTGTGGAAGGGGCAAACGGTTTTTTGTTTTACGAGGATGAAAATGATTTAAATTTACTTGAGACAATAGAAGAGATAATGAAATGCAAATATCCATATCAAATCGTTCCTGTTGCTTTTATCATTCCAAAATTAGAAGGCGTATTTATTCAAAGACTTGAGCAGAATTTACAAAAGTTAGTGAATGATAATGTCATATTATGTTACAAAATATTTGTAGTAGAAAAACATAAACTGAATCAATCTTTACATTCAAATATAAAAAGTGCATTGAAATGGCTGGCTAAAAAATGTCCTAAAAACCCTCCAATCGAAATTGATTATTTAAAATCAATATGTCAGAGGTATTTAGCTAATGAGATTTGGTATAAGCTGAAATCAGAAACCGATAGTAGAATAGTAACCGTTCGTACAGATTTAAAAAAACTCATTACATGTTATAATGCAGCTGTGGATAAATTAACTGAACTTATAACAAACGAAGACTTGTTTAACTACCCATCATTTCCCCTGGAGTTTGATCAATACTTAAGCCACGATTCACCGTATCCAAAACCATATGAATTCATTCCGAGTAGCACAAAACATTCCGAAAATGTGCTCGCGATTAAAAGTTTTATGAAACGTTTAAAACTTATAAACTCCCCATCGGAATTCCATCCCTCTAACTCCATAAATATGCAGCAGCAAATACGCAGCTATTGTAAACAGATAGGATGGTTTGATAACCCTGAAAAAGTTGCTTGCAAAGTTCTAGCACTTCTGCCGAACGAGTTTTTAAACCTTGAAATGCCTTGCGAAGATTTCAGCAAAATTTTCGAACAGTATAATTTGATCGATTTTTTGAATATAGTTGTTTATGAGAAAATAAATAGTTTACACAATTTTGATAACAGGTTTGCAATATACGATAAAGCGTCTATGGAAGAATATCGTAATGTTAACTGGTTGTACGACATTGAAGTCGTTTCCGGTATGAAACACAAAGCCATCGAATATGACGATGAATTAGATCTATTTATTAACGCAAAACGACGGAAATTAGATAACAATGAAATGGAGTATCTCATGCTTGAAGACAAAGACTGTACTTCAGTTGAAGAGAGTATAAAAGCAGTTGATAAAAATATTTCGTCATACAATGATTGCAGTGAGGCGATGAAACAATTAGAAAAACAACTTGAAGAAGAAAGAAGGAAATCATATGAATTCGAGAATTTGCTTCGAGCGGCGCTATCAGACGTTTAACGTTTTCCGCTCGAATGTTTTATTTAAATATTTGTTTTATGAATTAAATCAAATGAATTGCTCTTTTAATGTTTTTATTCATACGCCTTACTTTAATAGTATAGCAAAAACCGTTAGGTAGGTAAGTTTGGTATAAATATAAACCGTAATTGTAATGAATGCCCTGTCTCTTTCTATTGTCATTAAGTGAAGAGAGAGAGAGAGAATGCAACTTTAAGCATTTCTTAAATTGAAGTCGATTTTTATGAGTTTTAAGTGAGTTCTGTAGGTGCTCAACATTTTATTAAGTAGGTTACCTACTTATCATATCGTAACATTGAAAATAATAACTTTTTACTGTTGAATAAAACTATTTTTACGGATTTTATCGCGTTTAATTTACTATTTTAATTCCTGACGTTTCGGGTGCTTTACAGCACCCATGGTCACGGGGGGGGGGGGACTGAGGTGTTTGACGTCCCAACGTCATAGTTAGCCCGGCTACCTTCAGTTTTTTGAATATTTTTTTTTGGTCCGATCTACGCAGAATGAGCTTATAGTATCTTGAAGTCTTGCAGTGGTATGCTTGGGTTTGGATTTAATTTTGTTAATTATAGGATCCCAAGCAGATGGCAGTACCCATCCATCTTCTCTATTGAAATTAGGATGTTTTTTTAATCTCAATAGCCTCGCGTATCATCCTTGGTAGGAATCGGTGTTCTTTTGCGAGGACTAAGAAGCTAGAAGATAACAACATGCCTACAGAATATGCAGATTTACTAAAACACTGCCTCACATCTGGCTATCTATTGTGGAAGGAAGAATTCTACTACTATTCTAGTACTACTTCTACTATTCTAGAATTCTATTCTTGGCACGATCGGGGAAGGATCGCGCTCTCACAGAATACCAGCTCAATGCTGCTGTGTTTCGTATGGTGAGTGTAGAGAGCCGAAGACTTTTTACTGGAAACGAGGCATTCTTCATTCACCTTAGTCACCGTAGGATAGATGTAGATGTACATGGGCCATAGCATCCGTATACCATTAGATAGACTGTGTTCTTGTTTGTCACCCTTATTCTATAACTCATCAAAAGGAGAATTTGCCATTACCGCTTGGTAAATGGATACGCTTTTATTATATATCATATCGTAAGATACTACACTACGATCACTGGCATCTGGCTTTTCCGATGCGGTTATTATACTCTTTGTTTTCCATAATCAAGTCTAAAATACGAGACGATATCCTGCGTTTAAAAAGTTTGGAAGTCGTCTCCATTTTTTTCTGAATAATTTGATAAGAAAACATTATCTTAACACGATTTTTTCTTAAATACATACTTTTTGTATCAAATATATAGTCCAGTTCGAAAAGAAAATCATAATCATAACAGGAAGTTTTCTCGAAATAAATCTTAACAGTAGTTAGTAACATTCCAATCTTTTAACAACATTTTTGGATTTCCTAAGTTACCTTCACAGTTTTGTCTTCGTCAAAGGAGCCGAGAGGAAAAAGAAAAGATGCTTGTATCTGCGCAGTTTAACTACGATCTGGCCACGGTTCAACCAATTATCCGATGACTGGAGGATTAAAATGGCCACGTTGTAGTGTCCACTTGTAAAATTATATTCTTTGGTGATCGGACAGGGTGGAAAGTGTCCACTCAATCGTCATGGTCACTAAAGGAATAAACAATAGAATTGAGAGTTGCACCCTTTTTTGGCCGCCACTACTTATTTATGTCAACTTCGTATCACAAAAATGTTCAAAGGCGGAATTAACGCCTTAGGCCCGCCACATACATACGGAATTTCGAACGCAGCAAGTCTTCCGTCCGAAATTTTGCGGGCAAAACGGAGTTTAGAATGTATGTGGCCGACCCGTTCGGCCACATACATTCTGAATCCCGTTTTAAACGTAATTTGTTAATAAAATGATTTTCAACTTATTCCTATTAAAATATTTAAGCCTTTGATAGACAAAGGGCAAATGTACCATACAGCCTATATATGGATTTTATACTTTGTGTAACCGATTTATTTTGGTAAACATCATTTATTTTTTCCCTGTAGGTGACACTACCTATTAAAATAATAGAGCGCTAAATTTAAAACACGCAAATAATATATTTTGAAAGTCAGGAATGCGGTTTATTTTTTCATCGAAATTAAATGAAACGCTCATGAGGCGTGCACTTTTGGATCTTCCAAACTATTTTGTTTAAGTATATAAGAATTAGTTTTAATATTAAGGTTAGGTTGAGCTTGAGTCCTATTGTAATTAAAAGGTAAAACATACATAGTTTGTTGATGTATTATAGATAATTCATGAATTTTTAACCACTGTAAAACCTTGACTAATCCTACTTCAGCACTGTGATGAACATCTTCCCATATTGTAGAGACATTATTGAGTCGGCCCTAAATCACTTCTGCAGGACTCTGTACTTGATGGTAGAGTCATAACTACAATGCTCTCCTATTTTGGCCCATTGTTTGCAGTTTTTAGGTAATCTTTAAATAAGAATATATGGATATATGTTGAAGTTTTTCTACAAGAGTGGGGATAGAAACATTCTTAAATAAATATTCTGTTATAGTTATATCATTAAGGGCATTCAGTTTATACAGGGTATTTTTGAAATGCTCCCGAAAACGAAGACAGATGATAATACTAAGGATACCTATGATGATGGGTCACAAAGAAATTCGATCCCGAGGAAAAAAAAAAATCATCTTTTCACAACGTTTTATTAACTTTATTCACGCTCCATCATGTTAGTACAGTTAAACGAAACGATATTTCATTAAAAAAATCATGAAAATACTGAAACATAAAACCAGCAGTGGAATTACTGAATTACAATCAGCTGACTAGGGGTCAATGTACGCGCGAAAGCCGAATTCGCGCGGCCCGTAACTAGCGATGGTACCACAATACCTAATAATTTACAACACTTGTCTAAATACCTAACTTATCTACTTAACCTACTATTTTGCCACTGTGCTTGTCTCCACGTAGCCAATTTAATTCGAATTCACAGGTTTAATAAACCAAATAACTGGTTCGATTCCCCGCTAACGAAAAAAATACTTAAATAAAATGTTAACAAGGTTAGAGTCATGCTTTTTTATTCATTGTGTAGGTATGTTTATTATTCTGATGTATTCAGTTATGTACCTATTCAGATCAGTTCAGTACTAAGTTATTTAAAAAAAATTAGGTATGAAACAGCTTACCGATCCTCCGTGGCCTTATGAGATTCTCCAAGGCACATTAACGTATTCACTAACACTATAAACGTACCTACGCGTTAGGCATTATTAAAACAAAACAAAAAACACAAAACGTAACAACAACAACAATATCATTAATTAATAAATAACAATTAATAACGACAATAATTTAATAAACAAAACAATTGAACTGTCGCTAGTGATAGTCAACACGGAACTGTCTCAAAAACTAAAATTATTAATCAATCCCGCCAAAACAAATGCGCACGAGGTAACGTCCTTGAAGCATGTGTATATTCCACAGCGCGAGGCGACACGAGGCAGCGTGTGTGTGAAAGGGAAGGGTAGAGTGAGTAGTATACCTAATGCATTGTTTCGTACCGATCTAGATAAGAGTGCGGCGCCCGCGAGGATATTTACCCTATTGTCAGCTGATTTTCTTTTTTAAGTTTCACTGCTGGTTTTATGTTTAAGTATTTTCATGATTTTTTAAATGAAATATCGTTTCATTTAAATTTACTAACATGATGGAGCGTGAATAAAGTTAATAAAACGTTGTGAATAGATGATTTTTTTTCCTCGGGATCGAATTTCTTTGTGACCCATCATCATAGGTATCCTTAGTACTATCATCTGTCTTCGTTTTCGGGAGCGTTTCACAAACACGCGGTATATAGAAAAAAAAGCTTGTGCCATCAAGACTTGAGTTGTTGGTGTACGAGTTTAATTAAAGTATATCATTGATGCAACATTGATTTATGATGTGGTAGATGCTGCAGCTATATTAAGGTTGTAGTACAAAATGGGTCGGCTGGACTGGGGAAAGACCACGCCCTCACAGAAAACCATCGTAAAATAGCAGCCAGCCTGATGCTGCTGTGTTTTGAATGGAGAGTGTAGAGAACTGTAGATCCTTTTTACTGGAAAAGAGGCATTCCATTTTAGTCCACAGGGGTAGTTGACACCACATCAGCAATTTGATTTATAATTGAAGATGAAAAATAAATCTCCATGAGGCGGATAAAAAAACCAGTGTAACAAGCTTGTGTGATCATGAAATCAAGTAAAGCTCTTTTCAACAAATTCTTTATAAAATTCAACACTCGAATAAGATGTATTTATTATAGTAGGGAAGATACACTAGAAAAAAAAAGACTAATTATAATTCACAAAGCTGATTTCAATCTCAGCTACTGAGTCAAATGATTAAAAGACTGGAAGATGTGCTCTTATGTGTATATCAGCATCTCCCTAAATGTCTTATGATTAATGGCCTCAAATGGTCTGGCTTTCAGCTTGTTGTGCTTATGGTCAATCTTCAAAAGTTTCAAGAGCATGCACTTAGCACATCAAGCTTTAATAGTTTCAAAAGTCATATTTCTAATTCTTCAACACTAGTGTTAAATGTTTGGTTCCATGGTGGCCAATCTTCTGCCAGTGTCTTAATATGTTGGGTCTATATATTGAACCTTTTCATGTGTGACTTAAGTCCCTCTTTCTGCAAACTAGTTTTATAACATGTGTTGTTTATTACTTTAAACTTGTTCACTCCCTAAGATTTAGCAATCTTCATTTTTTGGCTGTACAACATTTAAGCATGCATCAGCAAATTCAGTGAATATAGGCTCTATCATATATTCTCTAATCAATGCATCAGGATGAGAAGATTTGTCTAATATTTCCAACATTTCTCTTAAGTGAGGATTTTCTATACATTTCTTAAGTTCTGCTGATTGTTCTGAAAGTTAAAACAAATATTTTAAAAAGGTTATTTATAAATATTATTTCTTATACTAACATAAATTAATCTTATAATAACAAAAATTATTTATAGGCCAGAACAATAAAATTGTATGACATCGAAATAATTTGTTCCAGGTCTGGATTTTTATCCATGTGCATATTATATGTATGAAACGCACCTCCATGATACAAGAGAAATCTTACTGAGGGTAAAATATTAAGTAAAAACAAAAAAAAGAACTTTACACAGACTATATCCAGTAATAAATAATAAAACAGGTATTGGTATTTATTAATGACTAAAAAATGTATAAACTAATACATTAAATATTAATCCAGATTGAAGAATGAATTCCTGATTTTTTTCCAGAATTAAATCAGGAATTCATTATGTTATTGATCATCTGGGCTTAGCAATGTAAATGACAGAATTTGATTTTCAAACACAAGTGCATTGACTTTTAGCTGATGTCTTGTTGAAGCCAACTTAACAATTTCAACATTAAGCGAGAATAAATTACGATTAAGTTCTGATAGAATAGATCAAAGATAGTTCAGATATATTGGAGCCCCATTAAAGCTGCACATTAAGGATAATGCCAAGAAATAAACAGTGGAAACAATATGGTTTAATTCTTTCCCATTTAACTTTAATTTAGTAATCCCTGGGTTACAACCACTCCCTCAGCTCATTTTTATTTAACATCAATATTGAACTTTAAAATTCATAATATTATATAATATGGATGTGGATAGATTACCTAGTAACTTTAATTTTTCTATTGGCACGGTATCTTCTGTTGGGTATTCATATTCAATGTTATTTTCTTTTGTAGAATTTACTGGTGGCTCTGTCGGAGTGGGGACAGAGCAAGGCTTTTCTTTGTGACATTTATAGCAAGCAACCGAACAACTAAAGTAAAAAAAATAATGAAACATAAGTATCATGCATCAATTAGTAAAAACACTCGGTAAAACTATAGACATCCGGGTGGGTTCATGGGAAACCCACCATACCCTTCCCCTTTGCGGAAAAGTACAGTTTATGAGTAATGATTTTTTTTTGTAAAATCATAATCTCACTTTTTTACACAGGAATATTGACCCAAAGTTACTTCTGTGATGGCTTCAGTGCTGCGGGAAGTGCAGCCCCTTCGCCCTTGCATAGCAAATCGCAGACACCCATGCTTACCTCCGGAGATTTGGATTATTGGCCTATGGCTTTAGAAAAACACTATGGTTAGGGCAGACAAGACTATGTGGAGTCGGGGCGTGCTGATTCAGTTTTAGTATTATCTATAAAGTCAGGTTGCCCTAAATATATATGATAGTGATAAATGAAACAATGTAATGTAAATTGTTATAATTTTGTATTCTGAAAAACCTCTTGACTGCTCTCCACTGCGACTCAATTTGTTGTATAGGAGTCCCATCTTCAGCCACAAATGGTTGGATGGGTCAGAATGATTAACTTTTTTATGGGTATACCTGTGTTAAAAAATAAATAAATTGATATATTTACATTTCGTTATATGCAATTTTTAGTGAAATTTATTTTTATTGTAATTAATTCATAACGCATTTCTGAAATCAAAAAACAGTGTAAAAGGTTCAAGCTTAACCTTGACAAACCTCCTTAGCTGAAAAAATAATTAAAATCAAGTACCAGATATCTACTTCATAATACTAGACCAAATTGACATATTTGCGTTTTGTTATATATATGCAATTTTTAGTGAAATTTATTTTTATCATAGTTAATTCAAAACACATTCCGACATCCAAAAACAGAGTAAAAAGTTCAAGATTAACCCTAACAAGCCTCCTAAACTGAAAATATAATTAAAATAAGTACGAGATGTCTATAGCCAACCCAAACAATCAAATCAACCAAGACTATCAAATTTCAAAATAAACTAAAATTTCACATAGTAGTGATGTAAGAATATTCATATCCACATAAAGTTTTGTTGGTGTTGTAAGAGCCAAGGAGGAAAAATGAAACATGAGATGGGCAATAGCATCTTCCTAATAACAACTCAAAATTGTAAAAAAACTAGTTGCAAACCCGCCTGACAAATATGGCAACAACCCCTCTATCAGGCAATCTATGGGGTATGCCTATATTTGGCAGTGGTCTTTTATAAGTTGTAATGGATAAATAAAGAATTAAAAATTGTTTACTTAATTTAATTATCAGCCCATAGTACATAATATCACTATTGTATGTCTCAGGGTCTAACACAAGAGACATGCTAGGGGCTCCGGCTAATTTAAAATATAATATGTTTTACAATAATTTTATCATGGTAAATTTTTTTATGCACTTACTAAGGTTGTAGACACGTCGGGCATTTGTATTTAGAATTATTTCCGCAATGTATGCAACTCATTTTGTCTAGAAGATTGTATTAAAAAAAATCTATTATCATCGATCGTTGTTTAAATATTAGAACTCACTAATATTACATCAATTCAATAAAAGTTTTAAATTTTAGATGTTTTTAGTTTATTTCACAGACTAACTTTACTTAGAGGATACTACGCGTGTTTGTTTTTGTTTAGATGTCAAAGATGCGTAAGCATCATAGACTTAGAATATACTAGCGTATAGACCACAGAACATATATAACCCTAAAGGGGGTATAGACCACAGAACATATATAACCCTAAAGGGGGTATAGACCAACATAGTGTGCAAGGGAGAAGAAAATTCCTTATGGCAAAAATGCGAGATAGAAAAGGATACCAAATCTCATGACTCTGTAACCGATTTTAAATGACAGGTCGGCACAATTCGGCACGCAAGAAATAGCTCCGAGATATTTTGTAATTTTTTAAAGTATAATAGTGGTTATTTTTAGTAAGTAACTTTTTTCCAAAATGGTCAATTGTTCCGTGAGTGACTGTGCTGTTAATAATAGAAATAATCCTGATAATTTCACATATCACAGGTAAATTCTCAAGACGTCGTCAATGTTATGACGCGTTTATTTTTGGTTAAAATTTATGTTACATACTGTTTAAAATATAGAATATATTCAATTATTTTGTTAATTTTGATATTTTGCAAAGAAAAAAGTCACGTTGTTGATAATTTGCATGAATTTGGTAAATACATTTTTATACAAAATATTTTACATGTACGCTAGGGATTGACTCAACTATATCAAAATTAATGTCGATATTTATCTTGAATCTTTATAATGAATCGATAGACTTGCCTATACAACAAGAAAATAAATCCTCGGTTTGCGTTCTAAAATGTAATTTTATTTTGCCGTTTTTTCAAACAGATTCCCTCCGGATTCTATAATTAGAAAAAGTGGTTAAGGTTCATTGGACGGGTTGGTTGGAATGCAAAGATAAATCAACAATTTGCAGCAAACATTTTCTTCAGAAGTATAAAAGAAAAAGTAGAATAAAAACAATTTTATTAAAAGGAGTAATTTCTACATTATTTGTACCAGTAAGTAAAATATTGTTATAATAAGACTTCAAAAATATAACTTTCAAAACTTTAGATAAATATAGAGACAGATTTTCATACATTATAAAACTGTAGTACATTAAAGACAAAAAAAATCTTGAGACTATCCTCTTTAAGCCATTATTAACCCAACTAAGTATCTATTCATCAACCAAAATAAATGTATAACCTTGCTGAACCAACCGTACAGCTTCACGGTCACACTAGTACACTATTCATAGCATCATGTTATTTTCCCAAAGGGGTTGAGCGGAGCTTCGGAACGTCAGATTATATTCCCAAATCATAACAATAAAACTTTTAGCGTATTTAGTAATGCTCCTCAAGCGCTACTAGACGACCGCGCATGAGACGTGATAGTATAAATTCCATAGTATTTGATACTCACAACGGTCAATGCCCGATTCATGCTTGATGGCCGACGACATTGTCGCGAGGGCTTAAATAGCGTGGTTCATCCCCTACAGCGTTAGTCGTAGAGAAGAGGAACTCGTGGTTAAGTAATAGCTGCGCAGATCCATAAATCTGCGAAATTAAGTTGCACTTGCCGCGGTCAGTCCATGAATGAGTGATTATTTTCTTAACATACCGAGATTGAGAGAATAGAGAGTGCATCTGTATCCTCAGACACTTAGTGCACTTTACTGTGTTAAGATCATTATGTTTTTAAAATTCATACGGCTAAAATGATAATAAATTTATTATTACTTTATACTTTTCAGGGACAGATGAAAGAATATAAACATGAAGCATGATGAAGCCTCATAAACATATTGGCCTTTAAACAGAGCAATCTTATTTAACTGATTCCTACAAGTTTCCTTCCTTAAATTATTAAGTTTACATTCATTCTTAAGTCGAATGTTAAAATAAACTTCTATAATCTATTTAATTATTAATTATTAAATGTTTATAATTATCACAAGTAATACTTATATGAAAAATAAAGCAGCCATTATGTACTCCGTGTCCCCGTTTTTGTTTTCCCATCAAAACATTTTATAAAATATATATTATATAAATAGGTATATACTTAGTTAAGTATCTACCTATTTATATTAACAATATGTTAAAAAATAAATTCCGGGGAAACTGCCCACGGCAGTAAATATTTTTCTCCAAAGATCATAGCTCGAAAATACAACATTCTGATCTGATTATTGGGAAATTTTTTTAAGTTTTTCGGTAAAGTCACCTGGGATTTTATACATTTGAATTAAAATCCAACAAAAGGCAGGTAGGTTCAGCTTATTCCCAGGAACATGTTATATGAATATTTTTGAATTATTTTAGAACTATCATGGTAAAATTCAGTTAATTTTTGAAGTTATTCAACTTCATGCACTAAACAATTTTTTATAATCTTTTTACCGCTTTCTTAACAATCATTTTCGATAGCCCTTTTAAGTAAAATATACATCACTAGCTAACGCACACAACGACAAATCAAAATTGGTCACGCGTTTTCGGGCTGTCAGGTGGTCTATACGCCAGTATATTCTAAGTACAGTGCGTTCACCGTAAGATGTCCCTGCCTTGGGAAATGGCAGCATTGTCTACGGTGCTGCCAACAATATAGAGCATTTACCCCACTTGGTGGTTGCTGGCAAAATTATCTAAACTTGAAACCCCTGATTAATATGTTTTACTTGCTTATTTAAATAATATACAGTTAGTTATAAGACTAGTAATGTTGTGAATGATAACACAATTTAATTTTTAAATTATTTATTGATTTATTTTTTCCGACAATAATTATGGTCGAAAGGAACAATTCCAGACATACTCGTATCACTGTCACTTTCATAAACGTCGTTATCATCATCTGTCGTATCCGAATCTGTGCTGCTGTCATTTCCTAATTCAATTATGAATTTATCAGTAATATCATCCAAACAGCCATCAAGTACATAAAACTTGTCTTCTAAATTTTTTACGTGTTCACACTGCTTTTGCCAATCCTGAGGGGTTATAGATGAAAAAGCTTCTTCAGTTAACTTCACGATATTCCCAGCTTCTTGGCCGACATTATTGCTGGCTACTCGTCTCTTTAAAAGACTCCACATAAACTCAATCGCATTTAAATCGCAGTGGTAAGGGGGCAACCTAACCACTTTATGGCCATGAGAAAGCAATAATTGGTCAGCCTCATAAATCGGCGCTTCTTTGTGCTCTTTTATAATTTCATAAAGTTCTGCTTTCAGCATTGTTGGTATATAAGACAATCCCTTATTTGTTATCCAATTTTGCATTTGAAGTTTTGAGGAACTCATAGTAGGTGCTTTATTTACTTGTACGGTATGATAGGGTTATCCATCACGACTAAGGAGTTCGGAGGCAAATTGGGTATAAGTTTCTCTGAAAGCCATTTTATAAAATTGGTTCTGTTCATGTCGTCATGGTAGTCCCCTGATTTACTCTGTGATTTAAAAATCAATTGAGCATTAGGAATAAACCCTGTTTCTCCACCTGCATTAATAATTATCCACCGCGTTCCAACAGAATCACTTATTATTACTCCGTCCTCGTCATCTTTTTGCTAACATTTTTCACTGCATACGATGCGTGAATGTATGTTTCATCTAAGAAAACTATTGGCCGACCATCTGCCTGATTTTGCCTCATAGTAACGATATACTTGCGTCTCCATGCAACTATGTCGTGCCTTTCCATTAAAATTTTCCGTTTCGAACCACACTTTTTATACTGAAATCCAATTTGTTTTAAAATTTTCCACAAAGTCGTTCGACCTCCACCAAAGTTTATGTCATTCTTTAATTCTACAAGTAATTTATTTAAACTAGGAACAACTTTTCTTACAGTATACATTTCATGGATTTTGTTTCTTATTGCGCATAAATCGAAATCATCAAGATCCACCGTTTTACGTCTTTGACGGTGTTTTCCAGGAGACTTGAGTTTTTGAGATGTAGAGGCAGCAGCTTCACCTTCTTTAGATATTCTACTCACGGTTTTCTCTGACATGCCTGAAATAGACACCAAAGTACCATTTTATAAAATTACATATTTATAAAATACAAATACAGACATTATGATAAAAAAGTAAATTAAATTAACTGAGATACGTACTTTTTTATTTTAATTCGTAATGTTAGTAATTTCTTATTATTACCCATACTAAAGGCATTTTGCATGAAGCTGGCATCCCTATTTTACTAACCTGTCATGGCGGCGACGCGAGTTCGCACTTGATTGAGTGGAATTAACAGGGCTTGATTTGCCTTTTCTCTCTCACAAAAGGCACGCACCTTCAACACAACCTCTCTTGCACTGCTTCTAAATGGTTTCGGCATAATGAATTCGGAATATTTTAAATAATAACACAAAAACGAGCGCAGCTAATCACAAACTGACAACAGATTGACAAGCAATAGTGCCAACATCACAGCAGGGGACATCTTACGGTGAACGGTCTGTATATGGTAAGCATCGTATTATCAGTCTGTGGCACTGACCAAAGAGAATATAATCACTACGGCACTGACCTCTATATATACAAGTACGGTCTGTGGTCAAAATCATAGATAAATAAATATGTAGCAAGCAAGTCAAAATCAAGTCAACTATCAAGGACAAAGAGTATATAATCACTACGTTTCAATCAAGGAGTAAATCATAGGTATAACCAAGGAGAACGTCATTATTCCAAAGATATCTTCCTCCTTGTCTTCTGCGTGTGTGCTATATAGCACACAGCAGGTCTCGGGCCTCGGGGGTGTCCCCCATTACCCGGTTTCTCCTCGCGGTACACCACTATGTACCGGTTATGGGAGCCGTTATGGCATTGTAAATGTCACTGCGGTCTGGGGTTCGGTTTCCCGGTCGCTGCAAGTTGGTTTCAATATGGTGTCAAAGTTGGCCTATCTGCGGCATTTAGGGTTGGTACTCGACTCTCTAATCGCTATAGAGAGGAGTTCTCTTGGTAGAGGTCGCCCGTCCGGAGGCCGAGCATGTAATGGTGCAAGGTTGTTGAGGTGCCCATTGTCAGCGTGGTCGAACATGCCGCGCACCAGTCGGGCCACGAATTCCTGAATGCTCTCCATCTTCAGGTTGGCCGCGATGACGTCATTCCGGACGTAGCGACCTGCACCGACGATGGTCCGTAGTGATTGGTTCTGCTGAACCTGCAGCCGTTGCCTCTGCTATTCGCTCAGGAGTGCGTACCAGGCCGCAGCAGCGTAGGTTATTTTAGGTCTTATATATGTCTTGTAGATCTTCACTTTGGTCTTAATTGAGAGCTTGGATGCCAGGACTGGACGGAGAATCGCCCGCGCACATCTGGCATTGCGGACGACGATGTCGACGTGCGCGGTCATACGCAGCATCCTGTCTATCCGGCACCCAAGGTAGGTCACGGCCTTCTCGTACGCAATCTCCTGGCCTCTTAGCGTCAACGGGGGCGGGAAGTTTCTGTATCGGCGGGTGAGGAGAGCGGCCGTTTTCCCAACATTTACGGCCATCCTCCACTTATCCAGCCACGGTGGCAGCAGGTCCAGCAGGCGCTGCATCTTGACGGCGGCGAGATGGGCTCTTCTGGACAAGGTGAAGTAGGCGCTATCGTCCGCATATAGCGCCAGCTCTACGTCGTCCTCCCATTCGCGTAGGTGTCCTGCCAGTGTAGGGATATAATTTGTGTAAGCCGTGTACAGGATCGGCGAAAGACAGCTGCCCTGTGGTACGCCAGCTCTTATGGTTTTTATTGCGGATCCGGCATCTTCGACACAGACGTATAAGCTCCGGTCGGCTAGAAATGACGCCACTAGCCGCAGCATAGCCGGAGGGACACTCGTCAGTTGTATCAAAAGATATCTTTGCATTAGTCTCAATCAGTCTCAATCTTGAACTGAACTCGAATGAGAGCACAGAGAAGTAGCTATAAGCATTTTATCGTATAGACGGTTATGGAAACGTCTATTTTATTTATAACGTATAAATAGTTATCTTAGAGTACATAAGCAAGCTATATAGCGCGCGTTAGCCAGTATGAACTAATTATGTTTAAAACGGCTATAAATCAATAGCTCGCTACAGACTATAAACTATAAATTTTTAGCGCACTATTAAATATGCTATGTTATAAGCGCGCTATTTATAAAAAAACGTGTGGGCTGCCGGTAGGCGCCCAAAGTCTTGCAGCACGCTAAATCTCGTAGCACATTACATTACATGTCCTTCATTGGACAGACCGCGTGCTATATAAGAACATACATTTTAATACGTCACATTTTAGTCTAAAATAAAATAAAGCAGTAAAGATAAACGAATGAACTCTCCTTCATACTTTTCAGGGTTAGGAATGTCTATAATTTATGTAAACGTTATTTTAAAATTAATATAAATTATAAATCAATTATAGGCGAATTTAAAAGTTCATTGATTGTATATACAAAAATTAACTATTTACATACACTATTTTATATTCATATACATTAACTAACCAACGTCTGACATTAAATTAGGGCGCGCGCGATGAATAGCGTGCTGCTAGATCAAATTTGAGTAACACGTCCACTCACAACAGCGTCGCTGGTAGAGCTAGTTGTAGTTGTCGCGCTTGCCGAAGCCGCGCGCGATCACGCGGTATTCATAGCGTCATAGCGGCTACTTACGCTATGGAAAGATTGCGCTATAATATGGCGCTAAGCGCTATATTAACCACCTCTAGTATGAACAATAAGCACGGGTATGAACAGTCCCGAAATAGCAAGAGTGACGCTAGTAGTTATAGTAAAAGAGGTCACGCACATTGATAGTTTCTCTCACCGGTATTTACTTGAATTTTAAGTTACCACGGTGAAATGTAAAGTAACAAGCTGTAAAAACGATTCACGGAAGCAAACTTATAAGAATAATTATATATAATTTGATCGCTAAGCAATATTTTGATAAGAAAACACTAATTTTAACAAAATTAATCAGGGTCTCAAAAGTTGTTGCGGGAGGCGCGCATCCGGATCGACAAAGCACGTGCTCCCGCGCTTTAGGTTTTCCCCGAATCAGAGCTAGTGCTGTACCACGCTTTAAACGAATATTTTGTAATAACATGATTTCTTTCATAATAATAATATAATCATAGTATAAGAAATTAAAATCCTTTGTATTTCAAACTAATATAGATCAATGTTTAAAATAAAACTTTTGAATAGCTTTGTTGATATACATACTTATTAAGTACTTATTTAAGGTAAATATGGTTAAAATCTTAGAGTATACATTAGCAAAGCTATAGAGCGTGCAGATCGCTCATCATATACCAAGGGGTACCTGAACGTAGTACAAGCCCCAATTGGATTAATTTTTTTGCTTCTTGAGTTTTTTTTAATTTTAATTAATTGTTCGTCGTTCGTTCGTTATTGTTCGAACATAAAAACTGTTTGTTCGTCTTTTAATTATTTATAATTAATTAAACAAATATTATCCTTAAGTTGGCCTCCCTTATTGTAAATTTTAACTTTTATCCCTTAAATTAATTAATGTTTACTAAATATTGTTTCTTCGATCGCAATTGATGATTGTTCGATCATAAATACAACTTAATTGTTAATTATTCAATATTTTTAATTAATCTGTCAAGTCCTGCTGGTCCACATCGGTCTCCC
Source organism: Parnassius orleans (assembly GCA_029286625.1). Taxonomy (NCBI): domain Eukaryota; kingdom Metazoa; phylum Arthropoda; class Insecta; order Lepidoptera; family Papilionidae; genus Parnassius; species Parnassius orleans. Next base: position 420,810 of record JAGSMP010000182.1, on the reverse strand, counting down.
CCGTGACAAATAACAAGGGCAGAAAAATAGTTGACAAAAATGATTGCGTCTAGAAATAACTAATATATAAAATGACATGACACATTCACAGATTGAGCTATCCTTAGTTTAGCCAAATGTACCGGAGTACAAGCATGTCCAAAGCGAAGGCGACAAACAGTAGAGGTGATTGTTTTACTAAAGTGGCGATATTGAAAGAACCAGGGTTTTGATGGGATATTAATTTGGAGTTTTTATTTAGACTGATGCCAATTACTTTGCCATGAAGACAGAAGGCTGGAAACAGCCTTTAGTAGGAGGTCATATGCATAGAGGCATTGTTTAGGGAGGGAGCCAGATTTGGTGGCTTCTTTAGCTAAATGATCTGCAATTTAATTACCCTGAATCCCGCAGTGGGTAGGGATCCAAGCCAAGACAATTTTCAGCCCTTTTTTATGGAAGCTGTACTGACTTTCTAATATTTAAAATTAGGGGTTATCTTATCTTAGAGTGAAAAATACTGGATGCAATGCTTTGAAGGCAACTAAGGGAGCCAATTTTGGAGGAATCATGCCAATTTTGGAGGAAGAGCATATTTAATTTGTTATTTGCTTCAATAGTATTCTTATCTATTCCGAAATTTCTAATAATGTCTGAATTGAAAGTTCGAGCCACGTATGGTATATTGAAAAGTGGATTACAAAGGGATTGATAAACTGAAGAGTGAACATTGATTAATTTAATATAACTTTTTATAATACATGGCAAATCCTTGTGGGACCAATATGGAGAGTCCCTGACCGACTGATGCAAGGAACGAAGTTTGGAAAGGAGAGGATTGTGTAAATAACAAGCAGCATTGAACAAAAACCTATCTGAGAGATATTGTCTGCGTAGAAATAGGGAGGGCTCAACACTTTCAATTTGAAGAGCGGAAATGGGGGTAGATTTCATGCCAGCTGTTATTATACGTAGACATTTTGACTTAATTTTGTCCAAAGTATTAAGGGCCATTTTGCTACACGGCTCTAGTAAAAAGCAACCGTAGTCAAAATGAATTCTAATTAGAGCATTGTATAAAAGCTTTTGGGAGTAGGGGTGGGAGCCCCACCAAGCACCTGATAGGGGTCGGATTACATTGCGGTTTTTTTCACATTTGGAAGCAATATATGATAGTTGAGGAATTCCTGTCATTTTGTTATCCAGAATAACTCCTAAAAATTTCACCTGATTTTCAGTGGGGATTACGGTATTTTCAATATATATGGACACTTCTGGTAAATGCCTTCGCCTAGAGAAACCATGCTCAAACAGCCAGTTATTAAGAAAGTTGACAGCTTGGGAGCAAGTCTTATATTGGATACTAAGATGCTAAGGCTATACATTGTGCTAAAACCTTTTCTAAAAGCAAATTGGCTCTTGATATAATTCCTCTATTTTCAAGAATCCACTCAAGTCGATTTTTTACGAGGTGCTCCATGATTTTAGACAAGGTTGATGAAATAGCAATAGGGCGATAACTTAATGCTGAAGAAGAGTCTTTACCAGATTTTAGAAAGGGTATAATAATATGAGTTTTCCAGTCATCTGGAATACCGGTTGTAAAAGCAAAGTTAGTGATGTTTAAAAAGAACTGCTTAAACTTAGTACCCATATTAACAAGAAATGAGTAGGGGATACCATCAATGCCAGGAGTGGAATCCTTTAGGTACCTAAGCACTAACAGCAGTTCAGCTATTGAAAATGGTTTATTAAGGTTATTAAAAGAGTTAGATGAGTGAGGAGGGAATGATTTGAGGTAGGAAATATCTCTTCTTCCAATGGAACCCAGGGGGGAGCCAGTCTGTTACTGAAGTCGTCTAGCCAATGGGAAGGGTCTGCACAAGGGGGATTACTATCATTTATTTTTCATTTATCATTTAAAGCACCACATAAGCGCCTGATACTTTTCCAAACAAAAGAAGAAGGAGATCGGGGAGATAGACTCTCACAGAATGAAAGCCATCCTTTTTTCTTTTCAGAAAGGATTTTTTTGGACTGAGCAGCTATTTTTTGATAATTTAGAAATTTTTCCATAGTCATATTAGAGGCATATAGCCGTTCTGCAGCCTTTCGTTTTCTAATAATTGAGGAGCAGTCTGCATCCCACCATGAAGTGTTTTAGTAGAGGAATTATTCAAAGGGAAAATTTTACAGGCTATATTATTCAGAAGGGTTATAAATTGGGAGTAGACACTCAGAAGGTTATCTAAAAATACTGGGGGAAGGTTATTGATATGAAGTTCTGATTCTGATGAAAATACATCCCAATTAGCTTCAGACAGGTTGAATTTGAAAAGGGGGGATATATTTCAATTAGGAACACATAACTATTACTTAGGTTTAAGAGGATTTGAAAGTTATCACTATCAAAAGAAGAAGGAAGAGTTTTCCATGATATGCTAGGAGCCAGGATTGGACAGCACAATGACAAGTCTACTGCGGATCTAGTATTCTGCGAAGGGTAGGACATTCTGGTGGGAGAACCATCATTTATAAGACAAAGATTAAATTCATTGAAAACATCAATTAGCAAATAAGAAAAAGAGTCAGATTTATGGGAACCCCACATAACATGTGGCTGTTGAAGTCTCCCAGAACAATGTAAGGTGGGGAGATGCTTGATGTAATTAAATTGAGTTCTGGAATACAAGAAGGAGTGGGAGCTAGAATGTAAATGGATAGAATTGTGATGTCCAAAGCCTTAACAGCTACTGCATTTATATTGCCTAGTATAGGAGGAAGCGGGATGGGTGATAAAGGAATGGTTCTGTTTAGTAAAATCAGAGCACCGCCATAGCCATCACTCTTATCACTACGATAACAGGAGATGCCTGGGATTCTAAATGTGGACCCTGGCTTAAGCCAGGTCTCCGATATTGCAAGTATTGAAGGATTATAAGTATTAATTAAGAGAATTATATCAGGTTTCTTATTCCTGATGCTCCGGCAATTCCACTGAAGGAGGATTAGGGACTCGAACTTTATATATTCTGGGGAAGAGGACATCTACTTTGTTTTTCACATTGAACGGTAAATGGGAATCATCGAATTTGCAAACAATATCTGTAAGTGAGGCCACAAGATTTTCTAGAATATTATCTTTGGGGGATATTATATTGTTTTGTAAAGCATGTCCATTGGGGAGAGAGGAGGAAGGAGTACTTGTAATGTTATAATGTGAAATTTTATAATAACCTACTGAAGATTGCACTGGGATAGATTTGGCTTTATAAATGGTTTTCCTATAGGATTGGGAAAGAGGTTATAGGTGCCTGGGTAGAAGGGAGATATCTTGCAGAAACTTGTGAAGATGCAACATCAGAATAAGATCTTCTGACAGCTAGAAAACGATCAGAAGCCTCAAGTTATGATACATTCTCTTGCGACATTACTATCTTGATAGCTTTTTGCCTTGAGTGCTCTGGTCTACTTTTTTCAATAGCCGAATGATTTGCAGAGCAGAAAAGACAGGTTGGGGAATATGTGGGACAATTTTCTCCAGTATGATCTTTGCTGCATTTAAAGCGACGTGGTTTAGATCGACATTGAGCTTTGACATGACCGAAACGGCAGGATTTTAGACATTGGATGGTAGGGAGAAGGTAAGTTTCTACAGGTATTGAAGCATAAAAGCAGTATATGTGTGAGGGGAGCACTTGTCCTGAGAAGGTGAGGACAACAGTTTAAGTGGGAACCCACTCTAGTTCATCGCCCTTCTTGGCCTTTCTGTTAAATCTTCTGGCTTTAATGATTTCCCCTCTGCCAGGAGGGAGCTCAGATTCGCAAACTAATTCCTCCATTGAGATGTAAGTTGGGATACCTCTAATCACACCCATACGAGTAACATTAAAAGTTGGAATGACAGCGGAAAGTTTATATTGCGAAAGAAACTGAGAGTCAATAAAATTATTAGCATCAGAAGCTGGTTTAAAAGCAATTGAAACACTGTTGCGCTCTAAGATTTTGATGCCCTGTTTTTAATTATTGGCTACCTTATTTTGTGAAAGGATATGGACAATTTTCACAGGTCAAATTGTATATCCTGCTGATGGATTAGGTCCTGAGCGACCTGAGGTCCTTTTTTTTCTTGAAGGTCAGGGTGGAAGAATGTATTTTGATAGGAGACCGAAGGGTGATCTTCGTGCCCTATTTTTTTTCTTTGGGAAGCTGGGTAAATGATTCGTAAGTTTACGTTTGGCAGAGCCAGAATCACCGCATAAATCCGGTGGTTCAGCGTCTCCCCCGTCACAACACAAAGAAAATTTTACTTTTAAATTGAGAAAGTTTACGCAAATTTGAATCGGAAAAGAATTAAAAACCTATTTTAATACAAAAACACGTGTAGCCACCAATCACTCTGACAGCAGAAAAAAAACGGAAAAAAAAAGATAAAAATTAAAATTTTCAATAAACAAATATCATTAGCTTGCTACATATTTATTTATCTATGAATATCATCCTTAAGTTGGCCCAACTTAAGGATGATATTTGTTTAATTAATTATAAATAATTAAAAGACGAACAAACAATTTTTAAGTTCGAACAATAACGAACAAACGAGGAACAATTAATTAAAAATAACATAAACTCAAAAATAAAAAAAATCCAAGTGGGGCTAGGTTGCGGTACCTTATGCCAGGCGTATGTAGATGTTCTATAGATACTGATATATAGTTAGAGCGGTTGAATAGTGATGCGCCCAGATTGACGCCTATGCGTTATTGTACTCAAGTTATTAATTTAATTATGTAAGTATTTAGTAAATATTAAGTAGGTAGGTATAGGTAATTAATAAGTTAGCTTTTAGCAGATCAATAAAACACAGTTACTAATTAATAAAACGATGCTTATTAATCAAACACAATAATCTAATTAATTAACTACCCCTTAAAAAGGGTTAATTTATTAGTCGCTTTGCCGTGTAGTGGCGGTGTAAGAATGTCCACTACCCCATATCTTCCCGTGGGTGTCGTAAGATGCGACAGAGGGAAATTGAGGCAGGAGATGGGCAGCAGCATCTTCGGTTAACAGCAAAGGTACAATAAAAAAACTGCGGATGCCAACCCGCTCGCCAAGCGTGGCAATTATGGCAATATACCCCCCATGTCGAGAGTTACAAGGAGAAGGCCCCCAGTCACCGGGGGCCCCGCTTTTCCTGGCTATGGCGGCAACCATGGTAACAGCGGGGCAAGGGGTACTAAGAATCTCCGGTGGAGGTTCGGTAAGTTCGGTTGACACCTAAGACGACTCGAACTGGCAATATTTAACGCACGCACGCTGAGGACTGACGAGAAGATCCTGGAGCTGGAAGAAAAGATTTAGACAAGATTATATAGACAAGTTGCGCTGGGATATTATAGGAATATCTGAGGTCCGATGAGAGGGGGAGAACACGGTAATCCTCGAATCCGGCAACTTGTTCTATCACCGGGAGCCCTCCCGGGAGACCATCTGTCCCAAGGAGGTGTCGGATTTATCGTCCACAAGTCTCTCGTTAACAACGTAATCAAGATTGTGAGTGTGTTGACGAGAGTTGCGTATCTTATCCTCCAGAATCACCAAACGGCATTCGTTGAAGATCATACAAGTTTATGCACTAACCTCGGCACATCCCGATGAGGAGGTGGAGGAAATGTATGAGGATATCTCTAAAGCCATGCATTTCTCCAAAACCCACTATATGGTGTTAATCGGAGATTTCTACGCAAAACTAGGCACAAGAGAACACGGTGAGCTGAAACTAGGGAAATTCGGTATAGGGCAACGGAACCCAAGTCGCCAGCTGCTGGCCGACTTCATGGAGAAAGAGGGACTCTTTATGATGAACTCTTTCTTCCAGAAGCGGCCCCACAGAAAGTGGTCCTGGTCGAGCCCCGACGGTTCGACAAAAGATGAGATTGACAACATAATGACGACCAGACGGCAACTGTTCAGTAACGTCTCAGTAATCGCGAGGGTGAAAACTGGCAGCGATCACTGAATGGTGAGAGGCATACTGAACCTATACTTTAAGTTGGAGAGGTCACGTTTAATGAAGTCAACGCTCTATCTCCCTCGACCTCTAATCCAAAGTCCCCAAAACTTTCAGCTCGAGCTACATAACCGTTTTCAGTGCCTAGAAAACTACATTGCAGTGAACGATATGAATGACAAGCTCGTGGAAACTGTCCACGCGGTCGGAGCTAAGTTCTGCAAGACCCGTCGCAGAAGAACCTAAAAACTCTCCGATCACTACTCCGATACTCTTAACCTCATGGCTGTTAGACGGGAAATGAAGCTGAAGTCTTCAGCAGATTTGACAGCATATAGGCAACTGAACAGACAAATCTCCAAATTTTAACGGCGAGACTTACGCTTTTTTCAATACAGCTCGTATTGAAGAAGCGATTGAGCGAAAGCAGAGCTCCAAAATCTTTGCCAGAGATCTGTCTGCCAGAAAGAGCCAACTGTCGAAGCTGAAGACCGAATGTAGCAGTATCGTTTCCGGGACACCTGAGACTTTGACTGAGATTGAGAGGTTCTATGGGCAGTTGTACATCATCGTTGGAGCCACACGCAAGTGAACTAAGTGCAAGTCTTATCCGACACTATTCCGATGATATCCCGGACGTCACTCTACGCGAGATTAGAATGGCTCCCCAGCACCTTAAAAACGACAAGAACCCGGGCGAAGATGGAATTAAAACAGATCTTTTGAAAGCCTGTTTTGTAATCCTGACCTCGCATCCTCATATTTTCACCTGTTTCGGTTTCTTCAGAATTCTTTGGGTAGTGTTAGGTTAACATCAAAAGAGGACTGTCCAAACTACTACTTATCGCATTTTTTTGATTACAAATCCCAATATTTCTATAGCAACGGGATTATGTCACTACTTACAAGATGGCTATGAGTTATCGAACAAAATGTATTTATATTATAATTAAATGTAATTAAACTTTAAAAAAAAATGTTTTGAATTTGTATATAAAATACGAAGAAACTTTTCCCCGACCTTATATGTACGATGCGGCAATTTACGAGACTTTCCAACTAAAACGTGTAAACAATGGGTGTAAACAATAATTTATATATAATAAATTTTTATTTAAAATGAAACATATGCTTTTATTTTTGTACTTTATTATGCTCATAATATTTACAAACAAGATAATATGTACTATGTCACGACATAATTCCTTATAAAGAAGAGTTATACAACAGTCATGAATCTAAAATACTTTAGAAATTACTCATACACGTCAATAACAGATATATAAACTTGATTGTACTTTGTTATAAATATAATTTTAAACAAATTTATCTCTTTAAGTTTTATTATAATATTAAAAATCATAAAAAAAATTCAATTACTTAAACACTAAGCCCTTAATATTCTTTACAATTTTTAAGGTTTGGTACTGTTAAATAATTTGTCGTCTTAGGTGTCAACCATATGTAAAAAATAGTTACATTAACATAGATTTCCATCCTGCCTTTATTTGACTTAAGGTTCGTTCATACACAAACATCACTCAAGTCGGCGATCAGTGTGATATAATATGTGAATACACTACTCCACGTCTGACGCGTCGGTACTGATGTGGATGACGTGTAGGGCCGACCGATGTGCTACGACTTCTACTTACATACACTTCTGAACTAAATTTTTAAATGTGAGTGATCGATGACTTAACGGTGACATGACGTCAACATGACGGTGACGTGACTGAAGTGTGTGCATGAACCTCAATGCAAATTTACATAAACTTGCATAATCCGTTTTTAGAACTAATATTTCGTAGTTGTCGTAACGGACGGATTGCTGGACGGAAAAAGGCTTATTAGGGTAACTTTAAAATAGTGCAAATTTTACTTTAACCGAGTCGTTTATTAATATATAATTATTTAACATTATAAATTGAAAGTGGGTTGGTCATTTTGCCAGGATATGGCACATTCAATAAATTAAGACCAAGCGTCATCTTAAATCTAAAAGTAACAAAAATATTATTTGAATGTATTGAAACAATTTAGGTATTTCTAGCTAAATTACTAAGTTCATGCAACGCATACAGAAACGAAAAATCTATAGGCAGTCCCTTACGGTTAGAACGAGAAACACAATAAAAATATTTTTAATCTTAGTTCAGTTCAGTTAAATCGTTCGCGGTCTTTCATAAAAGTTATACAACGGATGTAAGTATAAACATTGAACTTATTATTTCAATTAACAAGTTTATATTTAAAACAAATTAAAATCTTAAGTCTTTTTGTCTTATTTAAACCTAAATAAACGGATTCCTGTAAGGAACATACGTGGATATAAAGAAAATGATATATTATGGTATTTGCTCAGTAGTCACTTATAAAATATATTTATTTTTGCACGTAATACGTGGTGAAAAACGATCTATTTAATCTATAACTCTTCGTGTTGGTTTGATCTGTTGTCTGATATATAAAGTGAGTCAGGTGGTGCAGTGCCGGCATCAGCAGCCGCGACAGCGAGATAGCGCGCTCTTAAATGATGCGCTGAAGCTTTGGGTTGTCTCGACCGTGTGAAAATGCCCTTTTTATTGCCACCAACACGAATTATTGCTGAAAATTAAATGATAATCTATGTTATAGTTATTAGTAATAGGATCCACTACTCCAAACGCGTGGATATCGTAAGAGGCGAAACAGGGAAATGAGGGAGATGGGCTGTAGCATGGTATTAGCTCAAAATAATAAAAATCTACGGTTGCCAATACGCCTGCCAAGCGTGGTAATTATTGCAAATATTTCCCCCCTGAGGCAATCTATGGGGGGAGATTTATGTTTAACAGTGGACTTTTGATAGACTGCAACTAATAGTCTAGTCAACAAGTTCAAAAACGTGTTAATTCTTGTCCCCGCTCTTAAAAATATGTGCGACAACACATTCGATTCGGAATAATGACGTCTAGAAAAATGTATCTCGAGGATTTATTAGCACATAAAAAATTGCAATTGTTATTAACAAAATAAGATGAAAAAAAAAGATATTTGGGTTTTCTTTAATAACCCAAAAACTTAATATTTAAGAACTTTTGAAAAAAAATCCTGAAATGTTTTTTTTTAAATTGTTTATAATTGTCTTTTTTATATTAAGATTGTTTAAATATTTTTTTTAAATATCATTATTTTGCCATGACAATAAAACGGTAATTTTTTTTAAGTATTGAACTTGTCTATTTGTTTATAAACAATTTCTATAAATTGACGTAAACATTTATTTCCCTGCGTTTATTAACGTCATTGTTCGATGCAAAAATAGCAATATAATAACATTTGTCAAAAAAATTAATAACATTTTTTTAAGTATTTCACTTTTTGTTCATTTAAAAAAAATTATAACAAACAAAATATAAAACTTTAATAAATTTTTATCACGTGATCTTGTTAAGTATGTATATAAGGACGCTAAGAATTACAAAAAAATTATATGTCAATTATTTAAACTTTTAAGTCGACTCTAAAAACAGAGGTTGGAAAAAATTTGTTAATTAACAGTCGTATAACTTTTTGAAAAATTGACATAATTTTTTTTCCATTGGAGCTTAATTTATTCGAGTGTTCTGATGATAGCATAATGTTTTCAAAATTTTAAATTAATATTTAATACTATAAAAAAATATTTTATGTGATATACTGTCTTCAGCGGCGATGCGCTCTAACCGTAACGGTCGGGCGTAGTCCTATTTTCGGCGTTAAATAAAAATAATTAATAATGGAGATAGAATTCCGGGAGCCGAGACTTTTTTTTATTGAAAAATTCTCTTCCTTTAAGGATCTTTTTTCAAAAGTTTTAAATATCTTTTTTTTTCATCTTATTTTGTTAATAACAATTGAAATTTTTTATGTGCTAATTAATTCTCGAGATACATTTTTTTAGACGTCATTCCGAATAAAATGAGCTATCGCACATATTTTTAAGAGCGGGAACAAGAACTAACACGTTTTTGAACTTGTTGGCTAATCTATAATGAATGAATAAGTAAATAACTGTGGTAGTTCAATGGTTAAGCATTTGCTGTAAATTTTATAGTACTCAAGTAACCTGTACTAAATCTCCACCGGTACCACTGAAATTGTCAATTGGAATTTAAATTTACCACGCTCGGCAGTGAAGTAAAACATCGTGAGGCAAGTAGTATGTATGAGTTTTAAAGACGGTCCATCAACACACTTGATAGAGCCACGCTACAGCTGTATTAAAGTACAGAATACCAGTGTAATTAAGCTTAAAGCTACTGTGTTTCGTATGGTGGGTGTAGAGAACCGGAGACCTTTTAACTGGAAACGAGGCACTCCATCTTAGTTCTCAAGGGTGACAACGCATCTGCATTTTGATTCTTAATCGAAGACAAGATATAGTTTTCTATGGGCCAAAATATTCATTTACCATTAGGCGGACTGTGGTCTCGTTTGTCACTCTTATGCTACTATAAAACACATTGAAACAGCAGTTCGTATCCTGTTTTAAAACCCTAGAAATAAGATAATGCCTATTTGGAGTAAAACCTACGTGGACTTATACTTAATTCGTTTTACAAAATTTCAAATTTCTAATAAAATTTATGGCTGATACGTACTCTGCGCAGTATTAAAGTCGGCGAAGTTCCAAATAAATTCACCCACGAAGAAGCCGGCCTGCCGTAGTTTGTCGAAAGCTTTAAAGTGCTCAGACATCAGCGCCACCTGGAACTCCTCTGACCACACGTACTCCGGCATCTAAAAGGTAAATTCAATGTAAATATAATTCGTAGTTAGGTTAAAGGCGTACTGATGATAGGGATGCCATCTCCCTTGAAACAGATAAATAACAATCAGACACCAAAATTTCAGTTCACTACGTAAAACTAGAGTATATACAGTTTCATATCCTCTTTATATATGTATATAATTCTTTTGTACGTCACTGAACTCTTCCTAAACAGCTGGACCGATTTTGATTAAAAAATGTGGGTGCAATTGGACCCGGTAGGTGGTGCTGTTGTCGAGATCCAGAAATCACACTTGCGAAGCCGGGGAGAATAGTTAGTTATTTATAGTTAGTTAAAAACAAGAGTGTACATTGTACAACCAGTGCGTGTTGCCAGTGATGACATATGAATCTGAGACATAATCCTTCACTGCTGGCCGTATGAGGAAGCTCAAAGTCTCTCAGCGATATTCTCAGCAAGTGATGGTAAGAGCTATGCTCGGAGTTTCTCGTAATGAAGAAATCCGCAGTAGAACAAGACATAGCCCAACGGACCAGTAATTTGAACTGGCAAAGGACCGGCCAGGTAACTTGAAGAACCGACTAACGATGGATAAGAAAGGTTCTTGAGTGGCAGCTTAGTACTGGTATAAGCGAAAATGTATGACGGCCCCTCACTGGATGGAGTGACGAGCTGGAAAAATCTGCAGAATGCTGGTGGTTCAGGACCGTGTTTTATGGCGTTCCTTGGGACTGACCTATGTTCCGAAGTGTACTTGTAATGGGCAGTATGATGATGATGATGTTAGTTGATAGTTACTGTATTACTACCTACTACAGGGTGGGCCAAGAATTCGTTAACATTTAAATGTAACTTACCGCGCAACTATTGCCGCGCGGGGCGCGGGCGGGGCACTAGCTCGCTTCTTGGAAATTTAGTCGCAATGGATCGCTTCACGGGGCCGCAACGCGCTTACTGCGTGAAACAGTTTTATTTAAACGACTTTTCGCTCATTACTGTGAGACGCTTATTTCGCGTTGAATATGGTTTACACGACTTAAGTCAGTGTCCAAGTGCTCCTTTAATAAAGAAATGGGTGAAGAAGTTCGAAGAGACGGATCTACACTAAATGTGAAACAAACCGGCGGCCCACGGACTTCTCGGAGCGAAGAGAACGTGCAGCAAGTTTCCGCTTCTGTTCGACGTGATCCAGATTTATCGACACGCAAACGTTCGGCTGAATTAGGATTATCCCGCACATCATTACGCCGTATTTTGAAATTAAATTTGAAATTACATCCATATAAGATCCAGCTAGTGCAAGAACTAAACCCTAATGATTTAAATTTGCGTAAGTCATATGCCGAAACAATGTTAACTCGTTTCAGTAATTTTCACAACATCTTATTTTCTGACGAAGCCCATTTCCACCTAAATGGACATGTAAACAAACAGAATTGCAGGTATTGGAGCAGCGAAAATCCTAAAGCTAAACATGAGAGGCCACTTCACTCTCCTAAGGTAACTGTATGGGCTGCAATTTCAGCAAAGGAATCATCGGACCTTACTTTTTTGAAGATTCTCGAGGCCGTTCAGTTACTGTTAATTCTGCCGAGTATGTGAAAATGTTACAGGAGTTCTTAGCACCGATGCTACTGGAATTTGCTGGCTATAATCGTAACACATGGTTCCAACAAGATGGAGCCACGTGTCACACATCGAACGAGTCCTTGCCGGTGGTCAAAGACATGTTTCCGGAAAAGCTGATATCCAGACGGGGTGATATCCCATGGCCACCCAGAAGTCCAGATCTATCCCCAGCAGACTTCTTTTATGGGGTTATTTAAAGAGTCGTGTCTATATTGATAAACCGAATACACTGCGTCAACTTAAAGAAAAATCATCGAAGAGATGTCGGCGATCTCGCGGTCTCTTTGCAGAAGAGTATTCGAAAACTTCAGGACTCGCTTAGATGAGTGCAAAACCGAAACGGTGGTCATTTAGACGAAATAATTTTAAAAATAAATTACAACTAATTAGCTTTCTCGTAAATAAACGATTTCTAAAATATGTTAAATGGTTTTTTATACGATTTTTCAAATGTTAACTAATTCATGGCCCACCCTGTATAATGAGTGTAAGAGAGAAAATATAACTTTTTTCCAAATATCAATTGTAATTTCACTTTCACGCATTTCACTCTGCTGATTGAAAGACGACGCTCTGGTGCTCGGCTATTGGCAGAAAATCAGTCCAAAAACGTTGGATACAAATTTAAAGGACTGGTGGGGTGCAGTATACCAATGCGACGGCCTGATCCACGTGACGAGTACAGGCGATTCTACAAGATATACATGTCAGCTGGCATATTCCTAGAAAGTTCTATGTCTATGTGAAAGTTATACAGCTAGCAAGATACATTAAAAGGTCAAGTCTTACGTAAATAGAGAACTTAAACACGGTTTACATGATGTGACATCATATGCTGTCACCCTTATTCTATAAGAAAAAACTTACCTGATGCAGCCCGGCGATAGTATCAGCTCCGTACTCGGTCATGATGATAGGCTTGTTGTACTTGATATGCCACGCGGTGGCTTCGTCCACCACGTTGTTGGTGATGGTAGTCAAAGAGCCCGTCGCATGGTACCAGCCGTTGTAGCGGTTGAAGCTTATGACGTCGAGATGTTGTGCCTGTGACAGGTTGTATAATACGTTTAATTGCAGTTACACTATTTAAGCATTTACAATAAAGCCGAAAGTCCACCGAGAACTAAACTATATGAAAACTAGGCTCAGTGAACTAAGCTAAGCTAACCTGGAAAATCATTGCACGTCCACCGAAAAATAAGTTAAAACTACGTTATTGATGACCAGTTTGTGCTTTTATGTTGAGTTAATCGGACGTAATGGAAGAACAAGAGAAGAGCTATGACGAGAGTTCAGCGGAGGATTACATTCGTTGTAGGAAAGGAAGATTGATTATTGCTCATTTCATAAAGAAAAAACGCAAGTAGTCATTCATCTCCGGACTATACAATAAAAGATATGTTAGCCCTGCGCATAATCACTCACTAAACAAAAGAACAACACTAAGCGAAAGGCGCCAGAGGGGTAAGGTTAGGGGGTGAGAGGCGCTTAGTTTAGTTCGCGTAGTTTTGGATTGGCCTAAACAACTAAGTTAATTTGACTTAGTTTGGCTATTTTACCTAGCTTAGCTGACATAGTTTGCGGTGTACGCACATGTATGAAAAACTGGCTCAGCTATGCGAGCTAAGTTAAGCTAAGTTAGTTTAATTTGCGGTGGACGTTCGGCCAGACAGACCTCATTCATAAATAAATAGAGACGTGTAATATAAATTGCGGTTGTAATATTTATCTCAGAATATATTAATTAAAAATAATTGGATCAAATTTTGCACCAGTCTACCTGATGATAAGTGGATGCTATGACCCGTAGACACTGACAATTAAGTGCGTTGTTACCCCTGATACCTGAAGTACTTGTCATTAACCATACGAAACATATAAAATACCTTTGAATAATTATAAAGAAAGCTAAGCTATACCGCGCTAGGCCCAGGCCTCGTGGGCCTTGATCTGAATTCCACGTATGTTTTTTCTGCTCTGTGGTAACCCCGTTACTGTCAAGTGGAGTCATTATTTTTGCAGAAACATAAATTGTAAAAAAACGTTTAAAATTTTTCATATTTTGTGTAAGTTTGTCAGGATGAAGTTACACGCAATTAACTTCCAACTTTGTGGTTATGTATCGCTACAACTATCTTATGTGTATAAACTTATACTACCAAAATAAGTTTCACAAACAGTTCATGAGAGGCGCTTTTTCGGTTTCATACAAAATGTCAGCAATAAATAAATTCGGTAGCAATAGTTAAAAATTCTTATTCAGGTAACCGGTTCTAAAAATCTCTAGGGTTAGTTTTTTTGATAAAGTTATAATTTTATTTTACATGTGATTTAAACTTTTAATCTTGGATACTGTTTTTATTACGATGTCAAACGTTCAGCAAGTCAAATTACAATTAAAAACAAAATAAAAACAACTATCATTTTAATTTGTACCTTCTTCATTTGCTAACCCTTTCATTTAATTCTTACGTTAAATTTAAAATATTTTTTTCGTTGGTTTTGCATACTTCCTTTAATAACAGCCAACTTTTCAAAATATCTTTCTGGAATTTCATTTATATACACAATAGTTAGGGTTAAAAGTTTTGTTACTATAATACTTACGGATTTATCAGTGGTGTAGGTCTGGGATATGGCAATGGTGATCGGTCTTGACAGATCCATCGATTTCACGTGTCTAACTATTTCACTGTAACATAATTAATTGTATTAGAAATTGAGATTTGATGCTTATTTAAATTATTATTTTCTGAAAGGCTGAGAGACACACATAGACTCTAATAAAAAAAAAGTGGTCTGTTGATATTGGCAGTGGGTGTAATGACATATTCTGTAGAAGAATTTATTGTAAGCCAAATAATAAAATAAAAGAAGAAAGGAAACAGAATTAAAGTCAGACTTCAGAAATTATTATGTATTAATTATTTTTTGGAACGAAGTTCCTTATCGCACGGTACGAATTTGGCGGATGGGGCGATGGATAAGCGAGAAAAAATGTAAGATTTTTCCGTCACGATTTTTCTATAGTGTGAGCGAGATGGAATAATATCCATCTCCCTCGCACTTTTTTTATCTTGCCATGAAAGAAATATTATTTTAAATGACGCTTCATTTTAATAGACGCTAGTAATTCATTTATTTGTATTTGTTAATCAATAATATAATATGTTTATCAATACTAATATACTAGGAGAGAAAAAGTGCAAGGAACTTCGTTCCAACCGAGTGTTCCACTACACTCACGCATGTTTTTTTATTATCTTTAGTTTTGGTTAAACGCAACTGTCACGGTTTGCGAGGGTACTCATGAGTTTGTCAAAAGTCCTAGTTCAACCATTGAGTTGCGACTTATTTGTTTTGTAAAAACAGAAATCCCCCATGCGCCTTGACATCTGATGATGGAAAGAGGATGGAGGATAAAAATTATTATCGGCTTTTGTTTTTTATTAAAAGTAAAATTTTTGACCCTTTTTTTTGACGAGGGAATATTACAAGCTCGAGATAACAACTAGAATGCCTTCCAAATAGGTATGTTAAAAACTTCACCCCTGAAGTATAAACTAATAAAAAAGGAATAGTTAAAATCGGCTCACAATCGACAAAGTTATCACTTAACACACAGACAAAAACCATACAATCCATTTGAGAAGCCCCTCCTTTTTTCAAGTCTAATAAATAGGCTGATAAAGAAAAATTTTAAGTACAAAAAATTGCCTTGTTATAATAACTCACGTACTAAATTCATATCTTACCCAAAGTAGGCGTCAGCGAGACGGTTGGCGGACTTGGGTTCGTTTGCGATGGACCACATGACAACAGACGGGTGGTTCTTGTCACGTCGAATCAGCTCCGTCAACGACTGCTTGTGCTTCACTAGCAGAGACTTCGAGAATATGCTGTAGAAAATTTCACACCAGATTAGTTAAGTTGGTAAGAATCAGATTATTTTATAACACTGGAATGACAAACGACATGATAGTGTCGTTTATCATTCTAGCCGTCGGAGCCGTCATACTCACTGAGTATGACGGCTCCGTGGCACAGTGGCTTAGTAATGAGTTGCAGCGCTAAGGGCCGCGGGTTCAAATCCCGCACGGAACAAGTATTTGTATGACCTACAAATAAATTGTTCTGGGTCTGGATGTTTGTCCTTGTGAAATCTATGTATGTAAACTGCCCCCGCGATACAAGAGAAAATCCTAGTGTGGAGGTAACGTTTTCAAAAAAAAGAAAAAAAAAAGAAGTGTCTATCTGATGGCAAGTGGCTACTGGAGCGTATAAATACATTTTTTTTAAACTGAAGAGACGCACGCACCTGCAGTTCACTTGAAGTGGCTACTGCAGCCAATGGACACCTGCAACCAACTTCAAACAAAGGAGGCTACAGATGCTTGTCACTTCTAAAGACTAAGATGGAATACCTGTAATTATACTGACTATACGCTTGAGATCGGAACACCGAAGCAAGCACTGCTCATTGAATGAAACTACTTTTACGGATTTTATCGCGTTTAATTGTACTTATTTTTAATTCCCGACACTACTCTTTGGCGGCAGAAATAGGTAACAGTGTGGTACCTATCCAAACGGATCCTAGGCAGAAAAGAAGTCCTACCATATAGAGCACTTGATGTGACAGATGCGTTGAAAACCCTGAGTATCTTAATCCTTTCTTAAACCTTTGTTTAGGATGCCTCACAGACATAATTAATTATATACCAGGCAAGCGACTTGATACTATATAATTTTATACCAGGTAAATGACCTGATACTGGTGATATTACTACTGGAGTTGAGATTGTCGGTATGTTGGGGTCTAATGAGGAATGTAAAAAAAATCCTTTGGTGCTAACCTCATCTGCACAAAAGCTTGGTAGTAAATTCTATGGATAGTCTTGAATCTAGTTTCCGTTCAACTAATAAAACAGAAATAAATGCATTTATTAACTTAGTATAAATTTTAGTCTCTTTATAATAGATGAGAAAAGTCATTCTGTTTAAATGCAACATCATTAAGCCGTGTACCACATACTCCCTTCTTTTCACTTCCCACCTCTAAATTTTTTCTGTAAACTAATGGCACGTTTAGATTATCGGACGAACAACTCGCCGAATAACTCGCCGAGTTATTTGTGGATGAGTATGACATGTTTAGATATTATTCGTCTGTTTTCAATCAACGTAGATCTTTTAATCATGGATGACGTGCGTCTCGTTGCTACGACTTTATGTCTACTTAATATTTATAGACTCACAAATTCGCAGATTGGTCACTTAAAATAAAATATTAATTTTCAATAAATAAATACAGTCTCTATATTATTGAGTAACTCGCGCTTTACATTTTCTACCATGTAGTGGTCGTGTAAGAATATTCGCAACCCCATAACGTCCCGTGGGTGTCGAAAGAGGCGACAGAGGGAAACAAACCAGGAGAAGGAACTAAAAAAACTGCGGTAGCCAGCCATTTAACAAATGCGGTTGCAATAATATATGCGGAGGACTTTGAAAGGCTATAATGAATGAATGAATCAATGTTTGACCGTTCATAGTTCGGCTTCCCTAAGAAATAATCAGTATAGTGACGAAAGAGTGCTGAAACTGAAAATTTTTTTTGAAATGTTTTTTATTATCTAATTGATATCTCTGGTTATTTGTGGAAATGTCTGCCAAATGCATGATAATATTTACAAACAAGTGCTGCTTGTAAGCATGAATGTTGTATATTTTATATTGTAAAATGTCACTATAGGAGTCTAACAAGCGGCGAGTACAAAAATATTACGGCATATACTTACTCTGTATCGACTCCAGGGCACTCATCAATGATCATAATGCCCAGTTCGTCAGCTAGCTGATAGATCTCTTCCGCGTATGGATAGTGCGAGGTGCGGAACGCATTGGCGCCAACCCAACGGATCAGGTTGAAGTTTTTCACCCAGAGTACTGGATCCCAACCTTTACCTCGCAACTGTAGAAATAGAGTAATATTATGTTTACGTTTTTAACAGATAAATCTGGTCAAGTAAATTTGTTTTGAGGCCTACATAACGCAGATCCTGAATTCTCAATCTGATAGTAAGTAATTGTTTTTAGATTAAACCCTCATGGAAGTAGTAAATAATCTACGATAATCAGGGATAGTGTTAACTAGAAAGATAATATTACACATATTAAATTATATCAATTTCGTATGTCAACGCTTGGCCTAATGGTCGGAATCTGTCTTTGTACCTAAAAGATTATGAACCACTAGTTTAGGGTATATGATCTTCAAATCGGTTTTCGGTCAAACAAATACTTGCATAAAAAGGAATGTACCTATTCTAAACGTAATTGTATGTGTTATCTGTTCAAGGTGTTTTTTTTAATTCATTTTTTTTTGTTCAAAAGTTTTAATCGTTGAGTGTGGCATGTTTGGTATAAACATTTCTTTCTTTCATTCCCTATGTGCAATGGCACCTCACTCCTAATAGCAACCTCCCCACGCGGCCTGCCCCTGCTGATTGACGGACGAGGGTCTTGCGAGTGGTGGGAAAAACCCATCAAAAACACTGAACATAAATTTCATACATTACCAGTTTCCATTACCTATCGACTCTGCGCTCACCAACCCACCTGCCTCGCGTAATGAGTATGCCCTAATTTTCCAAGTAGTGCTTGTCTATTGGCACATAGGTACTTGATAATGTCTAGTGTGATATGAAAAGGGATGGATAGAAGAGTAGCGGGAGGCCATAGAAAATATAGATTGAAATTGAGTAAAAAAGGAGTAAGTGATGGGATGATGGCTGATAGAGGAAAATTTGGAGAAAGAAATACTATGCCAACCTCAAATAACTTGCGGTAAGGGCAGGAAGATGATGGCTTGAAAAGACCTATATTCAACATTCCAAAAGTCTGTGGATGTATGTGATTTTTTTGTGAAACTGAAGTGACACACGAAATAAACAGTCCACCGGATGGTAAGTATTTTTATATTATGGTAGTAGCATGAATGAGTCGGCTCGACCAGCGTAAAATAGTAGCTTAATGCTGCTGGTGCGTATAGTGAGTGTAGAGAACCGGATACCATTTTTACTGGAAACTATGGGCCACAGCATCCACTTACCATCAGGTGGACTGTGTGCTCGTTTGTCACTCTTAATTCTATAAAAAATTAGCTACTGCAGCTATGCAGACACCTGCAACCAACTTTAAACAAAGTAGGCTACAGATGCATTGTCACTTATGGACTAAGATGAAATGCCACACAGAATTATAGTGGTTCTTTGCAGGTACTGTTCAGACCGGATCACAGCAGTACATGCACTGGGGTAAGAGGGTGGTACTTACGCAGACGGACTTATACTCAGGCCACGTTACGTCAGTAGACAGTCCTAGCAGCTAATGTGTGCGATGTTTATTTTTTATGACTGTGCCCCGTGTCTCTAGCTGTCCATCATTGATCATCATGCGATCTTATCATATGGGTGTTGATACAAGTATGTATATACAGGACGAGAGATATGTATGTTAGTTCGTACACCTTAACGCTAGAACATTTTCTGCGTCGTCGACAACTTTAGATAGTATACAGAAGTTGTTCCTTAATTGTTTGGACATGATAACGAATGGATAGAAATTGACCAGAAGAACTTCATATTGTTAAAATATGAAATTTAGAGCGAGCGACTAGCTTCCGGCTCTACCACGGTTCCATCTCATTGAAATGACCTTCCATTGAATGATCCGAGTTCCATTATTCTTGAAAAGACATCAGACAAGATTAACAATGGACTTTAACAATGAAACAAATCTGCGATGTTTTGCTCCATTGTTGCAGGATAAAAATTAAATCGTTCTCTATGTGAAGTAACAGTGCTTTATTAGCATAATATGATTGTTAAGTAAACAAGAAAAGGGAACGTTTGTAAAAATTAAGATATTTAAAAGAGTTTACAATCATTAAAATTTTATAGTAAGCCAGCAAACCGAGGTCAATCCTCCTATAATTTTAAGTTGTGAGTTACCACGTGCACGGCAATAAAGGAAAACATTGCATATTTGGAGTATACAGGGTTTCTTCGAGAAACCAGAGGGAACCGGCCAAATTTGCAGAGAAGGTTCAGAATAAGTAATATAGGCAAATGGTGAAGAAAAATTAATTAAGAATAATCTCCAACATTTTGTCCTTTTTATCTTTAAATTCAAAATTCGTGGTAATGCATTATTTTCACTGATTTTACTACGCACACATTCGTAAGGGTCGATCGGTGGGCAAAAACGTTGTTGCCCATAAATCACTTTCAATTTGGGATAATTTCAAATAAAAGTAGAAGCCTTATTTACTCGTATTTTCAAAAACTGCAATAACGGTATGTCGTTATTTATATATTTAAACGTTTAAATTTAAAAAGTTTAAAATTTGATACTCTGAAAAATAACCCTGTATTAAGGCCGCCACACGCATTTGGACAGCGCGGCGGCGGACTATTCCCTCGTCTAAATTTTATCTGTAATAATGAGTTGAGGCTTCAGTCCAGCAGAGGCACGTATGTAATCCATAAATTTACAATAATAATAAATATAAATTTATTGCACACCCAAAAATAAATACAAAAAATATATTAATGAGTATACAAGGGCGACTTTATCACTAAAAGTTTCTCAGCCTTTGACTGGACAGAAACTTAAACACGTGTAGATCGTGGAGTACATAAAAATAAACAAAAAAATAAATAAATTATAGTTACATTAAGAATAATAATGTTCACAATTTACTCACATCTGAATCTTCATGCATGCCAAAACCTCTGAGATATATTGGTTTGTCGTTTATGAACACCGTTGTGTTGCTCCAGGTAACCGTTCTTATACCCACTTTCTGGTTGTATGTATCTATTATTTCACCGTTAGGACCGATTAGGCTAGCCTGAATAAAATATTTTTATTACTTTAATATGTTTAAATGATATTTTAACTCCTTTATAGCTTTCCTGTCTAGTTCTAATCCATTTGGCAATTTTTTTTGTGCAATACAATTACTATTTCTGGGTCACTATAAATATTTCCTCTTATGTTATTGAATAACTATTACATAGAAAAGTTTTTATAAAATTTTGTGGGAAGACTAAGTGCCTAATTTATTTGTTGTGAGTATAATATACCGTGTAGTGGCGGTTTAAGAATATCCACTACTCCATATCGTCTTGTGGGTGTCGTAAGAGGCGACAGGGGAAAATTGAAACAGTAGACGGGCAGTGTCTCCATAATAAAAACAAAAATAAACTGTGGTTGCCAACCCGCCTGCCAAGCGAGGTAACTATGGCAAATCCCCCCTTGAACAATCTATGGGGAGGTTTTTGTTCAACAGTGGACTTTTGATGGGCTGTAATGACTGAAAAAAAAAGTATGATATGTTCTGCGTCGTTTATAATTTTATTGGACGTAAATACTAGCTTAGTATAGAATAATTATATGAAAAAAACCGAATAAAGCCCACACAGAATATATCATAAAAGATTAGTTGAAATATTTACCTTAAATGTGTACAAATAACCAGGAGAAGGATGCATCAAATACGGCCACCAGAAATTAGCGTTGCCTATTTCAATGAGGCCGGCACAGTCGTGCGACGCTGCAACTTGCGAGTCGTTTTTGTCAAATATTTGTACCAGGCATCCCACGTTGTCTAGGCTTGGTGTTCCTTGGTGTGTGATATTGTATACGATAAATCCTGGGAAGAAATTAATTTTGAAATGAGAGATGTTACCAAATGGCTTTAATACTATCATTTTGTTAATTATTCACTATTTTAACAGGTATTCTAGTGAATAAAATAATTTTACGGAAGTTATCGCTTTTTTTAAATTATTTTTAATTTTCGACATTTCGGATACTTTTAATTCGCGATAAATACGTATAAAGTCCACAACCAAACATTTGATCTCTCCCATTGAAAGGAGAATTTACCTTCATTGCCACAAAATAAGCGTGTACATAATGTAATGCGTTTTATATCTGGCATACGAGATGGTACCCCGCTATCTATCGGCGGCCATTGGATCTTCTTGGGTCGCCTCTTACGACGTTCACGGGACGAGATGTGGTGGCAGATGCTCTTGCGCCGTCACCATACGACATGTCACATATTATCAATAACATTTTTAAGTTGGAGCTGGAGCATATGCAGGCCTAGAATGTTTTTCTGTGAGCACTCTAGCGATAGTAATGCTCGATTTGCCACCATTGGCTCGTCGCGGAAGCCTTTGTAATAATGCCACTAGTAAAACCAATTTTATGTTTTAAAAGAAATGTTATGGGATTATTAAAAAAAACACCATTAGCGTTTTCGATAGTATGTTTGGTGCCATTTCGCTGTTAAGAAGTATTCGATGTAAATGGATGTAACCTTCAAGTTATAAATATTGCCGATGAAAAATGTATTAAGCCACAGTAGCCTAATGAAAGAAAGGGTCGTGAGTTCGATTCCGCCATTCGACTACTGTCATAATATAGAACTTGCTTGGAGTGGTTAATATCGAAATACATTCAAATATATTAAACCTTTATATCTCTTTGTTAATATCAAAAATAAATTTATCATTTACAATCCAAACGGCAGGTTGCAACGTAAATGGTTCGGACCGTTAGACCTCATTGTACCACTAGCGGAATGTTGATATCATCTCGATCGCATTGTTGACATGTAAATATATCAGCAATGAATGTTTCCATTCTGGTACTGGTATATGAGTAGAAGTTTCTTTTATTCAATTTGCATTTTACAAATGGCTTTGATCATTTTATCTCAGATATTTATCGCATTAACGATGACGATGATGATGATGATATGATTCAATAAAATAAATTCTGTTGTAGGTGTGAAAGTTAGTCTTTATTTTAATTAAAATTACCAATTGAATAAAAGTAATAACGTAGGTATTTAACGCGTTTAGTTACATTTAAACTTAAGTTAAAGTTACAGCCTATATACGTCCCACAGCTGGGCATAGGCCTCCTCTCATTTCTGAGAGGGTTTTTAGGGCAAGGAAGTGTCCGCCGCGCTGCCCCAATGCGTGTTGGCGAACTTCACATGTCTTCGAAATATTTTTTTTTTCTTATTTCTCAGACATGCAGGTTTTCTCGCGATGTTTACCTTCACCGCCGAGCGAGTAAATCAGCACTTAAAATTGTAATTAACAATTTCATTGGTGCCGGCGGGGATCGAACCCGGTTGCTCGCGTACTGTGAAACTTACAGCGAGCGCTAACCATCTGAGCTACCACGGCTTAGTTACACTTATTTTAAATTATTTTAGATGCTGCCTGTGACCGCATGTGCAGTACAGCACTCAAAGCGTTGGGAATTTAACATAAGTTAAGCGCTAATTAGTTTTATTTAATGTGTTATATTCGCTAAATAAGAAAAAATAGGTATACATAGGTTTTACAACAGTTTACAATTAAACGTTGTAACCAGTGACGGGAAGTAGCATTTAATAATACGCGAGCAACCTTAGTTCGATCGACGATCGCTGCTGCTACATTCAAATTGTTAATAGCAATTTTAAGTGCTGATTTAAATTAAAAAAAAATATTATTGAGCAAGCTTTTTCCTGTTCAATATTAGTAATGTTCTTATAATTAAAAAAGAATGAAAGTATGTAGGCTGTTTCTTAAGCATCTTATTCATCCTATTATATATTTTACTCGTAAATACGTTATTTACCTGTCAGTCCTTGTATATCAGTGTTCACTATGACATCATCAATATATAGCTGTGGTGTTGAGTACAAGAAAACTGTGCGATGTATGCCCGCGTAGTTGAAAAAATCGAATGTGTAGGTTTGTTCCTGGCGAACCTTGCCGTTGCTAAAAATAATATGACAAATTTAAAGCACTAAATTAGTATAAAAATTTAAAATCTAAAGCTAGAACTTCAACTTTCACTTGATAAAATTAACGATTGAATTAATTTTATAGTTTTATCACGTATAATTTTAACTTATTTCGAAAACGTTTCGAATGATTTGCACTTTGCAGCATCTAAGGTCATGGGGAGATTGAAGAGTTCATTATCCTGATGTTATAATCATTAGCCCATCTTCAGCTTTCTCCCATTAATTTTGGGTCCGCTGATATGGCATGTCATCCATATTTTGAAAGAGGACCATGTCTAGAAATAGATTGATAAGATAAAATCGTGGTGGTTGTGGCGAGAGATCTGTGAGATGCATCAGGAAGCAAAAGCGGTTTTGTGGGTTTTGAGTAACGTGAGTCAAAGATTTTATTGCTTACGACTGCATTATTGAATGTTATTGCTGTTGTGGTAAATATCGACAAGATTTGTAAGAGCTTTTTACCTATTACATCAGATTAAAAGATTTGCTATTTAGTAAAGAAAAAGAAATGAAATTGCAACAAACACAATAATAATAATGCTATGTGTAAAAACGATACACAAGTGTTGTCCAACGTATGTCTAACAAACAATGTTGTTCATGCAATTGACCTTATCAAGATGCGAAGAATTAAATGGTCAAAGAACTCATTGACTTATTACTTAACGCTGCCGCTTATTTGTGTTGTTTGACGATTTGTTATGTCGATTTTTTTAAATATTATATACAAGTCTTAAATGAAAATTTATTGGCCCGGTGTTTTATGTGATCCTATGTTAACTATTTTGTTTTAAAAAGGTTAAAAAGGTTATGGTGTACCTCTATATCAAATTATTGACTTTGCTTTCAAGGTACACTTTAATAAATTATTTTCGGGTATTACCAAAGTCATCTATTGACTATTTTCAAATTTAAATTTCTTACGTATAACAAAATAATTTTACGTTTTATTGAAGCTTCTTTACTTTTAACAGGATTTGTACTAATTATTTTACTACAGGGCTGTGGTTCTGGAATATTCTAATAATATTCCAATGTTTTGGAGCGTGTAGAACAAAAGTCATAAAAGTGTATTATTATTGTATTGTATTATTGTATAATCATATTTTTTATCTGATGGTCATGTAACTCATATATACAAAATAAACTGTTATAGTATTCTCATATTTTATATATCTACCGTGATTATATATATATACACTTATGAAAAATGACTGCCTCGTTGGTCTAGTGGTTGTAGTAGTGAGACTGCTGATCATGAGGTCCTGGGTTCGAATCCCGGGTCGGGCAAAAAAAATCAGTTATTGAGCTTTTCCATCAAGAAAAACTCAGTAGCTGCCCGGAGTCAGGAAGTTGGCGGTGTCCCACCCCGTGCCTCGGAAAGCACGTTAAGCCATTGGTCTTGCGCCTCATCTCTCTCCGGTCGTGTCAGTTTACCGTCCCATCGGACTATGAGAGTGAGGGAATAGAGAGTACACCTGTGCTTGCGCATACACTTGGGCACTGTAATCCTGTCCTGCGCCGATGGCTAGTCTCGATTGAGGCTGGCCGCCGTGACTGAAATTCGGTCTGGAGGACATTATTATTATTATTACTTATGATAATGTAATAGCGGCCCACGTACTTATTTTGTGAGACTTGGGATTTCTACTAAGAGCCCGTGAATGCCAAATCTAAATTATTTTATAAAAGCAGAAAGTTGCTTAGCGCATGCTCCCAACTTAGGTAGGAACGATGGGCTACTATGAAGTTTGGATCATCGTGGCTTTGGCAGGTAACGGGTAACAAAGTTGTATAAAATAGCAACTTAAATTTGTCAAAGTATTAAGCGTAATTTTCTCATATTTTCTTCGGAATAATATTACAAATCACGTTATCTGTTGCCAGACACTTAGGCCCGTATTAATAAACGGTACTCAGCTCAAGTACACGCACTTGAGTACAATCTTGAGGTTATGGTCTTATTAATAAACATATCTCAAGATGCGGTTTAGGTTTACGATATCAGCTGAGTGCCACACTGATTAATAAACGAAACTCGACTCTCAAGTGTGTATACTTGAGTGCAAGTCACAGAACAGTATTCCTAAGTACAGCGTTTTGAGATACTGTTTTTATGTGTTTATTAATTAGCAACGATTTTGAGATGCTGATTTCGTAATGAGGGCGTCGTTGAGTAACGTTTATTAATACGGGCCTTAGTATTGTGGCAACCCCTTACCAGACACCCTTAAACTTTAATAAATTGTATCCCTACTTACGTTATAGTATAAAAGCTGAATTTTATATAATATGTTACTTCGGTGACTATTCGAAGATGTTTCCTCAGTAGCCAGACAGTTTCGATAGTTCTAACACCTGGCTAGACAAACATAATATAAGGTAGCTGTAGGTACGGGCGCGAGGCAATATATATTTATTTTACTATTTAGCGGCCTATGTACTTATTTTGTGAAACTTGAGATTTCTTAAAGAATAATTCTTGATTGAAATGTTTCATTTATATTAATCGTTTGGCGCATTATTTTTGGCTTACCCAATGATAGTATCCTTGATAATTCCCTGGGGTACAGTGTCGCTAAGTAGCGTGTTGTCCACCACCACGGTCAGCAAGTTGCTCGCGTTTGGATACACTTCGTTTGTAATTTCTATCTCGAAAGGCAGGTGGCCGATTTCGTGGTACGCCATCAACTTCCCATTCACCCACTGAAACAAAAACGTTTGTTGCTATTTACTTTCACCTTTTTATTTTTATCGTGTAGTGGCCGTGTAAGAATATTCTCTACCCGATATCATAAGAGGCGACAGGGGGAAACAAATCAGGAGATGGGTAGCAGCGGCTTCCTAATACTCGCTCGGCAACTATGGCAAATAACCCCCCCCTAGAGGACTTTCTATGGGCTCAAACGAATGAATGAGTTCGTTATTATACATGGTTGATTACAAACCAATTAGTTTTATAAAAATATGTTCAGTAGTTTTCATTGTGGTCAATAATATAAAGCCCCATGGCGGGCTGTTTGTTCCGTTCCAGCTTTTATAAAACGATTATTCTAGAAAAAAACTATAGTCAATTTAATTACACCAAAAAAGTACGAACATCCTCAAACCTAGAGAAATGATCGGACGGGATTTTTCTATACATTATTTTATAATATGCAGTATAAAGTATCCATCTTATAATTTATTTTTGGGAAACGCTTCAAATTATTTGGATGAATTTATGTATTTAGGTATAAATTTACAGTTTCTAAGTTCATTAAGATAGGTGTATCTAGTGGCGGTTTAAATGTCGACAGCGCCCTAGGCTAGGCTAAGCCTGGCGGCCATATATATAATAATATAGTTTAACACGTAACAGGTGGGCGTGAATGAAAAATGTAATGAGAGAGTGAGGGCGATGCAAGAGTATTTAAGTAGATGAGGCGCGATTTGGAAGCTCTACATTTCTATAGAAAGTACATTTATTTTTATTTTATGCAAGTATTATTTATTTATTTTTTCGTTTAAAAACTTCCGCGCGCTCCCATTTGTAACCTTGCGCCCCTGGGCACGTGCCTAGTTTGCCTTAAGGATAATCCGCCACTAGATGTTATCCCGGAGAATATTTCTTTTTACGCCAAGTGATATTCATATTTATATCATATAATACATTATAAATATGTTAGAATAAGTGATTGTTGGTTTTTGTCGTTTTTCTACCTATAGTTTTCACCACACTAACAAAGGTTAACTGAAGAGAATGCCATTTCGGCATTAAGTTCACTTTATACCAAATATTCTGAGTCTTATAAAGAATTTTCTAGCTAACTATCTGCATGCTTTATAATACACTAACATTTTTAACATTTAAACTAAAAATGAAAATAATTTTAAAATAAATAAATTCAGATTAAAATGAATGATGACTACATTCATATTTGTGCCATTTACTGTGCATGTGCATACACCATACTAGTGCCATTTGCTGTAGAGATTATAGGTCCGTGGGGTCCACGTGCGGTGAAGTTTCTAAAGTCTAAAGGAACTGTATCCGCGACTGGTCCTCGCTGCGGGTGATAAGAGACTGGTTCTTTTCTCGGTCAAAGGCTACTAAGTATAGATATTCAGCGAGGAAACGCAGTCAGCGTTCTTGGCACGATACCACGGGGAGTTGAACTGTATGATAATTTAAGTTTTTAGTTTTAGTTTTTTTAGTTTTATTTTAGTTAGTTTTAGTTAGTTTACTAAATAGTTTTCTAATTCAATGTTAATACATGTGTTAAATTATTGAAACAAAAAATATTAAAATGATTACAATAAATATTTTATAAAGGCGTCAAATTATTATTTTTATATCGTTGTCTAAATTAGTATAGTTTTTAACTAAAAGGAAATATAACATAAATTTCGTCATTTGGGGTATCGCTGTACAAATCGAACGATAAAGGAACACTTATCATTAATCGTAAAATAAACAAGAAAGTACACTTATTTTGAAACTAGTTTTAATTTATCAAGGGAAATGTTTACTCGTAAAGTGCATTAAACAGTATGAGGTTATCGGATAATTCTTGTGTTTAAAAGTAATATCTAAAGTGCCAGTCTAAATAATTCGTTCGTTTAGTAAGAACGAAGGTACGAGTAAGTATGTATAAGATAAGTATGTGTTTGTATAAGTTAAATATGAATAAATATCCCTCCAAAGAGACAAAGTATGGGGTAGGCCCGTGTTCAGCAGTGGACGTTTGAAAGGATGTAACGTGGGGTCGCGTTTAATAACTACATTCCACCTAAGATGCTGTGTCAGAGACATAACACAACTTATTGAATAAAACTGATTTTATCGGGTTTAATTTAACTTATTTTTAATTATTTTAATTCCGCACGTTTCGGGTGCTTTACTTGACGTTCCGATATCATAGATAACCCGGAACGCAGAACGAGTTTACAGTATCTTAAAGTCTTGAAGTGGTATGTTTGAGTTTGGATTTAATTTTATTAATTATACGATCTCAAGCAGGTGGTAGAACCCAGCCATCTTCTATATTGAAATTCGGATAATTTATTAATTTCACTAGCCTCACGAATCATCCTTGGTAGGAATCGGTGTTCTTTTGCGAGGATGTGATTTATCAAATCTGATGTAATGGTGTGGACGATTTTGAACATGTCAACAGACTGCAGCCTTCCCGAAGTTCAGTGCTTCACGTCGGCACAACATTACAATTAAAAAAACGAGCACACAGCCCTTCTGATGGTAAGTGGATGCCTGGCCCATAGACATCTACATCTATCCTCGATTAAGAATCAAAATGCAGATGCGTTGTTACCCCTGAGGACTAAGGTGGAATGCCTCTTTTCCAGTAAAAAATATGAAACACAACAGCATTAAGCTAATATTTTACGTTGGTATTCTGTGTGAGTGCGTTCCTTACCCGTTATAGCCGACCCATTCGTTAACCATAATATAGTTGCAACATGGCTCTACCTTGTATAAAAATATATTTAATTAAATGCGATAAAATCCGTAAAATTAGTTTTATTCCATGTGTAGTATTCGTGTAATTTTCGAGCCTGTATGTGTGCTAGATACATTGATGCAGCTATGGATAGAGCTTGTTTTGCCTATACCAGGGAGAAAATAAATATCTTATAAGTTAAAAAAAAAACTACTTTTTATGGAATAAAGGTGACATGCTAGCAATCAGTCCACCTAATGTAAGTGGATGCTTTGGCCCATAGACATCTACATTATAAATCTATTCTTAATTAAAAATGAAAATGTAGATGCGCTGTCACCCCTGAGGACTAAGATGAAATGTACATTTTCCAGTAAAAAGGGTCTTCACGCTGGCATTCTGTGAGAGCGTGGTCCTTCCTCTCCGTGGACAACGGTAGAGTCGACCCTTTCGTGCAAGTTATCATAATATAGCTGAAGCATGGCTCTACCACGCCGGGAGCCGTGGTAGCTCAAGGGCTAAGCGTTCGTTGTAAATTTCACAGTACGCGAGCAAACCAGGTTCGGTCCCCGCCAACACCAAAGAAATTGATAATTGCAATTTTAAGTGCTGATTTACCACTCGGCGGTGAAGGAAAACATCGTGAGGAAACCTGCATGTCTGAGAAATAAGAAAAAAAAATTGCATATCATTAGAAGACGTATGAAGTTTGCTAACACGTAATGGAGCAGCGCGGTAGACATTTCCTTGCCCTAAAACCCTCTCAGAAATGAGAGAAGGCACGTGTCCAGTAGTGGGACGTATGTAAGCTGTAACTTTAACTTTTATGGCTCTACCACTCAAAGAAACTGGAACACTTTCTTTTGGAGATTCCATAACGTTACATACCTTAGCGTCCTACGAAATAGTCTTGCCATAAAACGCTTTAAACTCTACGAAGTCGCGGATTAAGTATTATAACGCGAAAGGAGTTGGGTTGGTTGTGAAATTTAATTGTTTTTAAAAGCTTTTATTTAACTTGCAATGTTTGTTTGTTAGGATCAAATCTTGCAACTGAATTTGAAAGCAGTTATCCTCAGCCGATTGAGCTGAAATTTTATATACATTTTAATACATGTATAGCTTAGATGACAATGCATGGTTAGCTAAGTGACGTCATTCTAAATCCAATATGGCGGACTGCCCAAGATGGCGGTCTAGTTATTTTTCTATGCACTCCCATGATATGGGATTCAAATTTAAGTTTGCTGGGTAATACGAAAATAATAAAAATATTTTTTTATTCATCAACATGATATGAACATCAAATGAAAGGGTTCATTGAGAAGAATACGAATAAAATGATGTCCGCGTTCAGCTCTTTGTGTACTACTGCTCGGCTAAACGGTAAGACTTAGATTAGAGGGGTCATGTCACTAATATCGACCTACTCCCTGGGCGAATTCTAGTGGTAGTAAAGAAAATCAAAATGGCGGAAAACAAGATGGCCGCCGTACCAATTTTAAAGAGTTATAACTCGGAAAAGGTTAGGCCATACAGCCTATATGGATTTTATATTAAGTACTTTGTGTAATCTTTTGTGAATAATATATTTTAAAAAGTCAGGACTACATTTATTTTTTTCATCAAAATTAAATGAAACGCTCATGAGGCGTGCACTTTTGGATTTTCCAAACTATTTTTGTTTATTTACACATGTAAATCTCGCGACGAGCTTTTATATCATATAAATTGTGTAATGTAATAAATTGATGGGTTTGATTTAATTGAAAGTTGATTTTCATCTTTTTAGAGCATTTAAATAAAAGCAAATTTTTAAAAATATTTTTTTTACTATTAATTTATTTTTTGTCTAATGTTTGAAATCAAATGAACATAATTTTAATTAGTGGTGATGTTCTAGTAAATTAAAACAACGCTCATACATCGCGTAACGTATGTTCGTTGAGAAATGAGATGATTTCTTTATCAATCGTCTTATTCTATACCATATGTTCGTATAACAGTCATGCAAAGTAACATAAATTCTCATTATGTTCTGAGTAAACGCAGTTTTTTCTTTAAATAGTAACACTGTTCTTTTTGTGTTGTATTTCTCGCAACTTGTTATGACGCAATTGTACACAATTTTATGCCTTGTTATGCTATCTAAGCTCGAAATTTCACTTTTGTGTTGTTTTAGTCAAAGATATTTCCCCTAAATGTTAATGAAAATAAGGAATTTCTAGAAGTTATTTTATTTAAATTTTAATCATCGCATTTTCAGTAATTTATTTAACAAAAATGAATTATAAATTATCCAAAAATCTGATTAAAGGAATTAATTATACTTTTTTATTTTTAAGAATATATAAGTTATGAATACAGTCCACATTGTCCACCTTTCTTACCTTACACAGACTTTTCGTAACTTAAAGATTTTAATTTGGGGTTTGTAAAACCTACGCAGATAGAGGGCAGTGAGTGATCTAGGGGAGTGATCCAGTATATATTTTATTTGAAACACTTAATTAAAAGAAAACGAAAAACTGATAAAATAAATGGTTTTTAAATTTATATAACGCCACAATGATATAGGAGAAGCTGGGGCATGTCGCTAGATCTATGATAATATTATAAATATTATAAAGAGGTAAAGTTTGTAAGTTTGTGAGTTTGTTTGTAGGAAGTAATCTCTGGAACTACTGAACCGATTTTAAAAATTCTTTCACCAATAGAAAGCTACATCATCCCTGAGTGACTATATTTGATTGTGATTAATCTAAGATATAAAAATAATGTTTGTTTTTTCGTATTTTATGCGCTGCCATAACGTTCATCAAATTGCGCTTAAACTTTGTCAACATATTGCTTGGACTTCGGCGAAGGTTATAGACATAGTACAATTAACTTACAGTAGGTGGCGCGCGTATTGTACCGCAAAATTTATCTGAAAGTTATATATTATTCAACTTCAATAAATGTATTATCATTCCTAATTAAACAATATAACTCTTCCAAATTTAAATCAATATTTATAGAATTATTTCTTCTGCGGCTGCAACGCGCCGGGCACCAGCTAGTATAATATAAAATGTTTTGTATACAATAAAATATTAAAAACATGGTCCATAGTAATTCTTACAAACTAATTCAATTCTGCACATTTAATATAAGTTAAAGTCTGATATTTTCGTATAGGCGTTGCATTGAGTATTTAAGAAAAAGAGTGTTAAAAAAATGATTTTAATTAATAAATTATGTCCTGATGACGCGAGCATTGCATTTCTCAAATACATGTCTGGAGTCTGGCAGGGTATGCAGGATGCCATTGGTTTTGAGACCTATAAAAGGCGTTCGATTGCGTAAATCATGATAAACTGTTAAATTTAATTAATTTAACAGTGTATCAGGCATTAGGGTATTTTAGAAACTCAGTTAACTTTATAAAATTATACCTGTCTGACTAGATTGTAAGTCTTCTGGAACACTCTGAATTATGGGCGTACCCCAAGGAACAATATTGGGCCAATTCCTCTTTTTAATATATTATAAATGAGCGTTCTTTCTACGCTAAAAACTTTTGAGAAACAGTATTGTTCACTGACGATATCTCTTTAAAATTGAGAGTGATAAAAACTTATATGATGACGGAAATAATGCTGTATTTCAAGCATTACACTGGTTTTACAACAAATAACAAGGCAACAAATAGAAACGCCTTAAATTTTCTTTATTAAATGTAAGGCAAGTTACTATGCTTTTATAGTTATTTGCCTTACTATCATAATATTAAGTTGAATGTTCAAAAACTACTTACAAATAAGCAGATTTCACAGTTCATCATGCTATCACTTTAGATTCTAGTCTTCAATGAATATTGAATGTATATTGAAGCCTTGTGAAGGAGACTTAGTTTTAGTTCCACTGTTAACGTAGATAAAAAAATATTTCTTTTTATAGAAAAAGGGGGATAAATAAGCACACAATCCACCTGTTGGTAAGTGGATGCTGTACCCCATAGACATCGACATTTATCCGCGATCAAAATTAAAATACAGATGCGTTGTCGCCCCTGAGGACTAAGATGGTATGCCTCGTTTCCCGTAATAGGGGTCCCCGGTTCTCTCATCATACGAAACAAAGCAGCGTTAAGCTGCTATTTTACGCTGGTATCCTGTGAGAGCGTGGTCTTTCCCCGGTCGAGCCGAATCATTGGTGCTACTATATACCTGCAGCATGGCTTTACCATGTGAAAAACCACGTAATATCTCTACTACGTAATATACCTGCAGCATGGCTCTACCACGTAAAGTGCAAGATTCTATTATTTTTGTGGGGATCAGCAGCTGATATTGAAAATATATTTATGCCACAGAAAAAACCTAAAAAATCCGGATCCTATTTTTGCGTACATTTGCAACTATTTCTAACAAGATTCTCTATAATATTACCAATTTGCCTTTGCATGTATTCAATGCGCATGTAAAAAGCATTCTAATTAGGAAAGGATATTATTACACGAATATTTTAAAAGAATGCGTGGACATACTTAACAATTAATACTTTATGTAGACTTAATACAAACATAGAAAACAATTGTGACCTATATGCACATCTGCAATAATATAACCTTCGCTAACGCTAAATCTCATACCGAATCGTAATGAAAAAACGAAAAAACACTTAAACTGAAGTTGATTATCAAGTCGATAGTTTATATACGATTGTCATAGTATTATACTATGAGAACTGTTGTTACTTGATATCATTACTTTGTTGGTAGTCGTGTTCATCAAATAAATCGTGAACGCACTTTATATGTAAGCATATAATTTAAATACGTTAGAAGTCAGCAACCGCGAAATGATTTGTATTCGATTCTAAACGAGGCATTGTGGTGAATCTCGATATCACTACAATGTCCCGTAAATTGCACTTTACGATCGACTTGCAAATGCCCGCGTATATTATAGTGTTCGGCTGATGTTACTACGAGCGTAGTTGCAAATTACGGTTACACTAATGAAAAAATCATATAGTTTTTTTTAAATATTGTAAATAAACGCAGCAACGTATTTTGAAATTGATTTAGAAAAATAATATTCCTGAAGTGATTCTTATAAGCCGCAGATCAGGATAGTAACAAGTGCTATCATGGGACACGGCACCTTTAACACACATTTATTTACCATAGATGTTACAGACAGTCCCCTGTGCAGGGCATGTATGGGGGAGGAAGAAACGGCGGCCCACGTGTTGCTGACATGTCCGGAAGACGCTGCATACAGGGCTAAACATCTCGGCACACCGGGATCACTCTCCGAAGTTGCTTGCAAAATCAAAGGACTGTTGAACTTCTTCGGGGAGATCGCATACATACATTATTCCTGCCCACACGCAAAATACGCGCTTAGACGTGGAGTTGCGGAAAACAGCCCGTTTATTCAATTCAATCCAAAAAGTGATTCTTCATCAGATCGGTGAATAGATTCTGATATATCTTTACCTATATCTGATACTATTTTTAAACAAAATAAAAATTAAGTGTGTTGTGTATTTATTATTACTATAGAACATAATATATTGTGTAGTGGCGGTGCAAAAGGAATCCACTTCACCATATTATCCCATGGGTGTCATATGAGACAACAAAGAGAAAAATGAAATACGAGATGGGAAGCAGTAGTTTTGCAAGAATAATTTTAATTCGTTTTATACGGGAATAGATCGTTATGTTTGTGATTAAAATAATTTTGTTTAGGACTGATACAACATTGAAGTATTTAATATTTTATATAAATTTGTTTACACAGATGCCATGGGTTTCGCGTAAGAAGTATAACAAGAAATACGAATATAAAAAAATAAACCACGCAGCTGTATTACGATTGTAGTCCGAATGAGTCAACTGGACCAGGTAAGGACTCTCTACACTCTCACAGAGAAACAGAATTCAACTAAAAGTTTCGTGGACTTTTTAGATTGAAGTTGATTGCCTGTAATTATGCTAGCTTTACAAAGCGGACTATATTATGGTTGCAGCACAAATGGGTCGGTTCAACTGGAAAAGGATTACCCTCGCTCGTGCTCGCTTGCCATTCTTATTCTAAAAAAACGGCTCTCCCTACAAATGAGCGAACTAGCCTTAATAAGCCGTGATAGCTGAGAGCATTAGCTCAAAGGTTAAGCGATTGCCAAAAAATTTATAGAACGTGAGCAACCGGTGTTCGAATCTCGTCGGCACTGAAATTATTGTTTCTTTTTTCTTTTTATGAATAAGGTTTAATCAACAGTTGTTACATTGTTTAAAAGACAATGTACAACCATTTTTAAATGAACAAAACATGCATATTGGAAGAATAACTTAGGAATAACTTACATTAAAATTGAAAAATAAATATTATGTCTGTATAGCATCATGTGACAATTTTGTAAAAGCTTAATTTTCGAATTTATGTAGAAAGTCGTTAAAGTATCTGTTACGTTATTTCTAAAGTTTGTTTAATTTATCTTATATATTTTTCCGTAGCATTTTATGCTTTTTGTTGGTCCCAATGTAGGAAAGTAAAATGATGGAACTTGCTTAATGAGAAATAAACTATTTCGAGTACATGGGAATTTAACCCTTGGTACAAAGCGGCGGACTTACTGCTCCCATAACCTTTTCGATTATTATGAGGCCAGCTCCTAGCAGTGGGACATAGATTAGCTGTATCTTTAGTTTTACTACTATTGCTTATGTAGGGAAACATCGGATATTGAAAGTCAGTGAATTAGAAGAAAAAACTATCTTCTCACTTAAAGGTTAAGTATAGCTATTTAGCGAGGAAACGCAGCCAGCGTTCTTGGCACGATACCACGGTTCGTAGAACTGTATGACAATAGAAATTTTTAATTTTAGTTTTTCTTTATTATAGTTTTTTAACATTGTGTGTAACCTTTTAGTTAGATTTAATTTAAATTGTATAGTCAGTATTTTGGCATACATTTCATAGATATACCTAGTAATGAGAATGATCGTAAAAGTGTTGTAAATAATATTCATGTATAAATAAAAAATGATTACATTAAATAGGTAAGTATGCTTTTCGCTAAGTTTCGCTGTTCACAACTATCGCCAGTGTAGTATTTCAGGTCATCGCTTATCATGCGATTCTCAGGTCACGCGGGAGCAAGTCGCGAGACCGGTCATGTTTGACAAATTGTCCAATTATACAGCAATTGCCTAGCGACAGATGAATGACTCGGACACCTCCAGTTTGAACTACACCTCATTTATTGCGGACGGCCGGGTTTGTGCCGGTCTGGTACTTGAAAGCGTAGTTGTGTGTGTTATATTGCTCTTGAGGGTCCTTTGTCTCATAACGAATATTGTTTACTGTTTGAAGACCGCGTTGCTGATATTAGAATAGCATATTTTGTATTCTATAAAGATGATATGAGTCTTAGAATACAATAATATTTTGTATACTAGTGTGAAAAATCTAGTGTGAGGATAATGTTATCCACATTATCCTCACACTAGATTTTTTTCCTTTATCGTGGGGGCGTTTTAAATACATAAACACGTGGATATTGGATAAACATCCAGATTTTGAACAATTATTTGTAGGCCATATAAACACTTTGTTCCGTACGGGATTCGAGCCTGCGACACTGTATCTCCGCAGCGCCGCAGAAAAATGCTTAGACACTTCGCTACCGAGATCCAAAGTTAAATTATTATAACTTCTTTTTCATAAGGCCGTAAGAGCTCACTGTTGGACGTGGGTTTCACTCTATTTCCTTCTGTGGGTATAAAAGTATTTTTTTAATTAACACTGGTTTGGAAATTATTTTTGTCCTGGTATCAAATGCAGTAAAAATGATTTGACAAGCTTACAATAATTTTATACGATATAATTTTATATTATAGCTTAGAATAGCTTACCTAATGGGATCCCCACCTTATTCCTAGGAATTATCACCATTCATGTACGTATACATGAATCATATTAATATAAATATCCATAAGACCCTTTTTAATACGGTTTCTATGAAATTTTAAATTGTTTTATTTTAAATTTGCTACTAGTTCTCATGTGTTGGTGTGATGTTGGTCACGAGGAGACTATTCGCTTACGTATCTGTCACTCTCTCATACATATTACTGAAGGACAATTCATCCATTTGTTGGCGCTGAATCGAAAGTTGGATAAGTTGGATAGTGGATAGTGTTGTTCTCGTGTAGGGATTTTGTGCGCGTCCATCGTTTGCGATTTTTTTTTATAGAATAAAGGTGACAAACGAGCACACAGTCCACCTGATAGTAAATGGATGCTGTGGCCCATAGACATCGATGTTTATCCTCAGTTAAGAAATAAAATGCAGATGCGTTGTCACCCCTGAGGATTGAGATGGAATGCCTCTTTTCCAGTAAAAAGGGTTTCTGGTTCTCTACACTCACCATACGAAAGACGGCAGCATTAAGCTGATATTTTACTCTGGTATTCTGCGAGAGCCTGGTCCTACCCCGGTCGAGTCGACCCATTCGTGTTACAACCATAATATACCTGCAACGTGGCTCTAACTCGTATGTAAATAAAATTGTTTCTTCAAACGTCCTATTATAATAACTTAATTCAAAATTGACTCACCACTTGTGCCGCGTAATGCACGCTGCTGAATCGTAGCCACACGCGTTGTCCATTTTGCAGCCACCAGGGTGGCACGTGGAAGCGCCGGTCGTACCACACCAAGCCCACATGGTCTCTCAAAGAGGCGTCCTCACCTACGTCATT
This sequence comes from Parnassius orleans, assembly GCA_029286625.1. Classification (NCBI taxonomy): domain Eukaryota; kingdom Metazoa; phylum Arthropoda; class Insecta; order Lepidoptera; family Papilionidae; genus Parnassius; species Parnassius orleans. The sequence continues at coordinate 382,342 of JAGSMP010000182.1, read as the reverse complement.
GTACGACGACGGTACTGGCATCTTGATTACTGGACCTGTCTGAATTATGATTGATTGTTATAGTTAAAGATTTAAAATATATATAAGGTAAGATAGGATGCCGTGGTAGCTCAGAGTAAAACGCTCGCTGTAAATTTCACAGTACAGGTTCGATCCCCTCCGGCACCGATGAAATTGTAAATTACAATTTTAAGTGCTGATTTACCACGTGCTCGGCGGTGAAGGAAAACATCGCGAGGAAACCTGCAGTCTGAGAAATATGAAAATAAATATATTTCGAAGGCCAGCGGCAGCGCGGCCGACATTTTCATGAGAGGAGGCTTGTGCGCAGCAGTGAGGCGCATATAGCCTGTAACTTAAGGTATGGTGGTGCCGGCGTGTACAAAAGCCATTATTTCATTTCACGACGTGGGTGTTTTTTTTAAAATAAAATTGAAGTGACAAGCTAAAAGTCCATCTGAAAGTAAATTTATACAAAGGAGTCTACACATGTGTTGTCACTTTCGAAAACCAAGACGGAATGCCTCACACCCTCACAGACTGTTTTTATATTGTCTCTATACTCTTTAGACCGGAACACATTTCCGGCACTTGCCGCAAATATAAATAACTAGCTTTTGCCCGCGACTTCGTCCGCGTGGAGTTCGGTTATATCGCGCCCATGTGTGAAAAAGAGTCTGCTGGTATAAGCCACAATTATAACTGGATGTCGCGGGCAAAAGCTAGTAAACTACAAAACTTCTTTATACACCACATTTTTGCTAATCTAATAAGTGCCAAAATTATCAGACTGGGCGAGCTTACGCGTGAGCAAGCCATAGAATTGCCCGTGTGAAAAACAATTTTCTCTCTCTTGGGGTTTGCTTCTCTCACCCGCAAATTTTAATGTCTGCCCTGTGATTTGTTTATGGTCATTGAAAAGCAGTCTGAGGGGAAACTATATTCGTTTGAATTCAAATGGAAGATCATTCGGGATCAAGGAATTCTTGGTACAAATACAGTTTCCTTGCGCACATCCAGTTATAATTGTGGCTTCCACTACATTGCGATGTAACGCTTTTACTTTTAGTCTGGTTCCGTTGCACAGTCGAGGAGGTTTTAAATTTCGCAACAACATAACAGGAGTGCCCACGCGCAGAATAAGCTTATGATGTGGAAGACCCGATGGTTTCAGTGAATTAAGTAATTGACAGTTTAGTTAATTGCGTTATCTGTGTTGACCACAGAGTCTATTGACGTGTACATCATTTCTTCCTCCAAAGACATTAACAGTATATCGTTAATTGCCGCTGCTTGGTCGTTTTTGGGGTTAGTATGGCACGTTCACACAACTATTCTATTGGCATATCGTGGATATGAGCAATATCTGGGTAAATTTTGGATATTAACTCCTGTAACGTAAATACAACTGTACACAAATTATCAGGGATGGTTATCATTCCGTCATTTATCGGGTAATCACTGTTGCCGATTTCAAGTAGGAGATTCGCAAATCCACCCGCAGACTCTTTTTCTCCTAAGTGTACAGTGTTTTCGAGAGCTTGAGATGCTAAGTCGTAACTTGTCTCTTTAAGAAACTCTCTATTTTCACATTGTTGTTCTTTGCTTGGCTGAGGCATACTCTTTAGTGGCCGACCACCCAACGCTAATACGGCTTCTTCTATTACCGAATGGCATTTGTTAAATACCACATCTGTAATGTGCTCTACATCCACATGTCCCTGTCTTTCTAATTGCTTTTTGAAATCTTCAGATAGGTATTCTTTGAAATTCTCCCAGAGTATTAAAGGGTCTGATACTTGGCAGAACACTAAAATAATCGTAAAAAGATCCCGAATCATTTGCGGTGATTGGCAAAGTGCTGCCTCTTCCATTGCTGCGAACAAATGCTGATCATCTTCAAGCAAGCCGAGAGCTTTGCACGCTGATTGGAACGTGGAATATACATGACCATCTACAGTTTTTAACGCTTCAAACGAAATTGGGCCCTGATCTCATGAAGAAGCATGCGAAGGTGATAGACATTCTGTATTGTTCGGATGCACAGTATAAACCCTGCCCAGAACGTGCTCTTTTTTGACCCCTGGCCAGCCTTCAACGTTTGCTCCTCTCTTTCTCCTTTGGAACTTTCTTTTATCCCAAACGTAGTATGCAGGTACTTCTAGGTAGAGCAATGTTTTTGCAAAGTTATCCACTTTACACAAATCGAAAAAGGATAGGAGTGTGGTTGTTGGAGGACTATTCACTCTTTCACTCAGATTTTGCTCATTAAAATAAACCTTTGTCCATTTTCCAAATGAACAGCGAGGTACTCACGGGAAACGCTCATGAATGGGAAATTCAAGGATTCGCCATACTGCCTCTGATGAACTTATACTTGTGTAGGTTTTAACTTCATCCTTCTCATTCTCTAACGAACGAACCTTTATTTACGTATTTACAGACGTATTTTATTGATTTCACCGAATGACAATATTCCACATTTAAGTGAGCGTTAAATAATTTTAATAATACTGGATTATAAGGACTACCCAGCGATTGTCTATGGTTGTGCCTTTGATATCAACAGAGAACCCACCGTCATGTAGTAAACGTCTCTTGTACTGCGGATAACCGTCTTCACCAGTTTGAGTTTCCTTATGACAGCCCTGGGGTATCGTTTACTGCACATGTTATCTTTCATACATGGTGACTTTTGATTTAAAGTTCCACATGGATCATGTATCATATTACATTTAACGATTTCGTGAAGCTCTGGATCACGTTTGGGATCCAGTATTTCAGCACAAATTATATTGTCGATTTGATCCGGAGTAATACGTTTGTCGCTTACAAAAGAATATGAATATGTGGAAGACCTCTCTTTTGCCATTCCGTTGAGTACATATAGCATCGCACTTCACCAAATATTTTGCCCTTTGTCAATAAGTTCATGATCTTTTCACCTTTAGTCGAAACACCTCGAAATTATATCGTGTCTATCATGAGATCGTTGTCCTTGAAGCAATTGCTCTTTTATCTCGTCCCAGCGAGATTGCATGAAAGTGATAAAAGATCAGGCCGGCCGTAATTCCTAACATAGGTCATAGCGTCCTGTGTTCTTTCGTATATACCTAGGTCCCCCGTAAAAGACGATGGAAGGACAACGATTTGTCCTAGTTGGTTGGCTTCTGCAATAGCATCTTTTAAATGGATGTAACTATCAGCACGTAATTTGGCTTGATTATTTTGATATAATTTAATCTCTCTGTTTCTATTTTGGCGTATTCATCCATCAAATATTGACTAAAAGGGCACGATAGTTGACTAAATAGTCATATTCTCCTTCTTTAATCATTATTCTATACGAATAGAAACTTGCAGAAGAGACAGTTTTATTAAGTGGCAACTTAGTTGTGGGATCGCGTTGTGATATGTTGATTGAATACCCATCATCGCCCCAGCAAAACATCAATGGATACTGTAGCGCATCATGTTCGATGTATCTCACTAATACGCTGAAGTGAATTACTTCGGCTCTCGAGGATGATGTCCCTTCGATCAAATTGTTGATCCACTAACACTAAAGCCACTTCATTTGTAGTTGGTGCATTGTACCTACCTCTATGTTCTTCTGGTGATTTTTATCAGCATGTATGACAACTTTGTATGACTCTGAAGGAGGGGCTTTATCAATGGCACTTTTCAGATCTTTTATATACGGGTTCACTTGATGCAGCATATTCTGCAATTGTTTGATTAAATTTGGCTTTAAGTTAGGAAATTTAGAACATCGAATCTTTGCTTCTCGATCATCTTCACCTACAAAATATATTTGAAGGTACTGAGCGTCATGTTCGGCTTCTGGTAATATACTTCCAATTAAATGGTAGACCTGGCCTTGTACTTTAGTCATCTGAAACAGGCATTATATTTACGTATATTACCCATAAAGTGGTCATGATCTGGGTGTAGATTATTAATCAAACTAAAAGTGGTTCAGGCAGTTGTTTCAACCGATAAAGTTGCACTTTTCCAGCGCTGCAACACATACCAGGTGTCTCATCCTTCCATTTCAGCGCATTGCCCACTGACACTTGTATGTCATAGAACCCAACAACTACACTGCTGTCAGTTCTATAAGCAATATCAGGGTCATACTCCATAGCGGAATGGACCTTGTTTTTCCATAAACGCAGTGTAATGTTTTCCTCATACCGTGACTGAATTGCTCTATGCACTTGTGGATTCGCAGTTTGGTAATTTGCAACAGCTTGCCTGTGTACATCGGGATTTTTTTCTGATAAGCGGACACAGCTTTACGATTTGAATCTGGCTTGTTCTGCCTATATCTTTCTGTGCACTTTTTATTGACTTTTCTTGTGTAATTAGTAAATCTCGACCTTCGTTTATTTTTCTTTTTTCATATTTTAATGTCGACGATACAGATTGATCTGTTCCGCTGGTTGGAGATGATATTTCACTGTTTACAAAAGATGTAACAGTTAAATGGTCAAGCTCTGAAAAAGGATCACGCTCTTCGACAGGTACCTCCATGCGACGCTGTGTAATTTTCTTCGCAACAATAGGCAGATAGGCGTCAAAATGTCCATTAAATAAATCATGGCTAAATCGTAATCGCCTTACTGGACAGATATCTGTTCCGGACTCTGTGTATAGCAGACCGTTTCGATATACTTCAAACCGAAACGGAAATATTAATCCTGCAGCTACCAATTCACAAAGTCCACCGTAAGTTTCATTTTTTAACATATCGGCTGAATATTCATTTGCTGTTGAATAATTATCGCCATTTCTGTCATGGTTCACAACTGAAAACCTAAGCCAATCATTTACCACAAATCTAACAATTTGTGAACGCACCACCATCGCATTTTCTTGGGTTCCGTACATTAAAAATGAAAGAGCACGAAACAAACAGGCGCCGTCACCTATAATGGGGACGACAGTATGTTCTTCCATTTTTCTTTAATATTAAGAGTATCTGTAGTCATTTTTCAGTGAGAAGAATACTTCTATCAACAATACCTAATCACAAAGCAAATCGAATTCCAAGTTTAAACAGTGGTTGTGAGAAAGACAAAATCAAGCAACTAATCCGAAACACGAAGCAAATCTTAAACCGTAAGCAAGCAAACAAAGTCGAAGTCTAGTCAAATAACCGTCAACAGTGAATGGGTACCGTGTGTGGTACAGGTTGAAGCGCTCATTCACCATTCACTTTATATTAGTTCGAAAAACACAACGTTACCGCGTTTCAAAACGATACCAACGCCGTCTATTAGTAGGGATTGGAACTTGAAGATCATTATAAAATAGCCATTTTATTAATGTGCTAATTTTTGTACAAATCTTCTTGTCTATTTTGTTTTATGTTTTGTGCAATAAAAGTATATTCTATTCTATTCTAATAAATTAAGTTTAAAATATTTATCAATATCATTTACGTTATTTACGACCCAAAATCCTTAAAAATGACACCGAAGTCTGGGTGACCCATGATGATTTTTACATACAAACATTCATCCCCCCATCCTTCCATCCATGTTGGTTTCAAACCATAATCGATACCATTTTCGTAATTAACGTCCCAAAAAACCATAAAACGACACCCATATTGACATTTCAACCACATCGCACCCCCACAGGGGATGATGGTAGGTATTTCCCGTCTGCTACGTTGGATTTTGAAATAGTTGTTGTTTTCGTAATCAGCGACCCGATAAACCATAAAAACGATACCCATGTTGATTTTCAGAATTTGTCACCCCTTTTCCACCTTTTAGGGGTTGAATTCTGAAAGAGCCTGAAACACTTGTTTACTCATTTATTGATAGGAGTACTCCTGTGAAGTTTCGAATAAAATAGTTTAACTAATCTTGTTTCCCCATACAAACTTTCAACCCCTTTTTCACCCCCTTAGGGGTTGAATTTTCAAAAACCCTAGGATACATAATTGTATATTTCTAATCGTTAACCTAAAAACAAAGTTTCAGGCTTCTAGCTCTAAAAATGACGGACTTCCATACAAACTTTTAACCCCTTTTTCACCCCCTTAGGGGGCGAATTTTCAAAAATCTTCTCATCTTTCTCAGCGGATGCCTACTTTACTTTTTTTGCTTTACTAACTGTCTGTATGAAAAATTTTGATGAAATCCGTTCACTAGTTTCGGCTGTGCGTTGATAGATGAGTCAGTCAGGTTTGCTTTTTATATATATAGATAGATAAAAGAATGGGACTTTCCCAGACGGGCTCGTAGGCGGAAATGTAATCCTACTACGTAAAAGTCGATTATTGAAAACGTAAGAAAAATGTCATTGTCTCCGATGGCAGAATAGTCATATTCAACATGTTATGTTATCTATCTATCTTCTATTACTATAATAAAACTCTAACACGACCTCTGTCTGAACATTGGATTTGGATGGAACTTTCACAGGTAGAAAGCTGATGTTATAAGGAGTAACTTAGGCTACTTTTATTTTAGGAAATGAATAAGGGTTCCGCGCAAAAAAATTAAAATCCATGAAATCCAATCGCAATAAATTCCACGCGGGCGAAGTCGCGGGGAACAACTAGTATGTAATATTATCAGGCGGGTGATCGGAAGCAGTGTCAAAGGTACGACCGACAAGTCTAGATTTCCGATCGCAAATAGCGTGCCATATTTATGTAGCCTATTAGTTAAGAGTACGGATGGATAACTAAAAAATTGAGAACGAATTCCACCATTCGACAATTATAAAATGAACTGAGTAAGTGGCGCAAATATATATAGGCGCAGAGTCTCTGAGAGATGACTACATATTTGTGCCATTTGCTGTAGAGACTATCGATCCGTGGGGTCCACTTGCGGTGAAGTTCCTAAAGGAACTTCATTTGCGGCTGGTTGTTGCTGCTGGTGATAAGAAGGCTGGTTCTTTTCTCGCTCAAACGCTAAGTATAGCCATTCAGCGGGGAAACGCAGCCAGTGTTCTTGGCACGATACCGCGGGGAGCGGTACTGTATGATAATTAAGTTACTAGTTTTTTTTTACTATTGTTTTTAATATTGTATATAATTAAATATTGTGTCTTATGTTATGTGAATAAATGTAATAACTATAATACATTAAAAAAAATTATAAAACGTTAACATAACAATTAACCTCAATTAGTTAACGAGAATATAAGTAATGTTCATTAAGTAATAGTCATTAATTAGTATTAAATGAAACATTAAATTGACTGACTCGTTGGTCTAGTTGTCGTAAACGCGACTGTTGATCATGAGGTCCCAGCTTCAAATCCCGGGTTAGGCCAAAAAAATCAGTTATTGAGTTTACATGTCAAGAAATTTTCAGTAGCAGTCCGGAGTCAGGAAATTAGCGGTGTTTCACCCCCGTGCCTTTGACAGCACGTAAAGCCGTTGGTCCTGCGCCTGATCTCTCTCCAGTCGTGTTGGATTGCCGTTCCATCGGACAATGAGAGTGAGGGAATAGAGTGCACCTATGCTTACGTATACACTCGGGCACTATATTCCTCTTCTGCGTAGAGACTACGTTGAGACTAGCATTCCATCTTAGTCCTCAGGGGTGACAACACATTTGATTCGATCAAGTTCGATTAAGAATAGAGGATAGATGTCTATGGGAAACAGCATCCACTTTCTATCAGGTGGACTGTGTGCTCGTTTTTTACTCTTATTCTACAAAAAATCATCATTCCGTATTCACCTATTTCCTCCTCAAAACTGGGCCGCTTTTAATTTTTTCAAGTACAATATAAGAATGGATATAATATAAGAATGGATAGGGTTCTTTTCTTTATTTTTTTTTATATTTAATAGGCTTTAGTAATTTTGGAAGGTTACCTAGTTTATAATAATAAAATAAATACTAATAAAATAAATAAATACTGAATAAAATAATAAATGAAATAAGGGACATGGCAGTGGTAGGTATAGATTATATCATAAAAAATATTTGCTTTATCGTTCATATCCAGGAAGAAAACAGACGAATATTTTTGTATGGACGAACCCACCTGGGTATATCCTCTTAAAACCATTGCCAATTCCCAATATATTGTACAATGCTATTGTTTTGGTGTTTCTTTTTGTGACATTCGCTTAATAGTAACTGTAAAAATATTCCCGTACCTTCTGGTATAATACTTCGTACCTTCTGGTAATTACTTAATCAACACTTTGTTATTGGTAAAATAATGGTATTTTACCAATAACAAAGTGTACGAGTATATGAATCACTACTCTTAGTATCCTAAAACGTTTGCACAGATTACTATAAACAATGAATTCAAAATATATTTACGTTCTTTTAATTGTATACCATTATAGGACAACTTTTCCTTTAACGTATGTAACTGTACATTGATGGATAGCGTTATTTGTATTAAATGTACTTTATACCTAACGCTTACCCACTAGAATTACTTAGAAAAGGAATGAGAACAATTGGATGGAACAAAGCAGTAACGGCATTCAATGCTAAAGCTCAATGGGATACTGAGCTTATAAGGCAAACTTAAGGCCGAAATGATGGCTTCAATCTTGTTTTATCTTCGGTGGGCTAACGGTTCTAATACCTTCGTTAGTTTAATGTGTATACTAAGTAAAGTTCAAGATTTCAACCAGAGTCTAAGTTATTTGAAGTATACGAATAGTTCTTAGAAAAACACGTATTTTATTATCTCTTTTATTCCTTACCCTGAAACTGACATACTTATTGAGTAAATTAAGTAGTTGTATGAATGAAAAAATGTCTATCTTTTGATTGAACGAACACGGAAATATATTTTTCGAGGAGAATAATGTAAAAATAAATAAATATAATAAGGATTTATTAGGTGTTGAGACTCCCTTTCTAGAGTTCGTCTTGTGAGGTTCCATCCTTTTCTATCTTTGCCACCAAACAGGAATGATTCTACTATTGTAGTCTGGTTTAAAAGGCATTCAGAACTCGTATAGGGTAGGTATCGCAATAAAACTTATTTGGACTGTAGCTCTTTTATAATTTAATGTTATAAAAATTGACTGAAAGACTATAATTTAAGGGATTTCACTGAAACGCTATAGATGACGGAGCAATCCACTGTGAATATACTCGATGTATATACCATATATAAATATAATAACTAAGTATACCGGCTTTGGGGAACACTGTCGAAAGTACGATTCGTTTGGTACTGAAATCACGAAGCCGCCTGCAAAGAATGGCGATAAGGGCAAAATATTCATGATAACAGCTCATTATGATGAAAAGAAAGGTGAATTTTATGGAAGAGTTATCTGGTAAATATTTATTAAAAGTACAATAAAATTTTAAAAAAAATAATCGAATTGATGTATGTTATATTTTATGCTTGACGTCCTTGTACCATTATTCTTTACCTGTGTTCCCCGGTTTAAGTAATTGACTGCCCACCTATTGTGATCATTAGGATAATAAAAAGCTAGAGATATAAATATGTTTTATAGTATATTATCGCACTAACCGTGTATAATTCTTTTAAATTATATTACTTCTGTTTACATTTCACATGCCGGGAGAAATTAGTTACTGATAGGGACACGGGGACATAACACTTCAAAGCGGGATATGTCCCGATGTAGCACGATGTATAGCAGCTATAGGCTAGATAAATAAGGGAATTGACTCTACCGGTTGAAAAATTCACTTTAAAAGCATACCAGAGTAAAATAAAGTTGTAAAGAATTGTATATTGTAATGAGTATCCATTTATTATATTTTTTATTTTATTTTATTTATATTTTTATATTTATTTTACTTAAAAACATTACAACATTAGAAGTTTCTCCTGTAGCATGGAGGCGTTTTACATACTTAAATGGCAGATGGATAATCGTATGAATAAAATTTTGTAGACCATACAAATTCTTATTCCGTGAGGTAAGTATTCGAATCCGCGATCTGTCACTTGATTTTCTGCCTTACGTACATATCAAGTATACTACATAAAGTTACAAAAAGTATATATGTCATATAAAAATCGATAAAAATATTTTGATGTACTGAAATAAAACAACGAAATCAATTTTATGATAAGTGTTGACAGCCACACAATAACGAGCCCCGGCGAGGAGCCATAAATGTAGAGATATGAATCAGTTTGATTTTGCAAATTCATCCCATCACCATCTTGATATGTCAAATGGAAATTGATTTGCAAGCGATATAAGGATAAGAATCGCAATCGCAGTTTGCAAATGTTTTTTTAGCATTTTTTTTATAACAGGCTCCTAAGTTTTGACACCGAGAATGACAGGCACGGCACGGTCGATACATTAATATTATATTAGATTGCAGCTGTTTTGTTTTTTTAATTAATTTGAACTGAGTTCATTATTAACAAAATGTCGAGAAGAAAATCTGTATCAGTACTAATGGTTTTAAGCTAGACCACTTTGTGAATGTTTAAACTTAAAGGGTAGTGCCAACGGGAAGTGCCGTGTGTGGGCAGCTTAATTGCAATTCAAAAGTAAGGAAAGTAGTGTAAAACTGAATATAGATAAATAGATACCTTCTCCAGATCTTGCTCGTACCATCCATTCCGATATCCATACTCAGGATCTGTGGGGGACCTTCTAAAGTTCCAAATGCCATCTAATGTTCTTAAGTCCCTTGTCTCTGTGGCCTGTGGATATAAGGCTCCCCCAGTATACGGGGAACGGTTTTTCTGCGTTTGATTTATCTCATTGGCACTCGATGATCCCGGTACCGTGGCATTGACAAGGGATATAAATAATGTTGAAACTAATACTAGTCTCGATGTCTTCTTCATCATATTCTGTAAGGAAAAAAATAGATTTTCTATTACAAAGCTTTTATTTATATTACATATGAATTATAATATACAACATTATTATATACAGTATTCATAAGAATAACACGCTTAAAATTTAAAGTATCATATAACCATATTCGCATTTTTCTTGCTTAATAACTGTATATTTTTTTAACCGACTTCAAAAAGGAGGAGGTACTCAATTCAACTGTATGTTTTTTTATGTGTGTTACCTCATAACTTTTTTCTAAGTGAACCGATTTTGATGATTCTTTTTTTATTTGAATGCTGGTACTTCTCATGTGGTCTCATATAAAATGATCAAGATCTGATCAGTAGTTTTTGAGTTATTCTTAATAATTTATATTGAAGTCGGTTGTACAAAATTTTTAATTTTACCACTTGTTTCATAAACTTTTAAGCGAGAAAATAACTAGCCCTCTTGTCGCCAGCGGTGACGTCGTGGATACAGTTCGTATTAAACTTCACCGCGCATGTACTCCACGGAACGTGATAGTCTGTGTGCCATGCGCCAACAAATGGCACATTATCATATTTGCCTCTTAATGATTCATGATATTTGCGCTATTATTCAGTTCAGCCGCTTAGGATGCTACCACCAAAGAAGAGAGGAACAAAGAGTTTCTCTCCATAAGAGGCCGCTAAAGTGTTTTGTTAGTTTTGTTTTGATATACTCGCAGCTCTTTTTATAAAATCGGTAAATCTTAATATAAAAATAAAAAAAACACCGCTAAATTTTTATATGTTTATATTAAAATGTATGCATTTTACCTAACATTCTAAAATTTACGGTTTTTACACCTTGCTAACGGCAAATGTAAATACCCTGATCGGCGACGGGTAGCAGCAAAAGTGCGAGAGGTCTGTTACAAGTCGCGGTACGTAAGTCTAGCGCTGAACGAAACGTGGAGGGGACGCGCATGAATTGAACGAATGAATTGCACGAATGCGATTGTAGAGCCAATCAGCGCGTGCGAACGATACGCACGAGCCAATCAGCGCGACTTATGCGCAATAACGGTCACCGCTAGACTTTCGTGCGGCTACTTATACTGTGATCGTCAAGCCGCCTACCGAGCATTACGATTAAGGCAAATAGTCGCTGCAGCAGGAGATGTCCACGTCCACTACTTTTACGAGCTGATGATGATGATGATAATGATGATGGATTTTGCGTTAGTGTAAAAACTTGTGAGGTTTGCTCCGAACCCAAGCTTCACGTGTTAAAGCCTCACGTGATAGGGCCTCACGTTGTAGAGCTTCACTTGGTAGAACTTCACGTGGTATAACCTCACGTGGTAGAGCCTCACGTGGTAGATTTTATTCGCGAATAAATACATGAATGGGGGTCGGCTCGGTCAAGGAAAAACACCGCACTTACAGAATACCAGATTAAAATAGCAGCTTAATGCTGCTGTGTTTCGTATGGTGAGTGTAGAGAACCGGAGACCCCTTTTATTGGAAACGAGGAGATTTAAGATATTCCATCTTAGTCCTCAGGGGTGACTATGCATCTGCATTTTAATTCTTGATCGAGAATAGATGTAGATGTCTATGGGTCATAACATCCAGGTGGACTGCGTGCACGTTTTGTCACCCTTTTTTTTTTACTTGTATAAAAATACAAGAGGGGGTAAACGAGCATGCGCCTCTCCTAATGGTAAGTGACTACCGTTGCCTATAAACAATTGGTATCGTGAGTATTGTCGCGAAGTGCGATAGTGAAATTTAGGTTTAATATGCAGAGGGATGCAACATCTTTCGCTGCGCCAGTGAATTGAGTTTATAAAAAAAATCTCAATTCGTCTGGAGTTCAATAAAAAAATCTGATATATTATGTCTGTTTTTAGTATTAAGCTGATAAACTAACTTGCTTATATTAATTTATTGCATAACCTGGATGCTGTGCAATTATTGGAGATATTGTTAGATTAGAGAAAGCTAGTAAATGCTTGGATAATTGGCATAGATAGGTGTCCCCAATCGAGGTGCATAATTCACACGTTCAGTGTCAGATCTATATCGGGTTCCCCTGCAGCGTTTATGACAAACACATGCAAATTCAAGATAGCCTGTATGCCCAGAGGGACGTATGTAGGCTGTTGCTTTATTATGTTTACGAATATTAATAATTGTAATAGCAGGTGGCTCGGGACCATGCTTCGTGGCATTAATTGGGCGAAGCCTATGTTCAGAGGTGGACTTGTCACGGGTTGTGATGATGATGATGATGATGAAATGATTACAAAGAGCTTATATCACATTTTATGTGTAGTTGATTGTTAGGAAACATATTTCGAGGACATGTTATGCCTGCCAACACGCACTGGAACAGCGCGACGTGTGATTTTAGTTCCTAATTCTATTAATAACTGAGAGTGCGAGGAGACTTGTGTAAAAGGATTGCATATTTATATACAGTGTAGTGGCGGTGTGAGAATATCCACTACCCCATATCATCCCGTGGGTGTCGTAGGAGGGGCCAAAGAGAAAATAAACCAGGAAATAGGCCGCAGCATCTTCCCGGTAACAGCTGAATAAAAATTGCGGTTTCCAGCCCGCTTACCAAGCGTAGTTGCTATATGGCAAATGGTTCAGCAGTGGACTTTGATAAGCTATAATGGTAATTAATAGGCTGCCATTTGAATTTTTCACAATTTACAACCTGATTGCGGCACAGCCAAAAGTTGGGTAATATTTTTGGGCGGTTTTTATGTATATACGCTGGTTTCTATGTCCACGCGTAACTTGCTAAGCTAATCGTTGGATTTTGACAAATAATATTCTCAGAGTAATTACATAAATATCTCAATCAATTCGTCATAATTGTGTGTCAGCCTAAATAAATATTACGAACATGAACTGTAAGAATCAAACAAAAAATTATTATGTTTATAGTAATTTTTTTTTCTTGTTAGTAGTTTTAAAAAATATATTAGTTAGATCAGCGCAATCGAGTTTCAGTAATTTTCTATATTTTTGTCATAATAATTTTCTTGTTTTTATATAAATTTAAAAGTGTTGAATATTCTGTGTTGTGTAATCCTGCGAAAAGGTCCTGGTCGACTTCAGGGCCGATTGTCTAATTGAGTTGATAAATTAATGTCATATATACTCTTGTTAAAAGTTAAAATATATAAGTTTATGTTTTTTGGGCTGGTTATGACCTACTGGATGATTTTGAATACGACATAAGATTTGGTTTTTTGAATAAATTTTTTTCTCGTTGGTCTAGTAGTAAATGTGACCGCTGATTATGTTGTGATCTCGGCTCTGAATCCGGGATCGAATCAGATTCGGTTATTAGTTTTTTCAGGATGTTTGCGGGGCTTCAGCCCCGTGCTTCGGAAAGCATGTAAGACTCTTAGTCCTGCGCCTGATCTCTTTCTGGCCGACGACGGCAGCCGCCGTTAAATTGAATTATGAGAGTGAGGGAATAGAATGGTGTACATGTACTTGCGCACATATTCGTGCACTATAATTCTGTCCTGAGGACATTAGGAGGGCATAAAGTCTTAACTAAGCAACTCAAGGATGTGCTGTTTCTGTTCCTTAACGGAAGAAACGCCTCTGCATATCCTAACTGATTGTGGACCCTTAATGCGCAAACGTAACACTAATCTGGGAAACTATGTACTCCGCCCAGAAGAAGTGAAATTGCTCACGGCTAAGTAACGCCTTCAATTAATTGCAGACATAGGACTTAGCAGTGAACTATAACCATAGCGGCGATCACAATATAGATCTTATATGTCGCAGTGATACTGGTCTTTCTAGAGCTGCATAGCTGCTCGTACACAAAAGAAGAAAAAACATCTTAAATACCAATATAAGAATTACATAACCTTGTTCAGTATTCAAATTTCTTAAAACAGGAAAAACCATGCCCAAATTTATGTTAATTTAAATATAATCGCCACGCCTGTTTTGTGGATGTGTGATAACAGAACATTTTCGGTCGCTGTTATTTCAAGTCTGACACTTTATAAGATACTAAGATATAGAACGTCATAAGGTTTTTTAACGTTCTTAAGATTACTTCCCATTAAGGACGAAATTGGATGATCGATTGTGTTATGCCGCCATATCACACCAGTTCCCAATACGTGTTTTTGAATATCATAATCCTTGACATTGTTTTCAAAAGCCTATAGATAATAATTTGTCTATTATGTATATAAAATCGTGTACACAACTTCATAGTAATTTTTATTACAGCATCGGATATACGGAAACTGTTTAAAACGTCTTTATATATTTTACACTTTAAGTAATTTGCAGATTTTTATCAAAGTTGTGTTAAGTGCGATATTGTTAGCCAACATGGGCATTTGTCATATAGACATAAAGAATGTTTAATTCATTGGAAAGTGAAATACACGTTGCGATGCAAGCCGCATTTGCGGCGTGTGTTGCATGCGATCTACACTCATTCAATTCGATAGGAAAGTGTTATTATGGTATTGTTAACATAAGAACAACTAGAAAAGTTTAGGAATTCAATTGAACTACAATTATATTTATTTTTCGGAATGATACTTTTTTATTTACGGACTTGAAAGCGTTTCGGTTTTGTGTATTTTCTTTTTCAATCTTAACTTGAAATGAGACGAAATAGTGTTATATTCGACGTAAGAAGTTGGAATTTCATGTCTAATGTCATTTTTATTTTTAGTATATATTACCGTTTCAAAGCGAAGTTCCTTTGACCATAGAAGAAACTTGTTTAATATAAATGCTACAATATGCTAACAGCATTTAACTTATTTTATATGTATTGTATTTAATAGAATAAAAAATATCGTTACAGGATGCAAGAAAATAAAAAGGACGTGTTAGCGGTTCGTATTTACATATCATTATCATTTCTTTTATCATTAGCTTTTAAAAAACGTTACCCCCACACTAGGATTTTCTCCTGTATCGTGGAGGCAGTTTACAAACATAAATTGCACAAGGACAAACATCCAGACCCGGAACAATTATTTGTAGGCCATACAAATACTTGTTCCGTGCGGGATTCGAACCCGCGGCCCACCCAGCGCTGCAACTCATTGCTAAGCCACTGCGCCACGGAGCCGTCAAATGTGGTATGGTTAGTATGTGTAATATGGTTGGATGTTCGTATTTACATCTATACAATATGTTGTATTCGATTGTTCTTTAAGTAGTTTTGATAGGAAATTTTCAAATTAGTGATATTAATAATTACTCTACTATAAAATCATTGAGCATGTTTAAATAATTTTTATTTCATGCTTTCTGTTATTTTTCGTTTTCATCCTACTCGAACAACAAACCGAAAGAGAACGTAACAACATTTTATATACAAAACGCAATATACTTCAAAAACATGTAAAATACTATTAATTTTACACTGGTAAAATACAGTATTTCCTCTTTCAAAACTTGACCGATTTTAATTTTTTTAAGTACAGTATGAAAAGGATTGTAGTGTCTGTATTTTTTTATGTTTTATGTAGGTAAAATTTTTTTTCTGGATGTCTAATCACGGCGGTATAACTGGACAATTTTGGTCACTTTATAAGGTTCCTAGATTTTAAAATAATTAATTTATGAAAAACAAAACATTTGAACATAACAGAGGTAGATATTGATTGTATCGTAAAAAAATAATTGCTCAAACGTTATTATCTAGGGAGAAAACAGAGGAATACGTTTGTATGAACTGAACGCTTCCCGGATATCCTTTTAAGCACGCCGCACTAAAAATGAAATTATAATAAATTTGCTAAACAATTAAGCACGATTGCGAGGATACGGCCTGTGATTATATGGAGCATGTTGGTATTAAAATAAATAACTTATGCCTAGTAACAGTGTTTGTTATTATTTTCACTGATGTTTTGTTACGACGCCTGGTTTGTAATATATTAATCAAGATTATGATAAAAACTTTATCGCACCTCACACATTATTATATTATTATATATTATTATATATATATTATATTATAGCTTTTTATTTTTGTTCTTATTGTATCACAAATAGGCTCGGTTTATGGCGATGGAAAAATTTATACTAATCTTGAACATATCTGAGAACATTGTTGTTTCTAAAACAATTATTAAGGTAATTTTATTTCTATTACTTATCAACGTACGTCGGCAAAATTAATAGCTAACAATAACGTATCATATTTGAATACAGAACATGGTTGTTGGAACGAAGTTCCTCGCACGGTACGAATTTGACGGATGGGGGCTAGGCGAGAAAAAGTGTAAGATTATTCCGTCACGACCCCCTTTCTATAGTGCGAGTGAGATGGAATAATATCTATCTTCCTCGCATTTTTTCTTATCTTGCATTGAAAGAAATATTATTTTAAATGACGCTTCATTTTAATAGACCCTAGTTATTCATTTATTTGTATTTGTTGATCAATAATATAATACGTTTATGAATAATAATATACTACGAAAGGAACTTCGTTCCAACCGAGTGTTCCACGACACTCACGCATGTTTTTTATTTTCGATAACGCAACTTATTTTAATAGGTTTTCTACCGATTTCAAAAAGGAGGAGGTACTCAATTCGACTGTATGTTTTTTTTTGTGAACCGATTTCAATAATTCTTTTTTTAATTGAAAGCTGGTGCTTCTCATGTGGTCCGATATAAATTAGATCAAGGTCTGACCAATATTTTTTGAGTTATTCTTAATAATTTATATTGAAGTCAGTTGTACAAAATTTTAAATTTTAAATTATAGAACTCCTTTTCTGCTTAGTGGTTTGTCTGTGTAAGTACCATCCGCTATTTCTGGCGCAGGAGAACAAATAATATTTTTTGACAAAAAAAAAATTATGAGAAAATTACTACTGTTAAATCTACTGCGTGATTACCAACTTTTGTTTGTGTAGCCGAATCCAGTTAAAGTAGAAACTTTTCTGGTGATCATTCAAAGTTTAACTTAACTTTTACCTCGATGTTAAATTAAAGTTTATCTTTAACTTCTAATAGCTAAGTTAGTCCTTGTTACTTAATGTTATTGAATAAAGAATTAATATTTACACTCTGTAGTAGAAATTTTCGCGAGTGTCATAAGAGGCGGCTAAGGAAAAACCACAGGAACTTCGGTAAAATCACTCCCTTTACGTCAGGGGTCAACTATTCAAACAGCTGATGGGGAGAAGCGTCAAGGGTATGATACGAGTACGTCTGGTACTGCGATCTCTAACTAATGATTATGAAGAAGAATGAAGGTTGAGTATAGCCATTCAGCGAGGAAACGCAACCAGCAAGCGATGATCTTGGCGCTATACCGCGAGGAGTAGAACTGAAAATTGTATATTTTAATGTTATAAAGAAGAATAAAAAATATTTTTATAGTGTTTTATTTTTACGTAAATATACGTAATTAGTGTTTTATTCCGGATTATGTCTTCTTGTTGTAAGCCTTGTTTATGGTGAAAACAATAAAGAATAAGCAAACAAATTTGCGCGCTGGCGGTACAAGAGAGCTATAAAATTCCCAAACTAGGATTACAGACAGAGTCAAAAGTGCGAAATACATAAAAAAATTTTTTTTGAAATCATTGGTTGCAGATAATTAATTAATTAAAATATATCGGACATCTGCTTTACTATATATTTCTTACATATATGAAATAACATTTATTTTACAATATTTATCTTAAATATGTGAGGATATTTTTGGTATATTAAATTTTGCAATTAAAAAAAATATGTATTCATTAGATTATTAGACGTTAAAAATTATATTTTAATATTCATTGCACCTATGTGCGCCTTATTGCGGTAGTGAGAATACAATTTGTGACTATCACCAATTAGCTCCGGAGATTCCAGACTCAAACCTGCATCCTGCAGAAGCGTCGGCCCACGCTTTATTTAATTGTGCAGGAAATGCAACAAGGTTAAGTGTTCATGGCTAACTGGAGCCAAGCCCCGATATCATAGCTTACATGAGAGGAACTAGTTTCCTTGATGAGATGAGTAATTTGATTAACACCACACTTTTGACAGCATGGTATGTCTAACGTCATTTTTATTTTTAGTATAATATATTGCCGTTTCAAAGCGAAGTTCCTTTGACCATAAAAGAAACTTGTTTAATATAAATGGTAGAATATGCTTGCTGTAAATTTCACAGTACGCGAGCAACCCGGGTTCGATCCCCGCCGGCACCAACGAAGTTTTGCATTTTTAAGTGGTGATTTACCACGTGCTCGGCGGTGAAGAAAAACATAGTGAAGAAACCTGCATGTCTGAAAAATAAGAAAAAAAATTCGAAGGCATGTGAAGTTCGCCAACGCGAATTGGGAAAGCCCGGCGAACTTTTCCTTAACTTGGCCCTAAAACTAAAACCCTCTCAGAAATGAGAGGGGGCCTGTGCCCAGCAGTGGGACGTATATACAGGCTGCAACCTTAACTTTTTTAATATGCTATTAGTCTTTATTTATAAAATATCATATTTACATAAATGGAGTAAGTACGATTTTTTTTATAAGATAAGGTTGACAAGCAAGCACACAGTCCACCTGATGGTAAGTGATTGCTGTGGCCCATAGATATCTTCATCTATTTTCTCTTGCGAATCAAAATGCAGATGCGTTATCAGCTGTGAGGACTAAGATGGAATGCCTCTTTTGCAGTAAAAAGGGTCTCCGGTTCTCTACACTCACCATACGAAACACAGCAGCATTAAGCTGCTATTTAACGCTGGTATTCTGTGATAGCGTGGTCCTTCCCCGGTCGAGCCAACCCATTCGTGCTACAACTATACAATGAATATAGCTGTAGCATGGCTCTACCACGTTTAAGCGTACCTCTACCGCGTTTAAGAATTGTGTTATTTTTTATTATTCGGAAAATTGTCTCAAGTATTTATTATATTATATTTACATATTATTTTTATATTTGGCAAGCGGATAGGCGACAGCAGTGCCAGACGTCTCGCATTTTTGACGCTGTTTCTATCATTCTAGGTATTTGTAGTTATGTATTCATAACTGCCATTTTACTTGCGTTTCCCGTAGTCAACTCTTACAATACCCACGAGGCGATGGATTCTTATACCATGTTTTGGACACAGCGTAGTGAATCTAGTTCTTTTAATTTTAAATTAAGCTGAAAATAAAGATAAGAACTTAATTAGCAAATATAAAATATACATGTATTCAAATGCGGAGAATGACAGTTTGCGGATGTAGATTTTATTGCAACTGGATTCTTTTTAGGCAGAATAATTAACTACACATTTACAATACCGAATGATAAGACAGAATTAATTTTATTGTTAAATGTGTTAGGCTAACGTCTCCAATTAATTAATAATTAAATACAAAATCTTTATTTAAATAACTAATGAAAATGAAATGATAAATTAAAATTTATTATTAATTAAATTTGCATCGATTTTATATTCATCGAAAGGCAATATATGATTACAATCATAAAATCCTAAGTGTGAAATCACTACAAGTGTTAATCTCATAATGAATTATAATGAAATTTCACCAAGCGAAAAGTTTTCAACACCCGCAAGTTTAAAAATCATGGATATTATTACAAAAGCTGGACGTGTAATAAATTTTTTCGTTAATCTATAAATCTACACTTAATGACATAGATAAATAATTTCGTTTTCGAAAAAACAACATAACTCTTTTACTTTTTCATTTAAAACACTCATGTGTCTAATATATGAGATACACATTATATTTGTTTTACTTTACCTTGAACCCTGAACAAGTTTAATTTTTTTAAAATATTATTATAGAGCATACAATTTTATGTGTTAACTTAACATGGGTATATTTGTCAGTAGATAATTATTTGTTCAAGAAACTTTAATGTTTTCAGTGTTATAAAAGTCTTCGTTGAAAGTAAGAATACGCCAGTAAAGTATGAAATCATAATATCGACGCTGTTGTTACTGTGAGTAACAAGGGATAGAGATGATCTAGACCATCCAGCGCTATTATGCTCGTCACCTGGCTTTCATGTGGCGTTAGTCACAGAAGCTAAGTTTTTATGGAAAATTTATGGGTGAATTTTCAAAAGCTCTAAAGAATTTTTTAGGAATTATTGTCTGAGAGCTTTTTGATATTTTATAAATAATCCTGTATAAATAAATTTAAAAAGGAATTTCTTGAAAGATTCGCCCATTACATCCAAGGTAGGTGAATTTTAATTGTGGTGTCAATGCCCTCGAACTGGTGATGCTAGTCATCTACGCAGTATGTGGTATTTGAGTTAGACACGTTCGAAAGGATTTACTACTATTTGCCGATCGACTAGATATCTATTTTTACATAATCCTTTTAATTAAAGTAGTCGTTAGCATTGTTCCTAGTATTGAGTAGGTTATAAACAATACAAAAGGCTTATGTTAAAACGTTTATTGACATTGTAGGTTACGTAATATTTAAGTTGTCTGTTTCAATAGCTTAAATAATCTGAAGGTCATTCGAGTTTTTTTATATTGTTCACATGTTTAACAATCACTTATTGTATGTAGATAAGTGACTTTATATTACAAAAAAAAAATCTCGTGCATTTATAGTTAATGTAGCACTTTTTTGTTATGTTTTTTATTGTGCTTGCACCATGTGGTGATGATGTAAGAGAATCCATCAACCGATATCGTCTAGTGGGTATTATATGAGGCGACTTTTGACTAGGCTAGGAAGACCTGCTGGCTAGGCTGAAAAGGTATAAAAAGAACTGTTTTTCTTTTTTAATATTTGTTTTATTTTGTACAAAAACGTATTACAATATTACTCAATACATATCTTGGAACTTGGTAGGTAGCTCCACCTATATTTTCCATCCTAGGCGGGCAGTTTATTGAGTACAAAGTGTAAGTGATAATCCTTTCTATTACTAGACTGTGGTTTTGAAACCTAATATTTATGTCAGAATATAACGTCATTTGTTGGACGTTAGGGCACAGATTAACTAAAAGTTAGAACCTTGTTTGTATGCTGCCAGAGCGGAGAACGTGCAGGCGATGTGAGTATTTAAAGAAAACTTGGTATATTCATGTTGTACCCCTACTTGGACGGCGGTTAGATAACACTTCTGGATTCGTGTATATAACACCGTACTACTAATTAGGCGTTCGGACACGAGCCAGATCATCAATTAGTCATAACCATAATCAATATTTTATGTTTATATATCCCTGAGTCTATGCTGATGTAAAAGCCAACTGGCTAAGAGTTCTAATATCACAGAAAATAAAAAAAAATCGTAATCGTTTGTCACTCTTATTTTTATTTTTTTTTAAAATAAGAATGACAAACGAGCACACAGTCTACCTGATGGTAAATAGATGCTGTCACCCCTGTAGATACGTTGTGACCCCCGAGGACTAGGATGGAATGCCCCGTAGTAAAAAGGGTATCCGGTTCTCTACACTCACCATACGAAACACAGCAGTGTTAAGCTGCTATTTTACGCTGGTATTCTGTGAGAGCGTGGTCCTACTCCGGTCGAGCCGACCCATTTGTGCTACAACTATAATATAGCTGCAATAAGACCACGTAAAAACATAAAGCTTTTACTATTACTCACTACTATTACAGCCTATTGTAAGTCCACCGTTGAGCATAGGACTTCCCCATAGATTGTCCCATAGAAGAGATATTTGCCGTAGTTATAATCTTGGCAAGTGGGTTGGTAACCGCGGTTTTTAATTATTTTGAGTTGCTATCAGAAAGCTAAAAGATATGCTGCTACTTATATCCTCTTTCACTTCTATCTGTCGCCTCTTACGGCACCCATGGGACGATATGGGGTAGTGAATATTCTTACACAGTGAGCACATTAAGTATTTACGTACATTATGAACGTATAAGTAATAGAAAATAATAGAAAAATTTGAATTACATTATGTATTTTTAATCATTTATAAATATATGTTTTAGCGGGTTATTGCATGCTCTGTAGCAAGGCACTAAGATTGCTAACTGTGCCTACTTAATATTTTTATTCTGGCTGATTTCATTCACAGCCGCAAAATTAGAATATAAAAACAGTCAATGACTTCCGACATTCCGTCATGTGGAACAGGTACTTAATTCTCGACTTAATTCTAAACGCCTCGCCCACCGTACGCTCTTCACCGAGCTTCTACATCAAAGGCTACGCTAAAACCCTGAGCTAGACTTGCATGCAATGTCAACGACGCGCGATGCAGTAGTCACTTAGATTGACTTTCCAGTTAATACGTCATATTTAATAATTATCGATAAAGATCGCGGACATATGTGTTATGTGCCTGGTCTAAATGGCACACAAACAAGCAAATTGAACGGACTGTATTTCCAAATTTTTACAATTATTGAACACTGATACAATTTGTTATGTCACACTATAACTGTGGACGTTGAAGTAAGTTCAACCATAGTAATATAAAAAGGAAGGAAGTAGGTTAAAGAAGTACGAATATTGATACTTAATAAAACATCGTTCAGTTTTAAGTACGAGAATCATACAATATGCACATAATATAAACAATTAAAAAGTATTGATAATTCCTCGCTTGCTAGTCAGTACAGGGCTGCCGCTCGAGTACCTTTTTTCCCAATCGCTTGTCGGTTTTTCGAGTGGCAGGAAGTTTCATTACTTCAGTTTACTGATCCACTAGGCTATGTCAGATACAATACTAATAACATGTTGGTAAATCGCATTAGTATAACGCCAGAACAGCAACATTGATTATTTCGAAATGTTTCAAAGAAGACGTAGAACAAAAGTTATTGGGTTTAAAAAAAATATATCTGAGAGATTTTTGGTATTTTACCGTACATCAGCAGTAGTACAACACCAACAGTATAAAAAGTTTAAAGAATATCTGCTCTCTTTATGCTTCAAAGTTGTAGTAAGTTGTTTTGTACAGCACTGCGATTGTATAACTCTGGTGGAAATCGTTTGCCGGTGAGAATAACTCCGCAAAACCGTTATGTTTTGTTATTATCCTAAAATGAAATATGTGATGAATAATAATATACAAAAAACTTTTTTTTATAGAATAAGGGATCATAAGGGAAATAAGGTCCACCTGATGGTAAGTGGATGTTGTGGCCCATAGACATCTACATCTACCCTCAATTGAGAATCAAAATGTAGAGTCGTTGTCACCGATGAAGACGAAGATGGAGTTCCCGGTTACCTGTAAATACGGGTCTCCTGTTCTCTACACTAACGATTATAAATCTGTTATTTCACGCTGGTATTCTGTGAGAGCGTGGTCTTATCCCTGTGGGCCCGATCCATTTGTACTTAAACGATAATAAAGCTATAGCGTGGCTCTACTACGTCACGTCGGCTTATAATTGATCTCTCATTGCATTGCATATATGTGCTGTTAAATTTTCTCTACAATCATATTGAAGTTTTACTACAACGAATTATGGAAGACAAAACCTGATAATTGTGTATTTAATCTTACAAGTCCGCTTTCATATTAATAGCAACTTTACACGATGTGTGGATATAAAACGTTCTGAATCCTTAATCTATTTGATTTGTTTATTTCACTATTCCAAAATAAACTGTTATATTTTAAGATATAAATTTTTATATATCATGTTTTATAGCCTATGCATTAAAGTAAATCCGGCGAAAGGTCATTGGCTGCGGTGTGATTGATTTTTTAAGAATTATAGCAATACAAAGTAAACGATGTTATGTAAATTCGATTGATTCGTTGCGAGGTTATCAACCGGTTAATTTAAATTGTGACCGGCTTATTTATTAACGCTGTCTGATTAAACTGTTGCAACGGTTTCAGACGATTTGATGTTTTGCAAACTATTGCGGTTACAATAAACGCAGAAGTTCATATTTAATTTTATTACATAAGGTAATTATGTAAATTGTATCAAATTGTAGTCTATGTCAGTAGCAGACTTGTGATGATTGAATTGGTGGTGACTGGTGATATTGCAGTAAAACTACTATAGTACGTGAGGGTAATATGGTCATTCGGTTAACATGGTCATTTTCTTATAACTCAAAAACCACAGACTTGTTTGCATAGAAGGCTCTGTGATACAATAGCTCTTCATCAGGCAATCAAATAATAAAGAGTCAAAAGGGCGCTGCTTTATCGATGCCATTTCGACAGTTGATATTATAGTAAATATTTTAATTTTTAATCAATTTTAGTATTGTGTAGTGTATTTAGTTTTTTTTAAGTTGATTTTTCGAAGTGTTCCTAATTATTGCCAAAGCTTGTTTACTATTTTTTCATAATATATATATATGCCTATATACGCCTTTTTCATAAAAGAACAATTTATGAATCTTTTAATATTGGGCAACCTTATCGTCCTATTTAACTAGATGAAGATAGTAACGGTGCAGAAATGTTTTGCGATACTGCTTCTGTGTAGCTTAGAAGGTATAACATATACTTAAATATGTATTATTGCTAAAACTGGCGGGTTACAAATATTTCTAACTTCTGGGCCGAGCACATGCTAAAGTTATTGTTATACTATATTGCACTATTCGTAGACAGTATTAGAAAATGCAATGCTGATGATGATTGTGGTCTTAAATTAATTTGATTTCCTTTCTGCAACGCACTGGCATAGTAAAACATAGTTGTTCTTCAATAGCAAACTGATTATCTTAGAGATACTTTGCTTAGTGGAGGACCATTAAAATACGCCATTAGAACATCCTAGCGTTTGAATGGACGCATTGTGCCTTCGGGAGCGCTTTATCGTAGATCTCGTTTGAAGTGCAGGTTTGTAATGCAAGCTTCAAAGAGCATAATAAATTTAAGATGTGCGAGTTTGATTTCGCCTTTGTTCTATTTAACTGCTTTTGTATCAAGAATGTTAATAAATAGAAGTCTTCAAAGAAACTTAGATGTAGAGAATTTTGTCGAAATCAAGTTACGTAGTAAATAAGCGTTATTTAAGGTAGAAAAAAATTAAAAAGATGGCAAGTTAAAGATGTAGGTTACTAAAGTGAATACTACATGTATTGTGTTACGATTCAAAATACACTTAAAAAGACTCATGAGTACTTTGTATATATTATATTATATCATAATACTAAAACACGATCCATTGCTCAGCTGCATTCTGTCACATTAGCTGCCGAATTCTCGGAGCTATTTCGCTGTAATTGTAAGGAGAATATTGAACATTTTTACCCCCTTTTTTTCTTTGTTTGTTGTCTAGCGTTCATGGTGAAATTTAGTAATTGATTTTAAACTAATTTCGCAGTGAGCTTGTAACTTGAAATTTTGAATATAGCTCAAATTCGGATGATAATGCAAGAATATGATTAAGGAACGTGGTAAAAATTTAAATTTAAAAAATCACTTGTACCACGTTTTAATTCACTATCTTGTTTGTCTGTCTGTCCATCTGTCGTTCCGCGTGGAATTTATTAATTGGTTTTAAACAACTTCCGGATGAGCTGGAAACTTGACATTTTGAATATAGCTCGAATTCGGATTACAATGCAAGAATATGATATGTACCTAATGTACCTAATAGCTAATAACGCAGAGGTTTAAGATTGTGATTATTCACTGATGCCACTAAAGAGTTTCACCAACAGCGAACTCGATCGCAAATCATTTTGTGTGAGTTCGTGGAACGCCAAAACTGTGGAAAGGGAAGAAAGCATAAACGAGTGCACACTTTCTGAAATAAATCTATACATAATTGACACTATCATACATAAGTGTCAGAACAGACCGTAACTGCTGCATTTTTTTAAGTTAGACATTTAGGATATCATCAATTTTTGGGAATGATGTGTGGTTAATTTTATTTACAAAAACCGTACTCGATTTTAAAGTTGTAGAGGCCTGCCTCGTTTCCAGGTCTCTGGTTCTCTACACTCACCATACGAAACACAGCAGCATTAAGCTGCTATTTTACGCTGGTATTCTGTGAGAGCGTGGTCCTAGCCGGTCGAGCCGACCCATTCGTGCTACAACCATAATAACATAGTTGCGGAATGGCTCTACCACGTGAAAATCTATATCAGCCACTATTAATTCTTGTTATCTATATTGAATAAATTATATTTTATTATGTTCAATTCTATTCTACTTTATTTTATTATAACCTATCCTATCTAATCCTATTCTATTCTAGTGGTCAATTTCAACCGAGGTGGAACATGCGGCGTTTTTGCAAAAAGAAATTAACAGAACAGGACGGTATAAAAGATATTCTTATTGCTTCTGGTTTACAAAAAGAAGAAATAGAATAATGACAGCAATGTTTTACATTTTGTTATTTTTATATCACACTTAAGATACGTAGTACTAATATTTAATCTGTGCTTAAGGTGAGAAAAGCTATAAAAAAATTCAACAAATTTTAGTTTACTTTTATGTTATTTTACTTGTCTAGTAATTGAGTAAACTTTGAGTAAACTATTAGACACAGATAGATAATTATAATTTCATGGTGATTAAATAATAAATTATAAATTTTTGTGTTGTAATAAGCACGTCATTAAATTGATTATAGCGTCTCATTAACTAAATTAAGAGTATTACTACACCATACTTATTAATCTTGAATTTTACACTTTCACCGCTGTCTAATAATTTACATTCATTAACTAAAATGTTTTGAACTTCGTCTGTAAAATAATTTACATTCATTAACTAAAATGTTTTGAACTAATTAAGAATCTAGAATAGTTGTTATCTATTTGGTTTAAATTTTGGTTTTTGAAAAAAAGTAAAATACTGTGCCGTAAATTTACCGTGTAGAGGCACGCCGCCTTAAAAATACACTATTCCATATCATGATGTTGACTAGTTATACCCTATTTCATCATGTAGGGTCGTTGGTATAGTGGTCGTAAACGCGACTGCTGATAATGTGGTCCTTGGTTCGAATTTCGGGTTGGGCCATAAATCAATTAGTGGATTTTTCTATCGAGCAATTCTTATTAGCAGTCCGGAGTCAGGAAGTTGGCGGTGTTTCACCCCCGTGACTTGGAAAGCACGTAAAGCCGTTGGTCCTTTGCCTAATCTCTCTCTGGTCGTGTCGGATTACCGTTTAATTTTACTATGAGAGTGAGGGAATAGAGAGTGCACTTGTGCTGCGCATACACTTGGGTACTATAACCCCGTCCTGCGTAGATGGCTAGTCTCTCTTGGACTGGCTGACGTGACCAAAATTCGGTCTTGAGGACATTGACTACACCCCGAGGTATTTTAAGAGACGACAAAGGGAAACGAAGCAGGAGATGGGCACCAGCATCTTCCTGATCATAACTCCAAATAATAAAAAAACTGCAGCTGCTAATCAGTCTTAATTTACGTGGCAGAGCCATGCTGCAGATATATTAGTAGTATAGTTGTAGCACGACCGGGGAAGGACCACGCTCTCACAGAATACCAGCGTAAAATAGCAGCTTAACACTGCTGTGTTTCGTATGGTGAGTATAGAGAACCGGATACCCTTTTTACTGGAAAAGAGGCATTCCATCTTAGTCCTCACGGGTGACAACGCATCTGCATTTTGATTTGCAAACGAGGATAGATGTAGATGTCTATGGGCCACAGCAACCACTTACCATCAGGTGGACTGTGTGCTCGTTTGTCACCATATCCTATATTAAAAAAAAGGCTTGCCGAGCGTTACAACAATATATAAACCATGTATGGGGGAGGCCTATGTTCAGTGGTGGACTTTTGATAGTCTGTTATGGTTATGATGATGATGATGATGATGATTATATTAGGTGTATTCACCTGGTTTGTGAGAAAATACGCTAACTTTTTCTTCAAAATACGAACTTTATCTACACGAAGAGCACCCTGTCGGTAGACGCTTAAAAACGCTTAATCCAAATTTCACAGACTGTTGATTAGCAGCCATGTCACCAATATGAGATTATAGCATCAGCTTACCTATGAATAGCTTGTGAAGGAAGGTGGGTTACGGATAAATCTTTCAGGTAATGAATGCAGGTCAGCTGGCTTTTTTTTTCGAAACTTAAAATCTGTTGAAGTAATGATGTGATGGATGAGAAACATTGACGTTTTGTTACCGTGAAATTCCATTGTTGGCCATGTGCAACCCCAATGCCTTAAGGATTTGCATTTTAAGTACTAGACGTCTCGCACCCATGATGTCCTTCTTCTTTGCTATTTGCTAATTTTGAGATCATTTTATTTAACTTAAATAAAAAGAATACAAGATAATATTTTTATTCTACATAGATTTTAAATAATTCTTTTTGAAAATAATTTTATACTTTTATTACTGGTTCGGAAAAAACCTCTGTCTTGGGAAAAACCACCAAGTAACCTCGCGGGAATTTTTTTCCACAGTAACATTACGCAATATAAAATAGGTTGTACAATTATTCACAAAACTCATTTAAGAGCTTAGAAGCGAGAAACAACTTAAAAATTGATTATTTAAATGTTAATTACTTGTGAGATTTTTTGTTAGAAAAATCTAACTAATTCAATATAGTTTACGTGAGGGTAAAATGGTCATCCGGTTAATATGGTCACTTTCTTCTTACTCAAAAACTACAGCCTTATTTGCATAGATGGCTTTGTGATACTATAGCTCTTCATCAGTCATTCAAATAATAAAGGGTCAAAAGGGCGCTGCTTTATCGACGCCATTTTGACAGTTGATATTATAGTAAATATTTTAGTCGATTTTAGTATTGGGTAGTGTATTTAGTTTTCTTTAAGTTGATTTTTCGAAGTGTTCCTAATTATTGCCAAGGCTTGTTTGCTATTTTTTTCTTAATATATTAGTTATAGTATTACGACATTGTGTATTTGTGTCTGTCCTCCTCCTAGTTTTGGTTTTATAGGGCGGCAAAGCTTATGGTGACCATATTACCCTCACGTACCTTACTCCATATTTTTTGTTTTGAAAAACGAAAAATTGCCGGTATTCTATGTTAAACACATAACACAATTTGTTCATTAAATAATACCTTCAGTACTCTCTGTACAAAACTTTAAGTAGTCATTTTAGTGTAGTTGTACATAAACAGGTATTAACACAGTAACCTAGTTGCGTATGCAAACATAGGGCAAGTACGAGTATAATGTACTTCGACGTTAACGTATTATAGCTATAGCCTGTAACGGTTTTATCAAGAAATTATCGGGGTTAACGCACAAAGTGCCTCGTGAAACGTATGAGTCTTACAACAATGTGTATAGGGCTTCCATACAATAATTAATTAGTAATTTAGCAGGTGGTTGACGATGCTTATGTTAGACTTGCATTAAAAAAAAACGGGGAAAAATTGAGTTAAAACTATCTTAGTTCAATCACAACAGATTTTATATATCTCTACACTCACCATACAAAACAACGAGATTTTATCAAGCACTCTGATATTTAAGTACGATGTGATCTAAATGTTTTGAAACTGTCCTTAAAAACAAATAATTCACCCTGTCACAACGGGCAAAAATACATTTCTTAAAGTGATAAAGAAAATATTATATTGGCTTTTGATGTGTAACATCTTTCCTCTGGCTTTCCCGCAATCTGTGGGAGTGATTTCGTGAAAAGGGACGGAAGTGTGTAACATGAAACCGGGGAAGCGCGCGCTATTTGATTTGACCAATGAGCGCGCGTGGTGGTAGTAAAGTGTGCTGTTAAATAAACTAATTTATATGTGTGAACTATATTAGTAAATGTATTTACTGTTGATAATAAGTGCCTGAAAAATTTGCAGACCGTTGATAAAAATGCAAATATAATATAAATATAATAAAAGTAAGTAATAATGAATAATTATTGGATAATTATTCATTATTATATAAATTATATAAATATTTATATTTCAGTATTTACCTTTTTTAATTTTGAGGTATATTTCTATCGCTGCTCAATTGATGTTTAATTTTGATTAAAAAAATATCTTTTTTCAGGATATAATGTTAATGTTGGTTATTATCAAGGTTGAAAGTTGTAAGTTGAAGAATGTGGGTTGAGAATGATGAGTTAACCGTCAAATACCTTTTGTAGGCCGATGATCAAGTCATACTTGCGTCGTCGTCGGCCGAGTTGCAAATGATGGTTACATTAATGAACAGGTCATTAAAAGAAAGGGGTATGAAAGTGAACGCAAGTAAGACTAAAGTGATGGTTTTGAAAGAGAAGTAAGTAAAACGTTATGTGAAATAAGAATAGAAGGAGATGATTGAGCAAGTGGATGAGTTTGTATATTTGGGATGTTTATTTGGCAGGATGGTAGATATGATAGGATATAGAACGACGAGTGAACGCAGGAAATAGAGTGAATGGGGCTCTACATGCTATTATGAAAAGTCAGAATGTGTCGAAAAAAGCACGTATGGCAATTCATAATGCTGTGTTAGTCCCTACTTAAATGTATGGTAATGAAAGTTCGGTGTGGCAGAAGATGCACGAGTAGAATAAATGCTGTAGAAATGGGGTCATTAAGGAGTATGTTAGGCTGAATCTGAATGACAGGTGAGAAATTGTGTGATAAGAGAAAAGTGTGGTTTGCAAGGTGACGTTGTGACCAGGATTAAGAAAGGAATGCTTCGGTGGTTTGGTCATGTAGAAAGAATGAATGAGGAAAGAGTGACAAAGCAAATTTATGTTGCAGAAGTGAACGGAAGAGTCTGGAAGGACGCCCTAGACGAAGGTTTATCAATCAAATTGGCGATATATTGAAAATGGGCCAGATTTGGAGTACCTTAACCAACGAGCGTGTATGCGTAGATATATGGATGTAAAGGAGGCGAGAGAAGTGTATTCTTATTCTGTGTTTGTATTCTTAGTTAATGATTATGTAAAGGCGTTATTATGTAATTAATTATGCAAATGGTAATGTAAGTGTTATGGAAGAGTGGGGTCTCCTAACACAAGTATGGCCTCAGGTTCTATAGGCCACAGCTTCCACTTACCATCAGGTAGACTATGTTTCTGCTTTGTCACCCTTATTCTATAAAAAACAGGTGGTAAAATTAAAAATTTTGTACAACTGACTTCAATATATATTATTAAGGATAACTCAAAAACTACTGGACAGACCTTGATCAAATTTATATGGGACCACATGAGAAGCACCAGCTTTCAATTAAAAAAAGAATCATTGAAATCAGTTTACACAGAAAAAAGTTATAAGGTAACACACATAAAAAAAACATACAGTCGAATTGAGTAACTCCTTCTTTTTGAAGTCGGTTGAATAAATAAATAGACACGAACATGTGATGGAGTCATGCTTCAGTGTATCATTGCTTTATGTTTATCAGCTCAACCGGACAAGGACTATGCTCGTACAAATATCAGGATGAAATAGCAGCATAATGCCGCTGTGTTTCGTATGGTGAGTGACGAGCACTGGAGATAATTTCACTGGTAACGAGGTATTTTTAAATCTCAGGGGTGACAACGCATCTGTAATTTGATTGGTAATAATTGAAGATAGATATAGTTGTCTATGGGCCATAGCATCCACGTACCATCAGGTGAACTTCTGCTCTTTTGTCACTTTTAATTGTATGAAAGACGTGGTTTAAATCGATCATCATGTTTTTGTGGTACTCGAGTTACTATGGTAGGATTCTATTTCTGCCTATGAGTCCGTCTGTCTGCGTAGGCCCATTTGCCATCCTTTCACCTATTTGTGCCGCCAAATAGCAGTGCGTGTATTGCTCACTGCTGTGTTCCGGTCTGAATGGTGTTTTTTATTAAACTAGGCTCACTCTTGACCTCCATCTGGCCCGAGGGCAAAGACGATGGAGCGAGTTTACCCAGGAGAAGCCTGTTAACACGCACCTTGGGTATACAGAGCTGGTACATTTACAGGCTGTGAGGCATTCCATCTTATTCCTCAGAGGTGAAAACGCATTTGTAGCCCTCTTTGTTTGAAGTTCGCTGCAGGTGTGTATGGGCTGCAGTCGTAGTAGTATCACGGGAACTGTAAGTTCATTTGTTACTTTAGTGTTACAAAAAACAAAACTAAAACTGTTCTCATCTCAGGAATCCGTTGTTTAGTAATCGCGTCATGTCCTCACGTAGAACCGCGTTCCCATAAACACAGTAGCGAGGGGCATTATTTCATTTTTAATTCTGTATTCCCATAAGCTACTACTATGATATATTTAGCTACTGCTGTGACCTCATCGCGACGGAATTTATGGTGTTTATTTTGTATGCTTTATATTGTTCTGCTTATCGTGTCATCTGGCATTTTATTAAATTTGTGTTATTTTTAATGGGATCGGTTGGCATAATTATAAGCTAGACACGAACTCCTGAATTAATTGTGTTGTGATAGTATGAAAGTGTCATATACTCGTAAGGCTTAACTAAAAATGAGGACGACAAATGTTTGAAGAAGTTTAATTAAGTATGTTATGATTTACATTGTGAATCTTGATAAATAAATTTAAAAAAATATATAATGCTCCTCTTATGAAAAAGTCTTTGTATAGATCCTTTGAATCATGCATATTTTTGAATTAGTCCTTTATCGAATTAGGCACTTCAAGAATAAGTCTTTTGTCGAATAGTGGTTGAGGGAGTCGGTCTTTTCCAGACAGTGTAGTCTTTTCGCAATTAGGCATAATCGGACTAAACGTTTTAAAATTAAGCAATAGCGCCGTAATAAGGATATTTCAAGAATAACAAGAGTCAGTGACATAGCCCAACGGATCAGTCGGTTGAAGTAGCAATAGCCGGCCATATAGCACGGAGAATTGACATGCAATGGGTATGAAAGGTTCTCTAGTGATAGCCTCGTACTAGCATTTTGTGTAATCCCGTACTAGAAGAAGTAACGACCTGATGAAAAATGTAGGAAGTCGATGGATATAAGTTGCTTATGACAGTGGTTTATAGCATGGCGTGGGGGAGTAGGGTGGTTGATATTATGTTGATTGTCACATGCCAGGACATCTTTGTGGAGTTAATAATAATGAATATAAAAGGAAAGAGAACAAATTAATTATTAACAGCCCGCATACGCGTACGTATTGAAAACATAAACGTTGCGTATAATGGATGTAAATTGACGTAAAATTACATAATTTATACCTGCATCGTGCACTTGAAAACTTTCGATAGTAATCAACTTGTTGCAGTGGTTAGCATTGGTAGGAGTAAATCATTAAAAAAAATGGGTGCGACTCGAGAGGAGCACATTAAAAGTTTTTCAGTAGGAAATGACAATAAATGGGAAACCTGTAATATGAAATATGAAAATAGGAATACCATTAAATTTTTAAATGTGTTAAAAATGTCCAGAACCTGCTAGAGGACAGAACCTGCTGCTCAGAATTCTACTATTGATAATTATTAATTTTAAAATTTTACTATTGAAAACTATTTAGGTACTCAAAATAATAAAATTATCAATAGTAAAATTCAACTGTTTTGCCATTTCTTCAGTTATATAATTCTTGACGATAAAAGTACTACTGGGCCAATTTCGTAAAAAAACTTAATCAGGTGTTAATTACATAATTGTGCATGGAATGAAACCACTTCGAGGTCGGTATCATTATTTGCTCTCGAGATATGTAGGGCGAAAATTAACTACGAACTTACAAACGTATACTTGTATACACTCACAAAGACATCTTTCTAAAACTATATAGTATTTGACTTTAGACTTGGAAACTTGAGATATATCAAAATTTAGACTGAAAAATCAGACTCATTAAGATAATTACCTTCTAGGAAGTTAATGATACGTTCTACTTAGAAGCTTAGAAATATTATGAGTTCCTATTCATACTAATATTCATACTATTCATATGAAAATTATATAAAAAAAGAATAATTATCAACAGTTTTTTTAGAAGCTATGTTTTCCGCAAAGCAGCAGTGCAAAAACTTTGTTCCGTTTCGAAGGGTAAAAAGTTTAAAAGTTAAAAACGCAACTACAGTCTTCTTTTTCGGATTGTATTAGCCACTTATAATCAGATGGACGTTAAATCGTTTGTTAGTTAAATATATTATTAGGTAGTAGAACTCCTTTTCTGTCTATGAGTCTATCTGGGTAGGCACCACACTCTCTACCTATTTTTGTCGCCAAACAGTAGTGCTTGCTCTATAGTATAGTTGGCTGCAGGTGTCCATGAACAACAGTAACCACTTATCATCAGGTGAACTAATTAATCGTGTATATAGTAAAAATAAAGTAATTTCGTTTGTAATTACAGTTTTATTTGAAAAACTTACAAAACTCTACAGTATATTTAGTAATACGCATTAAAGTTATTCCTAATACTTGATTTTGAAAAGATTATACGCGTTATAATTCTTAGTATTTTGCTTTAAAGGAAATCATCGTGGGAAAATCGTCATGATATGTGTTTTGAATCACATTGAAAAACCGCTAAATATGTTGGCGAATGTGTCTAGATAAGTCAAGAATGAGAAAAATTATGATGTTCTCTTCTGCATTTTGGACATATCTTGTATCTTACTGAGTAGCTTACTTTTCATTTTCAGTTTATAGTTACTTAAATTATGACAAATCTCTTAATTGAGAAATTAAAATCGATATTTGTGTATCTAAATTTCAAAGCGGTTATTAAGTTGCAGATGTCATTAGTTATTTGTCAAATGTAATTTGATATATAACACACGCGATACATTACGTCTAGTAAACTGTAAAATTATATCGTATAACAATGATGAGGTGACAATGAAAGTTTTCAGAAGTGACTATAGTAATAATGCTAATGGACAAAATCATTTAAATTTGGAATATAGAACTCTTTGCTTTTGCGTTGTATATATAGATATCTCATAATTTGACAGAAAAATTAAAACTTTGCCGCGAGAATAATAATAATGTCCTCCAGACCAAATTTTATCACGGCGGCCAGTCTCAACGAAGACTAGCCATCTGCGCAGGACAGGATTACAATGCACGAGTGTGTGCGCAAACACAGGAGCACTCTCTATTCTCTCCCTCACAGTCCGATGGAACATCAACCCGTCACGACCGGAGGGAGATCAGGCAATGGACCAACGACTATACGTGCTTTCCGAGGCACGGGGGCAAACACCGCCTACTTGCTAACTCCGGTTGCTGAGAATTTCTCGATAGAAAACCTAATAAGTGACTTTGGCTTGGCTTGAATTTTTAACCCGGGATCACTTGATAAGCAGTCGATTATGATTGGCCAATGAGGCAGTCGTAAGAATTCACACTACGAGTACTAATATAGTACAATGAAGGAGTCTCGAATGCTACATTTCACATCGTGACGATCGCTACATTTCACATCGTGACGATCGCTACATTTCACATCGTGACATCGGTGAAGTAAAAATATTGTTATAAACTCGAAATCAAAAAGCAATTGCACAATGGTTATCTTTTCACGACCAGTCAAAAAATATTAAAAGGGAGGAGTTGAGGTAAAAATATAATTGCCTTATTCTTAGGAACTGTCGGTTAATTACGCGACAGTTATGCTGGAATATAAAATTCAATTTCAAAAAGACAATTTTTTCCATTTGTCTTGAAAAATGTTTGACAGTAGAGCGAACACTGTGACAACGCTTCAGCCCATTTCTCCAGACAAACAGGTGAATAATTGACCACGTGAAATGTAGATCCAATGAGACATACGCTATACAGCCTCCACCTTGACATTTCTTTTTATTCTAATCATAGATAAACATGGAGATATTTACTAATAACAAACGACAATAAAATCATAAAGGAGGCTTCACCAACATTTAAAAAATCAGTAACTGCGTACGGAAATTCCGTTGGAGGGAGGTAATGCAGGGTAAAACGAAAAAAATGGAAAAATTTAACTGATTAGCAAGATCTCAGTTTGGTCCGTTTTTTATTTTATTAAAAAATCTCAGTGATCCCCACGAAAATATATATCTGCCCTCTATTGCTAATTTAGTAAATATTTTCAAAAATGTAATTACGAAACAGGCTTAATCTTCACATATATGCTTGTTAAGAATTATTAAGAAATGATTATGGTTATGCAAGTGGTAATTGTAACAAAGTAGGTGTTACGAATTCATAATGACTCGTTGTGCACATTGCACGCGATGCTAATAAACTGTTTATGAATAGACCTTCAAAGATGATAACATTGACTTACGTATGAAGATCCACATTACATTTCCGTAATTAATAAAAAATTAATAAATAATTTATGAGTGTCCGTATGAATATTATTTTTTATAACTCTGTTTACATGTTAATTAAGACGTAATTGTGTTATCAGATTTTAGAATTTTTTTTATTGGGCGTGTCGTAAGTTAATAGTCTAAAGGGCAAAGCCGTGTAAGTCTAAGAGGAGAGGGTCACTAAGGGATGAATTTGAGAAAGAGCAAAAAAACCTCATGATTTGCTATAGATGACGAAAGACAATCTCATATATAGCAAATAAAATACCCAGAATTGCGACGCGGAGTAGCGTCGAAGTTGTGGGGCATAGTTTTAGCAATCGTCAATCTGGCTTCCAAGAGTAGAGATAATGGCAAATCCTTTCAACAATGGGAGAGGCCCTGGCCAGCAATAACTGTTAAGAGCAAATGAAGTATAAGGTGAAGATGTAAAATACGAAAAAAAACATGCTTTTGCAAAAGTTGCACGTCACTAAAAAGAATTTACCCGTTTCGTTTTTAATTAAGTGTAACATTATAGAACTTTCGATTAACAAAAAAAAATATAAATAACGTCACCTTTTAACACGTATAGTCGTGTCAAAATAAAGTATTAGGAATAACTATAACGCGTATTACTAAATATACTGTATGTTTTTTTATAAAATTTAAATGACAAACGAAATTACAGTCCAGATGATGGTAAGTGGCTACTGTATTCCATGCCATTCTGACACTTACAGCCAATTTTAAACGAAAAAAAAACTACAGATGCCCTGTCGCTACTAAGGACTGTCACTGTTGATGAGGACTAAGATGGAATGCAATGCAACCTAAGTGTATTACCCACTCTATATACCCTTTTTATTTGGAGAATAGAGAAGAAGTATCTTTGATGTATTTGAAAAAAAAAATGCAATTAAAGAATACACAGTACAAATACTACCGTTTATACCGTTCCGCGTCTAAACTTCATCTCACTCTCTTAATAATAAATTAATGATAAAATTTGGTTCCACCGCTTTCTTTCTCATATAATTTATTCTTTATTTCATTAATTTCTATTAGTTTTATGCGTCCCTTTATTTATCTACATTTCTTTCTATCATTCTATCTATACTTGTGTTGTTACGGGCACTCGTACCCTTCAAACCGGAACACAGTTGCGGTTGTTGTTGTAACACTGTTGTTTGGCGATAAAACTCTAAATGTTTTCAGCCAAGTCCACATTCCTTGTGTAAAAAACGAACCCCATTATCTAATAATATATATATTTTTGGCAACTAGTAACTAAATTAATGTGACAGAGGGAAACAAATGTGACACAATTGGACTTTGATGGGCTTTAATGAATGAACAAATTATTAAATGAAACTAATTTTTACGGATTATATCGCGTTTAATTTTAACTTTTTAATTCCCGACGTTTCGGGTGCTTTACAGCACCCATGGTCACGGGGGGGATTGAGGTGTTTGACGTCCCGATGCCCGGCTACCTTCAGTTTTTTAATATTATTTTTGGTTCGATCTACGCAGAATGAGCTTACAGTATCTTGAAGTCTAGCAGTGGTATACTTGGGTTTGGATTTAATTTTATTAATTATAGGATCCCAAGCAGATGGCAGTGGCAGATGGCAGATATTTTTGTTTTCGCTAAGTTTCATTTCCTTACGTCCCAACTTTCTTATTTTTCCTCATTAGCCCAAAAATGTACACTGCAAGACATGGGCCTCTCTTGTTTAAGGAAAGATTCTCTTATAATTTAGTTACAGCCTATATACGTCCTACTGCTGGGCACAGGCTTCCTCTCATTACTGAGAGGGTTTTAGGGCAAGTAAGTGTCCGCCGCGTTGCCACATGAACTTCACATGTCTGCGAAATATTTTTTTCTTATTTCTTAGACATGCAGGTTTCCTCACGATGTTTTCCTTCACCGCCGAGCACGTGGTAAATCAGCACTTAAAATTGCATTTAACAATTTCATTGGTGCCGGCGGGGATCGGGCCAGGGTTGCTGGCGTACTGTGAAATTTACAGCGATCGCTCACCATCTGAGCTACCACGGCTCTTATTATAATGTTTAATGTTTAATTATAATGTAACTACGCGGCTTATTTTGTGGTAAGGTTTTGTTTATTTATTTCTTAGATCTTCTATTATACCTAAATTTAAGTAAGCCGTAAGTGATTGCTGCTATTGGTGTGTAGGTGCATATGTAGTAAATAGAAGCTATCTTATAGCAATTAGATATGATGTATGAAGATAGATGAAGTTAAAAAAAGCATATGGTTATCTGGGACAAAAAAAACACCAATGCCAATGTTATGCACACTGGTATTATTTTCTCTTAATCCCAGAACTAATATTTACGACTAATGTTCATGGGCAATATGTAATTAGTCTTAAAAAACGTATAAGGTATAAAAATTATACAAGAATGGAAATTTATGATTTCCTACAATTCAAAGCAATTTACAAATTTTCAGATCCGGATCTATAAATCCGAATACTGAAAATTAATTGGAAAACCGGTACTAGTCATTATTATCTAATAATTACATCTATTAAATCGAATACTACGCATTGAATAAAACGAATTATGCAATTTTATCGTCTTAGTTTTAGCTTATTTTTTAAATACTGACGTTCCCGTCTCACCACCCATGGTCACGCGGAGATTGTTCTCCATGGTCAAATTAAAATTAAACTTCACAAAATCCGTAAAATTACTTTTATTTAAAATAGTTTTTACTTAAAGCCTCCAATTAAAATATATAATATAGAGCCTTTTAGAGCCTGAATTATGACCGTAATGGATCATAATTCAAGCGTCTTTTGTAGTTATAAATCCTAGTTAGTTTTACTTACTAACACATAATTGAATACATATTATATTAAGATAAAAAACTTCCTAAGATCATCGCGTCATAACCAGAAATTATCTTCATTAAAAAACAAGGACTAATATAAACTATTAGTAATAATAATTTTTAACGTGGTAGAGCCATGTTGCAGCTATATTACTGGTATAATTGTAACACGAATGGGTCGGCTCGACCGGGGAAGGACCACGCTCTCACAGAATACCATCGTAAAATAGCAGCTTGACGCTGCTGTGTTTCGTATGGTGAGTGTAGAGAACCGAAGATCCTTTTTACTGGAAACGAGGCATTCCATCTTAGTCCTCACGGGTGACAACGCATTTGCAATATGATTCGTAATCGAGGATAGATGTAGATGTTTATGGGCCACAGCAACCACTTACCATCAGGTGGACTGTGTACTCGTTTGTCACCCTTATCCTATAAAAAAACTCAAACAATTCCACTCATAAAAATGCAGTTTCCAAAACGCCTGCCTGCCAAGCGTGGCAACTATGGCAAAATCCCCCCTAAGAGGCAATCTATGGGGGAGGTCTATGTTCAGCAGTGGACTTTTATATGTTGTAATGGATGGATTGCATGGTTTTATGTCATACTTAATAGTAGTAAAAGTTTGTTGGGTTACCCCAAAGTTAAAAATATTAAATATTAAAATTTTCCAACCTACTCACGGTTAGATATTTTTAATTATCTGGCAAACATATTATGCAGTTCGCCTGATCGATAGTTGATGCTGTGGTCCATAAAAAAAGCCCATAACTATCCTTGGTTGGGAATCAAAATGCAGATTCTTGTCATCCCTGAGGACTAAAGTGGAATGCCTCGTTATTAGTAAAAAAACTCCAGTTTTCTACACTCAACATACGAAGCAGTATTATTCTGCTGTCCTAATCTGACTAAGCGGACCCATTCAGCCATAATATATAATAGCTGCAGCGTGACTCTACCACGTAAAGGAGCAAGTACTTGTATAACGCACATAATATGTCACTTATATGTTATTTATCAGCCTTAATAGGGCTTTTAACAGAAGAATTAAGTGAAAATTTACCATTCCGTATAAGTAATTTACACTAAATTTAAAATTAAAATAATAGCATTTTATTATTAATCGTAAAAAACTGAATCCACTAAACATTAGGTAGTTTGTGTGCTCGTTTGTCACACTTATTCTATAAAAAAGAATTGCGCTCAATCTGCTTACGATCATGGTATCCAAACACGTGAGACATACTCTGTTGTCACTATTATGTACTACTACCATCGTACGCTTCATAGTTGACAGATGCGCTGAGCTTTGAAGGTTCAAGTGATTGTAGGCCGAGTCATTTAATTGTCATCGATGTGCATTTTATTGTTATATCGTGACTTGATATCTAATATTTACTGATTTTATGCGTATTATTGTTAGTAATTGCATACCTTTCGAGAATGCATAATTATACGTGATAATAATAAAATTTATTGTTTCTCACATAACTTATACATCGTAGCATAGCATAGCATCATTGCTCTAGTGGTCGTAAACGCGGTTGTTGATCATGAAGTGCTGGGTTTGCATCCCGGATCTTGCCAAAATCTAATTTTGCATTTTATAGAAATTCTCAGTAGCAGCCCGGAGTCAGGAATCTCGCGGTGTTTCACGCCCGTGCTTCGGAAAGCACGTAAAGCCGTAAGTCCTGCGCTTGATCTCTCACCGGTCGTGTCGGATTACCGTCCCATCGGAATATGAGAGTGAAGGAATAGTGAGTGCACCTGGGCTTGCGATTACACTTGGGCACTATAATACTGTCCTGCACAGATGGCTTGTCTCTGTTGAGACCAGCCGCCGTGACTAAAATTCGGTCTTGAGGACATTATTATTATACAAACACAAATCGTATTGAAGCTCTGTCGTCCGTGGTCGTTGGAAACTGTGATAAAGACTACAGCAGCGTTTTCCCCGTTTTCAATTAAACAAAATCGTGATGTGGAAAACTCTAAATATAAAAAAAATATGTTTTATATTTTACGTTATTTTTTTACTAATTTGAGTGGACTAAGGATTATCACAACTTTATCCTAACTCTGCCAAATTTAGTGGTGGGATTTTTTCTCCAAATTTATATGGTACCACCCCTGAAGTATAACTTATTTAATAAAATCATCAAAAGCAGTTCCCAATTCACGAAGATGTCGCGTAACACGCATACAAAAAAAAAACATGAAGTGAAATTGTAAACCTCATCCATTTTTTTTTAAGTCGGCTTAAAAGTAAAGTTATCCCTATGACGGAAATATAACATGAGGTATATATGAAGAAAAAAAATAACTAGAGCTCTTCATTTTACGTCATTAATGATATAACTAAAAACTTAAACAATGCTCCGCTCGATACTGTTGCTTAATTATTTCCTTTTATGTCACTCACTTTGAATTATCATGCAGTGATACATAATTATTCTAATTAAATAAGAAGCGTTTAAGTTACGAGGAAGGAATTAATGTATATTTAATCATTCATGTATAATAACTTGCTTTAATAATTAATGTGAAACAAATACAATTTGTTTTTGGATAAATAAGTAATCGCCACGCTTGGCACACGGAATCGTGAGCGCTGTTTACGAGGTCTGTGGTGTCATTGCCGCTGCTACCCACCGACAGTCTGGATGTTTCACACCTGTTACGAGTATATACAAGATGGTATAACGCTTTCGAACGGAGTTCATAATATTTTTCTGGCCTATCCTACAGTCGCATCTTGTGACAAAACCTATTTGTATTATAAAACATTTTATATTACCAACAAGTTTTAATAAGTAGTTTGAATGAATTCCAACAAACATTTTTATGGGTTTGAAAAAGTTTGCCTTAAAGTTAAAAATAAAGTTTAACATAAAAACACCTTTACTAAATGGCAGAGTTCCTTTTCTGCCTAGGTCTCCGTCTGGATAGGTACCATCCTCTTACTTATTTGTACCACCAAATAGCAATGCCTGCTCTGCTGTATTTCGGTCTGAAGGATATAGACAGCCAGTATAATTACACGGTGTGAAGTGAAGTTGGTTACAGGTTCAAATAAAGAAGGCTACAGATGCGTTCTCACCCCTGAGATCTAAGACGGAATGCCTCGTTTTCAGTAAAAAGGGTCTTCGGTTCTTAACACTTCCCATACGAAACACAGCAGTTTTAAGTTGCCATTTACGTTGGTACGCAGCGTGGCTCTCCCACATATAAACTAAAAAATGATAGTGTTACTTATTGACGTGCTTATTGCCCATCACTGGCGTATAAAAGAACGAAAAACGAATAAACATTAGAATGACGTACGGGATAATATTCCATCCGATGCGATGGTATGTGGCTACTAAAGCCCATGGACATCTATAACCAGCTTTAAACAAAGGAGCGTTGTCGCTCTTAAGGACTTGAATGACAGTGGATGTACTACTATTTAATGGCAGAAATAGGAACGAGAGTGGTACTATCCCATCCAGATCAAGCAGAAAAGCAGCCATACAACCTAATTATTTCCTTTTATTATAAAATACAGGTATTGGTTTCCCATTCTGCAATAATGGCAATAGTTATTGTTTCTTACGGCTTTCCTCACGGCTGACAACTCATGTGCATTTTGATTCGCAAACGAGGATAGATGTAGATGTCTATGGGCCACAGAAACCCTTTACCATCAGTTGGACTGTGTGCTCGCTTGTCACCCTAATCTTATATAAAAAAATACTACTTCAGAGCAATTTGCATTTATATATATGTAATTACTCTAACCGTGTGATTAGTTAATAAATAAAACGAAAGATGAAGCTTATTTAAATAATGTGATTTAGATAGGTTTGAAAGAATCGCTTGCATTAATATATCATTAGATTAAATT
The DNA here is from genome assembly GCA_029286625.1 of Parnassius orleans. Classification (NCBI taxonomy): domain Eukaryota; kingdom Metazoa; phylum Arthropoda; class Insecta; order Lepidoptera; family Papilionidae; genus Parnassius; species Parnassius orleans. The sequence goes on along the minus strand of JAGSMP010000182.1, from coordinate 338,658 downwards.
TCAAGTGCAATATTACTGTAATATATAATTTAAAAAAATTAATAGTGTTTAATGATGTCACAAAATTTAAATTCACATTAAAAGCACATTTCAATTTAATACGCATGCTCTACCATCAAGTAATTTTGGCACATTAATGACTGGGAAAGCTTGCGCACAACCATAGGAATCCAACTAGGAACAGAGATCTGTCAACCTCTTTAGTGTCCTTGTGGTAACGTAGTCTACGAGTTTGGGCTCCATGGACTTTCGTGTAAAAAAAGTGCTGGTAGGTTATCTCGTCATGCTTCTCTGAACGATGTTATTTGAAGGGCTCTTGTTTATTGAGAGACGATGGCAGGAGACCCGATCGTAAGACTTTGGTCCCTTAGAATAAAGGTAAACCTAGTATGGGATGCTACGTGCGTAGATAATTTGACAACCTATGAGAGGTTATCTCAGGGGTGTCTCGATTAGAGCCGGGGCGGTATCAGAGGCAGTTGAACTGAGTCAGTGGCGTAAGTATAAGTTCTCTGAGGGTGACTACATATCGTCATATCTCAGAGAACTTATACTTCGTCGTTGTTGGTGATAAGTGGGCTGGTTCTTTTCCATTCATAGCCATTCAGCGAGGAAACGCAACCAGCGTTCTTGGTACTATAGCTCGAGAGCAGACTTCACAATAATTTACGTTTTTAGTTTTAGTTTTTTTTTATTATGTAAATAAATATTGAATATTTTAATATTATTTAAATAAAAAATTATAATATTCATAATTGTAAATTTATCAAAGAGCTATTTTGTGTCGTACATAATTCATTATCCAGTTTTTGCAAAACTATTAAAAACAAGTTTCCACAAACGAGATTAAGTAGGTATAGTTCTTTTATAAATAATATAATTTATTTATTTAAAATCTTTATTGCACTTAAAATGTACAATTGGCGGACTTAATGCCGTTAGGTATTCTCTACCAGTCAGCCACGAGCTAAGCAGAGAAACTTAAGCAGGGGCCATAAAACTTGAGAATATATTATATTGAGAATATATTATAGTCTTGGCAGACTTCACTTATACTGTATTTGTTAAAAATATGTCAAATATTTAAAAAAATCTAGCTTAAGCGAAATTTGCTAAGACTAGACAATCTATCAAAAATTTAAAAAGATTTTCTTACGATGTTTCTGTCACCGCCTAACACTTGGTAAATTATTATTTTAATTTGCATCGTATAATTAGTGCTAAATTACAAATGGTATATCGTAGAAATTTGGCACAACCTCAGGGTTCTATATATCCACTAAGTAAGGTTTCTAATGAACAATAACTGATTTCTTTTTAAATGACAAAGATATATAAAAATATTAAATTCTCAAATCGTAAACTAACCGCAGTCAGACAAATCAATGATTTTCCTTATCTGTAATTTACCGTCTTTCTTCTCTATTATTCCTAAAGCTTTATCGTACTTATTACTTCTAAATCAGTTTTTAATTTGTATAGCTACTCAAATAATAAAATTGCAGTATTATCTGTCTCATCCATAAATTGTGTTTGAAAGTTAAATTTTTCTAAAACTCTCGCTATTTATGACCTATAAAATAGCGTATGGTCATGCACTTTTATTTTTAATCTTTTTTTAATGTGTAACAAAATTTTCCTTATTTGAAAGTTATTAATATGTGAAGATTCTTGACTGTATTTTTAGAAATCTTATGTATAAGTAATACACATAAAAATAGATGCAAAGGCATAATAAATATCATAATTTTATATTTTAACTGTTGTTAACCTTATATTATGTAAATTTGCCACCAACTACCTTTTGGCGTAATTTCAAATTAAAATGTATTGAAATATAAGTAAATATATAAATTGTAAATTTTGAATAGTCTTGAAACTCACAATACACTCGCTGTGTAATTGTAATTCGCTGTCAATTAAAATGTATATTCTTATACGATATAAAATGTCGCTGCTTTGTCTGTTATTTGTTTTCAATGAAGACGATAAACTGTCACTACTTATGATAGCTTTTACGATAATTATTTTAATTCTGTAATTGTGACGCACAGCTTTCCGTTGTTGTTTGGCGATAAAACATAATATTTAATTTTAAGACACATTTATGTCACCAGAAGTTATTACAATATTTTAACAAATGCTCCAAAACAAGTCATCGCTGTGTGAATAAATATTACAGTTTAAGAAAACTTAAGCAACATGTATTGATCGTGAGCTGTGATGATCCATCCTAGTGAGAATGCTAGATCATAGTCATGAAATTACCGTATTGTCGTTGGTTCATAATACGTCTTCAAAAATTCAGATTATTCAAACGTCTGGAAGTGGTTGAAAAGTGAATTACAAAATTCCATCACATTCATACATAAATAGATACATACAGGCAAAGCTAATATAAAACGTGTAAAATGGAAACGAAAAAAAACCAATATAAATAGATTGATACTTAAATATAAATAACTGTAACATATTAAGTTACAAAGTGTTGCTACATTGGCGAAATGTACCCCAATGATTTTTGCTCAATACTAAATGATACAGATCCGTTTTACATATTGCTCAAGATTTATTTCATGTCTGTATTAAAAAATTAAGCAACATTTAACACTGAAAAAACTTCGCTACCACTAAATACTTACTCTTACGTACAAAACTTTCTTCAGATGAAAAATTTCAGCGGCAAATATTTTACGCACTTAATTTTAAACTTACGACAAGAAAATTAAACCAATCTAAACTTATTTTATGATATCAGTCAAACTTTAATGTTACTAGTTAAATAATAGTCTTAAAATAAAATCGTACGCTAAACGTAGTGTTCAAATATTAACACTTCGCACATGTTACTACACCGGCTAGTGTCGGCGTACTGGCTTTAAATAAAATTTTGTTGTCAATGTTCAGATCGCGCCGGCATGAACCAACTGAGTTATAAAACGCATTATCTCATTTAAAGATCTTTTTATATGGTTGCAACTGAATTTAGTCGGTTAAAAATATTTTACTTTCTAGCTCAGGCATGACAGTATCACCTCTATGCGGGAAAAATGAAACGATGATTACATTAACGAAGTACAAACGTTGATAAAATGCTCTATTTACACACGTCTTCATTAATATTGTTTTATTGATAATTGTTATGCTTGTTTATTTTTAAATATTCTTCTTCACCAGTCCGCAAATGTCTGCTGCTAAACGTAGTCCTCTCCCAGTGGTAGGATATGCCTTATTCACCACTCCTGGCAGTTAGATTGGCGATCGCAGTATTAGACGTCTGGCACCTTTGATCCTGTTCCCTGTCGCAGTTTCCTATAGACGTCACTTACGACACCCTTAGGAAAAAATAATTAGCATTATATTTTATATTATATTATATTTTAAGCTGGTAATTTGGGCACGTGGTCCCAAAATGCCAGCTCAAAATGGTTGAGCTAATCCATTAATGCCTTAGCTATATTGCAGATGTAATGGCTGACTATCACGTATAATTTTTTTATATACCATGAAAGTGAAAAATGAGCTAACAGCTGATACTTCTAAAATATAGCTTCTGCAGCTCACCTCTGTAACTAACTTCTAACAAATTAAATATACTTGCGTTGTCACCGTGTCGACTAAGATGAAGTGCTGCATAACCTGAAATTATTCTGGCTCTACCATACCCTTCAAACCGATCACAATATATCGTTGTCCGTGTCGACCTTACATATACTCTAAGCTGTGTATCCGTTACTTGTGTTTTTGATACTGCTTCCTAACTTAACTCCGATTTTGTCGCACGTGTAGGTAAGCCAAGATGAGTAACTTTATGTTTCTGCGTACATGACTTTGTAGTTATCTCCTGAGCAGTTAATAGCTTCCGACAGTATTTGCAAGATATTACTTGAATAATAATAATAATGACGTTTGTTGTCTTACCACAAACAAAGTAACATTTAGAATTAAGAGTAACAGCTAATATAACATAACATAATATAACAACTTTGGTTGTGGATCGCTGGTGCCTATGGTAGGTATAATACCTGTGTGTGTTGAAACAGGCCAGAAAGATGTCATACGACTTTTAAAAACTAATCAGTATTGTAAAATAGACGGTAAAATAGTGGCAAAGTATTGTACTATAATTAAAGTAGCGAAAACAATAGTGTCAAAAGAAATAGAAAATAATAATTTACAATATACAATAAATTTATGTGCAATAAAATTTTGCAGACATTTTAAAGAGGATATTAAAATGTCGAGACGAGAATAAAAACAGGAATGATAAAATTTAGAGTTCGTTGGACAATCATTCATTTACAATAATCATAATATTAGGAATTATGTATGCAAATCAATAATTCCCAGAATAGCTTAAACATACAGCATTTCTAAAATAATATTGTAGTTACACTTCTGAATTTTAAATAGTTCCTTATATAAATTAAGAGATTTTCTCAAAATATGATACGTAACTTGACAAAATAAAATACAATTTAATCTGTTTTGACTAACAGTGAAATTCAGTAACCATGAAAGATGAAAAATATTATATACGGTGCTTTGGGGTAATTCCGACATATTTTCTGATTAATTGATACGATGCATATTTAATAATTATTTTTAAAAATATATCCAAGTTTACAACCAACTCATGTCACTTTTATTTATTGAAATGTCACTTTTATTTATTGGTGGTAGAGCCACGCAGCAGCTTTTGCTGTTGCACGTATGGGCCGGCTCGAGCCGGGTTGGTACCACGACCTCACAGAATACCGGCGTGAAGTGGAAGCTCTGCTTTGCGTTTCGTCTGGTGAGTGCAGGTGACCGGAGGCCCAATTCCCCATCAACATGGTAGCGGAATTAAATCTTAGACTACCCCAGGAGGGTACCAGCACCCCTGGAGAATCCCTCGCTGAGCATCCACGACCATGCTACTCCACTCCTGAGCGTGGGTGCTCAGGCTGCCCCGCGTATTCTGGGGGCAAAATTCCGCTCAAAACAATAACTGCTCGGGGCAAACTGAGCAACAAGACCAAGGCGACCCCTGCCACGCTATCCGTGGATTTCTGCAACATCAGGGGACTTCACTCGAACCTAAACGCCGTCCACTACCATCTCGAGACGGCGAAGCCGGCCTTGCTCTTTCTGACCGAGACGCAGGTGTCCTCTCCGGCTGATACTTCGTATCTCTCCTACCCGGGGTACAAATTGGAACACTCCTTTGTGCCTCGGGCTGGAGTTTGCGTATACGTCAGAGAGGACATCTGTTCTCGACGCCTCGGCAGCCTTGAAGGTACGGACCTGTCCATCCTTTGGCTACGCGTAGATAGCGACGACCATCCGCGCGTCTACGGGTGCCTCTATAGGTCCCATAGCGGTAATGCCGAAACAGACCGACTCATCGACCACGTCCAAATGGCTACAGATTCCTTGCTACAACAGGTCCCATCCGCAGAGATCGTGGTCCTTGGCGATTTTAACGCCCACCACGCCGAATGGCTCGGTTCACGTTTAACCGATCATGCGGGGAGATCTGTTTATGACTTTGCCTTGGCATATGGTCTGACACAGCTGGTTACTTCGCCTACGCGGATTCCAGATGTGAAGGATCATACACCTTCCCTGTTGGACCTTCTGCTGACCTCTCATCCGGACGGATATCAGGTTTCCGTCGATGCCCTCTCGGCTCTTCGGACCATTGTCTGATCCGGGTGTGGTGCCACTCACGCTCCCTCGCGGTTGCGTTTTGCAGGTTGCCGCCAGGTAATAAATATTCTAAGAAGACTGAGATTTAAGAACGATTAAAAACAAAGTGAATAAATAGAGTTGAGTTTTGAACACTTGTATCATTCGTTCTATATATTTTGCCTTTGAATGTTCTACACTTGAAATTTGGAAAACATCTGAATAAGATGCCTCAATCTTTACCATATTTTATTTTATTTTAATCATCCATCTATTAGTCAAATCTTAAATCTATTTCAAAAATAAAAACAATAAAGTTTCTGATAAAAATACTTAGCTAAACCTAAATCCTTGATTTTCGATGTCCTTTCGAGTTTCGCTGTAAACACCGCAGGAATAGGTGCCTCTATATAGACTGATAGGAAAACCTTAGAAACATCGATGTTATGCTGTTTTTAACGCCCTAACGTTTTAGAAATTGCTAATGAAATAACAGTGTCTCTTATTAATTCTATCAGGGTTTTGAAGCAGGGTCTGCCGCGCTGTCCTATTAGGTCTTAGCAGACTTCACTTATACTGTATTTATTAAAAATATGTCAAATATTTAAAAAAATCTAGCATAAGCGAAATTTGCTAAGACTAGACAATCTATCCAAAAATTAAAAAAAAAAGATTTTCTTACGATGTTTCTGTCACCGCCTAACACTTGGTAAATTATTATTTTAATTTGCATCGTATAAGTAGTGCTAAATTACAAATGGTATATCGTAGAAATTTGGCACAACCCCAGGGTTCTATATATCCACTAAGTAAGGTTTCTAATGAACAATAACTGATTTCTTTTTTAATTGACAAAGATATATAAAAATATTATATCCTCAAATCGTAAACTAACCGCAGTCAGACAAAGCAATGATTTTCCTTATCTGTAGTTTACCGTCTTTCTTCTCTATTATTCCTAAAGCTTTATGGTACTTATTTACTTCTAAATCAGTTTTTAATTTGTATAGCTACTTAAATAATAAAATTGCAGCATTATCTGTCTCGTCCATAAATTGTGTTTGAATATTAATTTTTTTTCTAAAACTCTCGCTATTTATGACTTATAAAACAGCGTATGGTCATGCACTCTTTTATTTTTAATCTTTTTTTTAATGTGTAGCAAATTTTTTCTTATTTTAAAGTTATTAATACGTGAAGATTCTTGACTGTTTTTTTAAAAATCTTATGTTTTTTTTTTATACGATAGGGTGACAAACGAGCACACAGTCCACCTGATGGTAAGTGGTTGCTGTGACCCATAGACATCTACATCTATCTTCAATAAAGAATCAAATGCAGATGCGTTGTCATCCGTGAGGACTAAGATGGAATGCCTCTTTTCCAGTAAAAAGGGTCTCCGGTTCTCTACACTCACCATACGAAACACAGCAGTGTTAAGCTGCTATTTTACGCTGGTATTCTGTGAGAGCGTGGTCCTTACCCGGTCGAGCCGACCCATTCGTACTACAACTATACTACTAATATAGCTGCAGCATGGCTCTACCACGTGTATAAGTAATACACATAAAAAATAGATGCAAACGCATAATAAATATTACAATTTTTATATTTTAACTGTTGTTAACCTTATATTATGTGAATTTGCCACCTTTTGGCGTAATTTCAAATTAAAATGTATTGAAGTATAAGTAAATATTTAAATTGTAAATTTTGAATAGTCTTGAAATTCACAATACACTCGCTGTTCAATTATGTATATTCTTATATGATATAAAATGTCGCTGCTTTGTCTGTTATTTGTTTTCAATGAAGACGATAAACTGTCACTACTTATGATAGCTTTTACGATAATTATTTTAATTCTGTAATTGTGACGCACAGCTTTCCGTTGTTGTTTGGCGATAAAACATAATATTTAATTTTAAGACACATTTATGTCACCAGAAGTTATTACAATATTTTAACAAATGCTCCAAAACAAGTCATCGCTGTGTGAATAAATATTACAGTTTAAGAAAACTTAAGCAACATGTATTGATCGTAAGCAGGAGTGCTATCAGGCCTGGGCTGAGGCTTCGGCGGCTCGGGATGTAAACACCAGCATGCTTAAAAGAAGTATAACTTCGCCTCCAGGTCCTTCAAAGTGTTATTGCCAAGGCAAAGTCTGAGCACATAGGCAGAATTGGCGAGAAACTAGTTCGCCTTCCTTCGGGAACCCGTGCATTCTGGTCTCTCGCCAAGGCTGTCCAAGGAATTTCTGTAAGCCATCACTACCATCTCTACACAGGAGGACGACTCACTGGCCCACGCCGCAAAAGAAAAGCCGACCTTTAGGCTCGCTTTTGCGTCCAACTCGACTCTTGATGACGGGGAACACACCGCCGACCATCCCGCAGTGTGAGTGCTCCATGCCGGATGTGCGGTTCTCACAGCGCTCGGTTCGCAAAGCACTCTTCTCCTGGACATTCACAAGTCGAGTGGGCCTGACGGAATTCCCCAATTGTGCTGAGGACGTGTGCTCCGGAGTTGGCACCGGTTCTAACGCGTCTTTTCCGGTACTCCTACTCCCTAGGCGTAGTCCCGAAATCATGGAAGACAGCTTTGTCCAACCGATCCTAAAAGGCGACCGCTCAGACCCGTCCAACTACAGGCCTATAGCCATCACCCCTTGTTCTCCAAAATAATGGAGTCCATTATAAACTGCCAGCTCATGCGGTACCTTGAGGATCACCAGCTGATAAGTGACCACCAATACGGTTTTCGTCGGGGTCGGTCAGCTGGTGATCTTCTGGTCTACCTACTCATAGATGGGCGGAGGCAGTAGAGTCAGGGGAGGCATTGGCCGTTAGTTTGGACATTGCGAAGGCTTTCGATCGGGTTTGGCACAAAGCGCTTTTCGAAGCCCTTCCTATGGGCTTCCCGAGAAATTGTGCAATTGGATCACCAGCTTTCTTGCAGATCGGAGCATCAAGGTCGTTGTAGACGGTGCATGCTCCGACTACAAGCCGATTAACGCTGGTGTTCCACAAGGCTGCGTGCTATCACCAACGCTGTTTCTCCTGCATATCAATGATATGTTGCAAACCGGAAGCATTCATTGCTATGCGGATGATAGCACTGGTGATGCTCTATACGCCGGCCGTGCGAATATTTCTCGGAAAACGTCGCCGAGTACCGGAACAAACTTGTGTCTGAAGTCGAGTCTTTGCTAAACAAAGTCTCGGATTGGGGCGACTAAATCTAGTCAGTTTAATCCTCAGAAGACACAAGTTTGCGCGTTTACCGCAAAAAGAACCCTTTGTCGTATCTCCTCAGTTTCAAGGCACTCCCTTGTTGCCGCAGCCAGTATCGGAATCCTCGGCGTCGACATTTCGGTGGCGTGCAGTTTCGCGGTCACTTGGAAGAAGGCCAAATTGGCCTCTAAAAGCTTGGCGTGCTCAGCAGAGCGGGACAGTATTTCATGCCGGCACAACGCCTGCAACTTTACAAGGCGCAGGTTCGGCCTCACATGGAATGCTGTTCCCATCTCTGGGCTGGGGCTCCCCAGTGCCAGCTCCTTCCACTTGACCGCATCCAGCGCAGAGCGGCACGAATCGTCGACGACCAAGTCCTTTCCGATCGGCTCGATTCATTGGCGCTGCGAAGATGTTGCATCTCTTTGCATTTTCTTTCGCATTTACCACGGGAGTGCTCTGAGGAATTGTTCGGATTAATCCCAGCCGCCAAATTTCACGAACGCACATCGCGGCAGAACTCCGATACCATCCACACCATCTGGATGATTGGCGGTCCACCACTGTGCGATTTAGAAGATGTTTTCTTCCTCGCACAACTTCCTTGTGGAATAGTTTACCACCAGCGATTTTTCCGGACCGATACGACTTAGGGACCTTCAAGAAAGAGCCTACTCCTTTTAAAAGGCCGGCAACGCATCTGCAATTCCTCTGGTTCCCTGGTGTTGCAGTTGTTCATGGGCGGCGGTAGTCACTTACCATCAGGTGAGCCGCATGCTCGTTTGCCCCTGTCCAATAAAAAAGAAAAAAAAAATACATATCCTAATTATTTTGTTATTCATCTTAATAAAATGTTCAAATGCGTTGCGTAAATACGATCATTTAAAATTTGACATATTTTTCTTGTGGATAAGGTATAATTCCCATATAACGCGGGGTAAAACCGAAAATTCGGTAAAGTGGTCCTTTTGACTTTCGACAGAAGGTTTGGATTTACTTTTCGTTCGTCTATACCCCTCTACAAAAGCATTGATACATACTTTATGTCTCTAATTTAACTACATTTTGCTCACTTGAATTTTCGGAATTACCCACATTTAAGGCACCACCACGGCAGCGCACCTTGCGTTTCTGTAGTTGGACAGTTATTAGGCTAGTTAAAGAGGTTTCTTCAAACTTTTATAACAGGTGGCGAGAATAAAAAATAAATTATACATTTCTTAACATATTTTTAATGAGTCAAAGTATCCGAATTCGGAATTTTTCAAACCTTTAAAAACCCATAACTCCGAAAATATTAACTTTATCGTAAAACGTCATAGGACCTTTTTATTTATATTTTGCCAAGAAATATAAAAAGAATATTGTTTATACTTTATCCTTTTTCTTTATGCATTTTTAATGGGTCAAAAGTATCAGAAATTGGGATTATCGTAAAAAGTCACGGGACTTTTTTTATTCGTATTTTATCAAAGAATATAAAAAAAATTGTCCCGTTTGAAAATAATTCCTTGCAATTGAAAAAAAAATCGGTTTAAACAATACCTATGGCACCGAGTTGCCCCATGGCAACGTGCATTTATATCATCAGTAGGACAATTTGAAGGGAATCGCATAAAAAATTTATGTGGAATAGTTTTCGGTACTCTTGCGCCTATTCCTCCTGGACTATGTCTATATATTTGGCATAGCGGTATGTACGCCTTGCCCACTACCGTTGGTTAAATTCGTGAACGTGTTAAACTTATCCAAAATAACAATTTATGCTGACGAAAGACATTTTGACAGCCACTGGAAACTACAATGGAAAAGTAGTTCGAAAAATAATAGCTGGCTAATTCTAACCTATAAAATAAAGCTTTAAAAACGATTATCTATCATAAAATTAAACAATCATTAAGATTACTTAGCAAGTTCCTAAGATAATGAACGCGGGGTAATTCCGAAAAACCGAAAAGAGTTGAAAAAAGCTGGTTGCCGAAAAGTTAAATTTGCACGCGCACTATTGAGACTAGCTACCTGAAACTACTGAAGCGAGGGAGACAAATAAAATATCGTCCAGAATAATGTTACCAGAGCAAAAAATATTGCCTAGTTAAGTCGTAATTTGTAAATATCGGAATTCCCCCATTTTCGTAATAACCCCAAAGCACCTTATTTTTAATAATGCCTTTAAAAATTATTAAATTTTTTAAAGTCAGTTATTTTTCAGTTTAACTCTTTCTAAAGAAATGTTCACTTGTTTTGGTTATAGCTTACAAATAACATTATAAATCTACACAAATTAGAACAGGGGATCTCACTTCTGATCTCGGAAATACGCCAGGAAAGGTTAATTGTTAAAAATAGTAAAAGTGTGAGAGCGAATGTTCAACTTGCTCTCTTGTTTACGCAATTAATCATTATCAATGATAAGACAGCGTAACGTACTATACATGCAGTATAGAGCAATTACAGTCCGACACGGAGCAAATACAAAGAGGAGGTGTTGTAATTACATTTCACTATGTAACAACGCGTGACTTTACTATTTTCCATCTACCGATAAATAGTAAAACTACTCGCATCGTTCCATATCGATGTTGCAATGTAGTTTAGCTACCTTGACGATAGATGGCGGCCTGTTCACAAAATGATTATAAAAACTATAAAAATAATATTTTGGCGATTAAAAATTCTTTAGGACTGAATGCAAAACAAATTTCAACATCTTCGTATGATTATTTTACCAATACTGAGCTCTACGTACCTTTACATTTTTAGGTCACTACATTGCAAATTAAAACCCGAAATAAATATTTGGTCCCCAAAAAAGCGAATCTATGAATCCCCTATAGTGTTTCGCTTATTTGGTTAAAGGATTGAGGATTCTAAATTACAGATGCATGTTCTAGAATAGATCTTACTAATTTAAACCTCGAGAAGTTCGGAGAACTAAACCTACCATACGATGTGCTGTGCGATGTGTTACTGATGTGATTAATATGCGAGATAAATGTTGATTTTCTGTCTATTTGTACACCCAGAACCCTCACTTCGGAAGTTCGATTAATAATATTTGTACCAAAATAGTATTGAAAGGAAACCTGATTGATTTACTCTTCTCGTAACATAATTTTTTAAAGTTTTAGTATATTGGATTATCACTACTGTAAGTAAAGTCAATCTAAATCATTCTGTAAAAGAGCGCAGTCAGAGGCGGAATTAATTCATGTCATCTGCTTAAAGTAGTATGTCAGAATTATAGAATACTGACTTTACATCATTCAGATAAATGAAATAGGAGACCGAGATAGTAGCCCTGAGGGACGCCTGAAGTGGCAATTATGAATGAGGAGCAATAACCTTTCATTGGAACAGCCCGACTTTCTTTCGCGTAGTTAAGATTCTATCCATCGTAGGAGGTCACCGTATGTATACCAATTGTGTATTACCACCGTGTACATCAAAAGTCCACTAATAGAGATTGGCCTCCCCCATAGATTGCCGCATATTTTTTGTCAAAGCTTCATTCATACATTCATTCTTCATTCATAGTCATTGCCATGCTTGGCAGGCGGGTTGGCAAACGCTGCTGTCAATCTCCTGATTTGTTTCCCTTTGTCGCCTCTTACGATACCATGGAACTATATGGTCAAAGCGATTAGTGGCATAAGAGAGTCAAAGTCAAAGCAAACCAAAATCAATCCATCTCAATTGCTAAATGTGGTAAAAGATGACATACAAAATAGCCGGAAGATCTTGTGGCCTAATAAAATGGCGATAGTCATCTCTATTTACCCCAGACGTAAATACTCAGAATAGCGACTCTTGTCGCTCGGATTCTTAGCTGAGTCATATGTAAGCTGAAGTGGTAACGGCCTTACAGCTCGAAAAACCAATAAGCGATAGTGAAGAGGTTTTGGAGTGCCAATCTCATAGCAATAATTGGAGTGTAGACTGTAGAGCCTACCTCTAGAAAAAGACACGCAGTAAGTCGATGGATGCAAGCGGCTCATAACGCGTTTTGTGGCGTTCCTTGCTCATAACTGATTACTAATAACTGATATCTCATGTTTTATTATTTTTATACTTCTGTCCGATCCTGTACGACATTATTCTATATCAATCCCAAAGATGTAATGTAATTAAAGTATTTTTATGTGATTCTACAGTCAACCTGCAGCGATATGGCTGTAGTGCAAGTGGTTCGACTCTACCGGGAAAAAAACCAAGGTCGCTAAGAAGTTAAGTAAGCTCGCTGCTGTATTTCGTATGACTGAGTGCCGAGAACCGTAGAACCTTTTTACTGGAAACAAGGAGATCCACCATAGTCCTAAAGTAAGTTTAGTATATCAATGTTCTAAAGGTTGTATATAGGTCACAGCATCTACCTACCATCAAAAGGACTATGACAAAAAAATTGAGGATACCCTTGCTCCGGTTTGGCTTTTGTGCAAATATGCTAGATCCGTTCTTCTCCTGTCAGTAACCTAAATACTATTATTTATAAAATAACTAGCGATCCACCTCGGCTTCGCACAGTTAATTTCTGGATCTCGACAACAACGCCACCTACCGGGTCCAATTGTAAATCTAAATCATTATCTAATCAACTTAATCACACACACAAAATTTCATCAATATCGGTCCAGCCGTTTAGGAGGAGTTCAGTTACATACACATGGACAGAAGAATTATAATATAATATATAATATGCATGCATATTATGCACCTTTCTCTTAAATTATTCTATCATTGATGAAAACTGCATCAAAATCCGTTGCGTAGTTTGAAAGATCTAAGCGTACACACGGCGGGAAGCGACTTTGTTATACTCGTATACTACGAGTAAGTAGAGACACCTCAATTAAAAGTTATTAACGTATATCTGATATATAAGTCGTGCGTTCTTTTTTATTTATGTTGATCTCCAGGCCATCTTTTAAATAAATTTGGAGCTGTCAAATGCGCAGGACCTATTATAGTACCTCAATTGTATACACTTTATGATGACTATTCCACACCCGTGTAAAGCTGAGAGAGAGAGAGATAAGATGAGAGACAACATTTAATACAGTGTCAGAGACACTGTGAAATTCTCAACACAGTTTATAAAATAGTTTTCGGATCAACTTAGTATCGTTTTTGAAAATAATCTATAAATCGCAACGGACATGTTTTGGGAACATATTTTAGGTTTTATTTTTTTTCAAGCAAGTAAAACGTCCATGCCGGTAAAGGGCCAAGTTGTATGCGCTACTAATAGTCAGATAGAAAACATAGAAATGATGAATCAAGTTCTCTGACCGCAAAGCCTCAGTTATCGTAAATTTATATACGTTTTATACATCACATATTTAATAGCTTCAAGATCAACAGATAACTTAGCATTTTAAATAAATTCATATTTACATATTTTTATCAAATGCGTTAATCAACCACTGTGACGTTGTCACAGTGGTTGAAAAAAGCAGTTTGAGTTTTATGTATGTTCATTATATTTGCATGTAAAAATTGCCCATTATTGATTATGCAGATGTGTGCTACCCAGATTTGCACCAAAATCTTCTTAACAAGCTAGAGCGTCTTCTCAATAACTGTATTATATATACATATATTTGGTCTCCGAAAATATGATCACATCTCTCATTATCGTGAACGCCTGAAATGGCTTACTATCCGACAAAGACGAAACTCTAGAATTCTGCTTGTTCTTTTCTCAATTTTGAATAATCCAACTTCTCCAACATATCTCAAAGACAAGTTCCAATATCTCTTTTCAACTCATGATAAGGTTCTTCGCTCCTCGTCTAATCATAAGATCAGTATTCCATCTCATTTCACTGGATTCATCAATTCCTTTACTATTCAGGCAACACTACTCTGGAACTCCTTGCCCGAAAACATAATAAGAGCGGCAAGTAAGGACTGTTTCAAAAAGTTGGTACATGACTTTTTTTTTAAACGAAGCGATGTTAGATGTTAACAATGATGACGATATATTTAGATGTTTTATTATTTGCAATTTCAATATATGTATTTTATTATTATATGTAACGTATATATATTATATCTATATATGATACATATTTTGTTCATATATTTACATATACTATATATAAAGTTTTTGTATATTATATGTATATCTTAGTACGTATATATATATATGTGTATTTGCACCTGTCACAAAATCTCATCACTCCACGGGTTGACTGGCAGAGAATGCCGTTAGGCATTAAGTCCGCCCTTTGTTACCCTTGTTATTAAGGTGTCAAGAAACAAGATTAAATAAATAAATAAATAAAAATAAACTTTATTGACCTTTTATCAAATTTATTCGTGTGATTAAACGAATGAGATATGCGAATCCATTACTTCTTAAATTTAAGCATTAACGTAATTTGAATTATCAGCAATAGATGATATACATCTATACAGTGAGTTCGGGCTCCACAGACTTTCATATAATAACAAAAGTGCTGGTACTTTTTTTTTTACACATACCCGCCTCGCGGGGGCAAGGACGGGCTATGTCGGACTCGCACCGACTAAAACCCCATCGTGTTCCACCTTCGCCGCATATTGGCAGGGCCACGGTAACGCTTTCGCACACCTCCGCGGCCCCACCAGCACCGGCCGCCCCATGGCAGCCCCATCTCGGGGCAGGACCTCTCCTCCCAATTCTCCTCCTCAGGCAAGGCGCACCAGGAACACAAGGCACGCCCCCCTCCACGGCCTCCAACTCTACTTGCGTAATGCCCCCCCCCCCCCCCAGAGTCCGATACGCGGAGGCCATGGTGCCAGGAATATTGAGAGCTCGGTAGCACCGGCTTTCACGAACCCAGCCGCGGGTCTAGTCTCTGGCTCCGCCGCCAACCAAGTTTCGGCCGTGTAGGGTAGGGAGAGCGGCGCCTCGCAATACCGACACTCCTCTCCCCTCGCGGCCCCACCACCACCGCATCAACGGTGCGGCTCCGTCTGAGTCGCAGAGGATAGGGCGAGTGGCGCATCAACACTTGCGTGGCGCACAACCACTTATTGCTTTATTTCTAGACATGACCAAAGCTTTTGACTTTGTTCCACATAAAAGATTACTAGATAAAATATATCGATATGGTATTAGAGGTAACGTTTATGACTGGTTGGAAAGTTATCTGTATAATAGACAGCAATGTATTGAGATAGCAACAGTCGTTGAATCCAGAAAGTGTACTTTCCGGTCAAAATATCGTGTCAACCCATGTGGAGTTCCACAGGGCAGTATCTTAGGGCCCTGTTGTTTTGATATTTATTAACGACTTACCAAATGCAACTCAACATAAATGTTACATGTTCGCAGACGACACCACAGTGGTAATAAAATGTGACGAAATAGAAAAATCCAATGTCATTATTAGCGAGACTTTACACAACCTAATCAATTGGCTACATTCAAACAATCTTAAAATAAACATACAAAAACAAAGGGCATCCAGTTAACTACTTACAGAGCAAGGCCAATGGATGCTAGTCGATTATTGCGGTAATACTGTTGAAATTGTTAATGAAGCTAAATTTCTTGGATTTACTTTAGATAAACACTGTGACTGGAAAGCACATACACATGTGACTGGAAGCACATAGACAATCTATGTACGAAAATAAATAAATTTGTATACGCGCTACGACGACTCAGTAACGTATCATCCATTGAAACTGCTCTATCGGCCTGTCATGGCTATGTGTCATCACTATTAAGTTACGGAATTATATTGTGGGAGGTTCAGCGGATGTAAACCGGGCTTTCATAGCCCAAAAATGTATTAGGGCTATTTGCAGAGTACATTTTCTTGAAAGCTGTAAACCCTTTTCAAGAAACTTGGAATCCTACCGCTACCGTGCCTGTATATAAAACAAATGTGTATTTTGTACGATAACATTGTCATTATTTTGTCACTAGAGAGCAAAACAAAATAAACCTACCAGACATCGAGAAAGGATCATGCAACCTAGAATAAGACTTCAACTATACAGACGAAGCTGTTATTGTATGGCTATTAAAATTTATAATAAGCTTCATCCAAGTTTCAAAGCTCTGCCATTACCATTGTTTAAAGAAAGTTACATTCCTGGCTTTTCACTAGGTGCTTTTATTCAGTCCAGGAATACTTAGATGACCAAGAGGTTTTTGAATTTTAATTTTGTTTGTAGCTTTTCTGTGTTTACTTTATTTTATTTTATTTTATGACTTGAATAATTTGACATAAAATATTATACAATTTATAAATGATGACATGTAATGTTCTGTCTGTGAGTCTATTAACTTATTTTTAGCTCTAAGTAGACTAAAATGTAACTACTTTTAAATTTGCATGACAATTATAAGTCAAACATGAGGACATACCACTATGTTAACATCTTTGCACTACCATGTTTAAAGCAAATAAATTTCTGATTCTGATTCTGATTCTGAAAAAACACTCCTCTTCCTCCGCGACTCCACCTCGGCTGCAGCGGTAGGGTGAGAGGACACTCCTCTCGCCGCAGCCCACCGACACACATCCGAAGTGGGCTCGCCAAGCCCACTCGGAGTGGCCACCTCGGGCCGACCCTACACCACGGGCCAGCCAAGGGGTTCCTCTTTGTTCACCGCGGGTGACCAAGCCACGGCTACTAAGCCCCCCCGCCACGACAAGGCGGGAACCCGTTCGGGGGCGAAAAAGTGCTGGTACGTTCCCGTCACAGTTCTCTGAATGACTTAATCCAAAAGGCTCTGGTCTCTATGAATGTTTCCTCGGTTTGAGAGCTTTGTGGTATATTTAGCTAAGATGGCAAGAGACCTGATGGTAAAATTTTAATACCTTGTGAAAGAGACAAAGCACAAGTGTGGGATGCTATGTGCGAAAAAATATATACTATATACATCTCATGGGGGCTTGTTTAGAGTCGGAGCGGCATCAGAGATGTCTAAACTGACTCAAAGGCGCAAATTTGAGTCTCTTAAAGATGACTCAACTATACTACTATCCCATCTGATAAATGAGTAGTGATGCAGACGAAGATGGTAAAGCGCACTGACTCTTCCGTCTGTAAGGACCACGTGCGGTTAAGTTTTAAAAGAACTGTATCCGCGATTGGAGACAAGAGGGCTGGTTCATAGGCTCAAAGGTTAGGTATAGTTATAACCCCCCAACTACCCAAACGCGGGGGGAAATTAGTCAGTATTGCAAGGCGATGCCCTTTATAACTTCCGCGGCCGAAACTTGGTCGACGGCGGAGGCATAGGCTAAATCCAACACTGTGGTCAGGAAGGATGGTGCTTTCGAGTGCTCGTATTTCCTGGCCCATGAAAATAGAAAAAAAAGAATATAAGTTTTTATTCAACCTAGATCACATGTATGAATTTCTTATTGAAAGTCATTTTTTACTTTACCACTTGTTCGGAAAAAACCTCTGTCCTGATAAGAACCAGCAAGAAACCCAGGGGGACTTTTTTTAAAGTAAATTTTACAATATGAAAGGTTGTACAAATTATTTATAAATATTATTTTAGAAATAGCTTAGAAGCGACCACCTTATTCCCAGGGGTTATTATCAACCATGTATTAATTTATATTATAATATCGTTTTTTATACATACAGTTTTTGTTTAATAAAATATTTAAACTTGGTAATAGCAGACCTTGTATATTTTCTGGGACTTTGTTGTCATAGCTTATACATTGCCCCAAGAATGAATTACTGACTCTGTGGAGTCTCGAGAAACTGTTATCACTAGCCTGTGTTTCTTTCTAGTGTTTACAGAGTGTATATCACTTTTTTGCTTTGAGTCGAGAGTGATGCCAAGACACAGTGGATTCAACAGGGCCCAGTTACCTATTTAAAAACACACTGGTATTCAGATTTTTAACACTCGGTGTTATAAATTTAATACATTTAGTTTTATTGCCGTTTAAATGTAGATTATTAACGTTAAACCAATGCACTAATTTTGATATAGCATTATTCATTTCACATTTAAATGATTGACGTTTAAGTTTAAAAATCAAAAAAGTATCATCAGCAAATAATACTATATCATGATTATACCCTCCCTACAACGGAAGGTAGGTCATTAATATACACTGGAAATAGGTATGGGCCGAGAATTGAGCCTTGAGGCACACCCATTAGTACAGGTGACCCGGAAGAACTTTTACTACTGATAATAACTTTCTGCGTTCTATTACTTAAATATGAAATAATAAGTTTGAGCGCTGTGTTCATGACACCATAGTACTGTAACTTCCTGATTAATGTCTCATGATGAACACAGTCGAACAAAATATAACCAAAGCATCCTCTGAATTCTCCCATGCACAAAAATATGTTGTCTATGACCCCTTGTAAAACCAAATTGATTTTTGTGAAGCAAAATCTCATTTCATCAAAATTTATTTATTTTATTATATTAAAACAACTTATCTGATCTAAAATTATTATTTTTTAATCTATTAAAAGTTGGTAGTACAGAAATTGATCTAAAATTGGCGGGGTCTAATGTACTATCAGATTTAAATATAGGTTTTTTCGCAGGTGGAGTTATAGGCCGCGAAGAAGGGCGCGCATTGAGTCCTTGTCCTCTACCAAGGAGGGCCACCGGAGGACACCGTGAAAGTGTTCCCGTAGTCCTGCCAATATGCGACGAAGGGGGAACACCGTGCGGTTGTAGTCGGTGCGAATCAAACATCATCCTACCTTGTCTCTGCGAGGAGGGTATGCGTAGGCATTTCACATGAAAAAATAGGGTACAGTCTTTCAGCGAGTAAATGCAGTCAGAGTTTTTGTGTACTATACTGCGGGGAGTAGGAATGTTTGATAATTTTAGTTTTTAGTTTATTTCATTCTAATAAATATTGTGCTAGTGTACAATATTTATTAGAATCCGCCTCGGCTTCTCAAGGGTGATTTCTGGATCTTGACAACAGCGCCACCTACCGGGTCCATTTGTGAATCTAAAACATTCAGGGACCAACTGAAACACACATAAAAATTTTGATCAAAATCGATAGGGCCATTTTCGAGTTTTTACGCACGGCAATTGATATATATATACATGTTCATATATATTTCTCATCAAAAATTCTATTTTACAGTAAATTACCTACTGATTTGCACTTGCTTACCTTACAGAAGCTGTTTTGTTATTTGCATATTATAATATAAGGATGATGCCTATGACTTTGCTTTTGTCACTTTACATACTTAGTGTTTAAGTTGCAAGGAAATCCAGAAGTCCTGTACCAATCATCTCGAGGCTATGATGATTTTATTACTTCCTTTCATTTATAAATTTATAACTATCCCGTCAAAATTGTACTGCTGAACTTAGGCCTCCACATAGATTACCTCAGAGAGGAATACTTAATATTTTATTAAAATTGAACAAATTTTATTAAAAATTCTTAGTTAATTTAAATCATAAAGCTTTTTATAGAATAGTAAGAAGAAATCTGCATGTCGGAGGAAAAAATATTTTGAGGACATATCAAGTCTCAAACACACACTCGGGTAGCGTGATGGAAGGATGGGCTTATTGCTAAAAAAAGCATCTCCAACTGAGAGAAGGCCTGTGCTTAACAGTGGGTATAAAGGCTGTAACTTTATTACTTAATTTTGCTTTGATAATAAAAACCAGGTCTCTATGGGTGTGGGTGCGGTCTTATCATAGCCAACATCCCACTTGGTAAAAATAGCCATGTGGTAGTGAATTAAAAGAATGTCTACAGACCACAGTATCCACTTACCATTGGGTGGACTGTGTGCTCGTTTGTCACCCTTATTCTATAGAAAAATATCAATGTACCTATAACCATCTTGTTTACGCCGGACAAAATAACCAGACCTGCGATGGGTTGGAACATCAACGATGCGACACGTCTGGTAATGCGAAAGTCTATCCACCGGACGAGCGTGATAATTAAGCAAATCCTCCCCAAAATGGGAGAGGATTTGCTTAATTATCACGCTTAATTATCCCAGGATCCTATTGACGGCAATCAATGGGTTTACGCGCTTTCCCAAATGGGGGTAAAACACCGTCAACTTCCAGACTCTTTGCAGCTACTAAGAATTTTTGACAGAAACACACGACCACTAGAACAACGAGATATAAAAGCTTTTAAGCTATTCTCAATCAGCTAGCTACGAAAAGGGCTATGCTCAGGGTTTTCTGTATGTAAGGATATCAGAACTAGAACAGAGTAATCGACATAGGCCAAATTATCATAAGAAAAGTTTTAAAGTAGTAGCTCCTTTCTGGTAAGCGTAATGTAGACACATGAGATGAAGTGATGGCCCGATGAGATATATAGATTCGATGGTTGGAAGTGGCTGAGGGGCCTTGTAGATTACTTAATATACAGTAATAAATTATATTATTATCATATAATGATATATTTGATATAGATTATAATGATAATTGTCTGTTCGAATTTCGTTCCTCTCAAGACATAGACCAAAAAAAAATTAATATTGTATAATAAAGTGCGAAGAAGGTCGTTAATAAGCAGTAACAAGTAAAACATGTTAATATAATCGTTCAAGATCGTAATATGTTAAGGTGATATTTATAAATACTTATTCAATGATTTTGTCTTGTATTTGCGCATAATGTCCTAAAAAGTTATTTACTAGATATTTGTTCTTGTTATTTATTCAATATATTCATTTTATTCTGCTTTTATCATCATCATTACAACCCTTCACAGGTGCACTGCTGAGCAGAGGGCTCCCCCAAGGAATGCCACAAAGCACGATCCTAAGCCTTCTAATACTTCGACTTCCTGTATGTCTTACCAGTTCGTCACTCCATCTAGTGGGGGGTCGCCCTACACTTCGTCTACCGGTACGAGGCTGCAGAACCTTTCTTCCCCATCGGTTGTTGGTTCTTCAAGCTGTATGGCCGGCCCATTATTTATTCTCCTTTATCAGCATGTTAATGTCCAATACTGAACATAGGCTCTACCGTTGTAGAGCGGATTTGCCCTAGCAGGCGAATCGGCAGTCGCCCTACCAAACGTCTGGCTCTTTTAAGTATTTTTTTATATAATTAGGGTGACAAACGAGCACACAGTCCACCTGATGGTAAGTGGATGCTGTGGCCCATAGGCATCTACATTTATCCTCAATTAAGAATTCAAAAGCAGGTGCGTTGTCACCCCTGAGGACTGAGATGGTATGCCTCGTTTCCAGTAAAAAGGGTCTCCGGTTCTTTATACTCACCATACGAAACACAGCAGCATTAAGCTGCTATTTCACGCTGGTATTCTGTGAGAGCGCGGTCCTACCCCGGACCAGACGACCCATTCGTGCTGCAACCACAATATAGCTGCAGCATGGCTCTACCACGTAAAAAGAAGTCTGCTGCTCATCGCCGGTCTGGTTATTTTGTGTCTGACGTAAACGAGATGGTATATCGCCATTGTGGGGATCTTCCTAAACTCAAATTAATGAGAAGTTGCGTATGCCAACCCGCCTGATAAGAGTGGCAACTATGGCGAACATTTCATTTTTAAGCCAATCTATGGGGGAGGCTTGTGCTCAGCATTGGATTTTTGATGGGCTGGAATGTTGTTTCATGAGGACGTCGCGTCATCCGCCATACAAGCGCGATGTTGCGCGGGGCCGCGCAACATCGCGCTTGTATGGGGCTAATATGGGGATGCCACTCAAGAAACGTTTTGCCCCATCGGTTATCGGTTACTCGAGTTATTTGGCCAGCCAGTTGCCTTCTGATAACATTCTCGTTACGAATTTCATTATCATTCATTGATTTAGTCATTCATATAATAATTGATTCCACAAAATATTACCGAATTGATTTTGCACGTATTGAAGGCACGTGTAAAAATTATTGAGAAGACAAGAATGCATGGACAAAATGAGCTTTTTATATGAGATATATTTTTAGATAAGATACTGGTTATTTTATTATAAGACATTTATTTATTTTAAGCATTGGGACAACGCGTACACTTCTTTGCTCTCAAACCCTATCAGAAATGAAAGGAGGCCTGTGCCCAGCAGTACGTATGTACGTATGAACGTATATAGGTTCCAACTATATTTTTAAGTAATATATAACAATTATTTACTATTTGCGAGACGGAAGTGTAACCCAGTAGCATTTAAATACTTTAAAGTGTACAACAATGTGTGACTATATAAATTCTACGGGTCATAGAATATTTATTACATACTGACATTCTCACATTACGTGAACATTTGTAAAGAGTTGATGTCAACATCGTTATTATACGTGACTTTAGGTTCGAGTATATCCAAAGTCATGCACTAACAATTTGAATGGTATAGTGACTTCTTATAGTTACACGACCGTTTTAACCGTGTAGTTGCAGTGTAAGAATATCCACTATCATACCGTAAGTGTTGTAAGAGGCGACAGAAGGAAACTAAAACAGGACATTGGCAATATATATAAAACTGCAGTTGGCAACCCCTGCCAAGCGATTGCATCTATGGTAAAATACCCCTATGAGGCAACCCATGGGAGAGGTTTATGTTCAGCAGTGAACTTTTTTAGGCTGTAACGGATATTTGCAGGAATACTATGCCTAGATAAAACTAATTTTATCGCGTTTAATTTAACTTATTTTTACTCATTTTAATTTTAAACGTTTCGGGTGCTGTACAGCAACCATAGTCACGGGGGGATCGAAGTGTGTGATATCCCGATGTCATAGTTAACCCTTATATCCTTGCTTTTGAATATAAATTTTTGGTCCAATTTACGCAGAACGAGCTTACAGCATCTCGAAGTTTGCAGTGGTATGCTTGGGATTATATTTAATTTTATTAATTATAGGATTTGGGATCCTTGGCAGTTGATAGCACCCAGCCATCTTCTCTATTAAACTTTGTTTTTTTTTTTATTTTGCAGCCTCTCGAATCATCATCGGTAGGAATCGTTTTTTTTTGTGCCTCCTCTGTGTTCCTCTTGTGTTCTTGTACAGGTTGGTGCAGAAGTAATGTCCTAATGAGAATGCGCCATATTTTTTGCAAATGGCGTCTAATGTTATTGTGCTTTGACTTATATGTTACAGATAGATAGAGATTTAGTTAACAACAAACAATGCAGCGGTACACCCCTGAAGAACGCGGAATTGTTGTTACTGCTATTTGACCAATTTTCGGTCCGTTGTTTTAACGCAGCGTAAATTTGTCGTCGTTTTCCTGATCGTCTTGCACCATCTGCGCGCAGGTGAGCTTTTGGCTGAGCGTCTCGTGGAAACAAGGTCCACTAGAAATGTCGCAGGAAGTGGCTGGTCCCATACTGTTCATTGAAAATGATTGGCCCTTATTTTTTTGAGCACGTCGACAGCACCTCAGTAACCGTAACTGGTGAGCGCTACAGACAGATGTTGAGCGAGTATTTTTTGGCGTTAGAAAGTTGCTGAATTGTGCCTCGAGCATTTTTGGTTCCAGCAGGACGGAGCAACCGCTCACACAGTTCGGGCAACGCTGGAAATTTTGAGAGACCAATTTCCGGACCGTGTGATCTCCCGTTTTGGCGAGTTGTATTCACCGGCCAGATCGCCAAACCAGACGCCAGATTTCTACTTTTGGCGTTTCGTTTTTATGAAATCTCGCGTTTACGACAACAAACCACAAACGGAAGGAAGTATTGAAAGCTAACATTGAAGAAGAAATCGATAATTTGGAGCCAGATGTTTTACGAGCAACAATTCAAAACATTTTTTACTTTTGTTTTTATTTGTTTATTTATAACATAATTATAACATCATTGCAATTCTATTAACCAATGCGATGCTATAACTAACCTATATGAAAAAAAAACTACTGATTAATAAATAATAAAATGAAACTATCAACATGAATATAAAATAAAATACTATTTAAAGAAAATACAGTTTTCAACGCATTTATATGCTGTAATTATGAATTTCGCCTGACTACATGTAAATATGTCAATATCCTGTGAGATTATATTAACATAGCGTATAGCACATGACAATGGTGCATTATGAAGCAAGATCGTCCTGTCAGCGGGCACGAGAAGTATCTAACGGGGGACGGAGCCGAGAACACACGTAATTATTAGGTACACGCAGATTTAGCACAGCGAGTAGGTTCTTCTGGGTGATGTATCCATCCACGTAATACCTTCCACACATATTTAATAAGCGCGATGTCTCTATTCACACTCAGGCGGCTGTAACCGACCATACCCAGTACAAATAGACTTGGATGCATTAGAGGATAACAAGGATAGATCCCGTACTGCTTTAAATACAAAAAATCGTGCAAATTTATTTTGATTTTTTTCGACCATGCACTGTATTTGCTTTCATATGGATTCCAAATAATGGCGTTCGTTTCAAGTTCAGTTCTTACGAGAACATTAAATAAAATTCTAAAAGTTAAAGTAAAAGTAAAGTTACAGCCTTATATACGTCCCACTGCTGGGCACAGGCCTCCTCTCATTTCTGAGAGGGTTTTAGGGCAAGGAAATGTCCGCCGCGCTGCCCCAATGCGTGTTGGCGAACTTCACATGTCTTCGAAATATTTTTTTTTGATTTCTCAGACATGCAGGTTTCCTCACGATGTTTTCCTTCACCGCCGAGCACGTGGTAAATCAGCACTTAAAATTGCAATTAACAATTTATTGGTGCCGATCGAACCCGGGTTGCTCGCGTACTGTGAAACTTCTAATTCTAATAGTAAGTGTATTTCGAAAATCCCTGCACTGACTTAAGATAATTAGAATTTTTTGCAAAGATTTAAAATGTGCTTACGAAAATAAAGTTTCGGGACCATTTTACTCACCGTACTACACTGACCGAAAACAATGTTGAGCTTCGGTAGGTTGCGAGGTCACTTGAGTATAAACATATTTATGAATAATCGACTCAAATTCCTTAGCGACTGCAGACAATACGGCTACCGGTCGATATTCATCTACCTTGGAACCCGACCCTCCTTTCAGTACAGGAATCACTGGGGTCACTTTCCATTCGTCCGGGTAGTAACCTAGGTTAAAAATATGTAAGAGAGGCAATTCAAACACCGCACGGAAGTCATTTAAAATGAATGGTGGTATACCATCAGGACCCACGGACTTTTTGGGCTAAAGACGTGTGACCTCGAACATCTCGTACGTTTATTCGTCTCGCGCTCATATACGTGATTAGAGCTCGTCGCGTATCTCAATGCTTGCGCGACTACTCGCTCTGCTTCTCTCGAATCTAACGTGGGCCGCTGCTTATTGTATACCGAATGAAAATATGATGCAAAATACTCTGCACAGTCCATTTCCCTAATCACTTGCCCGTCTTTAGTGATTTTTTTTTATAGGAGGGGGGGCAAACGAGCAAACGGCTCACCTGATGGTAAGTGACCACCGCCGCCCATGAACAACTGCAACACCAGGGTATTGCAGGTGCGTTGCCGGCCTTAATTTGCACCCTACTCTGACATGCCTCTTAAACACATTTTATTTAATTTTTAACCAATGCACGATATCGTGAAAAAGAGTCATAACCCGTTCGAGATCCCATTATTTTAAATAATTTATGATATTTTCATTCGATCTTAACATCATAAAACGAGCACAAATCTGCAACAACTCTATCTGCAACTACCACTAGCAGGTGGTCGTTTGACCGATATTATTTTCTCTACTTAATTTTGCATCTTCAAACAAACTTTCCGAGAAAACAGAGCCCAGGTTTTTTCATTTCTAACAAAATGGCAGCCAATTCACACCATTACCTTACTTCTACGCCATCCTGTATAGAAGACATTATAATAATAGGCTGAGAGCCATTCGATCGTAACTCCCAGAGGTGACAACATATCTGTAGTCTATTTTGTTTGAACTTGGTAGCAGGTGTCCACGGGCTGCAGTAGTCAGTTATCACCACCGCAATTATCAAAAACATCCGTTAGCAAATTTTTCACTATAAAGTTATTTAAAAAAATTACTACCTATTAGGTGGTTTGTTACTTATTTAAAAAAACATGCGTGAGTGTAGTGGAACACTCTGTTGGAACGAAGTTCCTTTCGTAGTATATTATTATTGATAAACGTATTATATTTTTGATTAACAAATACAAATAAATAAATTACTAGCGTCTATTAAAATTAAGCGTCATTTAAATAAAATAATATTTCTTTCATGGCAAGATAAGAAAAAGTACGACGGAGATGGATATTATTCCATCTCGCTTCCTTTTAGCCAAGGCCGTCTACACTACGTCTGAAGGGGTCGTTACGGAAAAGTCTTACACTTTTTGTCGCCTAGCCCCCATCCGCCAAATTCGTACCGTCCGATAAGGAACTTCGTTCCTAAAACTGGACGTCTCTGGGGAACGCTCCGCACTCCTCTGAATCCAACCCAAGGATTCATTTATTATTCATTACAGCATATCAAAAATGCACAGCTTAGCATAAGCCATCCCCATGGATTGCATGATTGACAATATTTGCCTTAGTTGCCACGCTTAGCAGGCGGGTTGGCAACCGCAGTTTTTATATTATTTTGGTTTTTTATTATTATTTTGTACTGTCATCAGGAAGATGGTGATGCCCATCTCTTTTATAATCACTCTCACAGAATACCAGCGTAAATAGCAGATTAATGCTGCTGTGTTTCGTATGGTAAGTGTAGAGAACCAGAGACCCTCTTTACTGGAAACGAGGCATGCCATCTTCGTACTCAGGTGTGTCAATGCAACTGCATTTTAATTCTTAATCGAGAATAGATGTAGATGTCTATGGGCCACAACATTCACTTATAATCAGGTGGACTGTGTGCTCGATTGTCATTTTTATTCCATAAGAAAACTCTGGTTCTATTACGGATATCCTCAGTATGAAGTATGTCACTCAGTAAAATCAATTTACTATCATAGTTTATTTACTTACAAACGGCTTACGATTATAAAATCAGTCTTCATTAGATAATATTGTCTCATAATACGTTACGGGCTCAAGATTCTTCAAGAGTTCTGTTTTGGTTAAGCATCATTCCGTAACATATCAAGATAAGGATATACCCATATAGGAATGAAAATAGGTTGTTAAGTTGCAACTTCAGATACGGCACTTACCAAGTATTTTGTACTTACCCCCGGGCCATTAACATAATTTTCATTGGTTATACAAATGACTCGTAATGTTTAGACCTAGTTTCTTAGAGAAAATGACTGATACGTCAAGTTCTCGTTTTTAATAAGTTTGTGTAAACTCAAATTAATTTAAATAAATGCACGTATTTTAAATTTTATATTTTTTTTATAAATAATACTTACGACAGAGATTTTGCAAGTTTGTAAAACTCCTTTTTTTCTTTAGGAATTCGTCTCGATTAGTATTATACTTCTTTCAGGAGCCAAGTGTCATAATAAAACCTAAATGTAATATTCCACGTATTTATTCCAGTAAGACTCTCATCGCTACTATTAAAGTCTAATTGCAATAATTTTAAGTGATCATTTAGCTTATCTGAGAACAAAAACATAGAATAGAATAGCGTAGGCAATTTTTAATTTAATATAACATTGAAATATAATACAATACGAGTATTAAAAAACTATAATTTAAAACAGAACTAAAACTAAAAACTTAACGCTGGACGATGGCTGCGTTTCCTCGCTGAATGGCTATACTTAGCCTTTGAGCGAGAAAAGAACCAGCCCTCTTATCACCAACAGCAACAAGTCGCGGATACATTTTCTTTGCCGACCGATAATTTCTACAGCAAATGGCACAAATATGTAGTCACCTCTCAGAGACTCATATTTGCGCCACTTACCCAGTTCAGCTGCCTGTTATGCCGCCCCAGCTCTAAACTAGGTACCCTTGAGATGAGAGACTGCCAAAGTGTCTACGCAAGTAGTATCTCACACTAGGGCTTTACCTCTCTCCCAAGGGACCAATGTTATACCATCGGGTCTCCTGACATCGTCTTTAAATATATTTTTTTATAGGAGAGGGGACAAACGAGCATACGGTTCACCTGATAGTAAGTGACTATCGCCGCCAATGAACAACTGCAACACCAGGGGAATTGCAGGTGCGTTGCCGGCCTTTTAAAAAGGAGTAAGCTCTTTTCTTGAAGGTCCCTAAGTCGTATCGGTCCGGAAAAATCGCCGGTGGTAAATTATTCCACAGATAGGTCGTACTCGGAAGAAAACTCCTAGTGAAACGTACAGTGGTGGACCGCCAAGCATCCAGATGGTGTGAATGGTATCGGGAGTTTTGCCGAGATGTGCTTTTGTGAAATTTGGCGGCTGGGATTAATCCGAATAATTCCTCAGAGCACTCCCCGTGGTAAATGCGAAAGAAAATGCAAAGGAATGCAACATCTCTTCGCAGCGCCAGTGAATCGAGCCGATCGGAAAGGACTCGGTCGTCGACGATTCGAGCCGCTCTGCGCTGGATGCGGTCAAGTGGAAGGAGCCAGCACTGGGGAGCCCCAGCCCAGAGATGGGAACAGTATTCCATGTGAGGCCGAATTTGCGTCTTGTAAAGTTGCAGGCGGTGTGCCGGCATGAAATACTGTCCTGCTCTGCTGAGCACGCCAAGCTTTTAGAGGCCATAGCTCTTCCAAGTGACCACGAAACTACACGTCACTCGATATGTCGACGCCGAGTTCCGATACTAGCTGAGGCAACAAGGGAGTGCCTTGAAGTTGCGGAGATACGACAAAGGGTTCTTTTTAGCGGTAAATGCGCAAACTTGTGTCTTCTGAGGATTAAACTGAACTAGATTTAGTCGCCCCAATCCGAGACTTTGTTCAGCAAGACTCGACTTCGAACACAAGTTTGTTCCGGTACTCGGCGACGTTTTCCCGAAATATTGGCACGGCCGGTGTATAGAGCATCATCAGTGCTATCATCCGCATAGCAATGAATGTTATCGCTTCGCAACATATAATTGATATGCAGAAGAAACAGCGTTGGTGATAGCACGCAGCCTTGTGGAACACCAGCATTAATAGGCTTGTAGTCGGGCATGCACCGTCTACAACGACCTTTATGCTCCGATCTGCAAGAAAGCTGGTGATCCAATTGCACAATATCTCGGAAGGGCCCATAGAAGGGCTTCAAAGAAGTGCTTTGTGCCAAACCCGATCGAAGGCCTTCGCAATGTCCAAACTAACGGCCAATGCCTCCCCTTGGACTCTGCCTCCGCCCATCTATGAGTCAGGTACACTGAAAATCACCAGCTGATCGACCCGACGAAAACCGTACTGGCGGAGACTAATCAGCTGGTTATCCTCGAGGCACCGCATGAGCTGGCAGTTTATAATGGATTCCATTATTGCGATAGGCCTGTAATCCTATCGCCATCACCTCTGAGGGGTGGTCCTCAACCACCTGCACTCACCAGACGAAACGCAGAAGCAGAGCTTCCACTTCACGCCGGTATTCTGTAAGGTCGTGGTACCACCCCGGCTCGAGCCTGCCCATACGTGCAACAGCAAAAGCTGCCGCTTGGCTCTACCACTGTTAAAACATTCCACAAGGCTCTAAAACAGCTCTTCGAATATAATACATAATACTTACTGAAAGCCAATTTTGTATTTATTAACTGGTTGGGAAAATTCCTTTGCCCTGGGAAAATCCAGCAAGAAACTTACCGCCATTAAATTTTGTACAATCATTTATATGAATTATAATAGAAACAGCATGGTAGCGATCACCTAATTACCAGCAGTCACTCTCATTCATGTATTCCTTAATATTATAATAATCCTTTATATACAGTTTTTTTAAATTTGTTGATTGACAAATATTGAACATTTTCTGGGAATTGTTGTAAAAGCGTATATACAAACAGTCGGTCTTCATCTACGTACGCAACCCTTGTCGAAACACTCCAAATCTTAACAACGTTGTTAACGAGAGACTTTTGGACGATAAATTTGACACTTCCTTGGGACAGTTGGTCGCCATCCCGTTGATGAAACAAGTTGCCGGATTCGAAAATTCCCGTGTCCTCCCACTCTCTTCGGACCTTAGATATTCCTTTAATATCCCAGCGCAACTTGTCTATCTCTTCTTTCAGCTCTAGTAACTTCTCGTTAGTTCTCAAGAGTACACATTAAATGTAGAAAGGTCGAGTCATCGAAGGTGCTAACCGAACCCCCACCGGAGAATCTTAGCTTCACCGTTACCATGGTTGCCACCGTAGCCTGGAATAGAGGAGTTGTCGGTGGCTAGAGGTAGTTTCTTTATGTTGTTGCATCGCTGCATTTGAGGACGTTTTCAAGCTACTGGAATGGAAAGTTATCAATATCAACATCAATGGCGAGTACATCACTTACTTTCGATTTGCCAACGATATAGTAATTATGGAGAATCGCTAGTGAACCTCAGCAAAACATCAATGACCTCTGTAGTGTCTCTTAACCTATAGGTGATAAATGAACATAAAAAAGACAATAGTTATGTGTAACGTTCATGTTTCATCTATGCCGGTAGTTCTTGGGAGCACTAAATTCAAAATTGAGGACGAGTACATTTATTTAGGACAAATTGTCCGACTAGGTAAGTTCAACTTCGACCGAGATCTCAATTTACGTATGTTTTTATAGAATAAGGGTGACAAACGAACACACAGACATAGTGGTAAGTATCTGCTTTGGCCCATAGACATCTACATCTATCCTCAATTCCGAATCAAAATGCAGATGCGTTGTCACCCGTGAGGACTAAGATTAAATGCCTCGTTTCCAATAAAAAGGGTCTCCGGTTCTCCACACTAACTATACGAAACACAGCAGCAGTGAACTTATATTTCATGCTGGTATTGTGTGAGAGCGTAGTCATATGGTATAACACATAAAAACCAACTCGGCTGCACAGAGCGAGTGATTACGACACATCTTCTTGTCACGTATACCCAAAACTTGAAAGCAAGAGTATACAACCAGCATGTGTTACTAGTGATGACATATGGATCTATGACGTGGTCATTCACAGTTGGCTGTATGAGGAAGCTCAAGGTCGCTCAGTGAGCTATGGACTTCGTATTAGAACCAGAGTAATCGACATAGCTCAACGGATCAGCAAGCTGAAACTCCCAGCCATATAGCTCAAAGAAAAGTTTTTGAGAGGCAGCTTCGTACTAGTAAGCAAAGTATAGGGCTCGCAACCTGGTTAGAGATGCAGGAAGTCGATGGATGCAGGTGGCTCAGGGCCATGCGGTATTCCTTGGGGGAGGCCTATGTTCAGCATTGAATTTATGATGGACTGTAATGATGATGATGATGATGAGGATGGTGGTGATGATGTTGTTGGTGTTGATTATTATGATGAGGTTTACGAGTATAAACAATAAATCAACAATAGATTACAAAGGTCAGAGTGTGATGACCTCGATGAATTTCGGGTCTAAACTTACATAAATGTTTTTCTCTAAGTGACTAAGACTACATTATATTCTAAAAAATAAAAAGTAGGTAAATATATGTAGTTGCTCTTTCTAAATATAATGAGTCGTAATTCCTCTTAACTATATTATAGGTACTTTTAAATTGATCAACATACACATAAACAATCTATTCTTTTTTATATTTTTTGTATTTTGTAACCTTAATTTAATAAAAAGGATTTTGAGTAAATGACACAATTTAAATTATTTAGTCTGTATTAAATCTATTACTCTTATAAAATACAATATTTACGAAAAAAATATACAGTGTTAAGTGCTCATTATTTCTTAAATAAACGTATTTAATCGTACTTTAAGACATGTGGACATCGTACAAAGAACGAGAGAACCTGAGTTCAATTATACCGAACCACTAAAATTGTTTATTTAAATTTTATACTCTGGCCTCCAAAAATCGACCCTCCGTTAATTTTGAGTAACAAAGTTGTTATCTTAAGTATGCGTTGACATATTTGTATGTTTTTGCTTATGCGTTATAAATTAACATCTGAGTACCCACTTGACATTGTTTTAGAGGAATACAAGTGCTATTGTGGGTATTTGTAACATTTTAAGCGCACTGATAAAAATTGTCGACTTGTGCATAGAGTGCAAGGTTAGTTTATTTCGGACTTTTGACGCGTAATATTCTTGGTTCTGTGCATCGTAGTGACTTAATCTTTTAATTCTTTGTTGGAGCAGACATATCGTTACTTTTAACCATAAAATATGGATACCACTGAAGCAGAAGCCGCTCAAGTGGTAGCTCTCGTTCGTGAAGGGCTAAGTCAGCGAAATGTGGCAAGGAGATTAAATTTGAGTCGATCAGCAGTGCGTAGAGTTTATAAACGATACTTAGAGACGGGAGAGTACCGCCGGAGACCAGGGTCTGGAAGAGGACGTCTCACAAACCCGACGGATGACCGTTTTATTGCCTTGACTTCTTTGCGAAATCGGCATCTTTCTGCTGTTGATGTTCAGGGTAGGCTGAGGGAAACTCGTGGAGTGTCTGTAAGTGAGAATACGGTGAGAAGAAGACTTCGGGAGCAAAACCTGACACCACACAAGCCAGCGACGGGACCAAAACTCAAGCAAACAAAGTCGGCAAGCAGGTTAGAATTTGCTAGGCAACACGTGCAATAGAATCTTGGACAATGGGAGACAGTGCTTTTCAGCGATGAAAGCCGAATGATCCTTGTAGGCTCTGATGGACGTCGTAACGTTATGCGAAGACCAGGAGAACGTTAGGCTCAGTGTTGCATAAGAGAAACAGTCCGGTTTGGTGGGCTCTACAATGTTTTGGGGTGGCATATCGGGTCGGCTTTAGTAATCTGCGGCACGATTTAAGTGATCATTTTAGCTTTAGTTGACAGGCAATGATGCTATTGATTACCATCTAGCTGCTTTTTATGCCGGAAATCTTTAGTTTTCGAGATATCGATAATTATAGTTTTGAGGTTATATCCATTTAAAAATGATACGAAAACGAAATAACAATATAATTATTAGAAAGAGATAGCAATAGAGCATGGTCTGTATCTGTTTTAAAAAAATAACACGCAACAACAATATACATGTCTATAAATAAATGTTTTTATAATATTATATTTGGTCGTTTCTTTTGATCAAACCAGAAGGTATAAATCACAAAACCGAATCTGTCAACCCCGACTTCCACGTGGTCTTCCGATCTTACCCTAGAGTGTATATGAAAACCCGGAAGCGCGGAGGAAAGCAGCCCTCGCCCGCTGTAACTAAGCGCAGGCAGCGTACGAGCCGTAGCGGCTGGGCTGGTCGCCGAAGGCGACCAAACAGCCGAAGCTGCGCAGGTGAGTGCCGCAGCGCTGGAGCAAGCAGAATCAAAATAGTGTTAATTCCACGGTTTTCCCACCTGAAAACTCCCATTCCCACCGGGACCCGAATGTGACTTTTTTAATAAGCGAAAGCGATTTTGCCTTAATATGTAACAAAACTTTAAAATTCATTTTAAAAAAGGGGGTTTCCGGCACTTTCCACTTTTAGGGGAGGTTCTCACCCTCCACCCCTCCCCGGCCACTCAGTGACCATTTATTCATGCCGCAGATTACTAAAAATACCGGCATATCTTTAACCGGATGTACTGAGTTGGTTTTCTTTCGCAATCGTGCGGTTAATGCTGAAAATTACATTACGGACATTTTGCAACCTCATATGATGCCTTACGCTGGGTATATTGGGGACAATTTTCAACTCATGCATGATAACGCAAGACCGCACGTCGCTAAAATTGTACCTGGATATATTCAGGAGGTCGGAATTCCAGTTATGCAGTGGCCAGCTAATATTCCGGACTTAAATCCCATCTAGCATCTCTGGGACCAGATAAAAGAAAGGTTAGAGCTGAAATCCAGTTCCCGGATGTTGGATCAACTGGAAGCCGCCTTAACAGAAGAATGGGAACAGACACCCAAGAAGACATAAAAGCTGATCCGTTCCTTAATAGGCGTATGCAGGCGGTGATAAAAGCAAGAGAGGAAACACCCCATATTAGAGTAAGGTTTACATTTTTAAAATGTCAAAAATGTAAATATCGATCTTCACAGTAAAATCGTAAATTTTGTAAAATGTTATGGTTTCAAGGTCTCATCATTTGTATTTAAAATATCCCGTTTTACGCGCCGTTTTTAGTTTTTACAACCTATAATTGCATTATTACATTATCAAGATAAAAAATATCTATCGATTGTGGTAAGTTAGGTAGGTCGATTTTTTGGAGGCCAGTGTATATTACTTGATCGGAGTTTAAGAAACATATGAAATGTGCGTTTAAAAAAACTAAGAAATGTAAACTTCATTAATCCAGTTAAGAAGAACACTGAGTCTTTTCTGTGTTGTGCTGTCAGATATATTATATTATTTTTATAAAACTGAACTGACAAATGAAGTTACAATCCACCTGATTGTATTGGATATGGACAACTGCATCCAACTTTAAGAATAGGAACCTCTGAAAACTAAGAGGGAATGCTACACAGCCTAGCAGCCTGTGCCGTTTATTCTAGCTCTCTATATCCTTTAAATCAGAAGACAGCAATGCAAGCACTGCTGTTAAGCGGCCGAAATATATAAGAGGGCAGTACCTAATCCTTCCACCTTGGAATATGTATAAATTGCTTTTGCCTATGTGTACATAAATTGCTTCATACAACTATCCTAAATATATCATTATTATAAAAGTTGCTACACTAGCAGTAATTTGTTACCATAAATTATAAATTTTGCAAACATTTTTCACGTTGACATCAGTAAAGTATGCACGGAACATGTAGGCTGCATAGTGCGTTTCGATAATGTATTTTATGAATAATATGTTTTTAATTTAAGGCAGCTTTTAGCCAACATTTGAAATAATCCTGCGGGTTATAGAATATGGATTACAAACCAATATATGTACGGAAATATTATTCATAAATATATTATGTAGTCTGACCGTATAATGGCGGTGTAAGAATATCCACTAACCCATATCATACCGTGGGTGTCGTAAGAGGCGACAGAGGGAAACTGAACCAGGAGATGGGCAGCAGCATCTTCCTGATAACGACTAAAAATAAAAAAACTGCGGTTGCCAGCCCGCTTGCCAAGCGTGGCAACTATGGCAAATATCCCCCCCTATGAGGCAATCTATGGGGGAGGCCTATGTTCAGCAGAGGAGTTTAATAAGCTGTAACGGTAACGGTAAATATTTTTAATTTTCAATGGCAATATTGCAATATTGACGAATGGCAATTGGTTTTCATCAACGCAAGGAAAGGGAGCGTGGCTAGAAGCAGGATTTTTTAAGAAATTGGAGAGATGCAGTTGAATAAGACTTTTTGATTTTTATTAATTTTTTTTTTCTTTATTATCAGCTCACGAAAGTCCACTACTGAGCATGGGCCTCACTCGTTGTAAAGCGCTCGGTAAACGGATTGACCGCAATACCAGACGTCTCATACCTTAGACCTAACCCCCATCAAGAGTATGGTTACTACGATTAGTTATATCTATTGGAATCCATGACGTATTTTTAGCATTTCTCATAGTCGTATCTTATAATTACGAAATGGGATGATGGATACTTTTTCCCTGCCACCACATGTCACGGCATATAACGCGAGAATACAATTGTTATGGCGGGCTGCTGTTTGACGTTTTAGAAACCTATAATATTTTTTTTTTATTTAAACTGATGAAGAAATTCAAAAATCGATAAACGGCAATAAAACTATATATTCGAACTTTTGACAAGCCGTTTAACTTGATCACGACAAAAAATTAATTGCAATTCAATGAACGCGCGACGTTTTTATTTTTACAAACCTCTTTCAATTGTCTATTATTTTATTAAAGCACAAAAACTGTTCTACGAAATGCGAAATAAAAAATAACGGTAGGCCATAAAGCGTCTATTGACAGTATATGGATGCGTGAGCTGAGTTAAGATTTTACCACTATGCAATTGGGCGCGAATTCGTAGAATTTTTACGATATATTTCATTTTTAACAATTTTATTTATTTACATTGTTAAAACATAGTATAAAATTAAATCTAACTAAAATGTTACACTGCACATTTACCACGTGTTCGGCGGTGAAGAAAAACATCGTGAGGAAACCTGCATGTCTGAGAAATAAGAAAAGAAAATATTTCGAAGACATGTGAAGTTCGCCAACACGCATTGGGGCAGCGCGGCGGACACTTCCTTGCCCTAAAACCCTCTCAGAAATGACGGGAGGCCTGTGCCCAGCAGTGGTACGTATATAGGCTGTAACTATAACTAACTTTAACTTTAAAATGTTACACACAATATTTAAAAAAAAAAACTATAATAAAGAAAAACTAAAACTATTTTTTTAAGTGAATACCATGCCATATAATACCGTGTAGTGGCGGTGTAAGAATGTCCACTACCCCATATCATCCCGAGGGTATCGTAAGCGGCGACAGAGGGAAAGTGAACCAGAATATGGGCAGCAGCATCTTCCTGATAACAGCTATATAAAAAATAAAAAACTGCGGTTGTCAAAACGCTTGCCAAGCGTGACGACTATGGCAAATATCCCCTCTATGAGGCAATCTATGGGGGAGGCCTATGTTCAGCAGTAGACTTTAATGGGCTGTAACGGTAAGTGAATAATGCAAATATGAACTATAGTTCGCAAATAAGGAGAGTTAAATTTTTTGCAAGCCCTGTTTTTTTTTAAAGTTTGGTAATATCTTTTTTACGTTTTACTTTACCGAATACAGTAGTAGGACTCATTTTTTGTCTAGTAGTCCACCTGGGTAAGTTCACTTTCTTACCTATTTCTGCTGTCAAATAGCAGTGCAATGCAAGTGCTGCAGTGCTTGCACTCTGTGTTCCGGTGTGAAGGGTAGAGCATAGTGAGTAGTGTAGTGTGAAGGGTAGATAGGTAGAGCAGAGGTAAGGTATAGAGCGCCTGTACAATTACATGCTGTGGAACATTGCCATCTTATAATCATCAGATAGACTATAAGTTCGATTGTCACTTGTTAGTTTAGACATAGCGAAGGCCTTCGATCGGGTTTGGCACAAAGCACTTCTTTCGAAGCTCCCTTCCTATGAGCTCCCTTCCGAGATATTGTGCAATTGGATCACCAGCTTTCTAGCAGATCGGAGCATCAAGGTCGTAGTAAACGGTGCATGCTCCGATTACAAGCCCATTAACGCTGGTGTTCCACAAGGCTGCGTGCTATCACCAACGCTGTTTCTTCTGCATATCAATGATATGTTGCAAACCGGTAACATTCATTGCTATGCAGACGACACCACTGGTGATGCTTTATACACCGGCCGTGCCAATATTTCTCGGGAAAATGTCGCTGAGTACCGGAACAAACTTTTGTCTGAAGTCGCGACTTTGTTGAACAAAGTGATTGTTCAACAAAGTCTCGATACAATTGATTTAGGATTTTCACCGCACGTGGACCCCATGAACCGATAGTCTCTATAGCATTTGTGCTATTACAAATAATATGTAGTCATCTCTCAGAGACTCCACTTACTCAGTTCAGCCGCCTCTGATGCCGCCCTGGCTCAAGACGAGGTAGCCCTGAGATGAGAGGTTGCCAAAGTGTCTACGCATACGCCATCCCAAGTTAGAGTTTTACCTCTCTTCCAAGATATCAAAGCCGGGTACTGTCGGGTCTCCTGCCATCGTCTTTAAAACTCTAAATTTTCCGCATGACCCCAGGATTTATAACCGAGTGAACATTACAAGAGACAAAAGCTCTTCGCATAAAAGAGAGCTGGGATGGGACAATCTACTATGAGGTTGACAGATCAATTGTACTTTATTATAAAAAAAGCTTTATTATCTATCTATTTTAAGTATGTAGATATATTTTACATAGTATTAATAAGCATCGGTGGTTCAGTGGTAGAATGCTCGCCTGCCACGCGGGCGGCCCGGGTTCGATTCCCGGCCGATGCAAAACCATTTTTTGGCAATTCTTAAAAATATACCTTTAAATATTTTTTTGTTTTATTTCAAACTCATTCTAAAACTATTTAACCTTTCATACAAAATTGTTAACCAATTTCTGATGTATTATCATTATATTATCATGTAAATAGATAGTGAGAATATGATAGATACTGAGTACTAGTGTTTAATACAGGTGTGTCAAAGGTTCTGATAAAGTTTCATCGTTGTCAAAAAATGTTAACGAAAATTGTGAAATAATTATTAATAGATAGGTAGCCGTTTATGAAAAAATATCTTCCATAATTTTAGTTAAAATATATAGGTAATAAAAAAGCGCCATCTTGCGTGAATGTACAAAAATATTTTAAATTTCAGAATCATAACCACATGAGTAGGGAGATAAATGGAATCCGAATTTACTCGTGTCATAGCTTTGAACTTGTTACCGCTACTCGTCCATAGATGGCGTTATCTGTTCGACAATGTTAAGTTAGTAATAATATTAAGTACCTATTTTAAAGAAATCTCAATATTTTCTTTGCTAAATCTACGAAAACTATATATGCAATAAGAAGGCTAACATATTTTTATATATATTACAATATAAATTATTAAAATGTGTGTTTCTTTTTAGGAGTGCACAGCCTGTTATATTTATTAGCCAAATATTTGATGTCAGCTCCTTTCTTATGCGAGTTCGCCTGCTCATCAAGGCAACACAAGTGCGCCACGACCTCTTGGATACAACCATAGCCTTGATTAACGCAGGGAGCGAGAGCTCGCCTTCCACTACTACGATAAGGTCACACGCAGCTGCGCCCAAACCGGGCAGCGAAAATAATTTAGGGGGTATACTGCGCCGTGTCCTCATAACTATTATAATGGCATTCGATTGCCGGATCTCTTCCGGTTATACGGCGCAGGTATTTGCACCATGTATATGAAACACAACTGGTGCTTACATTACCTATAATTTCCGGGATAGATGACTATCTACATACATCATTTAAGTTTATAAGGACTCCTCAGGGCGCGAGTCCTACTTGTCCGATTTTTCATAGAGGTTGTTCTCTCCCATATCAGTTCTTGCCTTTAGCTTCTTGTACTATTCTGTGCTTTAGCTAACAATTGGTTGTTTAAATGTCGTTCCTAACTTATTAGAATAATGCAATTAAAATTAATGTTTAATTTTTTTTTAATTTGAGTAAATGTAACATACTCGTCAATAGCTATTTTTTCAGTGTTTATTTATTAATACATGCAACTCATACGTTTAGACAGGTATAGAAGAACTTTTGATCGGCTTTAAAATAATAAAAATAAAATGAATAAATAACTGTATTGTGCAAAAGTATTCAGTAGATAGCTTTCATTTATTAATAAATATAGTTGGTATGAAAATGGCACACCCATAGCTATTTTAGTTCCAGACACGCTCCAGAACCGTGTTTTGTTATAAGCGACACGCTTATGTCCGCATTTAAATCCGCTTAAAGGGATAATCCGTTTCAATGCGCGTAGGTCACGTTGCTTTCATTTGTTAAAGTAAGTAGCAGCTAGTTAGCTTTATATCGTTTTATAAAATTAAATGGGACACATGTTTACTTATTTTATTATTTAAATGGCCAACCCGCCTCCATAACATGGCAACTATGGCAAATATTGCCCCCTCCCCCAATGAAACAATCTGATAGCCTATAATAAATGAATGAACGAATTAATTCAGGAATAAAATATTTTTTTGTTATGACCTTGAAACGGAGTATTTATAACTTCTTCTTTTTCATCAGGCCGTAAAATTCCACCAGATTTCTTCGATTGGGGTCCGGAAGGACTTGTTCGATTGAGGGCATGTGGTCAGCTGGACATGGACCTCCGCCATTGTTCGCCATGTTTATAAGCATCCAAGCTCCCATTGCTGTCGCTATGTTTTGCAGGGAAATGGTTAAACTAGATGTTTCCCACCTTTGACATTACTCCCCTGCGTCGGCTGTGTTTAAATCATGTTTATAAACAATTATTTGTGTATGAATATGTTGGTACTACATTAAATAAGATGTATATCTAAATTAAATATACGTAATATTATGAAGCTGAAAGTATCCTTGTTTGTATGTTTGTTTATCAATCAGGCTTGAAAAACTGGACGGATCCTAATGAAATTTTGCATAGAAGTGGATTAAGTTAAGCGAAAAGGGTGGGTGACAGTCAATGCATATGTTACAGCTAAAAGACGAAGTGCGGACACACCTAGGCTAGGTTTAGCCGGCTAAAACTACGTGCAGCTAATTGCGGTTGGTAAAACTTACGTGTCTTTAAACTATCCGAATAATTTATAAATAATATCCAAGAGCTACTCCAGTCGCACTGCTATCACTTGATACGGGATTTCGTATTTTTGACAAATTTAACAGCAGTCATATTTATTAACCTACTGTCGCTGATATTACTTATTGCTTTTGTATTTTTGACAAAGTTAATAGAAGTTATAATTTAAATGTAATTTAAATATTATTAGATCTTTAATATACCTAGTTCAACACGAAAGCAACTGGCCATATCGAGATTTAACCATGAATAAATCAAAAAATACACCTAAGTTTTTCATTTCATTGAACCTAAGTTAGACCAACAGAAATCGATTGCACCTAGTTGTATTCGGCTAGGCCCAAGCCGTAGTGCTAGCTTAGTCAGTGCGCTTTACCATCTTTGGCTGCATCACCACTTACCAACAGGTGGGATTGTTTAAACATACCGAAATTTACTTAATTGACATACTAGATATCATAAAGCGACAGGAAGAGATGAAAGGAGGGGGGAGAAATTAAAGGGAAAGATAATGATTCTTAACTTGTTTTATTGTTAACTTATTTTGTACTAGTAGTGTATAATTATTGTGCATAAGTTAATACACCCTATGGTTCGTTTCGGCTACGGTCACAAGTTTAACACTTGGTATGCCTGGTGGATTGAAATCACGCCGTATGCCTGACGGTGGTGGTATGGTGTATAGTGGGTCTGGCGGACCCGAAATTATTATATTTTCTTTACATAAAGTAATGTTCTAGGGATATCAGATTGCATATATTTGGCAATGATATTTATTATTTTGTAAGAGATAAATAAAAATTAGAGCCATTTATGTTTTAAAATTATTTATTAATCAAATAAAAATATTGCTTTTTCAAGCTAACAAAAATAGACTTATTAGTATTTAATCAAAATCTTATACTAAAAACAGAGATCAAAAGCAGACTTTGGTTTATTTAAGGCTCTGATAAATTAGCTATAGTTAGATAACACTATAATAAAAATCTACGCTGGCTAACGATAATTATTCTGTGCTCAGATAAGTGACAATTTTCACATAGAAAGTTAATGCGCTCCATACAAATGTGACTCGAATACACAATACAAATGTATTTGGGTTTCCGATATTTTTTTACCAGACACAAATATCAACGTCTTTTGACATCAGCACAAGGTTTTTTGGGTAGTGGGCCTGATGGTTCCCCGAGGTGAGTTCTGATTCTTTTGCGAAGGCTCACTGAAACGCGCAAATAAGCTTTTTTTTACAGCTTGAATCAATGCCCTGCCTAAGTTTTTTTAGGATTTCTCTTCTGTTTTGTTTTTGCATTTATTGCAGAAGTATTGAGAACGAACGAATAAAGATCACGTCATCTTCCACATCTTCCTCTTCTAAGACACGTCTTATGCCAGCATTACTTAATTGTTTGGACATTTTTACTGTAACAATAGATATTTTGTTAATGATTAGCGTCATAAAACCATTAAATCACAAAAAATATTAAACTTCACTTACCAAAAAAAAAGTCACGCCGTATGCCTGGTAGGGTCTCTCAGCGCATACGCGAATAACTTCGGGAGAGGTGGTAAACTGACCTTTAGTCTATACCAGGAATGCATAAAACTAAAAAGTTTAAACAGTATTGACGTTTTTCTGAAGCAATGGGTCTGTTAGACCCACCAGGCATGAGAAGGGTTAAATGCAATCGAAAATAATGTCAACTGCGTTATATTATAATACAATCCTAAAAAATCTAACAAATACTTACATAACAGAATTTTATATCATATTATATATTTATCATTTTATGTTAAAATATAAAATAGTGAAATGATATAATAAGGTATGTCGAAAATCGACCATACGTATTTATATCTATGAAATTTTATTTGCGACATTTTTAATCGGATTATTTCGAATTCAAAAATGTACAATAAAGGCATCGTGGGTGTGTATTA
The DNA here is from genome assembly GCA_029286625.1 of Parnassius orleans. Lineage (NCBI taxonomy): Eukaryota > Metazoa > Arthropoda > Insecta > Lepidoptera > Papilionidae > Parnassius > Parnassius orleans. The sequence goes on along the minus strand of JAGSMP010000182.1, from coordinate 295,593 downwards.
CCGGATAATTGGACGGAAACGTGGCGCAACAAAAGAGATCGGTCCTGTTTTATTTTTAAAATCAAAAATAAAAACCGAAAAAGGAAAGTTCGGGCTTAAAATGCGCTCGTTTGTGTCAATGGCGACCGACCTACGGGGGATTTTTGGAGTTTAATCGGTGTGCTAAAATCGTGGAATTAAATGTAAGCACTACTATCCAGTGTTAACCGCTTTTAATGTATTTATGTTAACATTGTTACAAACACGCAAAGCCTTTTTCGTTGTTCGTGCAAATTATAGTCTTTATTTCTTCATTAATCTGTATTTTTGCATTTGTAATTTGTTAAAATTTTGTGTAGCTTTTTGGAAAACCTACTCGAAATTGTGATTGGAATACATTTTTAAATTTTATGATTAAATTTTGAGACTATAGTGTGCTATAGTGATAATAATAGAGATAAAAACAGTTGGATGCACAAAAAATTGGAGTACTTAATTTAAACAATTATTTTCTAAGCTATCAATATTCAATTACTTATGTCGTTTGATAGATTTTCTTAAGTCCTATTGTTAAATTATTTTAGTTTTATATCTATATATTCTACCTGGTAAGTAAATTAAATGATGTTTGTTTATTTAAAACAAAGTTATTTAATTTTTTTTATAGAATAGATTTGGCAAACGAACACAGTTCACCTGATGGTAAGTGGATGGCGGATGCTGAGCTCATAAAAATCTACGTCTATCCTCGATTAATAATCAAAATGCAGATTCGTCGCCACCCCTGAATACTAAGATGGAATGCCTCGTTTCCAGTAAAAAGGTTCTCCGATTTCCTACACTCACCATACGAAACAGTGGCAACACGCACAAGTACATTAAATGAAAGCTGTGAAGTGTATGAGTTAACTTTATGCATCGAGGCGTAGGGTCTGCCTTTTGTCCTAGATGGGTCCAGTATTATTATTATGATATAATTTCCGTTATCATTTCCACAGATAAAAGTGACAACCAGACAATGTCGGCAATGAGTCAGTGCAGTGACACATGTTGCAAAAATGTTCGCTTCTGTAATGAATGAAATCGATATATTCATTTCGGCGTGCGTGGGCACATATTATAAAATATATAATTTACAGTGCATCTATGTTCATAATAGCGCATAAAATTATCTCTTCAGTTTTATACTGAACATAGGTCTCTCTCAAAGAATGCTACAGGGCTCTGAGCCACCTGCATACATCGACTTTCTGCATGTCTTCATCTAGTAACTCAACCAAATAGTCACTTCATTTAGTAGAGGCTAATAAGTAATGTCACGTTGCGTTTTTTTCCATACATAAAAAATTATACAACTATGTAATGAAAGGATTTCTTATTTATTGTTATCTTTATTAATAAATGTAGAAGAAAGAGACTGACTATTATAATCAAGTTTATATATTATAATGTTAAGGACTTGGAGTAGATTACAATATAGTCAGATTAAAAAAATTGTATTGTGCAAAACTCTTGCCCTCTGTTGAACCAGATTTTCCCGTGGGCGATTTCGATAACGTACGAGTATATAAAAGTGGAAGGTATCAAGTGGGCAGGTGATATAGTCCTGCAAGTGTGCGCGCTAACGCAGAGACCCTCGTCCTATCCTGCCTATCGTGTCCGGTATAACGCACACTGTGCCCACTATAATGTCGTGGCAATCAACAATTTATGCTTTTACACAAATGCTACATCCAGCAGGGGTTCGATCCCTAATCCTGCGACGTAGTAGTCAGGTACGCTAACCACTAGGCCACGGAGTCATTTTGGATTAAATAGTGTCATTATTTACAAGTGATAAACGAGCACCAGATGAATAATCAAAATGCAGATGCGTTGTCATATCTTAAGACGAATGGAACGCCTCATTACTAGTTAAAACTCTCTCCAGTTCTCTACACTCACAATACGAAACGAAGGAGCACTATGCTGCTATTTTACGCTGGTTTTTTGGTGAGAATTAACCTTCCCCGGTTGTGACAAATAGTATGTAGGTAGAGCATTTCAATAATTATTTAGAGTGCCCAAGCGTTATTAAAGTTTTTAAGTTAACGAGCAAGTTATCTGATAGAGAACATATCTAAAGTTATTTAAAAGTCCTGCATTCACAAAGTACCCTCACGTTTACGGGCGGGAGGAGATAACCCGAACTAATGTGCTACCTATAAATCACTGTTGTGAGCATACCATTCCCTTATCGGTCCGACTTAACTGCTCTCTGAGCTTTTTATATCTATTGATATTCCTTGCTCACTATTCCTATACAATTACAAATTCAAGATGACGATATAATTGGCTTGCAGAGAAACGTAATAAAAGTGCGGTGAATTATGTAGAACTCCATAGAACTCAGACCAACAAAGAATGAAAGAGCGCTGCGTACATATCAAGTGACGAAAAAACCAATGCACAACTTAATGTAAGAACACGCACTCACGTAATATAAATCTAAAATCAGTTTAACAATCAACAACATGGTTTTAAGTGCATATGTGCGCCTTGCAGCAAGCGTTTACGGGCTGAAGAAAGAAAGAAAAATGATGTTTGCGTGAGTGCGTGTCATTTGGGCATGGTTTCAGCATCACTTGAAACATACGAACCGCTAAGTCTTTCTTTGTTAGTTTGAGATACAGAAAAAATTAGAACTTAATTCTTTGATATTCTTATCTTGGCGACGTAAATATATTGAGAAAGGTCCAGTGCCCTCAGCACAAGTTTGCGACACAAAAGTTTTCGATTAAAATTATATTATGGAAATATGAACAGCGCCCCTGGAGAAAACAAATGGAACTGTTTGGCATACAAGGTCACTTACTTAATGGCGATAGAATTTCTACCAATACGATAGGAAACTAATGCTCAAGGGCCTATTCTTATAAAAACAAGCACAATATTTAAAAAAAAGCCATGTCCATCTATCCATTCATCCATAACAGCCTAAAAAAGTCCACTGCTAAACATAGGCTTCCCCCATAGATTGCTAATAGGGGGAATTTCACCAAAGTTACTACGCTTGGCAGGCGGGTTGGCAACCGCATTATTTTGCGTTGTTATCGGAAGATTTTGCTGCCCATCTCCTGTTTCAGTTTACCTCTGTCGCATCGTACGACACCCACGGGACGGTATGGGTTAGTGGATATTCTTGCACCACCACTACACGGTATCGAATATACAGGGTTATTTTGCAATAACCGGCCAAATTTGCAGAGAAGGTTCGGAATAAGTAATATAGACAAATGGTGAAGAAAATTTAATTGAAAGAATCTCAATAATTCTGTCCTTTTTATCTTTTATATTGAAAATGCGTGGTAATGCATTATTTTAACTGATGTTACTGCGCACGCACACATTCGTAAGGTTCGATTGGTAGGCAAGAACGTTGTTGCCCATAAATCACACTCAATTTGGGATAATTTCAAATAAAAGTAGAAGCCTTATTTACTCGTATTTTCAAAAACTTCAATAACGGTATATCATTACTTATATATTTCAACTTAAGTTTAAAATTTGCCTACTCTTTGCAAAATAACCCTGTATATTAATATTTAAATTGTATTTTATGCAGCAGGTAGAAAAGAGAATATATTTTGACACGGCCATCCTTGTTATCTGATTTAGTTTAGGGTGACAAAGGACCCAACGGTCCTCATAATGGCAAGTGGCTTCTGTAGCTCATTAACATCGGCAATCAAACTCAAATCAAGATGGTTATCGATAGCATAATCTTCTGTTTCACAGTCTGTAACTAGGTCTGAGTGCCGTTTGCAATTTGGATCTATACTCGTATATGTACTTCATTCTATTTGATTCAATGTGTCAATACAAATCAGTAATGAAGATGAAGTTTCACCAAGTGACAATAGTTAAGTATAAATCATATATTACTTGCTGGCTAGATAGACTTTGTTCTGCCCTTACCGACGACTCTTGGTCCTTTAAAAAATCTTTAAATTCGCAATAAAAATATGGAGGGTCACTCGTCGGGAGAAAAAAAAAGTAAAGTAAAGCTACCCTATCTCTCAAGTTGGAGCAAGAAAACACAACATACAAACACACAAAATTTAATTGAAATTAGTTCAGTAATTTAGTTCATCGCGGAAATACGATATGACATTTTTATATATATAGATGTGTTATTGCTTTCTTAAAACCTGAACACAGTAGAGGATAACCTGTTACATGGAGACAGAAATAGTTATAAAGAAGGTATCTACCCGGACGCATTCTTAAGTAGAAGACGACGAGTCATATTCGGATCTGGGTAGTTAATAATAATTGAAAGAAATAAAGAAAAAAGAAGATTTTACTTCACGCATTTTTAAAATCTTTTGAACCTATTTATAAATACGCTCTTTTTTAATTTACACTTTTATTAAAAGAGCTGTGGTATCTCAGGGGCTAAGCTAAATTTCAGTACACGAGCAACCCGGGTTCGATCGCCGCCGGCACCAATGAAATTGTTAATTACAATTTTAAGTGCTGATGTACCACGTGCTCTACAGTGAAGGAAAACATCGTGAGAAAACCTTCATGTTTGAGAAATAAGAAAAAATTTCGGACAATTCCTTGCACCAAAACCCTCTTAGAAATAAAAGGAGGTCCTTTGCTAAAAAAAAAAGATAAATTTCTAGTACATTTATTCAAAAGTAATGGTATTTAATAATATTTATTATTTAATATTTGCAGTAAAGTATATTTTTATATAATAATGTGAGCTTTTTCTAAAAGTTGCTTTTAATATTCATTAATAATAATTGGTTTGTCTTTGGAGATTATCACAAAATAGAAGAAAAGAACAACATTGACTCTAGCAATTACGCCTTAACAAATTTAAAATTTTCTTTAATATACCGGCTGGGTTATAGGACAACGACTAGTAAAAATACTTTGCGCCCAACGTGGGGCTCGAACCCACGACCCTGAGATTAAGAGTCTCATGCTCTACCGACTGAGCTAGCCGGGCTTGTAGAATATTAAACGAAAGAGTGAATAGTAATATTTACATTCAATATACAACATTTATTTTTCTAGTACAAATGACCAGTGCTATATTATTTACTTTTAACCTTTTTATTTTAGTTTCATGCTTTGGCTTAGTTCTGCCTATTGATTTCACTTTCATGTTCGCTGTTTCGTAAGATATAAGTGGCCACAATGAAGAGTTTTTTAGTGTTGTTTATTAATTAATTTCATTACGAAAGAATCTAATCTGATAGTAATTTATATTTTTTGAACAAGCATTTTAAATGCAGTGTAAAATTTTCTGTAATTACAGTCCGTATGAAATATATTGTCTTTTAGGAGAGCAGGTAAAATGTTATTATGTATTTATTTGTTTTTCAGTGGCTAAAATCAGTTAATCAGATTACCCGTTTTACTCTCCAGATATGTTACCGTCATAAAACTCTAAGTGTATCTGTTGCTGCAACTGTTTTTATCAGATATTTATATAAAAATGGAAGGAACAAAGCGACGCATTAAATACAAAATAAGTACAAATACTATATTAAATAAAAGGCTTAGTTGGCTTGGGTCCAATTTCGATATTCACCGGAAGATGTCGCTGCCATAAAAACATTTTTTTTTAGATGTGTTTTAGATTTATGTATCTAAGATGTGTATATAGGTAGTGTTTAAGGAATAGTTATAGGAAATAGGAGGATTATTTAAACAGTATTATTAACTTGTTATTTTAAAATAAATATCTTTCAACACTATTTTATACTTATATCTGTAATAGAAACTAAAATATAGAAAGCTTAACTTTCAGAAAATTAGGCCTAGTTGCAACTGGATCCGAAAAATGTAAAAAAAAAATGAATGCCGATGCTAACATTTTGTTTGACGATTTAATAATACACCAAGAGTGTGAAACGTAAGAGAGTCTTCTTTCGTCTTCCTATCTGGTATAAAAATGTGAACACCTAGGGTGCTATAGTATCAATGTATAGTCCAGGAGAACATGATTAAGAAATGATTAAATTGGCTTGCAACCCGAAGTAACACTCGCACCTAAATTAAGGGCTGGTGTTTCAATTGTCAGATAAAATTAAAACATCAATTAAATTAACCTAGATATAAATTTATTAAAATGTAAAAGTGAAGTTATTTTATACAAACAACCGTATATTTTTTTTCTTTATGTTATACTCGTATTTTGTCCTAGTATGAATAACTGTTATTTGGCGATTAAAAAATCGGCTCTTAGATTCACTTCTGAAAATATATGGAAACATAGGTACTTACTCTTGTTTCAATCGATCGATTTCCATAGACTTTAGAGTGCAAACAGATCTTCAGCTTTATGTGAAAAAGGACGCATCAACCATAAGCCATTTTTTTGTTCTATGTAGTTTCTGGAATAAAATAATGGACTGTTGAATATAGGATAGATAGGTGATCTAACTAGCCGAGTAAGCTGCAGCAAGTTTGATTAAAGTAACTTTGCCTTGAATTAATTTTCTTCAATCAATCAATTTCTATTAATGTTCATTTTAAGGTAAAGTCACGAAATATCAAATTTAAATATTCCTGTTATTAAGTAAAGTAGTGGATACTTGTATAATTACTGACAACATTTTGTATTTCGAAATGCGAATCATTATAACCAATGTAGTATGGTGTAGGTGTAGAATTAGGTAGCAGTCATCAACTTTACTGTCTCGAACTTTATTGAGTTGATTTTTTTGCGTATCAGAATATTATGTAGACGACTTATTACCAAAAGTAACAATTCATTATAATTTTAACAACTTACTTTGTCATTAAAGATAATAATCATGAGGTATTGTAGTAAATGGTATAACTAATTTTCTGTTCGAATTTCGTCTGGGTTGGTACTGTCCTCTTACGCTACGTAGCATGACGTTCACGATAATAATTCCATGATGTGTTCCTGTTTGAAGATTTAAATGTTAGTCCTCGACGGTAACATATCTGTGGCCATCTTTGTTTGACGTCAATTGCAGTTTTTTATATGCTACAGCAGCTAGTTACCTTGCTGGTGGAATGTTAGCTCTTTAATCACTTTAGTATTGTAAAAAACAAAAATATTACAAAACGGTGAACTTGTAACACATCTACTGTTTAAGACGTTTTAAAACTGGGATATTCTATGTAGATTTTAAAGATTTAAAAAAAAACTGTGTCACAGATAAAGGTTATGACATCGGTGGCGCCAATTGCATTAGTATTCTGATAGTGTTCCCCGCAGGAAGTGGCGCGCAACGACAGTTAGGATTGAGTTAGCAACTCCAATGACCTAGCTTAGCATAGTGCACGGACTACGCTTTTATTGGATTTTTTCCTCTTTTATTTCTTTTTGTAGTAATAATTTAGATTAAATATCGTTTAAAATTTCCATTTAAGTTCTAATTCACCCTTTTTTATTACTCACTATTATAAACAAACAAATACGCAATTAGATTAACAAGTTAATGAACTTAAAAAAATTAAATAAAAAAAGGTTAAAACATTCAATAATTATTTTTTTATAGGGAATGCAATAAAGTTCTTAATAGATAAATTATATTTGGAGTTAATATTCTACTGTGCGATTTTCCAGGGCTCTTAATAATGATTTTAGAAATCATTATTTTTGCATCTTCCCTAATCTGGTGACAATACCCCTATTTCTCTTTGCGAGGTAGTACGCCAGTCAATTGCCTAAAGTTCGAACAAAATCTTGTCCCATTGTATAGTATCTGCTTGAAGAAGCTGAAATCTCATGATAAGTATGTTCTGTTTTTTCCTTTCGGTCTAATATAACACAAATAGCTTACTTTGTTTATCCGTAAACCTAATCCAACCAGAAAATATTTTCTTACATTATGTATAAAATGTGTAAATTACTCATAGAATTCCGCCTATTCCTTCGCCTTCCCTCTATTATAATATAATCTATCACATAAAAATTACATATTCTTCTTCATTTACAGATCTATAATTTCACCACTGAACATAGCTTTCTCTCAGTTTAGGGAAGAATTGGCAGACGTCTTGCATCATTGAGGCTGTTCCCCATTAATAGTCCAGGTATTTTCCATTCCATCCATTACAGCCTATATTCCATTGCTGTATCAGACACTCACGGGACGATTTGGGGTAATGGATATTCTTACACCGCCACTACGCGGTTAGTGTTCCTTACACTAGACGTAAAATACACATACCGGCAACGAGTAGCAAGATGCGTCTAGTACTGCAAACATCAATTCGCATGACAAAGAAAAGAGCCTACTCTTTTTTAAAAGGCCAGCAACGCATCTGCAATTCCCCTGGTGTTGCAGTTGTTCATGGGCGGCGGAAGTCCAACTTCGACCGAGAGGTCAATCGACGGATTCAACTCGGCTGGGCAGCGTTCGGGAAATTACGGCACATCTTCTCATCAGTTACAACTCAAAACCTGAAAACGAGATTGTACAACCAGTACGTGTTGCCAGTGATGACTTATGGATCTGAGACGTGCTCCTTCACTGCTGGCCGTATGAGGACGCTCAAGGTCGCTCAGCGAGCTATGGAGAGGGCTATGCTCGGTGTTTCTCTGCGTGATAAACATAGAAATGAGGATATCCGCAGTAGAACTAGAGTGACCAACATAGCTCAACGGATTGGTAAGCTGAAATGGCAATGGACTGGCCATATAGCTCGAAGAACCGACAATCGGTGGGTAAAAAAGGTTCTCGAGTGGCAGCCTTGTACCGGTAGGCGAAGTGTAGGGCGTTCCCCCACTAGATGGAGTGACGACCTGGTAAGACATGCAGGAAGTCGATGGATGCAAGTGGCTCAGGATCGTGCTTTGTGGCATTCCTTGGGGGAGGCCTATGTTCAGCAGTGGACTTGTGAAGGGCTGTAATGATGATGATGAAATGATGATGTTCCGGTCTGAAGACTGAGAACCAGTACAGTTAGAGCCTGTGAGGTGTTGCATCTTAGCCCTTAGAGGTGACAACGTAACTGTAGCCGTCTTTGTTTCAAGTTAGCTTAAGGTTCACTTACCATCAGGTTAACTATAAGTTCATTTACCACTTCAGTTCTATAAAAAAAAATCTTCTCTAACTAAACTAAATACAAATAATGGAGCTATGGATTCCTAAAAATGCATATTAAACAATAATTTAGAGTTAGAAAGGCTCTACTTAGTTACATATATGTAGACATATTATTGTAAAAGATCTAAACAGAATACCTATACGACAAAAATACAATAAATAAGTATCTCTTAAATTTTTATAAGAGCACGTACGAGAAACTTCTTTCAAAATACGTAATAATTTGATAACTTTTTAATACAATGGCGGAAAAAATATGACAATATAGGCCAAAAATGTAATCTAACTTCTGAAATTGCTTATCATTTGTTCTAGTTACGTTACCTGGGAACAAATTATCCTATATAATGCGGATTCTGACGCTAATATAATTTGAATATGTTTGAATTTCCGTATTGAATCATATTATGTATCCCATTTAATTGAAGTTCTGTGTAATGAATCCGAGTAGCATTCGATTGGTTTTGCGGTCATGTTATAATATGGCCTGCGTATGTTATAGGAAGAGTTGCGTTCGGGTTTCCCCATGAATCATACGTATGATCGTCAAAGAAATTAACTTGAAAGGCTTTTGGATACCGCATTTAGGTTAACGCATAGGAATTACTCGTGAATATCTTCGAAGAATGCTCACTCAAATCAAGCGTTGGTTTGTTGGTTAATAATGATTAAATAACCCTGTATCTGTACCTACCGACTGAAGAAATAAGTTTTGGCATTAAGAAAAAACAGTTTTTTAATTTTCAAATAAAGATATAAAGTTAAGCAGGAATATTGACAATATAAATCCAGTATTCATTTTTGTGATGATTGTGTTATCCTGGGTTCGGCTCCCGGGTCGGGCCACTATCAGTTATTGGATTTGTCTTTTTTGAAAATAGTCTCGTTGGTAGTTTCTACGATTATCTTAAATTAGAATACTAACGTATCTGCCTTATAGAAAATATATATTCACGTAAAACTGTTACATTCACAATTCGCGTAAAACATTCAATCACAGGTCACAAAATAAAGATTCTGTCAATCGTTTGTACCGGATCGTTCAAAAAAATGATTGCAATCATCAATATATTACGCAACCCGGGTCAAACGACCGAATTGTTTACGATTGATACATGTCTATGAGGGAATAGAGTGTATCTGTGCTAATGCACACCCTCGCGCACTATAATCCTGTCCTACGAAGATGCCTAGTGCCTGTTAAGACTAACCATCGTGACCGAAATTCGGTCTGGAAGACACGACATCATACTAGATGTAATGCCATGTTACTTATTATATCAGATGTGAAATACCCAGAATTTTCTACTGCGATCGCTTGTCCCCTCGTTTACAGTATCCTTCCTATTATTGGAGAGGCTCTTATCCACTAATGGAATGTTACGTGTAGTAAAAGAAAAATAATTAACAATAGGGTGTAGGTAAGTCCTCTGAGGACTTAGATAAAATGTTTTAAAAAAAATATAGAATAAGGGTAACAAACGAGCACACAGTCCACCTGATCGTAAGTGGATGCTGTGGCCCATAGACATCTACATTTACCTTTGATTAAGAATCAAAAAGCAGATGCGTTGTCACCCCTAAACACTAAGATGGAATGCTTCGTTTTCAGTAAAAAGGGTATCCGGTTCTCTACACTCACCATACGAAACACAGCAGCATTAAACTGCTATTTTACGCTGGTATTCTGTGAGAGCGTGGTCCTACCCATACCAGCTAACCAGCTAACCATAATGTAGCTGCAGCGTGGATCGTAGGGCCACGAGCAAATGTATTTTCTACGTAAAATTTCACCTTCATCATATGCAGTATTTTCTAAAATAACCCGAGTCTAACAAAGGTAGGTCAGCAGCTAAAAGTCTAACCACATTTAGCTGCTGATCTACAACGTGCTCAGTGGTGAAAGTTCTTTTGGGATTTCCTCTTATGGGGTCACTTTGCTGTTCCGTCTGCCCGTCTGTGTGTCTATTAAGACCCCATTTTCTCAGAAATGGGTAGAGATATCAAGTAGAAATTAATATCAAATACTAAGGTTTACGTCACAGCTAAGCAACTCCTTCATTGAAGATATAGGGCTTAGCAGTGAACTATGGCCATAGCAGCGATCACAATAGATCTTATAGGTTGCAGTGATACCGGTCTTTCTAGACCTGCATAGCTGCTTGCACAAAATAAAAAATAAAAAAAGATTTACGTTCTCTTGGAGGTGTAAAAAGCTTCGTCCATTTATGTCACAATTTTTTATATCTACTCGCAAACTCACTCACCTAAACCTATAGGGGAATAGGGAAATTCCCGGTGCTCTACTATCATGAAATTTAGCTAGAAACAATGTCTCACAGCACAATTAAAGGAAAATGTCCGAAAACTGATATATTATTATATCATCTATATATATATATGTATATATAAGCGAAATACCACTGAGTCATTCACTCATCACTAGATCTCCAAAACTAATACACGCGATTGACTTGAAATTTGGCATATATTCTCCTTTCTCGACTTAGACAGACACCCACTAAGAAAAGATTTTGAAAAATTAAATCCTTGAGGGGGTGAAATAGGGTGTTACAGCTTGTATAAAAATATTTTTATGGTTACAAAACTATATTTGCAGTTAGAGCATCGACCGGGATGGATGCCGATGTATGAGAGAACGTTTTTTTCCACAGCAAAGTTAAGTTTGTCCTTCAATTTCACATTTTCGTTAGAGCAACGTTCGGTACTTATCTGTTCTTACCTATCATTTTTGAATTTCAGCATGTTAATTATTTTGGTGAAAATAGGAACTTATCATAGTGCTTACACTGTTATACATACCTATTGTATGTAAATTATTATTATCTTTGTTCATTTACGGCATTCTTGTATCGGTACGGAAAACAGATGGATCGACTACATACATACATATGTTTGTTCGGAACCCTCATGGTGCTAGTCCTAATCGTTCTTGTTCTGTTTTTTTACGGAAGTAAAGATGACAAATGATTACACAGTGCATCTACATCTAGACACTTACAGCTATCCTCATTTCTCAATTCTCGTCAATCGTCATACAAAACACAGCAGCAATATGCTGCCATTTTAATGCTGGTATTCTGTGTGAGCGTTCTTCCCAATACAACAACAATAATAAGCGGCAGCATGGCTATACCACGGATATCGGATATGCCTGCAAAATTCAAAATATTTCGAAGATATATGAAGTCTACAAACACGCATTGTCGCAGCGCGGCTGACTCTTTCCTGCTCTAAGCACTCTGAGAAGTGCGAGAAGATTGACACAGAATTGGCACATTTTATGAGAGCTTCTAAGTCTATAACGATATGCTGGCTACTTTACCATAGCAACTTTACCAGCAAAAAATATTATCCTCCTTTTAGGTTCCGTCGCAGTTGGGTATCAGTTCTAAAAATGACAATACTGCTTTTAAGTGCCCATATTATCAGAATGATTTCAGCGAATGCATCAATAAGTACCTGCAAATTCAATACTTAAACAGTCGATTTATAAATCAGAGATAACAATAAAGGTTAATTTGGTTCGCATTATGATCGTTTCTCGGCATGAAGACAATATGCGCACATATCGAATCATTCACCCTTACATTTACGAGCAAACGCGACGGTTTTATGGCTCCGGTAATGAGCGAGATGAGACCCACGTTTGATGTAATTAATTTACTAGGTATCGCAAATTATGATACACCCAGCACTGATTTCAATTGGGGCAAATTATATTCGTTGCCTTGAGTTTACCGTTGCCTAATGATACGGCCGGTAATTTTAGCTAAGACGTTTTATAGTTTTGATGCCTGATAAGACTTTGTTTTTAAAGCGTTCTCCTAAGTTAAATATTAAAGGCGATAAAAACGACAATGCAACTCAACGCTCGGGGATACAAAACAGTACGAGAATATCAAATGATAGTTTTAATTTCACGTGGTCTAAATTGTCGCGTTGATAAGTTTTTATTTAAATTAGGTCACTCCACCTGACGATAATTGCATTAAGAGGTCTTGTTGCAGACAAATTATTCCAATATTTTTCAGTACGCTTTATGAATAGCGAAGCAAAACCCTAGTTACTCGTATATAATTTGTCCGATCCTTACGATGTGAATATATATCTAGCGGGCCTACCTCCTAGATATATTCACATCGTAAGGATGTAAACCCACTGTGCGTCTTAAGGTCAGACCCGTTTGGTGAAATTAATTAATATTAGATGACGTTGTAAGAGGGGTGTAACAATGTCCACTAAACCATAACATCGTCTTTTGGGTATCGTAAGAGGCGAAAGAAAGAAACAAACCAAGAGATGGGCAGCAGCGTCTTCATAATAACAACTAGAGAATAAAATAACAGCGGTAACCACTCCTGCAAAGCGTGGCAACTATTACAAATACGACATTCGAAAACGAGGCATTCCATCTTAGTCCTCAGGGGTGACAACGCATCTGAATATTGATTCTTAATCTATATAAATAAAATTATAGAAGTTTGCAGTTGTGCGCGTATCACGGAAAACCTACTGGATAGATTTCAATTAGGTTTCCTAAGTTTTATTTCATAGACACTTGGTCCTTATCTAAAAAAAATATTGCGATATCTTCATTTAATATAAAGTTATTAAAGTTTTAAGAAACGACGATTTTTATAAGCACTACATTTTCAGTGATGTGTGTAAGCAACGCGGACGAAGTCGCGGGTATCAGCTAGTCGTGAATAATAAAGATGTATATGGGCCACAGCATCCACTTACCATCAGTGTGCTCGTTTGTAATCCTTATTCTATTAAAAGATCATAAGAGATTATACATTTAATTGATACATTAGAAACTGCAGAGAGACGACTGTTATATCGAAACATCGGATATTAAAGGGCGTAAACCTAAACACATACTTGTAGGAGGAGAAAATAAGCTTAATAACACGCTTTTTTATTAGTTTGGTATGTATTATATCTATGTGTCGATGTAACGGAATTTCTGAATGTGATTTTCATCCCCTTCAAAACGTCGGATTGATTTGAAACTTCGCACACTTATCAAGGACGGATGACAATGCAATAATTTAAATAGTTTGTCCCATTATCCTTGCCAGGATCCTCAGGACTTGCGAATAATTCATAAAACAACTACGATTTCTGCCAGTTCAATCTACAGTACACAGCGTAAAAGAACTTCGTTTCATAAAAAAAACACGCTTTTGTAATTAGCCGTACTAAAAATAGAAAATTAATAATAATTCAAAAAAAAATAAACTAAAAAAACACGCTATTGTGGATAACTGAACTAAAAAGTAGAAAATAATTTTCAATAAGTTTATCGTAAAAAAGCGTGGAGTGCTTGATGTATTTGTTGTAAATATTTTTGTGGATATTTGTAAAATTAGCGTCATCATAAAATATCTGAAAAAGCACCCCACGCTTTTTTACAATAAAATGATTTTTTTATGTTAATCACTATATTGTTATTTTAAACTTATTGAAAATTATTTACTACTTTTTAGTTCGGTTATCTACAAAAGCGTGTTTTTTAGTTTTTTTAAACTATTATTTATTTTTATTTATCATTTTGTTTTTTGAGTGTTATTGAAAAGTGTTTGATCTATTTTCAGATCGTACGGTGAAGTTAGGGTTAAGTTAAAGGAATTCAATGTCAGCAATAACTTTAGTGTTTTTAAAGTAAAATGCCTTTTTTATGTTAGTAGTACGGTCACGGTTCTCTAAAAGACGCAATCCGAAACGCTCTTGACTACGTAAATATTCCCTTAGTTAAAGGGCATAGTAGAATTTTAGAGACGAGAGCTGGACCTGACTTGACTATGTTTCCTTGGGAGAGAGGTAAAGCTGCTGTTGCATGAGACCCTAAGTGCACAGACTATTTAGTGACTTCACATCTCAAGAGAACCTGTTTTTGGGCTGCGACGGCATAAGCAGCGGTTGAAGTGAGTTAACGGCTCAAATAATATGAGTCTCTAAGAGACTATGAATTATAGCTATACATATTTTTTTTTTACTTTTTATTCTTCAAATGTTGTATAAATTACGTTACGTGAATAAATGGATACAGAAAATAAATATGTCCTTTTTATTTTTTCATCTTTATATTATGAAATTGGTTTCATAAGCAATAAAATATAGAAACAGGAACAGAAACAGATACTTTTTTATTCATTATAGATAATAAATAAGTAATACTTATTGAAAGTCACTCTTTTGTTTAATTACTACTGGTTCGGAAAAAAACCTCTGTCTTGGGAAGAACCAGAAACAAACCCAGCGGAACTTTAAAAAAATAACAGCTTAAAATTATGTATGTTACACAGTAACAACACAAAACAAATTAGAAATAGCTTGGCAGCGATCACCTCATTCCCAGGGGTTATTATCATCCATAAATTCGTTAATATTATAATAACCCTTTTTACAAAATTTAATTTAATAAAGTTTTTGAACTTTATATATATACTAAAATATCTATACATATACCAAAATGTCAAAGTTATTAGTAGATACTACATCTAGTATGATAGGACTGGTTCTTTTCTCGCTCTAAGTATAGCAATTCAGCGAGGAAACACAGCTAGCGTTCTTGGCACGATTTGGGGAGTAGGAGTGTATGACAATTTATGTAAATATTTTTTATACCAGTAGTAGTTCTAGTTATTTAAAGTCAAAGATATCGGAAACACTTGTTTCCAATATCTTTGAAAAAAAAAATCTTAATATATTGAAACAACATTAAACAAATTGAATATAAAATTGCATTATTTTATGTAAATGTTAATAACCTGATATATTCTGAAGAACCATTCCACAAAATTTACAAATATTTTATAACATCGTGCAAATTGATACATCGCATTTAGTGGCGATCGAATTAATTTATTGTCTTGCTCGTAAAATCTCTTTTTAACGATAAAACGCATAAGGAAGAGAGCTTTTACTTTGATAATAACTCATAATGATGGAACATTCGTGGTTCGTGGATCCGGTGATGTGTCAAGTGTATTTTTGCAGCGGTATCTTTGGCAGTTAGGGTTGTCACAGTCATCCAGCCATAAGTCAATAAAATTATGGTTTGAGTAAATAGTAACAAAATGATTTCTTATATATATATTCGAAAACTGCACATTGAATAAAACAATTTTTACGGATTTTATCGCGTTTTATTTACTTATTTCTCAAATACTCATAAAAAACATCAAAATCCGTCGAGCTATTTTCGAGTTTTGCGAGACTTACTATCTATTTTAATAATGCTTAATACTACTTTCCTTGATATTTTACATATTCTATATACGAGATCTTGCGTCAAAGGATCGGCCACATAGTTTAAAGAACTGATGAGGTGAAATATTCGCAAGTAATAGCCTCAAACTGGTAACCACAATGTTGGGCGTACTCTATTAGACTTAGTAAAGACTTGGTGTAACATTCAAGGAGTCGATGGATGCAGGTAGCTTAGGACCGGGGTATGTAGTAATCTATTTGGTAGACCTGTTTTCATTACTGGACTTGTGATAGATTGTAATGACGATTATGATGTACGACATCTATCGCAGGTCATGAGAACGTTTTGACAATTTTCGGGGTCCGACACCCGTGTGACAAAATGAGATGATTGGATTATTTTACGACTCTACCACAAAGCGCCTGTATTGCTTAAGTTATCAGAAAACGGTATCCGAGTAATAATTTAAATGATAACTTTTTCAAATATTAATCAACCGTTTTATAGTGCTTGAATGCATTGAAAAACCATATAATTAAACAAAATTTTGCTTCAATAAATAATAAAGTTTTAAAGCTTCATCCAGCTGTTTTATTTAATAGTTTGTTAGTGAGTTAAAATTATTTATTTTTCAATCACATAACGTCGTAACATATTATTACAGAAAACGGAACGTTTCTTGAGTCGAAGACAGATAAAAATACTTTTGTATACTTCGACTAAAAAGTAGTACCTAATTACATTTTCTTGGACTTCGACATTTGTGTTAAAGTAAGAAAAACGTTTTCCAGATTAGTCTTCTATCGTTCTACGATCGCGTAGATTTTGACTTGCACTAATTAACTTCCTGTAATATTACTGTTGAATATATGTATGTAAGATATAATATGCCTTAAGAAAAGATAAACCGCAGTTCGCTAATTTTTCTAACAAATAAGGCAGTCGCACATAATGATGAAAGGGCGACGTGCGTGCATCACTGCACTCGGCGCCGCTCCGGACATGAGTCACGAATTCATGAAGTGGAAACATTCAACTAAGCTATGGCGATTGGTCATCAGAGAATCGTCATATCAGTTGGACTAAATGTCTTATTAGTGAAAGTAGAACTAAACTTGCAGTTAGAAGGTAAAATTTAAAACAATATGGATTTGGGGTAAAATTAATATTGTAATTTAAGGTAAAATTAAAATTACAAGAATAATTAGTAATCCTGTCCCAGTCCCAGTAATCAGTCCATTGCTGAACATAGGCCTCCCAAAGGATTACCTCATAAAGGGGATATTTGCCACGCTTGGCAGGCGGGCTGGCAACCGCAGATTTTTAGTATCTGATTGTTATAAGGAAAACACTGCTGCGCATCTCCTAATCTGTTTCCCTGTGTCTTCTCCTGCGACACTCACAGGACGATATGGTAGTGGGTAGTACTTACATCGCCACTACAAGGTAGATTGGTCTTAATAGGTTTCTAGAAAAATAAAGCTTTGTCACAAGCGCAATCCTATAATAGCAGGCCTATTAAACAATAACTGTATACGTTCACCTTTTCCATTTTACAGTCAATGCACTTTACTTGGACTCAACATCAGATGAATACCGTCTGACCTCGAACTTTCGGTTCGGTATCAACAG
Organism: Parnassius orleans; assembly: GCA_029286625.1. Classification (NCBI taxonomy): domain Eukaryota; kingdom Metazoa; phylum Arthropoda; class Insecta; order Lepidoptera; family Papilionidae; genus Parnassius; species Parnassius orleans. The sequence goes on along the minus strand of JAGSMP010000182.1, from coordinate 277,650 downwards.
GTGGTATTCCACCTTTCCACCTCTGGGTCGCACGCTAGATGCTAGGCGTTAGCCCGCCTGGAACACGTTCACTACGATAAATAGGCGTGCCTAGTCAACTCGTGTCCGCTGAGTGAACGGAAAATTGGTACCTGCGATATTTTTTTCATAGCATTAGGGTGGCGAACGAGCACACAGTCCACCTGATGGTAAGTGGATGCTGTGACCCAAAGACATCTACATTTATCCTAGATTAAGAATCAAAATGCAGATGCGTTTTCACCCCTGAGGACTAAGATGAAATGTCTCGTTTCCAGTAAAAAGGGTCTCTCTACACTCACCATAATAAACACAGCAGCATTACGCTGCTATTTTACGCTGGTATTCTGTCCTACCCCGGTCGAGCCGATCCATTCGTGCTACAGCCATAATATAACGGCAGCGTGGCTCTACCACGGTTTTAATTAACTGCTAAGTGACTTGATACTTTAATGTAATGAATTTCCGTAAAGTAATGCCTTATTCTATTGTTTATATTAAAGTGCTACAAATTACTGAAGCACTCCTTGTAACCTGTTCTTGTCCGGCATTGGCTTTGTGATTAGATCGGATGGGATTGGCGACCATGTCTAAAGATAAGGGAAAAACCATATTTTATTTCAACAAATGTTGTATCCGGTTGGCATTTTAACACAGGTTACGACTTTGTATTTCCGATGTTACTGTTAACATAAAAAAAAAACATATTTTTTTATAATATGCAAGTCATGTCGTCAGTTTAACTTATACTTTGAGTCAAGTAAATGCCGATGTTAATTCGAAATGTAAGAGGCCGGATTCATATCTTTGATGTGTCATATACACGTAATATGATCTGATGGCAATTAAAAATCACTTAGTGCAAATACCTTCTCAGAAATGAAAGGAAGGCCTGTGCCAAAGTGTGTAACGTATAACGACAGTAGTTTTACTTTACTTTATTTTTGTAAAAATTATATGATAATGATAATGATGTGTGAGGTGAAATGAACCCAAATTTCATAGACATTAACCCATTTTACCCAGGATGGTGACAGTAATGCAAGTATTGAACTGATGTGTAGAATCGGAATAACTACTTTAATAGTAGTGACCTCCAGACCGAATTTCGTACACGGAGCCCAGTCTTGATGACGACTAGCCTTTTGCGCAGGACAGGATGGTAGTACGAGTGTGCGAGCAAAGGTGTAGTTTACTCCCTCAATCTCATAGTCCGATGTGATGGGAATCACAAACGACCGGTGGGAGATCAGACGCAGGACCAACGGCTTTACATGCTTTCCGTGGAACATGGGTGAAACACCGCCAACTTCCTGTGTTAGGGCAGAAAATCCCACTGCATACCACATGGCATAATTCCACACGAACCTGCTTCTGAGCATCGGTTAAGTTATGCGACACCCAACGCGAAATTATCCTCCCTATGCGAAGTCTCGCATAAAATCTTGTGAACGTTTCCCAAACCAAACTGATTTATATGCTGAATCACTTTTTACGTAATTACCTTCTCTTCAATTGAATTTCTAACTAATAAAACGTTTCCTTCCGTAACACGTTAAAAGCGACCACTTCTTTTTTCATCTCTTAAGTTAGTCAACCGAGCTGAAATTCGTTATATCCGCAGTACACAGTTGCCTTAGAAGGGCCTTTATCTATAAATGCTGAAGTCTATCAAACGATTTGTCCGGTATTAGGGACATTTAAAATAGTAAATATCGTTGTGAGAAAATGTTTCAAATTCAGATCCATTTTTTAATGAAACACGATATTTCAATTTGGCTCTTAAAAATGTGAAGGAAAATTTGAAATTGGAACATTCATATTTTTACTTGTAAATAATCGTATTTTCAATACTAATTATAACTGGCCAGTGTCCCATAAAAAAATCTGCTAAAACTTTCTGCGTGGCTCGTCGTGGATCCGTAAACCTATATAGTTTCTTAAGTTTTACAATTTTGTCAAATTCTGCATTGTTGTTTAAAATTTGTCATTGGATACATTGAGATTCATTAGGGATTGGATACTACTTTATAATTTTGAGTGTTCGTACAAATTATTCGTAAGTGAAAAGAGCTTTCGGTTTTATTTGTTGAATAATTGCTAATTATTGTGAATTCATTCATTCATCATCAGCCTATCAAAAATCCACTGCTGAACAAAGGTCTCCCCATAGATTGCCATAGTTGTCACACGTCACAGGCCTCATTACTGGAGAAAGTGCTTTGCTAGTTAACCATCATCATGATATAGGTGATCACTGGTCATACAATAATTATTAAATGTATTGCCGTGTGAAGTCCTCATTGTCTTTAATATTTGGCGGTATACCATCTCGCGATGGAGCAGTTTTCAAATTTTTTGTGTTCTAGAGGGAATATTTTTATGCATTTGCGATAGAACTCTGGAGAGCATTTTGTACCACTTCCTGAGAACAAAACATTTTCTTTTTTTTTCGCCGCCCATGAACAACTGCAACACCAGGGAAATGGCAAATGCCTAGCTGGCCTTTTAAAAAGGAGTAAGCTCGTTTCTTGAAAGGCCCTAAAAATCGTCTGTGGTAAACGATTCCACAAAGTAGTCGAGCGGTGTATTAATATTTATGAATACTTTATCGATATATTGATTTAATGTTCCCAGCACTAGTCACATCAGAATGACAGCTGTCATTATAATCAAGCTATATTTAAAGAACTATAATAACCATACGACCATACGACAATATTCGACAAAGATCAATGACATTGGTTCTTTTTTAACATGATCACACCATAGATAACCACACAATTTAAAGCTCTCTTTAAACCTTTAAGCTGTGATAACTATCAACTGCGCTAGCACTTCTTATTAGTTTGTGCTATCAACTAAGTCCACAAACTAATAGGAAGTACTAGCGCAACTAAGTCCACGAACTAATAAGAAGTGCTAACGCAACTAAGTCTATGACCATATTTTTTTATTAAGATTTTTGGCTTGGATGCTTGTTCTTTAAGCCATGTCTTCATTAATCTCAATATCAAGTGTTATTAATCCTTTATAGTACACTGATTCACAATTTGTTAATGCGTCACATTGCGCAGCCCTTGGAAGATTTTGACGGTAACTTGAGCCAGCAGATAGTTGACGATAGTACCTGTATGCGCTATATAGTACAAGGCGCCTAAGCAGACAGACACCTTATCTTGAGCTTCACATCACCATTGGAGCACTTGTTTCACCATTTCCAGCAATAGTTCACATGCGCGGACATTTAATACACAAAATTGCATCACTTTTACATATCAAAATCCACTTCAAACCATAATTTAAACAATAATACAGGAGCAGCAATCCGCCGTCGGACAAGTTCCATAACTAACATAACTCTGTATCTTAATGGCTACTTTTAACAGTATAGCTTGTTTGTATGTATAATAAGAAAAATATGTGAGAGAAGTATAATTTAAATGCATAATTCCCTCCTTATTTTAAACAGTTCCAGAAGTAGATGGCATGTGTATTTCTGCATGTATCAAAAGAGTTGGAACAAAACTCCTAGTAAAGCGCACAGCAGTCGATCGACACTCGCTAAGGCAACAAAGTGAGTGCCCTGAAACTGAGGAGATATGAAAAAAGGATTATTTTTAGCGGTAAATACGCAAACTTGTGTCTTATGGGGATTGAACTGGACTTGATTTAGTCGCCCCCAATCCGAGACTGTTCAACAAAGACTCGACTTCAGACACAAGTTTGTTCCGGTACTCGGCGACGTTTTCCCGAGAAATATGAATATTATACATAGATCGACTGCAGCAAATTTAGTTTAAAACAAGACAATCTGTAAACAAAAAAAAATTATGAAATTAATTTAAAAAAATTAATTGTACAATGCACTGTACAATACACTTCTTAGTATATAAGGTACAGTGCATATTTATATATAAATCATAGACATTGAAATATGTAATCGGCGATACTCAATTGAATACATACAATTAGGTAATCAGGTTCTAAATATAGTTCTACAAGAAATAGAAAAAAACGTTTCTCCGCGGTTGTCAATACGGATTTCCGTAGCTTGTTGACTCATAACATAAAATAGGAAATAATTGGTCATACTCTTCTATTGACACTTTATTACTCGGTATGTCTCAGTTTTGTCTCATTCGATGTTAAGGTGATTTGCTATGACTGATCGGAAATGACACTGACTTTGTTTTCACATTAAATAGATATAATCAGATATATCAAATCGGTGACATTTGTTTGATAAAAATTCGCAGTATTTATGACGATATGGTTTTAACTATAAGTAACAAAAGACTCACCTAGTAATTTTTGATAATCATTGCGCTAAGGTAGAAAATTTTAGACCGGTACATTGTCAACACGCTAAGTGGTAGGAGTCGTTATTCACTATTATTAAAGTATCCAAGATGAGTTAACATGTATTTTAATCTCATTTTCTTTCACTATAATTTACTGTAGGCGTTCGTATTTATTTCAATGTTTTGTAAATAACATAGTAAAAAAAACCGCTCGCAATTAGGAAATTTAAGCATTTCTTGATAAAAGTTTGAGAAGTAATCTATATATACCTATAAATAAAACGGAAGTGTCTATTTGTAATATCGAAATAAATATATTGAGCTGAGGGGGCTATTTGCATTCCATTAAGACATGAATAACCATTTTTTGTCTGTCTGTCTGTCCGGGCTAATTATCTTCACAAACATAGAAAGCAGTGTCTGGAGTCATCATCATTACAGCCCTTCACAAGTCTACTGCTGAACATAGGCCTCCCCCAAGGAATGCCACAAAGCACGGTCCTGAACCACCTGCATCCATCGACTTCCTGCATGTCTTACCAGGTCCTCACTCCATCTAGTGGGGGCACGCCCTACACTTGGTCCGCCGGTACGAGGCCGCCACTCGAGAACCTTTTTTCCCCATCGGTTGTCAGTTCTTCGAGCTATATGGCCGGCCCATTGCCACTTAAGCTTACTAATCCGTTGGGCTATGTCGATCACTCTGGTTCTACTGCGGATATCCTCATTTCTAAGTTTATTACGCAGAGAAACTCCGAGCATAGCCCTCTCCATAGCTCGCTGAGCGAACTTGAGCTTCCTCATCCGGCCAGCAGTGAAGGACCACGTCTCAGTTCCATAGGTCATCACTGGCAACACGCACTGGTAGTACAGTGGTTGTACATGGACAAAACAAAGATCATGTTTAATGTCCATGTCACACCTATGCCGGTAATTGTTGGGAGCACTAAGCTCGAAGTTGTTGACGAGTATGTTTACCTGGGACAAATAGTCCGACTAGGTAAGTCCAACTTCGACCGAGAGGTCAATCGACGGATTCAACTCGGTCGTACGGCACATCTTCTCGTCAGGTCTACTTCAAAACTTGTGTCAGGAGTAATCTAATCTAAATTTTATCCGCAAAACTTGTTTTTTTTTTCTGAAAAATGAAATATCGATATAATAAATAGCCTTTAATTATCTTATATGTCAACTTCACATTAATAAATCCTGAAACCGGGCCGGGTCGCTTGTATTAATTAAAATGGCAAAATTATCTCAGTAATAGTTATTCGTATTTCTTTTCATAATTTTTGGGGCAGAGTGTATAATGTATATGTATGTAGTGTAGCCCTCTTATCCCTGACTCTGATGCAATTTTATTGCTATCTTCTCTGAAATTAATTGTTCGATTTCATTGAACACTTCGCACATATAATCTATGTAGTATGAATAGTGCACGGATTTTCACGTGTTTCGCTGTTTTTATTGATATAAAAATCGAAATTTACATATACACACAAATTTGTTGAGCATGTAAATAAATACACAAGCGACTCGCCTCAGCTTCGTCTGTTATGTTATATATTAATGGGGCGTTATTTAGATTTAGTATAATCATCAAAGATTACGATTCATCAAATACAGTGGAGACTGTTTTTGATTAATCGTAATCTTGAAAAGCTTTTCGGATAAAATTTAGCATTACTCTCTATATGTTCGTGAAGTTTCATTACAATCGGTTCAACCATTCCGAAGATTAGCCCCGACAGACAGACGGACAAGACAAGACAAGATATTTTAAGAGATAAGGGATGGAGATATTTAATATATTATCTTTAATTAAATATCAAAGTATTAATATTATCTTTCTACGTCTTCTATAGATTCTAGGAGAGAAATCTCTATTTTTATATCAATGAAAATTGCTAAAGACACATCAAAATACTGTTTACTGTTCACACTACGTACATTATATGTGTTAAGTTTCACGGAAATCAAACCATTACATTAGTATTAAGTGGTATAAAATTAAAAAAACAACGCTTAAAAGCATATGACCAAATAAGTTTTTATAAAAAAAAAAGTTTAACTATGGCTACACAATTTAAAGTTTCGAAACGCGCTAGCAACATGCGCTAAAAGCATTAATTTCGAAATCTAAATTCGTAAGCTATTTTTCTGCGATAACACTTAACTATTAGCAATCGAACATAAGTTATAAGTTGCTCGATGTGTGCGATACAATTTGTAACAATTAGTGTCGTTCTGACAGACCGTCGACCCGACGCGACCGACATCCTGCGATACCGCGATTGCCGACCGCCTATCTAGTACACGAAACACGAACACACTATACGCTACGCATTTAACTGACTATATTATTAGTTTTGTTAATTGTGGCATATCAAACAACATTCAAGTTCTTCGCTTACTTCGATAATATTTTAATTAACTACGATAAAAAGTTCTACAGCTTATCCTCATTATGATTGTGTTTCAGTTATAGCACACTTAAATACAAATACTGTGATAATACTTTAACAGAGTTTTTATTAATAACTAGTTGGTACTCGGCGCGTTGCTGCCACGGAAGAAATAATTGTGGAAATATCTTTTTAAATTTGGAAGAGTTACGAGGGCGACACTGAAACTTTTTATAACTGGCCACTTATAAACGATAATAAAAAAAATAAGTTCAAATTTTGAAAATGGAACGCTTTGCCAATATTATTGTGTATGTATTTTATTAAATTGTCATTTGTTTTCGATTTGGCAGCAAATTGAAAATTGTCTGTGTCAAGTCAGCATGAATTTAACTCGAGACAATTTTCGTACAATGATTTTTTTATTACTTTCGATGTCATTTAAGTCAACAAGAAAGTTATGATAGACTTCAATTGGCCTTTCACGATGAAGCCCCATCTCGTGCCACTGTTTACAACTGGTTTAATGAGTTTAAACGTGGTCGCACTAATCTCACCGATGATCTGCGTGAGACTACGGCGACGACTGAAGATAACATCAGTGTTGTGCAGCGTATGATAAAGACTGACAAAAGAGTGACTTATCAGCAGATTCGGACAAGCTTAGGCATCGATATGAGTCAAGTGCACAAAATCCTCCATGGACATTTAGCGGTCAGGAAGCTTTGTCCCCGGTGGATATCTCATAATTTGACAGAGGCCCAAAACTCCGCCGTGTTGATTGGTGTCGTGAAATGGTTCAAAGATTTAACGGAGGTGACTCAAATGCTGTGTTCGACATACTTGCGGGTGATGAAAGCTGGATTTATTGTTTTGATCCTGAAACTAAGAGACTGTGTGGGTGTTTCCTTCCGAGGAGTGACCAACTAAAGTGAAGAGAGGTCGAAGCGTGGGAAAAAAGATGGTGGCCTCGTTCTTCGGAAGGACAGGTCATTACGCAACAATTGTTTTAGAGGATCGAAAAACTATCTATCTATGTATGATACATATTTTGTTCATATATTTACATATACTATATGTAAAGTTTTTGTATATTATATGTATATCTTAGTATACATATTATATAGTATACATACTTAGTATATTATATATATGTATTTGCACCTGCCACAAAATCTCATCACTCCACGGGTTGACTGGCAGAGATTACCGGTAGGCATTAAGTCCGCCCTTTGTTACCCTTGTTATTAAGGTGTCAACAAACAAGATTAAATAAATAAAAATAAATAAAAACAATTACTGCAGAGTGGTACACTAACAATTGTTTGCCAATTGTCTTGGAAAAAGTTCGGGAGAAACGACCTCGCAGTAGGATCCTCCTCCTTCACCACGACAACGCCTCGTCGTACACCGCCAAGCAAACAATCGACTACTTGGCGACGTCAGACGTGGAATTACTGGGTCACCCGCCCTATAGCCCCGACCTCGCATCTTGCAATTTTTATTTATTTCCGAAAATAAAAGAAAAACTTCGAGGAAAACATTTTATGGACGCCGAGGAAGCAGTGGCTGCGTTTCAAAATGCCGTCGAAGAGACCCCTAAGGACGAGTAGCCAAAGTGCTTTCTCAGTGGTTCCATCGGATGCAGCGATGTAAATGGACACTATTTTAAAAAGATATAATAAAACTAATAACTTGCTAGTTTGTTCAGTTTTTGATTTTCTAAGAACTTTCAGTGTCACCCTCGTATATCGTTTAATAAGGAATGATAATACATTAATTGAAATTGAATGATATATAACGTTCTAATAAATTTTTCGATACGATACGCGCGCCACATACTGTAAGTTAATTGTACTATGCCTATAACCTTTGCGCAAGTGCAAGCAATAAGTTTTACCGCAATCTGATGAACGGTATGGCAGCGCATAAAATACCAACAAACAAAAAATATTTTTTATATATTAGATACTCGTAGGTATTTTTTATGTAAAGAAAAAGTTTAAAGTGTAATCCATTTTAATTATATACCTACCGATAAAAATAAAAGCGTCACGATAGGCAAATTGATTGAAGATAGCAGTATCTCACGTCTTCGCCAAAGGCTACATTGTTTAAAGCACTTTTTGTAATCATCTCTTACGTTACCCGCCCACGGAAGGAGAGAAGGTTAATTTATCTACCTGTAACTGAAAACTCAGAACCTCAGCATTTCCTTCTTTTATGTAGTAGGTGTTACATTCATACCAGCCGAACCAGCATTCCTTCAAAAGTAATATTTTGGGTATATGCGTCTTGATTTCTCTGTGACTCTATAACAGCATCTAAATTATTTCTATATTTATGCCAATGGGCACATAAACGGCCTAATGTACTCATATAACTTGAAGTCAAGTTAATTGTTTAAACTTGCTCTCTCTCTCTCTCTCTCTTTACTGAATGACAATAGAAAGAGCTTGTCTCTCTCTATTACATAAAGAGATAATTAATAACCTATTTCCGCCGCCAAACAGCAGTGCCACTACTATGTTCCAGTCTGAAAAGTAAAGAGAGCCAGTATAATTACAGACTGTGAGGCTTTCCATCTTATTCCTCAGAGGTGACAACGCATCTGTAGCTTTCTTTCTTTGAAATTGGTAGCAGGTGTCCATATGAACTGCAGTAGCCATTTACCATCAGGTGGACTGTAAATTCGTTTGTCACTTCAGTTTTATATAGAACGAAATAAGTTAATATTTAACTTCATTATCATTACTGCCCTTCACTAGTCCACTGAAAGTCCAGTCTACTGAACATAGGCATCCTCCAAGGAATGCCAAAAAGCACGATCATGAGCCACCTTCTATTGAAAGCTTTCACTTTTGAACTGGGTACACAAAAATAGAATTAAGTTATGTGGCGGCGATGTCGTCGCGCCGTAAGCGAAAACGCACCAAAGCCTATCAAAGTTCGGAAGTTAACGCGCTATATATAGATCAGAAATATCTCCGAAATAACACATGGCGTGTTAGCCGCTCCCCGGGCAGAAGACCTTGCCCGGCGGGAGATCTCCCCTTTTCCTCACACGCCCAAATTGGTGACCCCGAAGTGATTTGAGCACGCAACCAAACGACCTTTGCGAAACTGCAACTTTCAAGCCTTCCTCATTATCTTTAAAAACCCCAACCATTCACTCCTGAGAATCATCTTCTGCAGTCTTCAGTTCCTGCAAGCCAGTCCAACTTGTCTTAATCTCGACTCATCGCAGATTTATAAGGTAGACTTTCTGGCACTTGCTCAGGCCCATCTTTCTCACCGGCATCACTTGCAAGCTTAAATCGCGCTATCAAATTTCTGAAGTTAACGCGCTATATACAGGGTTATTTTTCAAAGGGTGGCCAAATTTTAACCATAACTACAAATATATAAATAATGATATACCGTTATTGCAGTTTTTGAAAACCATTTAACCAACCGTAGTATAAATAAGGCTTTTATTTGAAATTATCCCAAATTGAATGTGATTTATGGGCAACAACTACGCGTGCGCGCGCTCCTCTGTGTGCGATTCAATTCACAACGTTTTTGTCGACTGATCGAAGCTTACGAAGGTGTGCGTGCGTAGTAATATACTAGGCGTTAGATATTTACGAATGAAAAGCAGTTAAAATAATGCATCACCACGCATTTTGAAATTAAAAGATAAAAAGGACAGAATATATATTATATAAATAAGTATTTTAAAAAATTACTTATTTTGAACTTTCTCTGCAAATTTGGCAGTTTTGGCAAAATAACCGTGTATAGAACAGCTCCGAAGTAACACATGGAGCGTTAGCCGCTCTCCGGGCAGAACACCTTGCTCGGCGGGAGATCTCTCCTTTTCCTTCACCGGCCACAGTTATAAGTCTAAGTCTGTGTGATGAGCTAGATTAGGTAGACGGGTAGGCAAAAAAATAAATTAGGTTTTAAGAGTGTCACAGAATAGTTGATTTATTAATTAATTAGAATTACAAAGTTAGATTGCAACGGGTAGGTCAGGGTTACAAAGGGTTAGGGTGAAAAGGGTAGCGCCGCATGAGACTAAAGAGCCAGCCAGTCCCTCAATTGACTCAGAGAGGTGAGGACACGCAAGGAAGGAAGGGAGGATCCAACATCGCAGCGGTTTATAAGCAAGTAGAGTGCGGCATAGATGAGGTGCAATATAAATATTCATTTAATTATATTGAAAAGAATGCAAACGTTTAGCTATAGTACATGAGTAAAGAGTCGGCTTCTTTACTCATGTGGCTATAGCTCAAAAGCATACTATAATTTTGCTGGCAAAACATTTAACATAGCAGCAGAGCACACTAAACGAAAGAGAAACCAATTAAATTATAATATTATTAAACTTAGCTTAAGACAGCAACTATTAAATTATTTAAGCAACTATTTAAGCAACATATTCAAAATATAGAATTTTTAATTACCTAGGCAGCTAGGTGTGCTTGCCACATGGCGTGCAGCACACAAGACAAAGAATAATTATTTAAATTACAACACCAAGATCTACTCGCAGCTAAAGGCGTTGTGCTTTATATTTTAAACAAAGGAAAACAATATTTTAACTATAATTTAGTGGTTATAGGTGAAGTTAACATTTTACAAAGCGATACGAGACAAATACGTTTATAGGAAATTATCTTAGTGGGTAACTTTTTTTTATAAAATACAAAAACTAACACCCAGAAGGTGCTTACTCAGATCGTTTAACAATACGACTTTTTATTTAATACTAGCGATCCGTCCCGGCTTCGCACGGGTGATTTCTGGATCTCGACAACAGCTCCACCTACCGGGTTCAATTGTGAATCTAAACCATCCAGGGTGGTCCCTGGATGGTTAAGATCACAATTCAACTCACACAAACATACACAAAAAAAACATCAGAATAGGTCGAGCCAGTTTCGAGTTTTAGCGAGACTAACGGACAGCAATTGATTTTTATATATAGCGATTATTTTATAGGTATTGCAGTAAAAGTAAGTATTATATTTTTAAATATTAACAGGTATTGTTTAATGTGTATTACTAATATACCTAAAGCGTGTTCCCTTGTTGATTCATAAAATACATGTAATAATGACCCAGGCGGCGGTCTAGCCGCGATTAATACCATATGGTTTTTCTATTTAAAATACATCGTATGTGTTTATATTACAAAGATCGTTAATTCATCTTCTTAAAGCTGTTTCGATTGTTCTTATTTCTGTACCCCAATTTCTGTTATTTATTGATTTAAGCATTGTTTGAAAATAATATGTTTAAAACGGCGGACTTAATGCCATAAGGCATTCTCTGCCAGTCTAACCTTAACATTAACAAGAGAAGGTGTAATGGGTGCAAAGCACATTTTAAACAGATACCACTAGCACATACATAATGAATAAGCAACTTAAAAATAAAAGCTATAAAATCCTATCATAATCTGTCCGCAAAACCTACAAACCAAAACACTTTTACTACTACTAAACCTTTTTATTTAGTAAGTTTAGTAAGTTCACTGCCACTGCCGAGTATACTCGTACGTTTTCAAAAATGCCCTAATTGCCATATTATATTAATTAAAAGATGCTGCGAGGTGGCATGTAAGAAAATCCCTTATTTTATTTCGTCACGTGGGTGTCATAAAAAGCGACTATGGGAAATTATATTTTTTTTGTTAGACTTAAATTACCCACCCAGCGACGGACAGGATCGTCAAAGGTGCAAGGCGTCTGCTAATGTGCTCGCAAATCTTGACAGTTAAGATAAATCCTCTTTACAATAAGGGAGGGTCATGTCCAGTAATGTACTTAAACGGTGATGATGAAGAAAAGGTCTGCTTTTAGAATAGAATAGAATATATTTTCATTCAATATAGATTACATGAAATTATTATTGAAAGTAATTTTTTACTTTTACCACTGGTTCGGAAAAGACCTATGTCCTTGGAAGAACCAGCAAGAAACCCAGCGGGACTTTAAAAAAAAGTAAATTATACAATAAGAAAGGTTGTACAATATTTACAAAATTTCTTTTAGAAACAGCTTGGAAGCGACCACCTCATTCCCAGGGGTTATTATCAACCATGTATTCATTTAACGTATATTCAACTGAAGTTTTCTTTAGACGTATATTCACTTGAAGTTGACTGCAGGTGTCCATAGCCTTCAGAAGCCGCTTACTATCTGGACGTGGAATGTAAGTTTGCTTGTTACCTCAGATTTATAAAAAAATACGTTTTATTCAGTTTGAAAATATTTTGTTTTCGTTTATGAAAGCAAGTATCTTGATTAACTATTTTTAATTAATGAACGCTGTATCAAAATTGTTTCAATTACTTGGAGATATCCAAAGAATACTTTTTAGAGTGTGGGGTAAGACAGGGTGGGTTGACTTCTCCTCGTCTCTTCAACAGTGGTAGAGCCACGCGGTAGCTTTTGCTGTCTTACGGATAGGCCGGCTCAAACCGGGGTGGTACCACGACCTCACAGAATACCAGCGTGAAGTAGAGGTTTACCTCTACGTATCGCTTGGTGAGTGCAGGTGGCCGGAGGCCCAATCCCCCCCCCCCTCATCAACATGGTAGCGGAATTAAATGTAATCAGACTACCCCAGTAGGGTACCAGCACCCCTGGAGAATCCACAAACTTTTGCAACATCAGGGGACTTCATTCCAACCATAACGCTATCCACTACCATCTGGAGACGGCGAAGCCAGCCTTGCTCTTTTTAACCGAGACTCAGGTGTCCTCTCCGGCTGATACTTCATATCTCTCCTACCCGGGGTACAAATTAGAACACTCCTTTGTGCCCCGGGCTGGAGTTTGCGTATACGTCAGAGAGGACATTTGTTTTCGACGCCTCGGCAGACTTGAAGGTACGGACCTGTCCATCCTATGGCTGCGCGTAAATAGCGACGACCTTCCCCGCATCTACGGGTGTCTCTATAGGTCCCATAGCGGTAATACCGAAACAGACCGACTCATCGACCACGTTCAAATGGCTACAGATTCCTTGCTACAGCAGATCCCATCCGCAGAGATCGTGATCCTTGGCGATTTTAACGCCCACCACGCCGAATGGCTCAGTTCACGTTTAACCGATCATGTGGGGAGTTTTGTTTATGACTTTGCCTTGGCATATGGTCTTACACAGCTGGTTACTTCGCCTACGGGGATTCCAGATTTGGAGGATCATGCACCTTCCCTGTTGGACCTTCTGCTGACCTCTCATGCGGACGGATATTAGGTTTCCGTCGACGCCCCCCTAGGCTCGTCGGACCATTGTCTTGGCCGGAGTGTGGTGCCACTCACACTAACGTCGCGGTTGCATTCTGCAGGCTGCCGCCGTGTTTGGCACTATAGGTCGGCTGATTGGGTTAGGATGCGGTCTTTTTTTGCATCCTACCCTTGGGGGTGGATTTGCTTCTCGTCGGACGATCCCAGCGTTGATGCTGATTCTGTCGCTGATGTGGTACTTCAGGGTATGGAACTTTTTATTCCATCCTCTCTAGTGCCCATCGGAGGCAGATCCCAACCATGGTTTGGTCGCTCCTATAAAATAGCATCACGCTATAAGCAGGAGTGATACCGGGCCTGGGCTGACGCATCAACGTCTCGGGATGTAAATACCAGCGCTCTTAAAAAGAAGCATTATTCCGCCTCCAGGTCCTTCAAAAGAGTCACTACCAAGGCAAGCTCTGAGCACATCGGCAGAATTGGCGAGAAGCTAGTTCAACTTCCTTCGGGAAACTTCTGTCAGCCATCTCTTCCATCTCTGCACAGAGAGGACGACTCACTGGCCCATGCCGCAAAGGAGAAAGCCGAGCTGTTAGGCTGTTTGATGTCGGGGGGAACACATCGCCGACCATCCCGCGGTGTGAGTGCTCCATGCCGGATGTGCGGTTTACACAGAGCTCGGTTCGCAAAGCACTCCTTTCCTTGGACGTCAGCAAGTCGAGTGGGTCTGACGGAGTCCTTCCCATTGTGCTGAAGACGTGTGCTCCGGAGTTGGCACCGGTTTTAATGCGTCTTTTCCGGTACTGCTACTCCCAAGGCATAGTCCCGAATTCATGGAAGATAGCTTTGGTCCATCCGATCCCTAAAAAAGGCGACCGCTCAGACCCGTCTAACTACAGGCCTGGAGAACAAGAAGAGAAGAAAGCGCTTCTTTCGAACCTTCCTTCCTATGGGCTTCCCGAGAAATTGTGCAAATGGATCAACAGTTTCCTTGCTGATCGGAGCATCAAGGTCGTAGTTGACGGTGTATGCTATGATTACAAGCCTATCAACGCTGATGTTCCACAATGCGTGTGCTATCACCGACGCTGTTTCTCCTGCATATCAATTATATGTTGCAAACTGGTAACATTCATTGCTATGCAGACGATAGCACTGGTGATGCCTTATATACCGGCCGTGTCAATATTTCTCAGGAAAACGTCGCCGAGTACCGGGACAAACTTGTGTCTGAAGTCGAGTCTTTGCTGAACAAAGTCTCGGATTACGGGCGACTAAATTTAGTCCAGTTCAATCCCCAGAAGACATAAGCTTGCGCGTTTACTGCTAAAAAGAACCCCTTTGTCGTATCTCCTCAGTTTTAAGGCACTCCCCTTGCTGCCTCAGCTAGCGTCGGAATCCTCGGCGTCGACATATCTAATAGCGTGCAGTTTCGTGGTCACTTGGAAGGGAAGGCCAAATTGGCCTCTAAAAAGCTTGGCGTGCTCAGCAGAGCAGGACAGTATTTCATGCCGGCACATCGCTTGCAACTTTACAAGGCGCAGGTTCGGCCTCACATGGAATACTGTTCTCATCTCTAGGCCGGGGCACCCCAGTGCCAGCTCCTTCCACTTGACCGCATCCAGCGCAGAGCGGTTCGAATCGTCGACGACCGAGTTCTTTCTGATCGGCTCGATTCACTGGCGCTGCGTAGGGATATTGCATCCCTTTGCATTTTCTATCGAATCTACCACGGGGAGTGCTCTGAGGAATTGTTCGGATTAATTCCAGCCGCCAAATTCCACGAACGCACATCGCGTCAAAATTCACGATACCATCCTCATCATCTGGATGCTTGGCGGTCCACCACTGTGCGTTTTACTAGGAGTTTTCTTCCACGTACAACTTCTCTGTGGAATTGTTTACCACCGGAGAAATCAATTGATGGACGAGCTTAATAGCACCAAAGTCGGATGTCATATTGACGGTGTATGCATCAATAATATAAGCTATGCAGACGACATGGTCTTGCTAAGCCCATCTATCGGTGCATTGAAGAGACTGATAAGGATTTGTGAGTCTTACGCCGCGGCCCACGGGCTCAAGTACAACACACAGAAAAGTGAAATAATGATTTTCAAAGCAGGCAGCAAGTGCTACTCACTACCAAATGTCACACTCTGTGGTAGTAGTCTGAATAGAGTTGAGAAATTTAAGTACTTGGGCCACTGGGTCACCGAAAACCTAACTGATAATACTGATATAGAGCGGGAGCGCAGGTCGTTGGCTGTCCGATGTAATATGTTGATTCGCAAGTTTGCACGCTGAACAGAACAGGTTAAGCTTACGCTTTTCAAAGCATATTGTCAGTCTTTCTATACATGCAGCCTGTGGGTGAACTATACACGGAGGGCATACAATGATCTGCGCGTCCAATACAATAATGCATTGAGAATTATAAAGGGGTTGCCTCGGTATTGTAGCGCCTCTGGCATGTTTGCAGAGGCTGATGTTGAAGGGTTTGAAGCCATAATGCGCAAAAGATGTGCCTCATCAACATCAACATCATCCTCAGTGTACTAGCGGATAGATGGGATTCACCAATGTTGGGGCATAGGATAAATCTGCATACTGCAAATTAGACACACCACGACCTAGAGTCGTATATTAATTTTTAATTTTAATTTTAGTTTTAATTTTAATTTTATTTAATGTTTATATTTACTGATTTTAATTTCCTTTAATGTTATAGGTGTTTAGATTATAATTTTTTAACAAATATGGATAATTTGTCTGAAATAAATAAATTATTATTATTATTTTTATAATTTTTTAATCTTATGCCAAATTTTCTAGTAGCACGACTGAACATGATTTTCTTTTATAAGTGTATGAATGATACTTGCAGTAAGAAATTTATAGACTATTCGTTATAGTATTGGCAAAATTTGAATTTCTAGGTACGTGGCTGCCACTTGTATGAATGTGATAATAATACGTTACATTCTGAGCATGTATTTTTACGTGGTAGAGCCACGCTGCAGCTATATTATAGTTGTAGAGTCGGCTTGACCGGGGAAGGACCACGCTTTCACAGAATACCAACGTAAAGTAGCAGCTTAATGCTGCTGTGCTTCATATGGTGAGTGAAGAGAATCGGAAACCCTTTTATCTGGAAACGAGGCAATCCATCGTAGACCTCAGGGGTGACAACGCATCTGCATTTTGATTCTTAATCGAAGATAAATGTAGATGTCTATGGGCGGCAGCATCCTATTACCATCAGGTAGACTGTGTGTTTGTTTGTCACCCCCATTCTATAAAAAATGTAGAGAAATAGCAGTACCTTCGGCTGAAGGTTGATGATTTTCCAGTCGAGAACTAATATAATAAGGCGTTGCAATTCATACGATTTTTAGATGATTTTTTGCTACTCGTCAGTCAGGTGAATCTAAATTTTTAGGACATTACTTCAATTTATAAATTTTATGAGCCGTAGAACAAAATGAAACGATGAATTCTTGTATGCTGTCAAAAAATGTCAGATTCAGAATTCTGTCGACTGATTAATGAGAATTTTATATGTATACTATAACAGCCTTTTGCGTGCAAGGAATGGCATCGTCTGATATTCTATTTGTCTTAGGTCTCAGATTACAAAAGTCCCTTATAAGATAAAATAAAATATTTGTGAATCACTTTACATTGCCACGTCCAATGATCATTTATCAAACACGTCTTAAGCTGTGAAATAATTTTTTGCTTACGTGTTTTTTCTTAGAAATAGAGGTCAATTTGAAAAAGACGTAGCGGTCAAGCTATAAATACTAGGAACTTAGTTTTTTATGTTAAAAACTTAAAACCTTGGAACTAATCTATTGAGAATTCATGTTGAGAGTCTTTTTGTTGCAATATCATGGCTCTCATCTCTATACTCTAGTTTCATCTAGATACGTGAAAAATATACTACACTCACGGTCTCTGGAGTAAAGATATATCTTAACGAAATGTTATTTTCAATTTTAAATTATGTTAGAAGTTTTCAGCAAATACGGAAGTTATAATATGGGGAAACGAATGAATTTATATATTACTAGTGGTTAAAATTAGACCGTTATTCATTTATCAGATCCTAAACACAGATATCGAATAAACAAAATATAAAACAAATGCTTTTTGCATGAAAGTCAACAAACGACATAATTTGTCCAAGCGATTATGTATTTGAATTGGCAGGGTAAACACAATTAATGTATGTTTAATTTAACTTAATTTTCCTTGATCTGTCGGTCACCGTGCACCACGTTTTACTACGTAGTAGAGCCACACTGTAACTACATTATGATCGGCTCGACCGGGGAAGGACCACGCTCTCACAGACTAATAGAGTAATATAACAACTAAATACTTATGTGTTTCGCATGTTGAGTGTAGAGAGAACCGGAGACCTTTTTACTGGAAACGAAACATTTTATCTTGCTCTCAGGGTTGACAATGCATCTGCATTTTGATTTTTAACAGATAAGACATGTAAATGTCTGTGGGCCACAGAATCCACTCACCATCAGGTGGACTGTGTGCTTGTTTGTCACCCTTATTTTATAAAAAAAATGTGAAGTTAGCTTCAGGGCAAGAGTAACTGTTTTTGTGGCATTCCTCGAGGAACATATGAGGCGCTCTATACATATTATAATAATGGTATTATGGTTAGTCGTTCTGGCTTCCACGAAGTTTACTTTTATAAATACGGTATTAAGTATAATAAATAGTCTCGAATCTCCATTGCAGGTTAGCACAGACAATTCAAGTTCGATCCCTAAAAAAGGCGACCGCTCAGATAAGTCCAACTACAGGCCTATCGCTATCACCTCCTTGTTCTCCAAAGTAATGGAAAGCATTATTAACTGCCAGCTCATGCGGTACCTTGAGGATCACCAGCTGATTAGTGACCGCCAGTACGGTTTCCGTTGAGATCGCTCAGCTGGCGATCTTCTAGGTTACCTAACTCATAGATGGGCGGAGGCGGTGGAGTCCAAGGGTGAGGCGTTGGCCGTTAGTTTGGACATAGCGAAGGCCTTCGATCGGGTTTGGCACAAAGCGCTTCTTACGAAGGTTCAAATTGTGCAATTGGATCACCAGTTTTCTTGCTGATCGGAGCATCAAGGTCGTAGTAGGAGGTGCATGCTCCGATTACAAGTCCATTAACGCTGGTGTTCCACAAGGCTACGTGCTATCACCAACGCTGTTTCTTCTGCATATCAATGACATGTTGCAAACCGCTAACATTCATTGCTATGCGGATGACAGCACTGGTGATGCTTTATATACCGGCCGTGCCAATATTTCTCGGGAAAACGTCGCCGAGTACCGGGACAAACTTGTGTCTGAAGTCGTGACTTTGTTCAGCAAAGTCTCGGACTGGGGGCGACTAATCTAGTCCAGTTCAATCCCCAGAAGACCTTGTGTCTTACGCGTTTACCGCTAAAAAGAACCCCTTCGTCGTATCTCCTCAGTTTCAAGGCACTCCCCTTGTTGCCTCAGCCAGTATCGGAATACTCGGCGTCGACATATCGAGTGACGTGCAGTTTTGTGGTCACTTGGAAGAGAAGGCCAAATTGGCCTCTAAAAAGCTTGGCGTGCTCAGCAGAGCGGGACAGTATTTCATGCCGGCACACCGCCTGCAACTTTACAAGGTGCAGGTTCGGCCGCACATGGAATACTGTTCCAATCTCTGGGCTGGGGCTCCCCAGTGCCAGCTCCTTCCATTTGATCGCATCCAGCGCAGAGCTATTCGAATCGTCGGCGACCGAACTCTTTCCGAGCGGCTTGACTCACTGGCACTGCGAAGAGATGTTGCAACTCTTTGCGTATTTTATTGCATTTACCACGGGGAGTGCTCTGAGGAATTGTTCGGACTAATTCCAGCCGCACAATTTCACCATCGCACATCGCGACAAAACTCGCGATACCATCCATACCATCTGGATGACTAGCGGTTCACCACTGTGCGATTTAAAATAAATTTTCTTCCTCGCACAACTTCCTTGTGGAATCAACTACCACCAGAGATTTTTCCGGACGGATACGACTTAGGGACCTTCAAGAAAAGAGCGTACTCCTTTGTAAAAGGCCGGCAACGCATCTGCGATTCCCTGGTGTTGCAGTTGTTCATGGGCGGCAGTAATCACTTACCATCAGGTGAGCCGTATGCTCCTTTGCCCCCTCTGCTATAAAAAAAAGTTAAAAAGTCATCCAAAAAATTATTTTTGCTACGTTAAATACGTTTTACACACATTTTCACACGGACAGAATAGAATAAAATAATATTTAATTTAATATAGATCACTTGTGTAATTCTTATTGCACGTCATTTTTTACTTTACCACTGGTTCGAAAAAAAACCCTCTGTCCTGGGAAGAACCAACAAGAAACCCAGCCGGACTTTTTTTTTAAAGAAATTTTTACATGAATGGTTGTACAGTAGTTGTAGTTGTATTTACAAAATTTATTTTAGAAACAGCTTGGAAGCGACCACCTCGTTCCCAGGGGTTATTATCATTATTCATTTATATTATAATAACCCTTTTTTACAGTTTTAGTTTAATAAAATATTTAAACTTGGTAATAGAGAGAGCTTGTATATTATTTTCTGGGACTTTGTTGTAATAGCGTATACATTGCCCCAAGAATGAATTACTGACTCTGTGGAGTCGAGAACAACAAGATAAGACAAGGATTCATACCTGAAAAAATTACTTACAAATATACAAAAAATGTATTTAATACATATTTCTAAGTCGCGTAAGAGAATTCCACTACCTACCCCATATTGCATTAAGAAAAAGTATAGTTTCAAGTATACTTTTTTCTTAAACTCTATTGATTAAAAACCGTTGCGTATTAATATAAAATTCTTTTTTTTTGTATTAAAAAGTTGTTACTCGAACTAAATAAATAACAAACACACATACTTTCAAAATAGAAACTATTACGACTAAATTCATAGATTAAAAAAAATAACAGTGGAAGATTTCAATCACCGAAAAAATTATACGAACAAATTCGGTTAGTCACCACACGAGGTAACGGTACGTTTCATGTGGGTCAAGTACTCGGAAATTAGTGAACGCCGGGTTACCGTCTTACTCATCAGCAGCCATTGTGGTAAGTAAACATTGAAGCAAAGCTGAGGATTAACTAAAGCGAGAATAGTGATGTCAGCTTACGCTCTTTCTGAAGATTATTGGGAACAACGCGGAATTTCTTAAATTGTATGCATTTGTAAATTGGTTTATGTCGTAGTTTTGTCGTGTAGGAGTGTTGCTGAGTTGTGGCATTAAATTCAAACACGGAACAAGACCACCAATATAATTCTATAGCAAAATATCATCAATGACATTTATTTATTTATTTAATCTTTATTACACATCTTAATAAGGGATATAAAGAGTGGACTTAATGCCTTATGGCATTCAATACCAGTCAACCCTGGATGATTTGAGAAACTGTGGCGGATGTAAACAATCACTTCATAAATTTAATAAATAAGTAATAAAGATATTGAGGTACAACAAAATGACTGACTGAAATTTTTGAGAAAGAGAAGAATTTCTTAACAAATCAGTATTTAAATCACCCGTTATTATGTAGTGCGTGTACTCAGATGAAATGGTAGAGTTCAATTCAAGAGCGTTTAAAAATTAACAGCAGTTTGACAGTATACTACCCCAAGAATTGCCCTTACTACATCTTTGATATCGATTTCCAGAAACAGAAACTCCGATGAGGCAGAGTACGGAGATGGAGAAGCAAGATAGATCTTGTTAAGATAGATGGATAGATGTAGAGTGTGAGGTGACTTATTTTGCACTTCAAAATAGTATCTGCCATTTTGGCTACTTGAGGTCACAACTCATAAAAGCATAGACACACATATAATATACATACATGCATATAGGTATTATTTATTTATTAAATCTTTAATGAACTTTACAAAAACAGTAAAGGATCAAAAGATGGACTTAATACATGCTTTATGCCAACCTTAGGCCAGCCTTAACCCTAAGAACGAAGTTACAGAGAACAAGAAAAATAATAAAAAGTATACATATACACACATATCTAAATATACATAAAATTATGAAAACCAATAATATATAATATATATAAAAATACAAACATACATATTATATATAATAAAAGATACATATACTAATCAAACAATGATAGAGATAACTGTAATCATGACTGAGCAATTTTAACGATGTTTATAAAATGAATGCGAATATTCTTCTTAAATGCTTGTTTGCTGGAAGACAATCTTAAATTTTTAAGCTGATAATTCGAAAAGCGCGCCTTTGGAATAATTTGCCTGCCTATCTGCTTGTACAGCAAAGGATGAAGAAATTTGGAAAATCCAAAAGTGCACGCCTCATGAGCGTTTTTATTTTTTTCATCAAAATTAAATGAAATTTTTGGTGAAAAAAATAAATAACTTTTAAATGGTGTTGAGTTCAATAACAAAAATCAATAGGGATCCTCCTCAGAATATATGGAATCTTATTTAATACTATATATCTGAATCTATTGCTTACATTTCTATAATATTAAGAGAGAAGACTCACCGACGCACAGACTAACGGACGGCAGTCCATATATATTTTCAATTACATTTTTTGTTATGTAATCTAAAATGAATCAATTAGAAAATAAGCTAATCTTATAATTCAATGTCTGTAGTTATTATAACGTTAATGATAATATGGATTTGATGTCTAGCTAAAAGTATAAGAACGATTTTATGTAGCGAAATTGAGGTATAGCCACATATCGAGTAGAGCACTCCCTCACATTGTGAGGCGTGCAATATGAAATGAGAACGATGAAGAGGAATAGAATGGAAAGGGTTTTCGATCAACGAAGCTGTTTGTCTTGAGCGTCATGCAAAAACCGTAACCTACGTATCAGATTATTCTCATCTATCATCTAGTGTCTGTGATGGCTTTTACAGCTTCATAGGACTAGGGCTCGCGGCCTGAAAGGAAGATATAAGAGAGCTATAAATCAGTGGTTCCCGAATATTAAAGAAAAAGATATGGAAAGTATCTGACGAATAGGAAGCCATTTCAGCTCAGAGCGGAATTAGGAAAAATGATCAAACTTGCGAAGATGAAAGATAAAAAAAATACCGTTATTGACGAGACGATTCAGCTGATAGGAAGAGCTCAGTTAGGACAAGATAACTCACATCAGAATAATCAATAAAGGGGAAAATAAGAGATTGCACCGGAGTTAACTTTACCAAAGTTAACTTTAAAAGCCACTTGACAATACTCAGCATGATTGTATTAAATCATTTAAGTCACTGCAAACTTCTACTGCCTCCTGCAAAATAATCAAACTACCATACGTTCGGTTTAAAAATTCTGTTTAAAACGGCCAAAAACGGGTATTAAAATAAATTAAATTACAAAACGCGACCAACTCTCCTGTCGTTTTCAGCGAAATAATAAAATATTTTCTTTGGCAGAACCCGCTACCACGGCTGAGCCACCACGGCTCTAGCCGCTCAGATGGTTACCACTCGCTGTTAATTTCGCAAGACGCAAGCAACCAGGGTTTGATCCCGGGCGGCACCAATAAAATTGTAATGGCAATTTTAAGTGCTGATTTACCACGTGCTCGGAGGTGAAGGAAAAGATCGTGAGGAAACCTGCATGTTTGAGAAATAAGAAAAAAAATATTTCGAAGACATGTGAAGTTAGCCCACATGCTCTGGGGCAGCGCGGTGGACATTTCCTTGCCCTAAAACCCTCTCAGAAATGAGAGGAGGCCTGCGCCCAGCACTGGGACTGTACCTTTAACTTTTTAACTTTTAACTTTACCTTGACCGGAAAACAGTTTCTAAGACTTAGTGACCGCTTGGTGAAATAGGCTCTGCGGTCAGCCACCGCAGTGTCTATTTCACTTGATGATGCCTCTTTTAGAGGCGAAACACGTGTCGTATTATCAACAATGGTGTGTCCCTAGTGTAGTAGTGTGGGAAGAAGTGGTGGTGGAATTGATAGTGCACGCAATTGAGAGAGGGTTCGGAGGGGACACATTATTTTATATACTGATATTAGGTAACTATTTTTTAACATCTTTATTGTTAAAAAATACTTATAGTTAAACATATATGTTTTACAATTATTTATGTAATGTTACATTACTTAATTATTTAATAAATAATTAACGTGACATAGGCTTGACGTAAAAGACCCAGACCGGCGACGCGACGGGGAGCAACGTCAAATGTACAGTACATGCAATTGTCAGTCCACATGCAAATACCGCCCTTTATTATAAGAGGCCCACGTCCAGCTGTGAAGTTTTATGGGTTAATGATTTTGTAATATTACTCCTTATATATTATAATATAAACTAATTTATAATTAACATACACTTGTTGGCTTAGCCACCTATACCTTCGTTCACAATTTTCCAACTATTCCCGTTTTCGGCTAAACGTAGTCCGAGGGGGTTGCTGCTCTTTGAATTCTGCCTACCCCCCCTGGGGAATTACAGGCGCGATGTTCTGTTTATGGTTAAGTGTAACTTCAAATAGAAAAGAAATCCGTTAAAACAAGATTAAATATAAATTATGATTCTTTTTTTCAAGTAATGATCACTTGTCTTTATGAATTTGTAATATAATATACTTTTTATTATACAAATCTATGACACAGAATACTTGCGTCAATAAGTAGTGAGAAGTTCCGACTTATCCACTACCTGCGCGACGTTGAGTGACGCTCCTGTGGAATAGGGGTCAGACATGGTAAGAGGAAAAACGTTAGGTGCTCGACTATTCAATTACTTGTGTTTATCTTTTAATAAATTGTGTATAAATTATACATTTATAGGTTTTTTAGCGATAGAATTGAAAGTTTTAATAAAAGGATTGACACTTTTGTATCTTTTTAAACATTATACTTTCTACATAATCTGTATACACATGAATAAAAAACATGTGTGCAGTTCACACGTGGTAGAAGTAAAACTTTCAAAAAATTGCGAGCAGAATTGCTTTGTGATAGCGTTAAGTCTACTTATTCTGTAGATAAAGTCATTTTACCGAACAAAAATTTATTGGCTCTAAAGGTGGTACGTAAAATAGACGCTAGATGGCCTAAACACGACTAATTTAATATAAATCGGTAAGTTATGAAATCGTGATGGTTATGAATGGATTAGTTAAGATAATTTTATTTTAACAGTTAAAAGTTATATTAATGATCTATAAAGCACCGCACAAAGAGGAGACCGAGATAATAGTTGTATTCTACCTCATTCTATCGCAGGTTAAATCCTATAAATGAATATATTTGTCTCTTTTCAGTGTCGCATTCCGTTTCATCGAGTTTCAAATCACAAAGATTCTAAAGATGATGTCTCTTCACAAATCTGATATGATATTTGTAAATAATAGTTTTGTCGTAAGGTGGAATAATCTTTTCAGAAATTAGTTCCATTTAGCAAATGTTTATTAAATTGAAGTTACAAACGAACTTGCGACACTTGCAACTAACTTCAACTATAATTATACATGCTCTCTTCCCTTCAGACTGGGATATTGACATTTGCTATGAAATTCCACACTTTATATTTTAGTCGGCATATTTTCGCGGGATTTCTTTTGAGAAACAGATTATAATTCTAATACTAAGAATTATATACTACTTTTTGTAATAAGCCGGATTATGCCTTAGGCATCAGTGGAGTGTATGCGTTGGGGCGAATGGTATAACTACGGGTTAGGGTAACGCCGTAAAGCAAGGTCCTGTGGCACCTGCATCCATCGACTTCCTGCATCTCTCACCAGGTTATAACTCCATCTTGTTTCCACTTAGGACATTAAAACAGAAGAGTGTGTGTTTTATGTGCACGCCAAACGTAGTAATATTCTCTCGTTTCTTCCAGAAACTATTATCTGCGCGGGAAATAAAGTGTCATAAGTGTCCACGCAAACGAGTTACTTAACCTCAATGTCTCATAAAACTATACGATTGAAAAATCCAAAACGAAAATCATTTAAATACGAGTTTCATATTTTTTGCTTTCAGCTGGCCTTAATGACACGACATTAAGCCCTACAGAGGTACTGGCGTAAGTGAATTCATCACCCTAACTTGTTTTGAGGGTGTTATCCACAACAAAGGGTGGTGTCCACACAAGAACAATATGCTATTGACCTACGATGGCGTAATGATCTGGTATGTATACGGTGTGAATTTTTCAACTGAGCATGATTAGCTTAACCAGAAACAAAAGAATGTACAAAGGATCCTTGTGGACGATTTTGGTGAAAACTTAATAACTGTACATATAATATATAGCCGGATTCGACACATTTAGCGTCATAAAATCATATTCTAATCTCTGGTTCTAATTTCAAATTTTTATCTATTTGCGGCTATACATTACAAAAAAATATATGTGAGAATGAATTGGCACCGAGATATTAAGCTTTATATGGCAACACGCACAGATACAGA
The DNA here is from genome assembly GCA_029286625.1 of Parnassius orleans. Classification (NCBI taxonomy): domain Eukaryota; kingdom Metazoa; phylum Arthropoda; class Insecta; order Lepidoptera; family Papilionidae; genus Parnassius; species Parnassius orleans. The sequence continues at coordinate 251,164 of JAGSMP010000182.1, read as the reverse complement.
AAAATATATAATTCTTATCTTAGAAATTAGCCAGGTAAATATCAGTATTAAAAAAAAGCATTCAAAATACATCACGTCACAATCAATGCGATAAGCAATCAAATCTCAATTGAAATAGAACGGAACTTAGACCGCATTTTCGGCTTATATCAGCGCATATCGTTCTCGATAAGGTTCCATTAATCATACATTCAAAACGCCCATTCAAACTTTTGTTTCAGTTTACGCACGCGCATTGGTACATATAAGTACTTAGACATGATTTATCATCGATGACCATATTTTAAACAAGCGCATACCTAGTTAATAAAAGCCCTTTTACTTACCTACATACTTATTTTTCCTATTTATTTCAATGTTGATATTTCCTTATTATAATAGTTTACCACGTTTTAAATAATTAAAATGAGAACTTATAATTTCTATTTTTAATAACGGTGATTTTCCCCTGAACCCCTTTTTTTGTTTATACATGCAATCTAGCTTTAAATTGGGCCTATTCTTTTCAAATCAATGAACTGAACATCCGATGTTGCCGGTTGCCAGCCCAGACTAGACGTTTTTTATGTGACTGCATTTAGTTGTGCGAGTAGCTAAAATAAATGTTTGGCTTGACAATTTTTTGGATGTGGTATACATCCGAAGTAACGCTGTTGTTTTGGCAATGCATTAATATTTTTAATTTGCTTGTTTATTTATTTCTGGAACGAAGTTCCTTATCGGACGGTACGATTTTGGCGGATGTGGGCTAGGCGAGAAAAAGTGTAAGGATTTTTCCGTCACGACCCCTTCTGACGTAGTGTAAATGTCCTTGGCGGCTATAAGGAAGCGAGATGGAATAATATCCATCTCCACTTTTTCTTATCTTACCATGAAAGAAATATTATTTTATTTTAATGTCGCTTCATTTTAATAGACGCTAGTAATTCATTTATTTGTATTTGTTAATCAATAATATAATAGGTTTATTAATAATAATATACTACGAAAGGAACTTCGTTCCAACCGAGTGTTCCACGACACTCACGCATGTTTTTTTATTCTTTAATTGCATTCCCTTACCTTTGCCGTTATAGCCTATCAAAAATCCACAGCTGAACATAGGCCTCCCCCATAGATTACCTCATAGGGTAATCTATCTTTTTCTACTGACTTCAAAAAGGAAGAGGTACTTACTCAATTCGACTGTATGTTTTTCTTTTTTTTATGTGTGTTACTTCATAACTTTTTTCTGGGTAACCCGATTACGATGATTCTTTTTTATTTGAAAGCTGGTGCTTTTCATGTGGTCCCATATAAATTTGATCAAGGTCTGATCAATAGTTTTAGAGTTATTCTTAATAGTTTATATTGAAGTCGGTTGTACAAAATTTTTAATTTTTATTATTTTATTTGCTATAGTTGACATGCTTAGCAAGTGATTTGGCAACAAAAAATTGGTTTTATTTTTCTTCAGCTGTTATCAGGAAGACGCTGCTGCCCATCTACTGGTTCAGTTTCCCTCCGTCGCCTCTAATGACTCCTATGAGATGTTAAGGGATAGTGGATATTGCATTCCCTAACACAAAACATTACAAAATGGCGGACTTAATGCTATTAGGCAATCTCGACCAGTCAAACCAAGGAGTGAGTTTTTTGTTTGTTGTAATTGCAATTGCAGTTTTAAATGCTAATTTAATATCATATGTTCTTTTTTTTTTATAGAATAAGGGTGACAAACGAGCACACAGTCCACCTGATGGTAAGTGGCTGCTGTGGCCCATAGACATCTACATCTATCTTCGTTTCCGAATTTAAATGCAGATGCGTTGTCAGTCATGAGGACTAAGATAGAATGCCTCTTTTCCAGTAAATAGGGTCTCCGGTTCTCTACACTCACCATACGAAACACAGCAGCATTAAGCTGCTATTTTACGCTGGTATTCTGTGAGAGCGTGGTCCTTCCCCGGTCGAGCCGACCCATTCGTGCTAAAACTATACTATTAATATAGCTGCAGCATGGCTCTACCACGTAAAAACGTGTTCGGCGGAAATAAAAAATAAGTACAGGTATATTCCACCAACACCTATTGCGCGGTAGACTTTTCCCTACTCCAAAGCTCTATTAGAAATGAGAGGAGGACTGAGCCCAGCAGTGAGAAGTATGTAGGCTATTACTTTACTTTTTTAGGGTTCCGTACTTAAAATGAAACCAACGGGACCCTATTACTAAGCCTCCGCTGTACGTCCGTCAGTCCGTCTGTCTGTTTGTCAGCAGGCTGTGTCTAATGACCCGTAATACGTAGACAGTTGAAATTTTCACAGAATGTGTATTTCTATTGCCGCTATAACAAAAAATAATAAAAATAAAAATAAATTAAAAATTAAAGGGGGCTCTCCTACTAGAAACGTGTTTTACGTTGCTACAGAATCCTATACGCGGGTCCGTAGAGTAGAGTTAGGTAAAGTATTCTCGTTTTGGCTTCTGGCTGTAGTATCCTATGATGAGTTGCTACTTTTAAATATAGTTGTGTAGGATGAAGGTTGCCACATGTATCATACATGTGAACAGGCGTTGTTTGTGTAGCTGGTCTACTTAAGTTTGACTCAGTTTGAAACTGATGGCTCTAAATCTTATAGGTGGTTTTATTATGAATAGTAAGACGTTAGACGCACTATTGTAAAGATAAGACATAAACGCACACTGCTAGATTTTTTTGAAGAATAAGGTGACAAATGAGCATACACTACTCATGATGGTAAGTGATTATTATGGCCCATACACATCTAAATCTAATCAATAATCAAAACACAGATGTGCTGTCACTCTTGAGGACTAAGATGGGATACCTCGTTTCCAGTAAAAAGAATCTCCGGTACTCTAAACTCGCCATAAAAACACAGCAGCAGTAAGTTGATACTTTAAGCTAGTATCACAGAATACCCGCTCAAGGCACCCCATTTGTGCTACAATCAAATTAAAGCTTCAGCATGGCTCTACCACGTATAACGTACGTACGTAAATATGAGAGATAAAAATTCGATTGATTAATACTAAAAATTCATTATTAATTTTTGTACACAATAAAATGTATTTATTGAATTAAACACTTTTTTATTTTTAATCAGTAATTATTGTCTATACTCATTGAAATTTTAAACAGTGCTTTCACACGGTGCGTCACGTTATCGGTAATAGAAAAACGGATTGTATTACGTAAGGGACCATTCAATATGGCAACGAACGTGCTAACATGTGCTGTACATAACGTACCTCCGGCTTACTTTTGCATTGCTGAATGGATGCTAAACTCCGATGAAAAATCAAGCAGCATTTCTGTTACATATTTAGTTGAAAAAAAAACAGAGGAAGTCATAAGGACTGCCGACAGAAGTAAAAACTCAATGATATATGCGTATACATGCACACAGGCCGCTATACTACGCGTCGCTAGTTTGGCGCAAGCGCAATACGTCACGAGCATGTCAAGGCCATCGGTGACGCGAACCCAAAGTTTTTCCCCTGCCAAAAATCGCTCAACGCGGCTAAAGAAGTTTTTACTTCAATAACGAATTCGAAAGCACCATTTTAGTTTCGCCGTTCGTACCCTTAAACATTAGGTTACTGTCGCTTAAATATTTGCCCTACATAAAACATGGTCCTTCCATCGGTAAAACCAAATTTTTAAGTCTTTAACTGCCAGTTGACTCTACCATATAGGACATGTTGTTATTTTTTTTTTATATCTCTTCAGAGAAAAGTTGGTTGATTTATACATGAAAACTTAAAAAAAAGAAAAGTCTGATTTTATTTATGCTTATCCTTAAAAGCTTAATCTTGATTAATTTTACACGCGTACTAAATAAATAGATTAAAAGATATATTATATGTTTATAATATCACGATTGTATTGTTCGCAAAACTGATTTATGATAAACTTTGATATATGTAATGTAATTTATGTTTACGTTGCCAGCTAAAGAATTGTCGTTTAATTTGGATTTCCCTATATTTATTCTTTAAGCAATAATTTATGGCAGAAAATAAAAGTTTTATTGTTCGCAACCTTTACTATTTCGCAATTACTGCTATGAAATAAACTAATAAATAAAGATATTGAAATGAAATTGTTTTGTAATTTATGTCAAAACCTGGCTTTTAAAATCAGAAAAATGACGTACCTTGACCAGCATAATGTAGAATCCCCGATCTCAACTGAAGACTTTTATTTTGTTAAACTTAAATGTAATACCTTAAAACAAGGGCACGTAGGGTGCATAGGGCGGAGTTAATGCCATGTGGCATTCTCTGTAGTCAATTCAGGATGTTAAAGAAAAATGTTGGCAAGTGCAAAATATCTAAATGTATGACACAGAGCCAGGCTTGCAGCGCCTCATCCATATCCTAAGCCACTGCATTTACCAATCTGTCAAATAAAATATTAACAAAAACGGTTTATTTTAAATATTTATATTTTTTTAATATTTATAAAAATACTAAGCCCTTCACGTACTTAATCAAGCTTAAAATATTTATATTTTTTTTGTATAATATTGTATTTAAATGGTAAATTGGATGGGAACCTACAGCCAAATTCAAATAAAAAAGACTACAGATACGCTGCTACCTCTAAGAACCTAGTTAAATAGCCTTACAGCCCGTTTTTAGTTCGGGATTTTCCCGATTTGAAACATGAATAGGACTTGTTGCTTAACAGATTAAACAATATATACATTCTTTTGACCTACCTCCAATCTTAATAAGTATTAAATCGAACAAGGGAGGAGAAACTAGTAAGTTCATTTGTATTTGCGCGTACACTTGTAGTACTATACAAAGGAGAGCTTCTAAAATAACACAAGAAGAGTATATACAATGGTGAAAGTGAGTGAGTGAAAAAGACCTATACTTATACTGGCAATACAATTACAGTAAAAAGCATCTAGATGTTAAGTTACGTCTCAAATGTAGGCATTATACCGAAATGGTATGTGCCTCTGATTACGATGGACTTGATAATACTGTGATATTCTCTCTTACTTGACATATGAAATGTAATCCGGTCGTATCATATTCGTCTCTACAATACCCACGCTTTTGATGTGTTCATTATCGAAAAACGTGGGCATTGTAGACGTGATCCAAGTATGTTTATTTTTAACACCGGAAGAAGCCTCTTGTGCGTATAAATCTAAAATTATACCAATGTTCCAAAATTAAAAAATATTCTGATTCTGATTTAGATTTTCAGTAGAAAATATTTCTTTGCGTTATGAAATTAATAAGATAATTACATTTAAAGTAAGTATAGGTAGCTTTAGGGTGTTAACACACCAATCGATTCGATCCAATCGAATCGATCGATTGATCGATCGTCGATCAATGGCATCGATCGACGATCGATCGATGTCGATCGATTGATTCAATAATCGAATCGATATGGTTGTGGGCTCATCATCAGTATCTTTCAAAATATGTATATTCGAATAATCCAAGAGCTCGATCGACGTCGACTAATTCATTCTACCATCGATCGATGGCATCTATCGATCGGTGAGGTAGAAACTATCGGACTATTTATTAATAAAAGGTAAAGCTTGCTACTTTGCGTTAAACTATAGAGCACAATAACTACAATTTCTCAGAGTTTTGGATTTTACCTTCTACTTTTAAATAACACAGTAACTGCGTACAGTTTTAATCATCATAATAATTTTAGCAGTATTGAAATAAAAAATAATTTTTATTTAGCAAATTTAATTTATCATCGTGCAACTTTAACTAAGTATCGTGTAAGAATATGTTCTTTATTTCCTTAACAGGTAAGAGTTATCAAAAAATTACGCAGTTAATTAAGTATTTCAAATTGAACAAATATAATTATAAAAGTAATTATAGTTCCGTGTGTGTCATAAGAGGCGACAGAGAGAAACTGAAACAAGAGATGAGCATCAGCATATTCCTGATAACAACTAAAACAGTAAAAAAAAACTGCGGTTGCCAACATGCCTACCAAGCGTAGCATAAATAGCAAAATCCTCAATGAGGCAATCTATGGGGAAGGTCTATGTTCAGGGATGGACTTTATAGGCTGTAATGGATCGATGGATGGATGGACTACTAATTAAAATAAAAAGGATATTTTTTAATTATGACAAGTTAAATAAATGAAATGCTTTTACCAAAAATGCTCTACAGATAATAAAGAATGATCGACAATGCATCAGTAAAAATCTCCGGCACATTTAACTTGTTTTTTTTTTAAATAATCATGCCTAAATTATTATAATTATTATTTAACAAGTATATTCCACTCGAGCACAGCAATATATTAAATAATTTCTGAAACCAGTTGTCATTTTCTCGGCATATTCTAGGTTAGGTTCTAGGTATCTAAAAATTGTTTCAAAACCTTCTTGAAATGCATAGCTTCTACGAGATGTCCTTTGAAGAAGTAATATGTTAATATAATATTTACCATCTGGGGCTTAATCAGTTTGTAACCAAGACATTCTCGGGCAAAAGGCGAGACAATTTTACCATTACCATTATAGCGTATTATATGTCCAATGCTGAATATAGGCCGCCCTCTAGATTGCCTCACAGGAGGGCTATTTGTCATAGTTGCCATGCTTGGCAAGCGGGTTTGCAACCGCAGTATTTTAATTCTTATTCAGCTGTTATCAAGAAGATGCTGCTGCCCGTTTCCTGGTTCAGTTTCCCTCTGTCGCATCCTACACCATCACTACACGTTTAAACAACTTTAGCTCAAGCAATCTAATACCATTGTGTTGATATTGTAGTTACCTTTATTTTGATAAAATTTATACTTAAGAATTTACAGGCCCGGTCAAGCCAAAATAAGACAAAGCAGCCCATGTGCGTTAATTACGTAGTCAATTTACGTGTTGCCTTTAAAAAATTCTTTAATTAAAAAGCGGAATATTATTTAAATAAAAAGTACTAAAGAACGTTCCATTAAAACTTTAACATGTACATAAATGCTTCATCAATAAAGCAAGGAAAGCGGAAGAAATTTAAGCACTCTTTTGTAAACATTACACTATTATAAATTTATAAATCATTAATAATGATTCTTTTTTACATTTTTCGATTAATATAATGAAATAATTCACGTGGCACGTTTCTATAAGTCTTTTAATTTGCATTGTGTATTACATAATATAAATGTAAAGATATATAGGAACATTGACTCTACAAGTTCTCTAGTCTGTTATCATGTTCAGTCCTCATCGTATTAAGCTGAATATCGGGTTGAAAAGTTGTTGCCTTTAGAGAGGCCAAGTTCATCAGTGGACTCCCTCAGAAGGATGATATCAAATTAATGAAGCGCTCTCGTTAAATTTAAACACACACTTCTGCATCAAAGTTATTGTTATTGTGATTTAAAGTGGTGATTTACCGCGTGCTCAACGGCTAAGGAAAACTGCGTGAGGAAGCTTACATGTCTGAGCAATATAAGCAACATGTGAAGTGCAAGTTTACATTGTAGCATCGTGCCGAACAATATACAATCCCATAGCTCGCTCAGAATTAGAATAAGTGCCCAACACTAGGGCGTTTGTAGGATAACTTTACTTACATAAATAGGAATAAAACTCCGATCAGTTTTTTATAGTAATAAATAAGGGGTGAATAAAGGAGGACACATTCTTACTGAAGGTAAGTAGATGCTGTGGTCCATAGACATCTAGATGAATTCTTCATAATTAATCATAAATGCAAGGCGTTGTCACTCCTGAGGAATGCCTCGTTTCCAGTAAGGGGACTCTGCTTCTCTACACTCACCATACGAAACACAACAGCATTAAGCTGCTATTTTACGGTGGTACTCTGTGCGAGCGTGGTCCTTCCCCGGTCCAGCCGACCCATTCGTGCTACAACTACAATATAGCTGCAGCGTGGCTTTATCACGTATACGTGGTAGAACCGAACTGCAGCTATATTTGTAGCACGAAAGGGTTAATGCTGCTGTGTTTCGTATGGTGAGTGTAGAGAACCGGAGACCCTATTTACTGGAAACGAGGTATTCCATCTTTGTCTTCAAAGGTGACAACGCATCTGCATTTTGATTCTCAATAGAGGATAGATGTAGATGTATATGGGCCACAGCATCCACTTACCATCATGTGGACTGTGTGCTCGTTTGTCACCCTTATTATATATAAAAAAGTATTTATTTACCACGTATAATTATAATTTTAGTTGAAGTATTTTTTAAATTTTGATAATAAATTTATCGAAAAATTCTCTAAAACTCTACATTTTACGTCAATTTATTTGAGAAATACTAAACAATTACTGTTCTTATACCATTATTCTAAATACAAAACAAACAATTTAGTTTCCTCGTTACAATATTTATCTGCAACTATCTAAATGCTGAAAATTACTGCAGACGATGAATGTTTGCACAGTGACGGGACATGTGCGTTGACCTTAACGCAATACATGGCACTGTCGCTAAATACACATAACTCTTAAGAGTTTGACGAAAGCGCTTATGTACAAGATAAAAAATGCAAAACAGGAAGCTATCGGCTTTGTAGGCATCAATAATATCGAAGCCAACAGCCAAATTTGTACATCAAGACCCAGTCTATGCAGTCTTGCTTTATTTTGATTGCATACAAGTGGACACATTATACGTTTAAAATTGGTTATCGTTTATTGTTTAATCGAATGATCGTTCTTTTATCGTGCCTGATATTGAATCGCAAGTCGTGGATTCGAGGCTTAACCGAAGTTATGAACTTTATTTAACACTCAAATTATTAGCTTTCGGCTGTAAATTTAATGTATACCAGTGGACGAAATTCGACCATAATCAATGAAAATTTTAAGTTTGTATATTAAGCAAGCTGTATTTTACTTTAAACTATCAATATACATGTATTATTTACGTTGTCAATTGCGGATTAATGTCTCCTCTGTATATAAAAATCAAATGCTGTCCGTTAGTCTCGCTAAAACTCAAAAACGGCTCGACCGATTTTGATGAAATTTTTTGTGTGTGTTTAAATGGGTCCCTAGATGGTTTAGATTCAAATTTAGACCCTGTAGTAAGTGACGCTGTGGTGCGAAGCCGAAGCGGATTTTCGATGTTTCTTTTTTCATTAAAAAGGTTTTTTAATGAAAAAAGATTGGTCGCATTAAATTTCAAGAAGTCCACCACTAAGGTAAAACGGAGAAAATAAGTTTTTAATGTAACTGTTTAGACGACATTCTAATTGCTGCTTGTAATATACCTTAATGTACTCAAAAATTTAGCTATTAAAAATGTAAAAACTGATTTCAATAACTAAAAAAGTAAAACTAATATAATAATTTCGCCATAATGTAATAGCTTTTAAAGTCTGGGGTTTAACCTCTGTGATACAATATGTCTTAGCACCAGTCGTAGACAAAACTATAAAAAAAATCGTGTTACTTTATAGGCAGAAGCCATTTTTCTTTATAAAACTAAAGTTACACACGAACTTACAGGCCATCTGATGGTACTGCTCCTGCTGTTCATGGACGCCCACAACCATCTTCAAATCAAGAAGGCTAAAGATGCGTTGGAAATACTGGCTCTCTATACCCTACAGAACGGAACACAGCATTGCACGCATTGCTATTTGGCGGTAGAAATAGGTAAGAAGATGTTACCTACACAGATGGGCTAGACAGAAAACGAATCGTAGTTTCTAATAAAACCACCAAGTATTTTAACAAAGTAGGCATATTATTTCATAGATTTATATGCAATTTAAAAATTCCTCCCAAAATTAATAATATTCACTTTAAATCCAAATCCTTTATTCACTTACGTTATATCTCTACACAGCAAACTCAGAGAAAATTAAAGCTTTCATAGCTAAGCTACTAAAAGTCATGAAAAGTTGGCTGCACCTATATAAAAATAAACGAATCCAGAATATTTTTACTAGCTTTTGTTATATTAAGTCAGCGCACTGTCTAGCGCATCTTCTTACCATCAGATGTGATAGTAGTTTGACACTGGCTTATAATGGGCACAGAAAGGAAGATAAAGTATTAAAAAGAAATAGAGACTGAAGTGAGAACAGTCTTTTTGTTATTCTCTGTGATTCCTATGCAATAATTTATTTAATCCGAATAACTTATATTAAAAGAAATCTCAAGTTAGGTTTAAAAATTTCAAAAGCAGTAGCGCAATAAAATTAACAGATGTTTTAATAAAATTCAATTTATTTCTGTCGCATACCTTCACCAGATTTTTTTGGTTCACGGCTCAGTGGCGTAGCTTAGGTGCAGACTGATTGGTTCACGAGAAAGGCTGAGGTATATTTTTTGCAAATTAGCAAACGTTATAACGCCATTTGTCGATTAAATCGGAAAGTCGTGATTTCACAGAGCTTTCATAATATGCGCGGCTTAAATAGATAAAGCTATATAATATATGGTAGATTTGTTACTAAAAAAAAGTTGTATATTAAGTGTCTTTCTTTGTATTAAGATCATTTCAATACATTTAATAAAACTTCAGTTTATGTGTGTTTAAGTAACAAAGTAGAAATCCTTATTAAATCCATAATCATTTTATACATTGTCTTTTTTAGTCTTTTCTTTGTCTAGACCAGTACTTTAGTTTAATAAGTGTGTTTTTGTACGCAATAAATTACCTTGAGGGTCCCCCACTAAGACAGTAGACTCGAAATCGATGTGCAATGCTTGTGATAGCCAAACGTTCAACTAAACGAGCAGACTGATAGATAAAGTTACCACCAGACCTCCCAGATCACAACAGGTCATCCTAGATACTTAATACTTATTGCTGCCCGTGCGAAGCCGAGTAGATCACGAGTTTATTAATAATTTTTAAAGTCTGCTTTCGGTTATAGGTCTCCTAAAATTGAGAAAATTTTTCGAAATCGCCACTTTGGCTAACGTATTGATGTATTTAACATACATAAGACCTTCCTATTTTTTTATAGGATAAGGGTGACAAACGAGCACGCAGTCCACCTGATGGTAAGTGTTTGCTGTGGCCCATAGACATCTACATCTATCCTCGATTACGAATCAAAATGCAGATGCGTTGTCACCCGTGAGGACTAAGATGGAATGTCTCGTTTCCAGTAAAAAAGGTCTCCGGTTCTCTATACTCACCATACGAAACACAGCAGCGTTAAGCTGCTATTTCACGCTGGTATTCTGTGAGAGCGTGGTCCTTCCCCGGTCGAGCCAACCCACTCGTGCTGCAAATATACCAGTAATATAGCTGCAGCATGGATCTACCACCTAATACCTAGATATCAGTACAGATTTATGTAAAATTTTTTCATCTGTATTTTTGTTTTTCTAGCTTTGTTATGTTAGCTATGATCATTTTAATATTTTTTCCCTGTTTCACTTTGGTGAAACCCAACCGAAAAGACAAGAGGATAATTATTTTATGATTTAATTTCTTACACATATTACAGTAGTACCTGAGCGGCCAAGCTTAGCTCGGTGCTACAATTTTTCATCTAGATAAATTGGAAAGTAAAACATTATTAAAATAAAAAATTTCAGCAGTATCCTTAGGGACGTCTCCGAGAAACCAATTACATATATACATATAAAATAGAATAATTGCTCGATTAAAATATAGACTTTTAGAATATTAGTAAGTTAGATTTAAATACGCTTCCGTTAGTTGCATTATATCGTGCGCAATTATTAGCTGTTCGCAATTACTCGTGAACGGTAACTTAATAATTTACAGGTAACTATCTCGTTTAAATGTTAAAATTGTTGTAGAAAGTGGTCCAGAGCAAGTTCTATAGAGTTTACAAACCTAGATCGTTGCGAGCGCGATTACAATATTTTTTTTAAACAATGCATAAGAAAAATATTTTTTTTTTTATAGGATAAGGGTGACAAACGAGCACACAGTCCACCTGATGGTAAGTGGTTGCTGTGGCCCATAGAAATCTACATCTATCTTCGATTATAGAAATCTACATCTATCCTCGATTAAAAATAAAAGCTCTCACGCCCGTGTCCCAGAATGGTAGGCAGAGACTACGGACTTCCATTTGGCACGATCCTGGCACGATCCTGATACACCTCTCTCACTTCTTTCACATCCATATATTTACGCATTTATGCTCGTCGGTTAAAGGTACTCTTAATTATGCCCGTCTACAATATTTTTTGTAGAATAAGAGTGACAAACGAGCACCCAGTCCACCTGATGGTAAGTGAATGCTGTGGCTCATAATCATCTACATCCACATTACAGCTTAAGAATCAAAATGCAGGTGCGTTGTCACCTCTGAGGATTGAATACCTTGTTTCCAGTAAAAAAGGTCTCCGGTTCTCTACACTCACCATACGAAACACAGCACTATTGAGCTGCTATTTCACGCTGGTGTTCTGTGAGAGCGTGGTCCTACCCCGATCGAGCCGACCCATTCGTGCTACAACCATAATATAGCTGCAACATGGCTCTACCACGTTAATCTATCTTCAATATATTTCCAATTCGGTCGATCGATAAACCACCGTCTGAGGCGAACCTTGGCTACTCTGCCAGTCACTTCCGCAGCATAGAGTAGATTTGTAACTCTTTCCTCATTCATTCTTTCTAAGTGTCCAAACCACCGAAGCATTACCTTCTCTATACTGTTTAAAACATTTTCTTGCGAACCACATTTTACTCTTATCGCACTATTTCTTAACTAATCATTCGAAATCACCCATATCATACTTCTTAATGACCACATTTCTACGAATTCATTTTACTCTCATGTTTCTTCTGCCCCACCCAACTTTCACTACTATACATTATGGTCAAAAATGTTACGTTATTTTCAAAATATATAAGAGGGGCAAACTAGCCGCCACCCATGAACATCTGCAACGCCAGGAGTATTGCAGGTGCGTTGACAGCATTTTAAAACAGTAGGCTCTTTTCTTTACGGTATTTTCAGTTTAACGGAATGTAGAACAGTGTATAATTCTATAAAGACCATATTTTAGTTGCATATATGTTGAGTGGTTGTAGTTGAAATCTTTCCGTTGGGCTGCTATATTTATATTAAAAAAAATCTTACGATCTGTTAAATAAAGTACGATGTGTATATAAAAAATGTTACTCTGTTAATAACTGTCTATATAAGCCAATAGATTTTTTTTATACAGACATGATTTTTCATGAGTCGTTGATTATGAAAATTACAAATAAACATAATTAAATGAAACTAATTTTTACCGATTATATCGCGTTTAATTTTACTTTTTAATTCCCGACGTTTCGGGTGCTTTACAGCACCCATGGTCACGGGGGACTTCAAGATACTGTAAGCTCATTCTGCGTAGATCAAACCAAAATTAATATTAAAAACTGAAGGTAGCCGGGCTAACTATGACATTGGGACGTCAAACACCTCAGTCCCTCCCTTGACCATGGGTGCTGTAAAGCACCCATGGTCACGGGTGCTTTACAGCACCCATAACCAACAACCAACCCAACATAAAAAATAGTTTTATTTAATGTGTAGTCTTCGCGTAAATATAAGAAAACATTAAATAAACATAATTTTCCATAGGCCGTTAGTAAATTTATTACTATAATTTATATTAATTTATAATCGACTACTAAACACTCTTTGGACATCATAAACAATGCATCTATTATCGATTAATTCAATAAAATATAAGTATATGATTATACTCGTATAAGGACATGTGGTGGTGTGTGGTGGCATTTAAGAACATTCACTACCCCATATATTCCTCTGGCTGTCGTAAGGATCGACAGAGGGAAACAAACTAAGAGATGGGCAGTAGCGTCATTATAATAACAACTAAAAAATAAAAAATGCGGTTGTCGACCCGTCTGCCAAGCATGGAAACTATGGCAAGTTTTCTACTTATGAGGCAATCCACGTGCAGGCCTATGTTCAGCAGGGGACTTTGATAGATTCTCATGAATGAATAAATGAATGTGTGATTGTGACATAAGAGAAATCATCACACAATATCTTTCTGTGAATATCGTAAGAAGCCGACTGTAGGAAATGCCGGACCGGCAGTTGAATTCCATACCATAGCACATACCTTATACATCCACACTATAAATAGGTTGATGGATTTAAGTAAATCACAAACACACAACATAGATTTAAATCTTGTTAGTGGAACTTTACATTTTAATATTCTCTCGGTAAAATGTATTTTCATTTAAGTTATATTAATATGTTTACGTGGTAGCTCAGGGGCTAAGCGCTGTAAATTTCACAGTACAGTACAGACCTAGGATCGATCCCCGCCGACACCAATGAAATTGTTAATTGCAATTTTAAATGCAGATTTTTTTTTATAAAGCTGAAGTGACATACGAACTTACAGTGCATCTGATGGTGAGTGGTTATTGCAGTCCATGGTCTCCCGCCAACTTCAAACAAACAGCTACAGATTACCTTTAAGGACTAAGATGATGGAATGCCACTCAGCCTGTCATTATAATGGCTATCCCAGACCGGAACGCAACAGTGCAAGTAGTGTTTTTGGCGGCAGAAATAGATACGAAGGTTACCTACCACCCAGATTTAAACGGTGAAGAAAAAGATCGTGAGGCCACATGCATGTCTGAGGGATTAAAATATTTTGAAGACTCATTTATTGGAATAAGCACAAATCTTTACCTGTACATACGAATGTTATTTTAATTACTCTACAACCGATAAACCAAATGCGGCATTTCATTAGCATCATGTTAAGGAGCCTTTACCATAAGAATGTAATATATCAATGAAATATTGTGGATCGACCGGCAGCTCTACCCGTTTATCCAAACACAGCGAAATATTCTAAGCTGCCGCATTTGATCCATACTTTATAAATACGATGATCCTTGATGTTATTACAAGCCATACGTTTTACTCTTTATGTATTTGTTAGTTATTTTTTATTTCCAACTAGTGTTTGTGTTATCGTTATGTTATCGACTTTATCGAAATATATCACCTTCGTTAAGAGTGCATCTGGTTTAGGTTTGCGGAAGTATAAGTGTAGGTTTAGAGAAATACTGATTACACGTAAGAAATTAAAATCATCATGTGTTTTATAATTTATAGGTATTTTAAGGTTCTATCAATTTATTTATAAAATTGTAAAATTATATTATTGAATAATAAATAATATAATGATACTAGCGATCCGCCCCGGCTTTACACGGGGTGATTTATAGAACTCGACCACAACGTCACCTACTGGGTCCAATTGTGAATCTAAACCATTCTCGAATCAACTTAATTACACAAACAAAATTTCATCAAAATCGGCCCAGCCGTTTAGGGGAAGTACAGTCACATACACAAGGATAGAAGAATTATATATATATAAAGATAGAAGGAAGCCAGAATTTAATCCAGCTTCCTATTAAGGAATCAATTATAATACATCAAATTTAATAATAATGTCATCCAGTCTGGATTTCAGTCATGGCGACTAATCTCAATGGAGGCTAGTCATCTGCAAAGACTTACATTATAGTGCACGAGTATGCTTCTATTTCTTCATTCATAATCCGATGGGAAGGCAATCCGACACGATCGCAAAAGAGGCTTTGAGGGTAAAACACCGCAAATTGAAAACAACGCCAACTGAGATTTCTTGACAAAAAAATACTATAACTAATTTTGGTCCCGACTCGGCATTTAAGCTCGGTACTTCATATTCAGTAGTCGCGTTTACGACCACAAGACGAACGAGGCATTCCATATAATATTAATATCACATTTATTTGTATACCTAAAAGGGTAAAATAATTGCAATTTAAATGATTTTGCTTCACTATGTGTCTTATATCACCATTTTTTAAATATTAGATTGACAAACGCTTTGATAGTAAGTGGTTACTGAAGCCCTTCGACGCCTACAAATAAATTCAAAGAAAGAAAGCTGCAGATGCGTCGACACCTTGACTTTAGGGTGTCTGTCTAGGGCCTAGAGGATATACTTATTTAGACTATGATATATTATTATTTAGACTATGATAATATATCATAGTCTAAATAAGTATACAGAGAACGACTCGTAGGCAGAAAAGAAGGCCTACGTATGTATACTGATATCATTAGAAATTCTACTCAAATCTTACGACTTTTGACACGTGGAATTACAACTATCATTGCAATACAGCAATGTTAATATTTGAATAAGTTTGCTCCTATTATCACCAGTGCAAGCAAATCTTATTTAGAAAATAACTTTATATAGAAAGAAAACTTTAATGCAGTCTGGCAAGATTGAAGGTGAATGTTTTATAAAGTATTCATATGTTTGAGTATGAACGTACAATACAGAATTTGATATTTTTCTTTAATATCTTTATTTATGACTTTTTAAAGATATTTTTGGAATAAAAGACTGCAATGTCTAGAGCTCCAGAGGTCACGACCACAAAGATAGGTGAACTTATGTTTCTGGTTTCTGTGTTTATATCCTACGCTGGGGAGTGTTATTAAAAATGTTCCCGTACAATGTGACAGTAAATGTGCATCCTATTACATAGTTAAACAAGTTAAAGGGCGGTTTGCCAAATATTTATAATTCCGTTGAACAAATTATAGGTTATTCACGGGAAGTAAAAACTGTGTAAGAACCTCCGAAGGAGGCGGAGATATAGCCGAAATAAGAATTTTTAATTTTGTGGTTTTTGGTCATTTTGACCCCCTAGGAGTTTAATGAGAACTTTTTTCCCCTATTCAACCATGAGCTCCATGACATCCTCTACATGATAGGCTATTCAAACTGACTATCCCTAAAGTTCGAGTCACCCCCCAACTCATTTCTAAAGTCTTTACTTCCAAAAAAGGGAAATTAAGGATTTGAAGATTATAAGATTTAACAGCGGCGGATTGGATTTTTGTTCTAATAACACTTCTGTCGTCTTTTTTTTACAGATTATATGTGAAAAACGAACAGTTCACCCCATGGCAAGTGGATTCTGTAGCTCATAGTCATATATATCTATCGTCGAATAAGAATCGAAATGCAGATTTCGTTGTCACTCTTAAAGACTAAGATGGAATACTTCGTTTCCAGTAAAAAGGGTCTTCCGGTTCTCTACACACACCATACGAAACACAGCAGTATTAACCTGCTACTTTACGCTGGTATTTTGTGAGAGCGTGGTCTTTCCCCGGTCGAGCCATTCCATTCGTGCTATAAACATAATATAAGTGAAGCGTGGCTCTACCACGTAAAAAAAATTCTACCTTCATCGACAAACATGCGACAGCATAAAAATATTAAAAAAATAAGTTGAGTTGGTTATGTTACTTCAAGTTTATAGTAAGCCTCAAGAGAAATTTTTAACTAAAATAAAAATAAACTTAATAGAAAAAATAAGACTGAGTTTCAGTTGCCTAAAAGTTCTCGCTAACTTAAAACTACACTACAAATATGCGCGGTGTTGAGCCCGAAGCTCAAGTTGATACTGGACGTCTAGACAGTGCTTTAGGGAATACTTGATCGAGTTCTATTCTTTTGTGAAAATAAACTCAACTCAAGCTAGGTTTTATTTACATTAAATGTACTTCCTTCCATCTATAAAAAATTAACCTTCAAAACAAATGCCTTGAACAGAAAGGAAGCACTTCACTCGAACGAGATGTATGAAGCCCTTTACTGGGGACCTTTTGTTTACTTCAGTTTTTTCAATGGCTGTTAATTTTATTTCCAAACTTATATTGCCAACTAATAAGTTCCCCACAACAAAGACTACACAGAAGCTTCATGCACTGAACAAAGACTACATTAAAGCAAAAGAAATTTTAATCAAACGAAATTGTACGCACTTCATTGTGTCGACAATAACCCACAAAGCGCCATACGCACATATTTAGAACCCGGTATACAGTAGACGCACTCACACACGCAACGCATGCACTAAAGTTGACTCCTGTAGTCTGTAGTTGGTTACGTTCACCCGAAGTTTAGTATAGAGTCGCGCGGGTTCGCGGACGACGCTTATTTGGCGTCCCGCTCATGGACGCTATTTATTATCATCTTACGAAACGTATTGGTCTGAATTCTAAGCGGACTGTGATTTTAATTAAAAAAATATTTAAAAATACACAACGACTTCGACATTAAGTTTACACAGATTGTATTTTTTCTTCAATTAATTATAATCCCGTATCGTGTGAATTCTGAAAAGTTGAATAGAGCAGTGCTTTCAGTGCTAGATGTGATGTCTGCTGTCCCCCTCAGTTGTGTTGGATGAAAGGGAAAGTAAGCTCCGCCCGCGTAAGGGAGCTTTGTTTTGTTTTCGTGGGCTTCTTTACTATAAAGTAGAGCGAATTAAGAAAATGTAAGTTTGGTTTAATTTCTTATGCATGACTATTAATGTAAACAATATAACGAGTACTTGTCCGAGTACATAAATTATTCTGTTGTTGTTTCTTTAATGCAAAGCCACAGGTAAAACATTCTGTTTTTAAGCACACACGTAAAACTTTATTTTACGTGTTGATTTATTAGTACAACTCTGTTGGTCATGTGGCGGCTGTGATTATATTGGTCTTCGTTTATAAATAGTCACACTTAGTCCACACTTGTACTTAACTTGCGGCAAGCATTATCCTATTATTGACTAACAGTAATTTACTTTCTTTACTAAAAATGTATTTACGTTAAATCCAAAAAAAAAACAAATATAACGGAAACCTTGTGAGGAACTATAGATCATTTAATAAGTTTAGTGTTAATGCTAAACAGTTCTTTGTGTGTTTATCATCGTTCATTTTAAATTATAAAAAAGCAAACCTGTAGATATATATGTATGTATGAGCACGTAGTGGTGGCTTAAAAGAATCTGTCACCCCATTTCGCCATGTGGTTATCGCAAGAGGCAACTATGAGAAATACCGGAAAGTCATTACCTCCGTTGGGTGGCATTTACCATTTCGTTTAAGCAAGCAGTGAAATATCCAGACCGGGGCTGATGAGGAGTAGGATTACAGGTAATCTGCCTGACAAGAGGAGTTATTATGGCAAATCGTGCAAATGAAGAATGTGAAGAAGATTTGTGCACTCGACTATAATAAGTGCATCATTTTCTCATTTTATTGTTAATGCGATAAGTTTTTTTTATAGAATAAGGTTGATAAACGAGCACACAGTCCACCTGATGGTAAGTGGATGCTGTAGCCCATAGAAATCTACATTTATTCTCAATTAATAATCAAAATGCAGATGCGTTGTCACCCCAGAGGACTAAGATGGAATGCCTCGTTTCCAGTAAAAAGGGTCTCCGGTTCTCTACACTGACCATATGAAACACAGCAGCATAAAGCTGCTATTTTACGCTGGTATTCTGGGAGAGCGTGGTCCTTCCCCGACCGAGTCAACCCATTCGTGCTACAACCATAACAGCTGCAGCCTGGCTCTACCATGTACTAAAAGAGTAGTAGTAAGTAAAAGTAAATGCTTTTTGAGTTACTTTACCTTAGAGCTAGTTTTTGCTTTACTTTTAAAGTCTATGATGATCAAATGATTCAAAAATCTCTATTAAAAATTATGCCTATATTTTAATCAGTTCGTAACTGTCAACATGGATTCCTATTAAAGGATACTTTCTGTATCTTATAACATTCAATATACGTGGTAGAGCCATACTGCAGCTATATTATAGTTGTAGCATGAATGGGTCGGCTCGACCGGAGAAGGACCACGCTTTCACAGAATACCAGCGTAAAATAGCAGCTTAGTCTTTCGTATGGTGAGTGTAGAGTACCTAAAGATTCTTTTTAATAGAAATGAGGCATTTCATTTTAGTCCTCAGGAATGACAACGCATCTGCATTTTGATTATTTACCGAGTGAAGATGTATACTGTCTATGAGCCACAGTATCCACTTACCATTAGGTGGACTGTGTGCTCGTTTGTCACCATTATTCTATATAAAAAAATATCGGTCAGTGGTTAGAGCTTCATTCCTTCGCTAGGGTGCACCGTGCATATGTGAGGGTGGTATATACTCATAGCTAAGCGCTCGCTATTAATTTCACAGTACGCAAGCAACCTGGTTTAATCTCCGCGTTTTGCGTGCTAGGAGGACAAATTAAACATGATAAGAATACCTGAATATCTGGGGATAAAATATTTCAAAGGCACGTGACAACCGCCAACACGAACTGATGCAGCGCAGAGGAGTTATTACTTCATAACCCTCTCAGTAATTAGAGGAGGTCTATGCCCAGCAGTAGGACGTACATGGGTTGTAACTTTACTTTTCACTTTTGTAGTGTATATCAAGAACCACAAGAACTTTCTAGCATGATTAGTTGTTGTTTGATGACTAGTGGTTAGGTACCGTCGCGGGTACCGGGTTCGAATCGTAGCCGGAAACAATATATATATAAAATTAAAAATGCGTGGTAATGCATTATTATAACTGATTGTCTACTATCGGCCTGCAAAAACTTTGTGAATTGAATCGCACACACGCATAGTTGTTGCCTATAAATCACATTCAATTTGAGATAATTTCAAATAAAAGTAGATGCCTTATTTACTCGTATTTTCAAAAACTGCAATAACGGTGTATCATTATTTATATATTTGAACTTAAGTTTAAAATTTGGCTACTCTTTAAAAACTAACCATGTGTGCAGTAAAACAAATTGGTTTTGGTACTGATTGTATTGCGATACCGTGTGTCTGGCACTGTACCTTATACTTCATTTTTATCAGCCCGTAACAGACCACTGCTTGACATAGGACCTTCACATTAAAAAGATTACCACTACTAATGACTAATATTATTTAATGTGGTAGAGCTACACGGCAGCTATTTTATAGCTGCAGCAGGAATGGGTCGGCTAAGCCAGTGAAAGACCACGCTCTTACAGAATACCAGCGTGATATAACAACTTAATGCCGCTGTGCTTTTTACTGGTAATGACTCATTATATCTTAATCCTCATCGGTGACAACGCATTTTCATTTTAATTCTTAATCGAGGATAGATTTAGGTGTCTATGGACCACAACATTCACATGACCACATGACGTTAAATGCACCGAAATCTACCACAATTGACTGACGCGTATGACACTTAAAGTTAAAGTTATAACCTATAATACGTCCCACTGCTGGGCACAGGCCTCCTCTCATGTCCGAGAGGGTTTTAGGGCAAGGAAATGTCCGCCGCGCTGCCCCAATGCGTGTTGGCGAACTTCACATGTCTTCGAATTTTTTTTTCTTATTTCTCCGACATGCAGGTTTCCTCACGATGTTTTTCTTCACCACCGAGCACATGGTAAATCAGTGCTTAAAATTGTAACTAACAATTTTATTGGTGCCAACGGGGATCGAACCCGGCTGCTCGCGTACTGTGAAATTTACAGCGAGCGCTTAATCCCTGAGCTACCATGGCTCTGTGAAACTTATCGCTATATTATTATATTTATATTGCATGTTGAATGTATGAATATTTATATTATTATATTAATATTATTGACGACTCCCTTTGACCTCTTCGCTACTCCTTGTTGATCTGCGTTTTTATACTAGGTTAATACCGCCATCTATCGGGATTACATTCTAGCACTGATATTATCGCATTTAAGCATTATGAGACGAGTGAGTGCTTCATAGTTATTGCGTTCACTTGTGCCACTATAATATTTCCTATGCAGTTGATAGCTTCCGATTATTCGAGAGAAAACGAAGAATAAAGTAACTGCGCCCGCAGCGGGATTCGAACCTACGCGCTTTTAAATATCAAGATTTGTATTTCTCTAAGTATGTAATTATTTCTTATCTGCTTATGCAAATTGTTAATTTTAGTTTTTATTAGTAAAAAATATCATAAATGTCACTTATCATATTTTATAGAATAAGTGAGACAAATGAGCACACAGACCACCTGATGGTAAGTGGATGCTGTGGTCCATAGACATCTACATTTATCCTCAATTAAGAATTAAAATGCAGATGCTTTGTCACCCCTGAGGACTGTGGAATGCCTCGTTTTCAGTGAAAAGGGTCTCCACTCTCCAGTACTGTACACTCACTATACGAAACACAGCGGCATATTTCACGATGATATTCCGTGAGAGCGTGGTCCTTCCCCGGTCGAGTCGATCCATTCGTGGTACAACCATAATATAGCTGCAGCGTGGCTCTACCACATTTCAAAACCACGTTTCATTAAGCAATTTCGCGTCAAATAAAATTGATTTGTACTCGATATCATCACCTGTAATTATTATGATCTTAAAATAATAAAACTTGACTTTACGTATATCCAAGCGTATTTTAAGTCTACAGTTATTATTAAGTTGTGTTAAATGAACTCTAATTATAAATTAATAATATAACAATTTAAAAAAAACCTAAATGTTCAAATACGGATGCATACTTACATACATACTTACATACGTACATATATACCTACACACAGGTGCAGCTAATTTAAAGAGTTTAAAAATAATAACTTTTATTAAAATAACAGTAGAAAAAACAACTTGTATAGCTTTCGTAATAATGTATTGGAAATGTAATATCTACGTGACTTTATTACAAATAAAGATTTATGCGAATGGTCGTCTTTATCTGGGAGACATAATTTAATACTTACACCTACAATCACTGTTCTTGACGTCCGGTATCAATAATTATTTATCCGCGTCCTTAGAATATTGTTAATATATCCTGTTTTCATAAGAAATAATTGTTTTGAAATGAAATAAAACGGCTTTAATAATCTATGTAATGTGTTTTAAGAGATGTGAAGTACAGACACGCGGCGTGAGTTGGTATTTTCAAAAATGTTATCTGTTTCATACCGCTCCCTCCATATCACCGTAACGTGCGATAGAAAGAGTTGCATATCTTGGAAGTAATGGCCTACATTTCCTTTTTGAAATCTTGTTTCGGGCGATAACGTTTTCACCCTAAACCTTTACGAAATGAGACAATTTTGGTCTCATTAGATTTAGTACACCTTAATATAGGTACGTACGTTTTCGTTTTTAGTCATTCAGTTTAGTTTAGTTAAAAAAATAAAAACGCTCAAGGAAGTTTTTAAGTCAAAAATATCGATATTTCGATGCTAATAACTTATATTGCACGCAATATTTCTTTAAAATAAAAACCAACGGACTTAGTTTTTCATTATATCTACAACATTTCCAAAAATTACGAAAATTAGACTATGTTTACGCCTATCTAATTTTCATAATTTTGTTATCGCTTTTTGTATGAAAATTTACTGCTTCACAATCCTCTTAACATATTTTAATATATTTTCCACGGAAGTCTGCAAAAGTAGGTCAACAACAAGTGTACATTGTCAACAACATTGGTGTACCATAAACTGAGAAATTGACACGCCCACGAAAGAAACAACCCCCGATATTATATCCTATATCGGAGATATTTTTGAAACATATTTTTTTTTGTTACAGAAAATCGCTTCTATATCTTGTGCATACAAGAATATTATAAGTGTAGGACAAACAGGCTTGCCACCCACGTATCTCGATAACGCAGCATCCCGTACACAGAGAAATTAATCTGGCACACGGTAACAGGAAACATGCCGATAAAGTGCTGGGCGCTGTAGATGCGAGGCCTGCAGGGATAACGACTCAGCACTGCTGCTCTGATATGTTAAGATGACCATTTCCTTTGGCTAGTAAAGGAGGTCGTTATTCAGCGAATTACAGCAGTATTTTAGACATGTAGCAGTCGAAAAAACCAATAACTAAACTGTTAACTGGAGTTAAAAATTCCATCAAGGTTGTACCGTTTTAAACATGGAAGACATTAGTAAAACTAAGCCAAATAGGGACTCAAAAGGGAATGCACAATTATATTTAGAAGTAAAATATAGAAAAATGCCGAGTGATTTTTATTCTAAGAATAAAAACCATACGAACGAAGTTGATAGATTTAGAAGACAAAATAGAGAAAGATGCGAATATCAAAACGAGTCAGAAATTCGAAACGACTTTTCGAAAGCATGCGGATTACATAAGACAGAAGACGAATACGGAAAAGGATCGATTGTCAGAACGAGGATAAGGGCCGGCGTGTATAACTATACAAGACGAGCCGAGAATTTAAAATTTAAATTCACGCGGGACTCACGGTATTGGACGGTGAAGTTTGGGAGGACAATGAGTGTATACGTGCGTGTAACCATCCTCATGGGATTATTGTTAATGTTGCTGACGGCGAGTAGTGCGGCGCCGGTACGGTCTCGACCAGCAAGAAGCGCACATCACTCGAAATCTGTGGTAAGTCTTTTCAATCATTTTAACGATTTTGCTATTTTTAACCCCCGACGAAAACAGAGGGGTGTTATATGTTTGTAGTGTGTATCTCTGTGTCTGTCTGTGGCATCATAGTTCCTGAACGGATGAACCGATTTTGATTTAGTGTTTTCTTTTGATATGATGTGTCTTAATCGAGAGTGTTCTTAGCTATGTTGTGAGAAAATTTGTTCAGCCATTTGAAGATCATCAGCTCTTTTTCTTTTAGGGTTTTTTTTTTAATTTTTAATTTAAATTATTTAAATATGTACTTCAAACTTAATTATTATGACATATCCTTTTAGCTAAATTCGATCAAGATATTTTAGATTAATAACAAAAATTTTTAGAAAAAGACATGTCATCAGTTTGAAACTTATTTTGCAAAGAGATCGAGTGCAATGGTTGAATAAGTGTTGCATTTTTCAATCATAATGAAAGTCACAATATATAATAAAATCTAAAAATTTATTTGAAATTTTTACAAATTTAATTTCCGACTGGATGATCCGCAAAGCAGTAGCTTTACAAACTTTATAATCTTATTATTAATTAAGGACAAAAGTTATAATGAAAGTAACTTCTTTTGTATTCGCATTAAACAGACAGGCACCTTATGGTGTGCTTGGAATATAAAATAACAACTATATTCCAAGCCGGCATATAAAAACTTTTGTCTCGTCTGTCCCTCACCGGAAACAGAACGCGTATTTTGACGCCATTGTCTAGTTTATCAGGAACCATATTTATATATGTACATATACGAATGTGTAGTGTTCTGCATTTTTTATAAAGTTTATTTATAAAGGCAAAAATTTGAAAATAGCTATTAGGTTGACTTAATGTGGGTTATGTGGACACAATAAATAAAAGTATATGTGGGGTTGTAGACGTAAGTCAATTCTACATAATTTATGAATACGTGCGTCTATCGTTAATAATTTACGCGTATGTGTGATAAGCGAGACGTTAATAACTGACGATGATGACCGAATGAATAAAATGTGTATGTTTATAACCGACAACGGCCGTAATTCACATATTGAATGAGTTCATTTTATTAAGGGCTTGTTTGATTACCCCTAAAAAGAGACCCCTATCCGCTAACAGATTAAGGGCCTTTTTAAGGCGTATTTCCAGAGTGCGAGTAATATGGGGACACAAAGCTGGCGTGTCGTATTAGATTACTGGCAGTGACAGACGGACAGACGGTTAGCGACGAGATTAATGGGCTAAGTGACGAGTGGGAGGCGTTCCTTCCATCCTCTCTAACATTCCATGAGCCGGGAAGACATTTATGTCCATTCATTTTGTGGACAATTCGTAACTGTGAAAAATCAGACAAATTTCGAGAAGTGGATTTTCGGCGTTCTTTGTGACATTGACATCCGGATACTAGCCATTTATTATTACAAATTATACTTTAAGCTCAAGAAACATTTTAGAGCGATTTTATAAATTATTTAATTATTTAATAGGCCATGCTACACTCAGTCTCCAATTTATTAATCGTATCGATCAATAAATCCATACTACAAAAGTAATTCAATACAATTTTGCATAATAATTTAATACAATATTAATATTGTTTTAAACTAATTCAATTTCAATTTGATGATTTTTACAAAATAAAAACGTAGGTATATTATATTTATATTTCAAATAGTGTTTGTCAGCTGAAGCATTCTTGGAACAACATATGTTCAACATTGTACTTCAAGGTCGTTGATGTGTAATTTATTTAAAAATCAATTTCTTGTAAAACTGTATATGACATTAATTATTGAGCCATAAATCTGCTCTTGTGGGTTACGAAGAAATGACTAACGTAAAGTGATTGCAAAGAAGATGAAATATAATTGAAATTAGAAATTGAAAAGTATTAAAAATAAAGGAATAAAATCAGAGTCGCAACGAATGTAATTACATCGAACACGGCGATCGCGGTGGCGTGGCGGGCGGCTTCCTGCGTGCAACTAGGTCGTGTTTATGTTGTACTTATGTTATGTTGCTATGAATGATAACTGGACCAACGCTGCGTTACATTTGGCAACACACTCATATGAAATGACTAAATACTATTAAGATACCTACAACTGCCGAATTTTTTTATTATGTTGAGATTCTAAATTCTTGCTAAATTCCCAAATTTTTAATTTTGATGAAATGTATAAAATTTATTACTAGACAGTATACATAATTGATTTATATGACCCTTAAAATATATATTACTATTTTAACTTAATTAGGGCAAGAAACAATAGAAAATGTAAAAAGATAAGATTAAGCAATTTGTTATAAGAATGCATATTATCTTTAACTTCCATTTTGTTCGGAATAATCCTTATCGTTCTTAAGTGATATATTATCAGAGACGGCTTAAAAGGTGACTCCAACTATAAATATTGTACAGTGTAGCAAAGATAGTGCTCTTAGATAGAAGGTTCAGTCAGGTGTAACTTTAAAAACATCTTTTCTTTGTCCTTGCTGTATTTATAAGTTGCGTAGGAGCGTAGGATACATATAAACTGTTCACCAGACCGAATTTCGGTCACGGCGGCCAGTTGCAACGGGGACTAGCCATCTGTGCAGGACACTTTCTATTCCCTCCCTCTCACAGTCCGATAGGACGGCAATCCGACAAGACCGGAGAGAGTTCAGGCACAGGACCAACGGCTTAAGTAGTTCCTGAGGTACAGGGGTGAAATACCGCCAACTTCCTGACTCCAAACAGCTACTGAGAATTTTTTGACCGAAAAACCCGAGATTAAAAAAATCCAAAAATCAAAAGATTTCTTGATTTTGATTATAATTGTAAACAGGTTGAGACCAACCTATTAAGTAATAATAATACTTGTGCCAGGTGGCCCCGCTCTTCCTTACTTTACATATCTTTAATTTTAATAGTGAAATCAATTTGGCAAAATACTTATAATAATAATTAATATTAACACTAGTTTAGAGTGAAAAACAAGGCAACACAACAATTATTTTTTAAATGAAATGTGTGTGTGTGTGTGTGTGTGCGCGCGTGCGTGCGTGCATGTGTGCGTGTGTGTGTGTGTGTGTGTGTGAGTGTGAGTGTGTGAGTTTGTACAAAATGTCGCAGTTCTCGTCCATATAAAAAATTTAAAAAAATTATTAGTATATTGCAATAAGCATTCTGTGTCGTTATATATTTTAGTATATAAATATTTTGTAACAATTTTTTTACATTTGTATGTGCTCAACAGATATATGTCTAAAGCCTTGTTCAGTTTACTGTAGAGATTGGAACCCGAGAACACAAGATTAGCAATTGCGCTTACGACCACTAGAGTAATGAAGTAGTAAATACATATAGGTAATATCATAGTTAAATCAGCATTAAATACGTGATAGAGTCATGCCGCAGATATACTAAAGTTGTAGCACGAATGGGTCGGCTCGACCAGGGAAGGACCCCGCTCTCACAGAATACCAGCGTAAAATAGCAGCTCAATGCTGCTGTGTTTCATATGTAGAGAACCGGAACCATTTTTAGTGGATATGAGGCATTCCATCTTAGTACTCAGGGGTGACAACGCATCTGTATTTTGATTCTTAATCGACGACAGATGTAGATGTCTATGGGCCACAGTATCCACTTACCATCAGGTGGGCTGTGTGCTCATTTGTCACCCTTATTCTATAAAAACATACCAATGCTGGCCTAAGTCTTTTCTATCCCAAACATAACGCTTATACTAAGTCAGTGATTCCCAAACAGTGGTCCGCAAGAGCTTAAATATGGTCCGCGAAAGATTTAAATATTTTACCTACCTAATCGTTTTAAATAACACATTTATTATTTTTTACCAAACATGTATGATTTCTTTTACAATAAATACACAAATAATACTGTGAATGAATGATTCTTTTCAGTTTATTGTATAATTATGTTAAGAGCTGTGATTAACATTTATTGTTAAATTAACATAGTTTTTTCTTTCACCTCGTGGTCCCTGCTAACAAAAAAGAAATCAAAGTGGTCCCTGGTTAGAAAAAGGTTGGGAAACTGTGACTCTTAGAAACCTTACATTGTAAACAGTACAATGGGCATAACATCTGTTTTAGTGATTGTAGGATTGAAAAAAAAAAGTTTGAACGGGCGCCAACTATTACTACACACGCTTAAAGTTAACAAACTTCACTTTTAAATAAATTAAATAAATCAAATTGTCACAATTTTAGATAACTTGATGTGTAAACTGTTGTTGTAAAATATTTATTACGAGATATTCCTTCCGACCTTGTTTACTATCACGGGAGAAAATAACAAATATAATATGTATGTTTATATTCTGAATTAACCACCTTTCTTTAACTTTAGGAAAATAAGAACGTAACTCTTTTTACAGCTTTTATTGGTGAACTTTTTTATTAAAATATTCGCTGTGTAGTAGTGGTCGCCACCCGCCTGCCAAGCGTGGCAACTATGGCAAATATCCTCCTTACAAGGCAATCTATCATGTTCAGCAGTAGACTTATGATTGGCTGTAATGATGATATTATGCCAGTCATTTAAATTTCAACTTAGATAAGTAAATACACTTATTATAGAAGAAATATACCTTTTATCGTAAAAGGGAAACATTCAAAACTTTGTTGATTTTCCTGTGTAAAACAACATTTCAAGCATTCGTTATCATTATCTCCTAAATACATATAAATAAAACACTTGTCTTGGATTTCATCACATTTGCTAATCTGTAAAGAAGTATTATTATGTAACAAATAAGCTGTCGGATTTTGCGTATTTATTAATTTTACATCCACTAAGTTAAGTGAAGGCTTTTATTAAAATATTTAATATTCATCACTTTATTTTACAGAGTTATTTTTACACATTTAGATAACTAAACAGATTAGCAAATAATAATTAAAATAGTTTTAAAGTTATATTTTTTCTTTTTATTAATAAATGTGACAAATATATGGTACATATTTTATTGATATTATCATAAATTGCAAAATTATTCAATGTGTTAATTTGGGTGAATAATGAAATTAAAATGTTCAAATAATTAAAAAAACTATGCGCCCAACGTGGGGCTCGAACCCACGACCCTGAGATTAAGAGTCTCATGCTCTACCGACTGAGCTAGCCGGGCTGACGTCTACATGGTGTAATTTTATATACGGCTACTGCGTTCTTCTGAGTACGAAGTATGTCAATAATCTTGTTATTTTTATCATTGCTCAATTCCCATGGTTGTCTTTTATAACAAACATAATTAAATAATCAACTAAAAACACATTTAATATTGTCATCACTAGTCCACCGATGAACATAGACCTCCCCCTAGGTATGCCACAAAGCACAGTCCTGAGCATTCATCGACTTCCTGCTTCTTTTACTATACGGTCACTCCATCTAGTGGGAGTTCGTCCTACTTCGCTTAACGGTACGAGGTTGCCACTCGAGAACCTTTCTTCCTACAAAAAGCTCGTTGTTTCTTCTTTTATTCATAATATTATCTATTTTATAATGTATAATCTACACGGGTAAATGCTGTTAACGCGTGTCATAACCGCAATAGACGAATTTTTCAAACACGTGCTACATTGTTTTAATAAAAAATTGGATAATGATATATCTCTTAATAACCGTGATTATTACCTTAAAGTCTTTCAGTGTTTTGAAATGCGCAAACCTTTACCTTACAAAAGTCACGTAATTACTAGCAATATTTTGAAAACTATATAATTTTGCTTTAAATGTCAACAATGTTAACTATTTTCTGCAATAGAGGCTAAAATTGTACTCTTAATGAAATTAGCGGGTCGGCGTCATTGACCTAAATTATCATCGTCATACCTATCAGTATCCAACCTACAATGACGACGCTTTGATCTCGCTGTTGGATGAGGTTTTGTATTGCTATTATTTTGAAATAGATCCACTCTTACGCCTGTAAAGTAATATGATGTAAGCAAAACTCAACGAGTGCTTTACCTGTTCTACAGATAGAGAGAGTATGCAACAAAGCAGCAAGAACTGACTATTCTTGATGATTTCTGGCATATCACTCGGAAACACAATATCATAGTGATGTGATTACTAAGAACAAAAGCCTCCCCTTAGATTCGTATATCGAATCACCAACGAATATTCCTTAAAGGCAAAATTCTTCTTACCTTTATTGGAAAGAAGTTCTTTATCGGACGGTACGAATTTGGCGGATGGAGGCTAGGCGAGAAAAAGTGTAAGATTTTTCCGTCACGACCCCTTCTGACGTAGTGTAGACGGCCTTGGCGGCTATAAGGAAGAGAGATGGAATAATATTCATCTCCCTCGCACTTTTTCTTATCTTGCCCTGAAAGAAATATTATTTTATTTTATGACGCTTCATTTTAATAGACGCTAGTAATTCATTTATTTGTTAATCAATAATATAATACATTTATCAATAATAATATATTAGAAGCGTCAGTAGCCGGCATGGCTTGTATGGCAGGGCGCGGACCGCGAACTCGAAAGGTCGTGGGTTTGAATTCGCCATTCGACTACTGTCGTGAACCACTTCTAACACAAGCATTTTAAGCTTACCAGAAGGGAATATTAGTGATGTTTAATAGCATTACTAGTATTAAAATAATCATTACACGTCACAACATACGAAAGGAACTTCGTTCCAACCGAGTGTTCCACGACACTCACGCATGTTTTATATTTCTATCATATTCAAAGTAGTTGTATAAACACATTTTTAACCGAAACACATATTTTGACATAAATGTTCAAAAAAGTTCCCCTTAAAGAGATTTATAAGAAAAATTTATCTCACTCATATCTGCCACGATTTGTTAAAAGTTGTTCTTCCACCTGTAAGAAGCTACAATTTTCCCTGACATTTCCCTAGTCGGTCTTTACGACACCCATGGGACGAATAGTAAGAAGGATTGTCCTACGCCGTCTACATAGCAACATTACGAGACTCGATTGAAAAGAAAAAAGTGTTAAAAGCCTTTACAATCACATAATATTTTTCAAATACAATCAAACTACAACAACATCCGTGACTTTGAACAAAAATTATTGTCAAAGAAATGCTTTGCAAAACGCTTTACTCCATTTTACTCAGTCCTTTCAATTTAATATTCTGGTATAATTGTGCAACTAAACCGACGGTTGACAAGAAAGCTAAGGTTAATTAATATAAATAAATTTACAAATAATAAAATATAACTTAGTGTAACATGTTTGGGTTAGAGAACGTTCTAATTTTATGGTAAAAATTTAAGTACAAAGAAAAGAAATAAATACGAAACAAGACACTAACTAGTTAGAAAAAAAAAAATTGAAGCAGAGAAAATTTTTGTCATCTGCTATTTCGATTTATTTTTGTTGTAAAATACATCTGAATTTCACAAACAAACACGTGGAGTGTCTTTTTAAAAATAGTTGAATCGAACTATACTAAACATAGAGGCACACAATTCATCTTGACGCTTGTGTGATAAGATCGAACTCTACTAAACATAGAGGCACACAATTCATCGTGACGCTTGTGTGATAAGATCGGAAGTAGGCTATGATGCATTTTTGGTAACAAGGAGAAAATCACAAATTAATACGAAACACAAAATTGTTTTTACATGAATTATTGAATGAAATAAATTGAATCCCGCTGAGATAATAGTCTTTGAATTACCAGTACTTACCAGTGTTCATTAATAAAAAAGACATTAGACATAATTGTTATATTTAATAAAAATTATGTACCTACACACATAATGTCTACTTTTAAAGAAACATTTCGTACTGTATGTAATAAAAGCTTCTACAGACATTAAGTGGGTACAAGTATCCACTAGAATACACTACCTCATATTATCAGGAAACAGGAGATAGGCAGCAGCATCTTCCTGATAAAAGCTCAAAATAATAAATAACTTCGGTTGCTAACCTGCCAGACAAGTGTGGCACTTACTTATTACCATATACACCATACATTACCATATATATCATATACATCATAGGTCCTACTACTATCTTCAAAAGAGGTCTTTTGATAGGCTCTAACGACAACTACGGCCACAACAACGAGAGCGACAGACATTTAAACGTAAATATTTTTTTATATAATAGGGGGGCGAACGAGCATGTGGCTCACCTGATGGTAAGTGACTACCGCCGCTCATGAACAACTGCAACACCAGGGGAATTGCAGATGCGTTGCTGGCCTTTTACCTAAATAAGTTTTTACCTAATCATTTTGACGCACTACTTGGTATTTAAATAATTTCCCGAATAGGGTGTTGACCCGCGTAATATACAATCGTTTTCATAACATGACGTTTTTATATTTAACGAAATTAATTATGCCCTAAAAGTAGCGCCATAATTAAGATACGTTAGTCAACTTGTGCAGATTGCAGACGGCGATAACATGCTTATCCATACGATTCCATGAAATTCACGTTCAACTTTGTACATTCATACTTGTTTATAATATTGTAAAGGCATATTGAAAAAACTTTAGAAATATGTCCATTATTAATAAGTTATAAATAGTCAAAGTTCTGATGTTTTAAATTATATACTCTTTCGACGCATTCGACGTTCAAAATAACATACACGAATTTACTTGCAATGTATACATTATACAATATTCATCCAATAATCAACTTAATAAAAAGTAAAACCGACTTCAAAAATTAAAACAAACGAGCTACCAGACCTCGAGCTCCGATGCCAACACCGAATATATTAATTCTTATAGTTTACTAATGTAATATTATAATTATTCGAAGAAGTGACACGATCAACTTTGTTATGCTTTAAATAGAGAGCATTGCTAAGCAGTACAAATCACTCGGTGATGTTGTTCTGTGTTCAAATTTTGGGCAAACCTAATTAATTATCAATTCTTTACGTGGTAGAGCCATGCTGCAGCTATATTAATAGTATACATAGTTGTAGCACGAATGGGTCGGCTCGACCGGGGAAGGACCACGCTCCCACAGAATACCAGCGTAAATTGCAGCTTAATGCTGCTGTGTTTCGTATGGTGAGTGTAGAGAACCGGAGACCCTTTTTACTAATTACTGACCCTCTCTCTGTGTAATCGAGTCACAGGTACCTTGTGTTTATATCGAAGATGGAAAGCAGTGATTTCATATTCTTACATCCGTTACAATACGATGCTATAATGTGAGCATATAACGATTTTTGGTTATTAGCACAAAGCTTCCTATTAAGTCAATGCCTATTTTCCTGTGTGATCCATAACTTTGATATTTTGAAAATTAAGATAAGCTATCGATATGGCCTACACACATATTGTATTAAATATCTTATAAATTGCATATATGGCATTAATATATTATGCTAATGTTTGTTGTTTCGCTAATCCAAAACTAATTATAAATTACGACGCTGCTACTAAAATTTTGGTACGATCATAAAGTAGGGCGCACAAAAATTTTGTAAATTCTTATTGTACTGTTCAGTTTATTAGCGACCAGTCTCCACCGAACCTCGGTATGTTCGGACCGGAAACTGTCTTATGGTTTAAATATAGAACTGCAGACAGAGATGCATTTAAAAGCGCATTGTATGCATGAGTTTGACCCATTCTAACCAATATCTTTGTTTGAAGACTAAAACCTTTAATAATCAATGCAAACAAAAATGAAAAGTAGGGGTAAAGTGTGGGTGTTATAAGAGAATCATTTGAAAAGGCGCTTATACATTGGACTGCGTTTTGTTTGAGGTTTCTTTTAAATGTGTTCTAGATAACCTAAATTCCAATCAATCTGATGTTAAAATCTGTTCAAAGTATTTTATTATTACATCAAAAGTATTACCATTACATTCTATTAAAGGTCCACGTTGAACATCGACCTACCACATAGATTACTTCATAGGGTATGACATAGTTTCCAGGCTTGGCAGGCAGTTTGGCAACCGCAATTTTTTATTTTTTAGTTGTACCTACTAGGAAGACACTGTTGCCCAACTCCTGGTTTGTTTGTCTCCGATCCCTCTTACGACACCTTCCGGATGACGTAGAGTAGTTTTAAACCTCCACTAAAAAAAAATTTAAGATGTCAATCGTCTAGCTACAAAATAGAAAACAATTGAGGTCATGTACAAGGACAACAAAGATACGGTGGGAATATAAAACAAGTACCGTATAATCGACAGACTGACACATTGTTATAAATAATAACTGAAAGACAATTTTATTCTTGAGAATAATAGCACGCCTGCTTTAGAATCAGTATTCACCTATGAATGCCCATTGGGTGGACGTGAGGTCCGGAGAGCATTCGGTTCGATGTTCCGGTGAGTCATACTTCGTATCCGTTCGAAGTTGTAGACATGGCTGGTAATCACTTTTACAACGTTGTTGTAACAGTTTTGTCAAGGATATTAAATCAGTTGTTAAAAATCCAAATAAAGAAACGTGTCTTCCTCTTTCTAGGTACATTCATTATCTAAAATTTGTATTCATAATGCCGGCAGGTGTTCATTACCTCTATTTTTCTTAAGACTCATATGTAACCTAAATTAAAAATATTTTCTACTGAACTAACTATGTGGTATGGGCTATTTTCTTCAATTTTATACGATATAATGTGAACGCTTATAATTTTAATATATGAAAAGCCCTTTCATATAAAATTGCAGTTTTCTTTAATACTGATAGATTGAAATTTGACTTGCAAATGCAATTGCATTGCGTTTTTACCTCTCAGATGTTTTGGTTACTCAGCGTTAATAATTTTTTTAATATTTTTTTGTTTGGTTAGGTTAGGTTAGCATGCATATATGAAATATATAACCATGAAAAAAATTCGCTTTAAATTGGAATATGAGTCCCATCGTGACACTAATACTGTAAGACGGCACGCAATAACGCGACGTGTATGGATCAAGTACCGCAAATTAAAGCATGGCGCGTTTTTTGTTTGATCGCTTCCGTTCTGAAATTGTTGACGTCTACAAAAAGCCCCATGTTTTTTTATAGAATAAGGGTGAAAAGTGGTTGCTGTGGCCCATAGACATCTACATCTATCTTGGTTTGGGAATTTAAATGTCAGCCGTGAGGACTAAGATAGAATGCCTTTTTTCCAGTAAAAGGGTTACGCTGGTATTCTGTGAGAGCGTGGTCCTTCCCCGGTCGAGCCGACCCATTCGTGCTACAACTATACTATTAATATAACTGTAGCATGGCTCCACCACGTGAAAAATGTAAGATCGGAGACTGAAGTCGATAATGACGAATTGAAAGCTAAAGTGGAACTTGATCTTCTATACGTAATTTAAGTTTCTGTTCATCCACAGATAGTCTGGAAAAGATCGCTTTTAGCGATAAGGCTGCCCAATCCGCAACTCATATTAAGATGCATATTCTTGCTATTTGTATTTTTGTTTAGTGTACAATAAAGTTGTTCTTATTATTTTATTATCTTTGGAGATGTATCAATCCACGCTATAGTCAGCAGCAAACATAAAATACAGCTGAATATAATATGTAGATCAATTATTTACATGAACTTTGTAAAATAAAGAGGAGTGGATAACGTATGGAGTTATTGAAGGATTGCGCCTAACTTGCGTCCAAGCTTGACTTAATTTCTTGAATAGGTAAATGTGTTTTAATTTTGTTTTGACTTTAATAAATGATTATTAATTCTGGGCCGTAAGATCACGATTTGAACTTACCGGAACAAGTTACAAGATCATCAACTATGTATCATCTCGACTAGGTGGGTTGATAACAGCTTTATTGATTTAATTTAAATCTGTAAAAATTTAAAAGAATCATGTGAAAGAAAAAACCACACATTTTGTCTTAAGTAAATAGGACACATTAAACCTCCAAATCCTAATGTCAATAATATGTCAGTATTCTCTACATAGGGTTATTTTGTAATAACCGGCCATATTTTCAGAGAAGATTCAGAATAAGTAATATAGGCAAATGGTGAAAATTAATTAAAAAAACTCTCAAACATTCTTTTTTATATTATATTTCGTTATTTTTATCTTTTAAATTCATAATGCGTGGTACTGTATTATTTTAACTGATTGTCATTCATAAATATTTAACGCCTACTATTATACTACGCACGCACAAATTCGTAAGGGTCGATCGGTCAGCAAAAACGTTATAAATTGAAGCGCACACAGAGGAAGATGTAGTACATAAATCACATTCAATTTGGGATAATTTCAAATAAAAGTAGAAGCCTTATTTACTTGTATTTTCAAAAACTGCAACAATGGTATATCATTATTCTTATATTTGTACTTAAGTTTAAAATTTAGCTACTTTTTGTAAAATAACCCTCTATATTATTATAGGGGGTTAGTTTGCTACTAACTGACAAGAGTATAATATGTAAAATGTTAAAAGTATGACATAAAAGGAAAATGAGGCACCTTTGAGGCTCTTTAGATGTAACTACACTAATATTATTGAAACGTTGACCCATACAAATTGATACTGAATGTCTACCCTAAATAGCAGTTTTTGGGATCAACTACAAAATCAACGACTAAATCGCGTGTAAGCTAAAACGAAACTCATTAGGAGTTAACTAATTTAACCTCGAAAAGCTCTATCTCTTCAGAGCTAATTGGTATAATTTAGTTAAACCATAGAATAGAGCATTTGCATAGATAACCTTACGATGGTATGTATTCTCCGATAGTTCTGTATTCATAAATAATGCTACACAATAGAATACAAACAATAGATAACATTAGTTAAATGTAACGTATTTTATATTACAATGAAAGTACAGCTTACTACAGCTCAAATTAAATTTATAAAAAAGAAAAACAAAGAACATGTGTCTTTAAGGAATTCTACTATTAATAAGAGCTAATAGCTCTAGCCTAAGGTATGAAATGAAATCTGATAGTCTCTGCTAATTAAAATTTATTTGTTTCATTTATTTACATTTTATATATTTAGAAAGTAAGATAAATTTGTAAGATCGTCGAAACTAATTTTCCTTTATTTGTCTGAGCACATAATACAGCTGACTTCTTTATTATGAGCTAATGGTTACATTTATGATTTATTATTAAGGCAGTAAAATATTTTTTGCATATTATGTCGTATGAGTAGATCTTCAAAACAAATCTTTCATTATTTGTTTAAGCACACTACACAGTTGACTTCTTAACAGTAGAACCTAAGGAATTAAATATAGATAATATTTATTGTATCTCTGAACATATTTATATCATATATATTTGGAAAGTAAGAAAAATTTTAAACATATTTATTGTCAAAGCAAATCTTTTATTATTAGTCTATGGACATACCACGGCTCAGCCTTCTTAAAAAGGGATGGCGTCTTTTTATTTTTTATAAAAGTCCCTTTGCACGTCCTCGCATAAAATTGTAATCACGACGGTATCAGTTTCGTTTTTGTGATATTTTTACAAGTTTTGTCACAAATGTGTCGGGCATTCTCTTCGTGCTATGTCACAGTCGTCAGGTTTCTTTAACTCTGTACGTTCACCGCAGCAGTCAACGACATTACGACGATATCTCACAATCTATTATAGGCTACATTATGTGCGTAAAAAAGGCCAGAACCGCATAACCAGTTTTAGAGTTAATGCTTGCTCTATGTAGTAGGTCTGTATCCTTGTTATATTGGCCGGGCACCCTTAAAAGTGCAAACAGCATTCTCGTTAACAGTCGTTTTATATGGTCAAGTTTATTTCTCGGGAGCGTTGTCTTTAAGCAATCATATTTCATAATGTTACGTTTCCTCATCAATATTTATGGTATAGAATAAATAATATAAGTCGTTGATACACCACAAATGACGTTTGCAGGAAAGCATACTATGTGACATTTGAAAACGGTTACAAAAGAATGAACTATTTAAATTTATCTATTTTGGGAATATAATAATTTTTTTAAACAATAAGGATGACAAACGAGCACACAGTCAACCTGATGGTAAGTGGATGTTGTGGCCCATAGACATATATGTACATCTATCCTCGATTGATGAATCAAAATTCAGATGCATTGTTATCCCTGAGGGTCTCCAGTTTGTTGCTCTCACGATATGAAACACAGCAACACTAAGCTGTTATTCTGTGAGATCTGTGAGACCCCTGTCAAATCGAATTATTCGTTCTGAAACCATATAATGGCTCTGCCACGTTAAGATGTTTATTTGAGTTTTTTCAATTTGCTTTCTTCTAGTTATCACCTCGTAAACAGTCCACAGACGGAAATGAGCATTTCAAAATATATACTGTTATCGTCACATGGGGTATGAAAAGTTGCAGTTCCTCATTTAGATATGTCGGACATCACAGACCTTTACCACTGCTCCTCGTCGCCGGTAGGGCACTATACATATCAAATACGAGAGGATCTCCACTCTATTGGAGATTTTGAGAACTTTAAGATATTTCCCATGGTCGATAAAATACACAAGAAGATTTTGGAATATTTTTTTAAGTGCTAAAGGCGTCTAGAATAATATAAACAAGCTTTTGCCTTTTAAATTATATTTAAGAGGATATCCGGGCGGTGTGAGATCCATACAAATGTATTCCTCTGTTTTTCCCTCGATTGACTATGACGAAAGACAATTGAACAAATATTTTGTAATCATATAATCCTCATCTACCATATTAGATATTAATTATAATAAAAACTAGAAACTTTATAAAATTACAAAATTTCTAAAATTACAGTTACTAGACATCCAGCAAAATAATTTAATGAACACAAAAATAAAAGAAAGAAAACGTACAGATATAGCTACAATCGTTTTTATATTGTTAACTGTTCTTGAAAAAAGTTAAAATCGGTTGAGTTTTGAAGGCGGAAACAGTGGAATAGGGGATGACGATTTCATCAATTTTTGATATATGTATATAATCATTCAGAGTGGTGTTGTCCTCTAGATAGTTCAGGCACATCGCAACAGCAATGAATCGTTAAAAACTTATTCTTCAAACTTAAGATGTTGGAACAAATTTTTACAGATTTAATCGAGTTTAATCTACTTATTTTTATATATTATTTCACGGAGAAATCGACGTGTTTCTAGACCAGATGTCATAATTAATGCCCGCTGCGTTCAGATTTTAATTATTTATTTTCGGTCAGATCTTCGCAGAATGAACTAACAGTGTCTTGAAGTCTTGCATACGCATGCTAGGGTTCAGATTTAATTATGTTCCATAAAGAATCCCAAACAGAATGTAGCACCCAGCCATATTCTCTATTATCTTTTATTGGTTTTGCGGGGTATACTCGTAAATCTAAGAACAAGAAATTGTAATGTATATTTTCAGTGAATCCGCCCGCACCGAAACAAAACAAACTTTGTCTCCGTCTACGTTGGAAGTAAGTTTGTCAGTCGATCTACACCACAGCTTTGCCCTTACTGTGTTTTGTTTTTGTTATACCAGTCAACAAGTTACTATTTCTTATTAGATACTATAAGGTAGCAATTTCTTAGCTCTTAGCTTAGCTTTGTCTTATACAAAGAATCTTTATAATGTCATTAATTACGTTTTTTCTAACGCGTTACAATTACAACATAATCTAGCGTTTCTGACCGTATTTAACATTTTACTAATGAAATTGCCATATATTTTTGGTATACCGTTACTGGTATATAATAAAAATGTATTTTACTATACATTTCATTTTTAATATGTGTAAGTATTACAAAATACAACTGTGTGCTGGCGGTGTAAGAATTTACTACCCCATATAGTCCCGTGAGTGTAGTAAGCGGCGACAGGAGGAAACTGAAACAGAAGATGGGCATTAGTATCTACATGAAAACAACTCAAAGTAATGGAAACTGTGGTTGCCAACCCGCCTGCCAAGCGTGGCAAATATCCCCACTATGAGTTAATCTATGGAGGAGACTTATGTTCAGTAGTGGACTTTGATATGTAATGATGCTGATGATGATTGCAAAAATAATAGAGGTAAACGGAGGATTTAAAAATACTTTCGACCCACATAATTACGTAAAGAGAAAGAGCTTTTACGTAAAGAAAAAGTTTCATCTGTGATTTGGACTATATTAAGATACTAACTGGCTCGGCAAAAGTTTTTCCGGTATATTTCCGGTGGATTCACGCTTAATGCGAAAAACTTATAAATAAGCTTAGATATATTGTCAGGAACAAGGATCAATCTCACCGCACCCATGAATAAGGGTGTATGCAAGCTTATAGTTTACCTGATGATAGGTAGATGCTGTGGACCATAGACATCTACATCTATTCTCGATTAAGAATTAAAATGCAGACGCGTTGTCACCCCTGAGGACTAAAATAGAATTCCAGTAAAAAGGGTCTCCGGTTCTCGATACTCACCATACAAAACACAGCAGCATTAAGCTGTTATTTCACTCTAGTACACTTACAGTTCTAGTACACATTCTAGTTCACACTGTGAGAGCGTGGTTCTTCTAACCACCGACCCATTCGTGCTAACCATAATATAGCTGCAGCGTGGCTCTACCACGTATAATTTTTTATTTAAAGTTATACCAAATTTATTTAAAGTTATACATTTTTATAATTAACGAGCGTGTACCAAGTTTAATAACGTTGTTAGCACCGGGAGCACGCGACATGACTTGTAAGTTCATCCGTGAAGGGACACTTTTTGCATAATTTATTATAAGGAACATTGTTATCTCAGTTGTTGCTTACTTTACAAAGTCTCTACTGTTTTAATCAAGTTCAACTTGTCTAAATGGATGCACTCTATATGCATCGTGTGCTGTTCGTACTAATTAATTGCATAGCTAATGTCTGTGTTAGAATGATGGGTATTATACTTGACTTAGACACTTCAAGAATTACCACCATTGCCATTACAGCTTATAAACAGTCCACTGCCGAACATAAGCCTCCGCCAGAGATTGCCTCATGGGGGTAGGGGCGTAGTTGTCTCGCTTGGCAAGCGAGTTGGCAACCGCAGTTTTTTATTATTTTGAGTTGTTTTCAGGAAGATGCTACTGCCAATATCCTGTGCCTCTTACGACACCCATGGGAAGAATTGGGGTAGTTGATATTCTTACACCACAACTACTAGGACATCAAAAATTATAATAAGTCTATCATTAGCGATATCTGAAATATTGATCAATGTTACTGATTTCATTTACCTACATTGCTTTTGTAATGTTTAAAGCTCAGTTCAGGCTCCGTTTCTCTATTCTACTATATAGTGAATCACATTGCTTCATAAGCAAGCAATCCAATACTTTATAGTATAGAATAGTGTGAACGTGTCCATAAAAAATAATACTGCGTGTAGGTGTAATATATCGTCCCGTAGGTTTCGTAATAGGCGAAAGAGAGTAACCAACTAGGAGATGGGCAGCAGCGTCTTCCTCTTTACACAAAAATATTAAAAGCTGCGGTTGCCAACACACCCGCCAAGCTTCGCAACTATGGCAAATACAAAGGTAATTTCACTTCCAACATGATTAGATTGCTTGAGCTAAAGTTATCTCAGCGTATCGTGGCGGTGTAAAAATTTCCCTGCTAACAGCTGAATAAAAATAAAATACGCTTGTCAAGCGTGGCCTCATAGCTTTGCCTAATAGGGGCTATTAGGAAATCTATGGGGGAAGCCTTGTCCAAAAGTGGACTTGATAGGCTGTAAAGGTTACGGTGACGGTTACTAATTCCAGTGAGTGATTTAGCTGCCAGTAAACAAGACTCATTAGTCTGGTTTTGGTCTTTAGGTTTAATACTGCTTACGTTATGTTATTATTCCTTCAATACTACTGCACCAGCGTTGCACAATAGCGTAACGTTGAGAAGGTACTCCTTCATCCAACACACTTTGCGACAATGGTCTTAGAGAAGGAAAAGGTGCTTAGAACTCTATTCCGGGTTCCGTCCCTACCGTGCCGTACTTTTCCTATTAAAGTGAAGCATGACTTCATAGCAAAGATACATTCGTACTTTCCCATGCCTGATTTTGGCGCAGAAATTGAACTTGGATTGGATCGAATCTCTTGTAGATCGTCTCTCATATGTATATAGATCGTAATACCAGAGAACTTGATCTCTGCTTTACGGTGAGCACATCACGAGGGCACTGTCTGAGTTGTTAAGCCAGTTTAAGAGGACGTTCGTTGAAACTACAATGACCAACCAGAATCTGCGTCACTGCATTATCAGTTTTAACCAACAGGAAAATAAGACACACTGTGACATATGGGAGAAGGTTGCGAAAATCCCGCAGAAAGTA
This sequence comes from Parnassius orleans, assembly GCA_029286625.1. NCBI lineage: Eukaryota > Metazoa > Arthropoda > Insecta > Lepidoptera > Papilionidae > Parnassius > Parnassius orleans. The sequence goes on along the minus strand of JAGSMP010000182.1, from coordinate 208,622 downwards.
AATACCACGCTATAATACGAGTCATAATCCTAATTTTAGAGAATGAGCCAGTTTGATAAATGCAACATTACTCAAATTATTTATTTATTTACTTAAAGTGCTTTAATGACATTTTACCCTGAATAAAACGCGGGTTAATATTTCAATAACATGTAAAATGTGTCAACAAGCTCCAGTGATATTGCGATTTAACATTTACAGTAACAGATTCTCAATGACGTTTTGCTAAGAAGTAGGACGTTTGAATATTGTACTTACTTTAGATTATGGCTTTATCTTTAGTATTAAGAATAGAATTCGACTCCATAGTGACAAGAAACTTGGAGAATGTTATCTAGTAAAAGTAACAATGTAAAGTTACAGTTCTCGTACGTCCTACTACCTACCGGGCCTCCTTACATTAATGAGGGAGTCATGGAGCAACATTTAGTTCGAGGCGCTGTTTTAGTGCGTTTTGGCCAAATAATTTTATATTTAAGACATGCAGGTTTCCTCACAAAAATCTTACTCTACCACCGAGCACGTGGTAAATTAGTATTGAAAATTGCAATTAACAATTTCATTGCTTTCAGGTGGAAATTGAACTCGGATTACTCGCGTTCTGTGAAATTTATTGCGAGTGTTTAACCTTAAAAACTGCGAATCTTTTAAAATAAGAGACGATTATTTTTCGAAACATAACATATAGATTAAATTTCGTTTATGAATTATACTTATATCAATCTAAATACTTAAAGCTCACAATTTCTAAATCCCAACAATAGCGATTTGTACTGACGCGTTCAAAATCTAGCGCTAAGTTTAGAGCGAGGGTGTGAAGGACCTACCTGTGCCGTCTCGACTGGACTATAAATAAATGTAACGGGCCCACTCTCACTCTCCAGAGGGCGTGACCTGCGGAACAGCTGATGCGTTGCAAATTAGAGCGATACGGTATCGATGCTGTTAACATGTTTATACAAATTATTTTGATACGAAACGTTGTTCGGGTCTGCACAATTTGTTTATTTACATTAAAAATAAACTGTATATCATTAACACTAATTAATATAATTAGCGTAAATTTTAAGTTTATAGCTTGTTACTTTATTAAAAATTCAATTTCAAACCATAGATTAGTGAATTTAATTTTGATATTTGGTGATGTATCGAAAAGTGTAATACGATGATCTTTTATTTACGCTAATGCTAATTCTACCTAATGAATTTTAAAAAGAAATAGGATTTTTGCTTTAGTTTTATTTGACACATTTATAATATTATTTATTAATCGATTTCACACTACGTGTTTATGATGAGAACGGGAGATATCTACAATAATATCTTAATTCGCCATGTTGATTGTCCCGGTGATTAAATATTTTTTTTGTATTAGCATTCCTCAAACACGCAGTGACAGATAAATTTAACGGATAAAGAGAGAAAGATAGATGGAAAGAGAGAGAGAGGGATACTTTTTGTCCATATTCTCTACGTCGGGCAAGTGGATTAGATAGCTCAGAGTTCAAACTATCACAATGATAATACTGTTCGAAAAACAGTTTCTCTTTTACAAGTGTCGCGCTGCAGCTGTATTTTGGCAGTAGCCCGATGACTGAGTCGACTCGACCGGGGAAGGACTACTTTTCACAGCGAACAATATAAGCGTGCAATAGTAGAATAATGTTGCTGTGTTTCTAGTGGTGAGTATTCTGAGCCATAAACCATTTTTATTGGTAACGAGATGTTCCATATTGTTCCTCAGGGGTGACAAAGCATCTGCAATTTGTCTTTTTCAAAACATTTTGATTCTTAATCGATGATTGAATGCCTTACAGGCGTCATAAGAGAAAAGATATATTTCGAGCCATTATATAAGAGGTAAATGCTCTTATTTTTTACCCGACTGCCCCGGGAGGAGGGTAAAGTTTTTCGAGAATATGTATATATGTATGTATATATCTTTAGCACGCTCTGTAGCCTAAACGACTTTATAGAATTTGACATAATATGGTGTGTCGTTAGATTCGTGTTAGTTATGAAACAACCATATTTTTATATATTAGAGATATGGTGACAAGCGAGCAAACAGTCCACCTGATGCTAAGTGACCCCATAGACATCATTAAAGGGTCTCCGGTTCTCTACACTCACCATACGAAATACAGCAGCATTAAGCTGTTATTTTACGTTGAGGGCAAGACCACGTTCTCATCCGCTCGGTTCAGATCGGTAGTGCAGTGGTTTCGTGGTTTGCGTTGCGCATAGTCTATAAAAATGTTCTCTTTTCAGTAAACTATTTTACGAAGTAGAGTTTGTTTATTACTGTTCAATCTTCAGGCTTGTTTACATTAAATCCTAAAAAACTTAAAGATTTGCTTTTTTTTAACACTCATTATTAAAAAAATCAGATAATCTTCTTTTATAATTGTTCCAAGTATACAAAAGTCACTTTAAGCAAAAATGCACATGTGCTTTTCTTACTTATGACGGCCGTATTATGATTGGCTCTGGGCCATAGCGTCTACTTCACATCAGGCTGTATGTCTGATTGTAAACTTATCATATACTTCTATAAAATACCGTAATTTTTCAGTCGGCATAACCTTTTATCACTTTTACACTAATTAGCAGCATCGACTGCTTCGTTGGTTTATTGGACGTAAGCGTGACTGTAGATCATGAGGTTCCAGGGCTTAAGTCAGTTATTAAGTTTTCCTGTCAAGAAATTCTCAGAGAGTAGCCCGGAGTCAGGAATCACCCCCGTGCCTCGGAAAGTACGTAACCATTGATATATTAAATTGGGGAATATATTAATGCACGTAACACTTTTAGTCCAGTGCCTGATCATTCTTCGTTCGTGACGGATTACCATCCTATCGGACTGTGAGTGAGGGATTAGAGAGTGCACCTGTGCTTGGGCATACACTCGTGCACTATAATCCTGTAGGAAGGCTACTGGCTGTCGTGATCGAAATTCAGTCTAAATTACATTAATTAACAGAATGCACCGTTTTCATAACAAAATATTTTATATTTTGAAATTATTAAAAGAAGCATAAACTCCTTCCTTGTACATTTTTGGATTTGTTAAATCTGTCAGAATGCAAACAACAAAAGGTATAAAACAACACCAATTTCAACATTTTTTTTTGTTTTATTTGCAATTGATCCAATCAAAATATTCTCCTTAAGCAAATAGATAGTATTTAATTTAATTAAAAAAAGAAATCACAAATAGTACTCGTAACCCTAGCTAGCTAGCACCCACAAAATGTTTGTAAAGGTCGAAGCTACCCCAACTTCGTTTTAATGGATAAACCCACCCTGGGTTTCCAAAAAGAAGGGAGACGGAAATACCCCGCTGTTCATTTATCAAAATATCGTATTCCAAGCACCCCATTATAAATATAAATGTAGTGTAGTAGGAGAGTCATATTGTGTTTGGGAACTAATATTTGAATAGATTCGAAAGCTTTTTTGCATCCGGCTCCGATAAAGTACATTTGCATAGGGCACAGGATGAGCTTAGTGATATTGCAAATAAACTTGGCAACTATGGCAAATATCCCATTATTTTTCTATCTATGCGGAGGCCTATGTTCAGCAGTAGGCTTTAATAGGCTGAAAAGAATGAAAAAATTTAATGCTGTGTGTTGTAGTGCGGGCGTGTTAATACCTTCGCACTAGAAAAGCTAATCACCATTAAGTGAAATTTGGAATTGGTATATCTGGACCAATCAATTTGTCACCAGGGTTTCGTTTGTAATTTGTGGATTTTTTATTTAAAAAGTCTATAAAATGTACAACATCATCTGAAACGTATTATTTCAAACAATATAGTGTCAGGTTATGGCATTTTATTCTGCAAAAAAACGACCAACAAAACGAACTCAGAAAGTGTACTAACAATAAAGATATATTCGCCTTCATATATAATTACCTTATACTATTACTAATAAAACTAGTAATACTATACTTTGTTCCTATATTATAGACCTAATACATCAGCATTATTCAATGGATGGCTCACAATGTACACCATGGCGGGAAGCACAATCGATTGACGGGGTCATCGACACAGGAACTGACCTTTGAGCGGCTCAGCTGATCGTTCACTGTTTAATTTTGATAATAACACCAACGAAAGTTAATAAAAATAATGGAAAATATTTTAAATAATGTATATTATTATAATGTCATATCATAATCATTATCATCAACACTAACGCCTGTCACCAAGAGGGGTAGGCAGTGACTACGGACTTCTATTTGCCACGATCCTGACACCTCTCTCTCGCCTCCTTTACATTCATATGCAATGCTCGTCGGTTAAGGGTACTCTTAATTTGGCCCATCTTCAATATTTGACCAATTTGGTCGATAAACTTCTATAGGCGTTGTCTAGATCTAAATTTGCTTTGTCACGCTTTCCTCATTCATTCTTCCTACATGCTCTATGTATGTATGTATAATGTATGTTTGTTATGGCTGCTGCATGAATGGATCGGCTCGACCGGGGAAGGACCACGCTCTCACAGAAAACCAGCGTGAAATAGCAGCTTAATACTGTTTCGTATGGTGATTCTAGAGAACCAACCGGAGACCCTTTTTAGTGAACTTCAAAAAAAGGGGGAAGATCTCAATTCGAGTGTATTCTTTTTTTGTATATTGTGTTACTCGATATCTTCGTCACTTGTGGACCGAATTTATTGATCCTTTTTTTTAATCAAACAGTTATACTTGAATGGTAATCCTTTAATTTTGGAGAAAAAATCCGCCCTGAGTGTGGAAAAATAGGGGATGAAGTTATTTATGTAACTATTTATACAAACTAGAAGGGTCAAAAATTATATTTTTAATAAAACGTAAATACCGATTTCAGAGAACTAAAAAGAATGAAATAATTTCTGCACAATAGCTTCAGAAGTCGGGGCTTCCATACTTTAATAAACCATGTCTTATCACTGACTTTTGAGGCTAATACATGTATGCGGAAATTATTGTATTCTTTTTAATTTTTCGAAGTCGGGGTTTCCTGTTTTTAAAAATCTATTTTTACTGGTAAGGAGGCGTTCCACCTTAGTCCTCAGTGGCAACAACGCATCTGCAATTTGTCTTGTTCAAAAATCTTAATCGAGGATAAATATAGATGTCTATAGGACGCAGCTTCAACTTACCATCAGGTGGACCGTGTGCTCGTTTGTCACCCTATAAAAATAATTAAAAAAATATAAGTGGTGATCTGGTGGTATATACATAGCTTTGTTCAATACAGTTCAATCTGGCTAATATACAATGCAAAATTACCAAAAAATTAGAACTTTTTCTATGTTCTTCTTTTTTTAACTTTCACTCTATATTTCCTTATGTACTTACTAATCAGATAAGGTTTGGTGTAAGTGTCCTGGTTATATTACAAATCACTATGCGTCTTTGCATCTGTGAAGAGTTTTGCTCATTCCTAATAAGTATCATTTAAAAAGACTTCTAAACTTTAAAAAAATTATTACGATTACAGTAATATTTCACTCATAACCCTTAGGCCATATCTTTAACCGTATGCAAAGAGTATAGCTACAATCACTACGTTTATAACGTTTAACAGTACTTATGTGTTTAATAATATAATCAGATGTTCAAATATTATTATTTACTTCGCGGTATATTTTTAAGAAAATACACAAAGCAAAGGATAACTGTAAATATGCACATGCTTTCGTATTATTTTTATTTCGTCTCTCAAAAGTGTGTCAGGTTGTTGTCAAGTTAATTTCTGCCAGTACCAGTGTTTTGAAATACTGGTTGAATCTTATTTGGCATTACATTCGTTTAATGAAGTGTTTTGTGCTCCTGACAGCGAGGAAAGGCAGTTAATGTGGCCAATTCATCAGCTGGGAGGGGTCTAAAGAATCAAACACAGCTCTTTGGCCTGTAGCCAGTGATGCGTAAAATAACCTATTACGACTCTTTTGTTGTCAACGGTGTTGTTTATTTGCTTCACTCACTGTTCTGTGGCACTGCTTACGTATGCTTTCTTCTTTTATCCATAAGGCCAGGTTGAACAAAATATCGAATTTCAGACATGATATATTTTTGTAACTCTCACTTCTAATTGCTAGTTATGATATTTTAATCCTATTTTAACTTGTAATTTTTTACACTTAACTGGATTTTCGTTTATTAATTATTCAATAAATGGAAGATCAGATAGGAAAATTTTATTGCAAATTTGTACAATTTGGAAATTGTATACCTATTATTCATTTTACATAAACGTTTAAAACCTGTTTTACTAAATGTAGGTCGTTGAAAGCTCAACCGATTCTCGTGTTATGAAACTTAAATATCATCAAAGACATGTTGGTAATTCACAGTTTTCCTTTACATGTCTTTTACATCGGTCTTAATTTAACTAGCGTTTTAATCTTTACAAAATTTTATTTTGAAAATAAGGTATTATTTTTAAGAATTACTATTCTATTTATTAGAAATTAATGTTTTACCAATGAAATTGTTACTTGCAATTTTAAGTGCTTATTTACCACGTGCTTGGCGGTGAAGGAAAACATCGTGAGGAAATCTGCATGTCTGAGAAATTAGAAAAAAATATTTCGAAGACATGTGAAGTTCGCCAACACGCATTTGGGCAGCGCGGCGGACATTTCCTTGCCCTAAAACCCTCTCAGAAATGAGAGGAGGACAGGCCTCCTCTCATTTCGGAGCAGCTGTGGGACGTATATAGGCTGTAACTTTAACTTTAACTTTAATATTTTATATATCGTTATCTGTGGTAAACGATGATGACGATAATGGTTTTGTTTGGCTAGTTTCAGCATAGTGATACTTTTCTAGTTATGCAGGAAGTATCACTATTTGGTAACTTATGACTTTAGAGCCTGACATATACCAGTAGATAGGTTGAAACTCTAATCAAACAAGTTAATCTGTGTTTCATAATGCGATTACATCAACTTACATTACGTTTTAAGTGTTAGTGAAGAACACATTGGCAGCTACTCGTAATGCCATAATTCCATGCTGTGTTGCTTACATAACACTAATCTGATAATAATAAGTTTGGATATAGTTTCAGAAACACTTGTAATTTATCAGACGAATATACTCCCTCTATTAAGCAGCTGATAACTGCAGCTAGACACTGGCTGTAGATTGTGAGTAATTGTATTAAAAAAAAAAAGGTAAATAAATAACGCTACTGTTTCGTATGTTGCGTGTAACGAAAATTTAAAAATAAAAAATAAAAATATCCTCAATGTGACCACTCAATTATCGTTTTGAACTTTTTTTAAGGTTTATTTCTCATTTATTTATTAAAGTATTACAGTATGTCAAAACTCTACTGCTGAACATCTCCATGTAGTCACGGCGTACGAGAATTCACTGTCCTATATCATCCCATAGGTGTCGTAAGACGAGAAAAAGGGGAAACTGAAACACGAAATGGGCAACATTATCATCCTGACAACAATTCAGAAAAATAAAAAACTACGATTGTCAAACCCGCCTGCCAAGCGTGGTAACTATGGCAAATATCCCTCCTATAAGGCAATCTATGAGGGAGGCATATGTTCAGTAGCGGACTTTGGTAGGCTGTATTGATGATGATGCTATTTGAGCATAATAACAAATAAAATATTTTCATACTTATCAATAATCGATATGGAGCATCTAACTCTCATGGTGCTTAAAGACTTTTAAAACTAAATACTATGGTACTATCGATTTTATTGAGATGTAAAAAAGAGGTTCAATACAACAACTTGTGTGTAAGTAAGGCGACTCCGTGGCGCAGTGGCTTAGCAATGACTTGCGGTGCTGGAGGCTGCGGGTTCGAGTTCTGCACGAAACAATTATTTGTATGGCCTACAAATAATTGTTCCGGGTCTGGATGTTTGTCCTTGTGCAATTTATGTTTGTAAACTGCCCCACGATACAGGAGAAAATCCTAGTGTGGGGGGTAACGTTTAAAAAAAAGTGTAAAAAAGACGTTGAATATTATTAGCTTGCGTGTAATGCAAATATATTCATTTATTTATTTATAAAATTTCATACACAGAATGGTGTATAAGGCGGACTTAATACATTATGCATTCTCTATCAGTCAACTTTAAAGTGGTGCAGAGATAAAACGAAAAATTATTTAAAATTGCACTTCGGATCTTTGACCATAGCCTATAAAGTTTAATAGCGAAAAGCGAAGGGCTCGTTATTAATTTTCACTATCAGAATAACATTCTTTCTTTTAATGTATACGTTCTAGTTTCATTGTCAGTGAATGTAATGCGCAACACATTTATATATTTATATATTCTTGTTTTTATGAAGTAAAGGAGCTTTGGTAGTTTTGAGGCTAAGCGCTCGTCATAAGTATCATAGTGGGTACGCGAGCAACCACAGTTGGAGTCAAGTTTACGCCAGCACCTGATGTTAACTAATTTACCACGTGATCCATGCTAAAGGAAAACATTCTGAGACTCACATATCTGAAAACACGTTTTGACGTGGTAAAGCCACGATGCAGCTATATTATGGTTGTAGAACGAGTGTGTCGGCTCGACCGGGTGGTACCGCGCTCTCACAGAAGACCAGCGTAAAATAGCAGCCTAATGCTGCTCTTTAGTATGGTGAGTGTAGAGAACCGGAGATCCTTTTACTGGAATCGAGGCATTCCATCTTAGTCCTCAGGTGATTTTTAATCGAGGATAAATGTAGATGTCTATGGGCCACAGCATCCACTTACCATCACGTGGACTATATGCTCGTTTGTCACTCTTATTCTTTAAAAAAAATGCGACGGAGTAATAAGCCTTTCCAAAAATGAGACGATACTAAAACCGAACGTCCACCGTAAACTAAACTAACTTAGTTTATCTTAGCTCGCATAGCTGAGACAGTTTTTCATACATGTGCGTCCACCGCAAACTATGCCAGCTAAACTAGGTAAAAATAAAGGTGTAGGCCAATCCGAAACTACGCGAACTAAGCTAAGCGTCTCTCACTTACCCCTCTGGCGCCTTTCGCTTAGTGTTGCTTGTTTTAGCTTATTTTTCGATGGACGTTCAATGATTTTCCAGGCTAGCTTAGCTTAGTTCACTGATCCTAGTTTTCACATAGTTTAGTTCGCGGTGGACGTTCGGCTTAGTGCCCAGCTACGAGGACGTATTTAAGCTGTAACTGTCCTTTTTTAAACTTAAGCATAAAATTGTAGTAAAATTGTTTATTAAAACCCTTCGTATGGCTTTAAATAAATTGGATCCAATAATAATATTACTGATCTCAACTATTGGTCTCTAATTCAATACGCTGACTTTATAATCATTCCTTTATTGCTTCATTAGCTACTTGATCGGTTCACGACCTAGTTATTTGATTCTAAATGCCTTCCAACTACACCCATCTTAACCAAATAAACATAACTCTTAGCACTAAGGGAGTGTGTTTATTGATATTACTCCGCCTAGATACATTGTTCTTACAGTTGAATACATTACGTCTGTCGTTCAATTTACTTTTTACGATCGTAGCCTTTATTGGAATAAATGAAGAATATTCTTATTTGGTCTACTTGTAACGGAGAAAGTTCAACTTAATGAATTATTACATCAAAGCAGTTATTTAATATTTTTCCCTTTTGTAAAATAATACAAAAGCGAAACGTAACATCATAAACGTTATAAAAAAATACCACAGAATGTGATGAAGGAATACAATTTCATAATGGTAAAATGTGCAATCCAGCATTGCATTACGTAGTAGAGTGTAGTTGAACTGAGAAAACTTTCACAGACTCGACTAGCCTTAAAATCTAGACTCTAGGCTCTAAGCCTAGAATCTATGACCTTAGAATAACGCTAACTGACCACAGCCTGATCGTCGAAAGAATGAAGACCAAATGAATGATTAAAATCATTCATTTGGTCTTGAATGATTAAAAGCTGAAGGCATGCCAAGTTACATCTGACATCAGGACGTCAAACTTCTCAATCTTCCTGTGACCTTAGGTGCTGCAATGCAAGCACGTCGAGACCTTTTTGATCGTGTTACAGCAAATAATTTTGTGTGTCTCGTTCTAACTTTCGGGGTGCAGAAAACTTAGAAAAGTTAACTTAGAAAAGTTAAATGAAAACTTAGAAAAGTAATTTCGAATATAACAGAACAAGTATAAAATAAAATGTAATAGTTTTTAAATTCAATTGTTATATTCTATCAAAATACATCGTCATTATAACACAAATAATCAGTGGTGAGTTTATAGATGGGATGGGCCATTGTTTTATCATTAATTGTCATCCCAATAGTCACACAATAGTTGATAACGTTCAGTCGTCCAGCGAAATCAATCACCCATTGGGACAGTGCTACCATGTCGGGTGAATGCCTTGTTTATTAGACTGACTTTACGAGATTTAATCGATCTCCATTAAAATTAGTTTTAGTCCGTCCTTATTTATGTTTTTATTATTTATTGAGGATACTGTTTTTGCGTATTGTAATTATTTCTCACCGTGATTGTTTAATTAGATTATGAAGTGAGACATTACAGAAAACTGAGTTGCATTGATCGCTTTGCACATAGTGGCAGGCAGTCATTTATAAAACACTTTAAAAGCTAGACTTCAGCCGTATGTGTGTGTGTCGCAATATCAACAGGCACATCAACAATTTTGTCGCAGAACATAGAACACCGAAGCGATCTTGTGCTGTCAGGACCAAACGTGTGGACGTTGTCAAAGCTAGAATTCAACGAAACTACGCACGCGATGATTATTGTTTATAGAAAATAAACAATACGAAAAGACATTACAACAAGCTCCAAAAAGGACTCTCAAATTGTTGGAAAAGTTCAACATGTTCATCATCCTGCATCAACCGTGGGTTTGGTGGAGGTTTGTCGTACCAAGGTAGCCACGAAACTTCATTTTTGTGAAAGAGGAATAAAGACTTTGGTCAAAGTTTATCAAGAGACTGTCTTTACATATGTCTGGACATAGCCGGCTCAAAGTGATAATTCAACGTTGATTCTCTCAAGACATCTTTGTAACTAGCAGTAGCTAAATTGCTCATAGAGACAATGCATAAATCCATATGTTTAAGCTAAAGAGATTAAGGTCTTCAAAGTCAAAGGCGGCTACATTGTATAAAATTATTTTTTATTAATTGCTTATAGACTTCGATAATAAAAATTATTATTACACTATTTATTTTAAAAAAAACGTGTGCAGTTCACACGCAGTAGAAGTGAAACTCGAAAACTAAACTTCAAGAGAATGAGACGAATGCAGAGTGTAAGGAGTAAGATAATTGTAGGCTCTATGTAATTAAAATATAAATAAATTTATTATAAACAATGTATACAGTCTTCTATAGATGTATATGTTTGTCTTTTTAAGTGTCGCTTTTTCGTTTCATCGAGTTTCAAATCCAAACGGTTCTAAATAATTTTTCACTTCTAAAATCTTTTTAATTTATAACAGAACTACTACTACTAGCCATACTAGGTACAACGGTCGTAGAAAATCCGGTAAACGTAAAGTTTATTTATCTTTACTTTTCGGATAACACTTTCGTTCTCGTTCCTCTTAAGCATTGTAATTTGGTTCAAATCGCCTGGCATTTAAAGAACACATAAAACTCCTTTTAAGTCGAATTGCGTACAATTTACTAGCGTCGTAAACGTCTAATAACAAAACAGAAGCACAATCGCAATAAAGACTTAAATGTTTGTTATGTTTACAAACATGTCAATCGAATAAGATCCGAGAATAATAAGATCTTTTTCAATACATTTCACGGTATTTAATTTATTAATCCCGCTTCAAAGATCCCCAAAGTGATTCTCTGCTCGCAACATTCTTTAGTACAAATGTGCAGCATTTTACTTCTAGAATATGCATTTATAAACATTAGCTTCAAATAGTTTTCTATTGAACGCGTTTGAATTTGAATTTAAATAAGTTTCCGTCGGATTTCTATCAACTTGTCTGTACTTTTTGATACATATCAAAATGTTCTTTGTTGGCCGATTGAACCTGCTGAGTTCTATTATATTCATTCGGTTGTTTCGAATATATCTGCTATATATACTCGTTATAACAAGTATATTTCTAATTATGAACCAAAATGCGATAAGTTTTTATTGTTGTAGCGACGTAACATAATCCGACAAACCATTTAAACTAAAGAAATGTCAAAAAGATTTTGTTGCTGTCGATATGTAGCTGTATAACCATCACTTATAGTCAAATAAAATACCTACGCAGGAAATGAGGAAGAGCATCCAAGGTGCAAAACCTAAGATATCGTTAATCCGCCTGCCAACGGGCAACCTGGCGAATACGATAAAATCCTCGGTGTTGTGATTGCAGCATGAATGAGTCGGCTCAACCTAGGAAGGATCACGCTCGCACAGAATATCAACGGAAAATAACAGAATTTTACAGCTGTTTTTCGTATGATGAGTGACAACAACTAAATACCCTTTTCCCAAAAGGTTGGTTAAACAGGTAACGATGTCTCGTTCCACATTTCGTCTTGATCCGATAACGATGACACATCTAATTAAGGATCGATGTATATAGGTGTCTATGGACCAAAGATTTTGCTCGCTTGTCACTCTTAATTTTAATTAATTTATAATGGTTAAGATAGTAGCTTTATAGCATAATTAAAAAGTAAAAAGGCTTATTCGTTTTAAGAGTTATCTTTTATGCAATGTAAATGTTGGAATAAATATTATAATGTTAGCATATCCACCCGTATCGTCTCGTGGGTGTCGTAAGTGGCGACTGAGGGAAATAAAGCGGGAGATGGGCAGCAGTGTCTTTCTAATGACAACTAGAAGATAAAAAACGGCGGTTGCCAACCCACCTGCCTAGTATAGCAACAATGGCAAATATCCCCTTATGAGGAAATTTATGAGGGGGCCTATGTTCAACAGTGGACTTTGATAGACTGTTATGATGAATGAAACAAAACCATCCAAAATGCTATCATCTAAATCTTTTAACTAATATAAAAATGTATATGATAACAGTTAATATAATATAATATCCATAGACTTTGATTCAAATAAATTCAGATCAATAAAAAGTCGAATAAAATACCATTTGTAAGTATTATGACACATGTTAATGGACACGAGTTGCTTATTTATCTGTGTCCAATGATACTAAACACGTGTGTTTTATGACGGAAACCTGGCGCTTGCAGTTAGTTAGTGTTAACGCATCATGGAAACAACGTCGAAGCAACGATACTTTAAACTAGTGTTTTGAGAACATGTGTTTTATTACATGAACACTTTACATGTTAACTTGTTACGTACCGTTTCGATCTTGCACATACTCGTAGTATCAATATCTTAACGTACTTAACGTTCGATTACAATCGAACTTAGTAACACTGTAAATGATAACATTTATGACTAGTTAAAACAACAAATGCAACAAATTTTAACGTTTGTTTGTATATTCTTTTAATTGCTATATACTTTTTTATAGAACAATAAATGGGAGTCCACCTGATGGTAAGTGGATGCACTGGCCCATAGACAACTTCATTTATCATCAATGAAAAATCAAAATGCAGATGCGTTGTCACCCATGAGGACTAAGATGGAATGCCTCGTTTCTCTACACTCACCATACGAAACACGGTACCATTAAGCTGCTATTCTGCGCTGGTATTCTGTGGGAGCGTGGTCCTACCCCGGTCGAACCAACCCATTCGTGCTACAACCATAATTATAGCTACAGCGTGGCTCTACCACGTCTTGGTTTTAGTTTTATATTAACAACTTCCCTGTCCGCGAAAAAGACATAATATTTAAACAGTTGAAATGTTCTTAAATGTCTCATGGGACAGTGAAATGGTTAAATTTACTAATTATACCTAAATTCAAAGAGTGAAATTATCACTGTTTGACAAGACGATTAACTATCGCAATACCAGACCTTGTAACTTAACATTACAGCCTATCAAAAATTCATTGCTGAACGTAAGCTTCCCATAGAATATCTCATAAGGGGGATGTTTGCCATAGTCGCCACGCTTGGCAAACGGGTTGGCAACCGCAGTTTTTTTATTTTATTTTGCTGTTATTATATACTATATGCTGCTGCTCATCTCCTGGTTTGTTTCCCTCTGTTGCCTCTTACGACACCCATGATATGGGGTAGTGGTTACTCTTACCTTCTATTGGTTGTTGTAACTTATACCGAGCTTACCGTCAATTCGGTCGGCTCCGTGGCGACCTCCGGCTTAGCAATGAGTTGTTGCGCTGGGGGCCGCGGGTTCGAATCCCGCACGGAACAAGTATTTGTATGGCCTACAAATAATTGTTCCGAGTCTGGATGTTTGTCCTCGTGCAATTTATGTTTGTAAACTGCCTCCACGATACAGGAGAAAATCCTAGGTAACGTTTTTTTAAAAAAAAAAGAAAAATAAATTCGCTTAGTAAGCTGTAAGATTTTCTCGACATCCCTAAATCTACGCGCATCTATCTTACGATATATGGGTTTATATCGATGCGATGGGTTTATGACGATAGATTGATTTTTTACTAGATTTGCAACAAACTACAAACGAAAAAGACTGCAGATGCATTTTGACTCCTATGGACTTAGTTGGAATGTAAAACCTGTAATTCTATGGGGTCTGCTTCTTACCTAGGTTAGATTTTACTAGGAAAATATGGCCTACCACCTCGTGATGACTACGATCTTAACTTTATATGTAAGTGTATATATATACATATAACCATTTGTGCGTCTGTTGGTGATCATGTAACAGTGTAACTTCTGAGTGAATTGACCGATTGAAGTAATTTTAATCAATATATTTTATGGACACAATTTTTCATAGCTATTCAATAGTTGGCGCTGTAGCCCAGTTATTAACAAATTCTATATTTATGAACCATAATCTTCATCACCTATTTTATCATCTTGGGGATGAAATATTTTCTTTCAATTTATATGGGACGTATAAACCATATAATAAAAAAATAATGATTTCAACCGGTTCAGCCGTTTCTGAGAAATCGGTGAACATACGTTTTTGGAACTCGGTTAAAAAGGAAACCAAAAAATCTCGGTTCGATAGGAGGCGCTGTAGTCGAGTTAATAACGTTATTTTGTATTTAAAGTAAAAGGTCCGGAGTGAATTGGGAGTAAAAATCATCGCGCCACCTTTACACGTGGTAGAGCCAAGCTAAATTATGGTTGTAGCAATACACGAATCACATAGAATATAAGTAATATATGGTGTTGCAGTTGTTCATGGTCTTACCATAAAAAGTATGAAAATTATTTTGTTACTTATCACACATATTTTAAGACCGTGGCCGACAATTGATATCTTGAGTTTACTGCTTCTCAGCATCAGTTTGTGGGATCTGGGTTTGGTTCGGGTGAATTTTCCATCATCTGCAGTTGTTGTCAGATTTTTGTCTGTTGTACAGTAGGAAGGTCGACGGAAAGTGAGGTTGACAATTGGAGGAGGAGTTCGCATATTCCCTCTTATACCTCAGAACAGTTTAAAATATACGAGTATTTTAAATTCTATAAATTATCGAAACATTATAATTAATTCTAAACAAATAATAAAATAAATAAATACCATGTCTTCAAATATCACTGACATTTTACTCATAATAATATGTTGCTCGTTAAACTCATGCCCCAATGCACTGTATGCAAACTATATTTGTATCAATCAACTATTGCACTCCCGTTGTAGTTGAAACCACAGGATGTAACTCATAACGTCCATTAACGAACCTTTCGCTTCGATTAAAGAAGCAATGATAAATCTTAAGCCGATTTATTAAGGTTCAAATTACAATAAATTTAAAATTCTAAGTACTATCGATCTCAGTTTGTTTTAAATACAAACTCTTTTAAACAGTGAAATCGATAATATAATTAGGCCTATAGCTATATCATTTTGTTATAACAGTCATTGCTTCAAATATGACTACTGCATGGCTAATTAAATTATCCGATTACTGGGTTCGATTCGCAGTCGTTACACTAACTGATTCAATATTTCATCCAAGGTTATCATAATATTATCATTATCCTCAAATTAAGCGTTATTAATTAGAGAAAGATTTTTTGATTTCGTAACCTACTTACCACCTTTGACTCTACCAATTTGAAGTAGTTTAAAAAGCACAATATGTTATGCATAGAATTATTACGTATAGAATACTAGGACGCGCACCGAAAGTGAAGCAAGTAAAACTAACGCGAAACCGCGTAAGTTCACTCAGCGACGCGTCAATGCGCAACGTCACGTCTTACGGAGAAGAGCTCGCGAAAAATTGTAAAAATGACCGTTTGTGTTGTAAAATATTGACACAACAGTGATGATAAACATAAAAAAAGTGATGGTATTACATTTCACAGGTAAGTTCATATATTTAATTCATTATTAGTACGTAAAACTAAAAAAATACTTACCTAAGCTATCATAATACAAATGTTGCTAGTTGTGGGGAAAAAAATCACAATTTTCTTTTAAAAATATTTATTTTCTATTTGTGTTTAAAACGTTTAATCGCAACGCTCTGTGTAAAACTCAAATGTTTATATGTAGATACCTACTTCTCTAAGTATTAACATAATATTAACAATGGGTGCCTATTTAAAACTAATACGGAATGATCAGCTGATCGCGATCCGTCGACGCCATTTTAACGCAACTATTATAGCAACTAAATTTATTTTTATTGCTTTGTTCATTGACCAAGTCGACGTTTTAGAGTATAGAATAAAAACTTTTTTTATTTACTACATCAAGAGATTATTAATAAGAACGCCTTTACTAAGCAGATGTCACTTTACACCCAAACATAGTCTATTTTTAACCGACTCCCAAAAAGGAGAGGTTATCAATTATGTATGTACGCTGATTTCTAAGACGATTCTAGATCAATTCGTATATACATGCTGTAATTTTAGTGGTTGTTTTCCCGCATTCCTGACTCAATGCAAATTATAATTTTAAAATGTTTAGGTATATAATGACAATATTGATAATTATTTAAAATTAAAAAAATAATCTTAATAATTATTAAAAAAATCTTTTAAATCATAAAAGCATTCAATTTATAACCAATTATACAAATATTTGTTATATAATCTTTCTCTTAATAATTTAAATTCTTTAGGTATTTTATTAAATATTTTTACACACATACTCGTATTAAGACAATTTTTGTTATATTTAACGAGCCTAGGAATGACATCTAGGACAAGTTGGTCAGGGTCATGTCGATTTCGAGGATGTATATCACTTGCTTTAACAAATAATGACTTATTTTTAATAAATATTCGGAGCTAAATAAATTTACGCGTAGTAATACGGCATAAGCTAGCCTGCACGTCCAACCTACTCATGAGATATTGCATTTTGCATCCTAATAATTTTTATATTAATAAATCTATTGTACTACCAAGATAAAATCATTTGACTTCGGGAAAACAACCATTAAAACATGTATAATAAAGTTATATTAGTACCATCATTATCATGTTTATTTTATTCCATTTATTATTCTCATAAAATACGTCTTCGTACGCAATACGTAATCCTTATTATATCGATTATTTAAAATTAATCAATAAAATAGTGATTTGCACAATTTGATTGCAAACGCCAGAAACTGGTATCACTGAATGGCGTGTATGTGTGCGTGTGACGAGCGTAGGCACATTCGACTCGCGCCCACTTACATAATGACCTTGCTTCACTTTAACGCTCGTGTTTTATACTAGACTGCGCTTCTATACGTAATAATTCTATGATGTTATGGTTGCCGTATGGTGGTGGAGTAGATTTATCTAATCTGCAATTTCATTTCGACCCGTGGTCGGACGAAACGTGTCGTAATAGACAATTATAGGAAATTAAAAAAAAATTATGACTATCAATCGACTTGGTACAACCTGAAGATGGGCAGCAGCGTCAAAGATGCAACAGTCTGACACTGCGATCGCAAGCACCTAGTTAAGAAGAAGAAGTGTTAGTAGATCAAACACAGACCAATTTGACCTTACCTTCCCGTACCCATTAGATGTTGTATCTGTGTGCCATAATCGGTTCAAAGTTCGGAGCCAGTAACAAAGACAACAGGATAATACAAAGTCAAAAATGTGTCTCCGGCCAGGGTTTACATTACGTAGATAGTCGTTGACCTTTAAGTTACAAGGTAATCATCTAAAGTTTCACCTTTGAATCTATTAACAAATCACTCCCCGAAAAAAAAGATCTCCTGGTCTTCGATAGATGATAGTGTAATCATCTCGTGTTTTCACATGTAATATTCGTAGACCGACGATGGAAAGTAAAGAAAGTGGAGCCAAAGGGCAAGATATCGCAATAGCTCCTTTGACTGCCAAACAGATGCTCCCTACTTTTGGAGATTCTTGTATCCATCTTATAGACTGGCAAAGAAAAAAGAATTCATATTAATATTGCAACTGTTTGACATACATTTTGCTATTTCTCTAATCAATAAATTTTATCTATTAAATCTTATCATGACAAAAAGGGGTTGACAAACATGCATGAAAAACAGCTAGTTTCAATTACATGCTGCCCGATGAACATAAACTTTAATCAGAGAGTACAATATGCAACTAATTTATAAATGTTTGATATAAACTCCTCGAAACTATTCCTTATGGCTCAAAAATACGGTGTATATTTCTCTATGAAAGCATGAAAGAACATAACATCTGCTCAAGACATGCATTTATTAAATATCGTCATTAAGATCTACAAATAATAACCGGCCAAGTGCGAGTCGGATTCGCGCATGAAGGGTTCCGTACTATCGTAATACACGTTTCTAGTAGGGGAGCCCCTTTAATTTTTAATTTAATTTTTATTATATGTTGTTATAGCGGCAACAGAAATACACATTCTGTGAAAATTTCAACTGTCTACCTATTACGGATCATGAGATTCAGTCCTCTGACAGACAGACGGACGGACAGCGGAGGCTTAGTAACAGGGTCCCGTTGGTTACCCTTTGGGTACGGAACCCTAAAAAGGCACTTCACTGTGTAATTGATGCGCTGCGAAGATAAGTTTACTTTGTTAGAAATATGTATAATAAATTCTAGGTGGCAGGACTGCTTTTCAGCTTAGATGTGCATCTGAGAAGGTATCGTCCTCTTACCTATTTATACTGCTAAATAGCGGAGTTTGCACTACTGTGTTCCGATGTAAAGTAAAATAAAGTAAAGTTACAGCCTATATACGTCCCACTGCTGGGCACAGGCCTCCTCTCATTTCCGAGAGAGTTTAGGGCAAGGAAATGTCCGCCGCGCTGCCCCAATGCGTGTTGGCGAACTTCACATGTCTTCGAAATATTTTTTTTTGATTTCTAAGACATGCAGGTTTCCTCACGATGTTTTCCTTCACCGCCGAGCACGTGGTAAATCAGCACTTAAAATTGCAATTAACAATTTCATTGGTGCCGGCGGGGATCGAACCCGGGTTGCTCGCGTACTGTGAAACTTTACAGCGAGCGCTAAAAATCTGAGCTACCACGGTGTTCCGATGTAAAGGTATAGAGTCAGTTTACAGGCTGTAAGGCATTCCATCTTAGTCCTCAGAGGCAACGCATTTGTAGCCTTCTTTGTTTGAAGTTGGCGGCAGATGTCCACGTGCTGCAGTAGCCACTTATTATACTAAGTTCACTTAGTATAACACTGTAAGTTAGTTTGTTGTTTCAATTTAATAAAAAAAACCTGCGTGCGTGGCGTGGAACAATCGGTTGGAACGAAATTCCTTTCGTAATATATTATTATTGATAAACGTGTTATATTATTGATTAATAAATACAAATAAATTGAATGAATTACTAGCGTCTATTGAAATGAAGCGTTATTTGAAATAAAATAATATTTCTTTCACGGAAATATAAGAAAAAGTGCGAGGTAGATAGATATTATTCCATCTCGCTTCCTTATAGCCGCCAAGGCCGCCTACGCTACGTCAGAAGGGGTCGTGACGGAAAAATCTTACACTTTTTCTCGCCTAGCCCCCATCCGCCAAATTCGTACCGTCCGATAAGGAACTTCATTCCAAAAACAACTTACATTCTCGATTAACACAAAGCATCTATTTAGTGTGGGGAAATACTATTAAGTGATAAAGTAGTATTGAATACATTCATTAAATATTTTATTACATTGTAAGAAACAAAACATTGTTTCATAAATTGTAATAAGGTCATACAGCGAGCTATTGAGAGGGTTATGCTCGGAGTTTATTTACGTGATAGAATTTAAAGTAAGGATATCCTTAGTAGAACCAGAACCAGGATCAGTAAGCTTAAGTGGCAATGGGCTGGTTGAATATATAATGATTTCTTATATCCATTAAATCCGATAAAATCCATAAAACTAGTTTTATTCAAATGTTTTATTTCAATGGCTGAATATAGCTCGAAAATCCGACAACAGATGGGAAAGAAAGGTTCACCATTAGCAGCCACAAGTAAAGAGCCTCCTTGTTTTTGGCTGGCAACGCACCTGCAATTACCTTGGTGTTGCAGTCGTTCATGGGCAGCGATACTCACCATCAGCCACCGTGAGCCACATATAGAAGACGAGGCTCGCTTGCCCCCTCTTCTACAAAAAAGGAATGGAGTAGGCTCACCAGAGTTTTTTTTCCCTTTCAGAATAGAATTGTGTAGGACTGTAATGCTGATTGTGATGATCAATGTAATAATATTCATAGCGTTTTGGTTTAATTTCATTGACGTGGTAGAGCCATGCCGCAGCTATATTGTGGTTGCAGCACGAATGGGTCGGCTCGAACGGGGAAGGACCTCGCTCTCACAGAATACCAGCGTAAAATAGCAGCTTAATGCTGCTGTGTTTCGTATGGTGAGTGCAGAGAACCGGAGACCCTTTTACTGGAAATGAGGCATTCCATCGTAGTCCTCAAGGGTGACAACGCATTTGCATTTTGATTCTTAATCGAAGATAAATGTAGATGTTTATGGGCCACTGCATCCACTTACCATAAGGTGGACTGTGTGATCGTTTGTCACCCCATTCTATAAAAAAAATTCACAAGTAATATAAATGTTTATATTTTTAACTCTTCTTAGATAACATTTTTTTAGAATTTAGCCAACATTTCTGTTCTCTAACATCTAGACTAGAGGAATATTAAAGATTCTGTTAAAGTTAAGTTATACATTTTTACAGTTGAAATAATTTAATGTCTAAAAAATCCCTATTATTCTTGATGTTATACGTAAACAAATAGAGCTTATATTGTAATATTAACAAAAGCACCTTGGAGAAATATCGTCGCCGACAATCACCTATGCGCAGATAAGCAGCTGCACTTAAAATATAAAACCTATTATTGCCTAGCGTCTAGTCTAGACATATAATGAGAAAATGAAGCAAACAAAAACTTGTTGTGGAGGATTAAATTAAAAATAAGTTATTGACTTTCGTAACGACTTTTGGAATTATACAGTATATTTTTATTTATCCACATTAATCACCAAAGTAATAAATAATCCCCTCGTATGACGTAACAAAATGACGGCTACATATGAAAATACAAAATTAATTAATCTTATGCCCCACTACTGAGCACAGGACTCGGACTTCAACTCGGAGAGGGTATTAGAGTAAGGAAAAGTCCGCCGTGCTGTTCCAATGCGTTGTTTAAAATTACTGATACATGTAAGGTTTTCCTTAACCAAGCATGTGACAAATCAGCAATTTCAGTCATTTAAGCAGGGATCAAACTTGGTTGATTGGTAATTTGGTGCGGGGATTTGTTTTATCAGCTAAGAGTTTATTGCTAAATATGGACCTCGCCCAAAGTGAAAAGAACTTGCTATAATCGCCACGCTGGACAAGCGATCGCAGCGATTGGTATCACGTATCACGATCGCGCCTCTGATTAATAGTATGTTTATTTTATATGTGGTATATACGAGATGGTATAACACGATATATGATATAACCCGCCATTTACCGGGGATCTTTCTGATATTTTCTATAATCGTCTCTTATAATACCTTGGGGTAGGTGTGATGGGTTAACTTATACCGCTTTCGTGCTACTATGATGTTAATATTTTTTTAAATCATTTATGGGGTAATAGTTTTGAATGTGACAAAAATACAAGTCAACCAATAAATACTTTAAGCTTAAAATTTTGTCTAAATTAGTTGTTTTAAATATACATAACTCTCAAACGACTTTAACTTTCAAAATTAATATGTCTTTTGTAGTCCCATTCGCTATATATGTCTATATATATATATATATATATATATATATATATATATATATATATATATATATATATATATATGTATATATATATATATATATATATATACGTTCAATAAAATGAACTGTAATGTAGAATTATCAATATATTTCAAAACTAATTTTACAGATTTCATCACGTTAAACTTTACCCTATTTTAAAATTCCATAACCAGCTTTTGCTATACCCTGAGTGATAAAACCCATCAAATAAATTTTGTTCATTTAGTAGTGTTAACGTTAATATATGTATCATGTAAATATTAAAGCTAAATGTAAATCCTGGGTGGTCACTCAAGATGACACTCGAGGAGCATTGATCAAACCCACTTCAACTACTAAAGCCATAATTATGCATTATTAAACGGCTCCGTGGCGCAGTAGCTTAGCAATGAGTTGCAGCGCTAAGGGCCGCGGGTTCGAATCCCGCACGGAACAAGTATGTGTATGGCCTACAAATATCTATTCCGGGTCTGGATGTTTTTCCTTGCGAAATTTATGTATGTAAACTGCCCCCACGATACAGGAGAAAATCCTAGTGTGGAGGTAACGTTTTTTTAATAAACCCAAAAAAAAGAACCCATTATTATTAATGAACAAATAAAAAAGTTGCGGTATGTTTCCTTTTCAATTTCGAAAATTATATCTGGTAGGTGTATAATGGATTCACTTGTCAAAAACTCTTTGGCATAAATATTCTTCTTTATTAGTCCGTAAAAGTCCATAGCTGGGTATCAGCTTATCCGTTGTAAGAAGGGTTTACCTTATTTCACTGTTTGGGCATCTTGCACCTTTTACCCACTTTTTGCATACATCCAACAGGGTACTATTAATCTAAAAGGCGAAGAAGAAGAAGTCTAACTAACATACAATTAAAGTAGCCAGTATGCTGCGAAGTCATTTTCGAACGAAATGAAAATGCTACCTTAATAGCGAGATAAAGTTTGTGACAACCCTTACAAACTTAGAATACTTTATAAACCACTTTTAGTGGTATATAAAGTATTCTGTGAGGAGCACATAACTTTAAGAGGTATTGTAGCTTGGTGTAAGTATTTATAGGAGCCATTCATCCTCCATTACACGAGGGATGATGCTGGTATATTTAAGACAAGTTATATTTGAAAAATAATTTATCGAAATGTATAGTCAGTCAAATTTATTACCAAGAAGTTCTATTATAAAATCTATACATAAAAATAAATATGAAGCGCCTGTCTGTTTCATCGAAACAACTGCCTTTTATCGAGCTCAGGGGGTTATTAACATGTCATATAAGATATGAGCAACCATTTTCTTAAATATTTGTCTGTCTGTCTGTTTGTCCAGGCTAATCATCGGAGAGGCTAAACGGATTGTAATGAAACTTGACGAACATATAGAGAGCAATGCCAGAATTATCTAGGCTATATTTTATCTGAATACTTGGAGATTTTTTAAAAAAATCGAAAAGTTTATAAAATAAATGGTGTTTGATCTTATCTTATCTTAAATCTAAATTGAGCCAGATTAATAAACCCTAACCAGGCGAAGCCGGGGCGGGTCGCTAGTTTGGAAATAAATACACTTTTTCCACTGACGTCAATTTTTTTTTATTTTAGTCTAGGTTTTTTATAGCTCCCTGCACACGCGTGCAGAGTGAACAAATTATCCTAAAAGAAATGGATAAGTTTTTGTTGAATTTAAAGATAGTTCCATAAAAATTTGAAGTTTTTTGTCTTTTGTTTTATTTGAAAATATCAAATTATTTCTATAGGTAGAGACTAGAAACTGTAGGTTTGGAAGATAGTCTGACCGTCTGAGTCTGGCTGGAAGCGAACACATTGAGCGAGGAAATATTACTCGAGTAAATGTAGAGAAATCGAGACAGATTTACAGATTTGGTGTAAAACTATTCGCTAAGGAGCGAGAGAAAATCGTTGATTTTTCGAACGTGAGCACTTTGGATTTTATGTACCCGTTTTATTAGAGCTTGCCGAGGTGAACAAACGTAGATTACTTCTTAGCGACTACTTATAAATGTTTGAAGATGTACACTAAAGATTACCTAACAATTTCTTCTTACGAGTCTGTAAGGATGGTAAGCGCTGAAATTTTACTTTACTTTAAATTTTATTTCACATAAAAAAATAGTTTTAACAATATACGAGTAATTGTTAAAACTTTACTAACGTTTAGTATTTTACTTCTGGGGTAAATAAGTAAAAAACTTTTCTAGATGCATTAGAACGTAATATTAAAGAGATCGAATACGAGAGGTGGCCGCGTATTCAATTTCAGCGTTTTGTTAGATAGTCTTATGCTGATCTTTCCCAATTGAGAGGATTTTACTTAATATTTAAAAAAATTAAAGCTTCAATTATAGGATCTTTTTTACATTAATTAGTTAATATTGTATAATAATTACATTACAATTATTTTACTTTTTTCATTTTTAATGTATTTTATACTTGTAAAATATTTTTATATACTAGATTAAAATTAAACCGGCCAAGTACGAATCGGGCGGGTCTCGACTAAAGGGTTCCCTACATAACATCATGACCAATTAATGCTTACAAACTACACAATTTAAATCAATGTTTTCAGAACTATTTGTTTAAATATAATGTACATAATATACAGATATTTGAATTTAAATATCTGTATATTATGTATTTATAATTTCTAACTAGTTTCGTTTTAGGTTATAACAATGTCTTGTTAATCTTTTAACTATCTGCATATCGATTATCTGCGATTTTTATAAAATTGAAATGACAAACGAATTTACAGTCCACCTAATGGTAAGTGACTGCTGTAGACCATTGACACCTGCAGCCGACTTCAAACCAAGAAGGCTACAAATGAGTTGTCATCTTTGAGGACTAAGATGGAATGCGTCACAGTTTGTGTATCATTATAATTACAAGTATACATAACCATACATAAACATAGCAGTGCTAATTTGCGACAGAAAGACAGACAAAGGGCAGAGGGTACCTACCAAAATGGACTCCTAGGAAAAGGAGTTCTACCACCTAATGCATCTATTCCAATATACATACATATTATAAAAGATTTATGCCCAGAGTAGAAGCGCAGGGGTAAGCGCTCGCTGTAAATTTACAGTATGCGCTTCGCAAGCAACCTGAGCTCGATCCCCGCCGGCTCTAATTAATTTGTTAACTGCAGTTTTAAGTGCTGATTTACTACGTCTGTACGTGGTGAGGCTACTCTACAGCCATATTATGGTTGTAGCACGAATGAGTCGGTTCGACCGGGGAAGGAACACGCTCTCACGCTTTCACGTGGTAGAACCACGCTACAGCTATATTATGGTTGTAGCAAGAATGGGTCGGTTCGACCGGGTAAGGACTCGCTCTCACGCATCTTCATTCATCATTTTGATTTTTAATCGAGGGTAGTTGTAGGTGTCTATGGGAAACAGCATCCACGATTAGTCGCATATACAATCAGGAGGACTGGATGGGCGTTCGTCGCCTTTATTCTATTAAAATTGTACTCGACGGTGAAGAAAATCATCGTGAGGAAATCTGCATGTAAAGAGTAAAATATTTCTAAAATGACATATTATTTGATTTGAATTTACTTATCCATCTATCGAATGCAATTTGACTGTGTGTGAAATTTTATGAAACCACAAACAGTTACAAAAGTACAAAAATTTAAAGCGATGTTATAATTAAATAACATTGACTCATAGCGGAGATTCAGAAACATCTTCGCGGATTTCAACCTAACGAAATATATTCTATGAAGATTTGTCTTATGTTTGAATCCTATCGCTTACGTATAATTACTATAAAGAAAAAAAATTGTCATCACCGCCATTTCATAAAAGTCCATTGCTGGACTTGAACCTTTCCAGAAAAGGAAGAATTTGCATTTATCACCACTCTTGGCAGGCGGATTGGCGATCACATCACCAGATGTCTACTCTCTCTCGTATATTGAACGCTGCTCTCCGTCACCGGTCTGCGTATTTTACGTCTGGCTTAAACGAATTGGTTATACCGCTTTTTACCGATTTTCTGGTATTTCCTGCAGTCGACTCTTACGACACCTACGGGATAAAATAAGATGTTGAGGTATTCTAACGCCACAAACAAAGAGAAAAATTCGCTTATAATTTACGCACATAAAACTTTCTCATTAAAGTTTTTTTTATCTTTTAACCTTCTATAGTAATAGGTACAGTTAAAATTCTTCATGAGTATTCTTTCGAGTAACATTACTCGGTTACTGCGCTCGGGACACAGGTTTATGATTGCATGTAAAATAAAAGAAGTGATTACTTACGAAGTCCATATCTCATATATTTATTTATTTTTAATAAAAGTTAAAAAAGTTAAAGTTACAGCCTATATACGAGTACGTCCCACTGTTGGGCACAGGCCTCCTCTCATTTCTGAGAGAGTTTATATTTATTAATATTTATTTTTATAATACAAATTAAATTTCTGTTTACGAATTATACAATAAATTAAGATTGGTAGGTTAGGTATCTTAGGCGGTTCCAAATGCTGTCTGTCTGATTCTTGCTGATTGTTTTCTAAGATATTTTCACCGCACGTGTCAGGCGCCCGCCGTTCCCTGTGTCAAACAAAATTTAAATCTAAGTTTCAATCAACGATTGAACATTGCAATTTAACCCATATAGTGCAGTTGTTACAAGTTTGATTAGTGAAAAACAGCTTGCGGACAATATGGCAGTGATTAATTGTGTTTACTGTAGGATGCAGGCCAGACACCACATTGACTGCAGTTGGTGACGTGGCCGGACATAGCTATTGTTCTCGCCTATAGCGGTTAATATATTTTTTTTTCCTCCAAAACCACTTCTTCCGTTCACAAGGCTTTCCTTTTCCTGTTAATTTTAATAATATCAGCTCAACTCCAACTATAAATGCGATATTAATAACTTACTTTCATAAAAATTATTCCCAACAGCATATGTATGAATGGAATATTTCCAATTAAATGGTTTCTTAAATTAAATATTATCATCTATCTCTTGGTACATAGATTTTCTTATTCGCTTTTACAACCTCCAGGGGAAGGTGTGGGTAGTGATGAATT
Source organism: Parnassius orleans (assembly GCA_029286625.1). Lineage (NCBI taxonomy): Eukaryota > Metazoa > Arthropoda > Insecta > Lepidoptera > Papilionidae > Parnassius > Parnassius orleans. Next base: position 181,215 of record JAGSMP010000182.1, on the reverse strand, counting down.
ACGATTCTTTTTTTTATGAAATTGTTGTAAGTAGCCACTGCAGCCTATGAAATATGCAACCTGACCTGTAGCCAACTACACACAAAGAGAATAAGATGGAATCTTTTACAGCCTGTAATTACACTGGCTCTCTATCCCTTCAGAACGGAACACAACAGTGCACGCACTTCTATCAGACGCACTCCAAGGCAGAAAGGAGTCATTCCACCTAGAAATATTATGACGTATTTGTTTCTTAGTAATAGGCTCGCGGAATTATATTTTCCTTATGTTTATTAAAACAGAAATCACATGCAATTAAACAATAATATGAACTGCGTCAGTGAATACGAATTAAACCATACCATGCATTTTTCATAGCCCGTCATTTACATTGGCGCCTCGTATTCATTAAGTGCAACAATGACCACATAAAATTAAAAAATAACAGAAATATATTCGCCATAAACATTTTTGGAGTAATTGTACGTTGGAATTCCTGTGACAGATGTGTTAACTGCTGTGACATGAATGTTGGATTCGGAATATATTTTATTATAAACGAAATGTTTAATGTTTATAGGATTTAAAAGAATCTACTAACTATACAGCTCCATAGGTATCAAAAGAGACGACTGAGAGAAACTAAAACACGAGATGGGTAGCAGCATCTTCGTGATGAAGGCTCTAAATAATAAAAAACTTGCACAGGCAACAGGCAAGTTGGTGAGTTCAGAGCTAGTTAGACCCGCTGGTAAAGCTGCATTCCATTACCAGTTTGCGGATTAAGGGTACGGCATTTTTGACAGAATTTTCCGCCGTTTGGCGCAATATGCCAATTAGCAGGATGCACCGCATGCAGATAACATTGGCATTTGAAGACAAGTCACTTACCATCAGGTGAGGCGTATATTTGTTTGCCCAATCTTCTATTTAAAACCCTGAACGAAATGTAGTGTTTGATTTCCTTAGGCTGCAAACATTATTAATTTACATCATTTGGCAGAGAATGCTTTTAGCATTAAGTCCGCCTTTTGTTCCTGTACTTCATGTGTAAGGTTCAATAAAGTTTAAATGAATAAATAATCATCATCAGCCCACTTCTGGACATGGGCCTCTCCCTTTGTGGGGAGGATTTGCCTTAATTACTCATCACACTTGACAGGCGGTCAATCCGCATCACAGAATACCCGACGGGACGTATCATAACATTACATTAGATACTTGATGCATACTTCCATGCTGACGCTTATGCGATAACTTTGGGAGTAAGATTGACATTTTCAACCCGAGGGGTATCCTGATATGCAGTAAATGGTAAGTCATCATATCTTCACAATGTTGCACTGGTTCTCGGGAAGACTGTTTATTAAAAGTTTCATAAATTCCAAAACAATCATTTTTATAAGTAATAAAAACGCAACACCTTACGGAAGCATTAAATTATTTATGGTTAACATGTGTGGAAAACGGGGCTAAACACTTCTGGAAAAAGATTGATTCACTGGATCCAATTTATAAATGTTTCCTCATATATAGCAAATAATTCCGCAAATATACTTTACTGATTTTATGTATAGGTTTCAAACTGGAACTATGTATTTAAGTTATATTGCCGTTCAGTGGCGGCGCAAGATAATCCATCACACAATGTCATCCCATGAGCATTATGTAATGTAAGAAGAAACATAGAAATCCCTGATGACACTCAAAATAATAAAATACTACGGTTACCAACCTGCGGGCCAAGCTTGGCAACTATGGAGAATTCCCGCCGATGACACAATCTAGTGGGGAAACCTTTTTTTTATACAGGAGAGGGGGCAAACGAGCATACGGTTCGCCTGATGGTAAGTGACTACCGCCGCCCATGAACAACTGCAACACCAGGGGAATTGCAGGTGCGTTGCCGGCCTTTTAGAAAGGTGTAAGCTTTTTTCTTGAAGGTCCCTAAGTCGTATCGGTCCGGAACCTAAAATTTGCAGTAGACTTTTGATAGGCTGTTAATGAATACGTTAATGAATATTATTGGTTATTTGATAATAGTATTTCAATGTATATTTATAAGTATCCATAACATAAAAAGAACACAAGTATTAGTATTAACATGGACTGGACAACATGGAAGTGCTATATAAGTATAATATAGACTACAAGAACTCCTTCATCGAGCTGCGTATAGTTTCCCAGAAATAGTGATAATATTAACTTTAAACTAATTATAAACGATAACTATTGCCATATTGAGCAAGAAGCAATAAGTATTAATAACTTATAGAATTTTATGATATATAAAATAAACATGTTATTATCATAATCAATACAGTCCTTCAGAAGTCCACTGCTGAAAATAATCCCCCAAACGCTACAAAATATGGTCCTAAGCCATCTGCATCCATCGACTTCCTGTACACCTTACTAGGTCGGTACTCTATTTAGTGGGGTTCTAGAATAGAATAGAATAGAATCATTTTATTCAATATAGATTACAATACATAATACCTATTTAAAGTCATTTTTTACTTTTACCACTGGTTCGCAAAAAAACCTCTGTCCTGGGAAGAACCAGCAAGAAACTCAGCGGGACTTTTTTTTTAAAACCACAATTTACAATATAATATTTTATACAATTGTTATGAAAACATTTAGAAACAGAATGGTAGCGATCACCTCATACCGCCCTATACTCCAGTTACCGGTACAAGGATGCTACTCTAGAAACTTTCTTTCCCATTGGTTGTTGGTTTTTTGAGCTATATGGCCAGCTTATTGCCACTTCAGTTTACTGGTCCGTAGGGATATGCCGGTAATAACAAATTATTTTATAACAAAATTGTATATGAATAAAAAGTGTATAGTACAGACACTTGAGCATGAGTTTACTATGGTATCGAATTTATGACAAAACATGCTGTTTATATTATCATGCAATTTTAGTCGATGACGATACAAACACGTTAGTGTCAAAAACTTTTGCTAAGTACACAGATCTATGTTTTGTTTGAGTGTGATCTAAAGGCTTATTAAAAAGTAGCAGAGAGAGATCTTGATGAAATAGTTACGCTTCATTGCTTACACCGTTGTGCATGATTACATTCTGGTATTTTTCCTTGGTTGACTAGAAAATAAGTGATATGGCCGGTAGCCTTATCGCTTAGATACTAGCCTACCTAGACATAGCATGCTATGGTGCCTAGGATGATAGATCTCTTGTTGCTGGTTTGAAAGTTCAAAAGAGCCTTTATATGATTTTAAAAATAAATAAATAAAATAATTGAAAATGTAGACTTGTAAGTCGTAGGTGACTTGCAGCAATATCAAATCACTGACAGATGGAATTTTAGCTCGTGTATCAATCCAATATTATAAAAATAAAAAGTTGCCATATTTATTTTCACAACAATACCAATTTTATTATGATTTTTAAAATATTTTATTAAAATCTTTTGCTTATAGTATAGACGATCTTCGTTAAGTGTTGTGTTGTAAGATTATAAAGCGTAAAAACTTAATATAATTTATTAATAACAGTTTCACCTTCATCATCACCTTAATGGTTCTCTATTTTAAATATTAAAAACTTGTTAAGAGACTTCCTTCGAAGATGGTTTATAAACTTAACTATCATTTAATTCAATAACCGTTAAACGTACCGCTATTTTATAGTCTCCTATAAAAGTATAATTAAATAACATGGCAGAAAATTTTAGCGTCGCGCTAAATAAAAAAATATATATAATTACGTTAATAACGTAGTAACGTTATTTTATTACGCTATGAACTGAATCTATCATAATATTTTAAAATAATATATGGACTGTTATCGTTTATTATCCTTCGAAATATGTTCCAAATGGCTTTATACATATTTGGCAACTAAACTGCCTTTTTCATTGCTTATTTATGTAATTGAGAAGATTTAGTGTATTAGCCCATGTGGCCGTCTATGGATACTTCCTTACTACCGGCACTACCTCTTTGATGTAGTGGTCGTAAGTGCGACTTCTGACCATGTGATCCTGCATTCACATCCAGGTTCAGACCGAAGCGGATCCTCTGTTCTCTCTCCGGTTATGTCGGATTGCCTACGCATCGGACTATGAGAGTGAGGTAATAGAGAGTACACCTGTTAAATGAAACAAATTTTTACGGATTCTATCGAGTTTAATTTAACTTTTTAATTCCCAACGTTTCGGGTGCTTTACAGCACCCACGGTCACGGGGACTGAGGCGTTTGTCGTCCCGATGTCGTAGCTAGCCCGGCTACCTTTACATTATCTTCCTACTACCTCCTACTACCTTCTACCTTCAGTTTTCAATACTATATTCAAAACTGAAGACACAAACTAAATAGTTGCATTTAATGTGTAGTGTTCGCGTAAATATAAGAAATCATTATGAGTACACCTGTGTTTGCGCACACACTCATGCACTATAATCCTGTCCTGAGTAGATGACTACTCTCCGTGGAAACTGACGACCGTGACCGAAAGTCGGTCTGCAGGACATAATAATTATTATTAAAACCGATGATACCCTTGTCCAAACGTTACTTTTACGAGCTGATGAAGAAGACTAGGTAACATGACGATCATGTGTGTCATAAATTGTTCAAGATACCGTTCATATACCGTTCAGTTTTATGCCGCCAAACAGCAGAACTTGCGTGCACTGTGCGTTCCAGTCTGAAGGGTAAAGAGAGCCAGTACAATTAGACGTTGTGAGGTATTCTTTCATAGACCAAGGCATCTTTAGCCTTCTTTATTTGAAATTGGCGACAGGTGTCCATGGGCTATAACCGATAAATGGTATGGGACTGATTGCTTACTATGAAAGAAACGAACACCCAACATTTGAGCTACCAGCACTCTTATATACGGTAACAATTGAAAATATTTATTACCTCCCCTTGAACCTGGGTAGTTCGCGTACTTTAAAGTTTACGGCGAGCAAATTCAATATTAATTAAATTGAAACTTTTTATTAACTTCTGACTCGGTGCATTGTGCCCTCATACGAGAATGAAAGCGATTATCTTTATTGAGCATTTTTCGAATTGGCTATATTTCTTTAACGTGCGGTATGCCAATTTGTCAAATGGACTGACGTTAATCGAGGTCTGCTTTATATATTCCCTCAGAAAATGAACGTTGTCTGTGTAGTGTGCAATATGAAATACAAATTTATATCCACTATTCGTTGTACTTTTGCTACAGTTTATTTTATCTTAGGAAACTGTACGTAGGGAGGAGCCACAGATCATTTTAAACAAGGAGGAGAATGCCTTCGAGGAATGAATGTATTTCTTTTTATATCGAAAGAGATTATACTTTCAAAGGGTTCCACATTCAACCAGATCTCATTTGGTCCAGTGGGTGTAGTACGAGGCGACTGTGTTAGACACCAGAAAGAACGCTATCTATCGGTACACATGATCCTCCAACAAGTGACGATATGCCATATCGTATGTACGAGTATCTAAATTAAAAATTAGCGTCACAAGTAGGTGCGACACATCCACTGACCTCTATTATGTACAAGTACGCTGGACTGGCTATACCATAAAAATGCTTATGCCGATTTGAAGCGCCCTCATTGTTCGTCCCGGGAACTAAAATTTACATAATATGCCAAAGTCTGTTGTGTTATTTAAATCGTATCTCTGTATTTTGAACTATTAAATTATAAAATGATAGTATTTTATGTGGTTTGATTATGTTTTATTTTAGTTACATAATAATTATTATTTTTAGTAATAATGAGTGTGCGTAATATGTAAAACTCGTTACCAAAAGGAAAGTGGGGTAACATTCCACATGTAAGTGAATTTACAGCTAATATTAAACAAATTAAAACTATTTGATAATATAGGTACTTAAAAATTTGTTACTAATCTTAATATAGTAATTACCAACATGTTTGGCTTTATATTACTGAGTTTTGATAAACAATAAAATTCAATAGGGTTGTCGAGTTCCTTGTCTATAATACTTATCGATGTTTTTTTCTACCCATATCTGTTAACAACTAAAGTCGCCGACAACAGATAATTATCAAATGTTTATTAATTAGCAGGTTTTCTACTGAACCTAGACTAAAGTTATGACTAAAAAGCACAAAAATTGTGAATTGGCGTTAGAAACAAAATGATTATCTATGTTCTAAACACTTCACAGACGACTGTTTTATTGGACATGAGAAACGCAACACTTTGAAAAAGTGCAGTATACCCACAATATTTTCTAGTAGTACCAGTACCAGTAAGTATAAAATTATTAGATTATTATTTCGAATGTTTTTTATTTCTTCTCTCCTTATTTTCCCCCAGACTCAAGGGCCATAGCCAAGTGTAGAAAGGTCGCCTGATGATGACTTTGTGTTTACAAGACGTAAATTTGTCAAGTCTGTTTAAATATGACCAATGTATTACATCAAGGGAATAAATTTATATTGGGACTGCAAAATGATTAATGTCCTTAGTGAGTTTGCGTGAGTTTAGGTGAGAAATAGCTCTTACCTGAACGTGTTCCCGCCTTTTCGTGTTGAGGGAGGGAGGGTGGTTAGTAGCCGTGGCTTGGTAACCCATGGTAAACGTAGGGCGACATACATGGCTGGCCCGAAGTGAAGGGCTGGCCCAAGGTAGCTACTCTGAGTGGGTTTGTCGAGCCCTTGGATGTGTGTTAGTGGGCTGCAGCTAGAGGAGAGTCCTCTCTCTCCCTCTCTATCGCTGCAGCCGAGGGGGAGTCGCATGGGAAGAGGATTGTTGGTATGGCGATGCGCCACTCGACTATCCTCCGCGACTTTGGCGGGGCTGTACCACTTGGTGCTTCCGAGTGCTCGTTTTTTCCTGGCTCCATGGCCTCCACATATCAGGCTCCGGGAGTCCGTTGTGCAGGTGGAGTAAGAGGCCGCGAAGGGCAGTGCACCTTGTGTTCCTGGTGCGCCTCATCTGAGAAGAAAAAAGGGGAGGAGAAGTCCTCAACTAAGGAGGGATCTTCGCTAGTGGGGCCGCGGATGTGTTTCAAGGCGTTTCCGTGGCCCTGCCAATGTGTAGCGAAGGAACGTTAACGTCAGTCCATTTGCCAATGTGAACGTTAACGTCAGTCCATTTGCCAATGTGTGGAACACCCTGGGGTTTTAGTTAGTACGAGTTCGATATAATCCGTTCTTGCCCCGGCGACGCGGGTATGCGTAGGCATTTCCTCATTTGAAACCCGGAATATAATCCGTTCTGTAGTTACGAATAAAAACGTAGATAGACCAACAACCAACGCAGCGTCGATCTTGGTTTTATATGAGTTATAAAGCTTGCGTCTAAGGCCTAGGTATTAATTGATACATTTATTTATTGTATGGCGTTATATTAATATGAACATTAATAGAATGGACGTTATGGGTAGGCCTGGGCATAGAATTTTTATCGATATATTTTGTCACACTGTCTTATCTCTATTACTAGTTCTGTGGACTTTCACTTCTGCTGTCAGCGCCAAAATGACGAAAATCAAATCGCCTCATTATGTCACGGTGTATAGCCAGTCCATATATAGAGGTCAGTGGACACATCTTATACTGTGATTGACAATCCAACCGATAAGCATGGCAATTACCGCAAATTATTTTTACTATGCCTTTTACAGGATGAAAAAAAAAGATGTTCTACTGATAATTGACGTCAGCTTATATTTCTTTTAACCAGCTGTTCGTTAGGTTGTTAGGGTTTTAATTTTTTGCGCGGAACCCTAATTATTATTCTAAAATTAAAGTAACCTAAGTTACTCCTTATAACATCAGCTATCTGCCAGTGAAAGTCCCATCAAAATTGGTTTAGCCATTTCGGAGATTAGCCGGAACAAACAGACAGACAGACAAAAATTTTATAAATTGTGTTTTTGTTATATGTACCGTATATACTTTCATATGCAATTAGTAAAAAGCTGTTGTTTTGATATTACAAACAGACACTTTCAATTTATTTATTTGTATGTATAGATAACACAGTTTTTTGTGTCAGTAAATATGTGAAAAGTAATGAGGGCTAATAATTTTCTGCTCACCAGATGTCGCTAGTTGACAATGAGGTAGAGTTTTTTGTTACACAATGTCATTTAATTGAGAAGTTAGTTTTTAATAAAAGTTTATCAGTTATATTAATACACAAAACAATGCCTCAATGGTTTGCTCTTTAATTTTTTGCACATTTTTTATTTTCTTTTTTTTCTTTTATGGATATCTGTGGTTTGATTTATTTATTTTTAATCTTATTAATATAATAAAATATAGCTAATAGTACAGAAAGAAACAATAACCTTTACATTTTCCGAACAAATTAACTTCCCCGCTATGAAATCTGTCAAATAGTATACCTCACTTTTAAGTGGCGCCGCCCTGGTGCCAGAAAAAGTCGTGGATGCCCTCATTGGTTACAATGGCCCATACATGTTGCCAGGTTATAGTAAACCATCCTAGTAGGTTAATGTAAACCATCCCCAATTAAGTTTTTTAAAAACGAAAGTAACAACTTGCTGGAAAGTGACTAAAGTACTCCATGGACACATCGAACAAAGATGGCTACAGATGAGTTGTCACCTTTGAGGACCAAGATGGAATGCCTCGTTTCTAGTAAAAAGGGTCTCCGGTTCTCTTTACTAACCATACGAAACACAGCAGCATTAAGCTGTTATTTCACGCTGGTATTCAGTTTATACAGCTGTGCGAACTTCCAGGAACCTATGAGCACACGAGTGTGAATTTTTTAACTTTCATAATCTTTGTAACAGTAATAATCGTATTAACAAATACATATAACGCTTGATTTTAATTATTAACAACCTACCGCAAGATAACAGATGTCCTTGTGTCGATAGAGATACAAGGTGTTCCGTCGTACGGCTCTTAATAAAGGATTTATTGCCGAAATATGCAGCCCAGGTGTTAGTTAACGATAGTAATAAGCTCGATGTAGTTCAACGAAACTATTTTTATTATGTCTGTTGCCTGTTGAAGTTACCTTTAATCCATGCATACAAATAAAATTAAAGTGTCTGTATGTAATATCAAAATAACTGCCTTTTACTTGATAACAACAAAAAATAATAAAAAATCAATCAAGAGGGAACTATGGCAAATATTTCCCCTATGAGGCAATCTATAGATAAGACCTATGTTGCCATTCATATTTGCAGCATACTTTGTCACTCTTTCCTATTTCATTATTTTTACGTGTTCGAATCACAGAAGCAGCCCTTTAATCCTGGTTGCAACATCATGCACCATCATGTCGTATTAGTTGCAGGATTTTTCCGGACTTATATGACTTAGGGAGATTCAAGAAACGAGCTTACTCCTTTTTTAAAGGCCGGCAACGCATCTGCATTCCCCTGGTGTTGCAGTTGTTCATGGGCGGCGGTCGACACTTATCATCAGATGAGCCGCATGCTCTTTTGCCCCCTCTTCTATAAAAAAACATCACTAGTAGTAGTCTCTTTCCTTCGTAATAGTTTTAACTGAAATGGTCTTAATAATTTCCTGAAACACGCCTTAACTTAATTATAAATCAAACACGAAATTGCGAAAATGTAGGGAAATATGGAGACGCATTAGCTGAATAAGTTTCGTCAAAATCAGCATAATTAATGCGGTAGCACGCGTCATAGGAATAAATTCATTAAGACTTATTAGGATGGAAATTTCATCGTACTTCACTTTAAACTGGCAGTTACTTTGAAAATATTCCTTTTGTATAAATTGAGGTTAAGTTGTAAAGCGTTTGGGTGCGGTGTTACGTTGAGAAGATATGAAAGATATGTGACACTGGCGCAAAGAAATTTCATTAGAACCGTTGCTTTTCGTAACGTGATTTCCATATCAAAAGAATGGAAATAGATTGTTCGGTTCCCTAGGGAGAGCGAGTGAGTCGATGCAGAGTGGTGTCGTCGGTTTGCGAAAATGATAGGCGCCGGGAAGACGCTGAGTCATGACCTCGTTAATAAGAGGACGCTTACAGCATTTCCTTGGGATAACCTTGTCTGATTTTGCAAAATGCACCTATTAACAATATGTTTAAGTTTTAAAGTCCACAAGTTGCGACTCTTTGAATTTTAGTCAATTACATCGCTCGATGAATTCATGCTCTTAAATCAAAATAAGTTAATAAATTATCGTTAACTAAATATCCTTGTATGAAACAGACCTTGTATAAAAGTGTATTTTTTTTTAATCGAATACTTCTGTAAATTGGTGTGTTCAATTATTTTGTTTAAAAGCACTATTTTGTGAATCATTGGCGAAGGAAAGTTACTCATAAATAAGGCTTTTATTTATTATTTCTATTAAACATCGTCGTACTTTTCATCAGCTCCCCATTATATATAACGTTAAGTATTGTTTTCAAATACTCTGAAAGCATCAATAATTTAGTAAATCTTTAGTAAAACTCGTTGACCAGAATTTATACGGTTAGTTTATCTTAACACAACATGAAATGTTACAGACGCTTGGAATGTGTACCGTTTAAGTGGTGATTAATTTTCGCTGCAATTTAGGATTTAATAACGTTTGTTTACTTACTACTTTTTTAAATAATGTTACCCATTAAAAGTACAAGAGAACTGTTTTTCAAAACCGCCTTATTTTACGACATGTCGTCCGACATATCAATTGTATTTACTGTTGACATAATTATTACTGCTATTAATTCGCTGGGAAACCAAAATTTATTGTCGTAATGTACAGGCACATTTTGATTAACAAGTTAAGGTCCTTCTACGCCGCTTTTCAAATATGCATCACTGCATGGGATGTCCTCACTCAAGCGTTGCCTTTAAGTCACTGAACTTTGCGTTAACCCGAATTGGCTTGTCTGTCTGTCTGCTGTGTTCACAATAATTAATCACGCTCTTTGCTTACAGCTAAGGGACGTTAATAATATCCAAGGACTACCTACTTCAATTTATTACAGTCCTCTGACAGTAACCGCCGGTTAAATAATAGTGTAAAGATAAACTTTATTAAAAGTTTTATAAATTTATATGGTGAAAAATAAATGTTGGATATCTTTTCATACTTTTAAATACATTCCGTAAAAGTCTACTGCTGGTAATCTATGAGAGTGTGGTCCCACCCCGGACGAGTCGACCCATTCGTGCTGCAACCACAATATAGCTGCAGCATGGCTCTACCATATATAGAAATTTATTTAGGTGGCAGCCAGAGATCTAGCCGGCCTGGGCATTTTACGACCGACTTGTGAATACTTATATCAAAGTTTAACAATCAAACTCTAACATCTGCAAATGTCATCTGCAAATACTACAGCCCTTAACAAGTCCACTGTTAAGGGCTGTAGCATTTGTATCAGCTGTACCACCCTTAACATCCACCTGCCCTAAGTTATTCCTTGTGGCATTTTCTGGCATTCCTTGGGGAAGACATAGGTATTATATGAGCTACAGGTAATTGAAGTTATAAATAGGACTGCGAGAAAATAGGCCTTCTCATTTCTCATTGTTTTTAAGAAGGTGATGGAGCTGTTAATCCGCCATGCTGCTCCCATGCGCTTTCGTGGATTTAACGTCATATCCTCGAAATATTTAATTTCTTAAACACACGTTCTAATAAGGTGTCCATACGGTGTTTTCCTTCATCGTCTAACATGTGGGTTACCAGAACTTAAAGTTAAGGATCAAACTAGGACTGAAAATAAATATACGGTGGGCGCTTAGGTTCTGACATACCACAGCGCTATATTTAAGTAATAACTTATTCGAAATAAAATTAAATTGAAATATATGGTAATATAACCCCGTGTAGTGGCGGGTTAGAATACCCACTACCCCATATCTTCCCGTGGGTGTCGTAAGAGGCGACAGAGGGAAACTGAGGCAGAAGATGGGCAGCAGCATCTTCTGATAACAGCAAATAATAAAACTGCGGTTGCCAACCCGCTCGCCAAGCGTGGCAACTACGGCAATATCCCCAATGAAGAAAGTTACGAAGAAACGGCCCCAGTTCCCGGCGGCCCCGCTATTCCTGGCTACGGTGGCGACCATGGTAACGGCGGGCAGGGGTGCTAAGAATCTCCGGTGGAGGTTCGGCTGCCACCACGACGACTCGACCTGGCAACTTATAACGCACGCACTCTGAGGACTGACGAGAAGATCCTGGAGCTGGAAGAAGAGATAGACAAGTTGCGCTGGAATATTATAGGATTATCCGAGGTCCGAAGAGAGGGGAGGACACGGTAATCCTCGAATCCGGCAACTTGTTCTATCACCGGGAGGCGACCATCTGTCCCAAGGAGGTGTCGGATTTATCGTCCACAAGTCTCTCGTTAACAACGTTAAAATTGGGAGTGTGTCGACGAGGGTTGCGTACCTTATACTCAGAATCACCAAACGGTATTCGCTGAAGGTCATACAGGTTTACGCACCAACTACGGCACACCCCGATGAGGAGGTGGAGGAAATGTATGAGGATATCTCTAGAGCCATGCATTCCTCTAAAACCCACTATACGGTGTTAATGGGAGACTTCAACGCAAAGCTAGGCACAAGAGAGAACGGTGAGCTGAAAGTAGGAAATTCGGATTAGAGCAACGGAACCCATAATAGCAGCTGGCCGACTTCATGGAGAAAGAGGGACTCTTTATGATGAACTCTTTCTTCCAGAAGCGGCCCCACAGGAAGTGGACCTGGTCGAGCCCCGACGGTTCGACAAAAAATGAGATTGACTTCATTATGACGACTAGACGCCAACTGTTCAGTGATGTCTCAGTGATCGCGAGGGTGAAAACTGGTAGCGATCACCGAATGGTTAGAGGCACACTGAACCTAAACGTTAAGTTGGAGAGGTGTCGTCTAATGAAGTCAACGCTCCGTCCCCTCGTGCTCTAATCCAAAGTCCCGAAACCTTTCAGCTCGAGTTACAAAACCGTTTTCAGTGCCTAGAAGATTGCAATGCAGTGGACGATATGAATGACAAGCTCGTGGAAACTGTCCATGCGGTCGGAGCTAAGTTTTGTAAGACCCGCCGCAGAAGAACACAAAAACTCCGATCACACTCTTAATCTCATGGCTGTTAGACGGGAAATGAAGCTGCAATCTTCAGTAGATTTGATAGCATACAGGCAACTGAACAGACAGATCTCCAAATGCATGCGGCGGGACTTGCGCAACTTCAATACAGCTCGTATTGAAGAAGCGATCGAGCGGAACCAGGGCTCCAAAGTCTTTGCCAGAGATCTGTCTGCCAGAAAGAGCCAACTGTCGAAGCTGAAGACCGAGGTGGCAGCGTCGTTTCCGGGACACCTGAGATTTTGAGTGAGATTGAGAGGTTCTATGGGCAGCTGTACACATCATCGTTGAGCCACACGCAAGTGTGAGTAACGATCCAAGAGCGAGTCTTATCCGACACTATTCCGATAATATTCCGGACGTCAGTCTGAGCGAGATTAGAATGGCTCTCCAGCACCTTAAAAATGGCAAGTCCCCGGGCGAGGATGGAATTACAGCGGAGCTTTTGAAAGCGGGTGGAAAACCGGTACTTGAAGTCCTTGAGAAGCTCTTTAATTCCGTCCTCCATGGTGGCACTACACCGGAGGCGTGGAGCAGAAGTGCGGTGGTCTTGTTCTTCAAGAAAGGCGATAACGCTCTCTTGAAGAACGACCGATTTCCCTTCTGAGCCGCGTCTACGTACTGTTTTCGAGAGTCATTACGAATCGTCTCACACTCAGACTCGACGACTTACAGCCTCCCGAACAAGCCGGTTTCCGAAAAGGCTTTAGCACCATAGACCACATATACCCTTTGGCAAATTGTACAGAAGTCCGAGGAGTACAATTTGCCACTATGTCTGGCGTATGTGGACTATGAGAAAACCTTTGATTCAGTCGAAATTTGGCGGTGCTGCAGTCCCTTCAGCGGTGCCAAGTTGACTGTCGGTATATCGAAGTGCTGAAGTGCTTGTACAGTAGGGCCACGATGGCTATCCGAGTACAGAACCAGAGTACAAAACCTATCCAACTGCAGAGAGGTGTAAGACAGGGTGACGTTATATCCTCGAAACTCTTCACCGCTGCATTGGAAGACGTTTTCAAGCTTCTGGACTGGAAAGGATACGGCATTAACATCAATGGCGAGTACATCACTCACCTTCGATTTGCCGATGATATAGTCCTTATGGCAGAATCGCTGGAGGACATAAGCACTATGCTCAATGACCTCAATAGTGCCTCCCAACGGATAGGTCTTAAGATGAACATGGACAAAACAAAGATCATGTTTAATGTCCATGTCACACCTATGCCGGTAGTTGTTGGGAGCACTAAGCTCGAAGTTGTTGACGAATATGTTTACCTGGGACAAATAGTCCGACTAGGTAAGTCCAACTTCGACCGAGAGGTCAATCGACGGATTCAACTCGGCTGGCAGCGTTCGGAAATTACGGCACATCTTCTCGTCAGGTACCTCAAAACTTGAAAACGAGGCTGTACAACCAGTGTGTGTTGCCAGTGATGACCTACGGAACTGAGACGTGGTCCTCACTGCTGGCCGGATGAGGAAGCTCAAGGTCGCTCAGCGAGCTATGGAGAGGGCTATGCTCGGGGTCTCACCGTGATAAACTTAGAAATGAGGATATCCGCAGTAGAACCAGAGTGACCGACATAGCCCAACAGATTAGTAAGCTGAAGTGGCATGGGCCGCCATATAGCTCGAAGAACCGACAACCGATGGGGAAAAAGGTTCTCGAGTGGCGGCCTCGTACCGGCGGATGAAGTGTAGGGGGCGTCCCCACCAGATGGAGTGACGACCTGGTAAGACATGCAGGAAGTCGATGGATGCGGGTGGCTAGGACCGTGCTTTGTGGCATTCCTTGGGGAGGCCTATGTTCAGCAGTGGACTTGTGAAGGGCTGTAATGATGATGATGATGATGATAACTATAATATATTATAGAAATATAACGATAATATTTTAGTGTATTTATTAGTGAAATGGCAGTGTAATGGAAACCACTACCTAAATCATCCCGTTCGTGTCGTAAGAGGCGACAGAGGAAAATGAAGCAGATGGGCTGCAGCGACTTCCTAAAAACAAAAAAAAACACTGCGGTTGCCAACCCGCCTCCCAAGTGCTATTGCAAATATCACTCTTATGTTCAGCCGTGGACATTAGGCTGTAATGAGAAATGAACCTTAATTAAAATGCAATGTATTATAGAAAAAATATGGAGTCTAATACCTCCACATCTATATAAATAATGTGTAACTTACAGTGAATTACAAGTAACACAACATTAAAAAAATATTTTTGAAAACAATCTTTACTTTAATAAATGAGAAGAGTTAAATTTTAAAAATAAACCTACAAAGAAAAAGTGTATTGACCTAAACACATATAGTCTGCATTGATAAACACCTGTTAGAGCTCTTTCGCTGAAAGTCTTCTGGATCCGAATGACCTTGCTAACGCCATCTCAGTTTGGCGACCTCGCACCATATGATCGCCGATTTTGCACGCCCGGTCATTGACTCAAAAGTTTGTATAATAAATTCGAGCATGCGGAATGACTCTGCGACCCAATTTGCGCGTATTGTGAATGGAATGTACGGTGAAGCTTACTTAGGCTTGGGAACACAGTATCACAATTGAAAGATTTCATAAAAATTTTACAAAGTACTTTTTGTGTTCTTCTTACCTTAAAAAGGCGATGCCACACTAGCATTTTATCCTGTATTGTACAGGCGTTTTACATACATATTTTTGTATAAAACTAAAATAATAAACGTTCTTCGATACATCTGATGGTAAGTGGCTACTACTGTAGACACTTGCAACCAACTTCAAATAAATAAGGTTACAACGATGAAAAGCCTAATACCCTGTAATTATACTGGCTCTCTGAACCCCTCAGACCGGAACACTACAGTACAAACACTGCTATTTGACGGCAGATATAGGTAAGACTACAACAGACAGACGACAGCAAGGGACACCTACCAACTACTAAGGTTGCACATGGACCTGAAATTGCAAATGGACATACACCAGACCCGTAACAATTATTTGTAGACCCTACAAACACTTGTTTCATGAGGAATCTGAAGCTGGAGCCAATGTGCTAGCCATACGAGACGATTTCTATTAACAAGCACAACATTTGTTTCAATTGGGTTCTATTTGTTGCATTATGGTACAGTATAGAATTCAACGTTCAATAAAAAATGTAGCGAAAACAATTTTTCAGTGTTTCAAAACCCAACAGTGAGACGCTTTTTGCTGTTACTTTTCTTTGCTTTTTTAGGGATAGGGTAGGAAGTTTATTCCTTCTTTTCTAAAAAAAAAATTAAATTTTGTTTGTAAACCGTACTTTTTAAATCTTCTGCAGTTTCAAAATTTAGTTCATCTGATCAGAGAAAAAACGTTGAAAGCAATTCCGTATCTATGACCGTCTTCGACGATAGCCGCATAGACAGTTCGAATTAAATTCTTTAACGCGATTTTTTTTGCTTGCCAAAGCTTGGCAAAGAAACCCCAAATAAACCAGCCCTCATAAGCAGAACCTGTCCACAAGTAGAAGGCGTGCATTCGACCGTATTAGGTGGTACCTGAAGCGACAGAGAGAAATAAAACTGAATATGCCAACTCGTCTGTCAAGCGTGGCAAACGATGGCAAATTCGGGGGATATGAGGCAATTTATGGGGAAAGCTATAATTTCTTAAACAATATCAATGGCAGTGATCTATGTTTAGTCTCATCAACTCAACTCTCGTTACGAGACGCTTAAACCTAGACGAAGGTTAGTTCAATGACTCCCGGTAAATAGTCTTGCAGACCCAATCTGAAGAATTAACGTTAGATTTTGGTAAAGTTCTAAATATATATATATTACCAGTCACTATAAAACCAAAATGTTAGCCTTTCCAAGGTCAAACTTAACGGAACTTAAAAATATTTCTTTGAAAAATTTTTTTACTTCTCTACCATACAGATATTTTCCTTTACCGCTGAGCAAGTTATAAATCAGCACTGAAAATTGCATTTAACAATTTCATACCGGCGGCTTTCTAACCGGGTTTGCTTACGTACTGTAAAATTTGAAGCAAGTGCCTAGTCCCTGACTTACCAAGGCTCACGTAACTATTTACGTATATAAAAGAAATCTACTTTATGCCATTACTGATCCTCCTTCTATGTGTGGCGTATATTGTCAATCTTTCCTGCTATAGTAGAGACTAATTGCTAAATGTTCTAAGTTTTTTGGAATCAATAATAATGAAAAATACCAAATGACAAGTCCACTAGTTATTTAAAACAACCTAATAACCGCATTACTACCTAATTAAATATTAACTAATGAAATATTTACGCATGAACAAATAAAAGTCCTCTTGCTCTTCAATCATTTCTATCAATGAACACTTTGCCTCACCTACTTTGTATGAATAACATCAGCTATAGTAAAGAAAGTGTATTCGAGCCGCTAATGAACGTTGCAACATAGGCCGCTGAAAGGCACGCATTCTTATCTAACTAAAGCCAATTGTTAAAGTACCTTGGATTTCATTTATGACGCACATAAAGGCGCTCTTTTGTATAATGTTACGCTTCCGCTTTACATTAAGTGAACTTGTGTAAGCAAAGTGTTTAGTGGTTACAATTGCTGTTTTAACGTGTTATTAAACAAAACGTCAGATATAAAAATTTAAAAAATTATCTCTCTATCTCTGTCTCTTTACTGAATATATAGGCCTACTCCACACCACAAGTTGCCACAAATGGATAGTACTGAACCTGAGTCTTTTTTATAGAATAAGGGTGACAAGTGAGCACACAGTCCACGTGATGGTAAGTGGATGCTGCGGCCCATAGACAACTATGTACATCTATTCTTGATTAAGAATTAAAATGTAATGCGTCATGCGTTGTCACCCCTGAGGACTAAGAGGAATGCCTCGTGTTCAGTAAAAAGGGTCTCCGGTTCTTTACACTTACCATACAAAACATAGCATTATTTTGCTGTTTCACGCTGGTGTAGTATGAGAGCGTGTTCCTACCTTGAACTGACCCATTCTCGCAGCGTGGCAGACATTTCCCTGCTCCAAAACTGTCTATAAAATAACAGGCACATGGGCCCGGTAGCAGGAATTACTTACTGGTATTTACAGTATTTTTGACCTATCTGCGCCCATCGACCTACGATTATTGCATGCTTGAATCAAGTCATCACTTTACTTACTTGATGTTTTCTTTTATATTGTTTAACTTTTTTTCATTTATTTATTTGTGAATAAAGTGAGTCATTCATATAATGTGCAATGAAAATATATTCAATTATTTTTATAACTATTCTGAGTTTGAGAAATTGTGTTTTCATTATTCATTTATTCTCGTTTTTAACAGCCGTTCAAAACGTAAATAGAAATCGGGTGACCAGAGATATATTAGAACTTTGACCAAGCCGTACTCGTAAGATACGATACAGCGTCCATACTATGACTATACAGTGCGGGTGGTCCATTCCCTAACTGCCGGTACCATATTTGGGCACTCCCGATAAAGTAAACTATTCACGCCGTGACGAGCTCCTTTCCCGCTCAGAGTTCGTGACTCTTCCCTATAACGGCTTGCGTGTGAAACGCTTTCGAACGTTTAGTTTTTAATTAACCTCTTTAGGCGTGATTATTGACGACCCGGTGTACTTAACAGTGTTAAAAATCAGGAGATAAGGATTTTCTAAAATGATACAAACCTCTCGTTTCACATTACAGCAGACTTTATCACAGGCCCACAAAGAGTCTAATAGACTTAGGTTTCTCTAAGAAAAAATTGGCAAATGGTTGTAGATTGCAGTTTCACACATCTCACAGCTTATAATTAAAAGTTAAAGTTAAAGTTACAGCCTTTATACGTCCCATTGCTGGGCACAGTCCTCCTTACATTTCTGAGAGGGTTTTAGGGTAAGGAAATATCCGCCGCGTGCTGGTGCTAGTCGGACTCGCGCATGAAGGGTTCCGTACCATCGTACAAGATTTAAAACTATGTAGGTAAAAAACACGGTTCTAGTAGGGGAGCCCCCTTTAATTTTTAATTTATTTTTATTTTTATTATTTCTTGTTATAGTGGTAACAGAAATACACATTCTGTAAAAATTTCAACTGTCTACCTATTAAGGATTAAGAGATACAGTCCGCTGACAGACAGACGGACGGACGGACGGACGGACAGCGGAGACTTAGTAATAGGGTCCCGTTGGTTACCCTTCGGGTACGGAACCCTAAAAAGAAGATAAGTCGTCAATTGCGAACAGAAACGGCAAATTAAAAGTAACGCTCCATTTTAAGATTTTCATAAAAATACTTATTTTTCTTATGTTTCTACTTCTGTTCAATTGGTTTTCATGAGAATGTTGTATACCTATATCATCATACAAACTTAATAACCATTATTTTGTAATCATAGTTTGTCCAACAAGCGTTTAGAAATGTAGCGTGCAATACTAATTTAATGCGCTCCATTGTGTTCAAAACTTGTAAATCAACACGGACCGCTCATGAAATATTACTCATTTAGCAGTTTGTACATTCTGCACTTGGTGTTTGCGAGTCGGGTTTCCATAATAGCTAGTACGGGATTCAGTTCCGTTGAAGTTGTATTAGTGGAGTGACCATCACTGGTTATGGTAGTAAATGTGTTTATTTATAATATGTATTTTATAGAATATGTGCGCCTTATACTGTGGGAAACAGATCTAATTAAATGCGAGCTACGACCATGATGGTAATGACTTGAACAGCCGCTACTGTTTTTCCTTTATTATGATATTTAATATCGTTTATTAAATGACTAGTGTTTGTGTATGTACAGAGGAAACATAGTGCAAACATTGAGCTTTGTTATAATGTGTGATTTATATTCTATGATTCATAGAAAGCAAACAGCCGTAAGTCTTCCGTGTTCGTTTTTTGTTCTAAATTTTATAAGTGAAATAATTTAGAGTGATTCTTTAGCAGTACAGACTTTTATGTAGATTTTTAAGTTACTATTTTATTCAAATACCTAATCCCAGTCATTGATATAATTAGTAGTGGCGCTGTAAGAATATCCACTACCCCACATCGTCCCGTGGGTCGCCTCTTACGACACCCACGGGAAAATGAAACAGGAGATGAAGAAAAACTGCACTTGCCAACCCGCTTGCCATGCATGGCAACTATGGCAAAATCCCCCCCAGAATCAATCTATGAGGGAGGCCTATGTTCAGCCGTGGACTTATATAGGCTATAATGGATGGATGGATAGATGAAACCCTTAATAAAACGTTAAATATTCCGTGTAGTGACGGTGTAAGATAATTCACAACCCCATATCATCCTATGTGTGTCGTAAGAGACGACAGAAGAAAATGCAACAGGAGCTAGGCAGCAGCATCTTCCTGATATCAAATTATTAATAAAAACTTGCCAATCGTGGCAACCATGGCAAATATCCTCCTATGATGCCTAGGGTAAGCCTATGTGTGGACTTGTGATGGGCTGCAGTGTGCGTAATGTATGTATATAACGTTAAATACTCGAAGAGTTACAATGCAATCATACAGAAACCATAGTAATAACCGTACTTGCAGAAAATTTTAAGTGACCCTAATCCATTTATTTAGGTTATCCACTTTTTTAATAATAGTGAGACAAAGAAGCTAGCAATTCATATGATAATAAGTGACATGGACACGCAACATTTTTCAAACAAAGCAGGCCATTAATGTATTGTCAGTTGTCTTCCCTAAAGAACTGAACTAAGATGAAATTCTTTACAGTACTGAACCTCTACTGAAATGTTTTTTTCTGATCCTCTCTCTCCATCCTGACCGGAACCCAGCAGTGGACTGCTGTTTGGCAGCAGGTGATACTAACCAAGAGCGACTCTTTAGATAAGTAGCTCCATCTATCACATGATAAAATTGAGTTGAGTTTTATCGTAATTCTCTGCAGTCAATATAATCGCAATTGATGATATTGCAACCAATTAATGAGCAAGACCTTGCTTTAATTTCACTGATCACCTTCGATCAATCTTCCATACTGCAATCAGATGTCCAGACGGTGACATGCCGATTTCATTACATTAAAAATTCATTTATCGTTTTGTTGCATATTGTTTTACAGTTCCCTCCACGTCGCCGTCGCACCATAGAGTTGTTACAGGAATGTCATTGTTCAAAGCTGGTGTAGTCACCATTTAGGGCGTTACTGTATTGGTCAACTATGTCCTTGTGAATTACTTTTTATTTAGGGTGGAAATATGTTTTCCCCAAGTATCAACTTCACCTGCACACGACACTCCCTGCAACTTTGACTGGGTGACGACGGAAATGCATTCAAAATCGCAGAACACTAATTGGAACGGGAAAGTGTAAGATTTTTCCGTCACGACCCTTTCTATAGTGCGAGCGAGATGGAATAATAT
This sequence comes from Parnassius orleans, assembly GCA_029286625.1. NCBI lineage: Eukaryota > Metazoa > Arthropoda > Insecta > Lepidoptera > Papilionidae > Parnassius > Parnassius orleans. The sequence goes on along the minus strand of JAGSMP010000182.1, from coordinate 159,773 downwards.
CCATCTCCCTCGCACTTTTTCTTGTCTTGCCATGAAAGAAATATTATTTTAAATGACGCTTCATTTTAATAGACGCTAGTAATTCATTTATTTGTATTTTTTAATCAATAATATAATACGTTTATTAATAATAATATACTACGAAAGGAACTTCGTTCCAACCGAGTGTTCCACGACACTCACGCATATTTTTTCTCAGATTCTTGATATGGAGCGGCATGGGCATAACAAACTTGCGCATTATTACCTTGCCTGCCTCGTGGGGTGTGTAGGTAAATCTTCCTTTATACATGGTAGTTAGTTTCTTAAAAAGGATCAAGAAAGGTTTTTGAACAAACTAAACTCTTAATGAAAAGTAAACCCTGACTTCAAAGTAAAACTGAAAAGAATAATATTATTTCTACATACTAACTTTTGAATTTGGCGCCTTATTTCTTCGATACTCTATGTTTTGGAACAGACTGTAATTTAGTTTATTTTTTACCTTTTTGAGTGGATTAAGCATTATCACTAGCTCACGGTAACAACTTTGAATGTCATCTTAATAACTACTCTGGAGGTATAGCCTATTTAATAAAAAAAATTAAATCCATGCACAAACATAAAATTAGAATATTCTATATTTCCACCTCCCTTTTTGAACTCGGTTAAAAATTAAGAGTATTTTAATATTAAAAACATGTTGCCCGTCTGTGGTAAAATATGAGTAAAATAAGGTTCACACTGAGGTTAAAATTTAACCATGGCATATAAAATAAACTAATTTGTCATTTTCCTTTCCACGAGTGTGTCCAATTAAATTATCGGTTTTGAGCACAATGATATTTTTATTATACACTCAACAGTTAAAAGTCGTAATTATGCAGGATGCATTATTGTACCGTAAGCTTTAGCACACGACAACAGAGGCAAACTTCCTTCGTGCCTACAAGTCCTAATGCAATAATCAGAATTAATTCCGGTCTTAGTGTTTTTTAGTCCTCAAGGATGACAACGCAATTACATTTTGATGATAGATGTAGGGATCTATCGACCACAATATCCACTTACGATCAGGTGAACTGTGTGCCAGTTTGTGACCCTTATTCTATAAAATAAAATATCTGAAAGTATGTAAGTTGATAATATGCTTTACTGCGGTAATATGTGCAAAAGTAGACCAACAGTTGTCAATATTAATTATACATTAGTAAAATCGTCATAAATACATTACCAAGTTTATTTGAACTAAATTGTCATTTTTTATTATTTTATAATTTAGTAGAAACATTTTGCATCTCTTGAACGAACTTCACATAATTTTTCTCACGCGCAGTAACTTTCAAATTTGTATGCGCACTGCGTTCATAGTGCATTAAAGTGGCAAGTTCATGCTTGGTTTTCCGAGGTTTGCTTCCCAGCAAGCAATTATACTAAAGTTGTGAGAGTTTAAATCTTACATTTACAAAGCTTTGTAGTCTACGTCTATTTTGTTGTTTATATACTTTACGAGTCTGTTACATTATCGTTTTGACGCTGCCAAAGTTAATGAGGTTATGGCGCTTCATCCGAAAATAAAAACAAACATATAAATATCATATATCATATAAATAAATCAAAAAGAAAGTGAAACAGAATTTAAACAAACAAAATAAAATTATTACCACATAATAAATTCTGAAGTCAGCCTTAAGATATAGTTTATCGAAGAACGAATTCGGAAGTTAAAATGTTGCTTTTTTTTTAGACTTTGAAGTCTGGTTTGTTTTTTAAATAGTTTTTTTTATTTTACCCCATTGAGTGGACAAAGGAATATTACAAGTTCAAAGTAATAACTAGAATTTCGTCTTAATAGTTAAAAACTTCATCCCCTGTTTTCCATAATTAAGGTTGAAATTATTTCTTAAAATTTTTATGGGACCAATCCTGAAGCTTATTCTATTTAATAAAAGAAGAAACGGTTCAGCCGTTTCCGATAAATCTGTGAACATACGCAAAAAACTTACGCGTCGAATATATTTCGGACACTTCTCGTTTTGGAACTCAATTAATAAATAAAATAATACATTATCAGCTTTGGAATTGAGGTAATTTTCTATTAGAATCTTTTTATCAGTCCGACTAGTAGATTACTACTTATTACTGAGACATTAAATAAAACTAATTTTACAAATTGATCGTATTTAATTTTATCCACGACGTTTCAAAAGTTGTCACGGAGGTGGCGGACTACGATCGCTGAACCATCGAAACGTCGGAAATATAAAACGCAAATGAAACCTCTTTGCGTAAATATAAAAAAAAAATTATGGTTTAAAAAAAGAAATGATATAGATATTTGTAGAGCAATTTCTTTATTGTTTAATGCGTAGTGTTAGTGTACTAAAATTAATTGTAGAGTATAATACGAAATATCTCCCGAACACAGCATCTAAATAATATAACAAAAAACTAGAGCAGATGCATGGCCATTATAACAACTGCGTATTTAACCTTAATGTGTTATACTAATTTTGTCAACATTTACTATTTATACACTAATGTTTGGCACATATTGTAAACAAAACGATGAAGCATGTTTTATTACGAATTTACCTGGTTGTTATCACTGTGTAACTGCAAACTTGGGCTTTAATTACATTTCAAATAGTCTCAAAAATATTACATTTAATCCCAATTGAATGGTTCGGTATTTCTTAACTGAAATATATTAAGTATTAAAATTTAAAAAAGTACGAAGGCTTTATTTAAGATTTCTTATATATTAATCTGTGTAATTCCCTTTATTTAAATGAAACTTTCTTGTACAAGATTTTATTAACAAAAACTACATAAGCTTATTAACCAATGAAAATGGATAAGCAGTGATCGCATCAGCTCGATGTTTAAAATGCTCGTCATTCACGAAGCGCCCTCACTCACTGGAAACGCGATTGTAATCTGATTCCAATTAACATTGCCTCCAACACAATTCACAATCAACACGCTGTTAGAAATAAAAATAAACATCGAAAGCGTCGAGAAAAATAATTCGATAGGATCGGCTCCGATGTGAACAAGAAATAAACGCATATAAATGCATATGAACATTTGAATAAAATTGTGATTGCACCTGTCTTATGCGAACGACGTATTAAAAAGAGCGAAAACAAGAAATTAATTTATGCTAGAAACAAATATTTATATAATGAATTCTTATATTTACGTGAACACTACACATTAAATAAAACTAATTTTTATATATATAAAATATATATTATATATATATAAAATATATTTTATAGTACCTATATAGGTACTATAAGCTCATTCTGCGTAGCCGGGCTAACTATGACATCGGGACGTCAAACAAAGACAAACGAACAAACAAACTACTCTAACTAATAATTACATGGTCATCGCATGAGTACTACTTCAAGCATTCTTTTTTAGTGTTCCGTAGTTAAAGCAACAAGAAACATAAAAATATTTAGCTTTAAAATGGTATTTCTTATTAGAGTCATGTGCCCCCATCAACTAAACCGCTGTTTTTGAAAATGTGAAAGTATGCACCACAGTAGTACATAATATAATGAAGTTCATGAAGTTAAAAGGAAAACTACCACAGCTAAATAGGCTTTACAAGTTAACAAGTAACAGTCGACCTTATTATAAAATGCACTTGGATTAGTAATAATATCGTTACAATTCCATAGAAAATGACCTAAAACTAGATGCATTATAACTTTGTAATGTTATTGTAAACTGTAAAAAATAAACATTTTTGAAGAAAACGACTTAATATGCGTCACTAATATAGCTTTACGTTTTCCTTTGCGGGTTAGTCAGAGAGGATCGATCGCCAAGAGACCGATCCTGAAATACCACTTTCGCTTAATTTTTAGTTAGTACTTATTGTAGGCCTACAGTTTACCCTCAGGATAGTATAGGGCAGTGGTGATTTACGGGAAGGTTTGGTATGATCATGTATATCTTAGGGTTGAACTGCCGGGAACTAATAGATGGATAGGGAAGTATGACCATTTTTGTAAGGACTTGGCATGTGAATGATTTGATGCAGATTGTATTATTTTCAAAATCGAAAAGTTACTAATATTTTATCTTATAACACTCCTTATAAGTATGTTTGAGAAATAAGTCATTCAGTTACCATCGTCCTATTTGGGCCCATTTTTAGTCGTTAGAGCAGTAAAACCGCGAAGGACCCTCCTAAGTTCACGTATTGTGACGGGCAACTACGGAATTACGGAATCCTACCTCTACATTGTGCGTGGCCCAACACGCATTTGGCCGGTTTTTACTTAAGCTGCTGCTTGACTACTACCCACCTGATGGTATCTAAGCGTTGATGCAACCGAAGATGGCAAAACGCCCTGACTTAGCTTACCAAACGCCTATTCACTCGTTCGATATAATTACAACGTCCTTTTACGTACCTTGGAGTTCGTCTAAGTACCATTATCTATTTATTAATAGAATGCAGTGCATTCACTGTTCCGGTTTGAAGTCCTCAGTTAGACTTCAAGGATGACAACATATCTATAGCCATCTTTGTTAGAGATTAGTTACATGTGCTGTTGTTATATGCTGCATGCAAGCCAACAGTAAATGGGCACTGTTTTTTTTTTTTTTTTTTTTATAGGATCGGGTGACAAACGAGCACACAGTCCACCTGATGGTAAGTGGTTGCTGTGACCCATAGACATCTACATTTATCTTCAATGAAGAATCAAAATGCAGATGCGTTGTCACCCGTGAGGACTAAGATGGAATGCCTCTTTTCCAATAAAAAGGGTCTCCGGTTCTCTACACTCACCATACGAAACACAGCAGCGTTAAGCTGCTATTTTACGCTGGTATTCTGTGAGAGCGTGGTCCTTCCCCGGTCGAGCCGACCCATTCGTGCTACAACTATACCAGTAATATAGCTGCAGCATGGCTCTACCACGTAAAACTGTTAAGCTAGATGTGCCATCCGGGACTAGTAAGCATGTTCTGACTTTTAGTTAATACAGTAATTAAACTTTAAAGAGTAAAAACAAATTTAAAAAAACTGCAATGTAGAACAATTTCCACATAAAATAATAGCTTCTGAAGTTGGTGCTAAGACAAAGTGTCTTCTTTAGAAGCTATTAAATTATGTGGAAATTATTTCATTCCCTCTAATTTCCACATATCTTTGTTTTTTACTTTTAAGTCGATTTTAACTTTTTTTAAGTTGAATTATTTGACTCTTTTGAATATACTAACATAGTACAATCGAATTGGGAACCTCGACTGTATTTTAGTCTTAGAGTATACATAAGCAAGCTATGTTTATTTATACTCTAAGATTTTGGTATATTCCTCCTTTTTTAAAGCCAGTTAAAAAAAATTAAGATCTACTTACTATCAGGTGGAATGTGATCCTATTTGGGTCACATTATTAATATTCTTAATAAATCAGAAAATATAATCATGTAAAATTATTATTACTGTTACATATAAAATAATATGCTAGTTACATATAACTACAGGACGACGCCAAAAATATGATCAGTTTAGTCGACGTCTCAGTAACTTATTAAATCTTTAAGCACTGTCGATCACTTACCCGTATAAGATTTAAATTATGTCTAGACTACGCCTTAACATGCGAATTAATATTCAGTGAATGGAAGGGCCAATTTTATTCTTAAGAAAATCATTCAGCTATAAAATTAAAAACGACTACTTTTTATAAAACAGATATTGCGTTTAAAGCTTTTTGTCCATAAAATTTTAAGCGTTTCTATAATATAAGAGAATAACGATTTTTCAATTATCAAATAAAATTACACCTTTTATCTGGGTATACAGAATGACGTTACCTTCGATTTGCCGACTATATAGTCCTTATGGCAGAACTTAAGCGCTATTTTTTTATAGGATCGAGTGACAAACGAGCACACAGTCCACCTGATGGTAAATGGTTGCTGTGATCCATAGACGTCTACGTCTATCTAAGTCTATCTTACGTCTAAGGACTAAGATGGAATGCCTCTATTCCAGTAAAAAGGGTCTCCGGTTCCCTACAATCACCAATGTTAAGCTGCTATTTTACGCTGGTATTCTGTGAGAGCGTGGTCTTTCCCTGTCGAGCCGACCCATTCGTGCTACAACTATACTACTAATATAGCTGCAGCATGGCTCTACCACGTATAAAACGCTATGCTTAATGACCTCAATAGTGCCTCCCAACGGATAGGTCTTAAAATGAACATGAACAAAACAAACAGCATGTGTAACGTCCATGACACACCTAGACCGGTAGTTGTTGGAAGCTAACTTAATACCATAACACTTGCTTAACACATATTATTTAATTAGCGAGATGCTAAGTGAGATTACACTCAAACACGTTTCATAAATTAGTTGTGTTCTCGAATGATCTAAACAAAGTAAATTTAGACATGATCCTATTAACTCAAATCTATGACAAATAAGCTGCATTCGTTTCCTTATGCAACAATATGTTTCGAAGAAAACGTTTCCATTCTGTATACACCTCCAATGAGCAGCCTCTCTGTGCGGTTGTTTCGACGTCATCACCGAAACAAATGTATTGTCTCGGCCGAAGTAATTTCGTGTGTCACTCAAATTTGAATTTCAAATGCGGGTCGCTTAGGCCACCCGAAATTCGGGCGCAGATTAGTGTATTGTTGAACCTTAGCTCATCCGTTTGTAAAGGATGTTTTTTGTGCTGCGGAAGGTTATTATATTTTGGATTTCAAATTAAATATTATGTACGTTCGCCTTATGACAGCGATATTATAAATTTCCATATTATTTTTATATAAAATTGGTAACCATACTGCGAAGGTTGATTATGTTACATTCGTTTAAAAAGCAGTCGAACTTCCTTCTTATTTTAAATTGACACAAAAACTATGATCGGTTTTTTAACACGCACTTAGTACATATCTCTCTTTTTTGTTTCGTTACAAATCCGTAAAAGTTCACTATTGGACGCTGACTTAGCCACCTAAAACCATGTGAATAATAAGTTAAGCATTATTTTGGCTTAATTTCGACGTCACTTAAAATGTATGTAGCTCTCCGCCTATCTTTTATAGTGGGTCTGAAATATAATAGACTGTAGTAAAGTTTCTTATCGAACGTAATGGTATAATGAGGAGAATTCATCGAGTTCATCTTTTTCCTTAGGTTTATTGCATTCAAAACTTACATGTGCATTTTAAGTAGTTTATACAAAAGAATTGTTTATCATTATGTGGGTCCTTTATAGTCTGTTGCTGAACAAAGACCTCCACACAGTTATAGGGTGATACCACGCTTCACAGGCTGATTGACGAGCGCCGTTTCGAATATTGAGGGCGGAAACATCTTGCTGCCCTACACTCTGTGATCCCCTTTGTTTATAACAAATATGAGTACCATTAGAAATATTTTGAGGGTTGTTTGATAAGTACGAGTTCAATAGCACACGATAACGCAGTAAAATAATGGTTTAGAGCATGCACTGTGAAACTACAAACTTTTACTTTTAAAAGTATTCCATCTTTGTCCTAAGGAGTGACAACGCATCCGTATTATTCTTTTTATTTAAAGATAGAGGTGTCTATGAAACATAGCGTCCACTTACTTTAGGTATTCGTTTTTTGTTTGTAAAATTGGTAGTGTATGTGTTACACTCCCGACAGTCATGTTTTGTATAAAACACTACGTACAAAGTGACTGACACGGCAGCTAACGGATTTTAATCCGTCCGTCGTCTTTTAAGACGCTCTCTGCTTTTGCTGCGTTTCTTTGTGGGGATCATGGAATTTTTCTGGCAACTCCTCAATCGACCTTTTAAACAACTCTGATATGATCAAAAGGTTCTTTGATGACGATTTTACACAAACACCTTATTATATACGTATAACAGCGCGTCTTGTACTAAAAAACCTCATTGTATCAGGATACTAGGAATGCAGCGCGGGATCTTGGTTGAATATTGAACCGGTGGAAACATTTGTGCAAATACACAAATTTCCCGCGTCTCTGCCTGCCTTCGGGTATATTGCCAATCCTATTATTTACATCGGATTCACAGTCAATTGTGTAACTCTAGTGGGAATCGTGATTGGCTTCGTTTATCATTTTGATGTTTGATTTCGATTTATTCTGTAAATGTATCATTATCGATTAATAATCCGATGTGTTTTTATTCATATTTATGCATTCATCATATTCATTATTTAGGTTATAAAATGTAATTATAATTAAGAAAAGCATTACGCAGTTTTATTAATAGAAAATTGGTGAGAAACGAGCACACAGTATACCCAATAGTAAGTGGATACTCCATCTACATTTATCCTCGATTAAGAAGCCATATGCATAATACGCGTTGTCACCAAGATGGAATGCCTCGTATCCATTAAAAAATAACTCCGGTTCTCTGCACTCACCATACGAAACATATCAGCAATTTTACGCTGGTGTTCTGTGAGAGCGTGGTCCTTCCACGGTCGAGGCGACTCATTCGTGCGTCAACCATAATATAGCTGCAGCATGGTTCTACCGCGTACAGTTAGACAATTGCACTGTATGTACATAAGTAAGAACAATGCCTCTGTGTTTACAACAACACTTGTGGCACTTTATTTGTCATGGGCTGTTGATGATGCACAGTGAAGATTGTCTAGCTTAATGTGTAGAACATGTTTTAACTGCTGAAATAAGCGTTCACAGCGCGTCTATTCCAAATACCAAATAGATTCCGCGTTTCTATTGTTAAATGGAACTAGGAAGCGCTTTTAACTGAAACAACAGACGCCGGACTCCCACGCATCTCGCAAGTCGTTAGCTTGTTAATGCTCACCGAACAGATGTTCTCATAACTGATGAGTATTGACCCATTAACCGTTATTAGCAAGTTCTATGCAAAAATTAAACGTGCTTGACTCATCTGCAATAATCCTATATAATTTCTTTATGTCCTTGCCACATATGTTACGGGTGTTTCTTTTATTTAACGCTAGATTTTACCCGCGACTTCGTCCGCGTAGACTTTTAAATAAATCTGCAGACGCATGAGTGGACTTGAGCAAGTTGAAGTATCGAAAGACAACTTTAAACTCAGTTTTTTGATATTGTTTTGGAAACTATGTGCGATATGGGAAATCGTTTAAAATGAAAATTAAATATTTATTAATTTCACCTAAAAGTCTTATCATCTTATCTTTAACACTTATAATTAAAAGATAAGGCAATACTTAGTTTTTAAGATATAACTTTCAATTTACTCTTATACCCATACTCATTTTTCTCATATTATTATGATTGTAAGTACAGTATACATAGAGATCAATCAGACTCATTCTTCTTTTCATATATATAATTATCTTATAAAAACCCTCGGAGTAAGGAGTATGTGTTCTGTGTAACCAGTATCAGTATGCCATATTTTATATTATGGAACATTTCATCATTTAAACTCCTAGAATTTTTCGACGAAAGAAATAAAATGTCGTTTTAGCAAACGTAATTATCATTAACAGAATCAGGCGTTACTTTGTCCATCCATCGTATTAAAGATGTTAAAAATTAAGTAGCTAAGATCCGTGTAAAAGTATTTTTTTTGAAGAACACCTCCCGCTCCCGCCCTCTTTTAATAGCGTGCACTATCACCGTCACTTGAGAGAGGGGGGGCGCAGGTGCTCTTCAAACTAGATAAGACACATCACTTTTATTTTTTTACACTTTTATTTTCAAATCTCGTTGTTAATAAGTATTTTTTCAACCAACTTCAAAAAGGAGGAGGTTTACATACAATTCGTCGGAATCGTTGTTTTTTTTTATGTATGTTCACCGATTACTCGAAGACGCCTGAACCGATTTGGAAAATTCTTTTTTAGTTTCAAAGGGTACACTTTCCAAGTGGTTCCATTTAAATTTTATGGAAAACGGTCGAGAGGTTTTAAAAAAAATCAACAATAAATAATATTTATATAGAAGTCGGTTGTACAAATTGCAATATTAAGAATCACAATATATCGTATTTATTAAGCTCTACTATTGTTTCATATATACGATAAAATTACAAAATCGACTATTACTACTAACGACTAACTTTCCTTTCTCTCGCGATTTAAGAAATAATAATTTCTCCATTACCAACCAATAATCAACCCGTCTGGTAAAGTCATTAATATCCATATAAATGGGCAACGGCGCCCAAAGTTTGCATGTGAAGGGACGAAGTCCCCCAGTACGTCGGTTGATTAGCTTGCAGTGACAGCCACGACGCGTGGGGCTGTCGTGATGATGAACACGTCATGAATATGTTAATGTCGATGCAACGTAATGAGGACGGGCATTCAATCGTGACAATAACCCGTCGCTGTTATGTTGGTAATAAAATACGTGAATTTTAGAAGTATAATTGAATTTGTTAAATAATAGGCATATTTATTTATTTAATTTTATACAAACCTTTGAATAAAAAATACTATATCAGTAAATAATAGTGTAAGCAGAAAACGACTATATGAGTAAATAATAATTATTATTTACTTATATAGTAATTTTTGTTAAAATATTTAGTATTCTTAACGCGCGTCAGTCTTTTCTGACCGCTACGGCTTGGACCTTCAAAAGCAGAAAATAAATTATGCATTACTTAGTTGATGTTTGCCTTCTAGAATCCTTTCGCCACTTAACTTCAGTCGGGATATTGTTCAAACGTCGGCCCACTAATTATCAAGAGCCAAAATTACTTTATTTATAAAAATAATAATAACGAGTTGACCTATTACTCGAGGAATAATGCAAGGAACACTATCGTTCTTTCTCTGAGTTGCTGCACGTAACCCGAGTGAGGGTGAGAAAAGAACAGCATCATGACAGCATAAAGCAAGCAAGTTTTTTTTGAAGTTATGGCCTGGTATCTAGACCTTTAGGCCAAGTCTTGAGTATTTTTATTCGGTTTATTATAATTTCCCCACTGTATTTTGATGAATTTATATAGAGGCACGTAATAGGATCTATTTTTTAACATATCACTCAGGCGGCGGGAGGGATCTTGCACTGTCACTTGATTTTGCACTATGTCACTAATTTCACTGACAAGAATCAATCTGTCAAATGAAAAGCACTCACATGTAAATATGAAATGTTCGAAAGCAAGCAAGTTGGGGCGATCAGTCACAGATAACATTTCATAAAAATTGAGTGTAAACTTAAATCTAAAATATTTAATACGCCAGAAAGCAATACTGGCCAGTAAGATTCTATGCACATATTTTTTATTTGGGACAACACATAAAATTTTAGAATTACACCATTCCTTCGTTATTTGGCAATCTTTCTAAGCCACTTATAAGGAATTAAGTGTGTTTGTGGTCGGTGTAAGCGATCGGTTTACAATTTCTGAATAGGTGTAATATATTGATATATTTGTAAGCTTTACTACCATTCGAGGTATGAGGGCCGTGAAAACATCTAGAAATTATTTCATATACTTATTGTTATGGTACATCGAGTGACACTACTGTACGCTCTTTTTATTTAATGGTAATAAGATACGCGACAAACAAGTCATCAACGTGATAATCATCATTATCATCATTACAGCCCTTCACAAGTCCACTGCTAAACATAGTCCTCCCCGAGGGAATGCCAAAACGCACGGTCCTAAACCACGGTGCCTATGACTATTGCGTTAGCACCCAAAATATTAAAAAAAATTATGTCTTGTGTAGCAATTTCGTTCGTCATCCTGAGACGTCTGTTTAAAGTACAGTAATTTTACTAGATCACAATTTTCTTTTCATCGTCATGGCCATCATTTATTACAGCCCTTCACAAGTCGTCAATTTTCTTTTATTAGTAAGTAATTATTGTATATTAACGTTTCGATGCAGAATAACTGTAACTGTGGTCATAACTACATACTCAAGTTAACTTGAGCATAGCAGTCCTATCAGTATGGATATTAATGTTTGTAAAATGTTGTTGTATGCTCCTTTAACCCTTGTTTTTAATTTTCTAAGGCTAGATTTTGTAAGTTCATATTAAAAAAAAAACTGTTTTTATTGTGGGATGCTACTTGCGTAGACACTTTGGCGGCCTCTCATCGCAGGGGTACCTCGTTTAGAGCCGGGGCGGCATCAGAGGCAGCTGAACTGAGTAAGTGGCGCAAATATGAGTCTCTGAGAGATGACTAAATATTTGTGCCATTTACTGTAGAGACTATCGGTCCGTGGGGTCCACGTGCGGTGAAGTTCTTAAAGGAACTCCATCCGCGGCTGGTCGTTGCTGCTGGTGATAAGACGGCTGGCTCTTTTCTCGCTCAAAGGCTAAGTATAGCCATTCAGCGGGGAAACGCAGCCAGCGTTCTTGGCACGATACCGCGTGGAGTAGGACTGTTTGATAATTAAATTACTAGTTTTAGTTTTTTTTTTAATTATAGTTTTTAATATTTTATTATTATTTTTATTTCTTGCTATTTGTAATCAATTCCAGTTTCCAATGACACCCCAAATTCTGCTTACCGTAAAATGTTACTCTATTAAAAACAATTTATACGAGAAATAAATAAAGTAAATTAGCTGCCTATAACTGTCCTGACTATATGTACGTGCCATCCCATGTAGCGGCGGCGTAGTAGAATCCATTGCCATAAATCATCTCGCGGGTGTCGAAAAAGACGAGAGAGGGACATGAAACAGGATATGGGCAGCAGCGTCTTCCGGATGACAACTTAAAATAATAAAAACTGCTGTTGCCAACTCGCCTGCCAAACGTGGCAACTTTTTTTTATAGGATAAGGGTGACAAACGAGCACACAGTCCACCTGATGGTAAGTGGTTGCTGTGGCCCATCTACATCTATCGTCGATTACGAATCAAAATGCAGATGCGTCATCACCCGTGAGGACTAAGATGGAATGCCTCGTTTCCAGTAAAAGGGGTCTCTGGTTCTTTACACTCACCATACGAAACACAGCAGCGTTAGGTTGCTATTTATGCTGGTATTCTGTGAGAGCGTGGTCGTTCCCCGGTCGAGCCGACCCACTCGTGCTACAACTATACCAGTAATATAGCTGCAGTATGATTCTACCACGTAAATGCAACTATGACAACTCCCTCTTATGAAGAAATCTATGGGTAACGCCTATGTCCAGTAGTGGACTTTTGATAGGTTGTTATGAATGAAGGAATGAAACGATCTGACGACACAAGGCGTTTGGCATCAACTGGCGAAGATCAATCTAAGTGGCGCGCCTTGCGAGAGGCCATTATCCAGCATCGGACTGCCGCCGGTTAGTAATGAAAAGACCTTCTGCTGTTTTTTTCATTTGGTACATTTGAATGGTTTTTCACCATCAGTTGTCCGCCAGAACTTCAAAATTTGAAATACGTTTAATCCCATTCAATAAAGATAGAAAGAAAGAAAATATAAAAAAGCATTTATTTGACCAACATACAAATTTATAGCACAAATTAAAAATTGGTAATAATTCTGTTGTGTGATGTCAAAAAGGATCCCGCCTCAGTAATAATCTGTGAGGTACCAGTCCACCAGTACCAGCACTGGTTTCCAGTCGGGACTTAATTAACTCACGAAAAACATAGATGTAAAAAAGCACTTAAACTAATAAAAAATTCAAATAAATATTATAATAGACCCCGAAACTATATTGTAATACGTCTAAGTTGTACGATCAAAATCTTTGCCTTGCATTTATTTCAATAAGTTCAATAAAAAAAATACAAGTTCATAAAACCATTTTCTGATTTTCTATAATTAAAGGGAAGTAGCTCAAGCTAATGGTTGTGGTTCGTCAATTAATTAAAGGATAAATAGGTAGGATCACGCGAAGCTAGCAGTGATTCAGGTGCGGTACTATGTCCTACATTCCATCTCATTTGTAGCCACTTCAGACGCAACGACCGTCTGACAGATCGGCTACGATCACCAATTGTATTTAGTCAGGACACGCAAAACTGTAATTAATTAGCTTTTCCGTTGACTTACTTACTTACTTTTGAACTTACCAAACAAGCTTAAATTTATCATTTAAAGGAATGAATAATAATCTCGTAGTCGAAAAAAGAATGTTTTCCTTGTTATTTTTGCGTATTTACAACCTATCATGTACTCGTATATACTATATATATGTAGATTTATATTTCTACATTATTAACAGCCGGGTTATATTTTATATCAATAAATTTTGGTCATCAGATGCGGTTTAAAAACGAAGACTGTAGCTATAAGCTAAATTACTGTAATTATAAGCTTAATTCGTATATGTGCAGTAGAAAAAACAAAATACATATTGCATAATTTATTAGCTAATCAGTAGTTTTAAATAAGCAATAAAAAGAACGAGGAAGGATAATGTTCATGACTGTTCTTTAATCCAATTTTCTTTAAAAAAATTAAATTGAAGTCCTCATATTAGTTTGTAAAAAGTAAAGTAACAGGCTGTCTCCGCTCCTGTACTGGGTACAGGCCCTACATTAACATTTCAGGATAGGAAGAGTCCGCCGTTCTGCCCCAATGTATCAGCGGACCACCCATGACCTTAAAATATTTTAATCTTTTCAAATTTTTAATTTCCTCACGATATTTTCATCACTACTGAGTACGTAGTGAATCAGCGCATGAATCGCAATTAACAATATTATTGATGTCGGTGGGGATCGAACCCAGGCTGCTCGCGTACTTTAAAATTTATAGCGAGTGCTTAGCCGCAGTACCACCACAGTTCATCGACTCGTATTAGAACGTATTAAGGTCGTATTTTAAAAGTTATAAAAACAACTGCAATTCCTCTGGTGATTCAGTTGATCATAAGCGACGGTATTCACTTACCATCAGATGAGCCGCATGCAAAACTTAAGTTGCATGTTAGAAAAATCCCTCGGTGTCCAATAATATCCTTCTGACCAGTTTTTAATCACAGCTTCAACATGATAAAACCGGGAACTATCAACTTCATCAATCAGTAGATCAGGATGGATTGTTCTTCATCTACCCTCTCCCGTTGTAGAGAAGTATTGCTTTAATCTTCATGCTTTGTAGGCAAATGATGATCCCAGAATCAGACTCCGACTGGTATTCGAGCCTAAGACCAACGGCGTTGTAACTATGTATTAAGATCACTAGGCTAGAGATGGCACAAATGGCAATAACAATGTGTAATATTTTTGTGACAGCGATATCAGCATTAGAGAAGTCTGGACTTGGATGAACTTGGACTCTTTTTCTGCATCAGTTGTCGGTTCTTTGAGCTATATGGCCGGCCGATTGCAGTTACTCTAGTTCTATTGCGGTTATTAGTATTATATTAATATAGCTGCAGCATGGCTCTACCACGTTGCTGCCGAAACATTTGTAATCATTGGCAACACGCACTGGTTGTACAATCTTGTTTTCACGTTTTGAAGTATAAGTAACGAGAAGATGAGTCGTAATCTTTCGAACGCTGTCCAGCCGAGTTGGATACGTCGTTCTGTCCATGTTCATTTTAATCCGTTCGGAGACACTATTAAGGTTATTAAGCATAATGCTGATGTCCTTCAGTAATTCTGCAATAAGGACTATATAATCGGCAAATCGAAGGTGAGTGATATACTTACCATTGACCGTATCCTTTCCAGTGTAAAATAGCAGCTTAATGCTGTTGTTTTTCTTATGGTGAGTGTAAAGAACCGGAGACCCTTTTTACTGGAAATGAGGGATTCCATCTTAGTCCTCAGGGATGACAACGTTTCTGCATTTTGATTCTTAAACAAGGATAAATGTAGATGTCGATGGGTCACAGCATCCACTTACCATCAGGTGGACTGTGTGCTCGTTTGTCACCCTAAATCTATAAAAAAAAGTTTAGTGACTTAAAAACGAAACAAAAAATCAAAAAAATTGTTCAGTTATTATTTTTATTACTATATTACAGTGAAAATGAGATGTGAATAAATTTACGATAAACATGTACAAGCAGAATGGCATTCAATTAAAATTGTTTCGACTCCATCGATACGTGCGGTATTAACAGAGCGGTGGTATTAACCTAATTCTGTAATGTTTTATGAGTTCATTAATCTCGCAGGCATAATTCAAGCCCTGTAGCAAATTAAAACCTAAAGTTTTGACATTTTCGTTTCAACATTTACTTTGTTTTAATAGTATTTTCAGCTTTAAATTTGAATTGGTACCTTAATCTTTTTTACACGGTAGAGACGCGCAGGGCTTATAACTGCCACGTAGGGGCGACGTAAGAGAATCTATATCGTCCCGTGGCTATCGAAAGAATCAACAGAGGGAAACTGAAACGGGAGAAGGACTGCAGAATCTTCTCTATAACAACTCAAAATAAGCTTTGCAACTATGGCAAATATTCCTATGAGATAATCTATGGGGAAGGCCTATGTTTGCCTAGCTTGTAATGATGATGATGAAGTAAATGATGAGTTGAAACAAAAACACTGTTCCATGTTAGTATTTTATATGAGAAAGATTTTTTATACGAGAAGTAAGGATCTCTAGCGGTAGCCGCATAACGGTTAGCGCAGTAGAAGGCGGCCCCCAGTAGGTAGTGTACCTGGTAAGAGATACAGGAAGTGGACGTAGTTAGCCCGGAACTGTGCACGAGGTAGGACTGTAGTCAAGCACTGGATTCATCATCATCATCAGTATCATTCAAATCCACCGCTGGACATAGACCTCCCCTAAATGCCACAAAGAACGATCCTAAGCCCTGGCGGCTTATCTTATCCATCGACAATTAATATTATTTTTCCCTTTTGATTTTTTTTATTTAATTCTCTGTTAGTCTGGCCGAGGTTCCCTCACGCAACAAGTAATTGTGCGACCTACAGTAATTGTGTCAGGTCTAACATTATATCTCTGTAGAAAGCCGATACAATACAGGAGAAATAGCCATGTCAGTATGAGTTTTTAAACTTCAAAACTAAGCATATATAACATTATTATATTAACTAAGCATATTTCAGAAAATTTTTATTTTAATTTTTAATTTTAACACTTTATTTAAGAATTTTTGATCTTATTAAAATTAAACAACAATATCGAAAATTCCTGTTCATAGTACTTGTATTTAGAAAAAATGGTACATAATACATATCGACTTATTAGAAAAATATAAACAAATAAAACGATATTAGTTTACGGGTAGAGAATGCCTATAATAATGGAAATAAATAAGTAAATAGAGTGAAACGCGAAACACTAAACTGTTTTAGTTCTCTTCAAGGCAAGCGTTGAAAGTTAACGGAATCTTGCAAAGGTGTATAAAAGCCAAGTTAACAGGGAATAGGCGGTGTTGCTTAACAGAGTCTTTGTTATAGAGACAAAGTTGAGACACCCGTGTAATAAACTTTAGCATTCACGCAACGGCAAATATAGATTTATCTACAAAGACTAGGTAGTCTAGTGGTAATCGAAAATCTTCATTTTTAAGGAGTACTAAAGAAAAACTTCATTTTTAAAGTAATTCATAATCTCATTTGTTTTGTCATTTTTAATGAAATTTTGTGTGTGTGATTAAGATGATTAGAGAATGGTTTAGATTCACAACTGGATCCGGTAGGTGGCGTTGTTGTCGAGATTCATAAATCAACCGTGCGAAGCCGGGGTGGATCGCTAGTTTACGTCGTAAAATAGACGAGGCGTTAAATATCCAGACCGACGACAGGAAGCGACACCAAAGGTGTAAGAAATCTGGTACTGCGATCATCATTCCGCCTGCCAAGCGTGACGACCAAAGCAAATCCTTTAGTTCTACAACGGGAGAGGCCGATAAAGAAAGGAGGATGTATAGATTGTTGCCAGCTGCATTCGTCTCCACACGTTACTCCCTGCTAACAAACGAAAGAGACGTTCGAGAATATCTGATCTGCGCTTACTAACCCAGCGGGATGATTGTGGGCTTTTCTTTCAAGGTAAATATTTATGAGCTTTGCTTGCCTGCCTCGTTGGTCGTGTGATCGTAAACGCGGATGCTGATCATATTAAATCTATTATTAAAGCTAAAAATTAGTTATTGGGTATTCATGTCAAGAAATTTACAATAGCAGGCCGGAGTCAGCATGTTGGCGGTGTTTCACCCTCATGCCTCGGGCAGCCCTTAAAGCCGTTGTTCCTATGCTTTATTTCTCTCTGGTCGTATCGGATTACCGTCCTATCAGCTATCGGACAATAAGAGTGAGACAAAAGAGAGTGTACCCGGGTTTGCGCATACACACTATAATCGTATTCTGTACCGGAATTCGGTCTGTATATTCGGTCTATATAAATTACAAAAAAGCTAATGAAGGAGAAAATAAGAATAAACAATAAAACATTGGATCACCAGATTATCTCCATTACCTTTACCATAACACCATTTGTCACTTCTTACTTAAGCCATCACTATCCTTGTACTAATTTCTAAAGATAAAAATACTGATGCTGGCAAAAAATTAATTATTTCACATATTATGCTCTTTTTATAATCTTGGTTTATTACTATTATATTCTCAAAAGTTAGTGAAAATAAGTAATCTTGCTTTTAAAATGATAAATCATCTTAAGTTATACGTATTTCATAAAAATTCACGGAACGTTCTTTAACAATAAAATCATTCGATCAGATGATTCATTGATAAATATCGATCTCGCAATTCATGTATTCATTCGATCACTCATAATCCTATAATACTATGTAAATTAAGCTAGCGAGTACTCGTACACGTACATGTTACTTATAAATTGTTGCACAATGTCCACATAGTAATATATACCCGGAAACAATGTCCGCCGAATTAGCCACGAGCACGCGGATTATGTAAAATAGTCATGGTCCCTTCATTAGTGCACTGATAGCCTTAATTACACAGATTTTGGTCAGTCCTCTGGTGCAACAACCGTAACAACAAAATGTAACAAATAACAAAATCAACATTTACCTTAAATGTTACATTATGTTCAATGAATTCAATATAGAATCAGTGAGTTCTTTTGCTAGCATTTTGTTCCCTATTGCAGAGTAAACTTACTTTCAAATTAAAATTTATAAATTTAATTTGCAAAATCTAGATATTATTGTTATAATTTAATTAAACTCAATGAAGGCAGCTTAAGAGAATACATCATCACCCCATTTGTTTCGGTGAGTGTCGTAAAAGGCGGTTATGGAAAATGCCAAAGATCTCAAAGCATCCGATAGATGGCGGTGTAACCATGTAGTTTACGCCAGACGTAAAATACTCAGACCCAATACGGGAAATAACGTCACAGGTGCGAGTTGTCTGGTACTGGGATCGACAATCCACCTGCCAATGGTGGTGATTAAGGCAAATCCTTCCTTTTTTATAGGATAAGGCTGACAAACAAGCACACAGTCCACATGATGGTAATTGGTTGCTGTATCCTCGATTACGAATCAAAATCCAGATGCGTTGTCACCCGTAAAGACTAAGATCGAATGCCTCGTTTCCAGTAAAAGGTCTCCGGTTCTCTACACTCACCATACGAAACATAGCAGCGTTAAGCTGCTATTTTACGCTGGTATTCTGTGAAAGTGTGGTCCTTCCCCGGTCGAGCCGACCCATTCGTGCTACATAGCTGCAGCATGGTTCTACCTCGTATAAAAGGAGAAGCCTTCCTAAAACAGGAGAGACCCATGTTCAACTATGGGCTACGAGTTGTTGATGATGATGTTGACGATGATGAATTATTATTTAAATGAATTTGTACGTATAATTCTTTTTTTGTATCTATATTTTTTATATAATCCAAATAAAAAAATAATTAAAAAATAATTTTGGTAATTTCATGTTTTGTTTTTGAATACGGAGCAAGAATGGAAACGAAAGCTTTATTACCTCCAACTTCTTATCACGCTAAAATTTTTCCTCATACAGTAATTGGTACAATCATTACCAAAAGCAATTATAATATAATGTTACATATATGCTGAGTAAACGATAAAGCTAAAGGAAAACAACAATAAATCGAATGTCAAAAAAATACTTGGGTTCTTAATGGGTAATTTAAAATACTAATCATATTAACTTATAGCTGCGCAATGCGTTTGTCATAAGCATGATTTTGCCTAATATTCATACCGAAGAACTAATGAGGCATATTTTCCCTCATTGCCGTTACTAATCTTTAAATCTTTAATCCTATTTTCATTGATAATCTTCAATAACAAATTTTAGAGCTAAACTCACTAAAATTTGTTTTAAGTTTGGTAGTTTATTTAGAAACTGTCAGTATCGAAATAAAAAAGAAATTCAGTTTAGGCCTATTTAAAGTTCCTATAAATTTCTACAATCTTCTTCAACCGGTCCGTAATGTGGGAACAGAGCCTACAAAAACTCTACGGTCATTATTTTATTTCAAAAGTGATAATTCCATTTTACATCATAATAATTGAATGGAGTTATATTGTAACTGTGTAGTGGCATATCGTCCCGTGAGTGTCGTAAGAGGAGACAATTCGTCAGTGTCTTCTTAAAAACAACTTAAAAAACTACGGTTGCCAACCCGCCTGCGAAGCGAGGCGACTATATCAAATATCCCTCCCACGAGGCAATCTGTGGTAGAGACCTATGTCCAGCAATGGACTTTGATGGGATGTAACAGCGCAGAATTTTGTTTCAATGCGTCTCCAAGTCATCGTCAATTTTATAATAGCCCTTAATTGTCAAGGTGTAGTAATATTATAAAGAATATTATGCATACACACGTAAAATGTATTCAGTTAGAGGTGAATATTTTTCGCATTTAAATATTCTGTAGAATTGGCAGCTTCCGGTTGCGACAAAAAGATGTCGTTGCGGTCATCTCCCATGATATATTTAGTTAAATTAGATTTACTTTATAGAATAAGAGTGATAAACGAGCAAACAGTTCACCTGATGGTTCACCTATGGATGCTGTGAACCATAGACATTTACATTTATCCTCGATTAAAAATCAAAATGCAGATGCGTTGTCACTATAGGATGGAATGCCTCGTTTCCAGCAAAAAAGGGTCTCCGGTTCTCTACATTTACCAAATGAAACACAGCAGCATTAAGCTGCCATCTAACGCTGGTATTCTATGAGAGCGTAGACCTTCCCCGGCGAGCCGACTCATTCGTGCTAAAACCATAATATAATAGCAGCATGGCTCTAACACGTATCAAAACGTACTTACATGTAAGTTGATGTAAATATGCCGCGCTATGCTTCCCCAAAATAGCTTCCAAACTTATATAAAATGCAAATCCGGTCAAACGAGGGCCGCTGCCACATTTATGCTGATGATGCAAAGTACAACCTCATAACTTTAAACGTATAGCGGCGTGTTAAGAAACTTACTGTTGACCTTGGCTGGTTAAAACCAATTTAGTCAGACTCAATCATAGGCGCACAGTAGCCAGCCTATAAATATTCTAAAGGATGCCTTTTTGAGAATGTGCGTAGTAATTGTATCAACCCTGCCACTCTCTGAGAACAAATGCTCGCGGCTCTTCACCCCGTTGTAAATTATTTATTGAATTAAAACATTGTATAGACAATAAAATTTTCAAAAATGTTTCAGTTTCAAACAACTTTTTCTTTTTTTTCCAGAGAAGTTACCTTGAGACCTTTGGTTACCTAAAGAAAGGTCAGCCTGAAGTTGGAAACCTTTTGATGGGTGACGTTGCACAATCATACGAAGACGAATTCAGGATTGCTATCAAGACTCTGCAGGTTAGTTTGTTAAACGATAATTCAGTCGCTTTAGTGCAACAAGCGTAGTATTTGCCTAGAACAGAATAACACCGTAGGTGAAGTATTACCTTGACATAAACTCAATATTAGAATGAAGTACGAAAAAATATAAAGCGTATGTCAATCACCCAGTTAAAATTGTATAAAACTAAGACCATTTTCAATATAAACTAAAACAGGAGATGAGCAGGAACATCTGCAATAGCCTACCCACCTGCG
This sequence comes from Parnassius orleans, assembly GCA_029286625.1. Lineage (NCBI taxonomy): Eukaryota > Metazoa > Arthropoda > Insecta > Lepidoptera > Papilionidae > Parnassius > Parnassius orleans. The sequence goes on along the minus strand of JAGSMP010000182.1, from coordinate 137,831 downwards.
AAGCTTAGCAACTATGGCAAAATCTCCCCTATGAAGCAATTTATTTATATGATATCAGGGAGGCCTATTTTCAGCAATGGACTTTTATAGGCTGCAATTAATGGATAGATGGAAACTGAAAGTATAATAAGAAAACCTACATATCTGAGAAATTTATAATTTATTTTTCCAAGACATGGCAAATCCACCTTTAAGTATTAAGGCAGCGCATTTTATCTCTTCCCTGCTCAAAAGCCCTCTCAGAAACTAAAGAAGGTTGTGGCCTGGAGTATGGCTGTTACTTTAATTTATAAATAACTAGCTGGTGCGCGTTACTGCCGCAAAAGAAATAATTGTGGAAATATCGTTTTAAATTTGGAAGAGTTATATAGTTTAATTAGGATTGATAATAGGTACAATCATTGAAGTTGAATGATTTATAACTTTCAATAAAGTCGGTACGATATGCCCGCCTCCTAGTGTAAGTTAATTGTACTATGCCTATAACCTTCGCGCAAGTCATTGATGCGCAAGTGCAAGTGACGGCTCCGTGGCGCAGTGACTAAGCAATGAGTTGTTGCGCTGGGGGCCGCGTGTTCGAATCCCGCACGGAACAAGTATTTGTATGGCCTACAAATAATTGTTCCGGGTCTGGACGTTTGTCCTTGTGCAATTTGTGTATGTAGACTATCTCCACGATACAGGAGAAAATCCTAGTGTGGGGGTAACGTTTTTAAAAACGAAAAGAAGAAAAAAAAAAGAAAAAGTAATAAGTTGCCAAAGTTTTACCACAATCTGATGAACGGTATGGCAGCGCATAAAATACGAACAAACAAACATAAATTTTATATATTACATATATTATCGTACACCATTACTTAATTAATATTAGAGTAAAACTAAAACAGACCGCATTAATCATGAGCTGTAATAATCCTAGTGAAAATACTAGGTCACAGTCATGATATTATTGTAATTGTGTTGTCATTAGTTGTTACGTCTGCAAAATTTCACATTATTCAGACGTGCGGAAGTGGATAATTATATAATTCCATTATATTCATGAATACGTACATACGCACACGTTCAGGTTAAGCTTATTAATAAAGCGTGTTGAAAAGACTTTCGTTCGGAAAAATTATTTTAAACAACATAAAATAAAAATTGTTCTATTCTTGGCACTCATATTATCACAATAATATTAATATGTTAAAATAAAACTCGATATAATCCGCAAAATCAGTTTATATAACTACTGTGTATTATTTGTTTCAACATTTGAAATTATTGAATTCTCTAGAAGAGTTTAGTATTTAATCTATGTTATATTTAAATTTTCCAATTCAATTGATCCAAAATATTTTCTTTATAATTTTTCTTTTTTCTTACAAGGAATTTGGAGGTATCCCTGTTACGGGTGAAATCGACGAAGCAACAAAAGAACTAATCAAGAAAAAACGCTGCGGACGCCCAGACAGAGAAGAAGGAGATTTTGAAAATGGTCGAAGAAAGAAGAGGTTTGCGGTACAGGGCGAAAAGTGGAAATACACCAATTTAACATGGAGGTACGTACAATCTTTATTTTTTTTTATTCATTCAGTACATTTCAGGCTATCAAAATGCTGCTACTGAACAAAGGCCTCCGCCATAGATTGGCCTCATAGAGGATTTTGCCATAGTTGCCACGCGAGGCAACTATGGCAAAATCCTCTATGAGGCAAAATTATATGTGAAATAAAATCTTAAAAAAATTAAAATGATTTTTAAGATTTTATTTCACAGTTTTCTAGGCCTGATTAATATCTATAACTATGCCAAATTTGTAGCAGATTTGTAGCACCTAGGGTCTCTAAGTAAAACCGCGGACAGACGGACGGACGGACGGACGGACGGACATGGCGAAACTGTAACCTTTTTGTATAACTACGGAACCCTGAAAATCATGCAGAATTTTTGGGAGAGAATCTACTACCCCATAATATAATTTGCGATAGAGGAAGTAAGTGGCGTAAGAGGCGACAGAGGGAAACTGAAACATGAAATCGTCAGCAGCATTTTACTGACAACAACTCAATAATATTTTAAAAACTGCGGTTGCCAATTCGCTTATCAAGCATGATAACAATGAGAATATCCCTCCTATGAGGCTTTCTATGCTAGAGGCCTATGTTCAGCTGTTGGCTTGTGATGTGCTACAATGATGATGATTATGATATTTTTAATACCTATACTATTAATTATAAATTTAAGTAATATCAAAATTGTCATTAAAATAATATACATGCTCTTAAAATATATTACATACAGGTCCTATTACTATAATCAATAAATTATTAACAGATTCGAATAATATCAAACTTGTTAAGAGTGCCATCTAGCAACAATTTAAAAAAATAATTACAATTCACAAATAGATGCACATGGAAATTGCTTTGTAATGCCGCCATCTATTGAGCGTTAACTGAACTAGATTCTTGACGCCTACATCAACTTCACATAATAGTTCGCTATTGAACACAAGATGGCGCTTAAGGTACCATTATAAAAACAATATCCTAATAAGCTAAAATTAATTAATGTCTTACTTTTAAATTTATTTAGATTTGTTCAGTCAAATGAACCAATATTACAATATTTGTGTTACTTACATAATTTGGCTATCTTATATATAACCTTACACTTATATAATCTAGCCAAAAAACCGAACATTATTTGTTACATTATATTATATCGAGGCTTTGACTTTCCTCAAACGCAATATTTTATACGTAATAATCAATATTTACTTTATCACCACATAAAATTCACGACAAATAATACTTAAATCACGGCTCTCGTAAAAGTTATGACGCTTTCCGCGTGGCTTAATTAAAAGAATATGTCCATCTGACGCCAAAGGGATCCTTTTTGTGTCTATTTTTATTTACTTGTAATATGTATCAGAATAAATGCAAACTTAATTTAAAACAAAAAATAACTTGTATAGGAGTTTCTTAAAACCTTGCGAAGTCTAGACGTGAACAAACCTAGTGGACCTGATGGTATACCAGCTATAGTTCTAAAGGTATGTGCACCTGAGTTGTCTCCTGTGTTGACACGCTTGTTCCGCCTCTCATTCAGGACTGGAACAGTGCCTAAATCTTGGAAGCTGGCCAATGTGCAGCCTGTGCCTAAAAAAGGTAGCCGTACCGACCCTGCCAACTATCGGCCAATTTCAATTACCTCCATACTCTGCAAGATTATGGAGCGTATATTGAACGCCCACCTCGTGGCATACCTAGAGCAGAATGACCTCCTCAGTGACCGCCAGTACGGGTTAAGCCGAAATCGATCAACTGGGGACCTTCTAGCGTATGCCACTCACATATGGGCGAAGCCCTCGAGAACAGTGGTGAAGCACTTGCTGTTTCCCTCGATGTTTCGAAGGCCTTTGACAGGGTTTGGCACGCTAGTCTATTGGGAAAGCTTTCAGCGTACGGCTTATGGCCTGATTGACTAGGTGAAAGACTTTCTGAGTGACCGGTCTCCCCGGATCGTCGTCGATGGCTGCTCATCTGATCCTGTGGAGACTTACGCCGGTGTTCCTCAGGGGTCCGTTCTCTTCGCAAGTCTCTTCCTGCTGCATATAAATGAACTGCTCATTCCCGGTATCTATGGGTATGCAGACGATAGCACAGTTGTGCGATACCATCCTAGTGCCCGGGCCAGTCGGGATCAAATCCAGTCCGAAAGAGAGGTTGATGGTATAGTTGAGCGTGTGAATCTCACACTACAGGCAATCTCCGAGTGGGTCGATGCCATTCTCGTGAGATTTAACTCTTTTAACCGTAAAAAGGAGCCCGCTCACCCTGGCTCCTACTTTCCGGAATGTATCCTTGGAGTACACTGACCGCCTTCAGTTGTTAGGGGTTGAATTTTCTCCAAACCTCAACTATGGGCGGTTCATTGAGTCCAGAGCCAATGCAGCCGCAAGGAAACTTTGTGTCCTTGCAAGGGTGCGGTGGTACTTCACGCCGGGGCAGCTTCTTACCTTACATAAAGCGCAAGTCCGGTCGTGCATGGAGTACTGCTGTCACATATGGGCTGGTGCTGCAAAATGCCACCTGTCAGCGTTGGAGTCAGTGGAGAGACGTGCTAAGAGGCTCATTGGTGACCTTGATTTGGTTGAAACCAATCTTGTCGGCCTCGAGCACAGGCGCAGAGTAGCCAGCCTCTCGGTATTCTATAGGATGCATTTCGATGAGTGTGCGCAGGAATTACACGATTTAATTCCTCCCCCTTCTTTCCACCATCGGACTACCAGACAGTCGGCGGGTCTTCACCCCTTTGTTGTTGATATTCCACGAATTAGAACCTTTTTTATTTCTGAAGGTTTGATTTGTCTTTTGTAGTGCGTACATTAAAGGAGTGGAATAATTTGCCGGCGTCTATCTTTCCGTCCGAATACAATCTGGGCGTCTTCAAGGCAAGAGTGAATAGGTTTTTGTTACGCTAAGATAGTGCGATTTACCATCTAAGGCTGCATCATCACTTACCACCAGGTGGGATTGTGGTCAAGCAACAAGCACTGCCTTATTATAAGTAAAAAAAAAGTATCAATAACTTAAAAGAAATTGAAAATGATTCATCTTTATAATATTATATACCCTTTAGATACATGTAAAATATACATATTGTATATACAATATCGAGTATAATATATATATATATATATATACACGCGCGCACACGCGCACACACGCACACAAGTACACACGCACACACGCACACAAGCGCGCACACGCACACACATACACACACACACACACACGCGTGTACACACTCACGCAAGTAGAAAGAGCATACATTATTCGAGCAAGAGTAATGTATGCTCTTTCTAAAGAAATAAATAAGGGTTTCGTTAAATATGGAAAAGCGAGGTCAAGTGAGTGCTTTTAAGTTATACTAAAATATAAATATCTTATAAACATCTTGCGCTATTAATAATAGCTCGAAACCGCCATGGAGAACTAGATCGCTATCAAATGTATTTTCAAGTACGATGATCTGCCTGATGAGTTTAAATAACTTCTCCGTTATCCGTCTGGCTATTTAAAATATATAAATTTAATAAGATTTTGTTATCATTTGACTGATGGCTCAAGATTATCAGGCGATTCCTTTAGAATACCCACGAGCGAGGTAATGGTGACACCTTAAGCTTTGCCGCCGTATAAAACCAAAACTAGGAAGAGTACAGAGACAAAAACACAAAGTCGTATACTATAACTAATATATTAAGAAAAAAATAGCAAACAAGCTTTGGAACTAATTAGGAACACTTCGAAAAATCTACTTAAAAAAACTAACTACACTACACGTTACTAAAATCGACTAAAATATTTACTATAATGTCAACTGTCAAAATGACGTCGATAAAGCAGCGCCCTTTTGACCGTTTATTATTTGATTGGCTGATGAAGAGCTATCGAATCAGAGAGCAATCTATGTAAACAAGGCTGTAGTTCTTGAGTTATAAGAAAGTGGCCATATTAACCGGATGACCATATTACCCTCACGTACTATATTAAATATTATTCACTCTCTATCATCTAATTAATTCCACACCCCATATAGGTACTCGTATATCGTTTTAGACCAAAAATGTAAAGCCAGACTTATTTCCCAGTAATGTATATTTGAAGTAGAAACCGCACGGTGGTTTCTAGCACGCGGCTAATTTGAAAAGTTCACAATTACCTGCCTCAATCGCGGCTTCAGCACAATTTCCTGTCGAATTAATGGTCCGTCAATATTGTCCTCCTCCATTACAGCTTGCTGTGCAAACTGACTATAAAACGAGCAATGCCATCTAGTGTTGGGTTTATCAGAGAGAAAAATATACGTATTTAAACTCTTAAAATAGACCACAGGCTATAAGTGCTTAAACTCTTAACCTCAGGTCGGGAAAATAAAATGCACTACAATAAATTAAAAAAGGAAACATAGTACGTAGGTGCTTGAAATGAAAGAAAATAATCCACATATTATATTTTAGAAAGAAAGGAATAAAAAGAATTTGGTTAAATATTACTGCAGTTTTAAAAAAACATCAATATAAAGTATATTGTTATACATCAACATATTAATACATACATTTTGTCACCGCAAGAACTCAGACTAGAAACATTGACTTTTCTTCGAATACGTGGTCTTAGACATTATTGGTTATTTCTTCACAATTTAACTATATACACGTGTAAGAATATCCATTACCCCATATAATACCATGAGTGTCGTTTAAGGCGACAGAGGAATCTGAACCAGGAGATAGGCAGCAGCATCTTTCTGATAACAGCTGAATAAAAATAAAAAACTGCGGTGGTCATATTATGAGGCAATCTATGGGGGAGGCTTATGTTCAGCAGTGGACTTTTGATGGGCTGCAATGGTAATGGTATGCACGTTTATTGTATATTGTGATTCTTAAAGTTTATTTTCTGGCATCAATATGGCTTTTTAAATCAATTCTGGTTATTCAAAGATTAGGCAACGTATGAAGCACATCATCTTAAGTAGGTTTTTTTAAATAATTATAGTATAGGTACGTAGTACTATTATTTATTCTGTGGTATAGTTAACAAAATAAAACGCACAATATTAATCAAGCGCTTTATGAATCTTAAACTACAAGTTTTATTTGAAACGAAAACAAAATTTTATTTATTTAATAAAATAATATGAAGTGTTTTAGTTTTATACGTGGTAAAGCCATGCTGCAGTTGTATTAATTGTATAGTTGTAGCACGAATGGGTCAGCTCGACTGGGGAAGGACCACGCTCTCACAAAATACCAGCGTAAAATAGCAGCTTAATACTGCTGTGTTTCGTATGGTGAGTGTAGAGAACCGGAGACCCTTTTTACTGGAAAGGAGGCATTCCATCTTAGTCCTCACGGCTGACAACGCATCTGCATTTTAATTCGCAAACGAGGATAGATGTAGATTTCTATGGGACACAGCAACCACTTACCATCAGGTGGACTGTTTAACATTTACACAAAAATAAATGTTTTTATTTGCTAAACAAATTGTTTTTACCTTTTTTAAATCTACAGTTATTATCGTAAAATTATTGAAATAAATTGTTCGTCGCTGAAACAGTTAATTGAGTTGGTTTAGATTTTAACACAATGAAATGTAAACAAGCTCCTTTATGTTTCAGACATCCGATAACGATAGTTATTACATTGAAATAGCCGTATTGTTTTGCAGTGTCAATGACAGCTCAGTGACAGTCGCATTTCGCCCCCCGTCGCGTGTGGCGCTGTCGTCCACACTAAAAAATTATCAGGGCTAGCAATTTTGAGATATATTTTGTAACAACAACGAGATTAAAAAAAAAAGTAAAACGTGCATGCATATTAACTACTGCAATGTTAAGGTAACCAAACTTCGCCTTCTCCCTCTCTTCATGAGCTCGCAAAAGACCATTGCCTAGAACCTCTCCTGATAAAAAAAAAGAGAGTAAATAATCTAAGAAAAAAAACTGACTTAATTTAAACTAGTTTAAATTAAGTCAGTCATGTAAGTTGTTTAAATTAAGTCAGCCCCTCTAAACAATTATAATATAGAACATACATACATAAATACATAAAGACTCACACCTGTCACTAAGAGGAGTAGGCAGACTACGGACTTCCATTTGGCATGATCCTGACACAGCTCTCTTGCCTCCTTTATATGTAATATTTCAGTGTGTTTCCGTATGGAACTAAAAGACTTTCTTCTTCTAGTTGTTTATTTCTTCAAATTGACAAAATGGTTGAATGCTTTTACTAAAATGTTAGACATATATATAAAAAAGGCTGCGTATTTTTTTTAGACAATAGTATAAACAAAACATAAATTTACAAAACAATACGAAAGTAATTAATGTTGCCGATTAAAAACTTTTTGTATTATTATGCATATAACTCAGCATAGTACCCGCCTTGAAATTAAAGACTTGGCTTTTAAATCAGTAAAGAAAAAATCATTAAAATTTTTCTTCGTATGATGCCAGAGGATGTTCTGACATCGAATACCCTGGTGATGCCATCGGATACTTGATATGTTGTCAGCACTCTTCCAAGTTTCTACTTCATCGGAGGCAAGTTGTCATCCTTGATAATTACCATTTTATCCTTGGTAAGAAGGATATATGTTTTGCTATTTCTGTCGTTGCTGCAGAGTGGACACATATTCTTTGTTCCAGCGTTTATTATAATAGTATCCTACTATATTAGAGGTCTGAATACTATAATTCAAATTATATCGTAGGCGAAACTAATATATCTTAACAAAAGCTAGCTAGCTAGCGCGAGGCTGTTCATAAAGTTTGGCAGCAAAAAATGTTTCTTAAAAAGAAAATACTAATTTGAAACATACTATATTATTTGTTTTTATTATTTCACCTTCTACAGAATGCTTTATTTTTACAGGTAGCCTCAAAAATACTATATTTGATATAAAAAAAAGTTGGTGAACCTATTTTGAACATTAGTGATCACTGGTAATCAATAAAAAAAAAAAACAAGTTATTTGTAACAATCCAGACTTGAATGTAATCAATCAAGCGCTTATGCAAAAAAGTACCTTACTGATAAATTCGTGGATAATATGAAAAATCCAATTCCAAATATATGGACAAACTTTGCTCGTTTTAAAGCAGAAATAAAAGCTTGGAAATAGATAGCGCATTAATAATTTCTTGAATAAACAGTTTTTCATTTTCCAAATTGAATTTTTATTCATTGTTATTGGTTTTCTAAGCATTTATTTAAATAGGTAATTTAATTGTCTTTAGTTTTTTCTTTTCTCATTATATATATCCCTATATTTACTGTATACATTACATCTTCTACTTCTTCACCAGCTCGTATGAGTCCACTGCTAGTCATGGCCTTCTCCCATTGTAAAGAGGATTAATCGTCACATTTGACAGGTGGATTGATGATTGCGGTATCAGACGTTCGCATATTTGACGCAGCTGCCCGTCGGCGGTCTTGTAATTGCAAGGGTGGTCTTAACGAGATAATTATGTCGCCATCTATCGGGATCAACAAATGCTAATTTACACAGGGTTAGTAACAAGCGTCAGTGCTGGCGCCGAGAACTGACTATCACTGTTCACTTGCAGTCAGTAGTCGTGGTAATTTTTTGACGGTATACGCATTATTGAAGTCAGTGGGCAAAAATGAATTCACGGAAACGGCAGAATTTATTACGATTGAATTATTTGTTGAGAAAATGTTCCTATCTGCTGTTGGAAGGGTTGACGGAAATGTTAGAAGAAGAGATATCTAAAAAGAAACGACTTTGGATAAGAAAATGGAAAGACGACAGAAAAGAAACTGGAGGTTCTGCTCTGTTGTTAAATCAATTAAGATTTGAAGATCCTGCGGAATACAAACTAGCTTTGAGAATAAAACCGAAGAACATTGACGAATTGTTGTCACCCTACAACGTAGCGCCAGTGACTGACAAAGTACTGACTTGGTCGTTTAGACGAGGTCAATATCGCTGGCGCTGGTGGCGGGGGAGTAGACTGACTTCAAAATATTCAAGCAGGAATATTGGAGTCAGCACTGACGCGAAGACGCTGTACTGACTCCAAAGCAATTTACACTATGTTAGTATCGGTTCGGAACTGACTTGCCTGGAATTTTTAGTCAGTTACTGACCCTGTGTAAATCAGTCTTAAGATCTTTTCGATATCCCACAGTTGCTTCTTACGATGACCATTGGATGAAATGGGGTGATGGATTTGCTTACGCCGCCTTCACACGGCATACACGAACTAAAGTAATTTTCTAAAATGTTTTATGCTTATTAGATTCAGGCCTAAAATATACCCTACCAGTTATAATTGCTGTTGATTCAATAATATCTCGTTGAAGTCCGTACATATCAAGAACACTCAGGAATAAATGCCGAATAACGGCCCATAAAAGTATATGACGTATATCCATTATTAATTGCAGTAGACTAGGACACTACCACTCCGCCCTCACTCACACCCGTCACCGTACGTCCCGCTGCGACCCCCACGAGCGCTTGAACTAGGTTGACATTTCGATATTACAGGCATTTCAGAATTTCTATTGCAAACATACGATGGCGTAATAAATAGCTTATTATTCATAAATTAGTCAAAGTAAAGTCGTAATGTTTTTTTAAATAAACGTTTTCTTGTATATTGTTTTTGCCATAATATTGATATAAGAATGGGTAAATAGACTTAATAACTTACTACTATACACGTCGTACACTTTTTGTTATGATACATTCTCTGTTTATGAATTAAAAATGTTTTGTTCTGAATCACACATTTTTCTTAAAAACTTGCTAATGTTTCTTGCAATTTTTGTATAATTAATAGTATCAGAGTAAGTACTAATTTAATCGACCCTTATGTATGCATTTGTGTTTGCTTCATCCTCTTCAGTTTTAACGGAGCGAGTTAACTGTTCGGTTGAATAAGAAAATAAAAATGTGAAGTTTTGTTCTCTCTAAGTATACTGCAAATTGTTTACACTACTTTGCATTTATATGTTTATGTTGCTTGCCTTTTTGTGCTAAAATTAGACTAATAATTGTCAAAGCGTGGTCTACTGACACCTAGGCGGCACGAACTTAATGAACAATCCTTTTAAAGGGTTAAAGCTTTATCAGATCACTTCAGACAGACATTATGAGTGAATTCATTGTCATTTCTAAAAAAAAACACTTTAGTTACAATATTATTTTTTGTGAAAATAAAATTTTTGTCCTACATATATAAAATCGTGCAGTTCACGTAGTGCTTAAATATAAATTGATCATGAATGATATTTTCCTTCAAACAGATACAGGCTATTCAACATACATACATTCCTACTCATCATGACCGTCTCCTCTACGCTCTAGTGATCGTAAAACTTAATATAGCGTTAAGTTCTTGTGAGTATCGGCGCCGCCGGTAGCTAAGTGTTTTACTTACATTTACATTTAAGTTTGAATAAACGTTGCGCCATCTAGTGATGAGTAGCAAATTTTATTTCTACTGTAATAGTAAGTTTAAAAAAACAGTTTTAATAGTAAAATTACATTATTAACAGTTAAAAATAATTACCTGTTAGAAAAGAGAGGATATAAAGAAAACTAATTGCTATTCTAACCTATACACCCAGTAAGTACATGACAAATAGTCTTTCCATCGAAGATAAATATTCGTAGCCTATTTTTCTGACGAAGACAAAAATTCGACAGGCTTTCTTTCACGAAAAACAAACAGAAAGCAATTTTCTGTCGTCTAATATTTCAGTGCTGTCATAAGTTTTTTCCTTTAAAGTTAATCAGAAATGTCAAACAATTTGTTTCGGTAACGCAAATCAAATATGATTTATATTAAATACCTAAATAGTAACCATAAAGTTAGATTTAGGCTTTTTATTCATTATGTACCTACATAATTTTATGTGCATATTACGTAACCATTTATTATTCTAATTCCATTATCTTACCATCTCATATATGAAGTATGAGATTTCTATTTTATATAGATTTCATTAATAATATGAAGGTAAAATATTATAAACAAATGTTTTTCTATAATTATTTGATAAATTTTAGTTTGATACACTTGAAATAATTATAAATTTCGCTAATCAGTATATGAGCCCGGATAGCTCAGTCGGTAGAGCATTGGACTTTTAATCCAAGGGTCCAGGGTTCAAGTCCCTGTTCGGGCGGGTACATTTTTTACATTTTCATTTTTCAGATTTTTTTATTGTTATTTTTTTAGGGTCTATATTCGACACGTATGTTTTTTTAATGTATGTTCACCGATGTCGCGAAAATGGCTAAACCGATAAGAATGATTTTTTTTATTAAACAGAATAAACTTCAAGGGTGGTTGGTCCTATATATAAAAATACTTATCTTCGGAATGTCTGAATTCCATCCGAAAAATCAATCAATCATCCTGAAAAAACTGAAGTTTCATCACAATCGATAGAGATCTTAGCTATATTTTATCCGAAAAACAGACCCCCACCCATGCGAAGTTGTGGAGGATCGCTAGTAGGAAATAAGTCTTAAAAATTAAAAGAAGTCGCCTTACATAATTCTTACGAAAAAAAAACAAAAGTATCCAATCAAATTTAGCATTTTTTCTACGCACATTCCTTGTATTGATTCCCTGATTAGTGAGAAACCATACAGAGTCTGTCTCGAGAGCTGAAAGTGTCATACGCCGACGCCCTAATTTTTATTTTTATTTTATTTTTGTGTTAATTAAACATCGCGCATGTTATTCTTTACAATATTATCGGAACTAATTAACGCTTTTTACATTAAAGTGACAACTAACTTACAGTCTATCTGATGGTGAGTGGCTACTGCAACCGATGGACACCTGCAACCAGCTTCAATAATTAAAGAAGTAGCTTTCTATGCGTCGTCACCTCTGAGGACTAGGATGGAATGCCTTACTGCCTGGAAAAATATAATATAATAGATTTTAGCAGATTACGATAACCTTTGTCTTGTACTAAATTATGCCAGAATAACTTTACCCGTATCTGAAACTTTCTTAAGGGTGCGTTTGCAAAATTATGCTGTTTTTCGGTACATTTTGTGACAAAACTAAACCAAATCAAACATAGCTAATAGGTACCACGTATAGAATGGTTCTTCATCTTCAAATGGTGGTAACATTTTTGTTGAAAATAATAGTTTTTTATATTGTAAAAACGATCTTCTCTAGCCATTTTCTACAAAATTAACGATACCGGCTCATGTTTAGGTACATTTTTGTTCTATTATCAACATGTATTAAGATTTCTAAAAATATTATAAGTAGGCAGACATATTCAATAAAAAATAGCGGTGTTTACTTTTTATCAAAATGTCACAAATAGTCGTAAAAAAAAACTTATGCTTATTTTTTCACATATTTTGCTAATATGGGTGAATCATAATGGATTGCAATAAGGGTTATTATATTTTTGGTGCTTGTTTTGATTTGTTGTACAAAAATTTCGATGAAACCACAGTCTGCGCTCAGCCGCCGTCGTGAGTGGATACTACCTGCCTCATTGCAGCAGCTGAAAAAGATCGCTGTACATACACAAAATATTAGAATTTGATACATAGGTACTTGACAAGGCAAAATAATATTATTCTTTTTATAATCACACATTTTTATTATAATATTTTGTTTCGCTGAATGTAAGTGGGATTTATATATAAATATATATATAAATGCCTATTCGTCTTGGACTTTATGGAGTGATCTGAAAGTGTACATCGGTGACTGCTACTGGAACTCCTGGACGAGTAGAACTAGGTGTGCCAAGTTTGGGCTCGTTTTGTTAGTTATGATTATACCTCACCCCCGGACTTGGTGAAGTGACTTGAAGGTATACTTTGGTGACAGCTACTGGAACTCCTCGACGAGTAGTACTAGGTGTGCCGAGTTTGGGCTCGTTTTGTTAGTGACGATGAGAACTAACCTCCGGGCTTGATGGAGAGACCTGATGGTGTACTTCGGTGACTACTGCTGGAATTCCTGGACGATTAGATCTAGGTGTGCCGAGTTTGGGCTCGTTTTGTTAGTTATTATGAGACCTAAGCTCCAGGCTTGATGGAGAGACTTGATGGTGTACTTCGGTGACTACTGCTGGAACTCCTGGACGAGTAAAACTAGAGAAAGAAAAGAGAAGCTAAAGTCTTATCATAACTAACAAAACCAGCCCAAAGTCCACAGCCACGATCTCACTGCTAGTAGTGGGCTTCTAGTGCCTAGCAGTCTCTGGAGCAGCTATTTGTATTTCGTATCTAAGTATATTTTTGTAGGTATAAGAAATGAGAAAAAAAAATCAATCTTTCAAATTATCAAAATGTTTTTACTTGATTACGATTCCCGCACCCGCAGCTAACCGTGCGTACACTTGTGTGTGTGACCCGTGTCAATGTAATAGTTCGATTCTATACCTATCAATTTTGCAAACGCGTCCTTAATCTATATATCCATTTACACAAATAAATAAAATTGAAGTGTCTGTTTGTAATGTCAAAATATCAGCTTTTTACTAAATGCATATGAAAGTATATACGGTACGTATAACAAAACCACCATTCTTAAAAATGTTGTCTGTCTGTCTGTCTGTTTGTTCCGGCTAATCTCCGAAATGGCTGGACCCATTTTGACGGGACTTTCACTGGCAGATAGCTGATGTTATAAGAAGTAACTTAGGCTACTTTTGTTGTAGAAAAAGAATTAGGGTTCCGCGCAAAAAAAATTTAAACCCTAAATTACACGCGGGCGAAGTCGCGGGGAACAGTTACAATAAAAAAAGAAATTAGCTTTAGTTTTATAAAACAAATTGTCGGAACGGAAATGCAGCGAAACGGAGTAATTATAACTATAAAATAATTTATACTCTATATACCCTTCTGGCCCGACCACAGCAGTGCACGCACTGCTATAAGGCGGCAGAAAAAGTAAGACAGAAAAAGGTTAGGCAGAAAAAGAGTCCTGCCACGTAATAAAACACTCACAAATCTAGAATGTCAACGTTATTTTACAAAATTTTAACTAATAATAGCTTTTATTGCCAATAAAGAAAACTTTACCTTTTTATCCAAATCCAATCTCTTTTATTATCATAAAGTTTAATATTTATATTTCCCAGTCATATAAGACTAAAGATGAGAATTATTGCAGATAAGATAAGGGAAACTATCACCCCCATCTCATCCTGCCAGAGTAATAAAAATCAAATAAAGACAATGCCTGGAAAATCTCGTATCTATATAGTCTTTGGCAGGTGGCTCAACAATCATGTCAAACTAAGCTTTAGATATTGCGATAATTGGTATGTGTACTGAATCCTATTACATCTGTTTGTTTTCTTCTTCTTTATCAGCCCACAGCTGGACATAGCCAATTATAGAATTTGCCATAGATATTCACCAAACGTGACAGAAGTATTGGCGACCGCGCTGCAAGGTATGACACACCTCCGACGCTGCTTTTAAATTGCAAAAGGATATCACCCAGACCTGGTACAATAATTCGCAACCCATTCAAATACTTGTCCCTGCCGGAATCGAAGTCGAGGCGCCGCAGTCAAATACTTATAATATATTAGTCACTTCGCTAGAAAGCCGAGAACAATGATATATTTTCATTATTTCAATATTTTATATAACGTAATATGATAAGGAAGAAAGATTTTAGATAAATTAATGACTTTCTTGATCTTTCTTGATACGAAACAACTAAATTGTGCTGTACTCTAATGCTGCCATTTGTGCTGCATTCATGCTGCAACCACAGAATACGGCTGCAGCGTGACACTACCACGTATAATTTTTTTTTTATTCTCATAATATTGTTATGACCAAATAAAAAATCCCTATCTTCTATTATATAAGCGGTAGAAGAATAGCATGAAATTTATGTTTCCTTCACTCGTTGATTATAATTTTAACCCTGACGCAAACACAGGGGTGTTTGACGTGGGTATCTGTGTGTCTGTCTGTGGCATCGTTGCGCCCAAAAGGATGAACCGATTTTCATTTAATTTTTTTTTGTGGTTGAAAGGTGACCTGATCGGGAGTATCCTTAGCTATGATTCAAGAACATTTGTTCAGCCTATTGCTTTGATCTGATGATTTCTTGAGTTTTGAGTTGAGCTGATGGTCTTCACCTCTTTTTTGCTTCGTTTTTTTTACTTTTTAATTTAAGTTATATGTCATCAATTGGAGCTACATATGCAACTATGCGCTAAATACACGCTGGACACGTGGTTTTTGAAAATTCACGTATACAGCATGGTTTTTCAATATCTTCGCCCTGTTAACGCCGCTCTATATACAGTGGGATTTAGTTTATATTTTGAAATGAATCTCTATCGGTTAGTCGTCAGAGTCTCGTACGTTAATTAAATTTCAAAGCAAGAGTGAAAAGGCTTTTGTTAAGTGCGTCTTACAATCTTCGGCTCTATCACCACTTACCATCACGTGGGATAGTAGTCAAGGATTGGCCTATTATAGGTAAAAACTAGCAGAACAGCTCATGTAAATGTTGTTGGTCCTTGAAAAATATGATGGTAGATCTCCTCTTACATTATTCACCATCATTCATCATTACAGCCCTTCACAAGTCCACTGCTGAACATAGGCCTACCCCAAGGTATGCCACAAAGCACGGCCCTGAGCCACCTGCATCCATCTACTTCCTGCATGTCTAACGTCTATGCATGTCTAACGTGCATGTCTAAAGTCGACACTCCATCTAGTGGGGGGCCACTCGAGAACCTTTCTTCCTCATCGGTTCTTTGAGCCATATGGCCGGGCCATTGCCACTTCAGCTTACTAATCTATGGCGAGAGTAATCTCTTACATTATATGTTCACATATTTCTTATATTTGGGATCATATGTCATTATTCAACGTGGTAGAGCCATGCTGCAGCTATATTATGGTTGTAGCACGAATGGGTCGGCTCGACCGGGGTGGGACCACGCTCTCACAGAATACTAGCGTAAAATAGGAGCGTAATGCTGCTGTGTTTCATATGGTGAGTGTAGAGAACCGGAGACCCTTTTTACTGGAAACGAGGCATTCCATCTTGGTCCTCAGGGGTGACAGCGCATCTACATTTTGATTCTTAATCGAGGATAAATGTAGATGTCTATAGGCCTCAGCATCCACTTACAATCAGGTGGACTGTGTGCTCGTTTGTCACCCCTATTCTATATAAAAAAAAGGAAAAACTAATTAAATCACCGACCGGTGATTTAATTACTTTTTGCGGTGTTAGATTATCCACTACCCCAAATCGTCCCATGGGTATCGTAAGAGGCAGAGAAAAACAAATCTGGAGATGGACAGCAGCGTTTTCCTAATAGCAACTAAAAAATAAAAACTTAGCAACTATAGTAAATATCTCTCCTATGTGGCAATCTATAGGGAAGGACTATGATCAGGATTGAACTTTGATAGGCTGTTACTGTAACGAAATTAAAACCAAAGTCGGATGTTTCATTGTTTTAATATAACTTAAAGAATATACCTACGTCTCTATTTAACCAATTGCTTATATATTTACACAGAAAATTGCTGTGATTCATTTAACAAGAAGTAATTCATTAGATTCAATGTGAACATTTCTCGGAAAAAGGCTTCACTAGTTATGGTGGGACTCAAAATCATTAGGCGTGCCGCTTTGCTTATTGTGACACAAATACAATTTACGTACATACATCTTGGCCCTGCTAGAGATATGTAGGTTGTACGACCTTATATAAAATTATTATATTGAAACCAAAGTTAATTTTTTTTAAATCCGTAACATTAGTTACTCTTAATGTGTTGTATTCGCGTAAAAAATATAATATATCATGTTTTTACCGTTTCTGTATACATTTATTTACATAAGAAATATACAATATTTATTATCATTAAAAAGCAACTAAAAGTAAATACTTAAATTCCCATACAGTCCTACTCAGCGCGGTATGGGGCCAAGAACGCTGGCTGCGTTTCCTCGCTGAATGGCTATACTTTGAGCGAGAATAGAGTCCAATTGTCTTTAAATAACTTTCAATAAGTATTATTAAAATTAACCTTCTTCTTCGCCATCATTAGCTTGCAAAAGCCATTGCTGGATACGAGGCTCTCTCGTTGTAGAGAAGATTTGCGTTAATTATCGAAACGCTTGGCAGGCAGCTTGACGATGGCCGTCTCCGTTCGGGTTATTTTACATCTGGCGTTGACAAGTAGGTTATAATGCTATCATTCTGGTATTTCCCATAGTGGCATCTTACGATACCCACGGGACGTAATGGTGTAATAGATAATCTAAGCCGCCACCACACCGATTTTTTATGACAACTAGCTGGTACCCAGCGCGTTGCTGCCGTAGAAGAAATAATTGTGGAAATATCGTTTTGAATTTGGAAGAGTTATATTGTTTAATTAGGAATGATAATACATTCATTGAAGTTGGATCATATATTATAACTTTCAAATAAATTTGTCGGTACGGTACGCGCGCCACCTACTGTAAGTTAATTGTACTATGCCTATAACCTTCGCGGAAGTGCAAGCAATATGTTGACAACGTTTTACCACAATCTGATGAACGGTATGGCAGCGCATAAAATACGATCAAACAAATATACAGTTTTATATATAAGATTATTAATATTTAATAAAATTATTCTACTCTTTATCAATTCTGTTCCCTTTCACACGATAATACAATTTCCATTTCACAAGTAAATAGGTCCACTTTTGGACATAGTCCTTACAAAGAGCGTCAACTGGCAAAAAAAAAAATTAAAAGATTTGCTCGTTCTTACTACGCTGGGCAGGCTGTGTGAGCACCAATCTAACCCCTGCACAAGTACGATTAATATCGGCTCTGTACTTACCGACTGCTGCCTGGTGCGACATTCGCTATATACCAAGTATGTTCACGTTGCATTATTAAAATTTATTCTATAATTTTAAGATAAGAAATATCTATACTATAATAAAACTCTAACACGACGTCTCACGCATCACGCAAAAACCTGTGAACCGATTTGGATGGGTCTTTCACTGGCAGATAGCTGATGTTTTAAGGAGTAACTTAGGCTACTTTTATTTTGGGAAAAGAATTATTGTTCCGCGCAAAAAAAAACCCATGAAATCCAATCGAAATAAATTCCACGCAGACGAAGTCGCGGGAAACAGCTAGTTTGATATATGTTTAATTAAATATCACACGTGTAGTGGCGTTGTGAGAATATCCATTACCCCATATCGTCCCATGCGTGACGTAAGAGACAGAGGGAAACAAACGTGCATCAGTGCTGTGTAGTGCGGCGTAAGAATATCCACTACCACTTATCATAAAGTAGGTGTCGTAATAGGTGACAGAGGGAAACTGAAGCAGGAGATGGGCAGCAGCATCTTTCCAATAACAATAAAAAGAACTGCGGTTGCCAACCCGTCTGGCAAGCTTGGCAACTAAGTGGCAACCTATGGGGGAGACCTATGTTCCGCAGTGGACTTTTGTGACAGTGGACAACAGCAGCTAACTTCTAACAATGATAGTTAATATCATCTTCTAAAATAGAATGTCTCATACCCGGAAAACAACAATGGACGCAATGTTGCTTAGCGGAAGAAATCAGTTTTTTCGTAGAAAAGGGTAACAAACGATCCCAGAGTTCATCTAAGTGATAAGTGAGTGGAAGCTAAGGCCCAGACGTCTTTCCTCGATTAAGAATCAAAATGCATATACATTTTAACCCCTAAGCACTAAAATGGTACTTACATTTAGCCTTAGTAGTAAGAAGGGTCTTCACATATCTTAGTTCTCAATATAAAACACACTATAATGCTATTTTACGCTGGTATTCCTTCCGGTCGAGCCAACCAATTTCGTACTGCTGCCGTAGTAGAACTACAGTGTTGCTCTACCACGTACAAAGGCTAAGAGGAGCGAGGTAAGAGAATGATCCTCTAACATTTAATTAAGGTGCCCACAAAAAAAATTGAGATATACATACGGCTTACGGCTAATTTAACAAAATATTTTTTTTTCAACGCCGAACACGTATAAAATCGGTACTAAAAATTACAATTAATCATTTTAGCGCCACATTTTTTATAAAAAACAGGACTAGAATCTAAGGCACGATCTGTGCATAAAAATATTGTAGGATTTGAATTTAAAACGTTTTAGTAAACACTTCGTAGCGAAGAGGTGGCGTTTAATAAAGTTCTTGCAAAGTTGGTCTACAAGATTTACATATAAAAATATACTAACGTATTTATGCTAATTGTTTCGTGTGCATACCGTAGTTTTTAACTCATTGTTTTTAAAACCAAATATTAGTTCACTTTTTTCACCAAGATGGTTCTCTTTCTTAATAGGCTGCTTGCTCAAGGGCCAGATACCCTTAAATTTCATAGGACATAGGAGAACTGCATAGGAACTTATATAAAAAAATCTTAAATGTATACTGTTACAATCCTATTTTAGTAAAAAAAAATATCTCATTTTAATAAAATAATTTTAAACCTGAACTGGACGCCGATGAGTAAAGCACCCAAACTGTTATTAAAACGTGTAGGACAATTACTGGTTTCTGAGATTGAACTTTAATCCGGACCGAAAGTTCATTTGCCTTTTAATTTCATTACGGAGAAAAGCCTTCGTAATAGATAATAGATTAACGTTCCAGGCAACGCTCCCTGTGTCTCAGAATGCGTCAACTCTGAACTCTGTTAAATGATAAAGATAATTTTTCAATATATTATTATGAGTATACGTCTACTATTCGAATCATATTAATTTATTTGCATAAATAATCATTACGTTTAGTTGAAATGCTCTGGTTTATTTCACAGCGTAACTTCAATTGTGGAGTCCGTCATCACATTCAAACAAACATCTTTTCGAAAAAGTAGAAGTACGAGTATGTGCAGAAATATTGTCAGACGCTTTTAATAGAGACTATCGTTATAATTATTAATAGTTATTGAGAAAAATATCATTTTAAATGCTTTATTAATATGTATAATGTATTGAACATTTATTAATAATTATTATAATATATTGAAAAATTGTATTGTGACAGAAAAATATTTGTAAAGTCCGTTTTCACAAGAATATCGGTTCCGACTGAAATGCAAACCTAGGTCATTCAACTTAATTAGTACTAATGAATTTAATTTTCCTTAACACAATTAGAGCTTACACTTATTAGTTGCTGAAGCCTACTTTTAAACCCATGGTGCCTCTAGTAAGAAACTCCCTTCTACCACAATTGGATTAAGTTTAAAATACACACGTTTACACTGTCTACGAATTTATCGAGCGCATTCACATAACTTTAAAAATACTGGCCCTATAAAATAGATTAAATGTTAATTGAATGTCACATTTCTTTTCTGGATTCTAAATTCAAATTGGAAAAGACTGACGGATGCTGTAAAATTGAATAATAAATAAAAATATAAAATTGAAGAATTAAAACGATTTTTTACAAGCTTGTTAATAATCCACGACTTTTTCCGCCACCAAGGCGGCTTAAAAAAAGAGTTATAAGGTGAAAAAAAATTTAAAATCAAACCACTGACGCATTGTGTTGTGTATTAAATAATACTCTAGATAATGATCAACTATTATTTGAAACTAATTTCTCAATTAACTGACATTGTGTAACAAACAACCTCAGTCACAACTAGCGAAATCTGGTGAGTGGAAGATTATTAGGCCTCATTGTTTTGATACCGGTACCATTTAATGCCGACATTTTACCAGATAAGAGATTGAGAGCAATAGACGTGCTAGAAGCGAGCGCAATGTTGCTGATGGCATTGGTACTAGTCGAAGTGACATATCAAATTTGTGGTTGTCGCTAACGGGACACTACCAAGGTAGTGAGCGGCTCACTGAGAGCAGTCGGGTAACCACATCAAGACAAGACCGATTTTTACAACTTACTTTAAAACACAATGTAACGCTACGGCGTGGTAAATGGTTTTGAAGTTGCAGTCGGAACAACAGATTCGACGGGGAGTCGATGGGAAGTGATCAAACTGTGTGACTGCACGAAGTAAAACTCCATGCTCGTTTTCTCGGAACACTTTGGATTTCTGCACTACGACGAGGCAATTGCGGACAATGATTATAATGGGCAATCCGGACATTTGGTGTAGAAGACTGTCAATGGTCTAGTAACTAAGTATTATTCTCCGATGAATCCCAGTTTGACTTCCGTCCAGATTTACGTAGAGTACGTGTTTAGCGAACACTTGGACGGGAGAGCCGTCTGAAAGACCACAAGAAGTCCATCTATATTAATTTGAAAATTCTATGATGAGGCACCCGAATCTATATTCCGACCACACCGGTTGCAAATAGGTCAACATTTGATGCATATGCATGATAAAGTTGCGGCAATATAATAGCGACCCTGGACTGTCTCGCCCTGTCCTCGGATTCAAATCCGACTAAACACGCATAGAATATGCTTTAAAGGAAAGCTTTACAAAAATTTTGCCATAATCTGATGACAGAAAGTGAACTTCTTATGTATCTTCGTCGAACCAGCGACCTTTTTTTTATATGATAAGGGTGACAAGCGAGCACGCAGTCTACCTGACGGTAAGTGGTTGCTGTGGCCCATAGACATCTACATCAATCCTCGTTTGCGAATCAAAATGCAGATGCGTTGTCAGCC
This sequence comes from Parnassius orleans, assembly GCA_029286625.1. Taxonomy (NCBI): domain Eukaryota; kingdom Metazoa; phylum Arthropoda; class Insecta; order Lepidoptera; family Papilionidae; genus Parnassius; species Parnassius orleans. The sequence continues at coordinate 115,597 of JAGSMP010000182.1, read as the reverse complement.
GTGAGGACTAAGATGGAATGCCACTTTTCCAGTAAAAATGGTCTCCGGTTCTCTACACTCACCATACGAAACAGCAGAATGCTGCTATGTCTTTATCCTACAAGGAGATATTGATAATCACATTTTGAGTATAGGTAATCGTTTCAGATGCATTATGAACATCCGAGCTGCTTTTACAAAATTTTGATTTTGTAGTTAATCTAATATTTCATTTCATTTCGTCTGTTTCTTTAACCAAAAACAGAAAATCTTATTTTATTACAAGGTGAACTTTAAAGACATGTTTTTAAAGAAATAATAAGATTTTTATTCAATTTGCTATTAGAATATAAAAAACTGCGCAGTTTGATATAAAAATATTTCAGTAAATTCTATGTAGTTTCTTACAATACATGAATGACTACGTTACCTTTTTTTCTCATTATTACTTTACTTTTGCTGCACTACCTCCTATATGTTTATCTCTGCTTAGCCTAATGGTTGACTGGGAGAGAATGCCTTAAGGCATTAAGTCCGCCATATGTACGATTTTTCTTTTGTGCATTAAAGTTTAAATAAATAAATAACTAAAATATTCTTAGATTGTGTTGATGTATTTATATGCTCTAAAACGATTAACGAAAATATTTTCCTCCTCTCAAATAAGTCCTCTGCTGAACATAGGCCTCTCCTACAGCTTACCTCATAGGGGGGATTTCGCTAAGTTGCCACGCTTGGCATGCGATTTGGCAACCGCAGTCTTTTATTATTTTCAGTTGTTTTCAAGAAGATACTGCTGCCATCTCGTCGTTTTGCTCTTTTACCTCTTACGACAACCACGGGATGATATGGGGTGGTGAATATTCTTACGCCACCCCTAAACAACACTGATATACGTAATTTTCATGTTTTTGAAGTATATATTATACACTAGTATTAAAGTAAAGTAAAGTTACAGCCTATATACGTCCCACTGCTGGGCACAGGCCTAATCTCATTTCTGGGAGGGTTTTAGGGCAAGGAAATGTCCGTCGCGCTGCCCCAATGCGTGTTGGCGAACTTCACATGTCTTCGAAATATTTTTTTTTGATTTCTCAGACATGCAGGTTTCCTCACGATGTTTTCCTTCACCGCCGAGCACGTGGTAAATCAGCACTTAAAATTGCAATTAACAATTTCATTGGTGCCGGCGGGGATCGAACCCGGTTGCTCGCGTACTGTGAAACTTACAGCGAGCGCTAACCATCTGAGCTACCACGGCTCAATACATATCAATACTCCTAGGTAGAAAATTCCTACCATTTTATACACTAGTATTAAATGGTAGGAATTTTCTACCTAGGAGTCTTGGTAGATAGGTACCACCTTCCTACCTATTTCTGCCAGCAGCACTTTTACTTTCCTTCCGTTCCGAAGGATAAAGAGAACTAGTTTAATTACAAGCTGTACGCAATGCATCAGAGACTGTAAAATATTTGTCCTCAGGGGTGACAACGCATCTTTAACCTGTAAGTTCTTTTATCATTTTAGTTCATCATAAATCTATGTAAATAAAAATGTTGCAGTTCGTTTGTTCAAATTCTTAAATCTCCGAAATTTCTTCACCGATTGCTTTGAAATTTCGACACAACGTCACGTTCAAACACTCACATGTTTTTATTTACTTTTAGAGCCACACCAACGCATTTCCGTGTACAGGTAGTAATAAATATATGAAAATCTGCCCCGCCATTTGCACTATTGTACCCTATTTTTCATTATTTTCAATTCGTAATCACAGACCAACAAAGAAAGAAAAACAAAGCGCTGCGTACATTTCAAGTAATTCAAAAACCAAGCCAAAACCATGCTAAACTTATTGTAAGAACACGCTGCATATGTGTGCGTCGAACAGTGAACTTTTACTGGCTGGTAAAGAAAGAAGGATGAAAATGTGTGCGTGAGTGCAAGTTAAGCATAGTTTCAGCATCACTTGAAATGTACGCAGCGCTCCATCTATCTTCCTTTCTTGATCTGAATTCGTAATATAAACATCTGCAAAAAAAACGATCAAATAGTAAAACAAATTTCCCTTCCTTGTGCTCCGTCGCTTCGATGTGCTTTCTACCGTTCGAGTTCGAAGTGCCAGGCAATACTTTGAGTCAGGTAGCGTAAGATTTGAATCCTTTACGAGCAATCTGATACAAACAAAAACAACACAACGCTTATGCGAGCGCAATTTATTGCTTATGAATTATTTTCCGCCTTTAGTTAATATCACATGTGAATTTAAAATAAGCGACCGCGTGTGAATGATAATATGGACGTGCTTTGTAATTAGTGGAATTATAATTTTTTCTAATAACGTTTTTTGAAGCATAAATTATAATTTATTATGTAATAATATATAGCGCCAGCGCAGTGGCTAGACGTTTGGCTACGGCGCTGCAAGCCATCCGTTCAAATTCCGTGCAGGGCAAGTATTTATTTAGCACAAAAATAATTGTTCCCGTTCTGGATGTTTGTCAAATTGTAATTTATGCATATAAATCATCTCCAAACAGCAGGAGAATTTCCTAGTGTAATGTTTAAAGAAAAATCAAAATATTTGCTTAATAAAAAAGGTTTTCGGGTTTCAGTATCAAAAATTTCTCTGATCACATGGACTTCATATCGGTTTAAAGAAGGCTTAGTTTAGAAGATGCCTCCATGTTTTCCTACATTGTATAAATTAAGTAGACACTTTTATGTAAATACATTTATATTTCGTTGCCGTATGTTTACAATATAAATGATCGTGATGCAGGCTTCATAGTACGTAAACAACCCAAGTTTGATCTCCGTCGACACCAATTAAACAATTAATTGTTAATTTAAATGCCAACTATCACGTTCCCGAGGGAGTAAAAAACATCATGAAGAAACCTGCGTGTCTAACAAATATAATATTTCGGGGATGCATGAAGTCCGCTTGAAGACTTTTGAAAATGAGAATAGGCCGTAAGACTGTAGGTTTACTTTATGTTGGTAACATAGTGAACTTTTTTTTACTCAATCGTCCGTTGCTCTAGTCGATATAGGCCAAAATAACTTTATGAAGATGTGTTTTGTGTGTTGGTATCAAACTGAACTGTTAGAATAGTCAATTAGTTCGTGCTAGGATCACAAAGGTAAAATTTTAATTAAGCGTGTTGACCGGCCTTTCGTTTCGACTTGACCGCGTTAGCTCTACATACTACACAATAAAAATACCGAACATTTCTAGGTTTCCGTTGCGGCGACTCGAGGGTTGAAGAAAACCACTTTCCTGCGATAAAATGGAATAGTTTAGATTTTTTATAATACTAATGTAAAATTAATATTACACGGTTAATTTAGGGTGAAATTATGTGTGTTTATGTGAACTTTAAATAGACTATTTTAAAGAAAAGATTATATAAGACTGATTGTTCGTTATCTTACTACAAACATTAGTTAAGTTCGAGTAGCTTGGTGTATAGTGGTAACTTATGTGCTAACTCCTTTGAAAACAATCCGAGCTACCGCCAAGTATCCGGTGTGTCTGAAATTCCAATTAAGGGGAAGCTCTAGCGAGTTCGCAGGTCGGCTGCACGCGGCGATCACTCACTTGCACTTTTAATTAATTTATTTATCGAGTCGCGAATCGACGGCGCAACTCGCGCCACCGCCCTGCCCCGCCGCCGGCTATATAAACCGTCGAGGACCGGTGACGTCCGTCAGTTTTCTCAGGGACGCCGCGGGCGCCGGCGCCCAACCCCGGGAAAATGTGTCGGGAAGACGAGGGTTGATTCTTTTTAAATTTTTAAAACAGTCGTAATGTAGAGGGGTCGCTTTGGGCGTGTTGGGGCTCGGCTGGAGTCGAAGCGGTGGAGCAGTGACCCTGAGGTAAGTCGGTGCACGAGCAGAGTCGTTCGATAGGCCGCGCCGCGCCGCCCGCCCACGAGCTGCATTACAGCTGTTTTATTTGATAACGTGTCGTTTCGTAGGCTATAAACGATTTATTGCGTTAGTTCCGCTGTTCCGTTTCTTCCTATGTATTGAAAACGTAATTTTTGAAATTTTTTAAACATTTTTATCTCTCGTCAGCTATGTTTCTTACTTTCATTTTTATGTATCATTATGATTTTATATTTTTTGCGTGGTACGAATATTTTATTTATTTAAAATGCTTTTAATTTATTGAATTTAAAAAAAATTGAATAATCGTTTTGCATTCTACAAAACGTTCGGGTTAAAAATGTATGCGGGCTGTATTTTTTGCGAACTAAACGTTGGCTCTATGCGGTATCATATTCGATTTTTCTTGAATGCAACGGTCATGGAAAATATATAGAAGAACGAATTGCATATTTCAAATATGTTCAAAAACTCAGTCGACCGCGAACGAAAATTTTTCACGCCCGCTGATGCGGCGTTACGCGATAACATTCATAATACATATCGCGCCCTCGGGGTTTTGACTTGGTACTAAAAATCGTGTTCCTCGTAAATCGAGCGGTTTTACATACACGACGCACATAGTTGGTCCGCGGCCAAGCAAAGCTCAGTAATTACAGTCTCAGGAACAGTCTCTTAATTCGCTTAATTTACCCGCCGTTGAAGTAAATCGTACAGCTTAATGGGATATTTGAATGACGGGTATTGTCTTCGAACGTCTGTTGTCTACTGTTATCATCACCATGATTAATTCTGGGGAACAACTGGTGTAATTTCAGACTCATTTCTCTAATTTTTTTGAGTTTTGAGACAAGTCACAGAGGGATGCGCAAACCACATTTTTTTTTAATCAGTATCAAACCAAACATGGTAAATCTTGTAAGGGGACGTGATATTTTGTAAAAAAAAAAGGAAGAAAACAGAAATGTCTTAAAAGCGAAATTAACGAAAATATCTCTTACAAATTTTATGCGAATAAATACACAATTGCTTAAAAAGTTTGTAGTCTTAATGCCCTTAAAAACACTACATTTCTGTTACAATATCAATATTAAAGAAAAAAAAAATAAGTAAAATATTCTTTAAAATTAAGACCTACACAAGATTATACAGAAAATGAAAAATAAAGCTTCCAGAAAAATGTTTTGAAAATTTCTTTGACTGGAAAAAGTATACAAAGGAAATGAAAAAAGCTTCACTGCGTTGGTTGCGGAAATTTATCTTCTATAGTCACAATCCGCCAACGCACTGGAGCAGCGCGCCGACTAATTGTTCCATATCCCTACAACTGAGGGTAGGCCTGTACCCAGCAGTGGAATGTACATAGGCTGTAATCTTACTTTACTTTTAAAGGTTCTATGTGATCATAAATTCACTGTAAAAGTTATTGGAATCAAGTTTAACTTAGTAAGTTAAGCTTGATTAAAAAAATATTTTGTACCCGAACATAATATTAAATTGTCATTTAAATGAAATATTTTAATAATTAAAAACATTATATAATTTAAACTTGCGATTGTCATCACTTAGTGATAGATTATCATCATTGAATATTGTAATATATTATAATGATGTGAGGTAAAACCGGGCGTTTATTCAACATATTATTAAAAAAAACGTGCGTGAGTGTCGTGGAACACTCGGTTGGAACGAAGTTCCTTTCGTAGTATATTATTATTGATAAACGTATTATATTATTGGTTAACAAATATACAAATAAATGAATTACTAGGGTATATTAAAATGAAGCGTCATTTAAAATAAAATTATATTTCTTTCATGGCAAGATAAGAAAAAGTGCGAGGGAGATGATATTATTCCATCTCGCTTCCTTATAGTCACCAAGGCCGTCTACACTAGGTACGTCAGAAGGGGTCGTGACGGAAATTTTTTACACTTTTTCTCACCTAGTCCCCATTCGCCAAATTCGTACCGTCCGATAAGGAACTTCGTTCCAATAATGCCCTCAAAACCGAATTTCGGCCACGGCGGCCAGTCTCAACGGAGTCTGCGCAGGAAAGGATTATAGTCCCCAAGTGTATGCACAAGTACAAGTACACTCCCTATCCCATCACTCTCATAGTCCGATGGGACCGTTATCCGACGCGACCGGAGAGTGATCAGGCGCAGGACCTTTACGTGCTTTCCGTGGCACGGGGGTGAAACACCGCCAACTTCCTGACTCCGGGTTGCTACTGAGAATTTTTGACAGAAAAACCTAATAACTAATTTTGTCCCGACCTTAATTCGGACCCGGGATCTCATGATCAGCAAACACGTTTACGAACACTACACCAAACAAATAAGACGAGTACAAATATCAATACAATAATCAAAACAATCGTATTTTTAAATTACTAAATGGCAGTTTTGGGCAAAATGTTGACATAATCCTTCCTCTATCTGTCGGCAAATTGTACAAAGTTTTATAGCATAAAATTCTACTCTGTTCTGAAAAAATAATAAATCAATATTTTTACCTCTGGTCAGTAGTCCTTAGTCTCATCATTTATCATCATTACAGCTTATCTAACTACTACAGAACTGGCAAAAGTAGTTTTTTTGTTTTCTAATTGTTCCAATTACAAAGACACTGCTGTCCATCTTCCGGTTCGTTTCGCTCTGTCCACACCCACGGGACAATATGGGTAGAACATACTCTTACACCGCAACTACAGACGGTCCACATATTCTATCACGACTTTATAAATTTTGTTTTTGCCCGTGCAGTCGCGATATCAGCATATCCACTACCCCATATCGTAAAGTAAGTGTCGCAAGAGGCGACAGCGCGAAACAAACCAGGAGATGGGCAACACCGTTTTCCCCATAACAACCAAATATAAAAAACGGCGGTTGTCAACCCGCCTGCGAAGCGCGGCAACTATGGCAAATATCTTCCCTATGATGTATATTTACGTGGTAGAGCCATGCTGCAGCTATATTAGTAGTATAGTTGTAGCACGAATGGGTCGGCTCGACCGGGGAAGGACCACGCTCTCACAGAATACCAGCGTAAAATAGCAGCTTGACGCTGCTGTGTTTCGTCTGTGTTTCGTATGGTGAGTGTAGAGAACCAGAGACCGCTTTTACTGGAAACGAGGCATTCCATCTTAGTCCTCACGGGTGACAACGCATCTGCATTTATATTCGTAATCGTAATCGAGGATAGGCCGATCGAGGCCGCAGCAACCACTTACCATCAGGTGGACTGTGCACTCGTTTGTCACCCTTATCCTATAAAAAAATGAGGCAATCTATGGGACAGGGCCCTATGTTGAGCAATGGACTTTTGATAGACTGTTGCGGTAACGTTAAATTAAATGAAACAATAATGCGTTATATCTATAATATAAGGTATATACATAAGGAATGTATTATTTTGTATAAATTTCTAATATACACTTATTGAATAATTAAAATTAAAATATGTTTTAGATCCGCACGATAATGACATTTATTTATTTGCCTTATTGACGAAATGAAAAATATCTAAACGACGCGACTCTGCAATAAATAATCGCTATATTGTGTCCAAACCACAATATGGGCTAAGTCGACCGAAGAAGAACCACATCACATAAAACATTTAAGCTTAAAAACGATTTTCGTAAGTCAAATAAAAAAATAAAACTTAAAAAGTATTATATTTCCATTCAATGTCGTCATAAATATTGACCTGTGGTGTTCACTGTTTTCGTTTTCTAACCTTTCCCAAACTATTATTATATCATTTTAAAATTAGCTCTATTGTTTTTTTGCTCTCTAGTTTTTTTTGGGTTTTTATCTAAACGACATGCCAACCCCATCATAGCTCCAATGTTGATAGTCGTACTGGAAAACATCTAATACATCCGGATTTTTTTAAAGAAGTAAATGTGACAAACGAGCACTCCATCACCATATGGTAAATGGAGGCTGTGACCGATAGAAGGATTCCTATTAACCAGTAAAGCATGTCTTTGGATCTCGCTACTCATCATACGTAACTACCGGATCATGATCACACTCTAACACAATACCAGTGTACTTGTAAAATACAATCTTCATGCTACTGTGTTTCGTAAGGTGAGTGTAGACCCTTTTAACTGGAAACGAGGCATTTTATCTTAGTCCGCAGGGGGTGACATTTGATTCATCTGTACTTTGATTCTTAATTGAGAATAGATGTATATGTCTATGGGCCAAATTGTTGTTTCTCACATCGCCATTCTTCAATAACAAAGCCAATATTAAATTTTAAGACAAGACAATGCACGTCAAAAAAACTACCACAGAATTTAAATGCTAGAAAACAAAATATGTTTTCTTCCAGATTATATTTGTTTGTCATTTATAAATTAAATAATGTTGGTCAAGGGAAGTTAACAAATCTACTAAAGCTGTATGCTTTAACTTAATTTTACTACTGAATTAATTTAGATCTGTTATTTAGTTCGTTACTCATCCGTAAAGTAAATTTGATAAGATAACCATCTAGTGGATTAAACCTAATGAAGGACGGTTAGATAGTGGGAATTTATTTAGTCAAATATTCATGGAGTGGTTATTTTCTTTACAAGTCTAAAATTTGATGACACAAATTATTATTAATATTCACGAGATAGAGCGGTGCTGCAGCTGTCCTATGGCTGCAACATGAAAGTTTAACGGATTGGCTTGACCGAGGAAGCACCATACTCGCCCACAATAAAAGTAAAAATTAAAATAACATAAAACAGTATCAGTATGTATATACATCCCAACGCCTTACTCACGTCACCCTCAAGGGTTCTGTGACGGTTTCACATTCCTCGGAATATTACCATTGATTCCGGTGGGGTTTGCACTCGGTTTGCTCGCGTACTCTGAAATTTAATGCTAACGCGTATCCCATATACAGGATTATTTTGCAATAACCGGCCAAATTTGCAGAGAAGGTTCAGAATAAGTAATATAGGCAAATGGTGAAGAAAAATTAATAAAAAAAATCAAACATTCTGTCCTTTTTTATCTTCTAAATTCAAAATGCGTGGTAAACATTATTTTAACTGATTTTACTCCGCACGCACACATTCGTAAGGGTCGATCGGTAGGCAAAAACGTTGTTGCCCATAAATGACATTCAATTTGGAATAATTTCAAATAAAAGAAGAAGCCTTATTTACTCTTATTTTCAAAAACTGCAATAATGGAACGAGTATGTCATTATTTATATATTTGAACTTAAGTTTAAAATTTGGCTACTCTTTGAAAAATAACCGTGTATATTACTCACTCGAATACCAGCGAAAAAAAAGCAGCGCACTGTTATTGTTTCGTATGTGAATATGAGTGACAAGATCCGAATGCCCTTTTTACTGGATACGATGCATTCCATTTTAGTCTTCAGGAGTAACAACGCGTCTGTATTTTGATTGTTAAACTAGGATGCCGAAACCTATGGGCTACAGCAAACACATTCAGTTGGACTGAATTATCGTTTGTCACCCTTACTTATGTAAAAATAAATTATATCTTTTTTATTCTCTACAAACCAAAACCACATTATCAGTATAATTAACAAAATCTGATGATAAATTGTACGCTAAATGTTACCACCAAAACATAACAGAGATATCCGTGATACATTTACTCTTAAAACAGATTTCCTAATTGTAAACTCAAAAAATCGAGTAAAACCAACTTTTCCCAACATTGTTACCAAATAAGACCTTTTCCATTTTACAATACCCCTACCGCATACGTCGTGTAATTTAATTGTTAAAGCACTAAAGTCCACAATATTTCACAGCACTACCAGCAGAAAAGTTTTCATTGTGTGGACCCCATTTTCCTGTTTGTGCCATTATTGCGCTTAAACTCTTATTATGCTCATATTTAAACCGCTTTGATATCAGCGAAATGTTATTGAATGTAGAACTCTTTTAATTTCGACCGAAAAGCTGATATTTATTTTTGACGGCAAAACACGCGTCGTGTCTACAACTTTGGCGTTGTATATTTGGTAATATTAGGGTTGTGATATTAATTTTTGATGTAGAATTTTTTGTGGAAAGTTTTATTGGTGGCCCTTAAACATGACACGTTTAAGAAAGAAAATACACAACATATTATTGTTTATTGAAATTATTGTATACCTGTATACCTGCATGCATTTCTGGTCGCTGACTAAAAGCAGATTTTTTTTATTTCAGTTTACTTACATAAATTTCACATGGCCAAACATCAACCACAACAATTATTTATCAGCCCTAGAAATACATGTTCCGTGCGGGAATCGAACCCGCAGCCCGCAACTCAGTGCTAAACTACTGCGATGCGATACGGAGCTGTCCAAAAATCAATCCATAAATCATCATACCTATCATACATATATAAAAAACCGGATACCCTTTTTAATAGAAAAGAGGCATTCCATCTTAGCCCTTAGGGTGACAACGCATCAACATTTTAATTCTTATTTGAGGATGGATGTCTATGGGCCACAGCATCCACATATCATCAGGTGGACTTTATGTTCATTTGTCACCCTTATTGTACAAAAAACTCATCTTAATCATTACAGTCCATCTAAAGTCCACTTCTGAACATAGGCCTCCCCCAAGGAAAGCTACAAAGCACGGTCCTAAGCCACCTGCATCCTTAAATACCAAACCCAAATCCCAAGACCAAGATCACGGCGCTAGGAAGCCGAAAAATCACTGCGAGAGTGCATATAAGCAACCTTTAATAAGACATGGCAAAGGAGCCAAATTCCGTCTTCTTGTCTAATTGTAGATGTTGTAACAGTGAGAGTAATAACAAAAAAATTATTGAATATCATTTCTGAAAAGGTTTTGTAGCAATCAGTCCACAGTAGACGTGGTAGAGCCATGCTGCAGCCATACCAGTAGTATAATTGTAGCACGAATGGGTCTGCTCGACCGGGGAAGGACCACGCTAACACAGAATACCAGCGTAAAATAGCAGCTTATCGCTGCTGTGTTTCGTATGGTGAGTGTAGAGAACCTGCCACCCCTTTTACTGGAAACGAGGCATTCTATCTTAGTCCTCACGGGTGATAACCCATCTGTATTTTGATTCGTAGTTGAGGATGGATGTATATGTCTATGGGCCACAGCAACTACTTACCATCAGGTGGACTGTGTGCTCGTTTGTCACCTATAAAAATACTGCGCTGCTCTAGTGCAGGTTAGCATTCTTCACATGTTCTCGAAATGTGAATGTCAGTAATGCAAGGTTCTCGCGATATTTTCCTTTACCGTGGAGCGCGTGGTAAATTAGCATTTAGTATACCGGTGGGGATTGTTCTCAAGTTGATCTTGCCTTGTTACTTGATTACACTTAGATTGTTCTTTGTATGCTATGCTATATGGCTATACTTATGGAAACGAAATCGGACAATTTTGAACTAATTCAATTATTGATTTCACGGTTGAAATACATATTTATTTATATATTAAAATATATTCAACTATTTGACACCATAATATTTTAATACAGATCTCCTGAATTTTCTTTTCCATTCTAACCAAAATGGCGGAGACACCGGCTCAATCAAAAATATTTACCAACGGATTGAGCCAGTCTAATATTACGACCCCTACACCGGAGTCGCAGTATCTATTCACATAAGAATACGTAGACGTATGCTAAATCGAGCTTTTGTGCCAAGTAGATTCCAACCACGATATTTTTTGGACACGCGACATTCGGTACATTATACATATTACGAGGGCGACACTGAAAGTTTTTAGAACTGGCCACTTGTAAACGATATAATAAAAAAATAAGTTCAAATTTTGCAAATGGAACTCTTTGCCAATATTATTGTGTATGTATTTTATTAATTTGTCATTTGTTTACGACTTGGCGGCAAATTGAAAATTGTCTGTGTCACGTCAGCATGATTTTAACGCCAGAAAATTTTCATACAGTGATTTTTTATGACTTTCGATATCATTTAAGTCAACAAGAAAGTTATGATAAACTTCGATTGGCCTTTCACGATAAAGCCCCATTAAATTAAAACTGGTTTAATGAGTTTAAACGTGGTCGCACTAATTTCACCTATGATCTGCGTGAGGGACGGCCTTCTACGGCGACGACTGAAGATAACATCAATGTTGTGCGGCGTATGATAGAGACTGACAAAAGAGTGACTTATCAGCAGATTTGGACAAGCTTAGGCATCGGTATGAGTCAAGTGCACAAAATCCTTCATGAACATTTAGCGGTCAGGAAGCTTTGTGCCCGGTGGATACCTCATAATTTGACAGAGGCCCAAAAACTCCGTCGTGTAGATTGGTGTCGTGAAATGGTTCAAAGATTTAACGGAGGTGACTCAAATGTTGTGTTCGACATACTTACGGGTGACGAAGCTGGATTTATTGTTATGATCCTGAAACTAAGAGACAGTCTGCTGTCTGGGTGTTTCCTTCCGAGGAGTTGCCAACTAAAGTGAAGAGAGGTTGAAGCGGGGAAAAAAGATGGTGGCCTTGTTCTTCGGAAGGACAGGTCATTACGCAACAATTGTTATAGAGGATCGAAAATCAGTTACTGCAGAGTGGTTCACTAACAATTGTTTGCCACTTGTCTTGGAAAAAGTTCGGCAGAAACGACCTCGCAGTAGGATCCTCCTTCACCACGACAACGCCTCGTCGCACACCGCCAAGCAAACAATCGACTACTTGGCGACGTCAGACGTGGAATTACTGGGTCACCCGCCCTATAGCCCCAAACTCGCACCTTGCGATTTTTATTTATTTCCGAAAATAAAAGAAAAACTTCGAGGAAAACGTTTTATGGACGCCGAGGAATCAGTGGCTGCGTTTCAAAATGACCCCTAAGGACGAGTGGGCAAAGTGCTTTTCTCAGTGGTTCCATCGGATGCAGCGATGTATTGATGTAAATGGACACTATTTTGAAAAGATATAATAAAACTAATAACTTGCTAGTTTGTTCAGTTTTTGATTTTCTAAGAACTTTCAGTGTCACCCTCGTACGTAGTATGTTTTTACTCACAATACGTAAAAAGTGCTGGAAAAGATTAGTTGCGTATCATTTGAAAAATATTTAGCAAAAAAATTATATTCACAAAATCCATCCTCAGATAGCACATTGATGAGATAAAACTATATATTTATAATGAAAACTTCACAACCCCCATAGTGTTCTCTAATGACGTTCACGTGAAATAGACGTGAAACATCGACACTCCTGAAAGTTTGCAATCTGCTATCCGATTTTGGGCAAGAAAACTTGAGGCAATTGAAACAAAATTACATTCTAATTTTTATTGAGAACATTGCTGGATGATTTGAGATTGTGTAAATTATAAAATTGAAACAAAAACCTAGTATACCACTGCACTGTATCTTGCAGTGGTATAAGCAGATCCAAAACTAAAAATTAAACATAAAACGTGAAATATTTCATCCGGACCATAGGCGCTGCCAAACACTCGAAATGTTGTGAATTTAAAATAAATTAAAATAAGCACAACTAACTCGTAAATGCATAATATATAAATATTTAAATATGTTGTTCGATTATTCTACACGCTTTATTACAATAAGCGTTTATTAAAAGGTTTGTTGTAGTTATTTATGTACAATACTTTGTTATAAAATACAAAAACCAAAATTCAGTTTTTCACCAATTATTCACGAGGTTGACGGATTTTGTAATTTTCTTTCTAAGCCTCGAAGTGTCTAGATGCTACATTATTTAAATTGGTTTAAGCTAACTTTAAGAGATTATCATACGTTAGTAGTTGTTGAAAAAAGCACGTACCAGTTGGAACGTTCTAACCGAACGAGAATTGATACTTAAATTAGAGAGTTTCGCCTTAAAATCACCACCTTTGCGAAAACGCTACTGTGACACGTTCACCCTTTAGAGAACATAAGACCCTGTGTACTTAATAAAGTAAAGACAACGAATAATTAGGTAAATAGCTTTAAGCCCAACAACAGTAACGCAAAGTGAAAGTGTTTATTGTTATTTCAACAGATTTAACTGATCTCATTATATTAATTAAAGTATCAGGCAAGACAGAAGCCAAATTCTAACTGTTTTAAAAGTTTTAACAGTTACATATATTATGAAACATTTTTGTAAATTCATTAATAATGCTGCTGATTAAAATGTTATTTAAATAGATTATTATAATTTTTATGAATGAGCATCTTCAAGCAACTGTATACATCTTTATATTATTATTATTTATTTATTTATTTTCTTTTTACTAGCTTTTAAGTTAAATTTGCCTTAAGTAAAATTCGCAGCCTAGATGCAAAAAAAATCCTACGGCCGGGCACAGACCTCTCATTATTGAGAGTATTAAAGGGCACGAAACAATTCGCTACGCGTTTTCACATGTGCATGAAGTTTTTTTAACCTCATAGACATCCAGTTTCATCTTTCACCACCGAGTACGTGGTCAATCAGTACATAAAATTGCTATTGACAGTTTCATTGATCCTGATGGGAATCAAACACGTCTTGCTCGTGTGCTATGGAATTTAAAAGCTCCCATTAATAGAGTTCAACCAAAATTAATTTAAGTTATGTATACTCACTCGTAAGTTCAGTAATATATACATTCTTAGTACGGTAGACTTATGCAAGGATAGCTTACCTCTAACCGATTTGTTAATGCGCAAATATACTACACGGTGTAAAATTTAAAAGAAGCCTTTGTTCGGTTGTAGATCACATAATTATTAAGCATCAAACCATGCCACAAATACATTGCACTTAATCTTCTATTACGAACTCGAACATGGGATAATTTGATAGCAAAAGAAGTGCGCGAACTTGTTACCATGCCGATATATAACCAACATATTCAACTTTCAACAAAAAAGGACTTCTCTCTTAATCACAATTTTATGTACACAATATCCAATTATGTGGTTTCAGATTTATATGGAGATTACTGGATTTATGATATGATTTGGATTAATTATCTGGATATTTTAAGTCTGACAATTTTTGATATGGTTATTTGACGCCCCTAATAAATTCAGTAGCATTGTATTTAATTTTATTAGTATTATACATAAGTATATAAATTTTTAAAAACTCTGCATTAATCCAATTTTAAAATAAACATCTTTGAAAAACTCTGCATTATGCACTTTTGTAGAGTGATAAAAAGTCTATAACTAATAAATTCTATAATATAGGCCTTGAGTAAAATATTATTGTGTTATCCAAGTTTATTAACAACAACTATACGTAAATCGTGAATAAGACAGACAGACAAATAGACAAATATTCTAAAAATCACTAATTTGGTTTCAGTATCCCTTATATAACGGCCTAAACTTATTTTTTACACGAAACACTAGAATAAAACTACTAGCAGTGACTAAATTCCTCATGAGGCCAGTGTATCCATAGATTCACGGCCGGAGAGATCACAATGCCAAAGGCGGCCATTTTGTATAAAATTATTCTAATTAATTACTTAGACTTCGATAAATATTTCGTTGGTGTGTCTGTTGGTGATCGGGTATCTTCTCAACGACTTGAATGGTTGAGATCATATTAACACAATTATATTTATTTTGATGTCACGATGGTTCATAGCTAAGTTAGAATTCGTTTGGTGGCGTTGTAGTCAAATTATTAACAAATTCTATATTTATGGTAAAAAATTACTCATATTCACAGTATAATCTGTTGATTTAGTGCCAAAAAGAAAATCAAAAAATCTAACCCGATGTGGGGTGGCGCTGCGGTCGAGTTATTAAAACATTTTATATTTACACCGCAAACAGTACGGAGTGAACTCATATCGCCACCTACCGAAAAGGCTTTTTCTGTTTGTATATTTAGTTTTTTACAAGAATTTGACGTTAAAATATTTCAATACTATATGACGTTATAATTCTTATAAGATAAATTACGCAGACTTACTTTTATTTGCACTTTTTGTAGGGGAATTTGCCATTCACACACGTTATGAAGAAGTAAACAACGCGACACAAATTGGAAGAAATTTAACCATTAATTAAGTTTCCTTTATTTTAATGAACGTAGACGACTGATTCCTTGTTAATTGCCGGCCTGCACAATGGAGTGCAGAATCAGATGCAGTAAAATTGGTTGACTGCGGAATGCAAATTTACAGTCAGTTAGCAACGGACTAAAATAAATGTTTGTGTGTTGAACGTTTTGCCGTTTTTGATCGTTGTTGTTTATTAACCTACGCTTATATATTTTTTTTATTTTATTAAAGATTTTTCTTTGGAAAAATAATTATATAAACTTCAAATTTAATATTCGTCATAGATTTAAATGCATTTAAAACTAAATTGTGTGTTTAATTAGTTAGGTACTCCATAAGTTAGTTCCTTATACAATAATGTTGCTTATGTTGAAAGGGTAATTTAAAAAATGATTTAAAAAACTGTTTGTTCCCTAATAACATAATTGTACACAAAAAAGAAGTGTTCAAAATTAATATTTAAAAAGCTTAAGACATCGGACTTATAATATATTATGATTATATATCGTGCATAAATAAAATGAATGAAAAGGAAAAGTGGACGATTTTGATTCACGTCAGTGTAACTACAGTCTGCAATAAGACTGCTTCTGTACAGCTCCCTGTTATTTTCCCCGAGCCGCGGGAGTCGGGCCGGCGCCGTCTTATTATGCAAGGTCATTGTAATCGACTCTCAGCACTCTATAAAATCACAGACTGAATATTGTGCCTTTAATCTTTATTATAAAGTGTTTCTGAGGACGTATTTTGAAGTCCGCTTCAAATATAGAAGAATATTCCCTTTTATTATTCATTATGTCTGAATGTGATAACTGAAGAAAGTTCTGAAGGACATAAAACAGTCGATAATTTAGCGCCTCATAACTTATATGCGAGCAACCTAAATGAGATCCTTAGTTCCATTCAAATTATTATTTTCATTTTTAAGTTCTAATTAATCGCGATACATCTGCTAATACAACTGGACTAGATAACGGAAACTTTTTTCTCTTAAAACGGTAAAATAGAAGACACACAATAACTTATGTATATATACATATATTTAGGTATATGTGTGTGTATGATCGATGTATGTGTATGTATTTATTATGTGTATATTATATTGTGTATATCTCTAAAATAATAATTATTATTATAAGAATGCACACTAAAACTGCTTCTCTTTGAACAGTCCAGTATTAGGCCTTTTGGAAGAAATTTCAATACGAAATAAGCAGTGCCTTAGTTGAAAAATATTTTATTATTTTTACCTCGTATGCACATAAATTGTTAAATAAAATTTAGAAGTAAAATATGTATATGAAGATTAAATAAATAACACATTGTACTCGATCATGTAACATAACATAATATACCTTTAACATGTACTGAAGCTAAATTCTGGCCAACAATTGTGCAAAAATACAAACTATTGGTCTGTTTTATAGCTCAGCATGATATTCCGGACGTCAGTCTGAACGAGATTAGAATAGCTCTCCAGCACCTTAAAAACTGCAAGTCCCCGGGCGAAGATGGAATTACAGCAGAGATTATGCAAGCCTGTGGAAAACCGCTACTTGAAGTCCTTCGGAGGCTCTTTAATTCAGTCCTCCATGGTGGCACTACTCCAGAGGCGTGAAACAAACGTTTTTACGTTGTAGAGCCATGCTGCAGCTATATTAGTAGTATAGTTGTAGCACGAATGGGTCGGCTCGACCGGGGAAGGACCACGCTCTCACAGAATACCAGCGTAAAATAGCAGCTTAATGCTGCTGTGTTTTGTATGGTGAGTGTAGAGAACCGGAGACCCATTTTACTGGAAACGAGAAATTCCATCTTAGTCCTCACGGGTGACAACGCGTCTGCATTTTGATTCGTAATCGAGGATAGATGTAGATGTCTATGGGCCATAGAAACCACTTACCATCAGGTGGGCTGTGTGCTCGTTTGTCACCCTTATCCCATAAAAAAAGCAGAAATCGGGTGGTCTTGTTATTCAAGAAAGGCGACAACGCTCTCTTGAAGATCTACATACCAATTTCCCTTCTAAGCCGCGGCTACGTGCTGTTTTCGAGAATCATTACGAACGTATATAGCAGTAGAACCAGAGAAATCGACATAGCCCAACGGATTAGTAAGCTGAAGTGGCAATGGACCGGCCATATAGCTCGAAGAACTGACAACCGATGGGGAAGATAGGTTCAGCCTCGTACCGGCAAGCGAAGCGTAGGGTGGCCTCCCAATAGATGGAGTGACGACCTTGTAAGACATGCTGGAAGTCAATGGATGCAAGTGGCTCAGGACCGGTCTTTGTGGCATTCCTTGGGGGAGGCCTACGTTCAGCAGTGGACTTGTGAAGGGCTGCATCATTACAACATTATGATGTTTATGATAGCTCAGGATCACCACAACCGCATCACAGAGACATGATCTGAACCAACGTCCGATCGGACATCGGATTGTTTCACTTAAACTATTTTTGAATAATGTGAATGAAAATAGAGTGTACTAGTTAAGTTAGCAATGTTGTGAGGACGAAATGCCTTGTTACCGATAAAAAGGGTCTCCGGTTCTCGTTACTTACTATATGAAACAGCAGCAATATGCTACTATTTTCGATAGATAGATAGATAGATAGATAGAAAATTCTTTATTGCACTCAAACAAACAAACATTTGGTACAAAGGCGAACTTAATGCCGAATAGGCATTCTCTGCCAGCTAACCTTTGGTAGTGTGGTAAGAGCTATGGGTAGAGCCGCAACAGAAAAAACTAACTTATTTTCACATATTATTCAAAAATATAATATAATATAAATATGTTACTTTATACATATATACACTTATACACACATATACACATATACATACATATATACACATGTATATATACATATTAATAAAAATACATACTATACCAATTTTTTTTTTTACATACAATCTAGTATAGGAAATTATAATACTATATAATTTAATCATTATAATTTAATCATTAATTAAGTAATTTTAAATAATGTGCCTCAACCTTACGTTTAAATGTATTTATTGAGGGAACATCTTTTAAATCTCGTGGAAGGTTATTCCAAAGTGTAATTGATGATACCGTAAAGGAATCCGAGTAGTATGTAGATTTATGCATCGGGATAGTTAGTTTTGTTGGTCATCGAACGGGATAAGCTTAAGTATGAAAAATGCTCTCCGAGTTGGTAATCTACGAAGGCATGAACCTTTCCCATCCAAATCGACTCATTCGTACTTCCGTTGATAACTTCCGAGAGCGTTCAAAATATATCATCGCATCGTGGTCAAAATATTATGTGGCGAGAAAATAGTCAACAACGCCACGTCCACGGCCAAATAAATTTAGCTGCATCGCATCCAGATTATCTATTAACAATACGAATCCAATGTTCATAATCAAAGTTTCGATACGTTAAGTTGATGTCGAATTGATTCGAATCAATTTTCATTAGGCTGAAAACTTGGACGCATTTTCCGATTTCCGCCGACACAAAATATCGTATTTCCTGCGGTCTGAGCACAGGCATCGTCGTCCGACAGAGCATTGCCAGCTGCACTTTTGTACAGATAACATTGGCCTCCATTGCCTTTTCTAACAGAAAATAATTAGCATCTATTAGCTTGCAAAGAAAATAAAAATGGGTTGGTATGCTTCGGGCTGACTTCGACTTTTCTTTAAAAAAATTATAGAATTGAACTTAAAACTAAATCTTAAGCGTCGAATGAAACTGGCATTTGTAAATATCTGTATAAACTAAAAATGTGCACGAATTAAACGTTTCTTTATTATTCCTTTCTATGAATTCTATCACCATATTACTAACAAATCATACAGTCTATCTAAGTCCACTGCTGAACATAGGTTTCCCGCATAGATTGCCTTATAGGGAGAATTATTATATAATAATCTACCGACTTCAAAAAGGAGGAGGTACTCAATTCGACGTGTATATTTTTTTATGTACCACGCATAACTTTTTACAGAGTAGTCAGATTTTGATAATTCTTTTTTTATTAGATAGGGTATACCTCGAAATTGGTCCCATATAAATTTGATCAAGGTCTGACCAATAGTTTTTGAGTTATCTTTAATAATATATATTGAAGTCGGTTGTACAAAATTTTAAATTTTAAATTATTATTATTATATAAAATATTTGTCATAGAAGCCACGCTCAGCAGGCGGGTTGGCAACCGCAGGGTTCAATTGTTTTTTAGTCATTATTAGGAAAATGCTGCTGCCCATCCCCTGTTTTAGTTTCCCTCTATTGCCTCTTACGACACCACCGGTTCTCGCTACTCACTATACGATGAGATAACATGGGCTAGTGGATTCTCTTACTCCGCCACTATACGTTTTTACTATTAAATATCTATCTGTTATTTTAGCGACATCCTCTTGGCCGATTTCGTCTACGGTGACATTTTTTCCGCATGTAATAGAAACATTATACTGATGTGTTTCTCATGGCGAGTGACAAACATCGAAGGATCTTTTTATTGGTTTTTTATTTAAGTCGTCATTGGTGATGTTTATCTGCATTTTGATTTTTAATTGAGAATAGATATAGGTGCCCGCGCATCTTAGCATCCACTTACCATCAGGAATATTGTGTACTCGTTTGGCATCTTTCATTCTATAAAAAAAATACACATATTTTGCACGACTTTTGCGTATACAGTGTAACAGAATAATTTTCTGCCTAAAATTCGTGATGAAAAATGAGAAATTAATCATTGACCGCATGTGGAGTGACATATGTAAAGCGCCTTAGTTTAAGAATTTATTTTTCAAAACACATCTGGCAGCCCCAACTCGCGTCGGTACATTCAGCGCGCCATTTTTATTTCATCATAATTCCGTTTTCAATTTCTAGCGAGAGCGGCAGTGGCGAGATTGGTGCGTAAAACTCGCGTAAACATTCGAGCGGTTGTGGAACAGTTACTCCCCACTGTGACCGGTTTATGTCGGTGCAGAGTGTAAGGAGATAAGGTTCTTTATGTGTGTAATCATTTTGTGTTACGACAGTCTTCGAAACTCGTGACTGTGACTGTTATTAAGCTGTTCCTTTTCCTCTAAGTTCTGCGGCTTGATTTAAATTTAGGGGTGTTTTTCTAACATTATAATGTTAGCAGTATTAGAAAAAACACTCCTAGTCTAGATGTCCGTTGTAAAATTTCGTATTATTATCTGTGTTCGGAATTCAAAATTTTAAAAATAATCGCAGATGGTAACGTGTTTAATATCGAATTGTAAATTTTTTTTCAACTCTGCATACCAACCTGGATTATTTTTGGTAGTAGTTCACAAGCTTTAAACGATAATATAATGGATAGCATAATTTTAAATTACTTTTAGGTGAATTTCAGAACATTCTGAATACTATTTAATACAAAAGAAACTGGCCATAAAGAAAGGAGAATTGAGAACAATTGTCTGTTTTCTATTTTCAACGTACACATTTACCACACCCATCCAATGAATTGGCGCCGAGTGATTACGAATTTAAGCAGTCACTGCTAATATGAATGACAACGAGTCGACCTACTCGACATTCATTTCCCTCGGCGCACCTCTCTTATAATAACTTACACGGCTACATCGCCTTAAGATACGAATATATGTATGTATATACGAGTAAGTATGCGACAACGAGGAGCCTCTTAATAATATACTTTAACTAACTCTCTAAATAATAAAGTAAAATTTTATTTATTATATTCGCATTCAGCCCGTTCAAGTGATTGCATTGGCAACGCGAGTCTTTTGATTTTTCCTTTTAAATCTTTATTTCATGAATAGAACGAAATTACAAGCGGGCTACAATTTTCGCTCGTTGAATCACCGAACAGCAACACGTTTGTACATTTTTGATAAAGGTGCAGGTTTTAGCGCCCTATAATTCAGATTCGATCCTTGAATGCGAGCGAACGAGCGGGTGGCCGAGGTTTAAAAGTGGCCCTTCAATCAGCCCTTTCTTGCGGGCATGCGCGGCTCCGAAGCACGAAACGGGGGGTGCGGAACGGATACGAGGACCTTTGAGCTCAGGCTCTTTGACACGAGCCACAGCCATACTCTTCAAGTAATGATTCATTCTTCTGATGACTGACGCAGCTAATGCGTCTGTTTCTCTTTACGCGGAATTTGGTTAAAGATCAAAAATACGGTCGTTTTAAATTAAATTCGCTCGACGCTTTCTTCTAGCGATCATTTTTTAGTATTATATTTATTAGCCATAGCATTCCTTATTTTCCTGTGTGGATTACTAAATGCACAATTGCTACCTAAATTCGATTTACGTATCATCTGCTTAAAAAGGTTTAAAATAAAGCGGATCAACCATCAAGCGACCGATAAACCTGACGACTTGTGAAGCTCAGCGCATCACTCCATAGCATAGAGTTCTCTAGAGTTATAATAATAGCAATAATCATTTATTATTTACGGCCCAACCAGATGAGAAAACTATATATATATATATATATATATATATATATATATATATATATATATATATATATACATACCCCATAATCATTTATTTCTCGGGTTTAAGGTAATGTGAGAGACTGATGCCTAAACTAGCCGGCGAACCCGTATTTTAGGTCAGCAGTTGTCGAAATTCACCAATTATTCAAAACAAAAGTGATCCACTTGCGATCTTGCGATCAATTCGCTTTTAAAGTTATAACTCCTTGCTTTGAGCCAAGTTCGTGAAGTTGTTAAATATTAACGTCTTCATTTTGTTTAATATACGATTAAAAAATTGCTTGATTTCTAATCAATTTAATTGATTCACAATAACCTTTGTGTTGTTCATTGCTTTTTTACAAGGGAATGTCTTCTTAAAGTTTGAATTTATTTTAATTATCAATCAGTTTGTGTGAGGTTACTTCGTCAATTTATACAAAGTAAACAACAGTTATTTATCCCACGGTACAAATGTTTTTAGCAATTATTTTAAATCAATCGGTTTCTTTTATTATTATTTGATCGAATTCATTATCAAATCATAGCAAAAACAATGTTTTAATTTGTTTAATTTAATGTAAACAATAAACATATCAATATAGACTTTCCCTATGCTTGATAAAGTTAGCAACTAAACGTAGTCTTTTATATACTCTTTGGTTGCGACCTCTTCTAACTACGCTGTGAAGTAGTCATTAGTAAAAGTTTGAAAAATTATTAAAATTAACTAATCCTTGAAAAACTTAAATATTTAAAATGAGTGTTTATATTAGATATGTACATGTAGTAAGCAAAAATATGAATACGACAATATAAAAAAAGTTTATAATACCAAATTATTGCCTTTATGATATATATTCATCCTTTGAAATCATATAAGTTTTTTACCATAAATGTAACAACTTAAAATCATTAAAAATGAAGTAGCTTAGTTAGTTGGAATATTTTGTGGTTGTACATTTTTTTTTTCATATTATTACACCGACTTTTGGAAAGCTTGTTTGTTAAATTGTTTTAATCTACTCAAACTTCTAATTAAAAGTTTGCTAACTTCAAAAGCTTATGCTTGGCCAGGCAGCTGCGTTAATTATTGTCGACAATAATAAGTACTTTGTATCACTTTGTCGTGACCTTTTCTTAATTTAGATGATGAAGAAAGACAAGTCTAATAAATTTTTCTAACTACATCGATGTCTCTTTCTTCTCAAAATAATAAAATATTAATTCCAAGCAAAAGTAATAATTCTATAAATCCGCTGTAGTAATAGCTTTATTTTTCTAAATTAAAAGCCTTAGTTAAACACAAAATATTGATTTTAGAACTGCTAAAAGAACTACTCACGAATATATTTGTGGAAGTGAAATAATTATATCAAGAATGTAGAGACATTCACTTAATTATGGGTTTTGCAATTATGAAATTATTTATACTACGAACTGTCATATTACGCTACCGTATTTTTTATAATCTTACATTATCTTACCGTTACCGTTGCCGTTACAGTCTATCAAAAGCGCTATACTGAACACGGGCAGGATAGGTTGCCTCATAAAAGGGATATTTGTCATAATTGCCGCGCTTGGCAGGCGGGTTGTCAACCGCAGTTTTTTCAGTTGTTGTTAAGAAAAGCTTAGAGCGAATATTAATTAAAATATCCAAAATTATACTATATAAATCACTAGCAGTATTATAATCTTAAATGCTACAAAGTAGTAGCCTGTTTTATATGTTTTCAACGCACTCTTTACTTCTTAAAACATACTGAAACGTTGCTTTATACTTTTCAATTTTCCTTATTTTATTCGAAAGTACAGAGCGTGCGTCCATAAAATATAATATATTCAGTTGATATGAACTCCGAAGGAAGGTCGTTATCATGTCAAAGAAACTATCACATTACCGGACTCAAAGATTGCGGTTTGTTTGATGTCAGTTATGGACGATGGATCCCTCTCAATAAATTGTATTACAATCTTTTTATAAAAATATTCAATCATATAACGGCTTCTAGCGTAAGGTGAGGTTTGAAACCGGATTAACAATATACATATGTGTTATCTTCAATTCAAACTACGTACGCACTACGTTCGTTCAGCTTATAGCATTTGTAGTATAGTATATTCTCGACCTATTTGAACGTACTGAAAGATCCAAGATAGGTGGAATATTAAATATATTATTATATTGGAATAAAACTAATTTTACGAATTTCATTCTTTACAGCAGTCATGGGGACTCAGTACCCCCGTGACTATGAGGGAGTTCTGTAAAGTGCCCGAAACGTCAGGAATTAAAAAAAAAAAAATTAAACGCGAAAAAATCCGTCAAATTAGTTTTATTCCATGTGTAGTATTCGCGTAAATTATAAGACATCGTAATTATTATATTATTTGAAATTTTACGGCTATTAAATATATAATATAGATTAAAAATATAATAATCGTATCCTTTATGATATATGTCCCATGAGTATCGTAAGAAGTGACTATAGGACTTAAATATATACCTTGACCGTTGACCGTTGTAAAAATATCCACTGCTCCATATCGTCCCGTGGGTGTCGTAAAAGGTGGCAGAGGAAAACAAGCCCGAAGGTGGACAGCAGCGTTTTCCTATTAACTACTAAAAATTAAGAAACTGCGGTTGTCAAATATTCCCCAAGAGTCCTTCGAGAAAAGAGCCTACTATTTTTTAAAAGGCCATTACCCTCGTGTTGCAGTTGTTCATGGGCGGCGGTAGTCACTTACCATCAGGTGAGCCACATGTTCGTTTCTCCTCTCTTATATAAAAAAATAGGCAAGACGCAAGAGTCCACCCACGCAATAACATAATATGGAGTATTAGATTCATTCACTCCGCCATTACACGGCGGCATTGTTTGCTTTTACAAAATGCATATTGTTTCCGATCTGGCTGCAGTTCTCTTAAGTTATTTACTGTAGGACATGACCCTGTGAACATAAGCATAGAAGACTAATTTAGTGTTGCTTAATCGGTCAGCTCTCCAATCCTTCTAATAGCAAAAATAGTTTAAATTAATTTCAAAACTAGTTTTTTTTATATAATAAGGGTGGCAAACGAGCACACATTCCACCTGATGGTAAGTGGATGCTGTGGCCCATAGACATCTACATTTATGCTCAATTAAGAATCAAAATGCAGTAGCGTTGTCACTCCTGAGGACTGAGATGGAATGCCTCGTTTCCAGTAAAAAGGGTCTCCGGTTCTCTACACTCACCATACGAAACACAGCAGCAATAAGCTGCTATTTTACGCTGGTATTCTGTGAGAGCGTGGTCATACCCCGGTCGAACCGACCCATGCGCGCTACAGCCATAATATAGCTGCAGCGTGGCTCTAACATGTATAAATCACGTTTACCAATATCTGATCCCCACTGGAGCTTGTAATCAACAGAAATTCCGCGAAATACGATAAAATTTGAAAATATTTAAATGATATTTTTATTTTAGGATTTGAATACACGTGTACTTGTTTCATTGATATAGTATACGTGTACATTCAAATAAAAAAAAAATGAACATGAAGTTTCATCAATTCAACAATCGCAGGTATAAATTATATATTGATATTTTTTTAATTTATTACAGCTTTGGCGACGACTTAGATAGTACAAACTGTAAAAATATTTTTTCTGCGTTTATAAGCAAATTTTTTGCTGCAAACTATTTGGGAACAATATTTGGCCGGGCCGTTCCAATGCAATATATTTTCTTTTAAATTTAAATCGACACACTGAAAATCAGCGCTGTAGCTTCGACAACTAACAGCATGAGCTCAGTGAGATTCAAATATAATTTTTTAAATTATTAAACCTTTTTATGTTGTTAAGCAATATAATTGTGTTAATAAATTTTATTTGTAAGCGCACAATATTATGGCGTGTGTGTAATAAATGTTTCTTTCTTTCTTTCTAAACATCAATAAAGTATCATCAGCAAACAGATCAATCTCAGAATCTCAGAGATTTTTGTATCAGATTTTTAATGTTGACTATATTTTTTCTCAGGGATTACACCTATCTAGACTTGTAAAGTAAAACAATTTATCTAAGTACAAAATTTCATCTAAATCGCTTGTTCCATTTCTGAGAAACTAGTTATACAGTTGTTTCTTTTTTTATATTATTAAAAAATTTATTTGATTTGATTATATGTCGATAAAACAATGATTTACTGTAATAACACTGTAAGAAAATGTACAAAATTTATCAATAAATAAGTTTAAATGTTTAATTAAAGAAAAATTGTACAAAAGGGTTATTATAATATCAAAGAATACATAAGTGAAAAAAACCCCTGCGAATGAGGTGATCGCCATCATGCTGGTTCTATTAAAACTCATTTAAAATTTGTACAAACAAAAAAACGAAATTATTGTAAAGATAAATATGTTTAAAAAAAATCCCGCTGGATTTCTTGCTGGCTCTTCCCAGGACAGAGGTATTTTCCGCACCAGTGGTAAATAAAAAAATGACTTTCAATAAGTATTATGTAATAATCTATATTGAATAAAAATGATTCTATTCTAAATCAAACATTTTTTCGACCAAAGCTTGTAGTACGCATAATACGAGTACCATATTACCCGTAAACACCTAATTATAAAATTCATCGAAATCGTTAGAGCCGTTTTCGAATACGTGATCACAAAAAATATATATATTGCTCGGTAGAAGAAGCACGAGAGTAGAATAAATGCTGTAGAACAGCGGTAATTGAGACAAATGGTAGGTGTATTAAATAATCTATTGTGACCAGGATTAAGGAAGAAATAGTTCGGTAGTTTGGTCACAGAAAGAATGAATAAGAAAAAAAAGGTTTATCTAAGAAAAAAAAAAAAAGTTTATATTGTGGAATTGTGAAGCTACGCTAAACTAAGCATACGCTTACCCGACGAGCATGATTTTTGCGGAAGAAGCGTGAGAGAGGTGTATCAGGATCGTACCAAATGTAAATCCGTAGTCTCCCTTCCCCTCTGGGTAACAGGCGTGAGTGTTTATGATGATTATCATAAACAGTATAGTAATGCAGCCTATATGTGATGCAAGTCACCTCTCATTTCAAAACGTTTTTTGAGCTGAATAAATTTTGCTGCGATACCCCAAACCTACCTACCCTAAAATGATAGACTCCACATGTCCTGGAAATGTTTAGAAGTTCAGGTTTCCCTACGATGTGGTAAATCAGTTCTTGAAGTAGCATTTAACGACTTCATTGGTGCCGGTGGGAATCGAACTCGGTTTATGCCCTTATGCCCGGTCTACCACTATTCCATATTTTTCATATACTATATTATGAAGAAAAGTTACATACGACATTTTCAGAATGCGACTTTATTTGCAGTAATCACCCTGTTTCGCAAAATCTTGGCACGTGCTAGAGCATAACAACTCTATTCCCATGAAGTTATATTTTCATAAAAGGCACACAGAGTCACTTAAAAAGTCAAATGCACGTCTGTGAAATATATATCATGACGCACAAAAACGAAGAATATAACTTTTTATTCTGCTGACCGAGCAGACTGCATTCTTACTGCATATCAAAGCGTAAAATAACATTTCCTTAATACATCTCGAATGACGCCGGAGTTTATGTAAATTATAATACACGCCTGGAATATTTCGGTTCGCGCAAAAAGCTTCGAGTGCGGCTAATGCAAAAGTCGACTTGTTACGCATTCAAGCCGTGTCCCTATTAACGGACTGGTGTTAAAGATATTCCTTGTGAATGATACTTTCAAATTCGTCTGAAAGACGCCGATGATTTTAAAATGAAGACGAATGAGAGTGAAATGTTAATTTTTTATTAATGATGACTTGCGGAAATGGGTAATGAAATGGTTAAGGTTATTTTGATTAAATTTTGTTTTTTTTTAACACTTTTTTTAACGTTTTACCGATACACCTAAACCGAAAACGTATACATGCGCATTGAACTTAAAATATACCGCCGTACATTCTTGTAAATAATTATTGAATTAATAGTTTTAAAACTCGTTGCCGTCAACTGAATTTATGTACAGTTACAATACTGTGAGCGCTTACTGACACACCGTAGTGTAGTTCCGCTTCCTAGTTCCAAATTGACCAAAAATCAATGCACTGAGGTCACAATTTTGTGATATTCCACATATTTGGAACTAGAAATACCTTGAATATTATTAACTAAATTTATAAACTGATGTTTTCAATCACTACATGAAATTTTAATGTTTT
Organism: Parnassius orleans; assembly: GCA_029286625.1. Taxonomy (NCBI): domain Eukaryota; kingdom Metazoa; phylum Arthropoda; class Insecta; order Lepidoptera; family Papilionidae; genus Parnassius; species Parnassius orleans. The sequence goes on along the minus strand of JAGSMP010000182.1, from coordinate 86,968 downwards.
GTGTTTTGTAAACTGTTCTATTTCACGATACACGGTAATCCTTTGAAATATATATTTTTAAAATATTTTCTTTTTTGTGAAGTAACGTCTTCATAAACTGAACATGAACAAACAGATCTGAAATAATTGTTTGTCCAATGCAAACAATTGTTACGTAAAAAAGTCAAACTCGCAGCCCGGATCACACAACTAAACGCTGCACCACTGCGCCACCAATACACAAACCGCATCAAAAAATTTATTACATAATAAATTAAAAGATAAGGTTACATTATTACTAAATATATTTGTTTATTTTATGTTAATAGCTGAATAAACATTTATAATGTAAATAGCGGTAGCTCAAAGCGCGCAACTTAAATAAACATGCTCGCGATTTATAAAATTCGGGCATTCCACACATTTAAAGTAAACGGTTTGCTTCGTTGTTTGTAATTTCTACAGCAAACGAGTGAAATGGTTTGCAAGCATTTATTTGCCTTTTCCTCAGATTGCAACCAGTATGTAGTCTGCAAGGCAGAATTGGATAGCCTTTAATAAGTTAAGAGTGACATTTACCAACTAGGGCTACATCAAGAAGAATATTTTAATTTTGAAAACTACTTATATAATATTTCATCAGAGCAAAAGGAAAATATCGTAAGAAAACCAATTCGGCTTCAAGAGTGAAGTTTGCCAATTCCAAAATCTTTTCTCACTGTAAACTTCTGTATCGAGAATTATGAGAACTGACAAATTTTTTCAATTTCTTTCAATGCCCGACGAAATTACAAATTTTCATCACATTCTGAAAATAATACCTAAAAAGTTGCATTATATTTCATTTTTAATAAATTTAATATGTTCTTAATTTTTGTATTATAACTTAATCCCATATTTACTTAGTTATTATACATTTATTCTCGAATAAATAAGAGAATAACCAGATAACCCTCGAGGACTAAGATATAATGCTACTGTTACACATCTGTCGTCTGTGGCCTTCTTTGTTTGAAGTTGGTTGCAGATGTCTATAGGCTGCAGAAGCCATATTTATCAGATGGACTTTTACAAAGTTTCTCACTGTAATATCATAAGAAAATAATCCGCTGTATTAGTAGAATATCAAATTATTCATTCGTATAGAAAAATATTATTAAATTGACGTATTATAAAGTTTTTGTAAATAAATGTAAGAAACACGGTCAAAAATAAAATAAAGATAAATAATAAAATATAAACACAGCGGTGAAAATTCTTTAATTAACATGAGCGGTCAAAGTATTAATTTCACCATTAATTCTGAGTAATGGCGGTGCGAATAATTTAGGCGGAATTAGAATTTAAATTATATTTATGTTTTTGCTTTTTCATCCACATATTTCCGTATCTACTTCTAATTGGAACGAATGCTTTCTAATTATGATGAGCGGATATGAGAACAAATAGGGGTAGAGCTTTTAGTGATACGTTTTACATTTGAAAATCTTTATTATTACTTTTTTTATTCAATAATATAAAAACTATTAATTTATTAAGTATTAATTTATTTATTCACTATTAAGTGATGATTGACAGATTCATATAATCTTTATGTTTAATATAAGTAAACTAATTTCTTAAATACGGCACATCTTGTTAAGGACCTGAAAACTTGAAGCAAGAGTGTACAACCAGTGCATGTTGCCAGTGATAACATATTGATCCGAGACGTGGTTCTTCACTGTTGGCTGTATGAGGAAGATCAAGGTCTCTCAACGAACTCTCTCCTCTCTCTCGAGTAAATATCTGCATAGAGTGTCTCTTTAGATTGACACTCTATAGAGATATTTAGCAAGCGTATTTTGTTGCGTTTTGTAAGCGGACACACATACTTCTACTATATATTACAAAAACTATATTGGCTGCAAACCGCAATAGATAATAGTAATAAGTTGTAATTTGAAACACAAAAATGGCAACATGTTCTGTTAATGTTTACCATATATTGTTATTCACTTTTACTTTAGTAGAATCAGGTATTTATTTAAGGAAATTTAGAGTAAAAGTGTAACTTAATTTACATACTCTAAGCAAATTGGCTGAAATTTCCCCTGACAATGTGTAATATTTACTAATAACTCTTTTCCTTTTCTTTCCAGGTACGTATCTAAAATGATCTACATTAATGCCTTTGTATAAAGGTAAGTACTTACTTGAAAGTTATCATCGGTTCCTAAGGGAAAAACGAATCGAAAACAGCGATGCAAATACATTTACTATTTTTGCTTTCAGCATTAGTTGAAGTCAAAAAAAAATATTCAGCTTAGCTTATTTGAAGCTTACGAATGATAACATTTACTACTACAGATTCCAAAAGATAGAATTTTACAGAAAAACCGGAAAGAAATATTTGAGTTATTCATAACTGTATTTACTTTAGAAATTAGACGACTTCTGAAACTATTATGTGGAAATCATTTTATTCTTATTAGTTATTTGAAGTTGAGTTTTTCTAAGGACTAAGGATTATTACAAACTCAATGTAACAACTAACTTTTTTTATATGAGAGGGCAGCGCAGCAAACGAGCATGCGGCTCACCTGATGCTAAGTGGCTACCGCCGCCCATGAACAACTGCAGCCTGCAACTCCAGGGGAATCGCAGAAGCGTTGCCGCCCTTTTAAAAAAGAGTAGTATTAGTGTCTTAACGGATAATAAAATCGACTGAATGGATTTTTACTTCAAATTTAAATAGGCCTAGGAATAGGATAAAGTATTAATAAAAAAGAGAATTATTAAAATCCATCCATAATTGGCTAAGATATCGCGTAACTTATTTCCTATCAGAGGCCTCGACTATTTCAAGTCTTTCCATAAATCTCTAACAGAATTCCAGCGTGAGTGTAAAGATCTGGAGAGCCTTTTTACTGGAAACGAGACATTCCATTTTAGTCCTCAGGGGTGATTACACATCTGCATATTAATTCTTAAAGTTACAAAGTTACAGCCTATATACGTCCCACTGCTGGGCACAGGCCTCCTCTCATTTCTGAGAGGGTTTTAGGGCAAGGAAATGTCCGCCGCGCTGCCACAATGCGTGTTGGCGAACTTCACATGTCTTCGAAATTTTTGCAGGTATTTTTGACTATATTTTGACATGCAGGTTTCCTCACGATGTTTTCCTTCACCGCCGAGCACGTGGTAAAAAATGCTACGTGATAGTTGATTACTTACTTCATTGTTTATTAACTTTACAAAAGCTTAAGACGCAAAAATTTTCTTAGATATATATTTATGAGGCTTATTAAAACAATATTTTATAATATTGTTACCTTTGTATGTACGCAAAGTTTGAAGCCGTTCGGATATGGAGAAGTGGGTCAAAATAAGGTTCAAAGATTGCTTTGCAACAAACTGACTAACGAAGTTCTAAGTTCTGTATGACTGTTCCAGCTTGCTTGAATAATTTAATTGCACGTTCTACCATGCGTTGTATATTATAACAGAAAAATTTTAGAAGTTAATTTGACTAAAAAGATATTTCGGTTGTATTTTTAAGGAAACTCTTGATAAAAATGTCTCTAGAAATACATTTACGAGTATTATTTGTGATGAAAGTGTGATTGCATTCGATTGTGCACAATATTTATGAATTACGGTCGTAGGTGGCGTAAAAAGCGACAGAGAGAAATGAAACAGGGCATGGGCACCCAAACGTGCCACTATGGCAAATATCCCCCCTTAAGTCAATCTATGGGAGAGGCCTATGTTCAACGGTGGACTTGCGATAAACCCTAATAAATGATAAAAATAAATCCTTTGCAGTAATTTTTTATAAAATTAATAACAAAGCATAAAGAAAGAACGCCTGTTACACAGAATATTCTTCTGTGTAACAGGCGTAAGAGTTTATGTAATGTAATAGTAAAAGTAAATAAAATAGTTAATTAAAGACGATTAAAAAACTCAAATACCAATAAATATTAAGTCAAAATTCAAATTTGAGAAGTGAAAAATTAAAAGATACCCTTTAGAATATGGGTTATATATATTTATATATATTTAACATAATATAAAATTATCTACGGTCAAAAATTTCTCTTAATAATAAACAATTGCCTATAAACAATCTATTCAGGTTTTTAAAACACATCTTAATACAAACCAAAACGCCAAAGAAATCTCAATTTAAAATGAGTGAATACTAAATAAAAAACCTTCATGACCAATACGACAAAATTTTATTCATTCTTCCTAAATTGAACTTATAGGAAATATTGGAACGAGCATTTATCGCCTCTGAGAGCGGAAACCCAGCATCCGGCGTCCAAGCTTCTTACATCCCGCTTGCCCGCAGGACACCACCCGAAACGCTTCACAAAGGTCGATCCGAGCACTTGATAAACCGATTCCGGATGTTTTACTTTATTTACACCATCTGACAACGATAAATGGTCATGAAAAATGTATTTCGATGTTATTTATTAGAACTCTATAGATTGCTATAGGAATTTTCCAGATTGGATTTTTATTTTATTAACTTTTTGTTTAAAAACTGTTTGATGTATATATACTGTTTTCATGTATACCTTAAGCATTTTAAAAATGTTTATAGAAAAGAAAACAGTAGAAATTGATGAATTAATAATAACACTTCCTCCATTCTATTCTAATTTGGTAATTGCTCAATAACACAGGCACAAATGCAAAGAAAACAAACCATCATTTGTTAAGTAAGATACATAAAATGAGATAATAATTAGCACTCTGTATTCACTTAATAAAGTTGCTCCATCAAACATTATTAACAGCGCAGTAGAGATACTTACGAAGATATTTAAGCAGTGCTAAAAGCGCTAAAAGGTGTATATACCTTAATCCCACTTTCGATATCGATAAGCGCCTACTCTCGCCTCCGGATATAATATAAATAAGAATCACGTATGTAATAAGGCGGGATGGGAGCGCATTCCTTACACGTCCTGGGGCTTCCCCGGCTTAGTCCAACTTGGCCCATTATACGACCGACGAATATTCCCAACCGCGATGTTTTGACCATCCATTACTAAATTTAAACAGCTCCGTATTGGATAAACATTCTCGTTATTGCTACAGTTTTCACGGTCTAACAACTTCAGTGTCTGTTATTTTATGAGGCTCTTTTGTACGGATGTTATAACTTTTCTTTTTTACTAAGCGTTTGAAAAGTTCAATGAATCTTACAAGATTTTTATTTCAACTCATATTTTAGAAATTTAAAAAGTTTTGAAATAAAGCGTTTAGTGCAACGGTGTGTGTCCGTGACTTTGTTTGCATGAGGCATAAAATAAATATATTGTATGTAAGCCGTTTGTGATAAAATAAAGACTAAGCTGATTTGAGATTATTTTTATAATCTATGAGAGATTTAGTTGCCGACTAAGCTTTAATCATTTTTAATTTAAATCCGGCCATACAAAGAGAACTTTAGCATCATATGCTATCAAAAATCGATTTTACAAACGTAGTAATAATGCAATAATTGCAAAATTATTGCATTAGTGTTAATTCCGCTGTACAAGAAACCTATAAGTACAGGTTTATTTTTCAAAGTGTAGCCAAATTTTAAACTTAAGTTCAAATATATAAATAATGACATACCGTTATTACAGGTTTTGAAAATACGAGTAAATAAGGCTTCTACTTTTATTTGAAATTATTCCAAATTGAATGTGATTTATGGGCATCAACGTTTTTGCCTACTTATCGACACTTACGAATGCGCAGTAAAATCAGTTAAAATAATGCATTACCACGCATTTTGAATTTAAAAGATAAAAAGGACAGAATTTTTGAGATATTTTTTAAATTAATTTTTCTTCACCATTTGCCACCATTAATATTAATTATAATTTGAATATTAATTATAATTTCAACACATTTCTTAACTTTACTATAAGAAAATAAACGTTCCCACGATACAGGTGAAAAACCTATTTTGGGGTTTTTAATAAGAAAAATAGGAAATGATTGTAACGAAACATGTTAAAGAGAAAAATCATATTACATTTACATAAAAATAAATTACGTCTAGATAATTCCATGATTTCGTGATGAGCGACGAAGCCACACCGGTAATGGGATCCTCACCCGTGCAAAACAACTTTTTTTATTGCAACAGACGTGAAATAAAATCAAATGATTCGAATGAGACGAAAATGTCTTCATAGGGTTTTTAACAGCCTGCCAGTGTACTCTCGAAAATGTCCCTGCAAAATATTTAAGGCGAAAGAAAGAGGATTTGCAAAACAGGAAAAGGTTGAAATAAACAACGTGTTTCTTCATGTATTTCCTTTTTCTTTTTTTATAGAATAGGTAAGAGTGACAAACGAGCACACAGTCCACCTGATGGTAAGTGCGTGCTGTGGCCCATAGACATCTACATTTATCCTAGATTAAGAATCAAAATGCAGATGCGTTGTCAACCCTGAGGACTATGATGGAATGCCTCGTTTCCATTAAAAAGGTTCTCCGGTTCTCTACAGTCACCATACGAAACACAGCAGCATTAAGCTGTTACTTTTCGCTGGTAGGTATTCTGTGAGAGCGTGTTCCTTCGCCGGTCGAGCCGACCCATTCGTGTTACAACCATAATATAGCAGCAGCGTGGCTCTACCACCTATAACGTCCTGCTTATTAATGTTTTTTTTAATAAAACTGAAGTGAAGTTTGTCTGATTGCATCTACTGCAGTCCATGGACACCTGTAGCCAACTTCAAACAAAGAAGACTACAGATCCATTGTCATCTCTGAGGACTTTATTATCTGCAAAAATTTAAGATCTTTATTGTCGGCAAAAATAGGTAATACCTACCTAGACGGACTTTTAAACATAAAAAGAGTACTACAACTAAATAAAAGCCAGATTAATGAATGATTATTAAAATTTTGCACAAATAAAAGCGTGAGTGGGTAACACAAAACATGTTAAAAAGAACATTTTTCAAGTAAATTATGTAGTAATCAATTTTCGCCATCTACCACTAGTTCTTATAAAAAAAGCTTAATTCAAAAAATGATACACAAATAAATAAAAGTACAAATTGAAAAGAATTTTTAAATTTCGAAATATAATTAATCAACCCACTTAACTAGTCAAAATACAATTAAGACCATTACCGTTAATTGGAGCTGCGGTTATCGTGTAAAATGGGCACTGCCTGTCATCGAGTTGCGAGAATCAGGTCACGAGCAAACAATATTCACATGACAGTGGTAGGTAGTGAATTTGTCACGTAGGTATAGGACAATTGATAAAAATCGATTATAGTGAATTCTTTTTGGATCACGCAAAAATATCATTATTATATATTATATATTTAAAGCCTATTAAAAGTCCACTGCTGGAACATTGGCCTCCCCTATAAATTGCTAACGCGGCAACTATAGCAAATATACCTTATATTTGCTATAGTTGCCACGCTGTACAGGCTGATTAGTAACCGCAGTCTTTAAAAATTAGTGGTTTTCAGTACAATAGCTGCTGCCCATCTTGTGTTTCATTTCCCTCTGTCGCCTCTTACGACCCCCACGAGATGATATGAGATGAGAGAATCTGCTAGTAAAAATATACTTCGTAAATATTAATAGAATATAAATATACCTTCTTCTTATCAGTACACACTGCGGAACATAGCCTCTATTATATTTTTTTTTTAAATTGCCATATTCGCCAAGCCTGTCAGGCAAATTGGCGATCGCAGTACAAAACGTTTTGCACCTTTGACACTATCCCGATGGCACAGATGAAATTGCTAATTGCAATTGTAAGTGCTGATTTACCACGTGCTTGGCGGTGAAGGAAAACATCGTGAGGAAACCTGCATGTCTGAGAAATAAAATATTTCGAGGACATGTAAAGTCCGTAAACACACACTGGGGCTGTGCGGCGAAGTAATCGCTTAATAAACATAATATCTAATGTATAAAAGTTAATTTTTGTTTGTTCGTATTTTATGCGCTGTCATACCGTTCAACAGATTGCGCTAAAATTTTGTCAACTTATTGCTTGCACTTGTGAGAAGGTTATAGGCATATTACAACTAACTAACTACAATAGGTGGCGCGCTTATCGTACCGACAAATTTATTTGAAAGTTATACATCCTAATTAAACAATATAACTCTTCCAAATTTAAAACGATATTCCGACAATTATTTTTTCTGTGGCAGCATCGCGCCGGGTGTCAGCTAGTTAGCTAATAAATTTTCTAAGTGGTACGACCCTTATCTGTTACTGTGTGTCTTACTCTTAATAGGGATTTAATCAATTAAGCCAAAACTTAAAGTTAAAAAGGATAAAAAAAAATATTAAAAGAAATCATTAGGAAAGTTTTAGTACGCATAAGCTTTATACTTTTCTACCTCTACTCTTTTGCATAACCTCTACTCTCTCGACATTTATATACATAAGAAACAAGTGAAATAAAAAAAAATTACCACGTTTTTTATAATATTCTTGCATTGTCATCCGAATTGGAGCTATATTTAAAATTTCAAGTTTTCAGCTCACCGGGAAGTTAGTTTAAGATCAATTACTAAATTCTACCCGGAACGACAGACAGACAAACAGGAAAGTGACGTAATAAAAACGTGGTAAATATAGAATCATTTTAGTACTAAAATACAACAAAATATCTAGAAGACGAATTGGAGCTCTAATTCAATTATAGGAAAATATGAAACGATTGAGTAATGTTTTTAAAAAAAAAACATTTTTTTTACTTTAATGAAAAATACCACTTTAAAGCTAAATATTTCGCAAACGGACCCCTGAATCGAAAAGATGTTGTTCCACAGCCCCAGTTTTTTTAAAAGACCTATATATATGGAATAGACGGATAAAAAAAATCATCCACCATTTAATTGTATGAGAAGTACCTAAAATAAAAATGTTTTTTAAGATTTTAATTTCACAATTTTCTAAGCGTAATTAATATCTATTTTATTAATACTATTTTTATTAATACTATGCCAAATTACAGATTTGTAGCACTTAGGGTCTCTGAGTAAAACCGCGGACGGACGGACGGACGGACGGACGGACGGACGGACGGACGGACGAACCCTCCTTGTTGTGTAACTACGGAACCCTAAAAATGAAACAATTTTCTTATCTGTCCGCAGGATATCAGGCTTATTTCATTGGCAAATAAACCAGAAATAAGCACGTTAAGATAAAACCCACGCAGTGTGGTATGGTGTCAACTGATAATAATAAATTATATTCATTTACAAAACGATACCATACGCGCGGTTTTATTTGTACTATTATTTTCCAAATATAATTAACTTGCAAACAAAGTTTATATTTAATTGTTGTAACTTTTGTCACAATGAAAACACAGGAAACAACAAAGGATATTGTTTTGTCTTGCATGTCACATGTGATATATTTCTACATATCTATGAACCAACTGTGCTATTGTATTTTTATTTTCTAATGTCTAGAGTATATATATTATATCATTAATTTTCTTTTTAGCATCGTTGCCTATGCATCTTATAAAGTCGATTGCTGGAGTCCTTTCTGTTATCATGTTTGACAAGGCCACTGCTAAACATGGGTCTCGTCGAAGGCACAAAGCACGGTCGTAAGCCACCAGCCTCCATCGAATTCCTGCATCACTTATCAAGTCATTCTTTATCTAGTGAGAGTTGCCCTACACTTCGCTTACCGATACAAGGCTGTCACTAGAGTAGCTTTTTTGCTCATCGGTCGTCGGTTTGGCCAGTCGGTTTTTCGAGCTATATGGCCGGCCCATTGTTACTTCATTTGGTTTCCTATGGTAATTAATAATTATATTTATATTTTTAAACACTGCCTGCAACGAACAAAGTTGACGTAGAATATTAATAGGATAACCGGGTTGTAAATAGTTTTTAATGATCTATTGCTGTCGTGCTGTGTCCGAATGACCGCGGTAGATACCCAGAAGAAAACTGCAGCTTAAAAACTATGAAAAATAATGAAATTATCATTCCGTATTCTCCTGTTCCCTCCTTCAAGACAGGATCGATTATAATATTTTTATAAGAACAATATAACAAGGATTTTGGCTATGCCTGTAGGCTTAAATATTTGCTCTAATGTCATTAACTAGGGAGAAAATAGAGTAAAATACGCTTGTCTGAATTAAACGCCACCTGGATAATCTCTTAAGATGTCTAGTGGAATACTTCATGATTAAAAGGAGGTAGCGTTCCTTTTCCGTTTAGAAATTAATCTAAGCAGGTATCAACCTCTTTCTATTACTGCCGATACACAAGTGCATCAGCTGTGTTCCGGTGTAAAGGGTAAGAGAGCAATGATAATTGCAGATTATGAGGCATTTCATTTTAGTCCTCACAACACATCTGTGATCTTTTTCAAATTGTTCTCAGGCTTTCTATCGCCTGCAGTAGCTACTTAATATCAGGTAGACCGTTAGCTCATTTTTCCCTTATATAATATAAAATTAAAAGGACAATTATGAGTGCCTGACGCGGTTATTGCTAGTGATAATAGAAAGAATAAGTAAATTAAGTTTTTTTTTATAGAATTAAAGTGACAAATGAACTTACAGTCCACTTGATGGTAAGTGGCCACTGCAAGCCGTGGGATACGTTGCCACCTTTGAATACTAAAATGAAATACCTCGCAGCCTGTATTAATGCTGACACTTTTTGCCCTTCAGTCCGGAACACAACAGTGCACGCACTGCTAATAGTGGCAGAAATAGATAAAGGAGTGGTTGGTACATATCCAGACAGACTTCTAGACAGATAAATTGAAAATTTAATAAACCCCCGTAAAGATTTTCTTTAATCATAGCTAAGAACACTCGATCAAGTCACCTTTAAAAAAAAAACTAAATCTAAATCGGTTCATCCGTTTGGGAGCTACAAAGTCACAGACAGACACTCAGATACACAGATACACAGATACGCAGTCACACAGACACACACATACACACGTTAAACATATAACACCCCTCTGTTTGCGTCGGGGGTTAAAAAGGAGTCCTACTAGCCAATAAATGTATCATGTTAACCATTAAACTGCAGTTGTACTACAGTTCTTCATATATATAAACTTAATTAAGTAGTGGAATTCATTAATTCATTCTTCATTGATTGACTCTACAATTAGGTTAGTGCACTTTTCAACACGATTTTGTTCCTAAATTACACTAATTTCTAACGATCCTACATTATAATCACTATGAAGTTGTTGTTTGTAGTAATTACGGTAAATACGGGTTTTATCGGCTGTGCTTATCTCTATGCATATGCCTATACAATCGGACAACCCTTTGAGGTTTGTGATTGCTAGTGATAGGCAATAAAGATATGTCAATTGCTTTAAATTTACCGCATGAAATAAACTCACGGCCCGCCATTTTGGAGAAAAAAGCTATAATAAATAATAACTAGATTTAAAAATGTGAACAGGGAAACTATAATTGATTTAAAATGAATTCACGCCTATTCTAATGCTAATATGGTTGATATTTTGGAAACGAAAATTTTCTATACTTTAATTCAAATAAAATATCTGAAAAAACTCCTAAAGATTCATCACATTTAACCTAAACATGCCTTGCCTCTTTAACGGCTACTATAGATACCTAATTAAATTCAACGCAGAAATATTTTGTTAAAAATAAGTGTTAAAGCAGACAAAAGTTTGCAATGAACCCTTTCCAAGTTGTTAATTACGTACTTACTAATATCTCTTTCTCCAATAGGGCTTACTATATCAACGTTTTCACAACTAAGCTTTTAATAAGTCCTCAATATTCTTACACAGTCACGTTGTGAGATGTCTCTACGATAAAATTATTCTGTAACAACATTATGTTTTCGTAGTCTATCAAGTTCCCTGTTTGGGACATGTTTAACTTCATTAAGCATAATACTCGGTGCGCGCAACATACTCGTTTAAGTTCAATCTAAGTTGCGGGTAGGATGAGTTTACGTGTGAATAAATTATCTCGCAGTTGGCAGTTCGTAGTTTGGTGTGAAACCTCGGCGTCGTAGAACAAATTCCTTTGAATAACAACTGTGTATGCACTTGTACGTGACTGCTAGTTAAGAACGGAATATAGGAAATCAGTTGTTTACTGTATGACTGCATGGGAAGTCTTGAACTTGCGATCGTGTATTAGGTAAAACGAGGACATGCTTTATGTAATATGTAAGGTTAAGTACTAATTTATTTTTTCCAGTAACCTCTTTGCCTTTATAAGATTTTATTTTCTTATTTTTTTTTTATAGGATAGGGTGACAAACGAGCACACAGTCCACCTTATGGTAAGTGGTTGCTGCGACCCGTAGACATCTACATCTATCCTCAATAAAGAATCAAAATGCAGATACGTTGTCACCCGTGAGGACTATGTTGGAATGCCTCTTTTCCAGTAAAAAGGGTCTCCGGTTCTCTACACTCACCATACAAAACACAGCAGTGTTAAGCTGCTATTTTACGATGGTATTCTGTGAGAGCGTGGTCCTTCCCCGGTCGAGCCGACCCATTCATGCTACAACTATACTACTAATATAGCTGCAGCATGGCTCTACCAATTAGTATATAAGTCAATTTATAATGTCTATAAATTGATAGTGTTATAAATTGACATGATTAATTCATTGATGTCAATTTATAATACAACAAATGCTGTCAACGCCTTGGGTCAACACTCACGGTCAAAATTAATAGCTAAAACGTAGTGATCAATAATATAGTCTTTGGTAATGGCGGTCTTTGTAATCGGCAAAAATGACACATGTGTTATAATGTAGAAATACAATTAACTAACGTTATCGCACATTTTTATACCATTATATAACGGAATTTTACTCGTTCTTGGTCCATCAATTCAAGATTTTAAATATACAATGATTTTAAAAAAACTGTATCCGTGACTGGACGTCGCTGCTGGTGATAAGAGCTTTGGTTCTTTTCTCGCTCAAATGCTAAGTATGGCCATTCAGCGAGGAAAAGCAGCAAGCGTTCTTGGCACCATACCACGGGGAGTAGGACTGTATGAAAATTTAAGTTAAATAGTTAATAGTTACTTTAAGTTAATAAGTTAATAGTTTTAGTTTTTCTTTATTATAGTTTTTTTTTAATATTGTAACGTAACCGTAATTAATTAAATTATCTTTAATTAATTTTATTAAAAATCTCCTAGCTGATTCGATCGAGCCAAATTTACAAGTCTTACTAAAGTTCAACATTACGCGGTGGTAGGAATCCCTTTCTACTTAGGAGTCCGTTTGGGTAGATAACACCTTGTTACCAATTTCTGCCACCAAATAGCAGTGCTTGTTGTGCTGTACTCCCGTCTGAAGGGTATATAGGAGTTTAGTTAGTTTGTTTTATTATTTTTCTGCAGTTTAATTAAAAACTGAGGTGAGGTGAGGTATTCCATCTTAGTCCACGGAGTTCATAACGCATATGTGGTCTTTTTTGTTTGAAGTTTTTTGAATTGTAAACAGTGTACATGCTGGCTTACAGTATGCCCAAAACGCCAGCATGCTAATTTACAAATTACAGTTTTAAATAATAAGTATTAATACATGATACATGTCAAAAAGGTCAAATAAATTAAAGAATACATGTCCAATAGATCAAATGCGGCGGCCGCCACAGAAGGCGCGGCCGCCGCCGCATCCCCTCCACATCTCAGCCCTGCCACTTCGGAGCAAATAACCCCATTCTGCTTAATATCGTCGGGCTATCTATTCTATTATGGATGATTGCTAGGTAATATGTTATCAACTGCATAGTTCGCCTAAGTTTAAGAGTGTCCAAACCCACCATACCAGTAGCAAATAAGGACGGATATAGATAGGGGTAATAACCGTAATTCTGCTTATGTAGCCATCGAGCAAATTTGTGCTGTATTCTCTCTATTATCAAAATATATTTCTCTTCATAGGGATTCCATACAATGGCACCGTATTCTAGCTTACAACGAACATATGCATTGTAAAGTACCAAAGCGACCCCTAATTAAAGAACCCTTAATAGGTAATTTAAAAAAAACTCGACAAGTTTCGGGCAAAGCCTATCACCGTCAATTTACGTAACAAGATAGACGTAGACCAGGTCAAATGCTTTTTTTAAATCCAAGAAAATGTTGGACGCAGATGTCCATGGACTGCAGTAGCCACTTACTATCAGGTGAACTGCAAGTTCGTTTGTCACTTCAGTGTTATACAAAACATAATTATGCTCTTACGTTCTAAATTATTTTCTACCTGGCTGCTGCTCAAATTTGAACTTAGGGCCTTGGTTGCCTTCAGAAGCTAGATACTTTAACCACTAAATCTATTTAACTAAATCACACTATTGTTAAATGATCATAATCGAAAACACAAGTTGCACAAACAAATGCATAGCATTGCTAAATATTAGCAAGCAACCTATTGCTTAAATAAGACTTGGCAACTTTGGCTATGGATAAGCTAAATAATAAGATTATTTTTATTTTTACTCTTTTATTTATAATAGTGAAATATATTTCAAAAATTATTTGCAACAAGCTGAATATCAGTAGAGCACATACGATAGCTGCTCTGACAGCAGTTCGCCCGAGTAACTGCATAATTAACACGCTAATGGCCACATTGCAAATAAAGTCCGAATTATTGCACTACAACTTTGCCTACACGCTTCCAATGTAAAACACGTCGGTTTAATGCTTTGTCGGTCTTAGATATTTAAATATTTATGCCATTTCTTAAGGCATATTTCCATGACACTATCCTACGTGATAGTGCCACGCAGCAGTTGTATTATATATGTATATAGTGTGGCGAACCTCAAAGTCAGGCATACCTCAAAACCTCAAAACTAGATTGTACAATCAGTGCGTGTTGCCAGTGATGCCCTATGGATCTGATACGTGGTCCTTCACTGCTGGCCGTATGAGGAAGCTTAAAATCGCTCAGCGAGCTGTGGAGAGGGCTGTGCTCGTGGTTTCTCTGCGTGATAGACGTAAAACGGAGATATCCGCAGTAGAACCAGAGTAACCGACAGAGCCCAACGGATTATTAAGCTGAAGTGGCAATGGGCCAGCCATGTAGCTCGAAGAACCGACAACCGATTGGGAAGAAAGGTTCTCGAGTGGCAGCCTCGTACCGGCAGGCGAAGTTTAGGGCGTCCCCCCACTAGATGGAGTGACGACCTGGTAAGACATGCAGTAAGTCCATGGATGCAGGTGGCTCGGGAGCATGCTTTGTGGCGTTCCTTGGGGAGACTTATGTTCAGCAGTGGACTTGTGAGGGGCTGTAATGATGATGAAGATGATGATAGTATGGCGAAGAAGGACCACGCTCGCACAAAATACGATCATAAAAATAACAGCACAATACTTCCATGATTAAATAGTGGTAGCGAGAAACAGTGATCTTTACTTTTGGTAATTAGGTATTCCATCTTAGCCTTCCATCTGCATTTTTTATATTTTTATTTCGCAGTAAACGTGCTCAGATTAAAAGTCTCCTTCAAATAATCAAAAATATAATATTATTAATTATTTCATTCATTGATTTTATGTGCAGATTTATCTCATGTTCGGCGGTGAAGATAAAACATCAGAAACAAAATATTTCGAGGGCATGTCCATAACCCTTCAGATATGACTGAAGGCTTATGCCCAGCAATAGAACGTATAAAAGCTATATCTTTACTTTTTACTTTTACTTTAATGCCCAAATTCAAAAGCGAGTGAAGGAGCCTTGTTTCATATTTTTTTATAGAATGTGGGTGAAAAACGAGCACACAGTCCACCTGATGGTAAGTGGATGCTGTGGCCCATAGACTTATATTACATTTATCCTCGATTAAGAATCAAAATGCAGATACGTTGTCACCCCTGCGGACTAAGATGGAATGCCTCATTTCTAGTAAAAAGGGTCTCCGGTTCTCTACACTCACCATACGAAACACAGCAGCATTACGCTGCTATTTTACGCTGGTATTCTGTGAGAGCGTCGCCCTACGTCGTGGTAGAGCCGACTCACTCGTGCTACAACCATAATATAGCTGCAGAGTGGCTCTACCACTAGTAGTTGTGTTCCGGTTAGAAGAGTGAGAGTACCAGCATAGCTGCGAAATATAGGACATGTATCTTAGTACTCTGAAGTAAAAAGTTCCTAAGGCTTTACAAATTTAGTCTTAGCTGCAGATGTGCTTAGGCAGAGCAGACACACCATCTGTAGATTCATTAGTCATTGAATTGACAAAAATATCAGAGTTTGAAATTAAATTTAAATTGTCTTTGATATCACATTATAAGTTTAACTTCATATCTAATGCGTGTGCTAACTGAGAGTTTTAGAAAATATTTTACCATGCACGGTTTGTAAGTCACGGTTAACTACGTTTGTAGTTAGTCCGGGCAGCTAAAAGGCCATTACTGGACGTCCTATGAATAATTTGTACTCAGAAGGCTTGCGACACGAGTAATGGGGTGAAATTATTGTGCCTGCGATACTCGTTCCGTTCACCTCGGTCACAAGCTAATACCCACCAGTTCATTTATTCATTCGGTCTTGAGGGTACGGTAATTTTGCGTGTTTTATTTATTTTAATGAAAAAAAACATGCGTGAATGTCGTGGAACACTCGGTTGGAACGAAGTTCCTTTCGTAGTATATTATTATTGATAAAGTCAATCAATATATTGTTGATTAACAAATACAAATAAATGAATTACTAGCGTCTATTAAAATGAAGCGTCGTTTAAAATAATATTTCTTTCATGGCAAGATAAGAAAAAGTGCGAGGGAGATGGATATTATTCCATCTCGCTCGCACTATAGAAAGGGGGTCGTGACGGAAAAATCTTACACTTTTTCTCGCCTAGCCCCATCCGTCAAATTCGTACCGTGCGATAAGGAACTTCGTTCCAAAAGTCACATTAAAACATTGAAAAACACAGTATACATCCACGAAAAATTGCACTATATGGTACAATTGTGTCGAGGATATAGTAGTGTTGAAAACATACGACAGCAACAATGTAAATCACTCGTAATTATGTAGCTGTTTGGGTTCCCTGAAGAGGTTATACAAGATCAGGTACATTGACAGAAATACGGGTATAAAAAACAGATTCGATAAATAACATCAATTATAAGCTGGTGTTTGACTAAGATTTCACTTGATGATAAGTCGTAAATCGCACTAGTCTAGAAAAGCCTATTATTCTTTCTGAAGACACCCGTGTCCAATTCTGGCACAGACTGATGCAAGGTTTTTACTTAAATTCTTTGCTGTATTTATTAAAAACGACGCAGTATAACGCTTCATCTGTAAGCTCAGTATGTCCACAACGAAAGGATTGAACTTCGTCGTGCATGTTGTAATCCGATGATGCAAAAGAAATGAGCAAAGTAAATTAAGCTATTCCTGCACGCATATCCAACAAAATTCACTCGATGAGTACCTTACGCCTATGCTAGAGGTTAAGAATTTAGTGGAGTCACAATCACTAATAACACTCTCTGCCCGTTTCGCTTTTTATTTAGAAGCTGTTAGTTGGTGTGGTGTAAATATAAAAGTTAGTTAAAGTTACAACCTATATACGTCCCACTGCTGAGCACAGGCCTCCTCTCATCTCTGAGAGGGTTTTAGGGTAAGGAAAGTCCGCCGGGCTGCCCCAATGCTTATTAGCGAACTTCACATACATTAAAATGTTTTTTTATTTCTCAGACATGCAGGTTTCCTCACGTTTTCCTTCACCGCCGAACACGTGATAAATCAGCACTTAAAATTGTAATTAACAATTTCATTGGGAGCCGGCGGGGATCGAACCCGGGTTGTTCACGTACTGTGAAATTTATAGCGAGCGCTTCGCCCCTGAGCTACCACGGCTCAGGGGTAAATATTATAAAGCTGCTAAATTTCTACAAACTGGACTGATTTCAAAACTAATAATTTATAAAATTATAAAATTAGTTTCATTCGATAGGTATACCATATATAGTAAAAAAAACTTTTAATTTTAATACGAACTTGTTGCATTAACGAAAGAAATTTTTATAGCTCTGTATCGTAAAAACTTCTTTATAAACTTTTGTCTTGCCATAAATTATTCTATTTAATTACTCCTGTAGAACTGTAAAGAGTTCGCGATGTTAATAGTCTTGCTCTGGTATTTTTGCAGTGAATTTGGAATTGTATGGTTATAATTAAGATTCTTTCAATGTCTATGGACGTCAGAGTTGTACTAAAACGATGCAGTAATAAAAATTTAAGGCACATGGCGCCGGCAGGCCGACTGAATTTTAGTTTTGTGTACAAATTTTACATTATGAGTTACTCGTAACAGAATAAAACCATGAAATGCTCCATGAATTTTCTATGCTAATTATATATTATCATAGAACATTAATGGATATCGTTATGTCTAATATGATTACTATCTTCTATATATTATGTGCTATAATGTGTGGTATATATGACTATCACTATCACTGACTATCGCTGACTGACTCATCAAGAGATCTCTAAAACTATACACCCGATTGACTTGATAGTTACTCATTTCGCAATGTAGACGCTCATTAAGAACGCATATTACGATAGTCCGATAAAAAAATATTTTAGATGTAGGTTCCGCATTAAAATATTATCGTGCGCCCAGCGAAGCGAGCGGGTATCAGCTAGTACATTATACGTACCTAATAAAGGTATTCCCAAATTTTTTCTAAAAATTAAAGGACTGTTAAAAAAATTTACAACATAGAACAATAAAGCAATATAATATGCTGTTCGAAAAATATAATTATAAATATATAATCTAAGCAAGGTACGAAGTTGTTAACCTCATGATAATTTAACCTAGCAGAAATTAACGAGTCGCTGCTTTCATATGCCGATTTGGGCAGTGGTTCCTAGAATCGTGGTTACTCCGAAGATAAGAACTAAATAATGATTTACGATCTGACAAATTATAGAAAGGAGGGTGCATAAGATATCTATATGTATAAAATAGTTAAGACATTGATAGAACTGGCATAACAAATTAAAAGTCTGAGAAGTCTTCATATTATTACTAAATAAAGTTCGTATGAAACTTTAATTTCGAAGCCGACTTTATTTGAATAGTTAATTAATATTCCATTACAACCTATAAAAGTCCACTGCTGAACATAGGCCTCCCCTATAGATTGCCTCATAGGGGGGATTTTGCCATAGTTGCCACGCTTGGCCTGCGGGTTGGCAACCGCTGTTTTTTATTATTTTGGATTGTTATCAGGAAGATGCTGCTGCCCATATCCTGTTTCAGTTTCCCTCTGCCACCTCTTACGACACCCACGGAATGATATGGGGTAGTGGATATTCTTTCACCGCCACTACACGGTATATTAATATTTATAATTTTAATTAATATTTATATTTCATATATTTAAGCCATGGTAACTCTGGGACTGGGTGGTCACTTAAATTACATATTATACGAGCAACCCGAGTTCGATCCTCCCCTGCACCACAGGGACGGCGATGAAAAAACCTCGTAGGATAATATTTTAAATCAAATTATTTCAGCGACATGAAGTCCGCCAACAGGCAATTAAACCACGCGGTGTCCTGCATCATCATCCAAAAATCCCTTAGAGTATAAATAAGCATCCTATAAATACTCTAAGAAAAATCCCCCTTAAAAATAAAATGAGACCTTTACCGAGCAGTGAAACATACATATGTGGGCTGTTATATTACTGTTTGTACTCTTGACATTTGTATCGAAATAAGGCGTGGGAGTAAGAGAATATAAAAAACCATTAGACCCTTCGTCACTTTGAGGTGACGTAAAAGTATATCGATGACCTAAAATGTCGGGATGAGGAGCAGCGACTAATGCTGCGATTGCTCATTGGCCTGCCGAGCCTGATTACTACAGCAAACATAAACCAACCCAAATTAGAGCGATTTACACTATCACGGAGAATCATGATATTTATTTAAACATAAGACAATTTTATTCTCCTCATTATCTCCTTTTTCTCATCCTCCTTTTACTGTCCTCATTCGATTTAGGAACACATTTATTTGATGCTATTAATAATATACTGCATTCTGTTCTTCTAATGTAAAGCTATTAATTAGGCTACAAAACTATATCGAACAATGGCATAGTACTCGTCGCGAACAATAACGTCGATTCGAGAGCGGCGCCGATGTAAAGTGAAAACAATAATGTTTGAATTGCTGTTTTATAGGAGCGATCATAAAACGTTAAACATTAAATTTATTTAAATTACTCAAAAGAATAAATGTTTATGCGACAAGAATTACTACAGCGCCATATAGTCCTATGTTGGTTTAGGACTTATAGAGCCCTTGTTTATGTGAGATTTATAACAAAATAGAATGTGCCATCTGTGTAGCATTTCGTAAAAGGCGCCTAATTGGATATTGGGTTTACGATTGTGTAGGTGATGTGCTAGCCGCCTGTCATTACTTTCACTATTTTCCATCTAAACCTATATATATTTCTGGCTAAAAATAGTAGCTACAAGCAGCTCGCTGCTCTTGGGATTCTGCCTACTCTTTTAGGGATTACAGTATGTGATTGCTACAGCGCGTTTTGACAATCAGTTTAGTTTGAAACAAAATCTAATTAATTGCTTTTTTAATATTTTGGCAAATACACGTTGAAAAAACTCATTTTACGGCTTTAAAGTTACAGTATATGTCCCACTGCTGGGCACAGGCCTCCTCTCATTTCTGAGAGGGTTTTAGGGCAAGGAAATGTACACCACGCGGCCCTAATGCGTGTTGGCGAACTTCACGTGTCTTCAAAATATTTTTTTCTTGATTCTCAGACATGCAGGCCTCCTCACGATGTTTTCTTCACCGTCAAGCACGTGGTAAATCAGCACTTAAAATTGCAGTTGACAATTTAATCTACAGTTTTATGCGCGTTTAATTTTAACTAACTTTCAATTGCCTACATTACCAGTGCTCTACAAGGAACTGGGGAACCACTGTTAGTTTTATTCAAAGTCGAAATCTATAAAGTAACCTTTTATCAGAAGCCATCTAGCATTCTCCATAGCCATCTCTTACCAGGGTACGTAAGAGGGTTATGGATGTTCTTACGCAACCACACGGCACACGAGATATACATTATATATACGAGTATATATGTATTTTCAATTCGACACTTACTAATGAGCTAATGACACCGCACCGATGAGATGAAATTAGGCAATGAACCATATTATGCTGCCACCACATAAAATGACGTTAGCGTAGCGTTGGCTTAGAAGTAGTTAAGTAGTTCATAACCAGAATATATTAGGACAAATCTTACGTGAAAAATATTTCTTAACAGAATATTTGAAATTAAAATACTTTTGGAACAAACCACAAAGTAACTTTGTTGATATAGGTAAAACTTAAACCAAAGACGCGTGGATCCTTTTAGTTTGTATGTTATAACATACGCATTGTGAATTAAACACCGAAGAGTTTGTAACCGTTATTCACGTTTCGTTAGCTCTCGTTGCTTATTCTCGACGATGGATTTTAATCTCACATTAACGAACATGTGCGTAAGGAGCTGGGAAAACGAATTTCAGTGACTTCAATTTAACGAAAATTGTATTAATATGCTAGTTTTCATTACATTAAATCGTCACCATCATTACAGCTCTTCACAAGTCCACTGAACATAGTATTTTCAGTCATCCAAGGAATACCACAGAATACTGTCCTGAGCCACCTGGATCCATCGACTTCCTGCATGTCTTAACCCAGCTCGTCACTCCACCACAGACTCAGATTGTTGTTGAACAATTTCTTTGGTGACGGAGGAATCGAACCCCGGATTGCTCGCATACTGTTTATTAATTAGTCCACTACCCCATTTCATCTCGCAGGTGCCTAAGAGGCAACAGAGGGAAATTAAAGGATATCCCTGATAACAACTCCAAATAATAAAAAACTGCCACACCCGCCTGCCAAGCGTGGCATCTATGGAAAATATCCCCGCTAAGAGACAGTCTATAGCGGACACCCATGTTCAAGTGTAGACTTTTGATGGGCTTTAATGGGGCGAAACGGGGCGAACCATTTCGTCCCATAAATGTCATAAGAGACGAAGACGGTAAGGCCAGAAAGACCTCATGGAGTCCATGGCATTTAGTAGAGCGACCGTTAATCCGCTGGGCATGCTGCTATGCCATTTTTGCAATGCTGCGGTTACGGCAAAGGCTTTCTGAATAGGAAAGTCTATATTTAGCTTTGTACTGTGAAAAGCTGGTCAAGAGAAAGATTTCAAAAGTAGATCATAAATAATATTCACTCACTTTGCCGTTTATTTGCAGTTTTTTTTTATTAATATTGAAAGATTTTAAAATATATAATATACGGTACAAACAATAAGGGTAATAATTTAATTACGTAACCAAGAATAAACAACCAACCAGTAACTCCAAACAGATGATTAAATAAACGCTTCGAAAGTTTGTTTTTCCAAATAAACTCCACATAATGGTCTTACTGTAATCCCCGTATGATTGAACTGAACATGCCGCTACGGTCTTTTACGGCGCGCCATTAAACGTGATATTGGATATTGAAATGCGTAACATACAGTACTCTAAGCCAATTAGTTGATCATTTTTGCAGTGGCATGGCCGTAGTTCACAGGGCACGGGCCTAAGCTGGAATAAGCCGAGTACATCCGGTACGAATCTAATTAAAGTACGCCGTGTTCGCCCAAACGCTGACAGTTACCATTCGACGCTTTTTTTCCTTATAACATTTTAGCAAGCGCGTTAATTGGCCGCTTTGAAAACAAAAGAGATACTGTTTTTTTTTTCAATAAAATTGCACAACATAAAAATGTGAGAAGCTAAAATAAGTAAAAGAAACCAGTATGAATAATTTGATCAAGTAATGCAGCAACCGTAGTCGCTTTAAATGAATACGATTGTTTTGTTTTCCCCTGGTAAATTTATTCTTTGTTTAGAATAATGAAACGAGAGTATTTGCAGAGGAAAATCCATTCTGTAACAATTTAGGACGGAGCAGTCTAATGTGATGTAATTTTTCGTTTATAATAGTACTATGCAAATTTTCAATAGATTGTCTTCGTACGGCGGTCGACTACATTTTCGTTTATCTTCATCATTATTACAGTCCATCACAAGTCCACTGCTGAACATAAGCCACCCCCAAAAGACTGCAACAAAGGCACGGACCGGAGCCACATGCGTCCATCAACTTCCTGCATATCTTACCAGGTCGTCACTCCATCTAGTGGGGGACGCCCTACCGACTTTGCCTACCGGGACGAGGCTGCCACACGAGAACCTTACTTTCACAACGGTTATCGAATATTCGAACTATATGGATGGCCCATTACTTATTTTAGTCACCTGTAATAAAAGTTTACACTGGCCGGACTAATGCCTTGTAAGATTATCTGCCAGTTAATCCTGGAAAAGAGTATCTGAAAAAATCTAACACAAAAAATAGTTTATAATTTATATGTGGAATATTGTGTTCTAATACCAAAATACAGTTAGCTTTGCCGCTGTCGCTTACGACATGTGATAATACGACCCAGCTCGCTTCAGTCAACGTATGACATTAAGTAAAAGAGTATCGTGAGCTGTAATTTAGTAGAAAGCATTGAAATATTCGTGTATAATCTGAATAACATGCCGATATGAACAACGGGGGAATACGGCTGAACGTTAGGGTGTATTTTATCCAATATTAAACGTTTAGGGAACTGCGAGTAGAATATTTTACGAATTACACGAGAGCTTTTACAATATTCAATAAGATAACAGATAAAGAGGGAGCGACTTTCAATTATTTTAGTCTTTTATGACCATTAAGATACAAATGTTTATGGCAAGTAACTTCATAGCGAAATATTTTTCCAATACAATAGATACAACGTTTTGTTCTCCTTGCGTGATGTAATTCAATAGAGTAGAGGTAACTTCCATGATTTAGCATACACAAACTAATCATTCTTGTTCGATGCCTCTTAGTAGATTACGTACTCAAATAAATGAACACAGCACTAGATGTGATTAATTTAGAGTGAGATTAAAACATACTACTGAACAAAACACATTTATTGAACAAAAATAAAAAGTTGAAAGCCTGCACGTTTCAACCCAGAAAAGCTATACTATCGTCTTTAATAATAAAAATCTATTGTTCAATTCAAGCGACATCCCATCTGAAGAGTGTGTAACCTAACACGATATCTCTTGTCGGAGCAATACATTCGGAAGTGAAGAGAAAACCTCAATTTCTCCAGGACCTTCGTAATGTAATTTTTCGCCTTTCCATTTTCTTTACCAAAAGTTAGAGCTTTATTGAAATATTGGATATCGAGTACGGTGGAGTTATTTTTATTATTCGAAACTTTAGTGACTTTTTGACTGATTCCTTCCGGTGATTTGTATGATACGTTCTGTTTATTTCGATATAAAGTTCTTTATTCGACCCGAATGTTATGTATGTGCATCGATTTCTAGGAAACGGTTTAGATGATGATTCTTTTTTATTAATTAGGTTATATTTAAAAAGTGGTCCTATATACATTTAAAGAAAAATTATTGCTTAGAGGAGGATAAACAGGGAATGAAGATTTCAATGTAACTATTTAGACGTCATTCTAGTTGTTACCTCTTGAAGTCGTTTTGTACTTTTTATGAAAAACTAGCTGGTACCCGGCGCGTTGTAGCCGCAGAAGAAGTAATAGCGGAAATATCATTTTAAATTTGGTAGAGTTATATTCTTTAATTGAGAAAGATAATACATTCATTGAAGTTGAATGATATATAACTTTCAAATAGATTTGTCGGTACGACACGCGCGCCACTACTGTAGTATTTAAGTCAATTGTGCTATGCCTATAACCTTTGCGGGAGTGCAAGCAATATGTTGACAAAGTTGTACCCCAATCTGATGAACGGTATGGCAGCATTAATTTTTACAAACAATGATTAATTTTTATATATTAGATAAAAAAATATTATTATGCACTCGTAAATCTGTAAATTATGTTTTAGTTATCTTAAATTTTTTTAATCAATTGACTTGCAATACTACTCGCTGCTATTTCCCTTCTTTCATAAAACTGAAGTGACGACAAACTTACAGACCCCTGTAAGTGGCTACTACAGTCCATGAATACCTGCAACCAATGAGGGCTAATAATTTTCTGCTCACCAGATGTCGCTAGTTGACACTGAGGTAAAGTTTTTTGTTACACATTGTCATTTAATTGAGAAATTAGTTTTTAATAAAAGTTTATCAGTTTCAAAAGTATTATATTAATACACAAAACAATGCCTCAGTGGTTTGCTCTTTAATTTATTTGCACATTTTTAAATTTTTAAAATTTTACTACTTTCATGAATATCTGTGGCTTGGTTTATTTATTTTTAATCTTATTAATATGAAATATAGCTAATACCACAGAAAGAAACATTAACCTTTACATTTACCGTACAAATTAACTTCCCCGCTATGATGTCTGTCAAATATTATACCTCACTTTTAAGTGGCGCCGCCTTGGTGGCAGAAAAAGTCGTGAATTCATTACAAATAAAGAAAGTTACAGATGCGTTGTCACTTCTGAAGACTAAGATGAAATGCCTCAGAGGCTGTAATTATACTGGCTCTCTGTACCCTTGAGACCAGAACACAGCAGTGCACGCTCAAGTGTTTAAAAGAAAGAGATAGAAGGTTGGTACCTACCCATTCGGGCTCCTAGATATAAAATGGGTCTGAGCACCGAGTAAATGAAAACGATATACGAGTATAACCAAAATTATAATTTTCAGAGAATGGACAAATGAGAGTATAAAAATTATTTTAATTTTGGCCAATATTCTACTCTTAAACAATAAGCACAAAGTCCGCTAAGTGGATGTTGTGACCCATAGATATCTATCATAGATTAAGAATCAAAATGTACACATGCTTTGTCATTCTGAAATGTCAAAAAGCTCTCTAGTTTTTTACACTTACCGTACGAAACTCAGCAGCATTAAGCTATTATACTAAAATCCTAATGCTTTAAAATTGTACTTTTAAATTGTTTCCAATATGTGAAATAACCATGGTAAGAGTAAAAATAATTTATTTAGTAACTTCTTTTATTTGTACGTGGTAGAGCCACGGCTCGACCGGGGAAGGACCACGCTCTCACTGTGTTTCGTATGGTGAGTGTAGAGAACCAGAGACCCTTTTTACTGGATAAGGGCTGTGTTGGGAGTAGTGGTGCTGGGATTAGTGGTGACGGGGATAGTGCACGCAATTGAGGGAGGGCGGGAGGTGCTCTTCAAACTAGGTAAGACACATCATTTTATTTAATCGAGCGGATGTACGCAAGGTAATTTTTACCAGCTTTAATATAATGGATTTCCTCAAAGTAACGCCTGATTCTATTAATTGTAATAAGAAATAGTCCATAAAAAAGAAAGATCGTTTCCCAAGTGAATTGATTTGTAACAGGAATAAGCTAATATGGGCGGTTATGTATCACTTGCGGCTTCCATTCGACCGCGCGAAATACGATGCCGCCGACTAGGCCAGTGTCGATGTCGTTTTCCCATCGCATAGCTATTAAATACTATATTTGGTTTTCGCTTATTAATTTTATATCCTTATGCAAAAAAAAACTGCTACTAATTTAAAATATATTATATACCGATTGTAATTTTTCAATACTTAATATTTTACCTTGTAAATTAAATAATATAATGATAATAAAACCTACTTTCTTAAGTCGTCTTTAGATTATAACAACACCGTGACCGTAACTTTCTTACACCGTGTACTGGCGGTGTAAGAATATCCACTACCCCATACTATCCCGTGGGAGTCATAAGAGGCTCTGAAATCTGGAGATGCGCAGCAGCATCTTCCTAATGACGACTTAAAAGAAAAAACTGCGCTCGCCAACCCGCTTGCCAAGCGTGCCAACTATGGCAAATATCCCCATCCACAATATATGAGGCAATATATGGGGTGGCCTATGTTCAGCAGTGGACTCTAATAGACAGTAACGGAAACTTTTTATTATAATAATGCATACGGTGTAATGGCGGCAAAAGAGAATCCACTACTCCCTATCATTCCGCGGGTTATGAGTCAATAGAGGGAAATGAAAAAGGAGATGTGCAGACAACTCAAAATAAAAAAATCTGCGACTGCCAACCCGCCTGCCAAGCGTTTCAACAACGGCAAATATTCCCCCTATGAGGAATTCTATGGGGGAGGCCTTATGTTCAGTAGTAACATTTTGATAGGCTAAATTGAATGAATGAATGAAATATGATTGCATAAAATCAGTAAAAGTGAAGTAAAGTTACAGCCTATATACATCTTACTGTTGGACATGCCTCCAATTTCTGAGAGGGTTTTAGGGCAAGGAAATGTCCGTCGCGCCGCCCCAATGCGTCTCGACGAACTTCACGTGTTCGAAATATTTTTTTATTTCTCAGACATGCAGGTTTCCTCACTATGTTTTCTTTCACCGCCGAGCACGTGGTAAAATAAAACAGTAAATAATAAAATCAGTAAACGTAATCGAATACATGAAAAGTTTTTTTTTTAAATGCATAATGCCAAAGTATCAGGCTAGACGATTTTTATCACATGCTTCAAAGCAAACCACTCGACTAGTGAAGGATTCTTTTGCTTTTATTTCTAGCCTGACATCCGATCGCTTCCAGACCGCGGTGTCACTTCACCGCCTGGCTTGATTTATGCGACCAATATGGCGGCCGCTACCTCTCCGAAAACATCGAACCAATTTAATAATATTATTCCAATTATGATGATACAACATAATTTAAATTTAAATTAACAGTCTCACTTTTTTGTTATATTATTGTCATCCATTTCAATAAAAAATACATTAAAAAGTGGAAAGTCATTTTAATATATTTAATATAGCTGTTAAAATTTCAGTTCCAGTAATAATTCCATTTTATATAATATTTATTCTTCCTTGCCAACTCGTCTGCCAATCGTGGCAACTATGGCAAATACCGTTCCCTTATGAGCCAATCTCTAAGGAGGCCTATGTTCAGCAGTTGAATTTCAAAAAGAAAAAAGAAGAAAAGTAATTAATGAATCCTTCCATTCTTCATTTTATTTCTTTAGATATATATTTTTTTAATTTTGGCCAGTGAGAACTATAGAATCAAGATTTCCGGCTGAATTAGGAAAGTAAAGCTATAGAGAAGGATATACACGGATCTTTTCTATGTGATAGAATCCGTAAAGATGATAATAATCTTTTACTCATATCCCCCTGTACTTTTTTTACATGCTTAGTTCTTACAATTCCAAACACAAAGGCGGTATAACACGAAGAATTTTAAAGACGGATAGTTATACATATTATATTTTGAACATTACGTTCCACATAACATCTTAATTTGGCGTTAATTAAAAATAATTTCCCATCTATAAGTCATATTTCATTTTGGTTTCAGTTAATACAATCCGTTAAACCGCTTATTAAACCACACTTTTAGGTCAGTTTATTCGTCCACATTTCAATGTAAAATTGTTTTCTACAAAATACGCTGTTTGCGAAAGCAACGTTCACTTTTTGTAGCAAATATTTATGAAACACAATACAATCACGATATCCATTTGTTTTGGATTTGCACGTATTATTGTCAGCGTATTATTTGTTTCAAAATTATACTGATCTAAGTAATACAACTGGCATTTTTCATAATGTATGTATATTAACGAAGTGAATAGGCAATTACAAAGATTTATAGAGTTGAAAAATATTTTCAATATAAATATCTCAAATTTGAGCCGGACTAAGCACGATGACGTTAAAGTAGGTGTCTACAGGGGACACCTCTGCGAAGTTCTCTTTTTATTACTGCCTCTAAGTAGGTCGAATAATGTGGCGAGCTCCGGAGTACACTTCGAACCCTCCGCTTGCCTCAAGAGGCACTTCTCAGATTCTTCTATCACTAAAATCGCTTGGTTTTACATGATTTTAAATCTTTGATAACAATGCGTTATATTTCATGGAAGAAGGAAAATAGTGAAACGTCTTAAGCTTCAATATCTTTATCAATCAAGTTCATGAAAATATATTATTCGTTTCGACATTTTTCAACGGATGAACCTGAGCGCACCGAGCATTCGGACATCAAAATGAATAATGTAGTGGAGGTCCGGATTTTCCCAAACTAATTGATTCGGGATAACGTAAGATAGGCATTTGAGTGAGAAAACCCGTGAAGGGGAGCGGTATGAGTACACTGCTATAATATATGACATTAATACTAGTTATGACATTATATTGTTTGAGTATTAATAGGTAATGTTACAATGTTTATCAGTAATGAAAAATATTGTCTTTAAACTAATGTATTAAATACATTCGACGTTTGTAAAATAAAGCCTTTTGTTATAAGTTGCTCGGTGAGAAATTATTTAAAAAATAACGAAAAAGGATTAATGATATTTATCTAATATTTAGCGTATTGTGCTTAATTTTATTACTGAGGTAGTAATATTTATAATAAGGTTTTTGGTAAATTGTGATTATTTTTAAAATATCCACTACACATATCATTCCGAGGGTGTCATATAAGGCGACAGGAATAAATAAAACAGGAGATGGGCAGCAACATCTTCCTGATAACAAATAAAAATAATGAAAATCTGCGGCTGTCGACCTGCCTAAAGCAATTCGTGGGGAGGCCTAAGTTTAGCAATCGACTTTTAATACGCTGAAATAATGTGATGTCAATAGAAGCTAGCCATCTGTGCAGGTGTAGTGCAAAAGTGTGGCCAAGTACAGATGTACTCTCTATTCCCTAAACCTCATAGTCCGATGGGACTGCAATTCGACACTACCGGAGTGAGATCAGGTACAGGACAAACGACTTTGCGTGTGTTTCGGGCACGGTAGTCAATGCCAACTTCTTGACTTTGAGCTGCTACTGATAATTTCTTAATAAAAAAAAACAATATCTAATTATGGCCCGACCCCAGGATTCGAACCCGCGGCGACATGATCAGCAGTCACGCTAACGACAACAAAATAGATTGATTGAATTAATGAATGAAATAGTGATGGGTTTCACAGAATGCTGATGGCTCTCGCATTGATAATACTGCTCGTGTCATCAGCAGCATTACCATTGTGAGAGTATTGGTATTGCACTCACCAACAGGCCTGCAAAGCTTCGTGAGTATTGCCAATGTCCCAATTAATGTTGCCAACTGGCGGTTTTTTAGATCATCTTGCACGCGGAAGTAAACTTAAAAAGTTAAGTGATGTGATCAAAAATAATAATTAAAGAAATAATAGTAGAAATCCCGTAATGAATAACTTTTATCAAGTGTCGCCATACGCAAGTATATTAATTACAATAATAATTATCTTCAATAAGACAAAAAATTATCCAAAGTAATTATCTTCAATAAGACTTGGCCACACGCATCGTAAGTAACACACCACTGTACGTGTGATTTAGGGGGAAGTATTCTCTCACCGTGGTTGAAACGCACATCGCTCACACTGTTTGACGGACCGACTGAGTTAACAAATTGAATTCAAATGTACCCGCTTAAGTTCCCAACACAAATTAAACAAGGTGTACAGCAGGTCTGCCACCACTCCCTCTCCAGCCCTTAGCATTTCGAGTGACACTCTATCATATCCGGCTGCCTTACCTGCTTTCATACTTTTCATTATTTCATCTATACTTATCTCTCTATCTCTTTCCTCTTCTTTCGAATTTCTATTTCATTTATTTCAAACGTCTCATCACTCATAAACATGCTTTCAAAGTATTCCTTCCATCTCCTTAAACTCGAAACTTTGTCATTCAGAATACAGCTTTCTGGTCTTATTGCTAAAATCTTCACAGTATACACGCAGAACGCGGCCAGAGACATCTGTAATTACAAAATGTTTTTTTCGCCAAGTTTCATCTCTTACATTTCGATTTTATTTCTTTATTATTGAAGCGACTGCTATTTAAAAAAGTTAAGGCAGGGTTAGATCTGCCGTTCAAATACTGTCGTGAACTTCTGACATGAGCATTTAAGCTTATTTGGAGCGGTTGATGGGAATTTTGTTGACGCCAGTAGCGCTACGGTTTTTTTTTTTAAAGAGGAATTTAAAAGAGACATATTATAGTGCCGTTCTAGGTTAGGTGGTCAGCGCTCGCCGTAGATTTTAAAATATGCGATCAATCTAAGTTAGATCGCCAACAGCAGCAATGGAATTATTAATTGCAATTTGAATTTTGATTTAACACGTGCTTGACCATGAAAGAAAACATCATGAGGGAACCTGCATGTCTTAGGAATAAATATATTTCGAAGACATGTAAAGGCGGAACACGCAACACGCAACACGCACTGGAGCAGCGCGGCTGACTTATTGCTCCATACAACCTTCTCAGAAACGAGAGGAGGCCTGCGCCCAGCTGTGGGACTTTGATAGACTGTAACTTTAGTTTTTTTTTTATATTGCCACAAGTATAGTCCCAAATATAGGAGCACTTAATCGTTCCAATCTACCTCTTACAACCGGATATAATGCGATAACATAAAACTACGCCTGGATGAACAAAAGAAACGGAGTTTCATTTGTTCAATTTGTGTATGTATGTGTTGGCTCCGTCTAGGATTTGAACTCAATCCCCACGTCGTATTAGGCAGATTACTCCGGCCATTGAGACACAACTAGGTACTTATTTACTATCATAAATTAAAAGAGGTCTACAGAAGTAAAATTTGTTTATTAATAATTATATTATTTTTTACTTAAAGGTACGACTCTAGAAGTTCGTCTGGGTAGGTAGGTAGCAGAGTCTACACTACTGTGTTTCGGTCTGAGGAATATAAAGAGCCTGTATAATTACAGGCTGAGGCATTACATCTTAGCCCTCAGAGGTTACAACGCATCTATAGCCCATCTTTGTTTGAAATTGGTTCCGGATGACCTTGGACTGCAGTAGACACTTAACATCAAAAGGACAGTAAGTTCGTTTGTATTTAAAAAAAATCTTTGTTCAAAAGTGATATAATATACTCACATTTAATAATAGTTAGTACAGTGCTTAGGAAATTAGAAAACTTACATCGTATTTAACGTTCTATACAATTTCACAGATACAACGAATGTTTAGAGCGCTTGATAAATTGAGACCGAAATCGATTTATGGCACAGTCGCGTTTTGAAGAAAATGAAAAATTCACAAAATCTGCTCCAATCTTATAATGGCTTTTTCATCAATCAATACAATGAAATTCGAAACTGACGAGAGGCGGCTTTTATTATATCGAGATCGTGACATATTTTACACGATAAATACCTCTCGCTTCGAACGCTCGTCGGAGCTTAATACAGAAATATGTTGGAGGCTTTCGTCTTTTTCATTGTTCAGCAAATAAGCCTAGTGGGTGGACAAAGGCGGCATGTCGTGACGACAAGCACGTAAGGGCTCGCTTCCGCCGCGCCAGCACTCTCAGGCCGCGGACTCGTGCTCGAGTCTCGCTTCAAGTGTCTGTCGAGCCGAGCGCTGACGAAGCCCAACGAATAGCTGAGATTATTATGCTTATAGTGGCTACGAAATATACTGCTACGTATCAGGTAATCGGGTAATAATACTACCGTAATTAAGAAATCAAATTATCGTTAATTGATATTCTAATTGCTTAAAGTTAATAATAGAAACAACAAATAGTTATATGTTAATTGTAAATGTAAGAGCCGTGGTAGCTCAGACTTAGCGCTCGCTGTAAATTTCACAGTACGCAAGCGACCCGGGTTCAATCCCCGCCGGCACCAATTAAATTGTTAATTGCAATTTTAAGTGCTTATTAACCACGTGCTCGGCGGTGAAGGAAAACATCGTGAGAAAACATGCATGTCTGAGAAATAAAAATTATTCGAAAAAACTTATTTCGAAGTCATGTGAAGTCCGCCGTGAGTCCGCAGCGCGGTAGAGACTTTCTTGCCCTAAAAAACCTCTCAGAAGTGAGAGGAGGCTTGTGCCCAACAGTGGGACGTATATAGGCAATAACTTTACTTTACTTTTTAATTGTTTCAAAGAAGATTAACTTTTAAATGTTTCATAGCATAAAATCTCACACTGCAGTAGAAATTTTATTTTCAATTTCAAATGAGTAACTACGGTTGCGCGACAATATAGCTGAACAAAAAGTTCTATTCAACGTTTGTAATTAGAAGTTGCAGAGTGCAGGCAAACGGACTGCGAGCTAAACGCGAGAGCTAAAAACTTACGGAATATAGGTTAAAAACCATTCAGAAACTACAGCAAGTCCTTTCATAATGATGTAACGTCACAAATAGTATTTGACAAAATTTAAATGTTCAAATAGAGATTTTTAAGGGGCTCCTATACGTTTAAGTTCATATTTGCAGTTGTGTAGGAACAAGGTTGAACGTGTAGCGGTAGCGCCGGTGGAAAATAACTCAATTACGTTTTACATTCTAGAGTTTCTCGGACACGGATAAATGTGGTTATTGCAATTATCCAATGCACAGGAAAATTAACGAGTTTGTATTCTGTAGAAATTCCTAGCGTATTAAACTAAACGATGTTATTATATTGGAAATGGAAAATTTTCTTCCATTCTGGTATGTAATATCTATATTAAAATGCTTTATGTCTTGACAGTATTAATTTGTACTGGTTCAATGTTTTCATTATCAGGCCCTACTTTTTATTCTGTAGGTTTCGAAGAATATTTCCTGTTTCTTTGATACTATTTAGAAAACATTTCCTCCATCGATGTGAAATTAAAGCAATATTTATTTGAACAAAATTTCTGTATGGAATGTTTCGAAGCGCAAATTTTTAATGAATTGCAAGCCTAGAAAAAATTTTTAAAAAATTCTTAGAAATATTTTTATATTAATGTGTATTTTTTTACTGTATTTACTCGTAGCTCGTAGTACAGTCTGTAAATTAAGTAAATAAGCATCAAATAAATTACTTTCACTAACTAAACTATTAACTATAGTAAAAAGTTGTAATGTTTTAATTATGAAGGATTAGAAAAACTAAGTCATAACCTATTCATATCTGGGAACTACTTCCACACAAAATATAGCAAATTATTGTCATTCTACGGAGGAAATATATATACGAATAAAGAAGTATGGTTACATTAGGAACATTCTCTAGTAAGAATATTTGTAATATATACAAATATTCTTACTAAATTAAACTGTATACTAACGTTAAAAAAATCCAACGCGACATCTCGTCTTAGATGTCACAAAGTCAACAATGCGAAATGCCAGGAAGACCTTATTAACTGATGTTCATGGCTACTGTTAAATGGTGGCATAAGCAAAAAATTTTTTGTTTTTGTTTTTCTACTTCTCGTAATTTTACTTAAAACAACATATGCCGATAATATAAAAATAATAGAGTAATTTACTATATTTTATTATTTACGTAAGAGCATAACTTCAAGATTCCAGAAAGGCCATTTAATTCTCCACCGCTGACTTTTTAAACAAAAGTCGACGAAGAAAACCGATCAGGATAGTGCGCTCTATCACGCTGCGCGTAGCGGGGTTCCTTGGCGACACGCTCGCCTAATGGAGGGAGCTACACTCGCCGGGGGGCTATTACGGGCATTGCTCTTATCGAACGAATGTGTGGACTTTCTTAATAAAGAAGGATTTTGTTTCCTCTATTATAACGTTGATACAATTTTGTTAAGTATTTTAGTCACCGTTGAGAAGGCAAAAATCAGGATGTTGTGTTAGAATCGTCAAATTTTATTCATATTCATTTAATTTTTAACAAACGTCTATTACGTCTATCTAATTTTTCTTGACGTCTATTACTTTTTAACAGTGTTTCGAAAACAATAAGTCTCTATATTTGATGCGTATGTTTTTTTGAATCTACGATCACCGATTTTTCGGAAACGGCTCATCCGATTTTGCGTGAGGAGTGATCTCATAGATTTTGAGCAAAATTTCGCCCGCAAGGGTGGAAAAATAGGGGATAAATTTATAATGTTACCTTAAACTTGCGATATTGCATAGTCCACTCAAAAGAATAAAATATCCAACTTTAGAAAAAAGGAAAATAATTATATATAGGATATACGAGTAGGTTTTTTACAAATTGCACCCAAGTAACATGCATGCATAATTTTAAAGATTTGTCTATACCAACATTGGATAGACGAGTAGACTGCGGATCTATTCACTACGGCTACTAACCTCGTATAAAAATCAAGTTAAAGTTACAGCGTATATACATTCTATTGCTAAGCACAGGCCTATTATAGGTCTGAAATAATGATTTTAAAACATTCAGCTTAAACCGAAAAATATATACTCGTATATATATTGTACTAGCTAAATACCCGGCGCGTTGTTGCCGCAGAAGAAATAATTGTAGAAATATTGTTTAAAATTTGGAAGGGTTTTATATAGTTTAATTACGAATGATAATACATTGATTGACTGATGATAACACATTAATGATTCAAGCTGACAACGTTTTAGCGCAATCTGATGAACGGTATGACAGCGCATAAAATACAAACAAACAAATATAAATTTTATATATTAGATATGTTTCGCGATACAGTCCAATGGTCTTTACTGTGGCTGCTTTCAACTAAGTAAGTTACTGTTAGTCTACTTATTAACATGTTTGTGTCAGTTTCTCGATTGCGCTTACGATTAAGTCAAATAATAATTTGTTACGTAGAGACCCACGCCGCAGCTGTAATATTGCAGTAATACAGAGCGTAGCGCGAATGAGACAGTTCGACCAGAGTTTTGTATGGTGAGTATAGAAATATGGGAGACACTTTTAACTGATAACGAGGCGTTCTA
Organism: Parnassius orleans; assembly: GCA_029286625.1. Taxonomy (NCBI): domain Eukaryota; kingdom Metazoa; phylum Arthropoda; class Insecta; order Lepidoptera; family Papilionidae; genus Parnassius; species Parnassius orleans. The sequence continues at coordinate 51,091 of JAGSMP010000182.1, read as the reverse complement.
TCTTCGTCATTAGGGGTGACAGTGCATCTATATTTTGATTCTTAAACGAGGATAGATGAAAGTGTCTATGGACCACAGCATCCATATACAAGTTTTCCGCCCTTATTCTATAACAAATATACTTTCAGCACAAGAATCATGGTTACTATTAAAATTCTATACATGCGTTAAATGAACCCGACTATTATATGAAAATATAAATGTAATGTAAAAAATAATTTATCTTGTATTTGTTAAATAACAAAAACAAAGAGAGTTTTGTTCTAAGATCAGACTACGTGACGCCAGAAATCTATTTAACTTGTAAAAGCTGATCCCCGCTCACAGACATCTGCATTCCGTGAGGAGGAACACAGTTGAGGCGCCGCAACCTGCTACGAACTTCGGAGATCGACGGATATGGACGTCCTAGAGGCTAAAACTTACACTCAATTATCAGCCTTACCGGCCAAGGTTGTAGGTTGCAAATTTTTATGAAGTAATAATTATTATATAATTCTTGAACAGCAATGTTTCACAGCCACTTAGAACTTTTGAGTGAATTACAAATCTCCTCCAAAAAGTCTATTTGACAAAGTTCCGCTGTTAAATTGTTCGTCAGAAGACAGAGTACTACTCTGAAAGCTAAAAGTTTAAGTAAGAAAAGTGAACAAAAAGATTAGTTTCAAATGAAAGTATACAGGGTTATTTTTCAAAGAGTAGCCAAATTTTAAACTTAAGTTCAAATATATAAATATTGATAGCGTTTTTGCAGTTTTTGAAAATACGATTAAATAAGGCTTTTACTTTTATTTTAAATTATCCCAAATTGAATGTGATTTATGGGCAACAACGTTGTTGTCTACCGATCGACCCTTAAGAATGTTTGCGTACGCAGTAAAATTAGTTAAAATAATGCATTACCCCACATTTTGAATTTAAAAGATAAAAAGGACAGAATGTTTGAGATTTTTTTAATTCATTTTTCTTCACCATTTGCCTATATTACTTATTCTGAACCTTCTCTGCAAATTTGGCCGGCTATTGCAAATTAACCCCTTATAACGCAGAATAATTTTGTAATATACTCTTGCGCCAGGTAGTGGCAGCGTAAGAATATCCACTACCCCATATCACTCCGACAACATAATAAAACAACTCAAAACAAAATAAAGCTGCGGTTGCCAATGCGCCTGCCAAGCGTGGCAATTAATATCTCCCCTATAAGGTAATCTATGGGGGAAGCCTAAGTTCAACAGTGGACTTTTGATATGCTATATTGAATGAATAAATGAATAATATCATTCCATAGGTGTCGTAAAAAGCGACAGAAGGAAACTACAACAGGAGGCAGCAGCATTTTCCACCCAATAATAATACAGAAAAACTGCGGTTGCCAACCTGCTCGCCGAGCTTGGCAACTATGGCAAATAAGGGGACTATTTAAGGGGGAGGCCTATGTCCAGCAGTGCTACTTACTCACTTAGGGCCTGTAATGATAGTGATGACGATTGTAAAGGTATATAAATTAATCAAGATAGAAAATATCCAGCCACTGATAAAATTCCAATTAACGCACTGATTACTTGGTAATAGCAAGAAACAATGGTTTATTTACTTAATTACTAGCGCCGCGGTTGACAAATTCATTTAACACGGGACGGGGCGTTATCTTTTGTTGTCTGCGCGTCTGAGACCAATCAATTACCCAGCAGTCACTTGCGGGGAGTTGATTACTCTTTCACCACTGTATGTACATTTATCAGCCCCTTTCTAGGGCTTCCTATACTCGATACATTTCGATTGATTTACTGGAAGAGACATCTTTCTTTTGGTAGTGCGTTTCAACTACTTCAAAACGAGGCGGTAATTATACATCATATTACCACTATTATAATTACAACACAAAATATTTCCTTGCTTATAATGACCTCGCCCATAAATTGCCTTAAAAATGCCGCCTCCACACATTGACTCCCTACATGTCTTGTCATGTCGTTTTAGTAATTTTTTTATAAGATGAAGGTGACAAACGAGCGCACAGTCCACCTGATGGTAAGTGGTTGCTGTGGCCTATAGACATCTACATCTATCCCCGATTACGAATCAAAATGCGTTTCACGCCTGAGGACTAAGATGGAATGCCTTGTTTCCAGTAAAAAAGGTATCCGGTTCTCTGCACTCATCATACGAAACCCAACAGCCTTATGCTGCTAATTTACGCTGGCATTCTGTGAGAGCGTCGTTTTACTCTGGTCGAGCCGACCCATTCGTGCTACAACTATTATAGCTGCAGCGTGGCTCTACCACCACTTACTTAATACCACTTAACAATTAATAATGTATTAAACATATACAACAGCATTGCCAATTTTTATTTGGGCACAGTCGCGAACTTTTGCTACTAGACAATAAGTTTTCTTGTCACAGTTCATAAAATAAACTCCATTGAAAAGGCGCCAAAAGATCCCTTATCTCGGTTACAAACGCTTTTGAATAACGATCCAAGTGAAACCCCATCGTAGCTGTCCTTTGATGTCCTTTAATTATAAAAGTTTTTCTCGTAAAGCAAAACCTTTTAATACTCTCGCTTCCTGAAACTAGAACACAGCTGTTATAAGCAACATGACTTCGGAAGTTAAATGTTTTAAGATTCTACAAGTAAAATATTTCCGTTAAGGCCCTGTAAAAAAATTACCAAGCTTGCTTTCAATATTAATTTATTTATTATAAAAATATTGAACTCCATTAAATGTTTTATTGAAAAGTTTAAACGAACATTGATTTTAAAGAAACGATATTTACTTATTTTTGTTTAACCTTACATAAACACTAAAGGATCAAATGGCGGAATTAAAGCTATAGCATTTGACAACACATGAAAGGCGATTTACTGCGGATCAGAAAAAAAATTTATTGATTACTAAAACTGAAAGGCAATCTGTCATACCATCTAATCCCATAATTTAAATTCAAAAACTTCAAAAGTTTTCTAAAAATAGTCGAAGGTTATCTTTTTTACGCAAAATTTAAAACAGTGATGCGTTATAAAGTACATGGCGATCAGTACTCGGGGTCGGCAATCTATTCTCCAAGCGTGATGATTATGGCCAAACTACGAGCTTACGTGGTAGGCCAAGCTGCAGCTATATTATGGCTGTAGCACGAATGGGTCGACTCGACCGGGGTATGACCGCGCTCTCACAGAATACCAGCCTAAAATAGCAGCTTAATGCTGCTGTGTTTCGTATGGTGAGTGTAGAGAACCGGAAACACTTTTTATTGAAAACGTGGCATTCCATCTTAGTCCTCTGATTCTTAATCGAAGATAAATGTAGATGTATATGGGCCATAGCATCCACTTACCATCATTTGGACGGTGTGCTTTTGTCACCCATATTCTATAAAATAAACCCTTCTACTTCTCCTCCATCATCAGCACGAAAACACGACTGAACATGAGATTCTCCCGTTACAGGGACCGTCTCTGTCTTTTACGGCTAGTGTAAACGAGATGGTTGTACCATCATTTATGGGAACCATAAGATCTTTCGGGCATTTATCGTAGTCTCCTCTTACAACACGCATGACGAAATGGGGTGGTTTATCTTACGCCGCCACCAGACGGCACACCCAATATCCAAGTCATAATATGCTTTTGTGGGAAATGAGCCTCGCTTAATAGCAGCTAGAATATGTCATAATCGCCACACTAGGCGAATTTTCACATGTTTGACGTTGTTACTGTCATTAGTATGGATCTGGAATTTCTTATAGTCGCGCCTTACGAAACCCACGGAACGATATGGGGTGATGAATAAAATAAATACTCTTTCGCTGCTACCCACTTGGAAACGATATATGGGGTGATAATCATAATGATCATTAACTTTATTGCGCATGACGAGTTTGGATAGAACTTTATAAAAAAAAGTCTACAAATGGTTATTTTTCTTAATTATGTGATTTAAGCCGATATCTCGGCTTCCATTCTCCTCACGTCCTCACTCTCGTACCTATCCTGAATCAGCTTAGGAAGAACGATGGACCGAAATACATATATACACAGTTGCCTACCAACTATTTTATATTCACGTCGCCTTTGACATCATGTTGCGACTACTACATAAAGTTCATTTGTCAAGTTCTAACTTCCTAATCATACCCACCACACATTTTTTTTTCAAAACAATATTTATGAATGTGGAAAGGCTGGCCGAACCAACAGTCATATAAAAAGTAAGTTTTTTACGTCCCCCTTCTGGGCACAGACCTACTCTCGCCTCTGAGAGAATTATGGTATAATTAGTCCGCCGCGTTACTACAATGCGTGTTTGCGGACTTCGTATGTCCTCGAAATATTTTATTTCGGTGATTTCTTTCAACTTTCTTTGTGGTAAATCAGCAACAATGTACCGGCGGGGATCGAAACCAGGTTGCTCGCGAACTATGAAGTTTATAGTGAGCGCTTAGCCTCTGGTCACCACAGCTCTTAAGCTGCCACGGCTCTTCAGCTACAACAGCAGTCTCAATAGTTTTTTTTAAATCTCTATTTTCAAAAAAGGGGTTTTGTCACACAGTGACGTCTCAATAGTTATATTTATAATATGAAACTTTATTAATATACTTCTTCTTTCGTCTTTTTCTTTATTGGCCCGTAAAAGTCCACTGATAGTCATGGGCCTCTCCCACTGTGGGAAAATTTACCTTAACCGTCACGCTTGGCAGGCGGATTGTCGATCGCAGTAGCACACGTCTTGCAACTTTAACGTTGCTGCCTGTCCCCGGTCTATGTTTTACGTCTGGCGTAGACGATATGGTTATATCGCCTCTCGTCTACTGGTAGCCATTACATTGTTCTGGCATTTTCCATACTCGCCTTTTACGACACCCATAAAGAATACATCTTACTTATTTAAAACTTTGCAATTAAATTATTTTATCTGACGTATGTACTTGTACTTTACTTTTGGATTTATAATGACGAATTCTTGTAAGAGATGTAACAATTACTTCTCAAAATACAACCTTACCTGCCAAAAATGCTCTGTTTATCGTCGAGGTTAACGACCAACTAATGCTGTTGTATCGCGAAAATGGTCTATATTCAGCAATGGATTAAGAGCGGCTGTTAAATGGTAAGAACTTAAACATACTTTATTTTATGTCAACTTTAAATCAACGTTTAAACGGAATATATAAAAATTATATACATAAATAAAAAAAAACGCAATTTATTTGTTTATGAAATTACTACCATACGTTTTAATGTTGTAGTTAAACTGTAGAAAAATAGACAGATAAGTTAATCACGTTAACAAATAAAAAGACAAAAAATAGGGAAAAATATGAAGTTGTGTGACCATGAGCTAAGTAGGGCGCGGTGGGCCGAGCGTAGGTATCGATCAGCCGCTAAAACAAGCGGGTCGCCGCCTGCCTAGCCACTGCCTAGCAAACCCACTTGCCTATACAAAGCCTATATCACCTGCGACTACCTGTATTTCTGGAATAATGACCCAGTAAAGCAATTCTGGGAAACATCGACTGAAGTTTGAAATAGCTGCAAATTGTAGAATTGCGACAGGAAAGAATTTGCATGAAAGTTATCGATTTGAGGACATACATAATTTGACATAATTTGATTATAATAATAACACTTGTTTTTGTTATTGAAACGAGAAACATCTGAGCTATCTCGAATTACAAATCGACAAGAGGCACGAGCACTGTTTAATTTGTGAACATGATCTATTTCATTATTTTCCGACGCTATAAATCATTCTCAATAAACATTATGACAAAAAGTAAATTAAACGTTAGATTTCGGAAGCGACGAACTTTTAAAAGCTTTTAGGATTTGTTTTACATTTGGTTTCACTACTCATGTGTATAGATTAAGTTTTGGCGATCGTTTATAGGTCTTTATTTAAGACGTGTGAAGTTCGCCAACACGCATTGGGGCAGCGCGGCGGACACTTCCTTGCCTTAAACCCTCTCAGAAATGAGGGGAGGCCTGTGCCCAGCAGTGGGACGTATATAGGCTGTAACTTTACTTTTTTTTACTTTAATAGGTATTTTATAAGGAAACAGCGCACGTGAATGAATGTCCTTTTACTTCCTCTTCTTCATTGTATTTTGGTTTCGTGACCATTTATCTTTCTCTAACTTATTTTAATCAAATAAAGCATCAATGCTGGCACTAAAATTTTCTTTTCTCTGTCATGAATGCTCGTATGCACTTAGGTCGTCCATTAAGATTACTGCAGCGTTCGCTGACGGAACGCAACCGTAAAATCTTTATAACATCCTTCCAGCACTTGTAAAGCATTTTAAAACTCTTAACAGTTTTATGTAAGCCACTTTAGCACGCACTATTTGCAATTTTTAATGTTTCTTAAAGTCTGAGCAATAATAGTGAGTGCTAGTAGATAAACATTCATTCGTTTTTAAATAATGACTAAACCTTACATTAAAAAATTATACATAAGATCTGTACATCTGAATAAGATTTAGTAATTATTTATAAAATGAAATTTATGAGGATAACATTAATTATACCCCGACCATTGCATCAAGATCCCGTAAAGTTTCCGCTTGACTAAAATAAAAATGATAAGCACGCGACTTCATGTCGTGAATGAACGAGCATTATTAGGTAAGGTCGTGATTTGAGAGTTGCCTCATAGATAAGTTTAATCAGAGCGCCATTAAGTTTTACTGCCTCGCCGGGTGCATACGGTTTATAGCGGGTTAGGGCGACATTGTCAACAGATCCTGCTTCGCTCTTTACGGCTGCTGAAACGTTACTTTAACAGTTTTATAGTTTTCGTCGTTTCGTCTCGCTGGCGGTCACAGCGTCCTTAATAGCCCGCGCTAAGTGCCCGCTCGGGGCGCTGCTGCCCTCAAATATCTGTACGTTTTTCTCAAACTAGCTAGATTTCCATCTTTATTTTAAAAAGCACTATTTTTGTTTTTATGAGCTCTGTGACCGTATCTCTCAAACATGTGGAGGTTTCTTTGTTTTCTTTTTTTACAATTGTTATATATATACTGTTTTACATTTTGTTGCTCAATAAGGTTTATACTTGATTGTACGAGTATCAAATACATTACAATAACTTATAGGTCTTCTTCAATTAATACCTAAGTAACTCAGAGTGAGCGCATGCTTGCGTTTATAAAATAGGCAACGGTTTGAAGCCACTGCAACGTCACGTCAACTGCAACCCTACCATTATTAATTTGCCGACGACAAATTAATTAATATCATGAGAGTGTTTTACAATTAATCAAGGCAGCTACATTTCAGCCAGTCACAACTTGTAGCAAACTTATTTTAATGTCAAGTTTAAGGCAATAAAATATTTCATCAACTCGCTTTCTGAAAGTTATAAACTTTCAATTTGCTATATTATGCTAAATTATTGTTATCATTATCTATTACCTTTACCATAACAGCCTATAAAAGTCCACTACTGAACATAGGCCTCCCCCATAGATTGCCTCATAAGAGTGATTTTGCCATAGTTGACACGCCTGGCGAGTGGGTTATCAACCGCAGTTTTTTTAAATTATTTTGAGTTTTTATCAGGTAAATGGTGCTGCCCATCACCTGTTTCAATTTCCCTCTGTCGCCTTTTACGACACCCATGGGACGATATGGGGTAGTGTATATTCTTACACCGCTAAGTACTACACGGCTTATCAACTTCTGATTATTGTCTGGTCGATAAAAATAAAAATGAAGAGGATACTACTTGATCCACCTAACATTTCCATATTTCGACAAATAAAGGGAGAGAGATTTGTCCAAATTAAATAGCACTGTTCAATTTTGCCTGAAAATCAATAGTGTTGTCTATTGATTTTTTGAAATTAAAATGTACACAGTACAAGTGGTAAATTTAAAATTTTGTACAAACGCCTTCAATATTGTTGATTTTTTTAAAACTCTGCGACCGATTTCAATAAAATTTAAATGGAAATACCTGGGAAGTATAACCTTTGAATCAAAAAAAATACAAATCGGTTTAGGCGTCTTTGAGTAATCGGTGAACATACATAAAAAAAAAGATTCCGACGAATAGAGAAACTCCTCCTTTTTTGAAATCGTTTGAAAATAATAACTATTCTTATTTTTTCGTATTCGTCGACATAAAGATTTTTGTTTTATAAATCACTAGCTGTAGCCACGCGTTGCTGTAGCTTAGGTAATATAATTATATTTAAAAAAAATCAAAATTACTGCTTGCTTCAAGCGATGAAGAACTTTCGAGAATTTAAGATTTTGGACAAACAAACATTTACATTTTTTATTAATTAAAACTGTTGGCAATGTAAATAGAAGTTCATATTCCACTTTCTATTAAAATACCTAAATGAATTTGGTACATGCGTACGCATAATAAACATAGCTGTGCATAGTCTGTGTTTTATCAAAGCAACGTTTTCGAGAGTTTTTATTTTTGTTGTTATTCTTGCATTGTTGAAGCTCATGAAAAGGTCAAAAAAGATAATACTTGTAAAATTCCTTTAGCCGTTTCTTCTTCATTCACAGGCACTTCATTATAAAACAGTGGACGATTGTAAAAATAATCACGATTTTTTTATCTACTACTTTTAAATTCATGGCATTGAAAGTATTAGCTGTAGTAACGGTGACCTTTTGACTCAATATATGATTAGGTCATGATTATTTTATTCGCTTTTATGTTAAATAATGATAATGATGGCTTTTTTTACCTTCACCATTTGGTTTTACGTTGGCATTATATTTATGAACATAGTGTAATAACGATATTTTTCTTTTCAATTAAAGATATAATTCCACTGCAAGCCTTTTGGTAGGCTCAAACAAATAATTTTAATATAATTTACAGTATGATTATAATCTTGTCTGTGTGTGCGCTCCATTGATAAACATAAGCCTCGCCTCGTCGATTAGTGGTTGAAAGGGCAATTACTGATCATGTGGTCCCGAGTTCGAATACTGGGTCGGGCCATAAGCCAGCTTATAGTTTTTCCGTTGAGAAATTTTCAGTAGCAGCCTGGATTCAGGACTTTGATAGTGTTTCACCCCCGTACCTCGGAAAACAAGTAAAACCGTTGGTCTTGCACCTGATCTCTCTCCGGTCGTGTCGGTTTGCTGTTCCATCGGACTATGAGAGTATTCTTGTGAACCCACTCGTGCACTTAGTCCCGTGCTGATGACTAGTCTTCATTTAGTAGTAGTTGTACATACATAGGGTAATACATAAAATATAAATATATGAGCAAAATATAAAATGCATATTAAAAATATGAGACACTCATATTACATGTTTGATATTTTATACTTATTATAAGTTTATATTTATCTACTATCACCCCCGGATGGTAAGTGGTGATAAGTGGTAAGATGGTAAAGCACACTGACTTACGACACACACGAGATAATATAGGACACCCACGGGTAGCGGATTCTCGCCGCCACTAAAGGCGATATATACGAGTTTACTGAGGGTTATTTGGGTGAAACAGTAATCAATTCATGTGATGACGTCATATTCTGCAATATTCACTGACGGCACAACTTTAAAGCGTAGCTCGGTGACGTAAGCGAAACTTGAAAACAATAAATTTACGTAGCAAACATGCTATAATTTAAGTTCTATTTATACATTAAATGTACTATAGCGCTAATAATTATTTACTTAAACACATAATATTCTTTTGTAGAATATGTATGATAATTAATCAACAAAAAATGATAAATGAAGATTAAAGTTTAATATAATTTATGACTTTTTAAATTAATATTAATTAATATAATATAAACTATAAAATTATTATATTTATGTATATTATAACTGCAGGATGCGTATACTATTTTAGCATACTTCAAAAGAAAAAACGGAACCCTCGTAGGATCACATTGTTATCTGGCCGTCTGTCAATCCGTCCGTCTGTCCGTCCGTCCGTTTGTCCTTATGTTGCTATTTCTCAGAAACGAGTAGAGGTATCAAGTTGAAATTCTCTTGACGTCCCTTGGATGTGCAAAATTCAAGCTGCATTTAAAAGATACGGCCATTTATGACATATTTTTCATTAATTCATACGGCCATTTATGACATATTTTTATTCATTCATACGGCCATTTATGGCGCATATTTTTCATTCATTCATACGGCCATTTATGACACATATTTTTCATTAATTAATACGGCCATTTATTACACATATTTTTCATTCATTCATACGGCCATTTATTACACATATTTTTCATTCATTCATACGGCCATTTATGACACATATTTTTCGAGCGCTTCCGATTATTGTACAGTATCCACTTTTCATTACAAGTAATGATTCGATTTAAAATCCTTTCATTATTGTGTTGGTTGAGCAAAGTAACACAGCAGTCGACGCGTGTTTGCAAGTTCGATTCACTCAATTCATGAGGTACCCATCGTTCAAGTTTTTTTACTTTCCCGATTTGCTTCAAGTGGATTAATACAGTTTTATCACTTACCCCGAAGCCTGCAGTTATCTCTGAAGTGCTTTGTGATGGATCCGCTTCCACAATAGTCTTTAATTCTTCATTTTCCACTTTAGTCTCCGGCCGTCTACGGGGTTGGTTCTGAAGGCCGAAATTTCCAGAACGAAAACGTTGAAACCAAAAAAGTACCTTGCTTTCTTTTGCAACACCAGCGCCGTACACATCATTAATCCTTCGAGCTGTTTCTGCAGCACTGGTGCCACGGTAGAACTTGTACTCGTAAATATACCGATATTCATGTTTTCCATTGTGCGGTAATAAGCGACGCCAAAGAAAAAACTAATGGGGAAAAAACAAATGAACGACTGTTTTCAAAACTCAAATGTACCAGCTAAATGAACTTATAAATTTGAATTTGGAATTCTTAACCAAAGAGAAGATATTTCAGATCAAAATGGTCAGTACGACAAAACGCTAATTTCATATGTAAGGACGTTTGAAGTTGACATTTTTTCATTTTGCAAATAATTCTTGAACTCCCAATAATTATGGCTTGGGATTTTAAAGGGTTCACCGTTAACCTATAAGAACGACTCCAGTCGAGAATACATGTTAGATCCTTATTGATACATTCCACTGCTTTGGGAAGATCTTCAATAGTTGTTTGTAAGTATATTTGGAGATCATCTGCATACAAGTGGTAGAGAGAAGATATTTGGGATGTAATCGTATTAATAAAGATTGCGAATAAAAGAGGAGATAAGACGCCACCTTGTGGAACGCCAGCTACTGTATCAAGCCACGAAGAAAGTCTATCTTGGACACGAATACGTTGCGGGCGCCCATATAAATAACTATGAAACCAGGAAATTGCAGTTGGAGATATATTAAGAGAACGCAGAATCCCTAACAGGGTGTCATGATCAACAGTATTGAAGGCATTGCTGAAATCCAGAAACATCAATAATGTGACTTGATGATTTTCCATACCGTGGCGAATGTCGCCCGTGACTTTCAATAACGCCGTAGTCGTACTATGACCAGATCTAAAGCCAGATTGGAGAGGGTTGAGGATGCTATTTCTTAAACAAAAGGAATTAATTTGTTGTTGCACAAGGCGTTCTAAGACTTTGGAAAGGAACGAAAGAATCGAAATAGGACGATATTCAGAAAAACTTGAAGGATTTGCTTTTTTGGGTATAGGTATGATTTGGGCGTCCTTCCATTGGTTAGGGAAAGAAAATGAGGATATGGAAAAGTTTAAGATAAAGGTTATAATAGGTGTTAAAAAATCTAACAACATTCCCTTGTTAGATTTATCATTTATCAGATCATTTTACGACTGACGTCATTACTTCCGACAGCGTCAGAATGGATAGAGAGAATGTGTTTCCTAAGATCACAATCTGCAAAATTGCCTAAACACAAATGGGGAAAAGTCAGTGTCCACGTCCACGGGCTTCATATCCAAGTTTCTACTTCATTAACAATTGATAGCTCATCTTCTCAATAATAAAAATAGTATTATTCATTTAAATTATAAATATTGTTTTAAAAATATTTTTTTTTATCTTACTTAAGTTTTTTAACATTCCCCGCTTCCTTTGTCAGCAAAAGTAAGAAAAAAATTGAAGCCTGCTTAAGCAATACTTGAACAGCCTCTAACACCCGTGAAAATGTCAGTCAACTTTTAAAAAGACTGTATGAGGCAAAATAATGTTACCAAACTACTGATAGATTAATTACTGACTAATAAATTCGCCATTCATTCATGATCCGTGGCTAAAATAAAGAAACTATGAAATGAAGTATCGGATAATAAGATCACGTATGGGTAGTTATGACGTTTCATTGCGTGCAACAAGTGAGTTGGCGCCAGCCAGTCGGCGACGACGTGGGGCTGCGAAAAGAATTTCAATCTTGTCCTGATGACTGAACGCAGGCGCAAATTACTACAGAGCGTTTTTCTCTCACCCACCCTTACCATTTAATTAATTATAATAATTTAAAGTTCTAAATATAAAACGTGTATGCGTAGATATATGGATGTAAAGGAGGCGAGAGAGGTGTGCCAGGATCGTGCCAAATGGAAGTCCGTAGTCTCTGCCTACCCCTCTGGGTGACAGGCGTGAGTGTTTATTATTATTATAAATATAAAACATAAATATGCTTTGAAATTTCTATTATACAGAAGTCTAATTTTTTTTCAAAAGAGAACTTAAAACTATCTCGAATACAATCGACAATTCGATTGTTTCTCTAAATGAAACTTATATATTCTGAAGCATTTTACAAGTTTGCATAAAAAAAACTTACAAAATTTAGTTTTATTGTTCAGAAAAACACTCTAAATGTATGTACCAAATTTTTTATTTACTAAAACATATGTTAAAATGATCATAAGAAAATGTAGATTAGGCTATGTATTTGATAAATCCTAAAAAAGAACATAAATCCTTTTTATAAGCCCTATTAGATAAATGCTTTATGAGTATGGCAAAGTACATAATGATGATATAACAGTAGCAGTTAATTATCCCAAACGTGTATAGGCATTTATATGTGTAATTAAGGCTTTAAGGGAATCTATCTTCGACAATCGAGTACACGTAGTGACGGCAACGTTATTATTTAGTTGGCACATAAATAGTGAAGTGAGGCGTCGTGCAACAAGTAGAGCGACGCGTTGGCGCCGCTGTTTTGCCTACTTTCCATGCAGCTTTTATAAATATCGATATTTATTTATCAGTTTCTATACAAAACTTAATAAAATCTATAAAATATTCAGATCAGCGACTAAAAGCAATTTCAAAGGTGCTAAATCCCCGGTATCGCCAATTCGCCTACCAAGCATAATGATCATCATGACATATTCTCTCTAAAAAAACCAGGTAATACCCAGTTGTGAACTTTTTACAGCCTAATGAAAGAAAAATAACGTAAATAGTGTAATCATTAACTCAGAGTTTTATGATAATTCTCAATTGTATACCTAATGTTAATCAATTCATTCAATCAATTTTCATTAACTGTTAGACTTAATCTAGTACAAATTAAACATTGAACGAAAATATTTTATTGCACTATTATAATATTACAAAAAATAGTAGTTTTTTTATGTTCAGATTTTTTTCTTTGCAAAAATGTGAGTGAGCTACGAGACCTACGTTGCTACGAACGTGCTACGAATTGTAGACATCTACGAAATATAAAACATAACAATATTTACGATCAGTTTATATTATATTATTATTTTTAACTTCTTAATAGGAGTATATATGATATATTAAACGAAAAATTCACAGCGGAAATATATAATGTTTGTACCAGGTCTATTTTTACCGTGCCATTTCCACTTTTGAAATCGTGGCCAAAAGTTACAATCGTGAACGTATTTATCAAATACATTATATAGCATACATATTATGAGTTTGCAATGTCACTTTACACACAAATAGAGCTTTTAGAATACCATGACATTTCTAATAAAAAATAGTTTTAACGTTGTAAGCAAAATGTGGAATAATCTTCCATTTTGATTCGTTATTCGTCTTGAGATAGGTTGAAATACAAACTTAGAATGTATAATTTGTGTGTTCAAGTAAAAAAAATCCAGACACATTTTTATGGCTGGCTTGTCACCATATCTATAATACAAATATTAGATGTACATATATACAGTCCACTTGATGATAAGTCATAATGCAGCTGCACAGTGGCTCTTCCACGTCATAAAGTTTCTAATCAGCCGTAAAATCAATAATCATATTATGTATAGTATGTGTTATCACACCTCGAACGTGAAGCGGAGTCAAGGTGACTCTACCCGCCCTCATTAAATCCGGTACATATTTTTATTTTACTACTAATCGATACTTAAAAATATCTTCATCGGTACTGAATATAAATTTTTCTTACTTTTATATTACACTTGATGAATATGAAAAAATTATATACATCGAACAACATAATTTTTGCTTTAAGCGCGACCGTATAGCCCAGTTGTTACGGAACCTTCATCTCGAGCGACGCGAACCGCTTATGACACGCTTAAATAAACAAATCCCAACGAATTTAAAAATCCCACGCAAATCCTTATCATTTCTCGGTGAATTAAATTATACTCTCTGCAAAGTAGATAAATATAAAGATAGAGGATAAGCTTTGTACAAACACCCGCTTCTGCGGTTGATTTAAATTACATATTTATACAATATGACTCTGAGGTACATAGCGCGAATAACTGGTATAAACCGGTATAAATTTTATTATGTTCACGAATTTTACGTTTAATAAATTAAATACTCACGTTCTGGATTGATTTTTAATTTAAAAAAAATATATAGACATAATATGGTAACATTACTTAACAAAACTTCTATCCTTCATATTTTAATATTGCTTGACATTTCGTGTTTTTATTGAAACTAGACTATTACAGAAATTATACCAAAAATATTTTATAATATTATCTGTAAAATAAACTATACACATGTAACACTGTCGTATGTGTTACATGTGTGCAGACCTATTTTTTCACGTATGTATCGAGCTCATAAAGGCGTGCCGTAATAGCAGTCCACTTCCGCTTTATTAAATTTCTTCGCAAATAATCTTTTATTGTCGTCGACCAACGATCTTTGCAAAGGATATGACGTTGTCTTCACCCAAAGTTTGTATCGTATGCAAATAACTGAGCAAATGGGGACCGCCCTTAGTACATTTTATGATTTTTATGGAAGCACAGACGGCGAGATGATATAAAACACAATGCAAAGCATTTTGACTATGAACACGATATGGCTATAGCTTATACACTTACTATAGCGTCTAACTTAATATAGATAATTGCCACTGTAATTAATGTTTTCTAATTAATTCATAAATGAATACAAGCTTCACTACATTGTTTATCTTTTAAATAACAACTAGACGTACAGTTTAATAAATCATGTAAAATCAAATTAATCATATCGACGAAAGCAATAATGATATTTTCTCATGGGTCCATTAAATAAATGTACTTTTTTCATGAAATGTGTGTAATCATTGGCCTCAGTTATACCATGATTAGACAGAACTAATCAGAATCAAAATGTTCACGAAAATTGTTCAAAATATATCACATATTTCCTCGGCACGTAGGTAAGTCGCTAAAGAGCAAACAGAGTATATCGAGTTTGTCGGGCGATGCTCTTCGCGCCCCGTCAACTTATGGCTTCCTAATGAAGTTGTCGCTAAGCCAAGGCTACGGGTTTGCTGTAAATATATCGCACTCATATTATGTAGTTGTTAGGGTAGCTCGCTTCGACAAGCGCAGAGTGTACTGGTTTTAGGATAGAGGTCTTCGTAATTCATAATCGCTTTTCGCACGATTTCCTTCGATAATACGACTTTATCTAGGGTTGGCAAAGTTTAGAACAGAATATATTTTCAATCTTATATGATGCGTGTTATGGTTCAAAATTAACAAAGGCAATAAAGCTTGTTGAAATTATGTATTCCTTTGTTATTATTATTTAAGGAAGTAAATTATTATCCAAACGTACGGTTTTATATTTACATAAAGTTGTTAATGAAAGAATAACAATAATTGCGTTCAACCTTATTACGACAGCACTTAGCCAAGCTGTAGGTTTATCTTGAACAAATTGTCGTGATGCTCCCGCCATATTAAGTTAACGTCCACTCCGCCCTATTGTTCTTCACTTCAACTTACTAAACTTACTATACACCGTCATAATTTACTTACTTCAAATAAAGGTAATTTTGCTTGATAAACGAGTTAATGACGTATTTAACATAATGAATTGTTCAGTTTTATTTCATTCCATTATTGTAATTTACGCATTCTTGATAACGGTAAATATACAAGGTGAAAACAACAATCAATAAGTCGAGTTGTACATTTTTCATTACCACATGCAGGTAAGGGTGTGGGATATAAATGCCACGCCGTCAGTGGGGAAATCGGGGTGGTGTTGTGTTAGTGGTAGGGGGAGGGAGAAATAGAACAATGGCTACCATGACATTTAGCATGGAAGCGATCGTCGCGGTCCGTTAGAGACGTGAGCCACTCAGCGTACAGCCGCTTTCCATGGCTTCTTCTTCAGTTTCTTTCCATTTTAACCCAACTTTTTATTTTTATTAAAGACAATGGCAAATACGCTCTCTTTAATTTCTATGCTTTGTAACAAAAAGACTAATAAATAAAACTCAGACATACGTTAAATGAACAAAAACTTATATTATTATTTTTGAAATATTTGCACTGCTAGAGCAAAGGCGGAGAACTTTATTAGAGGAATAAATTGAGAGTAAAAAGCAGGGAGCTCTCGCTAGAGTTTTTCTCGAGAGCGAGTAAAAACAAATTGTTGCTGGTTGGTAACTAATGTAGGAGACGTGGCGCAATATATTGAATTACTTTATTCTACTCGTTTGTCACCAGTTGAAATCATTAGACATATTCCGGATATTAAAATGAAAATATTATCTCAGAATAGAACAAATAAAATACTATTTCTTTTAATTCTAGTTAAAACTTTATATCAATAGCAATCAATACTTTCATTTCTCTTAAAAATATAAACACATCCAAATACAAGTACCGCTTAGGAAAAATACTTTTGAAGTCCTGAATATTTCATTTTAAAATATTATACATTCGCATTCATTTTATTATCCAGCGAATTAAACAATTTCAGATTTAAAGAATGTTTTGCTTCATATAACCAAACTTTACAGACGTTAATGAGATTTTCATTAGTTTTAGAAGCCGTATAAACGAAGCGTTCGGAAACAGCTTACCCTTACGAATATTTAAAGTTTGTAATACGTACAAATACGGGTGCTTCGGTCTTGGCACCGACCACCCTCGCTGACTCATGAAGGCTGTTTCCTTTGTTCAGATGTAAGCAAACACCTGTGTATCTTCATTGAACTATAACGCAAATATGTTGCATACAAATCAGAAGCTACATTGCTAAATAACAAATTAATTTTTAGAATTGTACTGCCCCTCATTCTAACGGTTAATTGCGGTTTCTACGATAATTTTAGATAACTATCGAAAGTATTTATTATAGTTAAAACGTATGTTATGTCTAATATATATAGACTGCAGCGACATTCTTTAAGAAGTCTGAAATTAATTGAAATTAAGATTTTAATGACAAATTCCTCGTATTTAAAATAAACAGATGCTTTTGTTATTGACAAACTCGCTTCATTAAAAAATTGCATTCATTAATTTCTGTGGGCGGCCTCGTTAACATATTACAATAACTCCTAACTAAGACGCCTGATGGCGCTGACAAGTATTCACAAAGATAATCGCCGGTATTGTTACCAAAATCTGTAATCATTTTAAAGGAGCCTTATCCGCGGTAATCCCCATGTAAACGAACTTTATTAAAGTCGTTTATTAACTTCTTATTTATTTCTAAACAATCGGCTATTATGTGAAGTTATATAACAATACGTTCTTTATCATTTTCTTCTTAGGAATATGGAATATTTTAAATTTTTTAATCGGTCGGGCCAGTTTAGTTTTAGCGAAACTAACGGATAGCAATTGAGTTTTATATATAGAGATATTTATTTTCCCTAATATGCATAAAAGTGAAAAACCCGTGTATTGGCAGTGTAAGAATATCCACTACCCCATATCGTCCCGCGGGTGTCGTAAGAGGTGACAGAGGGAAACTGAAACAGAGATGAGTAGCAGCATCTTCCTAATAACAACTCAAAGTAATAAAAACTCTGATTGCCATCTCGCTTGCCAAGCTTAGCAACTTTGGGCAAATTATGGGGGAGGTCTATGTTCAGCAGTCTTTTATAAGTTGTAATGGATAGATGAATATAGAGAGAAGAGGAGGAGCCGTGGCTCAGGAGTTAAGCACTAGCCATAAATTTCATAGTACACGAACAACTTTAGTTCGATACCCGCTAGCAAGTATATAGTAGCTATGAATTCAAGTTTTTCTATAAATATTAAATGGAAAACAATTTTCATTAGATTTCCTTTTAAATGAAGGTTAACGTCATAAACATAATGAATTCATCCGTTTATCATAATTCTCGGTCATAAAATTTCTTGGTTTCCTATTTTTTAATCTTCCGTTGCCAATCAATATCGCACATCATACGGCTCCGTGGTAATGAGTCGCAGCGCTGGAGGCCGCGGGTTCGAATCCCGCACAGAACAAGTATTTGTATGGCCTATATATATCCTTATGCAATTTATGTTTGTAAACTGCCTCTACGGTACAGGATAAAATCCTAGTGTGGGGGTGACGTTTTTTTTTTAAATAATTAATATACCCTATACAACAGGCATCTGTCCACGGATATGCATATCCTCACTCTAAAAGAAATCGAGTGTATTGTTAATGTAGAAACAAAATAAAAGTTCACACAACGCTCCATTAGCTAATTTACTCGTAGCTGCAAGCACTATCCTCATAATATTTTAGTCGTGCAATGATCACCCAGTTATAAAAGTACACATAAAAGTTAGAAACTAAGTTTATTTTTCAAAATTCAATAATACTCTCCATTAAACTGTAAACTTTAGAAATACATACAAGAAAATACCGTTTTTGTACTATAAGAATGCAAACAGTGATTTTGCACTGCACATTTCCATAGTTCCATTTCTCATAATAGAATACAATACTTGTATGAAGAGAAAACAATATCATACTAAATAATCCGCTTTTGACGCAAAACAAAGAAATAAACCAGTCATCAAGATTAAAACGAAACTTTAAAAATTGAAGCTTATTTTAAATTGAATTTAAAGTCCGCTTGAGTCCCGGCTACGGCTTTAATTCCATTTATTTATTCGGTCGTTGGAATATTACGATGATTTCATTGTTTTAGTGTTACTTATCTTCTTGCATATAACTAATGATATAGAAATCTTAATTGGTTTGAAATGGATATTTATTTTAAAAAGTACATAAAATTGGTCTTACAGCTTTGATTACTGGATATATGTATATAGTATTTTGCACAAAACATCGACACAAAATTGCACAAGACATCGAATATTACTCTAAAATGTTAATGAATTAGGATTTAATTTTCACTCACCTTTCAATAAAACGATATTTAAGTTATAACAGTTATCGACTTTTCAAGTAAATGCAAATAAAGGCATTAACAATTTTTTATTACGCCTCCCACGCTGAGGGAGGTTGTTATGTTGCCATTTTTATTTTACGCGGTGACACTCCGAACACCAATAGGGAAATTGGATTGATACTACTTTTTAAGGCTTTTTGGACATGAACCGCGTTTTATGTTCGATTCAATATTGCGTCTTTATGTTTTATGTTTTACGACGATTACTATTATTTTAACAGTACTGAAGTTAATGACTTTTATTTTTTTATTACTTTTATTTTCAAGTGCTTTGATAAAAATATCTTTTTTCAAAAAATATCATTTATTGATAAGGGAACAAATTCTTTAATATACAATAAAATAAAATATCTTTATTTGTCGACGTGAGAAATAAAATTAGTTTTTCTAAATTATTTCTTATAATCTAATACTGTTTTAAAATGAGCTCACTCCGGCCGAGCAAGAATTTTAGCAGCTCTTTTTTAATTTTTAACGACTAAAAGCGATAATAAACCCATCGATATCTAAAAAAGTAAACACAAAATTTTGACCTCAATAGTAACTTAACTGTGCGTGGTGCAGACTGGTAATGGAGATTATCATTGCACCAGTGCAACGGTATCGACTCTGTGCTAAACATCCCGGCTGTCCAGCAAGGTGGACTGCAACAGACCAACCCCACATGTAGCACCTGTTCACAAGTATGAAGCAAGCGATAGCCTTCGTCCTCCCCGATCATATTAAAATGAAATGGGCTACATAAAACAACGATTGTACATAGAGTAACTTTTCTGTGTAACGAAACGCAAATGAAAAAGCTATTAAATTAATATTACAATTTTATTTTTATAATTATTCTGTGCCCTAGCGACCAACTTTAAACATAGAAGGCTACAGATACTTTGTCACCACTTATTACTAAGATATAATGCCTCTCAACCTGTAATTATACTGGCTTTCTATAGAGAGCCAGGGTACCTTCAGACCGAAACACAGGTGTGCACACACTGAAACTTGGCGGCAGAAATAGGTGAGGGTAGTACCTACCCAGACAGACTCATAGGTAGAAAAAAAATCCTATCACTTAATATAATAAATACCTATATTATAATTTATAAATCAAACTGTAATGTTACACTGGATTCCAACTCTATACAAAAAGTTAGCGCCCGCTTACGTCAAAACCAATAAAAACAAAACAAAGTAATCCATTTATCCGATTCAGAATGCAGTTTGAGTATATATTGTGTGTGAAGTGAAACGAAGTAGAAAACTTATTTTCAGTGCTGTAACAGTTGGCCCTGTTGGAGTAAAGCGGCAGAAAGTTGGTACCGCCGGGCGAACTGCCCGCGGGTGGAGACCAACTTCTTTCATTCTACGTTTTTAGATCTACGAACATTTGCGTCAAATTTTATTCTGTTCGTGTCATACGTCACCCTTCTTATAGTTAATATATTAAGATATTTGTAAACTATAGCAGTAAAATATTATAACGAATGGATTAATACATTCAATTATACTTACCACAAAGTATAATCTCATGAACTATTTACGTTCAAGAGCCACGGTGCAGCTTTACCATGGAAATACCAAGAATGAGTCCGCTGAACTGGGAAATGTCACAGAATAATGACGACAGAAATAGAAGCATAACGCTGATGTGTTTCGTATGGTAAATAGTTCAAGGATGAAAATGCATCTCCATCTTGATTCTTAGTAAAGAATATGTGGACCAGCTTTTGCTTAATATCAGGTGGACTGTGTGCTTGTTTGTCACCTCACCTGTATTAAATAACAAAGGAGTTTAAAAGGCTAAGAAATTGAATGGTACCATAAAATAGGATAGCGTAAAGGTTTTTATAAAATAGAAATATTTGGTTTTACTTTAAGAATAAAAAATTATAAAAATTTCTTCCCAAAGCTTATAAATATTTATAGTAGATCCTTCTTTGTATAGTTTTAATAGGTGTTGTCAGTCGATTTTTGTACTCGAGGATTCTTTCTCTTGTGAACTAGAGTCACGCTCCCTACCACTACTTTTATTATTAAATGATATTCATTATTTATCAACCCTAGGTGGTTATAGTTTGAAATACTGTTCTAAGATACCGAAGTCCTTATAAAATTATTTACTTGATTAATATTATCATAATGAATGAAGCTATATAGTTAACAGTAAAAATATATAGTAAAGTAACGAGTTTTTCTTTATCGTCAAACTCTTAAAATTACAAACAATAATCTTGGGTTGTTTTCGTAATGTAAAACTGAAGTAATTATATTTAAATTTTACATTACGAGTTAATATATTAGTGCTTTTAATAATGTGAAATTGACTGAACTACTACGCTTTTACTTGTTAGCTCAGTAAATTTCTCACCCACGGTTCTGCTATAAATATAAACATCTGTGTTTTTTAGCTAAATTTGCTTAACTGTCGGCGAATGTGAGATTAGTACATAACAGAAAATATATTATATTTTCTGTTATGCACGCTCAATACCATTAATAAAAATTAAAAACTAATTTCTAAATATTTAAATTAGATAGACTAGTTCAACTAATATATCACAATAACCTATGAAGTCATGACTTCCGATCTGGTTTTTAAAGTCCAAAGCAACTTTTAATCGAATATCCCATGTTTTTTAATATGTTTTTCTATTAAATAAATTCAGGTAAAAGTTATGTTCACTTTACGCAAAGACTTTTAACAACTTAAAATTTTAAAATAAACGTCTGCTCAATTACGCATATTTCTTGCCGAGAGAGCCATTTGTTTGATTATGATATTTTTCAGATCTTAAATTATAAATTAGCCCTAACTCAAAACTTTTTAAATATAATTATAAATTTGAAAAATCTGAAAATTCGAAATAAAAGGAGCTAATGTTATTTAACGTGTGCGGTCTAGAAGAATCCATTACCTCATTTCTTACCGTGTTTGTCATGAGAGGCACCTATGGAAAGTACCAGAAATATCTTATGTCGTCCGATAAATGGCGTTATAACCATGCCTTTACACCAGGCGTATAATATCCAGAATGACGACTGGTAGCAGTGCCAAAGCTGCGAGACGTTTGGTGCTGCGATCGTCAATCCTTCTGCCAAGCGCGACGATTGAAGCTAATCCGCCTTTCAACGGGAGAAGCCTATATCCAGCAATGTATTTTTACGGCGTAATAAATATATGTTCTATACGTAAACATTATAATAAGTTATTTTACCAAGGTATCCTTAAAAGTTTATTTCACATGGTTTAACATTTACCGAAAAATGATCAGATAATAACCCTTCAGCAATTGACGAACTAAAAGTCAATTTCCGCAAAGCGTCTAATAATACCAAGTTTATCGGGCTTGAAATAAACGAGCGCGGGGAAATAAAACAAAACAACTGTCATCAGCGTTAGTTTCGCTATTTTCAAAGATGTTCTCTATAAATGACGTTGATTTGATCACTATGCATTTAACATTGTATCCACTAGTTTTCGTCCTCTATCACAAATCGTTCATAAAGTTAATTTTGGCTTAGTAAAGCTTAAAATTAAAACTAAATTGCAAATACTCTACGACAAAAACCTGTGTTAAGCTACGACCTTACCGTCTACCGCCTGTTTACCGCAATAAATATGGCATTAAATTACTAAATTACCGCGGAAAGTAGTGTGGTTACACCAGAATTTACCTAGATATGACAATGAACTAGCCGGGAAAATGACATTTTTTAAGATAGAGGTTGAAGCTGCGGCGGTGTTGTACTTTATGAGTGTCAGTTACTATTACATGACACTTTATGAGTGTCAGTTACTATTATATGTTACTATATATGACTATTATAAGACTTTTACATTTTAACAAAGCTTAACCAAGACTTAAAAGAAGATGGTGGATGATAAAAATACACAGAAAGCATAATAATATGTTACTTTTTTCTCCGTTGAGCTCGTGTCCCACACTGAATAAACTGTAGTGCCACTTGACGCAAAAATTACTGCGGTAATCTTCTTTGATATGCGAAAAAGACTAGAGCTATTGCCTACCGTTATATTCCATATTGATTGACATTGTAAAATCATAGCCATAAATCGTGGCTACACCTAGGTGTTGTTTCAATTATGACCATAGTTATTGCCATAACACGGTAGTGTGGGCATAGCATTAGGATGGCTTTCTGTATTAAAAGTGGTTTGTGTTAGAAAATATCAGTATACAGTAACTATCTATGTGTAGCAAATGTAATATTATGTTACACAACAATGTGAACACCGCAATTTTTGAAGTTATACTTCTTTTGAGGCGTTTGGGAAAAATGATGAGAGTGAATTTTTACGATGCGCGCGCACACCGACACCTAAAAACGACACCATGAAGTTGTTACGATGCGCGCGCACACTGACACCTAAAAGTGACAACTTCAGTGGGTAATTGTCTCTCAAGTTTTTTTGTTTTGTTACGCTAAAGAAGTATATAACTCCCAACATGCGTACATAAATACACACACACTTTTTTTATTGAAAGTATTTATTAAAAACGTTCTGCCCTTAACATCAAACTCAGTTGCTTATACAACTGATATTAGTGTATTTTTTTATTATATAGAATAAGGGTTGCAAACGAGCACACAGTCCACCTGATGGTAAGAGGATGCTTATAGCCCATAGACACCTTTTTCTACCTTCAATTAAGAATCAAAATGCAGATGCGTTGTTACCCTCGAGGAATAAGGAGCACCGCACGTGGGCCCCACTATCCGATAGTATCTACAGCAAATGGTCCTAATATGTAGTCAACTCTCGGGAATCATATTTGTGCTATTTACTCAGTTCAGCTGCCTATCATGCCGCCCCGACGCAAATCGAGGTACCCATGAGATAAGAAGTCGCCGAAATGTCTTCGTACTTAGCGTTCGTACTTTGCTTTACTCCCAAGGGACCATGTCATAACGGGAGATCTCCTGCTATTGTTTCTAAATATTCCATAAAGCTCTAAAACCGAGGGAACATTTATAGAAACAAGAACTCTTCGGATAACATCGTTCAGAGATCCGTGACAGAACAACCCATCAACACTTTTCTCACATTAAAGTCCGAGGAGCCCAAACTCGCCGCTACCACAATATTATAAAAAATCATCATATCCCCACCGAGTAGGTATGTATTTAATAACTAAACCAATTTCAATGAAATTATTTCGATTAAAACGCAATCTTACTGTCCACTGATAAATAGTGTTCATTAAATGCAATATTTTACAATATAATAATGAAAAACGCTCAACAGACAACAAAAGGATTGGAAAGAAATTTAATCTCGCCTTGCGCTCTTTAACAGATATAATGAAGTTTAAAAATCCCGAGAAATCCCTATACAAAACCCGGCAAGTAAGGTTGAGGTGATAAACGATGCGCTGGTCCAATGTATCTCCATCAACGCGCCGCGGCTCCGCAATGTGAAAAATAAGTGTTACTTCTTGCTCTTTCATTTTGTGATCGTTTGTACAGCTTAGTTGGAAATAATTTTGTATTAGGACACAATTATAGGCGTTTAGATTTATATAAAATTGACCGCTATGTCTCACAGAATACATTAACTAGCTTTCACCTGCTAGACATTTTTATGAAACTATTATACTAGAGAAATTCGTAAATACCGCGATTAAAACAAAAAATTGTAACCACAATTCACGAGTGTGAGAAGTGTTCTGTAGCATTTTGATACTTCTAATTGAATTAATGGACCTAAAATTTATAATTTCTCATACATCTCTAAAATTTGTCAAAATACCCTTGTGATTCAAAATACCCAGTCATTTGCAATTGTCCTAGGATTTTCGGAATGATTTGATTTGTTCTATTACCATAAGAAGTATAACACATTATTGTGGACTAAAAAAAAACTAATTCGACGATGTCACATGATGTATAAAAATGTTGACATAACAAATAGGACACTCGTGTCAATTGAATATTTTTCAGAAGCTGTTAAACGAAAATTCACTATTGAAAGTGTATAAGAATACCTGCAAATGACGTCATAAATTCTTGTAGTGTGCGCGAGTATGTATTAAAAATCTAATTTAAACCAAAACAAAAAACGGAACAAGTTTTAAAACACTACTTATATATGCAAATCCAAATAATATGTTGTTATAATTTCATAGTGTCAACTACCTTATTCTTCAAACACTTACACGTTTAAATTACATTTTAGAGTACATGTATAGTATGCATACACTTACATAGTTATGTTTGCTGAAAACCCGCCACGGTACAAAAAATGTCACCCGTAAAATCGGCGATGTTATTGTATTCGAACTTTGAACCCGACGATGATAAATGCTCGCCGATGGAAGCGGACTACGGATGCTTGCATGCAGCTTATCACGATATAACGCTTTTGCATGTGATTTATTTAGAAACGAAACTTACTACAATTTCAAACGATTCATATTTACGAACAGATTTAATCCGCATGGAATATAGAAGTAAACCATAGTAAAATTTTGTAACGCATTTCTTGAAATATTTATAACAAAAAATAAAGAAGCAAATTAAGCAAACGGAAGTCTTGCTTTATCTAGAATATAAGGCTACTCTTTACAAATTTCTAGTTAACTTGTTCTCTGAGCTATATGACCGGACCTGTTAATAGGCATTTCTTAACCGCCTTCACCAAAAGTATTGATAAATTTTCCTATGTGTAAAACAGACGATAAAAATATATTGACAGGAAACAACACTAACACGATCGGGTCGGACGTTCAGATGGGCGGTTCGCACGCTTGTTTGCCGCCGCTGTTGACCGAGTCACGCCCAAAACCATCTGTTCACAACGATATTACGCACGCACGTCATCGCGAACCGCGCTTACCAAAAGGTTTTAGTGTAGACGTAACCCTAAATTACATGTGGCCAGTCAATTAAGGGCTCTCGTTTTAGTAAAAACCTACCGCTTTAACTAGGCCTAAAAGAGTCAGATAAAATTGTTTTTTTTTGCCACATACCATCACCTCATTTTGTCCCGCGAGTGACGTTAGAGGAGACTATGGGGAATACCAAAAAGATCTCATGGCTTCCAATAGATGGCAGTTTAACTTACTCGTTTACGGCAGACGTGAAATATCCAGTGCAGCTTCAAAGGTGCGAAACGTTTTGTACAGCGATCGCCAACTCGCCTGCCGAGCTTGACAATATTAGCAAATCATTCCAACACAAGGAATAGAATAGAATAAAATAATTTTTTATTCAATATAGATCCAAATGGAGAGACCTGCGTTCAGCAACGGACTTTTGAGAACTTATGTAAAATAAAATATGATATTGTTGTGTATGATAAATATACTAATGTTTTAACTTCTTTGTATTGTGAGCATCTTTACTTAATTTTATGGAATCAATATTTGAACCGTAATTAATAATTTAATATTTCAAAACTGTGCACCTACCAATAAATATTCCAACTAAAGTAACATATTCCTTTTGAAAACTTTGTGCACTCCAATTTGGGACTGACATAAAGTATGAATGCTTTACTTGAAAATCAAATATAGCGGACCAGCTGTTGACAGAGCAGTTGCAAAGTGCTTCAGTGCACGGTCGTCTCTCTCCTAAAGCCAATATACCCAACAATATGCAATACTAGAAAACTTAACAAAACAGTCTAATAAATCTCAACTATACTTCTGTAATTCACTATTCTGTACTTTAGTGAGCTTGTATTTGCTTCAACTATTAGTTTGTTTACACTGAGAAAGATAGTCTATCATTACAATAAACCTGGTATTGCAGAGCAAATATTGAGACCATAGTCCATTGAGTCCACCGACCCCAACTCATTTCATCTATGTTAATCCCTCTATCGCCTCCCCACATGTACTCAATTGTCTTGAAGGAAAGTCCGGCAGACACTCGTCCGTTTCTTCATTACTTTTTGTAGCTTTCTGTTCTTAAATGCTTGCAGTAGTTCCAGTTATTAACAGCACTCGTTCTAATCAAAGAGATTTTTTTGTTTTTCAACGTACTAAGAAACGTAATACAAAGGTTTCACTGGAAAAAAAACAAAAAGGGATAAACAAGGATGCAGAATAACAGCACAAACGCACAACTGGGACTTGTATATAAAGTACCCTGTGACTGAGACTCTAATCCCGTGCGGGTTGAGGAGAGCACGCGCCATCAGACTTGCCACCGACGTCCGAGGCCATCCTATATAATTTACAATGCGCTCATTTTTGGAAATTTTTACTATTTTAATCCAGTAGTTAAATAGTTATTAAAGTATGTAAAATGATTTATTTGAAAAACATTTTTTTTCTGCTTGGTAAGTATATAGATTTAACAATCTTAAAATATTATGTATACCAATAATAAAACACATATTTATATATTTTTAAACAAATAGTGCAATTAATTGAAAATAGCCGAGCCGTGGTAGCTCAGATGGTTAGCGCTCGCTATAAATTTCACAGTACGCGAGCAAACCGGGTTCGATCCCCGCCGGCACCAATGAAATTATTAATTGCAATTTTAAGTGCTGATTTACCACATGCTCGGCGGTGAAGGAAAACATCGTGAGGAAACCTGCATGTCTGAGAAATTAAAAAAAAAATATTTCGAAGACATGTGAAGTTCGCCAACACGCATTGGGGCAGCGCGGTGGACAATTCCTTGCCCTTAAAACCCTCTCAGAAATGAGGGGAGGCCTGTGCTCAGCAGTGGGACGTATATAGGCTGTAACTTTAACTTTTAACTTTAATTGAAAATAGTTCTTAATAAAATTTAAGAAATAAAGATGTTTTTATTTTAAATACATTAAAGTCATCTTAGTACACTTTAAAAATTGGAAATAAGCGAGGCAATTATTGTACTCATAACAGATACATTAGTATTAATGCATGTAGAAGTGAGCGTACTGGGTGGAACGCCTAGTATACAAGACTATTTAAAAAATAGATCTGCTATGAGTGCTAAAGCCAATAATTTGATATATTGCCCTCATACTGACCATAACTAATTCCTAGTTATGGCCAATATATAATCATTATATAAGTATATGTTGTAAATCTCGCGATATTATGATAAATGTTAACTAATAATAGATGTACTTTTTGACCTAGTTCTTTTAAAGCCTTAAATATCCCAACGCTCACCATAGACTTTTCAACATTTCTTCCACTTTTTACTATTTAAATGTTAAACAATAAAAGTCGATGGATGCATGAAGCTTAGGACCGTGTTATGTGTCAGTCTTTGGGAAGACCTATGTTCAGCAGTGGACTTGTGATGGGCTGTAATGATGACAATCATGAACATTGTATAAGTTACAAAATAAACTAAACAAAAGATAAATCATTGCACTAATGACAAGTGAAAAAAAAAACATTATGTGCATACATCACGATACGCATTAATTGTCAGTAAATATCATCTTAATTTCAATAAATCACTCCAGCAGTTCATATGTAAATAAGAGTTGCGTTGCAGAATTAATATTCTGATCGGATTAATCCTATTAACACAGTATCAGATCGTAGAAATTCACATCAGTCGCGTAACGAATACTGAATATATACTGTATGCATTCAAATGTTATGTAACTTCGCTATTAGGATATTAGGATTGCATCGGTCATATAAAGAAATATCATCTGTATTCACCTAAATGAGCTATTTCTTTTTCCATACTCCTATATATTCCACATTTCATACATGTGTATGCTTACCCTATTGAATGTACTTCATTATATTCTTATCCAATTTTCACCAGTTTTACACCTAAAATAATGATTTTCCTGAGAAACATGTAACACATCATGATGACTGACCGAAATTACAACGCAAGATAACTCCGCGAAATGCTCTAAACGACGAAAGGTGCATGACACGCGACTTTACGTTAATAGCATGGCTCTGAGCACTAGGGATATCTGAACATCCACCGGTCAGAGTTAATTTCGTTTTTATAACACCACAAACCCGAATGATCTGTTTACTAGCGGGTCAGTAATAAAAAAGGGGCCGTGGCCATTACGGGGTGAGTAGTCGCGCCGCCCGGCGTCGCCCACTATCAGGTTTCACGTAAAATGGAGCGGGGGGCGTTGCAGATAACGACCAATCTAGACGATGGTTAATGTCAACTCAATTAAACAATAACAAACCATCTAGATCTCAGAGAACCACATATCGAAAATATGTTTCAAAAATTTATTTTCTCAAAGTATGATAAAAATGTGTTAGTTGGAAATTTTACAACAATAAAACATTATTTATATTTACTGCTACTAACGTTGATTTATTTACTGCTTAACAGAATTTTTTTATTTACAAACACTATAACCGTATAGTAAAAATTGGGTCAATTGTTCTGAAAGATAAAATATATACTTATTATTTATTAACTTTAACAATATAATAAACAAAAGCACATAATGCGATTGAAATAATAAAGTTCAAAATATAAAATTATCAAAGAAAATTGATGATCCAAAAGACTATTATCAGATATCTATGTTTGGTACATCTTTCATCATATCTACGCTTTCACCATCCATCATATTTTGACATGTTTTCTAATCCGTATTTATTGACTATCGTATTGAGCGATCGCATTCATAATTGTGATTAAGTATATACTTATTTCATTGTACCTATTCATTCACTGCTTTCATTATTTTTGAGTCGTTGTAAATTGTACTCAATGCCCGTCTTTATCAAATTATCGTAGAATTCAAGCATACACTTAATCTCTCGAGAGTGGGTCTGTGTTTGAGTATGTCAATAGGTTGCGTTTTGTCGCTTTGCCGCTGACACATCCATTATAGTAACATTTTCCCGCCCTTTTTCGTGTCACTTTGACATCTTCGAAAATGACTCAATCTCGACGATATCAAAGTGAAGTTTGAGAATATTTTGCATATCGAAATCGATTTAAAAGACATCTCTACCTATAATCTTATTATCTAGTTTTACTACAGTAATTGTCATGTTAACATGACAATTACTGTAGTAAAAACTACTCTGCAAGAACTAAATTTTAGTTTTACGTAGACCAAAAATATAACACTTAAAGTTAGATCTAGGAAGTTTAAAAAAATCTAGGACTATTATAATATTTAAATAAAGGACCATTAAATGTATTTATCAGAAACAATCCAACAAATAATTATTTTGAACTAATATAGTAAAATTAAAACGTAGCAGTAGTTTGCCCATATAAAGTGAATAAGTCTTCCACTTTACACGACTTGATTAAATGTCCAATCAACGCCATCTATTAGTTCTCACTTGTCACTGCCCGCGCAATCACTCACAGACAGCCATACAGTACGGACGTCGTTCTAGTAAATTTCGCTCCTTTGGTTATTTATAGTAGCAATCTTTACAAAGTAACCTTCTAGAAAACATGGGCACCTTTGTTGAGATTGTATACGAGCCATTGCTCTTATTGGACCTTAATTTACGTGAACGTAAATTAAGGTTCAATAAAAGCAATCGACATTTTCTTGGCCTGTCTACTAATTAATAAATAACTGTATTTTATATTTTTATTTACATTTAGCAGTGTTTTCATGACATTCTTGATTGTTTCAGGTAAGTTAATACCGACAGACCCGTTATATGAAGAGAGAACGAAAATAAAAACAAAATAGATTAGAATCTTCCTGCACAGGTAAATTAAAAAATATAGTAAACAGCTTATTTTTTATAAATTTGGTAATACGGTTATATGGTACCGTGTATGTACTTACATTGTACAATGCTTTATAAATCAACATGTAATTTAAAAAAAAATTAATTTATAATATTCCATTAAATAATAATAGATCATTAAAATTAAATTCAAGAACTTTTGCTAGAATACACTAAATGATTTTGAAGAAACTATTTTTGATAGTTATGTTTATTTTGTTTAGTTATAGTATATTTTGTTGATATTTAATGTTAATTATATTTTTATAGTTATAATCTGACTTATAAATTAACTTTAAATTACCAAAACACTTTCCTGATCACAATACAATAATAATAAAAAATGTGGTTGCCAACCCGTCTACCAAGCATGGCATCTATGGTAAATATTACCATTTAAACTTAAGTTTTGACTGTATACATTTACCAAGTATAATTGAAATACCCGCAAATATTAATTTCTGTACGTTAATTTCGCACTACGCGGCGTAGTCTACGCCGGAGCAATGGACCGTCCCTAATAAACGTCAATAGAACACTTGACGTCATTGGAGTAACATGGCCGCCTCTCCACATTCAATTATGTCTCAAAATTACCAGACATAAAATTCGATAACACAATTTGTTACACTAAGGCACGTAAAGTTGTTTTTGTGTTCCACTAAATTTTATTTGACAATAACCGTATGTTAAAAGCTCATAGGCGGTTTTTTGTTTGGTTGGTACGACATGAAACGCTCGATATACCAAGCCGATTTCGAGAGCATATTCAGTAAAGACTTCTTATTAATTCGACGCGACGCGAGAGCGATATGATTCGTACACCTCACGACGTCATATTTGTGTCGTATTGTAATTTCCTCATATATACGACATAAATGATAAATGCTTGTTTACCACTCGAGAACACAAAAGAAATAACCATAAATAATAATAATAACACATATCCCAGTGGTTATAGCCATTGCTATCTAATTTTTGTCATTAATTTACATTTTTTACCAACTGATAAGAAAGTGCAAGCCAATTTCATAATTCACTAAACTTATTAAAATATCTTTCTTATATACAAATAAATGGATATCTTGTGGTAAAATTTCTGTACGTGCACGTATGCTTATAAGCATATCCAATTTGTTAGTTCAAATGCTAAATATAGACTCTACAGGTAACAGTTTATTTGTGTAATAACGATAACATCAAG
The DNA here is from genome assembly GCA_029286625.1 of Parnassius orleans. Classification (NCBI taxonomy): domain Eukaryota; kingdom Metazoa; phylum Arthropoda; class Insecta; order Lepidoptera; family Papilionidae; genus Parnassius; species Parnassius orleans. Next base: position 18,615 of record JAGSMP010000182.1, on the reverse strand, counting down.
GGGCTGTTTAAATCACGTAAGAGAGTACGATGGCAGATACAAGCCCGCGGCGATTTCATATATTTCAGAAGCTTAATAGAAGCAAGAATTAATCGTCGATGAAAATTTCCGGCGAGCCGTGAAATTACAATTTCGACGACGCCACTTCATGTGGCAACTCGTAGTTACCTTTTAGATTCAACATAATTGTGCCTATTGCCATTGAACACAACTCTGAAACGTAGCAATAAAACTATGTTTTATAAACATTAATCTCGCTCAGTTTTAGATCAAAAAGTTTTGCACATGACGAATGAATAAGTGTTTAAATTGACAAGCTTTGTTTTGAAATATTAGACATCAAGATACAACAAATAAAATTGTGTTTTTAATTTAATACACGTGTATATTAAACAGCGGCTGGACCTTACTCTGTGTCAAATTCAACAAAACTGAACATTATTTTTTATAGACATCAGATTTTGTTTATCATAGACATGAGATTGTTTTTGTGGCTCATTAAGGAGATGACTTATTTCAATATTATTATTTTAATCTCAAATAAGGCAAACAAGCGCTGTTGGCGCTCATATCTCATAAAGTTAATCGAATTTAGAGGAAATATATTCTTAAATATTTTTTCTTACAATAATTAATTAAGAAATAGGAACATATAAATCAGAATTCATTTAACATCACTTTTTCTTTATATTAAAATTTAAGTCTCGTGCCTATCATATAACCAGATAAAAGGGTAAGAGTGCGTGGCAAGCTTTTAAATGGAATATTTAAATAAAATTTAAAAATTACCTGTCTTCAACGAACTTTAAAATTTAGAGTTCGTTGCCTGTCTTATATCATTTGTACGTCAAATCAACCTTTTATACATATCATGTCCAACCACGTCTGATATCTTGGGAGAATAATATGTGTAACACACTAAAATTATTAAAGTTCGTATTTAACGGAAAAGGGTCGGAATTTATTAAATATATCGGCATAGGTCTTTTCACTCAAAAAAGTTATAGTTTATGTTGATGGAATAGCCATACTAAGTTTCTAATGTTAAGTTGACGCTCTCTCTTCGTTAAGATTATAATAGTAAACAAATTAATATGGTGAGACGACAGTAATGTTTACTGGTCGATTGCCGTAATGTAAAATGGTATGCTTAACATTGCAACTCTACTAAACATCAATTTTACTCATGGACAATCGTTAAGCCATCGATTGATTTCGATCTATAAAAAACCCCTTCAAGCCAAACAACAACAAAAATGGCGTTAAAAGTTATAGAGGATTATACTTTTCATTAATTAAAATACATCGACTTTTAGAAACATAATATTATCATCGAGCATAGTTTAAGTGCTTGGAATCGATTTATCTTATATTTTAAAGTATAATATTTTAAAATAACTTTCAAAAGTACGATACATAAAACTTAAAAAAAAAACTCGATGTAACATTTAAAGTAAATGAAGCCTATTAATAGTAATATAAGCGTAATGCGGATAGGAAGCCACTATTCGGCGAAGCAGACAAGTATGAAGCCATATTTTCTTTAACCGATAGTGTGTCACACGTCAATTCATTCCAGTAATTGGATTAAAAAACTTAATACTATTTTTTATATATTCTGATATACATATAAATATATAGTAAAATAAATTGCGTTTGCATTTCTCGTGTAAGTTTAATTCCAAAAATAAAAAAAAATGGAAATGATCATATACCACGCTTATTTTTCATGTTGTACTCACTGTTATCAATGTAATATAATAATGAACTTTATTTTAGAGCATCAAATACTCGACCCACAATCAGAGATAAAGCCGGAAACATAGCTGCCTGCAACAGATGTTTGTTTATCTAGTACCATGCATTTAAAGTGCAGCTTTTTAATAAGTGTATAACGATATATTATTATCGTATTGTTTATCGGTACACTGGCCGGACTGCTCGTAACCGCCCGCCCGTGGCCTGGTAACGTCATTAAACCGTTCCAGCAATACCAATCACACCACGTTTGGACTTCGTAGGCCGCGGTCGTCTCTACGGCACCCTCTCGTACCAAATCAAATATACCATTAATTGTACATCACTCGGCGATAAAACGCGCCAGTTTTATTACCCAGGCTTTTATTTTCATTTTTATTTCGCGTCTTCTAATGCAATTGCAGTCGAGCAACGCGAACCGTATTATTCTCCAAGTTGTTTTCTTGATTTTATGTTTTTTTCTTGTGCGTAAGTGAAAATGGGGTCGGGCTACAGAAAGGTGAGTTTACAAATTTCTTGCTAATATCGTTTTATTATGTTTCGAACATTTGTTTATTTTTTTATAGTTATGGCTTTTCGCTAGAAATTACTTTAACTTTCTATTAAAAGTTAAAGATTAAACCTCTTTCTTCTATTTCTCCTTAAATTATCATAAACAGATACCTTTTACATACTTTGTAATACATGAGTATCTGTAATAATTTCACTTAAGATTCGTATCTCTACCACTCGCACGCATTGTGAACCAATCAAAATTTATTAGTCCATTTATAGAAGTCATACCAAGCGTTCAATAAAGGAACACTGTAAATTCTGACGTAACATTTTATTCAAATATTTTTTATTTCGTTATACCAGGTTTTGATATTCATGATTTTATTTAATATATATTTGGAATGTAATACTGTTTCGAACAATTGAAGGGCCAAATATTCCCAGTGCCTCAGTTTTTAAATTCTCTTTAACATCTGAACAGCGCAATAGTCGAAGTCGAAGTTGTTTAAAGCTTATGTGACCGTCTTCTAAATTTAAATTCGCAAATATAAGACTTTCTCAGAGAAGAGCCGGCATAAAATAACTGTTTTTTTTTAAAAAAATGCCATGTTACAAATTCATTTACAACTAGCCAGGGGACTTGTAAAAGCAAAGTAACAGCTATATCCTTATATCATTTTCCTCAATATATTGATTGATCTATTTTGTAGAAGTCCTTTTTGAACATTTCCTTTACAATTTTTTTTTAGTTTATATCATTTTGTTGCACTACATGTTTAGTGAATTTAGTGTAAAGTTTTATACATTAACACTGAAAAGACTTTCTAGTTTCATCAAATCAAACACCTATTCTATAAGAGATCGTTTTTTATTAAAAAAAATATATATTTTCCCGTACATACATAATGTTTTCAAAAATAAACAAACCCCCGTGAAAAGTTCGCGTAGCGACATGGGAGGTCCCAAATTTATAGACTGCCCGTATCGCATGCTTTTGCAAAATTAATAATGTTTCCAATCCAGCTGCAGATCTCTACAGTAATACAGCATAGGACATGATTCTGTGGAAGTGAGCCACGTAGACTAAATTACCTGCTGCTACATGAGTCAGCGTTCTAACACCTCAAATAGCGAAAATTGCAGAACTTTATTTCGATGCTAATTTATCGTTATGTTCTCCCCATTATAGCTTGGAATCAATAGATATTCCGAACAATACTGTCGAACTTTCAAATTCTAAATAATTATTTTATCAATTTTGTTTTCTGAACTCTTTCGCTATATAAACTTTAACTATGCCAAACCTCACATTCCTTCGTGCACGCAATATATTAAAAATTGGTACAAAGTTTGCCCTTGACGTACATATAGATAAAAAGCCATGCATTTGAAATTTTATCATCAAATAACTTGTACGTGGTAGAGCCATGATGCAGCTATATTAATTGTATAGTTATAGCACGAATGGGTTGGCTCGAACGGGGATTGACCACGCTCTCACAGAATACCAGCGTAAAATAACGGCTTAATGCTGTTTCGTATGGTGAGTGTAGAGAACCAGAGACTCTTTTTACTGGAAAAGAGGCATTCCATCTTAGTCCTCACGGCTGACAACGCATCTGCATTTTGATTCGCAAACGAGGATAAACGTAGATGATGTATATCGGCAACAGAAACCACTTACCATCAGGTGGACTGTGTGCTCGCTTGTCACCCTTATCGTATAAAAAAACATAAATCTTAAATAAATAAGAACTACTTCTATTGCATACACCATGACACGTTTCCATTATCTATTGTAATGCAGTGGGTATTAACCAAGTATTAACTAAGAAATGCCTCTACCTTTTGTTTTATAAACAAACGCCTTTGTGAAACTAGAGTTTCTTACTGGTACCTATATGAGTTACGCACCGAAGGAAATATAATTAGGCATAAGAATTCCATGCGTCATATAAAATTTTCGTTTTTCCGCAATTTATAATATTTTATAATACTTTATAATATTTTATAATAATTACAGGATGCTGCGAATGAAATGCAAGGGTAATGAAAATATTGTAATATTAGGAGATATTAATGGAAGGGTTGGTGTGAAGAGGCTTGGTTATGAAAGGATATTGGGAACGTTTGGTGATGAAAGTATAAATGAGAATGGTGAAAGCCTCCTCACCATATGTGTGGAAAAGAATCTTTTTGTGACGAACACTTTCTTTCGGAAAGAGGTGATGATAGAAGCATGATAGATTTCATAATTGTGGATGAAAGAATGAGAAGCGTAGTGGTAGATACAAGGGTTTACCAGGGGTCCAACGTAGGGACAGATAATTACTTGGTCTTATGCCGAATTAATGGTCTATTCAGACGTTGGCGGCATCGGACATCTGTGTCTACCACTGCGTTACAGCGTTTAAGAACAGAGAGGTTACAAGATGAAGGTGTGAAAGAGAAGTTCAAATGTAGACTGAGAGAAAATATAAGTGGTATGGATGAATTGTGTATGAATGATTTAGACTCGGAGACTGTGTGGTATAATGTCAAGAAAAGTTTGGTGGATGCAGCTACCGAAGTATGTGGTATGAAAAGAAAAATAACACTTTATGGTGGGATGATGAGGTACGGATGGAAGTTGAAGCAAAGAAGAGAGCATGGCTAGATTTACTAGCAACCAAGGCTAGTCATTCTAGCGGTATGAATGATAATATTGAAAGAAAAAAGGCAGTCTTTAGACATCTAAATAAGAGAGTAAAAGAAGTAGTTGAAAGGAAAAAGCGAGAAAGAACTGATAAGAATGATAGAAGAATATCGGATAACTTCCAGGCAAATATTAAAATGTTCTGGAAACTCGTAAGAACTGCCAGGGGACATTCAAAACAGCCTAGAATGAATGCTATACGAGACCAGAATGGCTGTATTCTGAATGACGAAGTTTCGAGTTTAAGGAGATGGAAGGAATACTTTGAAAGCGTGTTTATGAGTGATGAGACATTTGAATTAAATGAAATAGAAATTCCGAAAGAAGAGTAAAGAGATAGAGAGATAGGTATAGATGAAATAATGAAAGCAATGAAAAGTATGAAAGCAGGTAAGGCAGCCGGATATGATAGAGTATCACTCGAAATGCTAAGGGCTGGAGAGGGAGTGGTGGCAGACCTGCTGTACACCTTGTTTAATTTGTGTTGGGAACTTAAGCGGGTACCGGGAGACTGGTGCAAAGACGTGATAGTCCCACTATATAAGGGAAAAGGATCGCAGCAGGACTGTAAAAACTACCGTGGTATCAGCCTTCTTAGCATTGTGGGAAAACTGTATGCTAAGGTACTAATTGAAAGAGTTATGAAAGATACTGATGGAAAAATATGGGATGTGCAAACAGGATTTAGAAAGGGAATGGGATGTACGGATCAGGTCTTTTCCATGCGCATGATCGCGGAGAAGTTTTTGGCCAAAAACTGAAAGGTTTTTTGTGCGTTCGTGGACTTGGAAAAGGCTTATGACAGAGTGGACAGAGATGTGTTATGGCAAACACTGAACTCATTTGGGTTGAGCGCTGGGTTGATACAGGCATTGAAGTATCTGTATAGGGACTCCAGTGCTTCTGTCAGGATCAACGGGGCCTACTCGGACTGGTTTGGAATCCATAAAGGTGTCAGACAGGGCTGTGTGGCTTCCCCGTGGCTGTTCAACCTATTTATGGACATTTGTTTGGAAAATTTGAAAGTTGAAGAATGCGGGTTAAGAATGGGTGAGTTAACCGTCAAATGCCTTTTGTACGCCGATGATCAAGTCATACTTGCGTCGTCGGCGGCCGAGTTGCAAATGATGGTTACATTAATGAACAGGTCATTAAAAGAAAGGGGAATGAAAGTGAACGCAAGTAAGACGAAAGTTATGGTTTTTGAAAGAGAAGAAAGTAAAACGATATGTGAAATAAGAATAGAAGGGGAATTGGTCGAGCAAGTAGATGAGTTTGTGTATTTGGGATGTGTATTTAGCAGGGATGGTAGATATGATAAGGACATAGAACGACGAGTGAACGCAGGAAATAGAGTAAATGGGGCTCTACACTCTATTGTGGAAAGTCAGAATGTGTCCAAAAAGGCACGTATGGCAATTCACAATGCTGTGTTAGTCCCTACTTTAATGTATGGTAGTGAAAGTTGGGTGTGGTAGAAGAAGCACGAGAGTAGAATAAATGCTGTAGAAATGCGGTCATTAAGGAGTATGTTAGGGCTGAATCTAAATGACAGAGTGAGAAATTGTGTGATAAGAGAAGAGTGTGGTTTGTTGAATGATGTTGTGACCAGGATTAAGAAAGGAATGCTTCGGTGGTTTGGTCATGTAGAAAGAATGAATGAGGAAAGAGTGACAAAGCAAATTTATGTGGCAGAGGTGAACAGCAGTGTCTGGAAGGGACGCCCTAGGCGAAAATTTATCGACCAAATTGGCGATATATTGAAAATGGGCCAAATTAAGAGTACCCTTAACCGACGAGCGTATATGCGTAGGTATATGGTAGTGGAGGAGGCGAGAGAGGTGTGTCAGGATCGTGCCAAATGGAAGTCCATAGTCTTTGCCTACCCCTCTGGGTGACAGGCGTGAGTGTTTATGTATGTATTATGTATTATAATACTTTGTGAATAAATTTAACACACGACATTATATATAATATAATGCCTGTCTTATAGAATTATATTCAGTTCAACTTTATACGTAGTAGGTCCAGCTGTATTGTGTTGTCTTGATCAGGAACGGATCCCGATCACACACAGGATATCAGCGTAAAATACCATCATACAACTGCTGTATTTAAAATTAATTTGTGAGTGTAGCGACCCTATTTTCTTGTAAAGAGGCATTCCATCTTGATCTTCAGGGGTTTACATTAATCTGCCTTTAAATCCCTAATCGTGAATACTTAATGTATCTAGGTATCTATGGGTCACAGCTTCACTTACCACCATGTGGACTTTTTGCTCTTTTGCCATCCTTACTTTTTTACCAAAATAATTAAAATGTTTTTTCCTTAAAAGCAACACAATATAAAGAATGTGTGAAACAATAACTAAAATTTACTAAATTACGTAATAATTGTTACATAAAAATGTATTGCTAATATTTCGGTCTAACAGATGTTATTATTTTTAAATATTTAACGTGGAATATAAAAAGAGAAATCAGAAAAAGACAAATTGGTTATAGCTTTGTACTACTGAACTATTTACAAATCATCCCAAGAGAACACCAACTTCGTCGATCTTTTGAAGTTAGTTAACCAAACATAAGAACGTCTTCCTCAATTAAGAAGTCATGTGAGCTAACTCTCTAACTGTCTATAGTGATTCGTTTAAAAACTCCTATTGCTATTGTCAAAATTACCTTCCTCTACTAGGTGTCATCCGATATTAGTCATTTAAGCTTTGAGGAAAATCTAAACAAAGACCTCGTGTAGGTACGACGGCTCTGTCAATATTGTATTACTACTACATAAAGGATTCTTGAATTTTATCCTTTTAAAATATATTATTATTATAAAAACACCTTTAAGGTAAGGAAACAAACGAGCATACATTCCATCAGATGATAAGAGGATGCTGTGGCCCATAGACATTTACATCTATCCTCGTTCGGGAATCAAAATGCAGATACGTTGTCAGCCGTAAGGACTAAGATGGAATGCGTCTTTTCCAGTAAAAAAGGTCTCTGTTTCTCTACACTCACCACACGAAACAGAGCAGAATTAAGCTGCTATTTGACGCTGCTATTGTGTGAGAGCGTGGTCCTTTCCCGGTCGAGCCGACCCGTTCGTGCTGCAGCTATATTAACTATACAATTAATATAGCTGCAACATGGCTGTACCACGTTAAAAATGCTGATGTATTTATTGTCACCCCTGACGACTGAGATGGAATGCACGGGGTATTTCCAATAAATACACTCACCATACGAATCACAGCAGCATTTTATCATGGCGTAAGCAAGGTGATTGTACTGGCAAATATCGGGAGCCGTGACATCTTTCCGATATTCCCCATAATAGCCTTTTATGACACTTACGGGTACGAAATGGGATAATGGATGTCGTCACACGGCAACGGCTTATTAGGTTAAAACTCAAAAAAAACATTAATGGTTGTATCTGCCATATTTGCAAGTACGCAATATTGTTTTTTAGTCCTCGACGAAAACAGAGGGTTTTATATGTTTGTAGTGTGTATCTATCTATGTTTCTGTGTCTGTGTGTCTGCGTATATGAGTATCTATGTATCTGTCTGTGGCATCATAGCTCCTGAACGGATGAACCGATTTGATTAAGTTTATTTTGTTTGAAAGGTGTCTTAATCAAGAGTGTTCTTAGTTATATTTCAAGACAATCTGTTCAGCCGTTTGAAGATCACCATTTTTTTTGTTTCGGGTTTTATTTTTTATTTTAATGTAAGTTATTTAAATACAATTTAATGGCTTAATATTTTATAGCAATAACCGTATTTTGTTTAACGAACATACTCTTAACTTCTTTTAAACGTGATAATTTCAAACTTTTTTGTTATGCGCGTCGTCAAATTATTCCTCTTACCAACCCCGCCTCGATCCTTGATGATATGATGGTAATATTCTAACTACTACACATGATTTCAACAAATCGCTGTGACATCAATCACCGTCGCGTCTGTCACACGCTTAACAGCAACGTGTACTTATTATAATATACTATACTCAGCAATATGACAAGGTTCAAATTCCAACAAAAATCGTCTATATATAATATAAAAAAATTCACGAAGATATTTTCATAGTCAACGAGTTTGGGCTTAATCGTTAGTATTTTTAATTAATGAAACAAAAATACATTATCGCTATAAAAATCAAATATTTATACAAAGTAATTTCCCGCAAAGACGTTCATTTAACAGTTTTTTTATTTTATTATATATAACATAACTTAATAACACAACGTCAAAATATCTTTATGTCTAATAAATTTCGTCGTGTCGTTGCGTAATTATTTCAAAAGACCGTGATCGAAAATTACTGTTAAATTAACTAAAATATTTTAATCGATTACAAAAAAGGAAGTCGTGTATGTTAATAATTCTCTTAGTGAACTGAGCTGATTTTTTGTTTACGGATTGAGACACAAGAGTCCCTTATTTAAAGATAATAGGTAATAAAAGTCTGTTTCTTTAGCCAACATCTATTTTGGCTTAGCAAACAATCATCGATACAGTTAAGAACATTCTCGTTCGTTATAAAAGTGCTAGTACGTCGGTGTGTCAGACATAAAATCTAAGAAAGAGGTAAGTGTCGCTACGAGTATAGTAGGGAATACGATCCCGACACAAATTGATTGAGAGCGACATTTGATATAAAATTGTGTTGTGATTGATGCGACCCCGCCCGGTACGGTGCTCGCTAAGTGCTCTGTCGTAGTGTCGTCTATATACGCCACATATACATATTTATACTTACGACCTTATACTTCGCTTATGTTGTCAGGGCTTATTAAATATTGTTAGGAAACTTTGCCAGAAATTTACCATAACAATTATACTAAAGCCTTCTCAATTATAATAGGTTGATGGTTATTTTATGACAAAAATATTTAAACAAGTAGGGATTACTTACTTCCACTTTTAAGCAACAGATAATAAAATTTTTGAAAGCTTATTACCACTATCTTTACATCCTTACATGCATTTCGCTGGGTTTACAGAATAGAGTAAAGGACTAAACAAGTCTAAAGCAAACAAGGATAGCAAACTAACCGAATACTTGCAAAGTATTATGCTCGGAGACATGTTAGCACTCAAGGTTTTTAGTTCCTAAACGTGTAACTGACAGCTTGTCTTCGAACATCACTTAATTTCGCAGGCAACTTCTGTAAGATAAAGCGTAGTTTTTTCGCTCGGACATAAAGGGTGGGGAGATTCTTCCGACAAATTGCTTCACTGGTCCGCTTAATTTACTTTACAAATGCGTCGAAAGTTTTCAGTTGAACATTTAAGAGTTCAGTGATCTCTCACTCGGATTTGTGTTTTTAATTTGTTTGCAGATAAGAATGATGTTTTATTTAATGGTACTCATACGTTTTAAATTATTTTCAGCTTAATGATTTACTAAATTTAAAACATTCTTATCCTCAACGGCCCCAATGAAATTGTTATTTACAATTTTATATACTGATTTTGCTCGCAAGTTGGCGGTGAAGTAAAACATCGTGATAAAGGTACATGTCTGAAAAATAAAAATATATATTTCGAAGGCATGTGAAGTCCGCCCACATGAACTTGAGCAGCACAGTGGACTATTAGCTCCACATATTTATGTCTTATAAGTATTTATAAAATATAATTAAAAGATGAGATTATTCATAAGTAACTAATAATAATTTTATTAATAAAGTGTCAACCCATTTGTAGATATACATTAGATACATGTATACATACATGATACATGAAAGTTACTAAAAGTTAATGAAATTTCATAACCTTTCCTTCGGTATTATAAACATATGTTTACACTTAATCCCTAAATAGATTGACATGACTGATTCATCAATATATTTATAAATGGTTATTCAGAACAACACAGAAATAGTTGGTCATATTATGTTACATAGTGCATTGAAATACCTTTCTATAGGCCATCAAATCTTTATTATATAATTTTAAATACCTAACATACAAGTTTATGAAGAACTCGTTTCGGTAGCGCTACATATGTTAATCCTCTAAACGCATCCTAATGCTTATGCTATTATATAGATAACATATTATGTTGATAATATCGCAATAAATACATACGGCAGAGTGCGGCTTCGCTGCACGTCCATCCATCACACTCTGAATTCATAACAGTCGCCTCCCTGCAAATGTCCCGTGGACGTTTATAACAGATGTGTTGTGCTATTATATTGTACTAGGCTTACGATAGACAGACTGGTTTAATATATGTATTTGCTTAACATAGAGTTTACATTTTCATCAAAAAGTTACGAACTAAACAAAATCAAAACCCATATAATTGGTATCTTTGATTTTAAAAGATTAGCTCGCAAGTAGTCTAAGTGGACTGAATAGTGATCTGCATTAACTGTAACTACTAGGCCTCGGATCTCAGGTTCTAATTCCAATAACAATCAACATTTTTGCAAAAGAATGATTATTGGTTTCCCGATCTATAAAAAGTGTGATAATTTCTGTGTCTCTCACACTATATTTTACCACGAATCTAAATGCAAAAGATTACATCAACAACGAACGCACACTAAACTTTTGCCACCATACTACGCACCACCCTACCACACCACCAAAAATATTTGAAAGTTTTCACTCAATAGTCAAAATAGATAAGGAGAATATTATCAAATTCAAGCATAAAAAATATAAACATCCGAATTGAGAACCTCCTCCTTTTTTGAAGTCGGTAAAAAATAGCAAATGTGTTTTGTACGTATTTTCTATTTTAGTATTAAATTTGTAATATATATAATATTTTATAGAAAAACAACAGTAACAGTCTTTAAAATATTATTTGTAGCTTATATTAATATTCCTTTCATCTTTATGAATAATATTTTTTTTAATACATGCGTTAGTGTCGTGGAACACTCGGTTGGTACGAAGTACCTTTCTTTGTATATTATTATTGATAAACTTATTATATTATTGATTAACAAATACAAATAAATTAATTACTAGCGTTTATTAAAATGAAGCGTCATTTAAAACAAAACACTGTAGAGAGGGTCGTGACGGAAAAATCTTACACTTTTTGTCGCCTTGCCTCCATCCACCAAATCCGTACCGTCTGATAAGGAACTTCGTTCCAAAAACAATATTGAGACTAAAAACATTGACTTAAATACATTTTACTTACTTACCACAGCATCCACTTACCATCAAGTGAACTGTGTGCTCGTTTGTTACCCTTATTCTATGAAAAAAAATGTTCTGATCGCCTTTTGTAAATCCACGTCAAAACCTTTTAAAAACAGATAGTGTCAAAAACAATGTTTTAAAATATATATATCAAATACTACAATAAAATACGACGATAAAATAGAGTTATTGTATCTTTCACTTTAAAAAAATGAATTTCACATCAAGTAAAAACGTATAAATTTTTATTGCACATAGCTACACCAGCTGGTTATATCTGCGACAAGTATTATTCGTCGCTACTGTAACCTTATCCGTTAGCAGCCACGCCCTGGCTGAGGGTGAACGATGACGTGATTCAAACGCGATATATCTTCGAGCGGGTAATATTGTGTCGCGGGACGAACTGATAGCTAGGGCCTTTTAGAAAAAAATAAGGTCAGCCATTTACAAGAGCAAAAGCTTTAAGTGACAGATACTAGATAAATGTATTTACGCGGTTTATGGGAAGCGGATCGTGTGAAGATTGTCGAGGAAAAATCCAATTAAGCCACGCCTTGTAGATCCGCATGTCACGCTATTGACGTGAAGTAGATATAATTATTGGTAGTATCCAAGTTGAGAATTCTGGAACGGTCGCCGTTTCATTATGCAGGTCCGTAGCGGACGGAGGCGAAGCCAAACTTAGATTGAAGACGACGACACTGGCGCGTGCTTAAACTAAACTATATCTGGCCTTGCTATTGCTAAGACTAAGATTCACGTTAACTTTGCACATTCTGTGCATGTACACACCATATTAATGCCAACTTTATGGGTATCTCCTAAATTTTTAGCCATATTTTATGTAAAATACTTAAAAACATAACTTACAGTTTAAGCTGTTTTAAAGAGACAAACTTTAACTTTATGTCAACTTCTTTTTAAACAAGTAGCTTAAACGATATTTAAGTAGTTAAAAATATAATTGTATTAAATACACTTGATTTTAATTGCCTCCAAACTTTCTTAGCCATTCAACATTCTTAACAACCATTCTTAGCTAATTTATGAATAAAAGTAGGTAAGAGAATATTTACACTGAAACAATAGTAACAATTGGTCGTATAGTGGCGAGGTGGCGGTGTAAGAATATCCACTACGTCTCGTAATTGTCGTAAGAGGCGATAGAGGAGATGGGAAAAAAGAGGAGATGGGCAGCAGTGTTGCCAGTTTTTGCTTTTCTATAACAACTAGAAAAGCAAAAACTGGCAACCGCAGCTCCCATGCCCCGTTATTATGGCAAATATCCCCCTTATAAGGCAACCTATGAAAAAGTATATGCTTAGCAGTGGACTCTGATAGGCTGTAATGAATGAATGTATTAATAGTAATAATGCATTTCATTAACATACCTAACATTACAAAATTACAAAAGAGACCTTATCGAAACAGATTGAACGGAAGCGCGGCCTTGGGTGGCTTCCGACGGCGCTGCGCATGTCCGGCGACACCCGACACCCGACACCCAACAAGAGCTATCGTGTTCCATGTCACTATGTATCGCATTACAGCGTATTCTGAACCCATCGTCACACCGCAATATCGGACTTTGGAAACCAATATTATTTCAGCGAGCGGCTTAGGTTTTCATTTATGCGTAAAGGCTTAAAAGAACAAACTTCATTTTTTTCTTTAAACACAGTTTAAGACCGCAGTATTAAAGGCGTCTGGAAAACACAAGAAACATTTTCAATACTTTATATAAAATATCTTTTTACTTTTTAAGTTTTTAAGTTACATTTTCACTCAAAACTTCCACAATTGTGATATTATTTTCTCAATAAATGTAGTAAGTAATCCTTATTAGGCAAATTTCATAATATAAATATTATCATTATTAGTATCATCATCATCACCACCACCACTACAGCCCATCACAAGTCTACTGCTGAACATATGCCTCTCCCAAGGAATGAAACAACCACGGTCTTGTACCACCTATATGCATCCACTTACTCATACCAGGTAGTCACTGTGTCTAGTACTTTTTCCCTAGAACCTTACTTCTATAACAGCTTTAAGTGTTCAAAAGTTCAAATGTATAAACCAAATGTATTAATTATCTCATTCAATCAGCTTTAATATAAGCAACCGTCCTCTTGTTAGCCGTATAACATATAAGCCGTATAGCAGCTCGTCGTTAGAAAAAAAAACATGAAAGGGCGGCATATATGGAGAAAGAATGTAAAACATTGTTCGAATATAAAAATTATTCATCCAAATCGTATCTTTAGAGCCGTTTCCGAAAAACCAATAACATATTATAATGTACAAGGATTGCTTACTTAAACTATGGGATTTATACGTCACGTTGTTTTACACGCAATAAAGAATATTACGTTAAAACTGGAGCATTCAAAACAAGTTTACTCGCTCATAAACAGTCGCAAACAAATGGAGAAACCTAACAATTGCTGTAATTAACGCTTCCGTTACCAAATCAAAGAAAATTCACGCCCCCAACGCTTCACATCACGCCGGATGGATGAAGCCTGTGAAAAATCAAATTAAATAAATTGTGATATAAACGAGGGTAGGCAGTTGTTCTTGTTGTAAATAATAGATGGCGTTGCGTCCTGCCGCACCCCTTCCGCTAGTTGACTCGCCTATAAAATTTTATTTCTTCTATAGGAGGTTCGTTCTCGGGCATCGTAAAAGGCTTGATTTTACGAGAATTCAATTAATAAATAAAATCGTTCATTCCTTTCTATTTTATTTGGCAACATTAACCATTATCCATCGTATTGTATTTTTATTTACATCATGGAAGTATTATTATTCATTTTTCTTTTTTTTATTCAATAAGAAAAGGTACTATAAAAAGGGTATTTTAAGCTATGTTTTTGCTTTAGTGAACACAGCAGTTCATTAAAGAACATTTATCTTGTATAATTTGAATCACTACAGTATTTGATTTTTAGGCAATTAGAGTAAATTTATGTGACCTTAATGTCTTTCGGAGATGCATATATTTAAGTGCATGCACTTAATGGTTCCTAACATAAACTTTATTCTTTTTTACATAAGCCAAATTCAAATATTTGTTTGAGTTCAGTTCTCTGTCTTCCACAACTAACCTCAAACAAAACCATAGCCAGACCACAGATGTGATGGCATCTCGGAGGACTAAGATAGAATGCCTCGCAGCCTGGTATACCTTCAAACCGTGACACAATAGTAGGTGCACAGCAGCTTGGCGGTTGAAATGCATTACGATATATCATTGAAATAACGTCAAGCAAAATGTTGATTTTTGTTAGATCGTTTATATATTGCTTTGTTTGAAACTACTTATGTTAAATATATGAATAAAACTTTGTTTATTAAGAACTCTATATGTTGTAATGAAGTACAAATAACTTCATAATTCTTTGGATTTACGTTAAAGGTTATTTTAAATCGTGTGAGTACGCTTGTACTAAGATATTGAGGAATTATTAATGTAAAACATCAAAAGGTATTTCTTAAATTTGATCGAGTACAGTACTTTATATAACATCCCGAAAAATGTGCGTGTTTCAACAATTCTAATCTAACGTAATGAAATATTGCTTTTATTTTATAGAAATAATTATAAATTTTCTAAAACTATTTCATAAGAAAGCCTTCATTTTAAGACATCAATAAAGACTTCAAATATATAATATTTATAGTAATGTGTAGTTTTCGTAGTTTTCATAGCTTTCATTATTATGCATATCTCTACTTAATATTTCCTAAACTGAAAAATAAATTTATTTCAACCTATTACTTTAAGGACAAGTGTAAACTTTTTTGCTTATGAATGAAATTCAGTTTACAAAATCTGCAATTCTGTGTCGCATAATAAGACATGTGCGTGTGTGTGTGTGTGTGTGTGTGTGTGTGTGTGTGTGTGTGTGTGTGTGTGTGTGTGTGTGTGTGTGTGTGTGTGTCAGTGTGTGTGCGCGAGTGTGTGCGTGTGTGTGGAAAAGACGAATTGAATAACCGTGTTTATTGAAAGTGCGGCGTTCAACTCGCCGCCACCAAAATAAGACGTTCGATCGGTTTACAAGCGCGCTTAAACATCGGTTTATTTTCATCGCTCCATCGACCCGCCTTCCAATAGCGTACCCACAGATTTATGCATTGATTTGAAACCAGTGTTTAACACGTATAAGTGAGATTATCACTAAGGTGAAATTATAATTAAATTTGATTTAGATATTTTTTGAAAAGTGTGTTAATGAAGGAGATATTTAAGAATTTGTCACAATAAGTTTATATGTATTATTGTTAAGGTGAGAGGTTTAATTAAATACTATTTAGAAAGATATTTGAAATGTTTGTTAATGTACAAAAGATTTAATGATTTGATATATTATTATAAATATCAGTAATCGATCAACTTAAGGAAGAAACGACGTGAAGCATATGAGAAAGAAGTGTCAGGAAGAGAAGAAACACAACCTCATTTCCAGTGACTCACTCAACCTGGGTGTGATGTGTGCACTAGTTGCTCAGCCCATCACAACCTCCTTGAGTGAGCGACTGTGGGTGAGCAGACGACGCTACAAGACAAAGAATAGTTAAGGCACCCCATTAAAGTTAAACGGCATATTAATATGTGTATACTACTATTTATGTTTAAGAAGTAATAACATTTTAAAGTGGTATGGAATAACTTTAACATTTATAATATTTATATTTTTTTCTCTTAGTAATATCATATATAATGTTGAATTTCCTCTTACTATATTATTAAGTCAAATATCTTCACATAACTTTTTGAATACACTACCCCATAATTTGTGAGTAATAATTTTAATATATATGAAAACAACTCATGAGATTACATCGGCTGGCTTGGCTGGCTGGCTACTGATCGCCTACCTTGATCCGTCATTTCATCATAAGATTCATGATAGCATAAAAACTGGTCATGCAGACGCTCATTAACCTACCAAAAATGCCTTCATTGAGCAAATATTGATAGAATGAAAATTGAAAACCAGCGAGTTAGCCCAAATAGCTTCACGGACGTACAGAAAACAGGCGCGCATCTATAACGTGATTTATACGATATTGACTACCGATTCGGTTTACGATAACTACAAAAAGAAAATACGTGGCATGGTAAAGCGATTTGTCAAATGGGAGCATGTTCAGCGAATGCAAGGCATATAAAGTATGTACACATCTACCATTATTTTCGGTACGTTCATGAAAAGAGCTATGTGTTTTCTAATATTTACGCGAATACTACATACACATCGAATAAAATTAATTTTACGGATTTTGTCGCGTTTAATTTTAACTTTTTAATTCCCGACATTTCGAGCACTTTACAGCACCCATGGTCACGGGAGGGACTGAGCTGTTTGACGTCGTGATGTAATAGTTAACGAAGGCCACCTTCAACTTTTAATTATTAATTTTTTTTGGACCGATCTACGCCGAACAAGCTTACAGCATCTTGAAGTCCTGCAGTAATATGCTTGGGTTTGGATTTAATTTTATTTATTAATAGCAGATGGTAGAACCCAGGCATCTTTTCTATTGAATTAAGGATATTTTTAATTTCAATAGCCTCGCGAATCATCTTTTGCGAGGATTTGTGGTATATCAAATCTGATATAATGTTTGGAACGGTCCTGAACATTTGATGATATGACATTAAATTATAAAAATATTTTTTCTCCGATAGGCTTTTGTATTTACTAACAAAGACTACGTCGAATTTTTTTTTATAGGAGAGGGGGCAAACGAGCATGCGGTTCACCTGATGGTAAGTGACTACCGGCACCCATGAACAACCGTAACACCAGGGGAATTGCAGATGCGTTGCCGACCTTTTAAAAAGGAGTAGGCTCTTTTCTTGAAGGTCCCTAAGTCGTATCGGTCCGGAAAAATCGCTGGTGGTAATCGGTTCCACAAGGAAGTTGTGCGAGGAAGAAAACATCTTCTAAATCGAACAGTGATGGACCGCCAATCATCCAGATGGTATGGATGGTATCGCGAGTTCTGTCGCGATGTGCGATGGTGAAATTGAGCGGCTGGAATTAGTCCGAACAATTCCTCAGAGCACTCCCCGTGGTACATGCGATAAAATACGCAAAGAGATGCAACATCCCTACGCAGTGCCAGTGAGTCAAGCCGATCGGAAAGAACTCGGTCGTCGACGATTCGAACCGCTCTGCGCTGGATGCGGTCAAGTGGAAGGAGCTGGCACTGGGGAGCCCTGCCCTGAGATGGGAACAGTATTCCATGTGAGGCCGAAACTGCGCCTTGTAAAGTTGCAGGCGGTGTGCCGGCATGAAATACTGTCCCGCTCTGCTAAGCACGCCAAGCTTTTTAGAGGCCACTTTGGCCTTCTCTTCCAAGTGACCACGAAACTGCACGTCACTCGATATGTCGACGCCAAGGATTCCTATACTGGCTGAGGCAACAAGGGAGTGCCTTAAAACTGAGGAGATACGAC